>CP114859.1:10000000-12400000 GCA_029959215.1 Tricholoma bakamatsutake
GAGATGCACATACATCCCTATTCCAACATTCCTGAAGTGCATTTTGTCCCTGCAGCAGCAGAGAAACCAGATGCTCATGTTAACACTTCCAAAGGCAAAGAGCCATCATATTGCACCATCATTCCTATTCAGAATCCACAGATTGTCGACGATGTATATGCGTGCGCCATGAAGGCGCCCTCCATTACAGTTTCACATGAAGAGCTCCTTTCGCTTTCTCCCGATCTTAGGCAGCACTATAGAGAACAACTTACCCCAAAATGCATTGCAGCTACTGGTGCAGATGTGGTGTCTACCAACCTTGCGAGCGTTATGCCATTTGCACATTGCAAAGTGTGCATGTCTTTTGCAGAGAATAAGGTGCTTAACGCGACACCTCCAGTTAGCACAGCAATCACAGTGCCTCTTTCTATCATTGCAGACCAAGGATAAGCCACCACTATCATAACATTTGACTCTGATACCCAAGCTTGTGACATTTCTGTGTTTGTGCTTATTCCACTTTCTGCTTCCATTCCATTGACCTCTATTATCTCTCAACTCTACTTATCCCAGTGTACCAACAGTCATGTGCAGGCGCTCTTAAATTCTATCAACTCTATGGTGCTTATTTCAGCTGCATTTCCAAAAAGCACACATGTGCATGCAACTTTTATTGATTTAGCAGTGCACTGATAGGTCCACTATGCATTATAAGGTCTGGAGATAGATCCCACTTGTATGACACATTACAACATGCACTCCAAATCACTATGAAGGCCATGAAATTGACTTCAAATCTATTTTGCACTATTTTGCACTATTTTGGATGACTTCAAAACACTTCAAACAACTTTGAACAATTTCGTGACACTTCGAATGACTTCACAGCATTTCAAATGATATTGGCCATCATATAGTTGTCTTGAAACACTTTTGATACATGCTGCACATTTGGAACAAGCCAATTCACTGCATATCGAGCACTACCAGACACGAGGAGACACTACAAGAAACTTAGAATATGATAAGTGCAGTTTTGTGTTTCATTGATATATTAAAGCAATAGAACAAGAACTATTACCATACTGGGATAATGTATGTTTCACTTATTATCATTTTTCATTTGTTTTATGTTTTACAATACCTTTATTGTTTGACATATTGCCTCATATTCTACAATTGTTATTATTTCCTTTTTAGTACTATTCCTTCAAATTGTATATAGACTTGTATTAGTTATAGAAAAAGGAATAGCAAAGCAATGGGGAACAGCACAAGTTGCCCTCTTGCTATTGTCAGATTCAAGAGTCATTCTCTTGAGTCTTAGCTCGCATCATATCTCTAAGTTCTGCGAAATATCGCAAACTTCCTTGAAACTATTGTATTCACTCCACGTTTCATTGCCCATTGCCCATTGCCATTCAACAAACACTTCACATTTGTTAAAATCGCTCTTCGATATACCTTGAACCTCTTCAAACTTATTCAAACTTATTCAGACTACTTTGCACAACTTTGAACCCCTTTGAACCTTTTTCGAACTCGTTTGCACATATTCGAACCTATTTCGACTTCTTTCAAATACCTTCGTATGTCTTTACAGACTATTCACAACACAATTCATCCTTTTGCATTACTAAACACAATGTTTTGGTCTCAGCGGTGATATTTAGTACCAACTCGCACCCTTCCTCTGACTCGTGTTATACCATCCAAAGCCATTTAGTAGGTTTTGTTTGGGTTTCCGGGTTGAGTATCATCAGCGTGCACCACAAAAGGGCATAGTAACCAAGAAAAAGTATAAACTGGTTGATACAAAGGTCAAACCAGTCATTGCGCTGATGTGTTCAGTTGGTACTCAGTGCAGAGTCTCAATGGAAGGGGTGAACACAAAACCTACAACTGCAGGTGTGCTCGGGGGTGAGGGGGTTCAATTAGAGGGCCTCAGATTGTCCTTAAGGGCACAGGAACTATGAAGAGGCTGGTATGGTGGTTCTCGAGGTGCGCACTAGTTGTGTATGTGAAAGGGAAGGTATGTGCAATGGCGAAAAAGTGTGCAATGCAAAGGGGCAAAAATGCACAATGATGAGGGAGATTAAAGTGGGAGGTGTAGTGGGACAGGGACACTGGGATGTGCTGCAAGGGTGGTGCACAGGTTATGGGCACAAACAGGATGCGAGCACAATGGGTGGAAAAATGCACAAATGGTGCATAAAATGCAGCTATACAATAAAATGCACAAATGGTATGCAAATGTGGCTATACAAAGGGCACACTACAAGAGTGCACAAATGAAGATGAAGGACACAACGCAGAGACGAAATGCAGCAATACGACAAGGGGATGCAAACAATATGCAAATGCAGCTATACAAAGGGTGCACTACAAAGGTGCATGGACTGGACACTGGTGCACAGACTATGTGCAATGCTGACTGAGCTATGAACTATGAGGGGGGAAAAGATCCTGGATTCTCTATCTGTCCACCTACTATGTACAAATGGCTTATGTGATAAAAAATGGTAAAATAAAGTGTAAAAATAGAAAGTGCCATGCGCTACCCACAAGCACATCCATTTTCCCATCTAAACCCGACCACACTATGCCGCTGCCCCAGCCAATAAGATTTGTGCATGCTATAGCCCAATACCTAACTGTTCTGGTGTAATGCACTATTTTTGGTGCACTCTAGGTCCCATGTGCTCTTCCCAATTAATCTGTTTCAGTGTTATGCATCGCATGCTGCACCTTAGTAATAATGATGTGATCGACCTGTGTCAGTTACCAGATAAGGCGATGCCAATTGGAAATGTGGAAGAACTATAAGGAGATGCTGTGTGAGGCCAAATACTGCCAAAATGCCAGGATTATGCAAAAGCACCCAAGTGTGCACAGTCCAATGCAAAATAGATGCAAAGTGGCCAGATTATGTGAGAATGTGCAGTTCACTTGTGTTGAAATCGTGGTGCACCTCAAATAAATGTGCCAGTAAGCTGGAAGCCATGATGTGCAGCGCAATTGGTGTAGTGGATTGTTGTGTGTGTGGTAAGAATAGTGCAATGAGCATGCAGCAAAGAATGTGAGTTGTGGGTAAAGTGTAAAAGGAGTGCATAAAGGCGCATTGAGCATGCAATAACTGTGAAATGCAGATAAGGAGTGTGTGGGGGGGCACATGGAGGCAGTTTGAAGTGTAACAGGGTGCATTTAGGGCGCATGACAGAAGGCAGCTATGGGGGATACAAAGGCACAGTAGAAATGTAAAAGGCACACAAAAGTGCACCTAAGTGGTCAAAGACACACAAAAGCACATGAAGGCACACGAAAGCACATGAAGGCATGCAAAAGCATGCTGTGCAAAGTGTGTGGAAGCCATTTAGGAGGTGCACACAATCACAAAAAATGCCATAGTATGCATGCAGGGCAATAGGGAGCCATATCATCTCCTCCCAACTGAAGTACTGACTGTCCTCAGGCAGCATGTGATTGGTCAGCGCAAAATTTTCTTCGCTCACATAAGCAGCCATCCTTTCCTTATCTATCTCTGACCACCATCTATCCTCAACAGCTCTTTCTACAACCCATATCTACATGATCCAATATCTTCAGCATTCACCCTGGCTCTCAGGCAAATGATCCTGGTGCTCAGTGAGACCCTCCCTGCTGCTGGGAGTGAGCAGGCAGCTATGCAGGCTTGGGGTGAAGGATTTTGCAGCAAACTGGTGCACTTTTCATATATCTATAACCGGCATAGATTGCTAAGGCTGGGGGTGTGTAGAACATGTATAAAAGCCGAGCGGACACTGTTAAGGATGATGGGGAAAACAGCGTGCTCCTTAAAAAGGCATGCAGCACATTCAGTGGAATCTTGGTTAAAGAGTAGCTTACTTGGGGTGAGGAACTGATGTCAGATATGCATAAGATGATCGAGGAGAAAGAGCAGTCTGCAGAATTTGAGTGCAGAGTGCACGAACTGGCAGGTCAGCTGGAAGTGCACGTGGAGCACACCAAAGCATGCAAGGTGTGCCATGCACTCTTGATGACTGAATTGCAGGCACCCAAGGTCAACTTGGAGCAGTTGGAAGGTGATTTTAGGGTGATTGACGAAGTGAGCAACATAGATACTGCCAAAGTGCAGGAAGACGAAAAGGCATGCATTGCACTGGTGTGCTCTTTGCATGCGCTTTCTGCAGCAACCGATGTCAAGGTAGTGGGCAAAGGGACAGGTGAATCTTGGGAAAGTGGGGTGACAAGCGAAGGGGAGAGTGAGCCAAGTGACGAGAGCACTAGCATGGATGAAGGCACAAACATGTGCCCAGTGTGTGCAATGTGGCAATATGCATACGTCAAAGTACCACCACTGAGTGGCATTGGCACTACATCTGATGCTAATATTGGACCAGTAAGTTTCTTTTGGTATGCTTCAGACTCACTAAGTGGCTTCCCTCCTACTCAAGTGCGATAACTGCCGCCTCATGGGCCAGCTGGCTAGATGCATCTCTGTTAATGGAAAGCAGTGCACTCTGTGTACAAAGGGAAAGGAAAAGTGTGAGTGGATGAAGCACACTCTTGCACAGCTGCATGCCACCTCTAGAGGTAGGAAAGCAGCCACTGGGTGCCCTGGTATGTCCTTTTTCTCATCCTCCTCCCATACTCCCTTAACCAGTTCCTGCCAAAGGTGCATCACAAACCAACAAGGGTGATGAGAGTGATGTGGGGCTCGTCAGCCCCTTGAAAGAGCACACGTTGAAGTGCTGCAAAGTTGAGAATGTGCCCCCTGTGCCATTGCAAGTGCACCCAAGGCTGTGCTGCTCTACCATTCGACAAGCAAGCGTGCATACCCAATCCTCATGCCAGACCAGGTCAGAGATTACCTCAGGAGATGCAGTCTATCAAGGCAAAGATGTCAAAGTGCTCAACTTGTGGTCACAGTCTTGGGTGCCACTCATGATCACCTTAAGGAGGATATACAAAGGTCACTGGTCAAGTTGGAAGTTGCCAAGAGCTGGCTGCGCAGTGCAGAACAAGCAGAGGCAGACAGGAAGGCAAAGCTGGATGCAGCTGCAGAGCACTTGGAGTTCCTGGAGTTGATCAAATAGTTGCTTACTTGTAAACCCATAGATAGTCTGCAAATTGATTTGTTTGTTGTGCCTGTGATAAATGTGTGATGTGTCCCAAAGCAGTGCAATGCGTGCATGCATGCTAATGTGCACACTTTGCACCACCCTGCACACGTGCTTCCATAGTGTTGTAAAATGCAAATTGTAAGCCTAGATAATATGTGTAAAGGAGAAGAGATAAGATAGGCAACATTCAAACAAGAAATGCCAAGTGCAAAAAATGCACACCAGCACAAAAATGCACAAATGCAAAGGAGTGCAGAAAAACTGTCCAACCATCACTTTCCTCCTCCCAACTGAGATATCGACCGTGTCCAAATGATAAAAAAGTAAAAGATAAAAGGAAGTGCATGCCATATGACAAAGTCAAAAAAAATGGGAAAGGCTCAGTAGATCATCATGGCTGGTAAAAACCATGGGTTGCACAATCATAGAAGGTGCCTGGATGTGATTTTGCGAATAGAAGAAAGGTAACATAAAAAAAATAAAAGAAAGCAAAGCATACATATGTATAAAAAAGGTGAAATATCCATAGCGGTGTGCACAGAGCACTAATTGCGTGCCTCATTGGTGCTTTCTTCATCCTCAGTGCTATCACCTTGCACTTCTTCTTCATCAACTGCTTCTTTCTCTTCTGTGTCCACTACTATGAACTCTTCCATCTCTCTCAACCATGTTGTGGTAATATCGAGTGCTATGTCTGAGAGTGCAATGGACTTGCACATGCAGTACAGCACTAGGTAAAATGCAGCTATTGTATAGTGCTGCCAAAAGTGGATTGCATTGCATAAAAGCACTTGTGTGCAATGTTGTCGTGGCTGGCATGCAATATCAGTAAGCATTTAGACTGCCAAATAACAAGCTGATGAGTGCTGTGCACATTGCACTTCCATAACCACTTTTTGTGTTTGAAAAATGTGCTCACATAGTGCACGAGCGCACCATACTCAGAATCTATAAAATCACTAGGGTGCATTAGAGTATCCATTCAAATCCACACCAAATCTAACTTCTCATTCTCTGCATCTGCTGCTGCACTTCTCGGAACCTGGCTATAGTCATTGTCATAAATAAGTGTGAGATTGTGTGCATTTTGTGCATTTGTGCATGGCTCTGGCTGCATTAGTGTGAGTACACAGGCTGTGCATCAAAGGACTGTGAAATGGGATGTATTGCATGCGTAAAGCCATGTAGCGCATCAATCCAATCCTCAAATTCTTCATCATCTTCTTCTTCTAAGTGGTCTAGAGTAAACAGTAGCGGTGATGATACTCGACCTGGGAACCTAGCAAAAACCTGTTAAAAGCCTTTTGTAGTATAACACAGGCCAGAGGAAGGGTGCGAGGTGGTACTAAATATCACCGCTGAGACCAAAACAATGTGTTTAGCGATGTGAAATAATAAGGGATGGTGCGAATAGTCTTTATAGGCATACAAATATGCCCGAAAGAGTCCGAAAAAGGTTCAAAGGCATGCGAAGTGGTTCAAATAAGTTTGAAGATGCATGAAATAGTTTAAAGATGCACAAAATAGTTTGAATAAGTTCAGAGGGGTTCGAGGTGTATCGAAAGGTGAGTTTAACAAATGTGAAATGTTTGTTGGATAGCGATAGGTGATGGGCAATAAAATGGAGAGCGAATACGATAGTTTTTAGAAGAAGTTCGCGATATTTTGCAGAACTTAGAGATACAATGTGAACTAAGACTCAAGAGAATGGCTCTTAAGTCAGATGATAACTGTGAGGGTAACTTGTGCTTTTTTGTTCTAAGTAACTAGTACAAGTTTATATACATTTTTGAAGAGATAGTACTGAAAAGGAAAGTAAAACATGTGGCAATATATCATACAATGAGGACTTTGTAGATCAAAAATAGATGAGAAATGATAAATAATTGAAACATACGTGTCCCCATATGGTAAGAGTACTTATCTTTCGCTGTAATATATCATCGAAACATAAAAAATGCTATTATCGCATCCTAAATCTCTTGTCGTCTTTCCTCGTGTCCGGTAGTGCTTGATATGCGACGGAATAGTTTGTTCCGGATGTGCAGCGTGTATCAAAAGTATTTTAACACAGCTATATGGTGGCCAATGTTGTTCGAAATTCTGTGAAGTCACTTGAAGTGTCGCGAAGTTGTTCGAAATCATTCGAAGTGTCGCGAAATTGTTCAAAATCATTTGAAGTGTTGCGAAAGTGTTCGAAATAGTGCAAAATAGATTTGACATCGATTTTGTGGCATTCATAGTGATTCAGAATGTCTGTCGTAATGTCTCGATACGAGTGAAACTGTTCTCCAGACCTTAAAGCGTGTAGTGGACCTATCAGCGGGTTTGGTAAAAGCACAGGAAGTGCTGCTAGCGGATCACCTATAATGTTGCACTCGATGCAGAATTTGTTTGGGACAGGTGCAATGACTAATTTGACCTTTTGAGCAACTGGTTTATACTTCTTCTTGGTTACTATGCCCTTTTGTGGTGCATGCATGTGTGCTTTTCAGAAATATGGCTGGAATAAGCACCACAGAGCCAATCAAATTTAAGAGTGCCTGCACATGACAAAATATCGTAAGCAGGCGAATGGATAATGTGCACTCGCACATAGACAATAATATCTTCAATGCACGTGGAAACATTGCATGCAAGCCCAAGTGATTCATCTACCTCTCCATTGGCTGATTGCATGTATAAATGAATGTGCAAATCATACTGAAGCCCAAGATGATGGCAGACTGCTTCTGATATTGCAATAATTTGTGAACCCAGGTCTAAGATAGCTTCAAAGTATTCTTGGTTCTCAATCAATAAATCAATGGAGCAGAGTGCATGTGACTCTTTTGCAACCTTCAAAATGTCAGGATTCTCAATTTCGCCTGGCTGGAGATGGGTGAGGTACTGTTCAAATGGATCCTGCAGAACTATAGGAAGAGGCGCTGCAATCTCCATGCTAACTGGAGGTGTTGCATTAAGCACCTTATTTTCCACAAAATGCATGCATGCTTTGCAGTGCACAAATGGCATAATGCTTGCAAGGTTGATAGCTACCACTTCTGTGCTGGTAGCTGCAATGTGCTTTGGGGTAACTTGTTCTCTATGGTGCTGCCTGAGATCGGGCGAAAGTGAAAGAAGCTATTCATGCAAAACTGTAATGGAGAGCATCTTCATGGTGCGCATATATATGTCATTGACAATCTGCAGATTCTGGATAGGAACGATGGTGCAATACAATGGCTCTTTGCCTTTGGAAGTGGTAACTTGAGCATCTGGTTTATCTGCTGCTGCAGGGACAAAACATGCCTCAGGAATATTGGAATAGGAATGTATGGGCATCTCATCGGGTGCTTCAGTTGTGCTTGCAGCAGGTTGCAAAGCTGGCGACTCAATACTGTTGGCTGGTGCAACATCTGTGGTTGTAGAATGCATGCTCTCTTGATTTGATGTATTGCACAGTGCATGCTGCAGAATTTTAATGCCATCAAAGACTTGCCTTTTTCGGAGCACTATCAACTCCTGTTCAAGTGCATCGATGCAGTTTAGTTGTGCATTTGGTGCACTTTGCATATAATCTGCTGCAGGAGCTGAAGTGGCAACATATGTTGACTGTAAAGGTGCTGCTGGAGCTGGACAAGGCACTATATTGTAGATGAGTTGCAAATTGGTATTAGATGAAAGTCAACCAGTGGCAATCTGCCCTAGGTTGCACTTATGCCATTCCTCGATGCACTCACCTAAGAAGTTGCCTGGAATAGAATGCAGCACGAATGCACCACCTGAGAGTACAACGCACCCTTCCACGTTTCACCTACACTTTCCTTCACTAATAAGGCACTTAATTGAAGCGCACTCAGGGATATAATGCCCTGTTTGACCACAACCATTGCAAGTGTCGCTGTTCAAACAAGGTGCACCATTTCTGCCATCTCTGCATGATGCACTCAACGTGGTAACTATCGTCTGTGTCATGCACTCAAATAGGACTGAGATGTCTTCTGCTTTGACTGTAGGCATGCTAGGTTGTGGCTGGGAAATGGGTGCACTGGGTGCTGAGTAGGGCACATACATATCAGGATTTTGCACTGTGAGCCCAGTAAGTGGTTGGAAATAGCATGCTGGGCCTTCAAAGATAAAGTCAATTGCATCACATATTGCATCTAATGAGTATGGCACATTTGCAGGCTGATTTGGTACCACAATCACAAGGTGGCTCAAAATGTGCTCGAGCTGGTCTGGTCGAAACACCCTAATGAGCATGCAGCTTTGGTTTTAGCATGCCAATATGCCTTGCGCAACTAAGTATTCACTGATGTTGAAAAATGCATGATAATAGCATGCGATTTCTTCTGCGGTTATGAGGCCAATGCATGTGGTGATAGGTCCACTGCATGCTATAAGGTCTGGAGAAGGATCTAATCATATCTATACATTATGACATGCACTCTGAATTGCTATGAATGCCAAAAATTGACTTCAAATCGATTTCAAACTATTTTGCACTATTTTGGATGACTTTGAATGACTTCGAACAATTTCGCGACACTTCAAACAACTTTGCAGCATTTCGAATGATATCAGCCACCATATAGCTGTTTTAAAACACTTTCAATACACACTGCACAACTGGAACAAACTATTTCATTGCATATCGAGCACTACCAGACATGAGGAGAGATTACAAGAGACTTAGAATGTGATAAGTGTGGTTTTATATTTCATTGATATATTAAAGCAATAGAACAAGAACTCTTACCATACTGGGACAATGTACATTTCACTTATTATCATTCTTCATTTGTTTTAGGTTTTACAATACCTTTATTGCTGTGCATATTGCCTTGTGTTTTCCACATGTTCTTGTTTCCTTTTTAGTAATATTTCTTCAAATTGTATATGAACTTGTATTAGTTACTTGAAACAAAAAGAAGAATACCAACGGGGAACAGAGCACAAGTTACCCTCTCACTCATTGTCAGATTTAAAAGCTGTTCTTTTGAGTTTTAGCTCACATCATATCTCTAAGTTCTGTGAAATATTGCAAACTTCTTCAAAACTATCATATTCGCTCCTCATTTTATCACACATTGCCTACCGCCTCTCGACAAACACTCCTTATTTGTTATATTTGCTTTTCGACATACCTCAACACTAGTCCAACATCTACGAACTTCTTTGAACCTCTTTGAACTTCTTTGAACCTCTTTGAACTTCTTTGAACCTCTTTGAACTTCTTTGAACCTCTTTGAACTTCTTTGAACCTCTTTGAACTTCTTTGAACCTCTTTGAACTTCTTTGAACCTCTTTGAACTTCTTTGAACCTCTTTGAACTTCTTTGAACCTCTTGAACTTCTTCAAGCCTACTTCAAACTACTTCACACATCTTCAAATCTATTTTGAACTTCTTCAAGCCTACTTCAAACTATTTCACACATCTTCAAACCTATTTCAAACCTTTTCAAACACTTTCATATGCCTATAAAGACTATTCACCACAGACCTTACCATTTTGCATTGCTAAAAACAATGTTTGAAAATCAGCAGTGATATTTATATCAACTCGCACCCTTCCTCTGACTCATGTTATACCATCTGAAGCCATTTAGTAGGTTTTGTTTGGGTTTCTGGGTTGAGTATCATTAGTGGTTTCACAATAAGCTTGTGCTTGTCCAGGTCGCTAATACTCCATTTACTGCCATCCCTAGAGTTGGTGATATGGCTCCCTATCACCCTGCGTGCATACTACAGCATTTTTTGCAATTGTGCGCACCCCTTAGATGGCTTCCACACACTTTGAACAGCACACTTTTGCGTGCCTTCATGCGCTTTCATGCACCTTTTGCACACTTCCATGCCCCTTTGCGTGCCTTTGACCACTTAGGTGCACTTTTGTGTGCCTTTTGCATTTCTACTGCACTCTTGGTTCCCCATAGCTGCCTGATGTCGTGCACCCAAAATGTGCCCTGTTGTGCTTCAAACCGCCTCCACATGCCCCCCCCCCACACTCCTTACCTGCCTTTCACATTTGTTGCATGCTCAATGCGCCTTTGCATGCTCCTTTTATGCTTTATCTGCAACTCACATTCTCTACTGTGCACTCATTGCGCAATCCCTATCACACACACAACAATCCACCATATCAGTTGTGCTGTGCATCGCGGCTTCCATCTTACTGGTGCATTTACTTGAGGCACACTGCGATTCCAACATGAGTGAACTGCACATTCTTACATAACTGGGGCACTTTGCACCTATTTGGCATTGGACTGTGCACACTTGGGCACTTTCACGTAATCCTGGTGCTTTGGCAGTATTTGGCCTTTCACAGCATCTTCTTATAGTTCTTCTGCATTTCCAATCAGCATCACCTTATCTGGTAACTGGCACAGGTCGATCATGCCATTATTACTAAGGCACAGCACACAACACATAACACTGAAGCAGATTAATTGGGAAGAGCACACGAGACCTAGAGTGCACCAAAAATAGTGCACTGCACTGGGACAGTTGGGTATTGGGCTAATGGTGTGCAAATCTTATTGACTGAGGCAGCAGCATAGTGCAGTCAGGTTTAGATGGGCGAATGGGTGTGCTTGTGGGTAGCACATGGCACTTTCTATTTTTACACTTTATTTTACCATTTTTATCACATAAGCCATTTGTACATAGTAGGCAGACAGATAGAGAATCCAGAGAATCTTTCCCCCCTTCATAGTTCATAGTTCAGTCAGCGTCGCACATAGTCTGTGCACCAGCATCCAGTCCATGCATCTTTGTAGTGCGCCCTTTGTATAGCCGCATTTGCATATCGTTTGCATCCCCTCATCATATTGTTGTGTTTCGTCCCTGCATTGCATCCTTTGTCCTTGTTCATGCACTCTTACAGTGCACCCTTCATATAGCCATGTTTGCACACCATTTGTGCACTTATTTGCATAGCCACATTTTGTGCACCATTTGCACCTTTTTCCGCCCCTTGCACTTTCATCCCATTTGTGTCCCCAACCTGCACACCACCTTCACAGCATGTTCCAGTATTGTCTTCATCCCACTACACCTCCTGCCTTCATCATCCTCATCATTGCGCACTTTTGCGCTCCCATTGCGCATTTTTTTGCACTGTGCATTTTTGTCCCTTTGCATTGCACACTTTCCTGCCACTGCACATATCTCCCCTTTAGCGTACACAATTAGTGCACACATTGAAAACTGCCGTACCAGCCTCTCCATAGTCTCTGCACCCTGAAGGACGATCCGATGATGATACTCAACCTGGAAACCTAGAAAAAACCTGTTAAAAGCCTTTTGTAGTATAACTCAGGCTAGAGGAAGGGTGCGAGGTGGTACTAAATATCACTGCTAATACCAAAACGTTGTTTTAGTGATGCGAAATGGTAAAGACGTGACGAATAGCCTTTTGAAAGCATACGAAGATGTTCGAAAATGTTCGAAATTGGTTCGAAGACGTGCGAAGTAGTTTGAAATAAGTTCGAATGTGTTCGAAGTTGTTCGGGTGAGTTCGAGGGGGTTCGAAGGTATTTGACTGGCGTCAACATATGTTTTGACAAACGAATATAGCCATTATGAGCTGGGTTTTTTAGTGACAATAGGCAATGACGAGTTGAGAATGAATACGAAAGTTCAAGGAAGTTCACGATATTTCGCAGAACTTAGTGGTACAATGCAAGGTAAGACTCAAGAGAATTGCTCTTAAATCCAACTATAGTGGAGAGGGTAACTGGTTCCCTATTGTTCTATGTAAATAGTACAAGTTTATATACATTTTGAAGAGATAGTACCAAAAAGAGGAATACAATAAAGGGCAATATGTGCAACAATAAAGGACTTTGTAAATTGTAAAAACAAATGAGAAATGACAATAATTGAAACGTACTTTGTCCCAGTATAGTAAGAGTTCTTGTCCTATTGATTTAATATATCATGAAACATAAAAACTGCACTTATCGCATTCTAACTCTCTTGTAATCTCTCCTCGTGTCCGGTAGTGCTCTATATGTGACTAAATAGCTTACTCCGGTTAAGCATCATGTATCGAAAGTGTTTGAGGACAGCTATATGGCCGCCGAAGTTGTTCGAAATATTGCGAAGTTGTTCGAAATATTGCGAAGTTGTTCGAAATGTCGCAAAATGGTTCGAAAGCATTCAAAATAGTTTGAAGTCATCCGAAATAGTGCAAAATAAGTCGAAAATAGTTTGAAGTCGATTTCGTAATGTTCATAGTGGTTTGGAAGGTCTGTTGTAGTGTGTCAATACGATTGGAAACTTTGCTCAGACCTTAGAGCGTGCAGTGGACCTATCACCAAGGCCCTCTAAGTGAACTCCCCCCTCACCCCGAGCATGCCTGCAGTAGTAGGTTAAGTGTTCACCCCTTCCGTTGAGACTCTGCACCGAGTACCAACAGAACACATCACCGGGATAAAGCTTTAGGACAGCGTCTTTGAATGCACCATAGTTATGTGTTGCACTATACTCCAGTAGCAGTTTCCAAGTGTCCGCAGTGTCACTGTCCAAATAGTGCACAGTGTGGAATTTCTTATTGGTCTCATCAGTGATGTTACAATTGTGGAGAAGTTGCGCAAGCTCCTCAAAGTACTTCTGGAGTTTGTGCAGTTTTGCAGGGTCAAAATGCAGTACATTTTGGTTAGATGTGAATGGCATGTGCATGGTAGCCATGGTAGGTGAGATAAGGTGTGTAGAGCTAAGATCTGGTAAAAGCACAGCAAAATTCAAAAGCGGGGAAGAATGCAGTGATGCAGACAGTGTTAGGGTAGGTAGGGATAATTCAGATGAAGGTGGAGGTAAAGACAGTGCAGATGAGTGATGCATGCTGTTTAGGAAGAGTGATTCAAATACTGGGTATTTCCCCAAGCTGGAGCACAGTTGCTAACAGCTCAGAATGAAAAGTGCAAAGGTGGCTAATGTTGAAGTGAAGGGCGAGCTGATGGAGGTCTAAATAAGGTCTGGTAAACAGAAACCCCTTGCGGTGGGCTCCAGAAATGATGTGTTCAGTTGGTACTCAGTGCAGAGTCTCAACAGAAAGGGTGAACACCAAACCTACAACTGCAGGCATGCTTGGGGGTGGGGGTTCAATTAGAGGGCCTCGGATCATCCTTTGGGGTGCAGGGACTATGAAGAGGCTGGTATGGTGGTTCTCGAGATGTGCACTATTTGTGTATGTGAAAGGGAAGGTATGCATAATGGCAAAAAAGTGCACAATGCAAAGGAGCAAAAATGCCAGTGCAGAAAAATGTGCAATGGAAGTGCAAAAATGTGCAATGATGAAGGAGATTAAAGCGGGAGGTGTAGTGGGACAGGGACAGCACTGGGATGTGCTGCAAGGGTGGTGCACAGGTTAGGGGCACAAATGGGATGTGAGTGCAATGGGTGGAAAAATTCACAAATGGTGCACAAAATGTGGCTATACAATAAAATGTGCAAACAGTGCGCAAACATGGCTATACAAAGGGTGCACTACAAGAGTGCACAAATGAAGATGAAGGATGCAATGCAGAGATGAAATGCAGCAATATGATGAGGGGATGCAAACAATATGCAAATGCAGCTATATGGTGTGCAAAATGCAGCTATACAATAAAATGTGCAAACATGGCTATATGAAGGGCACACTGCAAGAGTGCACAAGTGAAGATGAAGAATGCAATGAAGGGACAAAACACGGTAATACAATGAGGGGATGCAAATGATATGCAAATGTGGCTATATGAAGGGTGCACTACAAAGGCACATGGACTGGATGCTGGTGCACAGACTATATGCAATGCTGACTGAGCTGTGAACTATGAGGGGGGGAAAGATCCTGGATTCTCTATCTGTCCACCTACTATGTACAAATGGCTTATGTGATAAAAAACAGTAAAATAAAGTGTAAAAATAGAAAGTGCCATGTGCTACCCACAAGCACATCCATTTGCCCATCTAAACCTGACTGCACTATGCTGCTGCCTTAGCCAATAAGATTTGTGCACACTATAGCCCAATACCCAACTGTTCTGGTGCGATGCACTATTTTTGGTGCTCTATAGGTCCCATGCACTCTTCCCAATTAATCCACTTTGGTGTTATCTGTCAAGTGCTGCACCTTAGTAATAATGATGTGATCGACCTGTGTTGGTTACCAGATAAGGCGATGCTGATTGGAAATGCAGAAGAACTATAGGGAGATGCTGTGTGAGGCCAAATACTGCCAAAGCGCCAGGATTACATGAAAGTGCCCAAGTGTGCACAGTCCAATGCAAAATAAATGCAAAGCGCCCAGATTATGTGAGAATGCACTGGTTGCTCATGTTGGAATTGTGGTGTGCCTCAAATAAATGTGCCAGTAAGCTGGAAACCATGATGCGCAGCGCAATTGGTGTGGTGGATTGTTGTGTGTGTGGTAAGAATAGTGCAATGAGCACACAGCAAAGAATGTGAGTTGCAGGTAAAGTGTAAAAGGAGCACGTAAAGGCGCATTGAGCGTGCAATAACTGTGAAAGGCAGATAAGTAGTGTGGGGGGGGCACACAGAGGCAGTTTGAAGCATAACAGGGCACATTTAGGGTGCATGACAGAAGGCAGCTATGGGGGATCCAAAGGCACAGTAGAAATGTAAAAGGTGCACAAAAGCACACAAAAGCAGTCAAAGGTGCACAAAAGTGCATGAAGGCATGCAAAAGTGCACTGCGCAAAGTGTGCAGAGGCTATCTAGGAGGTGCGCAAAATTGCAAAAAATGCCATAGTATGTGTGCAGGGCAATAGAAAGCCATATCAGTGCCCATCCCAAATGAATTCTGCATTGAGCACAACATTATAGGCAATCCACTAGCGGCACTATCTGTACTTTTACCAAATCCACCACCATTTACTCCAGAAGACTTAGAAGAAGAAAATGATGAAAAATTTGAGGATTGGATTGATGCGCTACATGGCTTTATGCATGCGATACATCCCATTTCACAGTCCTTTGATGCGCAGGTACTCACGCTAACACAGCCAGAGCCAAGTGCAAATGCACCAAATGAGTGCAATGCTGCATTTATTTATGATGACAATTATAGCCAAGTTCTGAGAAACACAGCAGCAGATGCAGAGGATGAGAAAATAGATTTGGTGTGGATTTGGATGGATACTCTAACATGCCCTAGTGATTTCATGGATTCCAAGTATGGTGCACTCATGCACTATGCGAGCACATTTTTCAAACACAAAGAGCGGTTATGGAAGTGCAATGTGCACGGCACTCATCAGCTTGTTATTTGGCAGTCCAGATACTTACCAATATTGCATGCCAGCCACAACAACATTGGGCACGAGTGCCTTTATGCGACACGATCCACTTTACTTGAGTGCTTCTGGCGGCACTATACAATAGCCACATTTCACCTAGTGCCATACCATGCATGCAAGTCCATTGCACTTCCTGACATTGTGCTCGATATTACTACAATGCAGTTGAGGGAGATGGAAGAGTCAGTGGTAGATGACATGGAAGATGAAGAAACAGTTGACAAAGAAGAAGCGCAAGGAGATAGCGCAGAGGACAAAGAAAGCACCAATGAGGCGTGCAATTAGCACTCTGCATGCACCACTATGGATATTTCACCTTTTTATACAATTTATCTCTCATACTTTCACCGTTTGGACAGAGTCAAAATTTCAGTTGAGAGGAGGAAAGTGATGGTTGGACAATTTTTCCATGCTTCTTTTGCACTTGCACATTTTGCTTTGCACATCTTCGTATGCTTTACTTGGCCTCTTCAAATATTCCAAACATTCACTTCTACCACTCACTAACTTTCTCGGTGTGCACATTTCACACTTCAATAACTAATGGGGATGCTGCCTGAGGACAGTCAGTATTTCAGTTGGGAGGAGATGATATGGCTCTCTATTACCCTGCACTCAGACTACAGCATTTTTTACGACTGTGCACACCGCTTGGACACCTTCTACTCACTTTGCACAGTGCACTTTTGTGTGCCTTTGTCCACTTTCGTGCACCCAAGTGTGCTCCCATGCACTCCCATGCACTTTCATGTGTCTTTGTCCACTTTTGTGTGCTCCCATACACTTTTGACCACTTTTGTGTGCCTTTTACATTTCTACTGCACCTTTGGATCCCCCTAGCTGCCTTCTGTCATGTGCTCCAAATGTGCCTTGTTGCACTTCAAACTGCCTCTATGCGCCTCCCACACTCTTTATCTGCCCTTCACAGTTATTGCATGCTTGATGCACCTTTATGTGCTCCTTTATGCTTTACCCACAACTCACATTCTTTGCTGCACACTCATTGCACAATCCTTATCACACACACAACAATCCACCACACCAATTGTGCTGTGCATCATGGCTTCCAGCTGACTGGCATGTTTATTTGAGGTGCACCATGATTCCAGCATGAGCAAACTGCGCATTCTCACATAATCTGGATGCTTTGCACATATTTGGCATTGGACTGTGCACACTTGGGTGCTTTCATGTAATCCTGGCACTTTGGCACTATTTGGCCTCACACAGCATCTTCTTATAGTTCTTCCACATTTCCAATTGGCATTGCCTTATCTGGTAACTAGCACAGGTCGATCATGTCAATATTACTAAGGTGTAGCACACAATGCATAACGTCAAAGTGGATTAATTGGGAAGAGTGCACAGGACCTAGAGTGCACCAAAAATAGAGCATTGTGCTAGAAAGTTGGGTATTGGGCTATAGCAAGCACAAATCTTATTGGCTAAGGCAGCAGCATAGTGCAGTTGAGTCTAGATGGGTGAATAGATGTGCTTGTGGGTAGCGCATGGTGCTTTCTATTTTTATACTTTATTTTACCATTTTTTATCACATAAGCCATTTGTATATAGTAGGCGGACAGATAGAGAATCCAGAGGATCTTTTCCCCCCTCATAGTTCATAGCTCAGTCAGTGTAGCACATAGTCTGTGCACCAGCATCCAGTCCATGCGCCTTTGTAGTGTGCCCTTCATATAGCCACATTTGCATATCATTTGCATCCCCTCATTGTATTACCATGTTTCATCCCTTCATTGCATTCTTCATCTTTGCTTGTGTGCATCACCTTTGCAGCACATCCCAGTGCTGTACCTGTCCCACCAAGCCACCCGCTTTCATCTCTCTCGTCATTGCACATTTTTCTGCACTGTGTGTGTTTGCCCTATTGCATTGCACACTTTTTCACCATTGCACATACCTTCCTTTTAGCATACACAACTAGTGCACATATTGAAAATCACCATACCAGCCTCTTTGTAGTCTCTGTGCCCTAAAGGATGATCTGAGGCCCTCTAATTGAACCTCCTCACCCTGAGCATGCCTGCAGCTGTAGGTTTAGTGTTCACCCTTTCTGTTGGGACTCTGCACCAACTACCAACTGAACACATCACTGCTGCTGTCCCTTCTTTCTTGGCCACTGCAGTCAATGCCTTCTTGGCTGCTGCCATTCCTGTTCCCACTGCCACAGCCATTCTGGCAGGTAATGCTGTTCCTGCTGACACTGCTGCTCTGGTAGCCATTGCTGGTCCAGCTCCCATCACCACTGCCATTGTCAAGTCAGTTAGTCCAGCTGATGTGGATGCAGCCCATGTGATGCCCTTTTTCATACTAAAGGTCTTCATTGCTCTCCATTGACCTTCAATAAACCTTTGGTCCCCTGTCCTGTCTGACTTTGACCATGCTACCACAAATCCCCACAAAAAGGCATCAGCCCAGAAGATGGCCTGCTCATCTTCTGTGAGAACCTCTCTTTGCCAGCCAAATATTGTTTTCTACAATTTGTAAGTGCATAGTTGGTCTGATAGCATGCCAATCCACTCACAAGTGCCAATTTTCTTTCCTTCATCACCATGGTGATACTTCTGTCCCAAAGTCCATTGCAGATGGCCTGTTCAATCTTGCTGATCTGGGTGAGGACTTGGTCATGTGTAATGTTCATGATGGATGATAGGTCAGCTGTGGCAGCGAGGTCAATATTGATATGAAAAAGAGTGAAATGCTAAAGATCAACAATCATGTGTTGTTGATCCCTATACAATCAATATATACAAACAAAGCAGTGTTCCAATTTTGAAATTCAAACCTGGCTTTTTGAGTATGCCAAAATTTGGTAGTCGGGTAGCCTTAAGCTAGCTTGGCTCTTTTTGTTGAGGAGGTTGATGTGATGTAATGGTGTTTTTTATTCATTTCCAATGAATTGATTGGCCAACACAGGCATTGGCATTGGTCAACAGCATTGGCAGCATTGGGCATCAGAATAGGCATCAGCCTTGAACAGGGCATTAGTACAAAAAGTGCATCGGCATCAGCAAACATCAAGGCCAGGGTTGGCATTGAGCATTCCAGCATTAGCAAACGGGTACCAGCAATATTTAATCATTAGATACAGCACACAAAGCAATGTTCAATGTAGATACAATAAGAATGTCATGGCCTTGGTATCACATCAGTGAGAATTGGCAAGGGGATTGGCATCATTGTCATGCTCAAAGGACGATGGTCTGATTGGAATCTCTGAGAACCTGCATTTGAATGATTCCAGATTAAACTCCATTCTTTTCTTCAAGGTTGCATATGTCTTCAAGGTAACATCTCGCTGTTCCAGCTTTTCAATCTCAGCTATGTAGAGACGATGACTGGCATCCTTATATGATGTGCCAAGCTGGTTTTTCAGGGCTTTCACTTCAGCATGGCAGTTCAACAGCTCCCTGTCTGTCAATGTCTGCAACAGGATCAACTATAGTCACACAAATGAGGACCATGACACCTACTGGGTTGGATGGTAGCATGAGCTGGTTTCAGGCCAACAGATAGTATGGTTGATCAGTCATGTTTTCAAACTGCAAAATGATGATTAGTGAGATGATAGAGCATCGGAAGAAAATATGGCATCAGCCAGATACAGGCATCAGCCAAAGGCACAGCATTGGCCACTGGCAATGCCATTTGAACTGAAAAAAATCTTACCTTTCCATGTGCCATATGCACTTTGAATTCTACTTTCTTTTGATAGGCCTCCATCACCTGGTGGGTACCAGAATCATAAGATGGGGCACAAGATAATGCTGCCCATTGTTGCTTCGGATTGGGACATAGCCATCAGGAATATCTGCCCAGCTTTCTTCCTGATTGCTCATTGTAGAGGGATGGATGTAGGAAGAGAGATGATAACACTATTGTGTTTAATCAGTGATCAGAGATCTATCAATGAGGGATTATTTAGTTGGCAATATTTGGCCCCTGTTGCCAATTTCACTGTTGCCGATCCCCCCATTGCTGATTCCACTGTTGCTGATTCCACTGTTGCCAATCCCACTGCTAATGCTTTTTCCCTTGCCCTTGCAAGAGGGTGGATTGTGATCAAGATAATTGTGTTTACATAATACAGAATGTTTTGGTCATATAGGGGAGATATAATTGGCATTTGCTGATCTAAATGCATTGTCAGCCCTCAATGCTAATTCTTGCCAGAAAGCCTGCTGGCAATTAGCATAGAGTAGTGGGCCAGGAAGGGTATTCTCAGACTGCAAGGCTGACTGCCACTGTTGGCTGTGATAGATGAAATATCACACAGTCCACTGCATTTCATATGTGACCGATAGAAATTCCTCCCTCCATCTATTTCTCTGAGCCCATGATCAGAGCCAGTATACTCTCCTGACTAATAAAACTGTTAGTGTAATGAATATGGATGGCCACAAAATACATTCACATTCCCAGAATTGAGTGGCATCAGCATCACTGTGCTATTCAGTAATGACACCAGTTTGATTGTGGGCATTATGCCAAATCCAGGACAGGTGAAGATTAGTAGAGCCTGGTGCATTTGGCTTCAGAATAGCTGGGCTAGCATTGAAGTCATCCTTTGTTAACTGCTAAAACATACTTGATGTCTCAGCATCACAATTTAGTGCCACCAGTCAGCTTTGGCAATGGTTATACATTTGGGCATGCAAGGCAATCTTGTTAACCACATCTGGACAATGGCTCACATGCTCAGGTGCAAACTCCCTTTCTCGGCGCCACTTGGATGATGTGTGAATATTGAAATGATTTGTCAGCAATGAGCTCCCACAACTGATGCAGCAGTCAACTTGCCTGGTTCTTCTTGAGGTTAATCTCCACATTAGCAAATTCTCCATTACATGGGAGGTATACTTGTTGCTCCTCAACTGGAATGATGTTTGTGTCAGCCAGAAGAGATGAAGCAGAAGTCTTTTCATCAAAGGGTTCTATATCATCAAAGTTCTCAAGTTCAGGTTCATTGTCATGGGTGATTCAGAAGAGAACAATGTCATGCTCAGCAATGTTGGCAGCATTTTGTAAATGTGTTAAGGTTGCCATATGAGATGTGAGAACTTCTCTTTCCCATTCAACAGCTTGCATGTCAGAAGCATGAGGTGCTTTACCAAGTCAACAGAATTTGTCTCATAATTGAACCCTGGTGCAGATCAATGAGGGATTGTGATACATCAATCTTAGTAGGAAGTATGACCCACTGCATTTGTTCAAAAACAATAGCAAAATCAATCCACTGCTCAACTGCCAATTGAATGAGTGTCAATGCTGTGACCATTCCCAATGCCAGTCCCAATGCCACTCCTGGTCCCAGTGATAGGTCCACTGCATGCTTTAAGGTCTGGAGAATGCTTCCAACTGTATCAAGACATCATGACAGATACTCCAAACCACTATGAATGCCATGAAATCGACTTTGAATCCTTCTCAAACTATTTTACACTATTTTGGATGACTTCAAATGATTTTGAACTATTTTGCAACATTTTGAACACTTTCAAATGACTTTGCACCACTTTGAATGACATTGGCCACCATATGCCTATCCTAAAACCCTTTCGATACACACTGCACAACTGGAATGAGCCATTCTGTTGCATATCAAGTGCCACCAGACACAAGGAGAGACTATGAGAGACTTAGGACATGATAATAGCACTTAGATGTTTCAATGATATATTGAAGCAAAAGATAAGTACTTTTACTATATGGGAACACTGTACATTTCAATTATTTATCATTTCTCATTTGTTTTATGATCTACAAAGTCCTCATTGTTGGATATATTGCCTCATGTTTTACACATCTTTTATTTCCCTTTTTAGTACTATCTCTTCAATTTGTATATAGACTTGTATTAGTTACTTAGAACAAAAGACAAGCAATGGGGAACAGAGAAGAAGCTATCCTCTCCCTCATCATTTGATTTAAGAGCCGTTATCTTGAGTCTTAGCCATGCATCATATCTCTAAGTTCTGCAAAATATCGTGAACTTCTTTGAACTTTTGTATTTGTCCCTCGACTCATCGCATATCACCTATCACCTCTCAAAAAACATTTTCCATTTGTTATAATCATTCTTCTATATACCTCAATACTATTCCAACACCTTTGACTTCACTCAAAACTTCTTCGAACTATTTTGCATACCTTTGAACCTTTTTTGAACCATTTCACATGTCTTCAAACCTTTTTTGAACTCTTTCAGACAACTTTGTATGCTCTCACAAACTATTCACACCATCTCTTACCATTTTATGTCTCTAAATACAACCTTGGATATCAGCCATGATATTTAGTACCAACTTGCACCCTTCCTCTAGCCTGTGTTATACTTCCTAAGCCTTTTAACAGGTTTTTGTTGGGTTTCCAGGTGGAGTATTATCATTTTGGAGCCTACTGTGAGGGGTTTCTAGATCATTTCATTGTTGAACTACCACTCTTTTCTACCACTCATTTCACCTAAAGGGGGCTCGATGATTTTGACTTTGCATTGAACTCATTTTGCCTCCAACCCTCCTAAACAACCAGGAAATCTTGATATAGTATCTTGCCCCTTGATAATATCATTTCGCACTCTTCCACTTTTTGCACTTATGACTTTGCTACCATCTTTGACTTTGAAATGTACGAAACACGACATCGCACAGATTTTAACCTCACAACTTCCAAAATCCACCTCAAACATGTTGACATCTTTTATGCCAGCTCCCAGTCATTCAACATCTCCAAAATTCAATTTGAGATGACCTAGAGAATGCCAAAAATACTTCAAAGAGCTCAAATTTTTATTTACAACTTGCAGTATCACAGATCACGAACTAAAGAAGTGACATGCTTGCAGATATATCGACATCAATTCTTATGACCTCTAGAAATTGCTTCCAGAGTCCCAGCCCAGCACATCATTTGATGAATTTTGCATTGCAGTATTCAAGTTCTATATCCTGAAATAGGAGATGAATACAAATACAGCATTTTGGACATGGATACACTTGTTGGCAAACAGCTTTGCATTGGTATTTTTGATGCAAATGAATTAGCAGCTTATTACAGGTCATTCTACAAGGTCACAAGCTTCCTTCAGTCAAAATGTAGACTCTCATAGGCTGAACAAAGTCGAGCTTTTGCTCGAGGCTTTTAAATGAAGTTATGGAATCAAATTGCAGATTGTCTTGAAGTAAAGTTTCCTGATCACTATCCTGATGATCCATATATGCTGAACGACATCCATGATGCTGCAAAATTTGTTATAGCATCCTTGAATTCGTACTCTATTCCCCAGAAATCAATTTCGACCTTGACCTTATCACAGTCTAGCACATTGATCTACCTCGAAGATGTTTTACACATTTTGGAACGGTTCACATTAAAATTCGCATCAGTTATTACAGCTTCGAATTTGATCCAGATCAGTACCTGAAATTTCCACTTCAACCTCATCCCTCACCAACATAGCACCTTCAACTACATCAAACCAAGCATCTGACAGTATACCTCATGGCTCAAACAATTTGAATAGCATAGAAGCTCATATTGCAGCACTCAAACAAGAACTAGCCCTCAAAAAACAGCTTGCCCTCAAAAAACAGCTTGCCTCGAATGAGAAAATGTCACACTTTGAAATTGTCATGTCACACCTCCTGATCTTTATTGTATCGTCCCAGCTTCATCGCCCACATCCATCCCAGTATCATCATCTTTGCCTTCAGTAGTTCCAGCCCAGTCCACTTTAATAGTCGCACCTTCATCATCTTTGAACTTGATCTCGCCTCCAAAATCCTCATCGCATTCACCCCCACCATTGCCTATCTCGACCTCGACTTGTAAATCGCCACTCCTGATATTTTCTTCTTCAATCTCATCTTCTAAGCCATGTTTAGATTTACCATTTATTTTAATATCGCCTTCACCCTCGACATCAGATTCACATTCGCATTTGCCTTCAAAATCCAGTATAGTGCTCGAAGTCCCATCCCCATTGTATATCTACAGACATCGTCTTGAAATTCATTTAGCCCTCATCCCCAAAATTTTTGTTAGATCCATTGCCAACAAATATCTTTTTGACCTCATTTTTGACCCCTCAATTTATCATTCAATTTTGATTTGACCAGTCCTTCGACTCGATTATTATGATCATGGTTAGCCCTGTTGACATCAATTAAATTCGCCTATTTTCTTTCTCTTTTTTTGTATTTCAATCTCATTCTATTTATCAAACATGTTTTACCATGCTCGACATTCTTTGCAATAGCTTCAACAGCTTTTTCTTCTATTCTACCTGCATAGGCCTTCGCTCACCTCAATCTCCACCTCGAATTTCCTCAAAAATACCTTATGACCATTTTGCTTTTGCCGAATTTCCTTGATATCGCTTCCAAATGTCTCAAAAAACTTCAAATACCTTCAAACTCCCCCGATAATACTTTTGAAAACTTTTGGGACTTCGAAAATGAATAACTATACCTTTTTCTCATTTTCCTATTCTTTTACTCTTCTTATCACTACCTTTCAAAGCCCACGAGCCTCTAAATTCCAAATGCAAAGAAATACAATGACAGGCTTTTACCCTACTCTTCTAGCATCTCCTCCAAAGCTTCTATCTCCCTCCCCAATATTTTTATCTCTACCTTTTTCTGCACCAATTTTGCAGCAATTAAGCTGTGGTGCACTACTCATTCAACCTCAGTCTCCTCGAAACCTCACAACTCCTTCGCCTTCACCTTTCCCTTCGACTTTTTCTTCTCCTTCAATGCCTTTGACAGCCCTGCACCTGGTTCGACATCTTCAAATGAGCCCGCTATGTGAATTTGCTGTACTACAAAATTCAAAAACATGTTAGCAATTACCTCAAAGCAATTTTGAATAAAAATCATACCTGGTCTGGGGCACGAATCTCATTTTGCACCCCCAAATTTTTTTGCCTCGCCCTTACAAAGCCCTCACCTCCACATCCCACCCCAATAACACCTCTGCGCTTCCTGGGTGCACTTTAAACATTTCACTGCACCTTCTTTGATGATGCAACATGGCTGGGACTTGAACCCAGCACATCAATCCCACTATGAAAGCATAAGTACCTCAAAAATCATTTAAACTTAAACAAAACAACTTACCAGGCCTTCGAAATCAAGGAACCCACTCGCTTCACCACCTCTACCCCCTCAACTTTCTCTTTTTTATCCTCGTCATTTCCCACCTCGACCACCCTTTGCTTTGCCACCTGCACCACATGCAGCTCATCTTCACCCTTGTCTTCCTCCTCATCTTCGTCTGCCTCCCCAGCCTCTGCCCTCTCAATAGTGCTTTCCTCCACTGCAAGCTCCATGTTTCTCTTCTGTAGATCCTCTTTTGAAATCATTTTTGCATGAAACACAGCAAGAGCTGCATTTTGAGCTTCTGCCAGCATGGTCCTTCAACTCTCAATTTTTGCCTTTTTTGATGCCTCCTCCTCCTTTCGAAACCATTTCACATCTTCCTCCCTTTTCTCCCATTCAACCTCTTCTGCTAAATCCACAAACAGCAGGCCCCCGCCCCACAAAATCTACTCATGACAAGCCATCAGTTTGTAGAGTTTGAAAACTTCATCCACAACCTTTTGTATAGTCACATCACACTCCTCTGCCAAGTCATTAGCAAGCTCATCATATTCCGCCTACAAAAAATGAATATAAAGCACAAACAGCTTGTACAAACCATGAAACTCACCATCTGCTCACAGAATCCTTTCCCCCACACTTCAAAGTTGATATCTTCTGCTACACCATGCTTGGGCATGGATTTCACATATTCTGTTTAGCTCAGCGAGAGAGACATTAGAGAAGCTAGACTTGGGATGATAAGAAGGTGATGGAAGAAGAACGAGAAATATTTTGAACCTCACTAAGTTTTCAACATGATCATGTATTTCGCACATGATTTTGATCAGCTGACTGGGACAGTCAGGATTTTAGTAAGGGGGAGGATGATAGGTCCACTGCATGCTTTAAGGTCTGGGGAATGATTCCAACTGTATTGAGACATTATGACAGATGCTCCAAACTACTATGAATGCCACAAAATTGACTTTGAATCCTTCTCGAACTATTTCGCACTATTTTGGATGACTTCAAATGATTTTGAACTATTTCATGACATTTTGAACACTTTCAAATGACTTTGCACTACTTTGAACAACATAAGCCACTATATACCTATCCTCAAACCCTTTCGATACATGCTGCACAACTGGAATGAGCCATTCTGTTGCATATCAAGTGCCACCAGACACAAGGAGAGACTATGAGAGACTTAATAGCACTTAGATGTTTCAATGATATATTGAAGCAAAAGATAAGTACTTTTACTATATGGGAACACTGTACATTTTAATTATTTATTATTTCTCATTTGTTTTATGATCTACAAAGTCCACATTGTTGGATATATTGCCTCATGTTTTACACATCTTTTATTTCCCTTTTTAGTACTATCTCTTCAATTTGTATATAGACTTGTATTAGTTACTTAGAACAAAAGACAAGCAATGGGGAACAGAGAAGAAGTTACCCTCTCCCTCATCATTTGATTTAAGAGCCATTTTCTTGAGTCTTAGCCTTGTGTTGTATCTCTAAGTTCTGTGAAATATTGCAAACTTCTTCGAACTTTCGTATTTGTCCCTCGACTCATCACATATTGCCTATCACCTCTCAAAAAACACTTCTTATTTGTTATAATCATTCTTCTATATACCTCGACACTATTCTGACACCTTTGATTTCACTCGAAACTTTGAACTATTTTGCACACCTTCAAACCTTTTTTGAACCATTTTGCACATCTTCAAACCTTTTTCAAACTATTTTGGACAATTTTGTATGCTCTCACAAACTATTCACACCATCTCTTACCATTTTGTGTCTGTGATATTTAGTACCAACTCACACCCTTCCTCTAGCCTGTGTTATACTTCCTAAGCCTTTTAACAGGTTTTTGTTAGGTTTTCAGGTTGAGTATTATCACCGGTTCCATTCCTGTTCCTGATGCCAGTTGTGATCCCTGAGTGGCATACATATCCATTACCCTGACATCTGTTAGCCTTAGCATTTCTGCTGTGGTGACTTCATCCTCCCATTGTTCAACTGCCTGTTGACCAAAAGCTGCTATCAGTTCTGCATGGTGCTTGCTGAGCTGTGTGGATATCTCAAGGGCTTCTTGAGATTTTGAGTACAGTGTGACTGTCATGCTGAGCATTTTCTTGTGATTTGAATCTGTAACATGATCATCAAGCATTTCAGCCCAATGTGGCAATGTCACTGTTCTGACTGTTGGGGAAATAAAATTCAGCGATGACCACAAAAACTTGAGTATTTCCCCTGCTACAATGCCAGACCCTGAAATGAAAGATGGAGCATAGCAAAAAAAGCTTTCATCCTTGTGGCCATGAACATGCAAAAGTCCAATGGCCTGGTCAATGCTCAAGCTGGCCAGCAGATGTGCACCAATATGCTCTTGAATGTGGATGATGTATTGGCAGACAATGTCATAAATGAGCATCACTCCCTGTTGATGGTCAACCCTGGTGGTTTTCAGGGCTTGGAGGAAAGCAAAGTTGACATTCTTTTGCTGTTCTCCCTGAAACAAGTCTACCAGTGCATTGGGTGCATAACAGCCATGCCATGGGCATGCAATAGCTGCTACTTCAGTTCTATCACATGCCTTTGATGCCAAAAAAGCATTTGCAATGGCTCAGAATTTATTTTCACATGAAGCCCTCTAAAAACCCATGTATCCCAATCAGAACCAGCATCAGAAGTGGCACCGGAAGTGGCACCGGCAGCGGTTATGGCAGCGGTTACAGCATCAGCCACTGTGAAATGAAGTGTACCTACCATGAATTGTTCTATGGCAGCTTGGAGGAATTGCTCGTATTCAGCCTGATTTGGAGCCATCCCAGCTCCATCCCATAGCCATACATCAGCATTGGAGTTTTTCTGCTGGACATGGTCAGCTTTGAAATTGCCATCAGCCATGAATATGCATTTAAAAACAAATTTGAGAGCCATAGTATCATTTCAGATGCAACTTGTACAATCAAGGTATATAGTCACCCACCAGTTCACATTGTCCTTCCAATTTTCTGGTATATTTATGTTTGCTTGAGGACAGGCTAGACAGTAATTGGCAAGTGATCCTGGTTCAGAATTCAATGGATCTTTTTGATTGTGTCCATATCCTGCCCACTTCAATCTTTTCATCCAATGCCATAAGCAGGACATGCACCGAAGCTCATGGTAGAGGTTGACCACTTTGGCAGGCCTCATTGGCAATGTTATGTGCTGAATCAGCTGGTAAAACTGATAGGCCGATGTCTTCAATTCCAGATTACAAAGCCAAAATGGTCTAGAACCTGCACAGTGAAAAGAGTGCATATTTTGGTGAAGCTGGTCAGGAGCAAGTTACTAGTTACTAGGTCCAAGGGAATTTGGTGTTCTCCCTGACACTGGCAGGTAACCATTGCTAAATGATGTATTCCATTTGTATGCACCACATGGATGTAGCTGTTGTTCAAGACATCAGCACTCAGCAGTGCAGTAGTCAGCTCGGGATCAGCAGTTGCTAGTATGGTTGTTGCCTAGGCATCAGTCCTCATGCATCATTCAGGCAAATATGGTTGAAACCCATGGATGTCTTCATCAGCATGTTCAACTTCATGTTTATCATCACCATCAAAGAAGTCTTGTAAGCTGTCATTGACATCATTATTGCCCTTTTCTTGATGCCAAAGGGCATCAAGGTAATCAAAAAAAGGCTGCATCAGCCCCAGTCTAATTGTCTGCTGTACTCTCTATCATTCCCAATGCCAACTCATGATGTTGAGCCATTGCCATTGCCATTGCTGAGTAATAATTGGCTGACTCTGCCTTGGTTTTATCCTTCATCTCTTCAAATGTCTCCAGATATTTTATTTGAAAGTTAAGAGCATTGCAAATTGGCTGATCTGTTTCATGCTGGACCAAAAGGTACATGCCTGTTGAAATTAATTCCCTTGATGCATGCTGTATACATGAGGCGATACATGCAGCATACACATGTTACTGCGCTTACTGCGCATACATGTGGTATACACATTCCCGAGTCATGTGACATCCTTATTATTATGTATATAAGGAGAACCTGTACCATAGTAGGAATACAGTGTTCTTACCTCTGCTAAACCCTAGCTCTAAGACTAACTAAACCCCAGGTAGGTTATAAGGAACGTGTCGTCTCTTCCTCTGTGCAGTGTATGTAGTCTGCTCCAACAGGTTATGGGCCCTGCTGGGCACGTCGTGAACGCGCCTTAACTGGCTGCGAACGATGTTGACTTCATTGTCTCCAAATTGTAACCTTGCACTCTTCGTGAGCTGCATTTAAAAACCTAGGTTGACTAGGGTTAACCACTCTGAAGGAGTGTTTTTGCCTGAGAATATGGAACGTGTTTTCTTGAATAGAAGAACTGATTGAGCGCTTTTACCAGCTGCCACTACAACATCATGTCTTCAACTCTTGAAAAACTCGTACAAACTTTCGACGGCTCTAACTACATTCAATGGGCCGACTCAATGAAGGCGTGGCTCAGGTCTCAGGGCCTCTGGCAAATAACTAGCGGGATGGAACTAAAACCACCCATGGCGCCTCCTTTGACAGCGACAAACACTGCACTGGTAGCGGAAGCTAATGCCAAGCTCCAGACCTGGAACAATAAGAATGACCAGGCAATTGGTAGCCTAGTGCTCTGCCTGGCCCCCTCTATTCGGCAGCGTGCCAACACCAAGGACACTGCTGAGGAGGTATGGGATCTCATCCGCACCGACTATGGTGTCGATGGCCCCTCCCAAGTCTTTGCGGACTTTAGGTCTGCAATTGCAATCAAAATTCTGGCTGCAAATCCTGTGCCAGAGATTGCCAAAATGGCTGATAAATTCGAGCGCCTTACGGCTGCCAATGTTGCCATCCCCGAATTAGTACAGGCAATGATTCTACTTGCTGCGATGCCGCGCGAGTATGATTCTCTATCTGCCACGGTCCTTAACACGACCGCTACTAGAGCCTTGACGTTTAAACATGTCAAGGACTCTATTGTTGCTGAAGCCTCACGGTGCACAGCAGTTGGAAAGCCCATTGGCCCACCTCAGGCCACCAAGCTTTCTGCTGTCAAGCGCAAAGGGGGAAACCCCAAATGGCAATCTCAAGGCAACAATGGAGAATCGTCCCGAAAGCGTGGACGACGTGGGGACAAAAAGACTAAAGAGGAAAAACCTAAAGAGAAACATTCCCACCTCGCCTCACAAGCCTTTACTACTATAAATGGTAATGGCACCATCATACCACTGATGCTGCTCATACAGCACATCGAGCACACTCCCACAAGGGATCCTCGCTGCCGACCGCCTGCACAGGCATATACGGGCATGACCTCCTCTCGCTTGGTTTACGCCGAGTACCAGCAAGCTCGAGACACCCTCGAGCACATGCAACTTCCGCACAGCACGAAAAATCTGCGACCGCTGGAAGAGCACCTTACGGTGCGAGAAGGTAAGAGAAGGAGGATAGAGCCAGAAACCGAGGCTATGATCGAGGAGGTAGAAGACGATACCATCTCCCTCGGATCAGAACCGCCGGCAACTGACGAGGAAGTGTGGAAGATCGTCGACGAGATGCTCGTCGATGAACCCCTTGACACAGGGGCGTATGATGATAGGTCAGTCCTTTTCCCTGCCACAAGCACAAGGATTAAAATTCCTATGAATACAGCGAACTTTTCATGTGAAATTTTACCGCTATTAAATGTATCATGGAATTATGTACATCTTAATATATGTGTTATGTGTGCAAGTGGAAAATGTAAGAGAGGTGCTGACTGGATCATGGATTCAGGCGCATCAAAACACTTCACTGGTGAAATTAAAGATTTTGCTTCTTACGAGCCTTTACCGAGAAAGGACTCTATCCTGGTTCAAACAGCCACGGGTACTACTCATATAGTAGGGAAAGGAGCAGTCTTCATTAGACACCAGGTAGTATGTCATGGGAAGTCAGAGACGCATGAAACGCGATTATACCCCGTCTACTACATACCCGACTGTAATGCTTGATTACTGTCAATGGGCGTCTTCTTACAAGACGGAAGTGATGTGCGTGGTTCCTCTGCACACATTTCATTTTTCAAGCAAGGAAACCCAATTATGGATTGCGTCCCTCTTATAAAACGTGACACTATTTATTGGGCTCGGACTCATATATTGAGCACCAGGGGAATCAATGTCACGACAATATATGTCGCAGACTACTCGACTTGGCATAAGCGACTTGGACACCCATCCAAAGAGGCGCTAGGGAAGATGCCTAATAGCACCATAAAATTCCCAAGGAATTTAATTATTCCTAAAGACAAAATTATATGTCCAGGGTGCGCTGAAGGGAAAATGACCTCAAAATCTTTTCCCGAATCAGATTCACGTGCAGAAAAACCCTTTGAATTAATACATTCTGATCTGAAGGAACTCCCAGTACTATCGTACCATAAACATAAATACTTTATTGTATTTCTGGATGACAAAACATCACATATCTGGGTCCAATGCCTTAGAAAGAAATCTGATGCTGCTGCAGCCATCAGACAATTTCGGGCAGTGGCTTTGACACAGTATGGCACTACAATCAAGCGCTGGCGTGTTGATCCAGGGGGGGAGTTCAAAGATTGTGAGCTACAAAATGTGCTCAAGGACTTTGGCATCAAAATAGAGATGTCTGCACCCCACGTTCACCAACAGAATGGGCGCGCAGAGCGTGCCATAAGGACAATAATGGAAAAGTCGCAAACCCTGCGATTTACCGCATGTCTACCACAATCATGGTGGGAATTTTGCATTGAACATGCAACACACCTATACAACCAAACCCCGATAAGGCACCTGAAATGGCTGACACTGGTTGAGGACCTGACAAAGGTCTGCCCAGATCTAAACGATCTGAAGGTTTTTGGTTGTGGTGCTTATGTCTACCTACCCAAGGAGAAGCGTCCAAACACATTGGCTCCTCGATCGGAGTTGATGACGTACCTTGGATTAGAAGATGGCATTAAAGCATACCGTTTCATGCGACCTAGTGGCGCAATATTCATTGGTGCTACGGCACTATTTGATGAAACGTTGTTCCCATGCTGTCCCGGAGCTAAAACTCCTGCCAATACGGACCTTGGTGATTTTCCACCTCCAGAACCAGAAGATGATGACCACTCATCTGGAACGGATGGCGATGATTCTATACCGCCACAAGATCCACCCCTTCCTCCATCATCAGAAAATGATGATGATGATGTACCAAGTGAGCAAAAGGCACATGACGATGTGACAAATGCTCCTCCTCCGCCGCCTCCAGTAACCACTGAGGACTTTCGTCCAAGACGTGATGATCAACAGGAATGGCAGCAATTGCCCCGTCGATCAGGCAGGCAGAGGAACATCCCAAACCGTCCTGGCAATACCTATGGAGAGAAGCGACTCCCCTCTGACATAGAGAGAGACATTGCATGTGATCAATATTGGAAGAGATCTGTAGGTCAAGATTCGGATCATAACCGAACACGACCACAATCTCAACAGAAAGAACCGGTTGCTGGACCGAGTTCGGCACCCCATGAGAGTGTGCCCGATTCCAATGATCAAGAACATGATCACCCAATGGGGGAACCGGACGAAGCAGGTTATATTAAAAAGATAACCAAGGAAGGAGGAGATAAGCTTATTCGCTGGCTGTTGTCAAAAGCAGTCAAACCATCGAGCGAAATAAGCCAAGTTCCAAACCAATTTCACGATATTGTGCGCCTACCACGGCAGCAGCAACGTGAGTGGAAACAAGCTTGTCAAGAAGAATTAGAGGCTCTTCGTAAGCGACAAGTCTATGACATCGTCGATCTTCCACATGATCGAAAAATGATCAAAAATAGATGGGTTTTCTCCGTAAAATCGGATGGAAGAAAACGAGCCAGACTCGTGGCCAAAGGCTTTTCACAAGTCGAAGGCGTTGACTTTGATGAGATTTTCTCACTGGTAGTCCGCTATGAGACCGTACACCTCATGTTTGCACTTGCATCTCTGGAAGGCATGTATATGACCAGCCTAGATGTAAAAACCGCATTTTTGTATGGCAAACTAGATGAGGAGATCTATATGGATCAACCCGAGGGTTTCAGACTCGAGGGAAAAGAGCGCAAAGTATTGCGTTTACGCCGAGCATTGTATGGCCTTAAACAAGCCTCACTTGCATGGTGGAAAGAGCTAGAGGCATTTATGCGCACTATTGGGTTCGTGCGCGCCAGCTCCGATGCCGGCATTTTCATACACAAGGATCCTAAGACAGGCAGCATTGTTATTGCACTCGTCTATGTTGATGATGGCTTGTTCATGGGGAAGAACAAGAAACTTGTGGATGAAAAGAAAAATGCTTGTCTAAAGCATTGGGAGTGCCGTAGTACTGAAAAAGTCACGGAATTCTTAGGCATGCGCGTCACCCAGACTGCAAGCAAAGTCAAACTCGATTAAACTGAATATCTCGCCAAAGTGCTTGAGAGATTCGAGATGACAAATGCCAAAGCGACCCCCACTCCACTTCCGACTGGTTACAAACCATCGGAAAATACAGCAACGCCCAATGCGATGCTTAGATCAAAATATCAGTCTGTGATCGGATCTTTATTGTATCTGATGCTTGGAACGCGACCTGATATCGCTTATGCGGTAATCAAGATGTTGCAATTCTCGGCTAATCCTAGTCAAGAACATCTAGACAAAGTGATGTACATCATACGCTATCTGGTGGGAACCCAGAAATATAACATTGTCTATGATGGTGAGAAGTCCGAGGGGCTACAGGCCTTCACAGATTCTGATTGGGCAGCTGACACTGTCAAACGCCGATCTACAACGGGTTACTTTGCTACTCTAGCAAGTGGCATTGTGTGCTGGCAGTCCCGTTTACAAAAAACTGTAGCACTGTCATCCACAGAAGCCAAATATATGGCTCTCTCTGACACTTGTCGGCAAATAGTGTGGATAGAGTCCTTATTCCAGGAACTTGGATATATCTTGAATCGCGTACCAATCTGCGCTGATAATCAAGGATCCATCTTCATTGGATCAAATCCAGTCCAGGAAAGGAGGACTAAACATATAGACATTCGCTACCACTACACGCGCGAATGCATTGAAAAAGACAAAGTCACGGTCATTTTCATTCCTGGAAGTGATAATCCGGCTGACATGTTCACCAAGAACCTTGGCACCGTCCTTTTCAGGAAATTTAGAGACTCTCTCGGAATTACTTTCGAGATTCAAACTTAGCTGCTTAGAGTGCTGTACAGTTTGAGGGGGGGTGTTGAAATTAATTCCCTTGATGCATGCTGTATACATGAGGTGATACATGCAGCATACACATGTTACTGCGCTTACTGCGCATACATGTGGTATACACATTCCCGAGTCATGTGACATCCTTATTATTATGTATATAAGGAGAACCTGTACCGTAGTAGGAATACAGTGTTCTTACCTCTTAAACCCTAGCTCTAAGACTAACTAAACCCCAGGTAGGTTATAAGGAACGTGTCGTCTCTTCCTCTGTGCAGTGTATGTAGTCTGCTCCAACAATGCCAACCTCCCATAGCTCACCGCAGCAGAAGTGCATGCCAGTCCAGCATTCAATGCAATGGAAGGGGTTCTGCCTGTGTGTTATGTGCATACATGTCTGGCAAAGTGTGCTTCCTAGTGAACAATCAACACATCTCCAAATTTCCTATTTATTCAGTTGACAGTGGTTGCAAACTTGTTTGTTGATGGACCATGCCTGTCGAGCCAGAGATGCTTGCAGCAATTTATCCACTCATCCCACAAACTGCAATACATAATCCTTCTGTCTCTATCAGTTGTATATGAGCCTCAATAAGTCAATCCATGTCAGAAACTGACCATGCCCATCCATGACCAAACTGGCTCATCAGCCACCTGAGGTTCTTGCATATCCTATTCTGGAGCAAGACCTGGATTGTTGTGGATACCAGCTGAACTTGATTCACCATGTTCTTCTGTAACCAGAGGCAAGAGAACCTTGATATGCCTTGTTTTTGGTCTATGTCTCATGTTGACCTCAAGTTCTACATGTGTAACAGTATTGACTGCATCATCATGGTCCTCATGCAGAAGTGCATTTTTCTTTGATCTTCTCTTTCTCTTGTAAAGAGCTCTTGTCAGGCTCATGATGATTGGGGGGAATTGATTGCAGTGATGGACTATTTATTTGTACTATTGGCCTCATGTGATCCTCATGTTATTCTCATGCCAATAATATGTTATGCCTGATGATGACAAGAATCATTCTTTCCTTCATAATCAATCCCCCTCCAATGCTGCCTGAGCTATCAGAGAACCTGGGTGTGAGACAGTATTGCAAGGGGAGATATACAGTCAAAGAGTAGAGGATCATTGAGCCTTATAGAGATGCATTCCAATCACAGGAATCCAAAGCTGGCCAGTTGCAAACACTGAAGTGTGACATTTTCCCTGCCATTTTTAATTAATGGGTGTCAATCAAGAGGGCCCCAATGGATGAGGAGGAGAGTCACCTACATGCCAAGGGGAACCATCAACTTGAAGCATGTAAAGGTTTTATTTTTGATCACATCACCAGGAACTAACAACCTGGCTTTTGAACAACTGGTGAATGATGAAGGACTACTTGCACAAATCAAACAACTTCAAAGTGAAGCGATCAGAAGCCATTTGGGCCTTATACCAGGATTGAGTTTTGAAAGAGATTGGAAACCTGCTAGGTATTGAAAATGCTACCACAAGTACACCTGGATGGTTCCAGATGTGACTGCCAGCCATCAAGAGTGTTTTTAACAACATGACTGCAGAGGAAAAGATAATCCTTGAGATCGAGCAGGATAAAATGATGCAGAAAGGTTATCCCGAGCGGACAAAGTGAAGGTACATTAATGCCATTGCCACTGCTGATGCTGATAGTAACTGACATTTTACAGACTAGCAGAGAAAAACCTGTGTAAGCATGTAGAAGAGAGTGCCTGACAACACTGGTTAGAAATGGGAGTGCTGTCTGTGATATTTACAGCCCATACTGCACCTAATGGTTTGATGGTTGTTGATGTGTGAGTGGAATCTTCAATTGTGATGCTGATGCTGATGCTGATTGCAATGCTGATGTTGATTACAGTCATGACAATGTCACCTCTTTAATGGCTATCCCTGCACAATCATTTCTGGACACCTATCATGATCATATCACAGAGCTCAAGCAGAACCTTGTGAGTTATGTCAAGGTTTTACATGCATCAGACATTGCCTCAAGGTTGGCAATGCAATCTAACACCACCACACCACAAACCCAACTTTTGATGACTCAGGATGGGGAACCCATCCTGCCCACACTATGGAAAGGATCACAATACAAGAAAAAAGAGCTGAGCAATGGTTTATGTTGCATGTTGGGCAGCATTACAGTATGACAACTTCTCATGCTACAAACTATTACTTACTTATCTTCATGCAGAACTAGCCAACAATGGTCATAGTCGCCATATCCAATTCAAAGCAATTACTAACCAAACCTCTTTATTCATCAATCCTGAATATCTCCCAGGAAGGTTCAAACTCAGAGACTTATAGAACATGCACAAGAGCATCATAGAAGACTTCTTTGACCACATTCTGCAGTGTCAAACAGTGCAGGGCCCTGAAAGAGCATTCAGGTTCAAAGGAATCAAAGTGAGTGATGGGAGTGTGTCTCCTGCACACTATTCTAATAATTTAAATAACTCTCCACCTTCCCAATTCATTTTCAGATGCAGTAGACAATGGAATGGTAATGCAATACCCGATGCTAAGTCCATCACAGGCACTGGCCTGCATCCCGATGCTGATGCTGTTCCTAATGCCAATGCCAAGCCCCAAGGTCAATCAAGAGGCAGAAAAAGGGCAAAAGCAAAACAACAGCAAAAACAACCTTGCTGACAATTGAGAGCAGAACAGGCACCCATCTCTGAACCCCCAGATTGCTTGCAACTCATGGATCCAGCTCAGTTGAGCTATGTGCAAGTCAATCAAATGACAATGGATATACTCTACACAGCTGGTGTGACTCTATCACAGCCAATTAATGGTCCAGGTGATGGTAAACCAGAGTATGTCATTCCTTGACACATTTATGAGAAGTCCATCACACCCATATTACCTTTAAATGATAATGTAAATAATGCCCCATGCCCACTTGATCCATCACTATTGGAAGGCAACCCCACATCAACTCAAGAAAGATTGCAATAATATAAGCCTTGCCAACTGTCTGTGTGAACTTGGACAGAGGATTCTATTGCAAGGGCAAGGGCGAAGGCATTAAAACTGTCAACAGTTGGATTGGCATCAGGATCAGCAATGGTATGATTGGCAGACAGACAATTGGCATACAGACAAGCAGCAGCAGTAGGATCAGCAGACAGACAAGCAGCAGTGGTAGAATCAGCAGACAGACAAGCAGCAGCAGTAGGATCACCACACATACAATTGGCAGTGGTAGGACTGGCAGACAGACAAGCAGGCAGCAGTGGTAGGATCACCACACATACAATCAGCAACAGTGCAATTGGCAGACAGACAATTGGCAGCGGTAGGATCATTTGGTGATTGCCAGACCCCACCTGTGAAGAATCCATTTGAACAGATAACCCCCCCCCCCTCATCTTAAACCAAGAATCAGGGACAGACATTGGTTTGACATGCCCACAGAACAGCTAATCACCTTGCTCAGCAAGAAGTTGTCTCTATGCAGGTTGTTGGGAGAAGAAGAGTAAACTTTGCACAGTAAATTTACTAGTGCGATGTTCTATTTTTGATGTACTCTAGGTCCCATGCACTCTGCCTAATTAGCCTGCTTTGGTGTTATGCATTGCATTCTGCACATTAGTAATAGTGACATGATTGACCTGTGCTGGTTACCAGATAAAGCAATGCCAATTGGAAATGCAGAAGAACTATAAGAAGATGCTGTGTGATGCCAAATAGTGCCAAAGTGCCCAAATTATGTGAAAGTGCTCAAGTGTTCCCAGTGCAGCATCAAATAGGTACAAAGCACTCAGATTACATGAGAATGTGTGGCTGACTTGTGATGCAATTACAGTGCACCTCAAATGAGTTGCCTAGTAAGCTAGAAGCCATGATGTGCAGCGCAACAGATGAAGTTGAAAGGTTTTTGTATGGGATAATTGAACAGTGCAAGGAGTGTGCAGTGAGAATGTGAATTACTGGCAAAGCATAAGAGAGCGCATAAAGGTACATTGAGCACACAGTAAACTGTAAATGGCAGATAACAAGTGCAGGGGTGCATGAAGGCAGTTCAAAGCACATTTAAGGTGCATGATAGAAGGCAGCTAAGGGTGGTCCAAAGGCATAGTGAAAATGTAAAAAGCACATAAAAGTGCATGGAAGCACAGCCAAAAGCACACAAAAGTGTGCTGCACAAGGTGAATAAAAGTTGTCCAACAGGGGAGAGAGGATAGATCTTGCAGGAAGAGGGCATGGCACCCAGTGTGAGCTCAATCCTCCTCTTCATCATTGTTGGAATCAGGTGCAAGATCTGGGACATCTTCCAAGTCCACATCAGTCATAGGCATTGGACCAGCATGACACCTTTGAGTGCACTGTAAGAGTACCTTTCACCCTTGACATTTCTGTCTGCCTTCAGTACAGCAATGAAAGGGACAATGACTCATTATAACATCACCTGTCACCCAGTCAACCTCAGGATTGTGGCATGAAGCCACAGGTAGCCCAAAATCATCTCCTGCTTTCCCAGTTGGGTCACAGTGAAGAGAGCCCATTTACTATGATCCTTGTACTGGAGGTGTTATGATCAAAGCTCTTAGTTCATAAATCTGTCAAAGCTCATAAGTGACAACTTCCAAGTAAGATGTTCAAGATTGTCGAAGCTCATAAGCAATGACTTGAGGATGACTTATCGCTAGTTCTCATAAGAGCATAGAAATGACTAGGTCAAGCTGAGCTTGACTGGTCTTGCATTCACAGTTTAAATACTACAAGTACAGGATTGTGAATATGTAAGTAGAACAAGTTATGTAATGAGAACAATAAGCATATCAGAACAATAATGTGAGAGCATCTGCAGACTACTACAATAGCATGGAAGTGTGAAGGTGAGTAATTAGAGGGGTGCAGTCACAACACAATAAGAATGGAGAACAATAGCATGGGACATACTCAAGTAAAGACAATAGGAACAATAGCAAGGAAGTAGAGTCATGTCAAAAGGAAAAATGATTTCCCCATCCTTCGTAGCATCTCATAACATTAGCTTCTCCTCAATGTTTTGAGTTCCACCCAAAACTATGGTTGCATTGTCTGCATCGGATCAAATGCTGGTGATCGCTCTTCACCAGTTGTTGTGGTAAATGTGCTAAATGTAGTCACAGTAGGTGCTTCGTGTGAGTAGACAGCTGTCGGGAATTCGATTTCCTCAGCATGTCTGTTGGCAAATCGAACTGAGGTACCCATCAGGAAGGTCGTGATGTGCAGGAGTGGAGATGTGAGAATTCTAAATGAGATGATTAGATAGAATAGAAACATGACAAGAATAGTTGTGCTGAATACGGTGCCTAGAGAAAAGACGAGCATCGAGTTTTTGAACATGACAGTTCAGGTTTAGGTTGTGCAGTGACGCGGCGGATTGTCACGTGATGGGTTGTTTAGGCAGAACAGAGCCGAGTGCTCTGGGCACCATTGTCAACAGTGTGGGCATTGATATTTTGGGCAGTGGAAAGAGAAGTGGCCGATTTGCATGCAGGTGAAGCATACTGAGTTTCTCATCCATGGCGGTGCAGGGGGGTATTCAGGCATAGGTTGTCTTGGATAAGGTGTCTGTGCATGTGGTGGGGATGGGGGTGGGGATGATGATGATTGAAATGGTTCTTCGGGCGCAGTCGCGAATCGTTTGTCCTCTTCATCATCTGATGTGTCTATAATGAATATGCACTGAGGGGTTGGGACCCGTTCCCCAGGTCTGTATTGCAATGCCTGTTCATCAAGATCTCTTAGGAGGGGGAGTAAATCAAAGTGGTAAGCCTCCTCAGACAGGCGTTGGAATACCCGTTCAAGAGAGAAAATCGCTCAATATGTTTCAAACAAGTTGTGCACAGTTCCATTGAGTATTGCTCAGTTGTGAGTCATGGAGAGGAGTCTCTCCTCATTCTGGGAGCCGTCTACATCACGGACAAAGCTTAGAATTAGGTTGAAAGTCCCCACTGGGTCAGGGTCAGGTGTAACATTCATGAAGAAGTGTAGAGGGCAGCTCATGATGGAAGTAAGTTATGGGTGGTCTTGTATTCTCCTAGGATTTCTGAAGCATTTTTTAAATGAATTTCTGGTTCCCAAGTATTTTCCGCTATGCCATAGCCTTTCCATTTCACTAAGAATCGGGTTTTTCGGCCCATCTTTTTGTGTGCTAAAATTGCTTTGACCTCGTGTTCTAGTTCTCCTTCAATCAGCTTGGGGGGTGGAGGAAGATGGTTGGGTCCATGTGTCTCATTCTCCTTGAAACGTAAAAGAAGAGAGGGATGGAAAATGGGATGAATTTTCCACTGTGAAGGAAGTTTCAATTCATAGACATGGGAGGAGATCACTCAGGTGATAAGGAATGGCCCTTCACGCTTTGGGGTGAGTTTCCTGGTCAGGTATCCTAGCTTCAAATTCTTAGAGTCCAGCCATACTTTTTCTCCTGCCATGAATGGGTGGAAGCCTTGTCCATTTCATCCAATCATAACTTGTCAGGACAGCTCATGTGCCACCAAGGCTTCTCATTGCACATTCCCTAATTCGGCTATCCTCTGCTCGGTAGCCGGCACGTTCGTCTTTTTGTACATTGTGGGGATGGCTTTGGGATGGGTTCCCATCATTATGTAAAATGGGGTATTCTTGATCGCCGAGTGATGCTTCTGGTTGTGTGTGAACTCAGCAGTGGTAAGGTGCCCCTTCCATTGCAAGGGTCTGTTTGTGCAAAAGATCCAGAGATAGATCTCTAGTTCTTGATTGACCCATTCGGTTTCTCCATTGGTTTGGGGGTGATAGGCTGTACTCATGGCCAATTTTATCCCTAGGAGTCTCCCTAACTCTCAGAATGCATTAGAAGTGAATTGCGGATCTTGATCGGATATAATCTTATTAGGGAGGCCAAATCTTTTAAACACATTATAGAGATAGAGGTCTGCTGCCCCCAATGCATCGATGGTTTTGTTGCAAGAAATAAAAATTACCCCCTTAGTAAGCCCATGGTCTACCACAACCATGATGGTGTCTGATCCATCGCTGATGTGTAGGTCCATGATGAAATCCATGGTTACAAGTGCGAAGGGTCTTGTCGCTTCGGATTTAATGGGTGATAATGGTGGCACCATCAGATGCGTGTTGACCTTCATCTGTTGGCATGTGGCACATCCATCAATGTAGTTTCTTGTAAAGATGGTCATTCCCATCCACCAGTAGTCTCTCTGCACCAGTTCTAGAGTCTGGAACTGGCCGGGGTACCCAGTAAGTAAATTATCATGGTATTTTTCCATGATCTTCCTCTGCAGTTCCTTGTCATCCAGGACGTAACATTGGTCTTTGAAAAAGACCATCCCATCATCTTCCATTCTCCAGTCTTCCACCACTGATTTGATCAGTGGCATTCCTCCTTCTTTGATGGCCCTTACTATTTCTTTTAGTAGGTCATCTCGCATCATACTTTCTGCCAGCAGGTCTTTTAATTCTGTATCAATCGTTCATGCGAAGATTTCATCCCTTAATAGTGTGACATCGTCATTGTCATTGTTGACCTCTGGTATGTGGTCCCCTCGTCGTGACAGTGCATCAGATTGTACCATTATCTTTCCTGGTACGTGCACTAGTTGGAGGTTAAACTGTGAATGGAAGAGGCTCCATCTGGCCTGTCATCAATTTAGCTTCCTTGCCATTCTGAAGTACATCAGATTTTTGTGATCCGACAGGATGGTGGTGGGGTGCTTGGATCCTTGGAGATAGTGCCTCCACATTTCCAGGGCCCATATTATCCCCAGTAGCTCTCAATCATAGATCTCATAGTTCCGTTCAGTAGCCATTAAGGAGTGGGAAATGTAGCCACAGGGGTGCCAGTCTCCATTTGTGTCTGTCTGTTTTAGGACAGCCCCCATTACATATTTCAAAGCATCACTTTCTACCATGAATGGTTTTCGGTGTTCAGCATTAGCAGAACCGGTGCCTCGGAAAATTTTCATTTTAATGTTTCGAATGCATTTTGGCATTCATTCATCCAATTGAAGGTTTGATCTTTCCTTGTTAGGTCATTCAGTGGTTTCGTTATTGCGGTGAAGTTGCTGATGAATCTTCAATAGAAGTTTCCAAAGCCTAGGAAAGATTACATTGGTCAGGGATGGCCAGTCCCTAATTCTGCTAATTTTGGTTGGATCCATGGCCAATTGGTTTGGTCACAGGATTAGTCCAAGAAATTCGACCTCCTGTACATCAAATTTGGATTTTTCAGGTTTCAGGTAGAGGTCATTTTCCCTCAGCCTTGCTAGAACCCTCTTCGTTCTCTCCTCATTCTCCTTTCGATCTTTTGAGAAGATTAGGATATCGTCCATGTAGATCACTAGCCATCCCTCGTTTAGCATGTCTCGGAAGGTGTCGTTCATCATTGCCTGGAAGGTGGCTGGCAAATTACAAAGCCCGAAGAACATGACTCTGGGTTCAAATAGACCCTTATTGGTCTTGAATGCAGCTTTCCATTCGTCTCCCTTTTTGATCCTGACATTATGGTATCCCCATCTGATGTCTAGTTTTGTGAACCATCTCGCTCCTCTCAGTTTATCGAGCAGATCGCCGATCAATGGAAGGGGATAGGAGTTCTTGATAGTTCCTTCATTCAGATATTGATAGTCTTGGCAGGGTCATAGCATGTCAGAGTCCTTTTTTGCAATGAAGAAAAATGGAGATGCCATCGGCGATTTAGATGGGATGATGTACCCCTTCCTCAGGTTCTCATCAATGAACTTGTCTAGCTTCTTTTGTTCAGCCAGGGTGATGGGATAGACTTTGCAGTCTTTTGGGATAAAGTCCAGTTTTAACTCGATTGTGTGATCCCATGGTCTTGACTCGGGGAATCTTTCTGATGCCACCTTTTCAAACACACTTCGGTACTCCTTGTATTTGTCTGGGAGTAGATCATCGAGCGATTGCTTTTCCTCTTTGCCCTCATCTCTATGAGCAAGTTTTTGCGAGATAGAGGTCTTTGCTCGGATGTATGTGGTATTAGAGTAGGCTACTCTGCTGGTTAATTGAGATCAGGTAATGCATGCGATGTGCCTGAGTTTTTGGTAATTTGGGGGAATGTAGTCGTGTTCGATCATAAGGGGGGATTCTTCAGTTTTGAATACCCCGATCATCGGTTCCCCTCGAATGTAAGCGAATAGTGCATCTGTTCATCATGATCTTCCCCAGTGCAGAGCGATAAGTTGATGCCTGTGGCATCTAGTACTGGCATCTGTGGGTCGATCTTGGAATGGGTGTCCATTGCCAAGTGTGATCCGTTATGGTCAGGTTCATCCTCAGCACAAAGTCCTCTTGCAAGATGAACCGTTGATAGGTCCACTGCGCATTTTAAGGTCTGGAAAAGGATCCCACTTGTATCAAAACATTATGACATGCACTCTGAATCACTACGAACATTACAAAATTGACTCCGAACTATTTTCAACTTATTTTGCACTATTTCAGATGACTTCAAACTATTTCGAATGCTTTCGAACCATTTCACGACACTTCAAATGACTTTGGCTGCTGTATAGTTGTCCTCAAACAATTTCAATACACATTGCACATCCGGAACAAGCCAACTCGCCACATATCGAGTACTACCGGACACGAGGAGAGACTACAACAAAGTTAGAATGTGATAAGTGCATTTTTGTGTTTTATTGATATATTAAAGCAATAGAACAAGAACTTTTACTATACTTGGACAATGTACGTTTCACTTATTATCATCTTTCATTTTGTTTCATGTTCTACAATTGTTATTATTTCCTTTTTAGTACTATTCCTTCAGATTGTATATAGACTTGTATTAGTTAGAATAAAACAATAGAATAGAACAATGGGGGAACAGCACAAGTTACCCTCTTGCTATCGTCAGATTTAAGAATCATTCTCTTTAGTCTTATCTTGGCATCACATCTCTAAGTTCTGCGAAATATCGCAAACTTCTTCGAAACTATTGTATTCGCCCCACATTTTATCGCCCATCACTTATTATTATTCGACAAACACCTCACATTTGCTAAACTCATTCCTCGATATACATCTCACCTCTTTGAACTTATTCAAACTATTTTGCACGCCTTCAAACCTTTTTCAAACTCTTTCGGACATATTTGTATGCTTATAAAGACTATTCGCACCATCCCTTATTATTTTGCATTGCTAAACACATTGTTTTGGTCTCAGCGGTAATATTTAGTACCACCTTGCACCCTTCCTCTGACACGTGTTATACCATCCGAAGCCATTTAGTAAGTTTTGTTAGGTTTCCAGGTTGAGTATCATCACCATCCTGAGCCTACTCTTCACATGCTTGGTGGCGGTGAGGTGGGTTTCCCCGAAGGTCTCCCCAGCACTCCTTATAGGTAGCCTCTCGAGAGTTGGGCTCAACATTACTCTTGATACAGATGGCCCCTTGTCATCTAGAGTGGGACTTTGCTTACTGATGATAGTGTGTAATCATTTGACCATAGTCTGGATTTTCTTCATAAGGAGACCCTTGGTCAGCTTGTCGGTGAGAGTCCTCAATTTCCAATCAATGATTGGATTGTGCCTTTGAAGCCAGGAGTAGCCCAGGATGATCCTTTCCTTCCCCAGCCCTGTTATTAGCATCCTCATCTTCTCTCCTTTCCCTCCAATTTCTGTGTCGATATGAATGTAATGGGAGATCGTACCATTTTTGTTCAGGGTTCCATCAACATTTTTTGTGAGGATTTTTCTCATGAGTGGGATTTTCTTCAATCCGAGTTTTTCGACAACTCAGTGATCAATGAATGTTTCTCCTGCCCCAGAGTCGATTAGGGCAGGTAATTCAGCTTTCGTGTCTCCTAATATGCAGTAAACAGGAATGTGCATAGATTGGTGGCTCACTTGCACTATCATTACAGTCGAGACAATTATTTTGGCGGGTTCCACTGCCGATGTGGGCTGCCGTTTTAAAAACCCTCAGCCACCATAAGATCCAATACCTCTTCCTTCTCCTTTTCTTCCAACTTGTTGATGAGGGCATGGATCTTTGTATAGTGGTCGCGGGGCATCTTCTTTGTTTCTACCTTCTTTTCTTCTTTTGCAGGTGGCTCCTTCCCTCCCTTGTGGTCGCTGGCCCTGTGTCCTGCCTTGTGACAGATGAAACACTTTCCTTTTTTGATATGCTCAAGCCTCTCTGCATAAGAGAGGCATGTCGCATCGATGTCCATAGTGTTTGGGTCTTTGGAGGAACCTCCTGTTGCTCCTCCTCCTCCCACCTTGCTATAAGTCCTTTCTTTTATTGCTTTCACCCTTCTCAGGTGCCCCTCCGCCCTTGCTGCATGTGTATACCATCTTTCGATGGTGTCTGGCAGATTTTCCATTCCAAATACCTTATCTAGGACTCGATTGTTGAGCCCATTTATGAAATATTCGATGAATGTAGCATCTTCTTTAATCTTGGTTCAATAAGCCAGTGTTTTAAACTGGGCGATGTATTCATCTACTCTTTTTGCTCCCTGCGAGAGTGCTCTGAGTTGAATGTGCACATTTCCCACATCATCAATTGGTGAGAACACTGCTCGTACTTTCATGATGAATTCCTGGAACGTATCCCAGGGTTTCAATTCAATATACCTTTTCTCCAAGTAGGCCTGCTTCCATGGCCCAGCCATCCCTCTGTTCATGTAGGAGAGCATAAACAAAATTTTGTGGTGGTCATCAGGAAATGCGGTGGAATTGGCATCGACATATGCTCCACACTCTAGGAGGAAGAGCATTGTCTTCATCTGGTCTCCAGAGTAGTCGGTTGGTGCCCTCATCTTTATTTCAGCAGGTCGAGCAGAGGTGATAGGTGCTGTGGGGATGGTAGGAGTAGATGGTGCTGCCATAGCTCTTCTTGTTGGTTGCAGTCGGGTGGTTCTTGTAAGAATCTTGTTGTATGATGGGTGCTGCCTAGACTAGGGTTAGTCAGCAGAGTATGGATCAGCTTGACCTTTTGTTATGATCAAAGCTCTTAGTTCATAAATCTGTCGAAGCTCGTAAGTGACAACTTCCAAGTAAGATGTTCAAGATCGTCAAAGCTCATAAGCAATGACTTGAGGATGACTTATCGCTAGTTCTCATAAAAGCATAGAAATGACCAAGTCAAGCTGAGCTTGACTGGTCTTGCATTCACAGTTTAAATACTACAAGTACAGGATCGTGAATACATAAGTAGAATGAGTTATGTAATGAGAACAATAAGCATATCAGAACAATAATGTGAGAGCATCTGCAGACTACTACAATAGCATGGAAGTGTGAAGGTGAGTAATTAGAGGGCTGCAGTTGCAACACAATAAGAATGGAGAACAATAGCATGGGACGTACTTGAGTAAAGACAATAGGAACAATAGCAAGGAAGTAGAGTTGTGTCAAAAGGAAAAATGATTTCCCCGTCCTTTGTAGCATCTTGTAACAGGAGGACTAGGTTGACAACCTTCTGAATCACCCCAGCTTCATTTGGGGAACCATCCACATTGTAGACAGGTATGGGTGAAGATAGTGAGTGGGTATTGAGTTGTTTTTGCTGAACCAGGTGTGAATCAATGAAAAGGCCCATGGCACCCAAGTCTAGGAGAGCAGAGACACCAAGTACTTTCCCTGTATCCGTAGTCTGCAGCTCAATCTTTAATTCTAGTGATCATTGGGAAGGAGTGGACACCACAATGTACTTGTGTGGTAGCTTGCGCTCCCAAGATTTCAATCAGGGTAGAGGAAGAAGGGGTGAGGAAGGAATAGGTACATCTTTAGTTACTTCAGAGGGGTCTGGAGAAAGAACATATCCTCTAGTGAATCAACAGGCAGAACTTCAAAGTGGTTATGGACAGGCAACAAGGGTGTTCTGTTCACTCTTCATGGATGTAAAAATCCTGTTCCTCCACCTCTTCTTCTTTAATCTCCTCTTTCTCCAGCCTCTTAATAGTGAGCTAACAGAGGGGAATCCAAAGTTAATATTATACTGCATAATACAGACACTTCAGGTGCACCTAACAGAGGGAAATCTAAAGATAAAACTCTAAGGACCCATCTGTCAATGCCCAGTATGTGATAGACCTGAAAATCAAATAGTAAGCTAAAAATAGCAAAAAGGCAGAAATAGGCAGATCAAGCTGTGGGATGATGTCACCTTGATGAGTAGACATCCAGAAGGGGTCCTGCCTCTAAGAATAGAACTGTCAACATGTACCAATATAGAAAAAGCCAAAATATAATCATAAAATAGGAATAAAATCATAGAAAATCATAGAAAAGGCAGGATAGAGTGAAATAAAAATATAAAAAATATGGGACAAATGCAGAAAATTGCCCAGATGCCTGGGGCACCTTCCTTTCCCCTTACACATATATTCTCTTCTACCACTCATCCAACCTATTGGTGCTCACACTTTGCACTTCACATAACCAACAAGGATGCTGCCTGAGAACAGTCAGTATTTCAGTTGGGAGAAGATGATACAACTTTCTATCACCCTGTGCTCATACTATGGCATTTTTTGTGATTGTGCACACCTCTTGGACAACTTTTATTCACCTTGTGCAGCACACTTTTGTGCACCTTAGTGTGCTTTTGGCTGCCTGCATGAACTTTTGTGTGCTTTTTACATTTCCACTGCACCTTTGGACCACCCCTATCATGCACCTTAAATGCACTTTGTTATGCTTTGAACTGCCTTCGTGCACCCCTGCACTCTTTATCTGCCATTCACAGTTTATTGCATGCTCAATGCACCTTTATGCACTCTCTTATGCTTTGCCAGCAATTCACATTCTCACTGTGCACTGCCTGCACTATTCATTTATTCCACACACTGACATCTTGACTTCATCTGTTGCACTGCACATCATGGCTTCCAGCTTACTAGGCAACTTATTTGAGGTGCACTGTGATCACATCACAAGACAGCTACACATTCTCATGTAATCTAGGCACTTTGCATCTATTTGGCACTGCACTGTGCACACTTGGGCACTTTCACATAATTCAAGCACTCTGGCACTATTTGGCATCCACAGCATCTCCTTATAGTTCTTCCACATTTCCAATCAGCATTGCCTTTTCTGGTAACTGGCACAGATCAATCACATCACTATTACTAATGCACAGCACATGACACATAATACCAAAGTGGACTAATTAGGCAGAGTGAATAGGACCTAAAGTGCATCAAAAATAGAACTTCACACTGGGACAGTTAGGTGTTGGGCTATAGCATGCACAAATCTTATTGGCTAAGGTAGTGGCATCATGCAATCGGGTTTATATGGATGGACTTGTGGGTAGTGCATGGCACTTTCTATTTTTATACTTTATTTTACCATTTTCATCACATAGGTCATTTGTACATAGTACCCAGGTACATAGAGAATCCAGAGGATCTTCTCCCAGTTCATCAGTCTCATTCAGTGTTGCACATAGTCTGTACATTATCATCTTATTTCATGTGCCTTTGTAGTGCATCCTTTGTATAGTCACATTTGCACAACATTTGCGCCCCTCATCATATAGCTGTGTTTTGTCCTTTATTTGCACCCCTCATCATATAGCTGCATTTTGTGCACCATTTGTGCCTTTTTGCCCTATAGTTGTGTTCGCATCTCATTTGCATCCCTCATTCATGTGTCACCCCTTAAACACACTCCAGCATTGTCCTCATCTTGCTACACCTCACACTTTTACCACCCACTGTTGTTGCACATGTTTGTGCTTTTGTTGCACATTTTTCTGCACTGGGCTTTTTCACCCTTTTATGTTGTGCACTTTTTCACCACTGTGCATACTTTCCTTTCTGTGTACACAACTTAGTGTGCACATCACAATCCATTGAACCAGCATTCTTAGCAGTCATCTCACCTTGAAGGACAATTCAAGGCCCCCTAAACAAACCCCTGCACCACAAGCTCACCTGCAGCTGTAGGTTTTGTGTCCACATCTTCTGTTGAGACTCTGCACCAAGTACTGACTTGACATATCAATGCTTCAGTGAATCAATTCACAAGTTTGTATTCTGGGCCAAATATAATATATCTACACCAATCCCAAGGCATTAGTTGAATGGGCCTATGATTCTTTTGTGGTATGCACCCCTTGGCCCCAAAAAGGCAATAAACCAAATCCCCCTTCACATTGGTGCAAAAAACTTTGTATAACACTTGTATTGTATTGCTCTATATTTAAACTGCCAATTACACACTATAGAACTTGAAAAATGGCAGGTAGTTACTGTGGTGAATCAGACCTGTGGTGTTCTCAAAATAACCATGGTAAAAAACTGGCACCATGGTTGTGGTGTTCAAACAGGTGCAGTTTTGACAGGTACAGGTATGGTGTGAGAAAATCTTACCTGTGGTGTGACCCATGTTACACCTATGAAGACTTACCCATCAAGGTGACATCATTCCATAGCTTTGATAAGCCTATATTTGCCTCTTACTATTTTTAGCCTACTATTTGATTTTCAGATTTTTCACATATACATACTAAGCATCAACAGATGGGTCCTTAGAATTTTCTCTTTGGATTCCCCTCTGTTAGGTGAGCCTGAGGTGTCTGTAGGGTACATCATGGGTTTTTGACAGGTTTTGTTCCCATGGTCAGTATATTGGCCTGAAAAAGTCAATGTCATCAAATAATTCCTCAACTAAGTGTCATAATTGATCCAAAATTGATCAAGTGATATATCAACCAAATCTTGACCAATTTGGATAATTTTGGGTGCATTTTAAATGAATAACCATGTGCATCACCATACCCATGTATCTGCAAGTGTGTAAATAAAGAACAGCTTTAAAACAAGCCAAAAATATTCAAATTGGTTGAGATCTGATAGAAATATAGCTCAATCAAGTTTGCATCAGTTTTGATCCTCAATTAAAAATTGACTCAAACAGTAGGACCCCTCACTCAGACAGATCACATGAGGATCTATCTCACCTGGTTTTATCATAGATAAGATATCTTGCATCTTGTATTGCCCTGGGCACCCATTTCTTGATGGCCATCATCAAATATATCCATTGTTCTTATCTACTGCGCCAAATGAGTGTACTATGCAACAACTTGAAAGCCATGGACATGTCATACTCCTACCCTTCCCCCCAGTGCCATGCCACAGATCAAGTGCCAATGTTGCTCATTTCAAGGTGACCAAACTGAGTTTCCTCAAAAACTGAACTTTTAGTACTATAAGACTTGTGGACCATGTACAACAAAGAAAGCTGAGAAATGGCAGGCTAAAGATAATAACAAATCAAAGCGACATGCACTGGGCAAAGACACAACACCAGGCAGCCTTTCAACACTGACATGGAGTATGTTCATCTCAAGCCTCGAGGACAACAAGAACAGCGCATTTGAGCTCCATGTGATTATTGCACTCGAGAATGATAAAACTGCACCACAAGCACACCTGACAACTCTGCCCATAGCCTTGGAATGAGCATTGCAAAAGTGGCCTGGAACATGACTGGCTTTAGGTTCAAGTAGGTTAATCATACTGTATCTTTGAATTAAAATTTTTACATGGATCAGTTTCAAGAAGAAGCAAAAAGCCATGGAAATGACAACATCGCAGTCTACACATTCTACTGTGTGCAGCTTAGTGGTGAACAAACCAAGCATCAATTAAATGAGGATGCCTGCAAGCGACATGCACATATGACAATGGAGCACTTTGACTGTGATGGATGGCTCCACATCATGCTCAATGATGATGACCTAGGAATGGCAGTGATTTGCATAACACATTACCAATGTCATCATCCCTATACTGATATATCAATCACAGGAGATGTTGTGCAAGAGATTGAAAGATTAAAAAATTTATCTGCATCAAAAGTATATATTTATTTTGATTTGGTGCCTTAAGATGACACTTACCATGATAATGACTTATCCTTAGATATGGCAAGCTATCCTGAAGAAATATCCCAAGACTGAATTAATGCAGAAGCAGATATACATATGCTGGATTCACCTTCATGAAGGAACTTGGCAGTTAGAAGATGACCAAGTAAAATCCATGCTCAAACTGTTGGAGCACGTGGATAATATTGATATTAAAATAATTCCTGTTTCTGTCAAAGCTGGTATTTCATCACTCACCTTCAGGTTTAAGAATATCTTGGCGAACTATGGTAAAAATCTGACTGAGATTGCAATGGACTCAACACATGTGTATGCTGTCAGTCTCATTACTCTACCTCCACCCTTACATCATTCAAGGGAAAACAAATGCCTTAGGCTATGAGTTGTATTGTGTTGTTGGAGAGGCAGATGGCCAAGCTCTTCCACTTGCATTCATATTTATGTGTTCAACAGATGGCACTGCAGCTCTAGCTGCTAAGGATTGCATGCTTTAAGATGTTCTTCAGTATATTGACAGATACTGCCCAAATATTGCCTCTGTTAATCTTGCCAAGGATCCAATGGAACTAAGCACTGTTAGCAAAGTATTCCCACATGCAAGATGACAACTATGCTACTGGCATGCAATCAAGTATCTAGAGAGGTGCTTATCAGAGGATAAGCCACCAGCAAAGTACAACCCATGGATTGCAAAATTTGACTTCATCAATCTGACTTGAGCACCAGGCATTACCTCAGATTGGTTAGAAGATGGTGTCCATGAGAGCGATGCAGAATGCGATAAACCTGACAATGAGGAAGTTCATGAAGACCATTGTAAGGGGAAAGGAAGGTATCCCAGGCATCTGGGCAATTTTCTGCATTTGTCCCATTTTTTAATATTTTATTTCACCCTATTGTGCCTTTTCTATGATTTTCTATGATTTATTCCTATTTTATTATTATATTTTAGTTTTTTCTATGCTGGTATATGTTGACAGTTCTATTTTTAGAGGCAGAACCCCTTCTGGATGTTTACCCATCAAGGTGATGTCATCCTACAGCTTAATCCACCTATCTCCACCTTTTTGCTATTTTTAGCTTACTATTTGATTTTTGGCTCTATCACATATACTGGGCATTGACAGATGGGTCCATAAAGTTTTCTCTTTGGATTCCCCTCTGTTAGGTGCACCTGGAGTGTCTGTATTATGTAGTATAATATTAACTTTGAATTCCCCTCTGTTAGCTCACTATTAAATAAGGCTTTGAGGTTGCCCTTACAACCATCAACTAGTATGTTGCCTCAAATTTAAAATAAATTCAGTACTTACTTTGACACCTCAAAAATGCAAACACAACCTCCAACTTGTCTCCCACCTATTTTTGTGCTAATCACAGGAGGAAAGTGTACACCAATATAGCCTGCTCTACCCAAGGTCAAGAAAGCAGATTTGCCTGTATTCTGTCCAAAGAAACATTGTGCAACCATTGTTGAGAAATTCTGCATCCACCTACATGAACACTTACAAATTCCTTTTAACAACACACATTTCATGCATCTCATGGCACAAGAAATTCATCATGGTGCAGTCCAAGATACTTATAATTTCTGCTATCAAAATGATCTTGTGCAAATGTGGGCATATTTGTGGAATCAGTGGTACACTCCAAAATGGTGGAAGCTGTGGGCTTGATCATCTGATACAGCAATTCATACCCTCAAGACAACTATGGTTGTTGAGAGTCTGTGGTGGAACGTCAAACATTGACATCTTCATGAGTTCAACCATCCACAGCTTGATCTAGTGACTCATGTTATTATCTCAGATATGTTACCCCATGTTCAGCAAACTCTTGATTATGTCCAAGGATTGAGGTGCATAGGAAGAGCAAAGGAGCTTACTGGCTGGAAGACAGATTTGTGTGGAGATTTGGTTGACATGGGTCACTGTGATGAACATCAGCTGGTTGAGAAAGAACTTAAATGGTTGAAGGCACCTAAAAAGACAAAGGGGCACAATGAATGACTGGCAAAAATTGCCAAAGAAGAGAACTGACCTCATGGAAAATATCTCACAAAAACAGACTATTGGACTTGCAGCTGCCCAGCATGTCTTATCAGCCATTTCCTGGTATGCAAACATTTTATCTGAGAAGCAAATCACTTGGTAGATGATCAGCCACTCCATGACTTAAAATTTTTCTCCAACATTCATCAGCAACACCATCCACCATACTATTCTATTGAGGGCATCCACTTCAAGGCTGATGAAGAGGAGAAACAAGGTTCAGAGAGCGAGATACGAGTATTAGATTGTAATTGTCATATATTACAGCAAGGATTTGATGGGCCACAACATCTGGAAAACCCTGGGTCTCAAAATCCTCAAGTCAATAAAAACATTGCAGTTGAGAATGCAGTGGGTGAAAATAGCAGAGAAGAGGGTCATGCAGTTGATGAAGGACATGAAGATGGAGGATTGGACTTGGATACAAGCAAAGAAAATTTCAGTGATCCTGAAATCGAGTGTGTGAGTACAAGGCTAAAGATCAAGCACAGTAACACCACACTAACAGCATATGTTTGCACAGGTATTCATCTCAGAAGCACAGCAGGCTCACACAAAATACTGCTTCTCAGATCTGATGGTAGTGATTGCACAGCCAGGTGGACTTCATCCAAAAATGGCTGCCATAGTAAATTCAGTGTTGAATAAGGTTGAGAAAGTTGGAGGGGATATTGGAAGGCATAAGCAAAGCTGATTGTCTCAGCACACTTGGAAGGATGGATTCCAATAACAATACAATGTACCTCGACTAGATGATAATCACATCATTATCACAAATTAGATCAATTACTAGATTTACAATGTTTAATAATATTGTAATAATAATATCACATGGGATAGATCCTCATGTGATCTGTCCCAGTGAGAGGTCCTACTGCAGGTGTCTTAAAGATTTCATTATAAACTCTATGTTCCATGAACCATGGGAACAAAAAGAGCCAAAAACCCATGATGTACCCTAGGTGTCTGTATTATGTAGTATAATATTAACTTTGGATTCCCCTCTGTTAGCTCATTATTAAGTGAGGCTTTGAGGTTGCTCTTACAACTTCATTGTGGGCATCAAGCACATAACTTCCATGGTCACCCTCAATCTGCCTCCTTCATCAAACGTATATCCCACTTTCCACACCATGGAAATCATGCCCTACAAGAATGACTTCCCACAAACTGGCACACCCTGGCTCTATCATTCCAGAAGATGACATGCTATGTTGAGAAAATTGATGCATGCAAACAGGGGCATGGCATGCAATACCTTGTCCAGAGGCTAGGATACAGACCCAAAGAGGATTAATGTCTTCCTGGATCAGAACTCATGGACAACACAGCATTGGACAACTGGTTGGCAGGAAATCAGTGAGGGTGTTATATCCAGTTCACTTTCACCATGTCCCTGCCACCAGTAGCTTTTCCCTCTGAGGTTTTTGATGCACTTGATGAGCAGGTTACATATTTTCTTTTATCTCTGTTGCCTTAGCTGATGTTGTGAAATTTTTTGGAGAGGGGAGGGTGTAATCCTGGCACTTACTCATATTTGGACACCTGTCATACTCCCATATATGCTTACTAACTCATCATCTTCCTTTTGTCCCCTCTTCCATTCACCTGCTCACTGCTGTAGCTTTCTTGTACCTTTTTATTTCATCATATACTCTGGTCCTGTTCTTTCTGTTTGAGCTAGTGAGGTTTAAATCTATTCAAAGTAAGCTTACAGACAACTCCCATCTACACTGTCTTGGCCCCGGTTTCCTGTTCAATTCTGCTTTTCAATGTCCATCAAGTAATCACAAGGGCAGTTGGTTTCACATGTGGGATTGTATCTCAGAACTCCAGTGTTCACACATGGGCAGTTCTATATGGCAATATCATGAGTAGTCTGTGCACAATATCAAGGCAATATGGCCAACCACAAATGAAACAGCAAGAACAAAAACTATTAGATTAATGTATATAATAACAATTCAGCACCAAGGGGTGTCAGGATTTGAAAAAAGTATATCAGGTTGATTTCTGATGTATTTTGGGTCAGGGAAGCTATATGCACTCGCAAACAATGTGTATAGCACACGAAGCATTGGCCAATTGGAATATTGTAATATGATGAGCAGAAGGCGAACTTACAGCAACTCAGGCTGCACTTTGTGATTAGTTCACTTTCCGAGTTCACTTTATAATCCAAACGAAACATTTCTACTGTCGATGCCCTCGAATGTGGACTCATGCGGAAGTTCCCGGAGTCCGCTTTTTGGTAGTTCTGTTCCGAGTTCATTTTCTCATCTGAACTAAAAATCTCTACTGTCGAACCCCTCTCAAGATGACCATTTTTCAGGGATCTACGATTCAATGGTGAATGAGCTTTGTAGTCCACAGTCGAAGGTAAGAGCCATCGGTTCAGTTTCATGTTGCGACACGTATAATTTCTGTCCGAACACCCAAGCCATTATCTGCAACTCCAAAATGGGGCTCTAGTCAGTCAATTGCGATCATATAAAAATTGCTTTTATATCCGTGAGGTTTCCGCACGTATGACTACGTACGACTTCAAGTAACCGGAGACAATTTGGATTCGGAGCAACTTCAAAACTGCCGATATCATGGACGTCGACTTTTGGCATGTTTGGGCATAATTTCGCAAGTCCGTTTCTTTTGTGACATTGTGGTACAGGGACTGTCTCACTCGTAAGTACCCATAGAGCCTGTATAGTTGTTTTCGGATCGTCAGGCCATGAACTAGTAACGTTGTTCCTCCAACTTCGATTAGTACACGTAATAGTTCCTAAAGGCTGACGTCATCCTCCTCCAGGCAGATTAGATTATGCACTTCAAAATATGAAGCGATTGAACAGAGCAACGTGAAACCATATAGCGGACTCCAAAGGGTTACTCCACCGCATTTTGAATTCGAACAGTAACTTAGTGACCTAGAGCAACCCAAAGTCGTCGTTCTCCAGTTTCCACTCTCTTCTTCCAGCAATCCATTTTCCAACTTATCATGATAACCCGATTCCGTTATATAATGGCTGTGCTAGCCATTGTCGTGCGTCTATCTGTTTCGTTGCGTCACATACGCCACCGATATTATTCACAGATTAGTCTACACTTCATTTTAAGCTTCTCGCACGATGGTTATGGCCGAGTCGTATCCTTTTCCAACCTGAAAAACAAGATTACAGGCTCTCAGTCCCGTCCGCCACCCCAGGTTCCAGACGATTACCTTGTACACGACAAGATATCCCCTCCTACGGAGCGTAAGGCAAGTGCTGCATTTGTTGTGCTCGGTATGTGACCTACATATTGCATGAGCAACGTCATGAGTGATGGCGCGAATGTTCCTCCAGCCCGTAATCGTGAATTGGAAGGTGTCGTCAGTAGTATGAAGCAGATGGAGGACCGTTTCAACAGAAAATATCAATATCCCTATGTGTTTCTCAATGATGAGCCTTTCAATGAGGATTTCAAGAAGTATTCCGTCTGCACATCATTTGGATGTATTCTAATTCAAACCCTTTATCTGCAGACGGGTGGCTGTTCTCACCGACGCGCCTATTCAGTTTGGGCTTATTCCTGTTGACCATTGGATACAGCCACACTGGATCAACGAAACAAAGGCCTCTGCTGCTCGTGAGAGCATGGCAAAAACCGGTGTAGTATATGCAGGTGCGTCGTTTACATTCATCCAGTGCATGTCAGTTGATACTCAGAGTGGTATGTCAGACAGTGTTTCGTACGTGCCATCCCCGAGTTTGAGATTGATCGTTCAACCGTACTAGGTATCGGAATATGTGTCGCTTCAACTCCGGAGTATGCTTTTAATGTATCTTCAAAAGTTTATTCATGCTGAACTGATCGATGTAAAGTTCTTCTATAGGCATGAGCTACTTAAGCCGTATAAATATTATTGGAGGTATTTGTACCACTTGCTGAGTGTCTTGTTTGTGACTAACTATTTCCAGGATCGAGTGAGTTACAAGCTAGGCTACAGTTCTGGGCTGATGTATCGCAAGGCCTGATATCAAGTATTTTTGTGACCTCGACTATGATCCGTTCTTGTTCATGCAAGATCACAACAAAGTTTACGGTCCGTTTGCACGATCTTGTGTATGGCGGAAACATCAACAACCTAGTCAGGCTTTACTATCGCCCTTTATGAGTTTATCGAGACTATTCCGACACTCTGGGATGCGGTCAAAGGTGCGTCACTTGCATATCGAAACGTGGTTCATCCTGTATTCCCGTGCTACAGATTTTATGGGCGCAAATCCTGATTTGATCTCGGCTGACAACGCGATGGGATTTCTGTCTGATGATGGAGGCGATACATATAATCGGTGCCACTGTACGTCGCTCAGTTAATTTTTTGGTGCTCAGGGCTGACCACTGCAACAGTTTGGAGTAATTTTGAGATAGCCAGCCTGGACTTCTGGCGTGGTGAAGCTTACTCGAAGTTCTTCGACTTACTTGAACAAAAGGGTGGATTCTATTACGAGGTAAAGTAGACACCATCCTATGAAATCACGTTCTATTTTTACCCTTCGTTGGTTATATTTCAGCGTTGGGGTGATGCTCCTGTACATAGCATCGCTGCAGCACTCTTCCTGAAGAAGGATCAAATAGTGGGCGACTCGTTTTCCCCCTTGTTCTGAGTGTCACTGATAAGATGCGGTAGCATTTCTTCAGTGACATAGGTTCGTTTATCCCGTGGTCAACTGTTGTTTGCACTTACATAGTACGGGGTAGGGTACCGGCATGGCCCTTTTCAACGCTGTCCTCAAGAACCTGCTTATTCCAAGGGGAAATGCTGGTGTGACAGCAAAGATAGTTTTGGTATGCCTGAAATTTCATTGGAAGTTTATAGACTAACCTCTCCTTAGACTATCATGGGTACTCATGCTTGAGCAGGTACGATGAGATTAAATAAACATCTCTACGTAATCTTTGAGCCAAGACACAACAAGCACTCCAAACTATGAAATAGAATTGACTAGGAGTAATATCGATACGATGAGGCGAGGTTTCGAGTGGCGTCGAACCAGCGGCAATGAACAAAGTCAATATCGAGATCACAGGCCGAATGTAAGTAAGAGTCATTAATATTATGTAGGTCGATTGTATATCGCGGTATTGAGGTTTCATCTTCCGATTCATTGTATTCAACTGAATAAACTTTGCTTGAATTTTGTTGCATGAGGTTAAAGCGAACAAGGGTGGCCAGAGCGTGGTAAAAATGACTACCGTAGAATTGTTTTTATCTCCGAGTCATCACACCAGCTGATCCACCTGCTCAGTATGAGCATCGTGTCCTCGTATTTCTCGGTCCGCTCGACGGCGTTGGGCCTCAGTCCTCAAGTTGTGTCCCTTATGGACAGCATTTTCGCAATCGGCTTTGGTCTAGGTGTTCGTTTCGTTGTTGGCGCTGTGAGCCACCATAACCTCAAGGTTACTGGCACTTTAGTTGGTCTGTGGGAGGGGGTCGTTATGCAGCACTTTCTCCGCAAAATGCCTACTTCGTTCGATCCTTACCTCGCTTATGGCGTTCGCTTGTTCATCGATTTCCTTTTCACGGAGAGCTTAGTGAGATTGGTGTTGGTATTGGTGTGGACAGGCCTGGGTGTGATCTTTGCGGACATTGCACCGGCGCTATGGATAGACGTAGGTTTGCGACATACCTGGAGACGATTTCGGCGTGATCTCTACGTCATGTCTCGTTCTATATCCTCCGTTTCTCATCCAAGAACTCGCACCGTTCGTTTCTCCCCTTCCCAATCACCCTCAGTCATCAGTTCTGCATCCCCATCCGTTTTCACAACAATTACACAAGATCCAACGCTTGTCTCAGAGCCTATCCCCATCCTGCGCAAACGCCATGTACCAGGTGCGTTTCCAGGAGAGGTTTCTGAGACGGATATGGACATCGGGTCAGTCCTTGGTCTCCGGGATGCTGCCTCGGAATTGTCTACTGCGGCACCAGGAACTACTCGACGCAGATTCAGTACTTTTATGAGACGCGAGTTCGAATCTGGGACAGAAACCGACCTCTCTACAGACATGAACGATCTAGATGAGGCCAACCTATCGTCTTCTGCATCTTCAGATTCCACCGAAACACCCGACTTGTCTGCTATGAATCCATCCGAAATCCCTGATTACGAGGAAGTAGCGGCGACAGAAAAGAAGTATGAGGAATCCGATCGTGAATCAACACCCAGGCAGAATAACATACCGTTGCTACCGACGCCCCAGGATTCTTTCGCGATGGGCTATGATGAACCAGATGGAATGCAGCCTCCTTCGGAAGTTCCTCTTATGCCTGATGAGAATTGGGAGGAGATTAGTCGAAGGGAAGCGAATCCTACCCCACCTTCTTCATCCAAGGAACTACCCCCCATCCCGTTGGCCCAAGATGGCCCACCTTTAGGCATCAGCTCCCCTTCACCTCCAGAACAGCAAGTATCACCTAACGACATGCCATCGACTACCTCAACACAAAACCGAACATATGAAAACAACGCATCACACCCTCAGGATACATTGATTGATTTTACGTCCGATCCCCCCCCGTTTTCACAACAACAACAACAACAACCGTCTTCTGATCAACCTTCCCTTCCACCTCCTCGTTTTTCAGATATATATGAGGAGGACTTGAGTTATCCACAGTCTGGATCGCCACCGCCACCATTTCAAGAGACTTCTACACAAGACGACGCAAAGTGGAAAGATTCTGGCGCTACTTCACCAGTCAAGAGAATAGCCGGCGAGCGGACCGCCAGCAACAACGCTGACAGCAATTCAGATAACCTTCTCAACGAACTGAACCAAAATGCTACGGGTGATTCTGACAAGAAAGAACCCATCGTTGGAGACGTCGGTGCTAAACAGGCACAAAGCAGCAACGACCAATCGCAAGCTGGCTCGTCAACCACTCCACCAATACGTTCAGATCTTCCCAACAAAGGCAAGGCTAAAGCTACCAACGGCAATGGTGACAACGGTACTGCTAGGCAACAAAATAAGTCGAGATCTGGACAGAACACCCCGAAAGCCTGGTCAAAACCCGCCTCGGATAATGAAGGCGCGGACGATGCCAGTTCTAGGCCCAAGGTTCAGCAGGGCAACGCCGCACAGAGTACGCTGACTGCTTGGGAGAAACAACCCTCATTTGCAGGTGGTAGCCGCAGGGATGCTGATGAGGGCATTAAAATTGTTGCTGACGGCGGTGCAAAGGGAGAGTACTACGGTTCAGTCGCGAGTGACACTGATAAGAATAATCTCAAGACTGAGGGTGAAGTCGAGCAGGGAAAGCCAGCTCAGAGTACAGCAACACAACTTCCCTCCGTTCCAGCCGACAAAGGTACGGCCAACACTGCTGGCGATAATGCTGAGCAACATGTGGAATTAACACAGGACAAGCTTCCAAGTGATGATAAGGAGTTTAGTGGGGAGGCAGCCGACCTAGGAGCGGGAATTACACAAACTCAGACTAGTAATTCAACTACATTGGGAACGGATACTGGTCGAGCAGATCCCGATAAAGACAAAGATAAGACGAACGACAACGCAATTAATGTCTTGCAACAAGATGAACAGGGCCAAGCAGGCCCTTCATCCGTTCCAAAGCACAGCCCAACCGCCCCTTCCCCCTCCAGTAGTGAGCAAAGCAACCTTCCAGAAACAAGCAACGAGCGCCTAAAGGAAGCCCTTGAGTTCCGGCAACTATGGATCTCTTTAGAAAAGGAGGTCCAGGAACTTGATCGCCAATCCAACGGCTCAACCAATGAAGCAGTAGCTTTGACGAAGAAGGCCAAGCTTGACGCCGCGGTGAAGAAGGAGGAACTGTCGAAGAAAATTGCACGGCGGCTTGCTGGTGAGTACATTGTACATTGCAGTTTGATATCACGTTTAACCAACCGTTTGCAGCTCAAAATTTGACCGATTCCGAGGCCATCATTGATGTGACTGACGTTTCACATGAAGCCTTAGGCCCCGCGGTAGAAGAAATATTGGCCCAGCTTCTGTTACAAAACGAACCCCAGTTGACTGTAATAGTTGGTCCAGGAAAATTGCGGAGAGGGACATTGACACCCTTGTTGCATCTGTGCGTACTTGACCACCCAATCCTGCATGTTGCTGATCGTAGATTTTCAGCTACGGTTTGGAGTTTACTAATCATAAACGTTCCATAATCGTCAAGCTTCCCTGTACACCGGCGAGCTAATTCCCTGGATGGATTTGTTTGCGCATAACGATCTGTGATGTTTTTTTTTGTTTGTAGCAGATACCTGGATCTCTACCTCACGACAACATGTACACTACGAAGCATACTTATATAACATACTTAACGCGCTTGAGAGAATCCTCCTGTCGAAATACTTTCAGGTAACTTGCTTTGGCAATCATCTGCCGCCTTCTTGTCCGCAGTGAGTGTAATGACAATCTGCCCTCCAACCCTGAAAACATCATAGAAGTCAAAGTGGCACCGCGAGGCGGAGGGTCGTCCATTGATCGTAACACTTTGGACGTATGCGGGCGTTCCGGGTGGTATTGTCTTCTGAATGGATTTGGCGTCATAGTTGACAGTGGTGACTGTTGTGCTGACGTTGAGGAAGGAGTTGTGAATCGTATATTTCGGAGTGAAGGGCGAAAGAATGAGGTATTGCGTCGTTGACGGAACTGTCGGCCGTTGGATCAATCAATGTATCAAGGACAAGTGAATAAATATATTTATTACCTGGGTAAAGACCGAGGAGATGAAAAGAAAGGAGTGAAGCCATGGCGGCTTGGTCGTCGTTTCCAGGCAATCCGGCTGGAGCTGATCGCAAACAAATAAGTCTCCATGACATTCTAATTTTAAACACGGGAACCACTGACTTATGTCAAAGTTCGTGAACACTACTTCGCGAACGCGATCAACAGAGTGGGCGGGATGATTGGCATAATGATATCCGATGGGTGACTGTGAAAATCATCTTCAGTTGCATGCGTACTTCGCGGTTCAAGAAACTACAAACCTGGAAGGAAGGCTCATTACCAGCAAGGTAGTAACCCGCCTAGATAGTAAAATAAAAAACAGAGATGAAGATCTCATAACGTGAAGACAAACGTCAAAAAAGTGGTCCAGACGCCTCACAAAAGTATTCTAAAAGGATAATGTGAGCTTGAGCTGAAACTCTTAGACCTGGCTTCCTCACACTACCACCCATAAGCTCGACGAGATGTGCAGTGTCGTGGGGCGCGTACCTGCAAAACACGGGTCGGCATATCAAATAAACTATCCACGAAAAGACCTACCAACTGTACTCCCAAGAAGACGACTCATAGAAGCCATTGGTATTTGACCATTGCAGAGAGCAAGCTCTGCTGGTGTTAGTATCTTTGGGTGAACAATTAATTGGATCCGTATATGCGAAGGATCCGTTAGAGAAACGCTTTTGAGAGAACCCTATCAAGCGGTTATCAGTATATGTCTGGCATCTACCCTTAGTACACACACCTTTGAAACCATCGCTGACAACCGACGGATCCCAAACATTGCGATAGGACTAGGCCCCCTTTAGTTAATGCACCAAAATAATCCGAAACGCATACCAAAGAGCGATTGGTGTACTTCACAACATCGTCCTGCTTGCTTAATAACTGAGCCACTTGGCGGACACCGAAATCCTCGAACGCGTACTGTTGCAGATGATCGTTAATCAGCTTCCTCAACTCTATAAAACGGTGTACTTGCTTCGAGAGTCCTACTGCCTTCTCTTGTCTGACGCCCCGTAGAAGAGACGTCCAGTACAGCAAAGGGAACATATCCAAATTGCCTAAAACAACCCAGGTCACTTCTAAGCCGTCGTGTAACGGTGACGCCACGTACTTGTAAACATTTACTTGACGCCCCATGGTATTCCATTCAGGTGGATTGAGCTCTGCATCTGCCAGTAACGCAGAATAGAGCTCAGTCAGATTGATACCCAGACGGGCAGCCTCATTGTGGTAGTTAACAGCAAAATGAGACACAATGTTATCTGCGCTAGAACCTAAGAGGTATCACATTCAGCACATGAGCAAGCACACTGCATAGTTGTTGATACATGCCTCCTTGGGTCCAACCAGGTAGGTTGTTAGCTCGACATTCAGGCATCCATCCGTTCTTTCGCCAGCCATCTATGTAACTGTCAACGATTTGAGCAAACTCCACCGGAGAGTGGAGTCCCATAAGCGGATAAAAGGTTCGGAACTGAAGATTATCACTAAACCCCTTCAGAATTACTAGATAGAGCACTTACAGTATCCCAACTAGAAGACATTTGAATGACGGTGAATGCCATCGGACAATAAACATACATACCTGCAGTACAAGGAGTCGAAATAGAACGACGACGTGTTCTCAAATACTCCTTGCGTCTCTCCGGTGGCATTATTCTGTAATCTTGTAAAACCAGCTTCAAACATATTCAATAAAAAGACGCACCGGTGTCAACGAAGCGCGGTACAACGACGAATACAACATTTCTGTGATATTCGCCGGTGTATTCCCGATATCAATCTCGATCTTGCTGAGCTTCTCCTGCCATAGGGCCTTTGCTCTCGCCACGATTTCGTCAAATGAGGACGATCCGATTTCGGACTCCGCGTTGGCACAGGCCTGCTCTGCGGATCGGAAGGAGACGCCAACGCGGATGTTCACCTGCTTTGGACGTCCAGCATAGGAAAAGAGGGCGCCAGACTGATACACGCCTCCGATCAAGTCGAGGGAGAGGTTTAGATGCGTTTGCCCGAGACCCTTGGCGTCTAGACCATATCTGAGTGAAGCATCAGTCATACGATGGACGACGCAATAGGATATTATTACGTGTCGCCCGTCCACACGCCATATTCATTCAACTTCTGCCTCCCGCCATCCAACAGGTCATAGCAGGCAAAAGCTTGATAACTGTATTGGCTTGGCCCGAAGCTTCGAGATCACAATGAGTGAGCCGAGAAAAGTGAGAATAAATAACACCACCTTGATCCATAGTGACCTCCGATCATGATTCTCCCCTTTGCAGGATCGATATCCAAAGTCCCACCAGCAAATGAGCTGGGGAGATCGTTGGCAAGGTCAACTACTAAGTAGGGTATTGAACCGGTCGGGAAAGTAAACCGCTCCAGCCCCGCGCGGCGCGTGGCTGTCGCTTCAATCTTGATGTCGTTATCTAGCGTCTGGGTAAAATAGCCAGGATATGCATCTGGAATTGGGGTTATAAGAACGTGTACATGGATGAGACAAGCGTACCATCGGTGTAGGGTTTGCGGAGACGTTCGCGCGCGTCGAGAGTGGTAGTGCACGTGTCAAACCCGCCAGGGCAAAGGAGAGGCATAATTTCGAAGTTTCCGTATGTTCCTGATAGTCTAGGTGAAACAATCTATTTGCCTCAGACATCACGCGCCACTTACCAAGGGAAGAACCAGTCCCACTATCATGAAGAGGACTAATACCCCGAATCTTCTGGGTTGGATCAGTGACGTATCCTTGTAAATATTGAGTACTTGGATGTATATAAGACCAATTGACGCGTCAACTCTTACCAGCAGGTGCGTAACCAGTCAGGTCGGTCGAGAACTTCGCCTGGCAAAGAGTTAAGCATAAGTTCACAGCTTGAATGATTCAACGCGACCTACCATTCCAAAGGGTATAGAAGCCCCCGGGCTACGTAGCATTAAACTTGTGCTATTTATGTTATATATACGTGAAATGGCAGACGTACCAGACATCTCCAAAATTGTCTGGCAAAAGGTAGCGTTCAGTATTGAACTCATTCCAGAAACGCTCCAACAACCAACCTGTCCCTATGAATGGATTCACAAAAGCGGTATAGTCAGGATAAGGTTGATTGGCGGCAGCTTTGATGGCAGCCGTGATCCTTTTTTGCTGGTCAGGAGATGGTTGAGCTTTAGTAAAGGAGTGTGAGAGAGGCAGCAAAATTGCTGCCAAACTGAGGATGAGCATAATGAGGAGGATAGAGGAGAAATAAGAAACGGCGATGTTGCGTTATTATGAGTGCGGACGAACTATTTTTGTCTTGCAATTCGAGGCCCGAATAGCAACTTGGAAGCGAAGAGGGCTATCGATCGCGAGCTAAACTCACATCACTACAAATCTCCATGGCGCGGAGAAGAGCAGGATCGCGTTAAGCGAGCAGATGGCTGGCGCTTGCAAACAGTTTCAATGCGATCATCTCATGATTGCAGTTGTACATGTAGAATGCCTCCGCATGCATATGGTGGCGATAATAGTCACGGTACGGTGGTATCCCGATCGTCGCCAGCTTTCGAATCCGAGTTTCTAATTCACAGCCGATATCATGTCAATAGGCCCTTCACGACAAAACTTTGTTTAGCTGTATGTTTGATTCTATCAGTGACGGAACCCCATACCGATGAGCTGAATGCAGTAGCTAAGTCCCACCTCTGAGCAAGTATGCCAGCCGCGTAGGGTTCCATCACTGATAGAACCAAACAGACACTAAACAGGACCTCTCGTGCAGGGGCCTATTGACATGATATCGGCTGCAATGAGATCGCTGATTGCTAGTACTACATCGTATGTGTTAAGCATATCGAGATCAATTTCAGAAACGCGAAAACGGGTACTTGCATACATATCTATCTATACACAGCAGTCCATTAAGATAATTTGCGGGGGTCTACTTCTCGAGAAACGAATATCGTACTTTAGATGGTAACGACAAGGTCACGAACGTTGGCAAATTATCCTCGGCAACATAGAAGTGACGGTGATATGACGGGCGGAGAAGAAATGGATCCTGCATCTCGGAGGCTAATGTGGCAAGAACCTCGCGCCAGCTACAGAAGACCTATAAATACTAGAATAGCTAAGGAAAAATCCGGTTGTCCATAGTGCGATAATGCGGATGGGCCAAAAGAAACACGTAGAGATTCATTTTGCTCGAGTACTATGTGAAACTCTTTCGCGCGACTTTTTCGATTTCCACGAGGATGAGATCGAGGCCCTGATCGTCCCAGAATTGTCGTTCATGAGAAGACAACTTGCCCATGACATATGTTGCCGGGCTCTCATCGCGTCCAATTCCTATGCGAAATCGATAAAAGCCCATTTCGCCGCCGAGGGCAGAGATAATGCTTTTGATGCCGTTGTGTCCGTTCGCAGACCCACCAAATTTAGCCGAGAAACTTTCTTGTCCGTGATCAAGCGAGTCCGCGATAACAATGAGTGAACTTGGAGAGCGCACTGTTTTGCGGAAAGTTGCCGCCACAGATGGACCGGAAACATTCATCAACGATTCTACCTCGATCTCAGCTGACTGGAGCAGTGCAAGAAGAAAAAACGCGCACTTGACTTAAATAAGGTTAGGGAGAGTTGAGTATCTCCGATTGTAACATTATTTTGGCCCGAGATTCCAGCTTTATCTGCACGCATGGGTATGCCTAGACGGAACGCGAGTGAATCAACTATTCGTTGACCAACACTTACATTAAGTTGAAATTATTACAGCACATGGAGAGCTTGAGCAGAGACCACACATACCTATGACGAGTCAGAGGAAATGGGAGATTTCCCAGCCCGACCACTAGGACTTGAGGTATAGAAACGACCATTGTAGAAGGTTTGAGGATACCAAAGCCGAGTTCCTGTTCCTACGATACTATACGCATGGTAAGTGACTCGTATGTAGTGGAGGCTGACTGCATTGCCGAACTTTGTAAGCAAAGCTACCGATCAAAGCTGGCAGACACTTGGGGCCCAGGATTTTGCGAGTCGCCTGTCAGTTGCTTGTCAACATGTCAACCCCGATGGTATGTGGGGTCTGCCAGCTCTGAATCGTTGTTTCCAACTCCATTCCTACCATCATCCTTGTAGCCAGTTCTTGGTTTACAATGAGCACCACAATCACCTTTACTGCGGTCAGTAGGTCTCAGGTTCATCAACACAGGGCCAAGCGCCGCCTGTCAACTCCAAGTCCTAGGCCACAGACACGTTTTCAGATATGCCCTTCTCTACCGCATTCCCTGGAGGCACTCGATCTCTCACCCTCCTCCTCCCCCACACAGACTTTGGCTTCACTGCGCTTTCTGATCCTTTCATATCTCGCCGACCTCGAGCGAAAGCTGTACGAGTTGGAGTCGCCGGATCTAGATTCATGGAAGATTATGGGAGCGATGACCATGGAGGAGGCGAGGCAATGGGCTCACACGGGACTTGAAATGCTCGAAGGCATTCGTGCAGACGTTTGCTCACATCTGCCCGAATTCCACTTCGCAGATATCTCCGTTGAGAGCTTTGTCAAATCACACTTCCCTGATATGTCTGATGTACCAGGGCTCACAGAGATGCGTTCCCATTTACCGGACATGCCAGACGTACGTTCTCGCCTACCAGACATGCCTCGCCTCCCAGACATGCTAGACGTGCGCTCCCATCTCTCCGACATGCGATCCAAGCTAGACAACGTTCGTTCCCATTTTCACGATATTAACTTCAAAAACCGACTAGGCTATATTCCTACCCTTTCTGACCGCCTGAAAAATCTTCATTCACACCTTTCATCAATGGAGCTTCCTTCTGGCCGTGAGTTACCTTCCGTTACTCCCAGCTCCGTAATGTCGGACCTTCTCGACACGTTGCTCTCTTCGGATGTTTTAGCGGAATTGTTGAGTTCGGGAGCAGATGTTCCAGATGAGGGGGAGGATATATTGGAGCTAGCTGCTAAGGAGGTGAAAAATGCTATCAAGCGATCGCTTAATGGTGTCCGTCTCATCAGCTATGCTGACCTTCCTCAACACTGGAAAAACAATCCTTTCGTTACTCAAGGCTACAGGTTAGTCGTGGTAACCACACAACTAAATCAGGCTTTATGCTAGACCTGCAGATTTATACCTTTAGAAAGATGGCCATTAATTATACTATCTCTATTTGCTCTCCACAACGAGACACGTAAGTTATATATTTCACGTATGATCATAAGAGACGAAAGTCTGACTGTTCTTCGATAGTGAATATTCACACTCACTTGATTCCATTCGTGCTCTGGGGAATTAACCTGATACCCTTCCTCAATGCCGACTTCGTAATTGATACCCCTGAAATACTCTTCATGTGCTTCGCTCTTCTCTGTCTTCTGGCCAGCGCCATATGGCACATAATGTCAGGATGTGCCCATCACGCCAGTATGGAACTCTGTGCACGGCTGGATTACATCGGGATTGGATGGTAACACCACTAGTTGTCCCTTTTACGCAGTAGCTCATCTTAATGATCTTAGGCTAATAAGTGCTAGTGTTGGCACCATTGTGTACTACGGCTTCCAGTGCCATCCAGCCTTCGGACAACCGTTCTTAGGTCTATGCTTCCTAACGGGCCTTGCAGGAAATATATTTCCATTTATGGATTGGTTCAACAAAAACGAATATAGAGTATGCAGTGATGTTGTCCCTCGTACTCCAGCTCATTCTGATCCGTGTTTAGTTGTATCGTATCGCCTTCTTCCTCACTTTGGCCTTCTCAGCCATTGGCCCGCTTGCTGTACTTGCTATGTTGCATTCGCAGGAGGAAATCTTGAAATTTATTGGTAAGTTCGACACGATGCCGTCGTTTGAATCGGACTGCAATGTTATTATAGGCCCTGTCATTCCTTCGCTGTTATCGTATCTAATTGGTCTTGTTTTCTACGCATCCCATTTTCCTGAATGTGTTCTGCCAGAGAACGTTCGGCGGCATCTCGACTACGTAGGAGGAGGTATGCCCTTCCACTCTTAGCTGTTGAGCATGGGAAGTAATGGCTGTTGTTAGGGTCACATTGCATCTGGCACTGCTTTATAGTCCTTGCTGTCAGCCAGCACAAAGCTGCTATCTCCTCGTTGAGAACTGGCCTGCAATGTCTAGTCTCTTCCTGATCATGCATATGGCGTAGGGATATCTACATCAGCAGTAGTAGTGATCTGCGCGAACATTGATTAAAATAGCAACATCACGACATATGTCAATCTTTAGATTATTCCCTGGTGTTCTGAATGACTTCTGATCGAAGGGGAGGAAGGTTAGCGAACGGGCAACGGTCAGAAGGTATCCGCAAGGAGTTCAATTAGTAAGTACAATCTTACATCGTCTATACAACACTTGAGCACGTAATTTGTTGCACTTACTAAGACTTGAACAAACCCAGGTCCAAAGATGCCTAGATAAGCTTCGTCCTTGACTTCATGGACGTGTCCTTCATGCCACTACTGATTGCTTCTAATGTTATACTGTACCAACAGCTTAGTAACTGCTGTGGTATCTCTGCAGAACGCCGTGGCACATGATTTCTGCAGGCAGGGTGGCCGAATTTGTAAGAGAAGGACATGGAATGCTGAAGAGGATAAATGTCTGACTTTCTCAGTCCTCTCTACGACCCTGATACGGCTTGCCGTTTGGTGCCTTTTCGCGTAGAACAAGGCTTTATCAGCGCTTGATCTAGTGTTCACACGCTGCTGAACCGCCAACCGTTTCCGGCTATTTATGTCTCCCTCGGCCCGGGCATCCTCTCCGACATACTTATAACAAGACCCAGAATTTTTGACATACAGTTCATCTCAGTTCATCATGAAAGTTCTAATTCTCGGGTATGCCATTGCCTTTATCCTGTTCATCCGTTTGATTAACCGCGTTTCAGTGCCTCTGGTTTCATTGGCTTTCCCGTTGCTCAGGCCTTGATCCGCGCTGGACACTATGTCATCGGCGTCACTCGCTCTGAGACTAAAGCAAAGCAACTCGCCGCAGAAGAAAGTACGTCCACATCAGCAGACGATCGCTACCTTCATTCTGACCTTTCGTCTATCTAGTTGTCCCTATTGTCGCCGACGTCGCCACACCTGATGCATGGATTCATGTCATCAAAGATATCGATGTCGTCATTGACGCCGTCGGTGGATCGGCTAACCTCCCAGTCATTTCCCAGTCGATCCTGCTCGCCGTCAGCAAAGCTGCACAGACAACTCGCCCTTCGCATGCGCCAAAAGTTAGTTACATCTACACCTCGGGCACATGGGTGCATGGTGAAAACCGCAATGACATCGTCTCAGACACCACCCCAGTCACGTCCCCCGCCGACCTTGTTGCATGGCGCCCTGCACAAGAGCAACGCGTCATTAACGAGACGTTCCTCAACGGGTTGGTAATTCGCCCATCGCTGCTCTACGGTCGCGGTGCCTCGCTCCTCACGTCCGTATTCAAGTCTGCTTCGGAAGGCCGCGTCGTGTGGGCCGGCACACCGGGAGGGAGGTTTGCACTCATCCACCAAGACGATCTCGCCGACATGTACGTGCGCGCAACCGAGAAATCGTCCATCGTCGGTGGCAAGATCTTCGACGTGTCCAACGACTTTACCGAGTCGGTTGACGATTTCCTTGCCGCGCTAGTCAAAGTTTCTGGCGCTAAGGGTCCTTATGAATACATAAAGCCTTCTAATGGTGAGTTTTGAGCAGAATCTTGTCAGAGCACCGTTGACCACGTCTTCTCATTAGCGTATGAGGTGGCTCTCGCGACGACCTCGCTAGTGCGACCGTACCTTGCTAAAGCACTCCTCGGCTGGCGGCCAACGAAGCCAGGTCTAATTGAGGGACTTCCCATCTACTATGCTGCTTGGAAGGCGACTACGTGATCGATACTTTGCAGACATAGCTGAGTAAAATTATGTAGACTTGGTAGGTGAATTTCAATATCTTGTGTAAACCGTTGCGGATTGGTGTGTTGGAATTCTCCAAAATGAAAAATTGCGGATTCTTTCAACGTATTAGTGACTGATAGTTTCCAGCGATAAATCGTGCACCACACCTCTGCTCAACCCCCCCCACCCCCTTGTAAGTAGCAGTCATCGTCCGACCACAGTGCCTGCAACCCGAAGCATTTCAAATTCGACATCATGACGTAAGACTTCCACGTTTTTCTTGCTTGTGATTGGATCTTATTCTGGAATTTGGGCGTGATAGTAAGCAGTCACCATGGCTTTCTCTCAGCCTGTCCACTAGACCATTCTAACATCTAATTAATCACTGACCGTCGCGCCCCCCTTTTCAACCCGGCGCTGCAATGCGCTGTACTAGTTGGAATATTTAGATATCCAAAGGATTGCGCAGTTGCATCTTCTTCTAGGCAATCAGTGCGACCCGGGTAGAATCATGTATTATACATTCCTTGGCAAGTCTTCCTGAGCATGTAGTGTCTCCTAACGGCGACTATGTGTTCGTTTTGTCACTACTTCACACCGCCTGAAACTGACGAGGACTCGGTTTTAATACCTGTCACGGGTCTAATATTCGGCCTCTGGCTGGACCCGCAATGGTGCATTCCCTATGAGAGAGTGTCGTGGCTGACATGGTGTGTCGACGAAGTATCATCACATGTATAGCGCTTCCTTCATTTCAACCTATGTGATAGGCCTCGCATTCTACAAACTGCTTTCTTGAAAATAGCGATACCACTGGCAACTGGAGAGCCGAACTATTGTGTTACAGCCATCCAAGTTGCCCCGCTGAATAATGTTCTCCGACATACTTACTATCCACGTAGACTTCTGTGGCCACTTTCTAGATCTTGTAGATGAGTTATCCGCCTTGTAGGGCTATTGCAATCTTCCGTGCTTCAAGTGCTTGTGTAGCACATGTGTGATGCCGGTTGATATCGATGCAATGCTGCATCTGACTACAACGGGCATGATATGAGAAACAGCTGGCAGGGGGAAAATACACTCGGTTTGAGATGAGATACGAACACCGTGAAGCATCAGAGAGGAAGTCGGTGTTTCAGGTGACCAAACTGACTTTTTTCAGAACTGAACATTCCACACTTTTGTTGCCATAGGCTTTACATCAAGGGGGTTTATGTCTTGGAAATACCATTCGAATCTATGTAATTCCGGTGAATTTCTGGGGAAAAAAAAATTGGCCGCGCCCTAAGCTCCTGTAAGCAAGCTTCTACCTACATCACCAGAGGTCTGCCGCTGTGCTAGTGATCAACCGCATTCTGTAGGTTCGTAGAATTCATAGGACAAAGGTAGTGCTTGCGATGCGAGAGGAACAGATTACGTGATTGGCAGCTGAAACTTGCGTACGGGCGCCCCACAACCACAACTAAGTACACTGCTCGCACAGTGTCAGACATAGGAACAACTCAGTTGTCTTGATGCGAATGGCCAAAATTATATACGGAACAGCTTGGTACGCTGAAATATATTTTGCAATTGACGACTGACCCATTGACAGGAAAAAAGAAAAAACAACCAGTCTGGTCGTCAGTGCCGTTCTTCAGGGGTTTCGAGCAATTGACACTGGTGAGATCTCTTATCTACGAGCCGCATGGAAAATAGCTAACGCCAATTTAAGCCGGCCAGCCCAAACACTACCGGTAGGTATGCCTTTCTTCTGGCTCAGGTGGCAAGGCCAATTCGATTTCACGATAGAGAGGATCTCGTGGGTGAAGCTCTGCAAATTCTGAATACGAAGTATGCAATCAGACGTGAAGATTTGTTCATACAAACCAAGTGAGTCAGCTGTACAGCGTCAGAGTGCCACATGAGAAGGTTGTGTCTCGCGCAGGTACACGTCAATTAGTGGCCAGGACACTACCAAACCTCTTCCTTATAACCCGAGCGAACCCATCAAAACACAAGTGGAAGCCTCATTCCAGAACTCCCTCTCTAATCTTCATACCACCTACTTTGATAGTTACATCCTTCATTCACCTCTCAAGACCATCGAGCATACTCTCGAGGCGTGGCGTGTCCTTGTGTCATTGCGTGATGAGGGAAAAGTACGCATGATCGGTGTCAGCAATACTTACGACGTGAACATTCTTCACGCTTTGGGCCGTGAAGGGAAAGTCCAGGTTGTTCAGAATCGATGGTATGAAGGAAATGAATGGGATAAACATGTGCTAAGTTATTGCCGAGAGCATGATATACAGTATCAGTGCGCCTTCCACTTTTTGATCGTGCACATTACATTTTTGACTTGACATTACCACCATTTAAGGTCATTCTGGACATTATCAGGCTCGCCCTCGCTGTTATCGCACCCGTCCCTTATTACCATTGCCAAGGCATCAAATTGCACTCCTGCACAGGCTGTGTTCAGGTTCGCACAACTCGAGGAAATTACTCCGCTCTCTGGGACTACCAATGAAGTCCATATGCAGCAAGATCTCGCGGTTGAGCATATTCGGTTCCCACCTACGTATGACTCGCATTTGGATATTATCAGGCAATATGTACGCGGTTAGTGGTTTCCGATATGAAGAATGAATGCAAGTTGGACTATCTGAAGCAGATTGATATTGTGATGACAAGTAAGCACGATATAAACTTCCACTTCAAGCTGGTCAATACAGAGCTGAGAGACATTTCACAAGTATTTAGATATAGGTGTGCGAGCTTAGAGATTGTTCAGCGAAAGCTTTTGATGAGGGACCGGACTAAATGTTGCTAAGCCCATCTATCAACTGACGAGAAGTTCAACGCAAGTAGGCTTTCATCCAGCTTCTATCTCGATTTCTCTGGCCATTGTGGTCTCTATATTGCGTAGATGGTCATTCATTTAAACCTAATGTCATTCTCAGACTAATCTTGGTACTAACCTGATATATCTCCTGACAGTTGTCAATAATAAACATTCTGGTTAAGCACTATGAAAGATCAGCGACGCTGTTGGTCCGAATATCATGGACACTCACTTTTCATTGACCGATAATGCTCGTCCAGTTGAAAGACTACTCTCACTGGCATGTTTTTACTCGACGGACAACTTCATTGTCTCATTCAGTCTACAGGTCCATATCGAACATCTGCATCATCATACATGCTCAATAATCATTCATTCATGGATATCGGCTTCAAGTCTACATTGCCCATCCAGGAACGGTTCCAACGCCAGGGGCGCTAAGTGGGTGCACGCTCTCAATGGCGCTCACTTCTTTTTTCAGCAAGTAATGCCTTGGTAGTTTTGGCCCGATTAAACGAATGGGAGTTGCGGCTGCCCGAACAGCCGACCCATCTCAACTTTAATTCTGCCTCTCATGCAAATTTAGGATCGGTATGTCTATGTCATCGGTTTTGTCAATGGTTACACAGCGAGACACTAACAGCGGACAACCCGTACGGCGGTTCCTGCGCAATATGGCAACGTGAAGCTCCCATTATGCTCCCATCTCACAGACTACCCGATATCAGGTCTTCTGGATGGAATGAATCCCGCCTTTCGGAATCCCAAAGTTGGTTGAGAATGGCCCTGTCTATTACTCAAGTGATGTGGAGATCCACTATTATAGGTATGCGCTCTGCCGTGTTCCCATACGCTTAGCTTTGGTCGAACAATATCTGTGCATCTACGCTCTAGGAAGCGATCACTCGTGGCGGAGGTGATCAAAGGTTTCTTTGGAGCTATTGATGTTTAGTGGGGGATTGAAATGTCGGCGGACGATACTCCACACTGCATCATTATCGACCTCTGTTGATGAAAGGCCAACTGGAAAGTTGATCAGAGATACATTCATCATGGTTATTCCATCTGTGACTTCTCGTGTCGGCCCTACAGTAATATTTTCTTTTCTTCCTCAGAGAGAGTTTTCTGCCTTCTCTCAGTGTTGCTCAAAGAGCACAGATGATGGCATGGGCATGCGCTAAGCAAGTCTCTTTCCCCTGGCTTGCCTCTCAACGTTGTGGCCTCAGTTCTTGGATTAGGCTGCTTTTGTTCCTCGTGTCGTTGCCTTCCGGAGTGGTTGCAGTTGGAGGGCTAAGTGGAGGTAGCAATGATGATGGAGAAGTTCGGATTGTGTTCAATTGCTTGAGACGTCACGCCTACGCGTCATGAGAGCACCATAATGCTGAAGAATAATACCTATGACGATTGCTATTTACTTCTTGCTCGCCAGTGACTTTGAATGGCGCAAGCGATTGAGTTATGGAGGAAGGATATCGAGTTGGGAATGGGGATGTGTCACAAAAGCAGAATTCTCGACGGAGGAAAGCCGAAGATGAATTCACTTCAAGTTGTATGATGCACATCTACTTAAGCAAGGCTTCCCGCAAGTCTATAGACCACATCCTTGTTGACATGTCAGTCGTAATACCAGGACAAATTGCTGCCTGAAGTCTATTTGTCCTCCGAGGTTGACAACATCGTATCCTGTTTGCCGCCCGGGGTTGGCAACACTGTCTCTTGCTCGTCGCCCGGGATTGGCAACACTATCTCTTGGTTGTCGTCAGGGATTGACCACTGCACTGTCTGTTGTTTTTCCGGTATTGGTAACGCCATCTCTTGAGCAGTCTGCTCACTAATCTGCCCCACTCGACAGTCGGCCAGCCAATGATCACCTCCACAATTGGGGCAATTTGTCAGCGGTTTATTTTGCGGGCAAACTTCTGTTGGGTGGTTCATGCCACAGAGCCTGCACTCATACATCCCCCGTTGACGTTTGGGGCAGTCTGTCATCCAATGATTTCCTTGGCAAAGACCACATGGTCGTCGGGGTTGCATTTCGTGTCGTACGGGGCAATTATTCAACGTGTGCGGCCCACCACAAGCATAGCATTTTACGTTGAAATTCACTGTAGCCGCTGGGTTGAGTGACGTGGCCTGTAAACGCCGAATAAAGAGGTCCCAAGATGGTTGGTGGTCTGATGGTCGCACTGAACGCATGTCCACTGCGTCTCCATATAGGTCTGTGTACAACGTTTCCACTAGCACGGCCAGGCGAAGGTCCCGGCGTGTGATCCCACGTATTCTGCGTGTCTGTGGATGGTTCCATGTAGGGCGTATCGCGGAGTCCGTTTGTGTGACCAAAGCTACTGAAGGAGTCTTAGCCTTCTCAACTGTCAATATACGGGGATGATGCTGCGAAGAAGACCTGGTTAGGATGTGGAGAAAGTGTACTTTTTGTCGGCTTACATTTTCTGAGACTGCGATGTCAGCAATCTTATTCAAGAAAGCAACGGCCAACTGGTAGTCATCGAACTTATATCGGGCAACTAAATGAGCAGTTTGTCGGCGTCTAGCCATAGGGTTTAAACCGTCTCGGTCGAGTATGGATCCTTCCTGCTCTTTGCCTCTCGGGGTTTTGAAACTGACCCCCCATCCGCGAGAGAATAGCGGGAGAAGATATTGGATGTAGTCCTCTTTGCCGATCCAAGGTGTAGGGTAGCCAGAAACGGGGGAAGGAAGGCTGGGAATGGGTTTAATGTCGGTGAAGTCCAGAGCAACATCTTTGAATGGTTGAGGCTCTTGGTCCACTACGAACTAGGTCAGATTAGGTTCCGGTTGGATGAAATTGTGATCATACGCCAAACCAGGCGGAAGTTCTCCATATGCGAAGTTTCTGTGTTTTCTGGAGTCGTGCCCTGTGGAACATCGTTTGCTGGATTCTCCAAATTATCATTTTGAAATATTTGCACATGGGAAGTCTCTGTCGTGCCCCGTGGAACGTCGTTTGCATGATTATCCCAGTTATCGCCTTCTGTATCTGGGGAAGCGTTGGATTTCTGAAAAAGTTTTTCCAATCGTTGAAGCACTTGCTCTACAAACTAGGTCAGATTGGGTTCTAGTCAGATGAAATTGCGACCGTACGTTCACCCAGTCGGAAGTTCTGCACATGGGAAGTCTCCTTGTTTTCTAAAGTCATGTCCTGTGGAACATCATTTGCTGGGTTATCATTTGCTGCATCTTGGGAGGAGTTGGATAAAAATCGAGGAAAACACCGTGGTTGACTTTGGTACTGGTATTGGGCTCTGGGTCTAGCCAGATTCAAATCGTTTACAACACTATGCGCCACACGACGAGTGCTCCGATGATGTGCTGGTGCAAGACATCGAAGGACGCTCGAGTTCATTGGACGGTGCAGAAAATCTAGGTGGCACGTGCTCGCGTATGTACCAACTACTTGACTAGAATCGGTCTATCGCGACTTCGGGAATCCATCATCGCCCAACAAACCCTCTTCAGCAGCCAGTGCTCTTGGTCCATCTCCAACTCGGGTGTGGATCAGACCCTTTACAGCGCCGACTTCGAATTTCTTGGCCACCGCCTCATTAAATCCCTCAACCACCTTCCCTTGACTTTTCGCAACATCTTCACCAGCAAACAGCCCAAACACATCCTTGAAAGACCTCTCTCTCTGCGGGAAGTACTTGATAATGAGCTCCACAATCTCTTTGACGTTCTCCTTCAACGTGTAGATCACCGCATTTGGTCCAGCGTCATACGTATACGCAGCCTTCCTGCCTTGACCTGCTTCCATCGCGACGCGGTTGTACTCCACAATCAACGCGATGATTGCACGACTAACATCGTTCATGTAGAAGATGGGGGGCTCCGTGTCAAGCGCGACTGCATGGAACTGGTTAGAGTCCGCCATCGTGATCTGAGCGAACTTGTCAAAATCCCGTGCCTGGATCGCCTCCTCGATGGCTTTCATGCGCTGGGGGACGATCTCTTTAATCCGATGCTGAAGTAGTGCTGATGTCTCGACGGTGCGTTGCATGCCGCTTGTGGAGGATGTACCTTTCTTGTCATCAGAAATAACACATATGAGTGCGTGCATGTCGGGCCAGTGGGACTGGGGCGCGACCTCGCGTGCGAGAGAGTCAGCGCCAGTGGGAAGCTTGCCTTGATCCCATGCTACAAAGCCACCAAGGAGAGACCGACAGGCAGAGCCAGAGCCTTGGCGAGCGATGAGGGAGAGGGTGGAAGGAGATACAGGGAGGGTATAGAGTTGGGCAAGAGAGGAGACCAGGGCGGCAAAGCCTGAGGCGGAGGAGGCGAGACCAGCGGCAGTGGGGAAATTGTTGAAGGATGCGATGTGAACGGAGAAAGAGGACAGCTTGGACGTGGTGAGTTGTCTAGTATGAGTTTCAAAGAGACACGTGGTACCTTTGGCTCGTTCGGTTCCTTGTCTTCGACCAGTTCCTTGCGCAAGCGCTTCATCTCAGCAATGCAAGTAGCAGTACGCCCACCATCCTTGATCTCTTCTTCTTTACCATTGAGCCATAGCCTATCCTTCTCGAAAGATGGATCAGCACGGGAGGTCGTAGTGGATCGGAGGTGATCTTGATCGAGGGTCACAGAGAGCGAGGAGTTTGTGGGTAAGATAAGCTTGGTATCCCGTTTCCCCCAGTATCTATGGTGATGTTAGGTCATTATGAGCAAATAGGATAAGTTGCTCACTTTATACATGCAATATTGACAGGGGCAGACGCTGTAGCTTGGAAGACGGACATGGTGGGTTAGATCAGGCCTAGGATAAGGACCTAATATTTATGGTACGATATATACTTGCAGGAATCGTGATGGTCGGAGGTAGTACGACATACTTGTTGTCAGTTCTGCCTGTCAAATTATTATGTGATACTGCAGAGAATGAGTCCCGGAATCTCCAAGATCGTCGACGACATCACGAAAGCTCGACGTTGCAGTGGACGACGACTGCGATTACGTCACGTGACGATGCATTTGTAACAAAGTTCCACGCCTTTGTCGCTGTTGACTCCGACGACGAACACTCATTGCCACTCTAAGCTCACTATCACACACAGCGACCACTGCAGGAAACAGAACATTTTCAGAGGCAATAGCTATCTAGGGGTGTTTGAGGCTGTTTAAAGCATTCGCTGTCCCCCAAATGCGATGTACTATCCTCAGCAATCTCCGGGTATCTCGCATAAACTGCCAAACCACCATGATCAGAATCCATGGCCTCGACCACATCATCCAGTTCTAGGGCCTCCTGGTCAACAGCCTAACGTTGGTCCTCCACCGTCTTCACCAGGGTATGCAATATACACGAATGGCAATGTAAATCCATTGCAACACCATCCACACCACCCCCATCCTTTACCGCCAATGCAACATCATCATCATCAGAATTCATTATCTCACTATCCTTCACCGCCAAATGGTCACACGATGCAGCAACATGTTCTTTCTCAGGGTTCACCAGTAAGTTCTGCCGGTCAGGTCATCTCTCCTCACTGGCAGCAGCAACTCTTGAAATGCGAAGTGCGTTCAGCTTGCTTCTATCCCCATATTAACCTTCTATTACAACTTTCCATCTCTTTTTAGATGATTCGCTCATCACGTTCACCGCATCACCGTGCTCGGGCGAGCGCAATGGCTTCACGAACAATCACCAAATCCGCTATCCCTATCACCAACCCCAATGTCATCAAGCCACTGCCAGAACCGAATGGTCTCCACAAGGATTCTGATTCATCGTCGGAAGCACCTGACCTTTCAGATTCATCTCCGGCCAGCGTGGGGGCCGTAAACCATCCTTCCTCCACTGTAGCACCAATATCGGAAGTTACTCGCCCCACAGCCATTCGACCTCCGGACAACACCTGGAACTCGCTGGACATGGGCGGTGTCAACATCAAGAACATTCCCTCGTCGTCCGGGCTGTTTTCCTTCAAATTTCTGATTAACCTCTACCTTAATCACAATGCCCTTTCTTCCATCCCCCCAGAGATATCAAAGCTGCGACACCTAAAACTTCTTGATATCTCTGGGAATAACCTTACGTCACTAGCCCCAGAACTAGGAATGTTAACGCAGTTAAAAGAGCTTTATTTATTCGATAACCACATCACAACCATCCCTTCCGAGTTCGGCAGTCTACACCAGTTGCAGACGTTAGGAGTGGAAGGAAATCCGCTCGATTCGTCATTCAAGGCCATCGTGCAGAAGGAGGGTACTCCAGCTCTTATTTCTTTCCTTCGAGACTCATGTCCTATGCCCCCTGGTCCTCCCCCAAGAGTATGGAGGGACCTGCTATCCCAGCCCGAGCGAGACGCTCTCACAGCCGATCCGAATGCTGAGACGTTCAGCGTGCTTTGTTACAATATTCTTTGTGAACGGTGCGCAACGGAGCGATTATATGGGTATACGCCGTCCTGGGCACTGTCTTGGGATTACAGGAAAGAACTGATATTAACGGAGGTCATGAGCCACAATGCAGACTTTTTGTGTTTGCAGGAGGTGGACATTGCTCAGTATGAAGAGTTCTTCATGCATCACTTGACAGCACAAGGCTACGACGGAGTTTTTTGGCCCAAGTCGCGATATAAGACGATGAATGAAACGGATCGGCGATTGGTTGATGGGTGTGCGATTTTTTACAAGGCATCCAAGTGGGTTGCTGCTACTCTTATCTCCTCTCTGCTTTCTTGGTTCGTCATTGAATAGTTCGAGCTGATGAGTCTGGGTGTTTGTCAGATACCAACTCGTCGAGAAGCAGCTCATTGAATTCAGCGCCGTCGCGATGCAGCGGCAAGACTTCAAAAAGACCGACGACATGTTCAACCGCGTACTCGGCAAGGACCATATCGCCGTTGTGTCTCTTATGGAGGACAAGCAAACGAGAACAAGGTTCATCATCGCAAACGCACACATCCACTGGGACCCAGCCTACTGTGACGTCAAACTCGTACAAGTTGCGCTTCTGGTTGAGGAGATCGAGAAGATTGCGAACAACTTTGCGAAGTATCCGCCACCACCCACACCGCCACGCCTTCCGGCACAAGCATCTACCATTGATGCAGCCGAGTCAAACGGTGCACCAGCAAGCGAACCCTCGACGTCGTCCCTTCCACCAGTGTCTTCTCGGCCTCCACCGACCTACTCGGACGGTTCCAAGATCCCGCTGATCATCTGCGGCGACTTCAATTCCATACCGTCGTCTGGTGTGTACGAGTTCCTGTCCACCGGGAGCCTGCCTGCGAATCACCCTGACTTCCTGTCGCACACGTACGGGCGGTACACGGCAGATGGGTTGCGGCACAGTTTGGGACTGAAGAATTCGTATTCTGCGTCGGGCGCGGGGGAACTCTCGCTGACGAATTACACTCCGAGTTTCCAAGGGGTGCTCGATTACGTGTGGTACTCTGGGGCGAATCTGTCGCTCAATGGAGTACTTGGGGAGGTAGATAAGGGGTATTTGGAGAAGGTGGTGGGATTCCCTAATCCGCACTTCCCTTCAGAGTACGTCCTGTTAGTTTTAGATGTTCGAAGTGCACGGACTGACTTTCATTATGTTCCAGCCATATATGCCTTGTTAGCGAGTTCCGAGTGAAACCTCCTCGAGATAACCCGCCTCGGCCACCACCAGTGTTCTCATAAGTCCATCGATTGGGTATATGTGTCTTTATCAGCCGCGAACATTGGTTCATATATTTGCCTACACATTCTGTTTAAAAGCGTTCGTACCTTTTCTTCTTCGTGTATACACTTACCCTGTTTTTATTCTCCGGCGCATATTGGAGAGCCCACCCACATATGATATATCGGCATATCACATTGGTCGAGCTACCTTCCTTTACTAGCTTGTGATTTGATATTTCTTCCTTGTATTTAATTCTTTTCCCCCCCCCCGTGTTCTGCATATTTGTCTGTCTGTGTTATAATAGTACATACAACTTGCTTTTATCATCTATTTTTTATTATCACAGTCCCAACCACGCCCACTCTCCTTTCTCAACCTTTTTATCATTTGCACTGCTGTGTTTTGGTCTTGCCCCCGTGTCGTCCTGTGTCGTGTCCGATATCGCATTCGTCCACTCTAGTTTGTGTAGCATGTGCGTTGTATCCTCATCTCGTTTGTTATAAAATCAATTACCACTCATGACATCCAGTTCTCAACGCTCAACGTAAGTACGACGTAAGTACACAGTGTCATGTGACGAATGATCAGCTGAACGTTGAATGTTGAACACCGGACCTGGTTTCGTGTACTGTAACATACCTACTATCGAGGTCTTGACGAGTGCCGACTGGTGCTATTTTGCATAGCTCAGGTTGAAGACGAAACACCAAACTTGAGAAAATGTCAGAACCATCGGTGGCGTTGCCCTACACCATCTCTCAGTGTTCGGCCCACAGCGGGAGATATGTTGCCGAGAATATTCTGGTTGACAGCCCTATGGATCAGTCAAGTAGATGGAGTGGCGCTTACCCAGGAAATGCAAAACAGTGGATCATTCTTCGGCTTGAAACGCTCGTTGTGCTCAGTTGCGTGGACTGTGGTCTTGCGTTTTGAATCCTCTGGCTGACAGAGCACTTTTCCGGGTAGAGAGTATAACTTTTGGAAAGGTGAACTTGTATAACGCTTTATTAGGCCGATGAATGACTGACATCCGCCCTCAGTTTTTCAAACGTAAGAGAACATAATTCGAGATTCCACAAACATGCTGATCAGCCTCCATAGCTCACCCATGTAATATGAAAGAGTTCAAGCTTTTCGTTGGCGTAAATGAAGAACACATGAGCGAGGTTCTTCATTCAGGCCTGAAGAACGACTCCATCCCAGAAACATTTCCTATCAAACACGTCAACAAGGCTGGTATCTGTTTTCCAACTCGATATGTCAAAATCGTCCCACTTTCGTACGTGCTCTCTCTTCGATGATTGACTCTGGCTGATGTCCGGCAGAGCCCACGGACAAAGTTTCCACACTTCGATATGGCACGTTGCAATGACAGGAATTACTGACCCAGCTTACGTAGAGCAAGTCCTGCTGAGATATGATGAGGTATGTATTTTCTAATTTCAGGCATTTGCTCAGGAACAGGGATCTCATCAGTATTTCTCATCAGTATCGTGAAACCGCTGTCCTTCGGCATCTCTTGAAGCACCTGCGACAACGCCGCCTTCTGACTCCTTACGTATCCATCATCTCTAGATCTGGTATCCAATTTGAACATCCTCTCATAACTCAGCTCCACGAAAGCATGGTCCTCAGAGGGGACTGGCAGCGAGCGGAACAGCTTGTTTCTATCATGTCCAAAGCTGGCCTATTCGATTCATACCTACATGCCTCGCAGCCTCACGCAGTCTGGAAACGGCTTCACGGCACAGACGCAGACGGCGATGTGCCATCTCCGCGCGGCGGTCATGCCATGTGCATCGATCCAGTCAATGACATGATCTATCTTTTTGGTGGCTGGGACGGCCAAAAGAGCTTGGATGACTTCTGGGTGTATAGTGTCAAGGACAACAAATGGCGGGTGCTCAGTCATGGAACATCTGAGGAACAGAATGCCCCGGGTGCACGCTCATGCCATAAGATGGTTTTTGACACTAAGACGGGCAGCATATACCTCCTTGGGAGGTTGAGTGATTCGGATTCGCTTAAGCCGACAAATGATGGTAGTTCGTCACGACAGCAAACTCAACCAAGTACGGAAGACACTTCCAACTCAGCCGCTAGAGCATTCTATTCTGAGTTCTACAGGTATCATACCAGGGGGGTGGATGCTGGGAAATGGGATTTCTTGTCGTTTGATACAGCCGTAAGCTTATTGTTACACGCTCCTTGGGCTGATATTTATGTGACAGGCAGTCGTCATATGGCCCTCCTCTTGTTTTCGACCACCAGATGGTCATTGACTGCGACACTCAGATTTTGTATGTGTTTGGAGGGAGAGTTGTCGACGGGGACTGGGATGCTGTGAGATATTCTGGCCTGTATAGCTACAACATCCGACTAAGTAAGTGGAAATTACTACAGTGCGTAAAATCATTTTATATATACAATATCCATGTCTTATGGCTTTCGGAACAGACCTACTGACACCTCGAATACTTCGCAGGTTATCATACCTCCACGGTTTGGTGCGGGCAGAACATCTACTCTTCATCTCATGTATCTCACGTAGCTCATATTCGCAGGCCATTCAATGGTCCTCGAACCGTCCTCTCGTACCCTTTTTATTTTTGCCGGCCAACGTGACGACAAGTATTTGTCCGATATGTACGCGTTTGACCTCGTCACAAACATTGCAACAGAACTATACTCCAGCTTCACGGCCGCTGGTGGACCAGATGCCTGCTTCACACAACGCGCCGTCATCGACTCACATCTGCGGGAAATTTATGTGTATGTATTGGCCGCATTCGCTAGTGATTTAATTTAAGACCTACTTGCTAGGTTCTGCGGGCTTACGCGAAGTCCCCAAGTCGGCTCGACTACCACAGTCGCATCTGAGGCGCCGAATTGGGTGTTCAGGTACGATCCGCGCCCAGGGAGCTGGACGCAGATCCTTCCTCAACCTATGTACACCGGTAGGACGCACGATACGTCAGGGAGTCTACATGCCGTCGAGGAAGTCGAGGAGCCACTGCCTCGGTATGCGCATCAAGTAGTGTACAACCCACGCACTAAGACAGTATTTATGCATGGTGGGAATGCGGGGATGGCGGGACAGCAGCTGGAACGTGGACGAGGGGACGATAGTGGCAAGGAGCGGAGGTTGGATGATTTTTGGCGGATGACATTGATACGGTTTGTTCTTTTCTGTAGATGACGTTAATGCTGTGTTAATTTGGTTACACAGACCCGGTTCGGAGGAGGTCATACGGAGGGCAACGTACCAGATTCGACGCCAACAGCAAGTATCCAATTTCACACGATTTCTCAAGTAGGTCTGATCATCACCAGGTTCCGTGAAATGTGTGAAGAAATGCCCCCAATCAAAGCTCTGAACTTCCTGCAAACGGAAATCTCTGCTGTAGTCGACCACAGTGATGCGCAAGAAGCGGAAGCCTTCCGATCGTTGCTCACATATCTTCTCACACCGAGTTCCTCGACATCTGCCGCCTCCACAAAGGAACCTGCAACAGAAGAGGAACATGACGACTTGCCGCCCCGCAAACGGTCACGATCGGATCCTCCTGACCATGATTCCGACCCCGATCATGAGCGGGGTGACCAGGAGGGTGTGTGGACGGACAAGCTGGGCGATGAGGACGAGGACGAGGATACACGTTCTCATTCGTTGCGAGCTGTCAGTGCGTTTTCATTGCAAGGGATTGAGGATCCACTGGAGCGCGTTTTTAGAAGGGAGAGGAACAGAGGCAGCGAAGACGCAGGGGAACAGGAAACTGGTTCAAGTGGTGGGTTGTCTGGAGCGAGGTTTAGTCAGCGAAATGAGGTGTTTGAGAGCATGTTGCAGTTTGTGGCGGAGAGCGAGAAACAGCCTGAGGGGGGCTTGTTGGACATAATAGATGTGGATATGGGCGGCTTGTAAGATGGTGCAGATATCTTATACAGTCGGAATTATTTAGAGGATTTAAGGGGGTTCAAGCCTTCTTTCCTTTCGAGTGCAAATTTCTACATGTAATCATATATGTTTTTTTTACATGATCAGACAAGACAGATATGAATTTGGGCTTAACTATACTCCTGCGGCGGTCAAGGGACGTTTACCTGCTTGCAATCTTCCTGAATACATGTCCAATTATTGATCTTCCTGCACTGTCATCTGTGATTATAGTCAGCTTGTCCCTCGCTCAGCTTACTGCGTGCTGTATTGTTGGTGATCTTGTCTCCGAATAGCTTTATCGAACAGCTTAAACGCTGAACGAGTCTCAAGCAAGAGGAGCTCGTAGTTGCACTCTCCCGCACGATGCATGGGGATCGAGACTCATTCTGAATGAAACTACAACCTCGTACGGTTCCCTAGGATATTATAGTCGAACCAAGAAAGCCAAAGTGTACCTCCTCGGCTATACATCGATGAGGGTTCCATGCCAGTATTAGGGCAGCAGGCATCTGGTGGGCTTGTGAAATGAACTTGCTCGCAATATATTTATGTCATGAGCCTAATTTGACTGCTCATATTTCAGCTTGGTTTTTTATGTGAAAGCACAACAGAGCTTACAAAAACAATAGTAAGATCGTGCCGTAAGGGCTCGGTAATGGAAAAAAAAACATTACGGAGAGGATGGTGGAAGGACACCTTCTCTTGTTGAACGGAACAACGGTTTCGTCGACTGCGCTGATCGTCCTGTTATTTTTCACTAACTGGAGTACTGGAAACCAACTTGCAGCTCAAATGGTGCCCAAAATGTGGCATACATTTGACATGATGATCAGGTGGCGTTGGGTAATGTGTGCATTGTGAACTTCGTGGATAGTATCATGGACAGTGAGTAAAACACAGAGTGTTAGATCGAAAGAGCACTACTTATTCGTCAAGATTTATCGCCCGGCCGAACTTGGCGTACAACACAACTTTCAGCTCCTTCATCTTCGTTTCGCAATCCTCAGACGACGCAGAGAGCGTTGATATCCGTCCATCGAGCTCTGATCTATCTATTTCAAGACGCCTGAGGGCGAGAGGGAGAGGCATGTGAAGAAATGTTTCGCCCACTTTGTATCTACAAGTTGATAGGACGGAGTAAGTTAACGAGGGAGAGTAGAGGAGGAAAACACACAGCACTGGCTCGTCCTCGTCAGCGAGCTCTAGCTCTGTTGCAAGGTCGTCGAGGGCTTCTCTTTCTTGCTAGACTAGAGATTGATGGATAACTTCAAATGAAGAAGAATGAACCGACTTTGACCACGTCAAGCTTTTCCTCAATACCCTTCATACGGGTGTTCAGCTTGGAAAAAGAGTTGATGCGCTGCTGATCCTCTAGACACAAGGAAGTTAATGGACTACAAATGCATTTGCAGGGCTACATACCCCAGGTCACCTCAGCAGCATCGTCGTTCTCCTCCTCATGATCTAGCTACCAGACGCTGAATTAGATATTGAATCTCGCAGCAATTTGGAAGAAGAATATACCATTCGCATGCTGCTTTTAACGATGTAGTCGGTATGGTGATATGTATAAAAGGAAGACACGTAGTTATAAGACAACGGTCGTTGGTTGGTTACGTATACCCATCTCGTTCAACCTTCTCGTAAATCATGCTGGCTCTCCCACATTCCAACACCATAGTGGCTGTCCGTAGCAGAGCAAACGTCCTCCTCCAATCTCCTCTTTTCTCTCAAGCAAAGACTCTTTTTTTCTTCTATGTTCTTCTAACCCAATACATAAGATTCTACCGTCATCTCAGAGCTCGTGGCGTTAGAACCTCCGTATTCGAGTTATACACCTCGTTATCTCAGGTCCGTTCATTTTTCCCCATTAGCAGTCTGACACTTCATCTTCAATTCACTTTAGCATGTTATACACCTCTTTTTGCGCCTCCCATCCGTACGCCGGGGGGTCCAATCGAAAATGGACGAAGCTAAACTCATCATTGAGAACAAGCTCGTACCGAAAGGAGCCGATGTAGTGCAGCATCTCTCACTGCCCACCAAAGGACAGACACCCGAATGGATATCAGAGCAAATGGGCAAGATGGACACCGAAGTGGGTGACGTTAACTGGCGGCATGGAAAGCTTTCCGGCGCAGTATATCGTACGACCCTTCTTCCATCTCCTGTTCTCCCATATTTACGAATTGTTTGTAGACGGCGGGGACGAGCTTGAAAAAGTTATCGTGGCCGCGTATGAACGCTACTGCGTCTCCAATCCCATCCACCCAGACGTCTTCCCAGCCGTCCGCAAGATGGAGGCCGAAATTGTAGCCATGTGCCTCAGACTGTACAACAACCCCGACGGTGCAGGAACCATGACCTCTGGCGGAACAGAGTCCATCATCATGGCAGTAAAAACTTACAGAGATTGGGCACGCGCCGTGAAGGGTATCACTGAGCCTGAGATGTGCAAAACAAAATTTACCTGGTAAATCACGCTAATATGCTGCTTTCTAGGATCATCCCGGCTTCTGCGCATGCTGCCTTTTACAAAGGCGCGGAATATCTCAAGATCAAACACCACATGGTCCCCGTTGATCCCGTCACCCGCAAAGTCGACCTCAGACGTGTCAAACGGGCAATGTTCGTATTTCTCCTCATATCACACTTCTCGCACTCACCACAAATGATCTGTCAGAAACCCGAACACTATCATGGTACCAGCGCCTCTTATCATACAGCCATTTTTTCTCTAAACTTTAAGCACTATAGTTGATCGGGTCCGCCGTGAATTTCGCCGATGGGAACCAGGATGACATCGTGGAGCTTGGTGAGCTGGCCGTGGCTCGCAACGTTGGCCTGCACGTCGATTGTTGCCTCGGAAGCTTCATCATGCCATACCTCGAGAAGGCAGGGCTAGCGAACGGGGAGGGAGGAAGGTACAAGTTGTTTCCGTTTGACTTTCGGGTCAAGGGCGTCACGAGTATTAGTTGTGATACTCATAAAGTGGGTTTCTTTTATTGCCAGTTTTTATTTTGCGCGACGTTGATTGGTGGCGTTTTGAAAGTATGGATTCGCTCCGAAGGTCTGATTGCTTATCGTGATCTAGAGATGCAGGTGCTCATGGATATGTATAGGGCACATCGGTAGTTATGTATCGTAACGCTGAGCTACGGCGATACCAATACTACATCAACCCTACCTGGACCGGTACGTACTTCGTTTTTCGTTTTTCAGTTTTTAAACACACCTTTCCCCCCGAAGGTGGTGTCTACGGCAGCCCAAGCATGTCTGGTTCCCGGTAAGCTTGTTGCTTTCAACAACCTTTACACCACCTAACCTTTTTTAGGCCCGGTGGCCTGATAGCAGCAACATGGGCGGTCATGCAATACGTCGGCGACGAGTTGCGTATCCTCCCTCGTTATTCTATTTTTTCGCTGCCAACTCACGTTCTCAAACCAGAGGCTATCTGTCCTCGTGTCGTGAGATTGTCACCTGTGCCCGCACCATCGCCAACACAATCTCGAGCTCCATCCCTGAGCTCTACGTCCTCGGCTCCCCGCCCTCGTCCGTCGTGGCGTTCTCATCGAAGAATCCCAAGGTGAACGTGCTGGAGGTGGGCGATGTGATGGCGCATCGCGGGTGGCATTTGAATGCACTAACGGGGCCCGCAGCAGTCCATATTGCTTGTACGGTGAGTATGGTTTGGTTGTCTTTTTGTGATTGGGAATTGTTTACGTATTTGCTCTTGTAAAGCGCTTGACGGTCTCGATGGTGGATACGTTCATTGCAGACCTGAAAGATGCAGTGAGGGAGGTAAAGGTGTCGCCTTCTAGGAATGGAACCATGGTTGCTGTGTACGGTAGGTCTTTCGTTCTCTTCTTCCCCTTCTGTCCTTCACCACGATCGTTGGAACTGATACTGACGTGCATATTGTTCTTTCTCCCTTCCATTTCCACTAATGGGGAATTAATTCTAGGTCTCGGAAATTCGAGCGCAGTAGGCCCTTCCATGGTTGGTCAGCTCGCAGAGGCGTTTTTGGATACCATGTACAAGGCATAATGCAGAGTGAAGGCATCTAGACATTGTTTATTGCATATTTTACGTTTTATGTTTTCCGTCCATGCTATATCGTATTCCCAGGCTGGTGGCTGGTGACCTGATCGGAGGTCACCAGCCGGTCACCACCTTACTATACGGTTAGGCGATGAAGTATCACAACAAGTTACAGTAGACGATAGGGTAAGCAAGTTTGAGCAGAATTAGGAAATTTAACGCACTCCCACCGCTGAACACCTCTGCCGTCGTCGCCATGTCTGCTGTCACAAACTTTGAGTCTGTATCTTACTAGTCTGCTGTGCTTTCTTATCTTCTACACCTATTCTAAGTAGGAACATATTTTTGTATCTTTCTGCTCTCTGACAATTTCTCTTCTCTGTAGTTCTTTCGTCTTCGACGACTCATTGTAATACCTCCAACGATGGCACGGGCAATACCAAAGACACTACCAACCACCACTGAAACGACAGGGAGCCCCACCCAGTGCCCAACATGACGACAGCAATGACACGACAACGAGGGACAACCCCATCATGACGACCCAGCACTACCCTCTGCCGCTGCGAGCAGTTACTCGCAGGGTAGGTGGGTGCTTACAGACGAAGAGGGATAGGAGGGAGAGAGGAGAACGATGGGGACAGGGAAAGACGACACCAACACCCCAACGCCAGCAAGGGATGACCCGACGCTCACCTCACCGTTGCGAGGAACTGTTCGTGGGGATTGCAAGTGCAAGAGGATGAGAAGTGAGCAGGAACAGCAGGCAGGCGACGGATGAGGACAAGGACGGGGGGGTACTTGCAGGCAATGCAACCGCAGGTCGAATTCATTTATTGAGCAGAGGGCATGTAGTGTATCCACTGTGTTTTGAACAAACGACCTTTGTAGTATGTTATTTCTTGTACATAGTATATCTATGTACAATATCATCCTGATCCTATTTACTTTGTAATATGATTGATGTCGATGAGCATGTCATTGCAACAGTTGCAACATTGAGTACCGTTGTACCTTGCTAAATATATAAGGAATGATACAACAGTTGACAATGTAGCTCTTGAGAACGCCATAATAAATTACTGGCAGAAATGTCCCCACTTATGATAATTTTTGCGAGGGTTGAGGATGTGCATGCCACCGCAACTATCACTGAAAGTCACTAAGTAATTCAAGTGTTTTGTCATGCCTTAAATACTTATACCTTTTCAATCATCTGCAACTACTTGAAGAGTGTCTACTAAAAAGAGGAGATCCGAGTCCACGTGGAAATTTTTGCAGTCTTCTCACGAGAGAAGTACGGACAATCCAGACGTATATCGAGGAGCTGAAATTTAATCTGAAGTTGGTTTGTTCCAACAATTTGTTGTTCCTGAGATTTGGAATTTGGGATCTTCCAATTTCGCAAGGCGCTGGTCGGCTCAGCATAGCCACAATCTTGATATGTAGCAAAAATCCCAAATATTTTCTGAGTCAGACGTTTCTACAACAAGTTTCTCCAAGTACAAGTTAATAGATGAAAGAAAGCGAGGGCATATTTACCAACTGTGGGGTCAGAAATCTGGTGCACCAAATGCAGACTTTTTCTTTCCTCTGCCACGCTTAGTGCTGGTCGAGTCCTTGGTCCCTTGGCCTCTACCCTTTCTAGTGACGGTGCTACGAGCACTTGATGTGGGCTTGTTAGGTGCGTCATCATTGGGACAATCTAGGATGGGGTTGAAGATTTTGTGTGTCAGCGACGATCCACCTCAGCTGAAAGAACGTACTGCTGCTCCAGTGGCCCTCTTCTCCGCATTTGAAGCAAGATCCGGAAGTGAAACCACTTGATGATAACTTGGACGTTGTAGGTTTGCCGTTATCAGGACATGCTAGGAATAAGATATCTAGTTGATGTATCTTCAGTTCGACAACCAAGGGCTCACCAACCTGCACTGTAGTGACCTGGCTGTTGGCATTTGTAACAAGTGACAGAAGGAGTCGAATTTGCCGTTGATGCAAAACTTTTGTACCGTTTTGTACTATTATCTCCATCACTTGGGCAGACTGCGGACGTCAGATGAAGGTAAGAGGGACGACAACTAAAGAAACGAACCATTTGCCCAATGTCCTTCTTGACCACACTGTATATGTTGATCAACGACCAGAACAAACAGATCAACATCACAATATACCTTAAAGCACGCTCCACTTGCTGCCGACGGACCAGCAACCATTCCTATGGCAGATCGTGGCGGTTCACTTCGGGGAAGCTCATCATCCCATTCGAAGAACCCACAACCAGTCTCAGAGCCTTTTGTGCAAGTCCAGAATCTTCTTCCCAGATTTGCACCTTCCCTAGCCACAGTCCGTTGGACAGCTTCTACATCGCACTTGCAAAGTCGACCTCGGTCTGAGGTGGGAGTGTTAGAGTCCTGTTTCCAACATCGGCAATAAGAAATCGAATCCAAGCGAGTAATATAATACAGCACTTACTGTCAAGTATGGTCGTTTTGTGGGAATTGTGGGTCGTGTATTAGCGGCTGGAGGCACGTCTTCGACCCACTTAAACAAAGAACAGGAATTATTATTCCCGCAGGTCCAAAATAGTCTGCCTTTGCTGGCCGTTTCTTTAACAACGGTTCTCTGCGCAGCGGGAACTCCGCAGTCACATTGAAAATCATCAACCACCATGGCCGTCGAGGTGTGGGAGGCTCGCCTAGATTGAGGCTTCGTAGATTGCACCTTTGAAGATGAAGGTCCTGCCTGCCGTGAAGATGGGTCTGCAATACGAGTACGACTCCGAGGAGGGGGAGGGTCAGGCGGCACATCGGAATCTGGAAGAGTCAAAGGCGGTTGTTACGGCGATCATATTTGGCCACTAACCGTCGTCAGAGTCAATGGCATCTGCACGCTGTCCAGAGCGTCCACCCCCTCTCCCGCCACTTCTACCACGCGAGGCACTTCGACCTCTCGCAGGTTGACCTCTTCCGCCTCCGCCCCTCCCACCTCTGCCCCTACCATTTCCATTGCCCCCACCTCTGTCATTGCCTCCACCAGGCGCATCATCATTACCCTCGTCATTCCCCCCGTTTCCTTCAAGATATTGATGGACACTCTGGGTAAATGATTTATGGTTTGCTTGTGCTTCAAGGAACAACGAACGCACCGACACAACCTTCTCGAACTCCCTCCTGGTGATAATAAACATCTCCTTGTATTGAAATAAAGTTTCTTCTAGCATATCACTTTTAGTCTTAACTCCTTGGCAGACCTGGACCATACTGCGTTCTGTCTATGATTGCTTTAAATGACCAGGACACGAACACTGCGTTAATTGCGTACCTCCCGCCGAAGTTGGGGCTTGCTAAGGCTCTTGTTCAAGCCGATTTGATTGTACCCCTCAATCAGGCCAATGCCAAGCTTGGAAGGAATTAGATACTTTGTTGCTCCTTCCATTTGTTCAATGACATAGTCTCGGTCGATTATCATCTGAATATGTTGAGCGATCGTAGCATCGGTCCCTGGAAAAATGGATGTTAATGCGCGACTCCGAGTTTCTGTCAAAGCCACACATACCAATGCCATTCTTATCCATCAAATTGACGAGGTCAGCTTCTGTTAACAAGTTCGGTTTCGTCGTCTTTCCATCCCGTAACTCGCATACTGATGGTTGAAACTCTTCTCCTTCCTTAAAATCAGGCACGACATGACCCACCCATTTGTCATATGGATAGATCAGTAGATAATTCTTTTCGAGGACAACCAAGCCTGAAGTGGAGAGGTCAATGCTGCACTATGGATGAACATCGGACTTGCCTGTGGCATAGAAGCTCTCGTCTCCACACTCAACGTTCACGGTTGTTTCCCAGCCTTCAGCGTCTTTAGAGCAACAAGCTAAGAATCGCCGGGTAATAAACTCGTATACTCGTTTCTCATCGCCAGTCAGGTTGCCTGCATGTGCCGTTGGGTGGATCGGCGGATGCGCTTTATCATTGTTTTTGCCCCTCCTTGGTGAAGCAAACCCTCCCTGACCTAATCTAACTCACGGCAATATCCAGCACCAAAGGACAGTAGAGACAGCACAAAACGTACGATGTAGCAAAATCACCCCATGCAGGGTCTACGCTTTGCTTCTCTATAAGGGTATGAAAATCAAACTGGGGATCAAACTGGTCTGTCTCTGTTCGGGGATATGAAAGGAATCCCTGCTGATAGAGCTTTTCCGCGATCTAGGATGCAGGATGAGAATCAAATCTTGATACAAGCAGGGTGACTGACGTCAAGAACTTTCTTTGGAGCAAGCTTAAGCAGTCTCGAGCCAGCCTTTTGGAGCTCGACCGTCGTCAACGGCAGTGGCTTCCTGTCCAACTATAATTGACTGAGTTTACATCGGAATATTGCTCGCTCACCATTTCTTTGTGCTCTTGTTTGTAACTTTGGTGACGCGTGCGAGGGGATTGGATAGGACATGGTCATATATGGCAATAGCTACGCCGGCATCAAAGAGATGTCCTCTTCTCCAGGTAAAAACGGTTTCCTCGTTACTGTTTCGAATCAAGGAAAGATAAATGTGCCAAAAAGGCTCAGATACGAAACTTTTGACAAGATTCCACTTCTGAACTACGAAACCAAGGGTAGGGAATTGGCAGGGACCTTTTGTTAGCGAAGCATATTTTCTTTCAGCAACGAAAGTATATTCAAACGACCGAAAAATCGCACCATATGACACAACATTTTTCCCTTCCGCCAATTGGCCGAAACGGTTCTGCAGTATCTGTGTTTGCATCCGAGTGAAAGCAGCACCGACTTTAAGGTCAAGGATGATTCTTGCTTCGACTGCAGCGGCTTGTGCACGATCAAGCTCAACTGGATGTTGTGCGGCATGATGAATTTGCCTGGAATGCTGTCAATAACACAACAGATGAAATCATCCAGACGCACTGTGCTATGATGGCACTAAATCGTGCCCTTTTCACGACAATGTTTCCCTTTGCTCTCCGACAGACACGAACGATTTCCAGGCCAATATGTTCTCCCTCTCTATCACAATCCGTCCAGATCATCAGTGTGTCGGCGTGTCTGGCTTGAGCGAGAAGGTTCTCTTCAATTGCTTTCTTGTCCTTATCAACTGTGGATTCAACTGGCGCGTCGAACAGATCAAAAGCATCACAAGAGTTCCATCTCCTATATGTCTCATGGAAGTCACTAGCCATCAAATGGCCTGCAACACAAGTGACCGTATAAATTGAATTGGTTTGAGGATAATTAAACTTATAGTTTTTGATGAATGTACTTCGTGTTGCGTGCTTATTAGCAATCGACGTAAGCAAATGAAGGATGACAGAGTTGCAGGAACATACTGTAGTGAACTGCCCTCCAGAAAGTATCTGGCTGATGGACTTCGAGATTGACGGCTTTTCCGCGACACAAAGGACCCGCATATAATTTGCGTCGTGTGCACCTAGAGAAACACCCTTCAAGCTTTAAGGCTCAAGTAAACCGCGAAGGAACTTGATCACGTGCTCGACGCGATGTTTGCCCGTGTTGAACGATGTCGCCCTCCGAAGTGCGCGGGCTAAAAAGACTGAGCGACCTATGTCGGTCGATGACCCTATCACTCGCCTCCTGACTCTTCTGAACGTTTCAGCCACCAAGGCTGGAAAGCGCAAATGTACTGACGAGTTTGTGCCCGCTGCAAAACTCAACCGTAAACGGAAATCTATCACATTTGCGACAGAGCCAGAATCGATCATCGTTGATCATCCCATAGCAGGTGATGTTGTTGAAGCAAAGGATATCGACGTGGATGCCGGTGTAGAGGATGCTGAAACTGAAGGTATGTAGACCGTTCAGTATTTGTTCTCACTTCACCGCTTTTTTAGCAGATGCGATTGATACATACGAGCAACATTTTGGGGTTCAACCGTCTGTGCTATCTGAAGCCTCGAGAAATGCGGTGGACAGACGGTCATGGAAGATTTTAAACGCACAAAGCGGTCATCTTGGGATGACTGCGTTTTCAATACCCGACGGCTCAGAACCCGAAGGCGCTACAGATTCGACAGTTCAAGTCGATGTAATAATTTATTAGCGCCTTCCGCATGGCTTCTTACGTCACTTTTAGATTCTTGAACGACTAAAATTACCGTTCCAATCCCGCCAGTCAAAGTTGTCGCGTGGTTTGTGTACCATCCCAATCTCTCGAGAATCTCACGAACTAATATGCAGATCATGTCCAACTACAAAACGAGCTTTTGTCTACCCTTTCATCGCGGAGAGATCTCTACGCTACGTCTATTCCGTTAGATTCACGGAAATACGCGAGGGATGTTATTTCGCTCCATGCTCTAAATCATGTCACGAAGCATGTTTTTATCTCTCATTATGCCGTTCTTAGACTGATGGTTGATCTCAGAAAACGGCGGCGTGTACTCAAAAACAATGAGCGGCTTGCCCACGCTACCAAAACGAACCCAGAGGCTGAACCGCCAGCCGATATTCTAGACCAAGGTTTCACACGTCCCTCAGTTCTCTTTTTGCTTCCCTTCCGATCCTTAGCCATCGAGTGGTTCACAGCCCTCACGTCACACACGCCTTCACCCTCATTCCAAATTGAAAACCAGTCCCGCTTCATGATGGAGTATGGCCTCCCCACAGGAGTGATTGACAAGCTGGCAACCGCGGAATCCGGAACGTACCCGCCGGATCATGTAGAAACGTTCAAGGGTAACGTCGACGACAACTTCAGAGTAGGTATCAAGATGACAAGAAAAAGTGTGAAAATGTTTGCAGAGTTTTACAAGTGCGATATTATTATAGCCAGCCCTCTTGGTTTAAGGCAATCGATTGAGAGAGAAAAGTGAGCGGTCTTTAATCATGTCTAAACAATTGTCTAAGTTTCGCAGAAACGCGGATTACCTTTCATCCATCGAGATTTTGGTTATTGACCAACTTGATGTCTTGACAATGCAAAATTGGGAACATGTCAAAGTATGCTTTTGAATATGGTTCATTATCCTTTCCGTGATTCTAATCACTCTGGCTGAAGTTTGTTCTATCTCATGTGAATCAATTACCCAAAGAATCTCATGACACTGATTTTTCACGGATAAAACCATGGTATCTCGATGGATAGTGAGGGTACTTTGACTTTTCATCAGTATCTCTACTGATCATCTTTTCAGTGCTGGCTACTTACGACAATCTATTTTGCTCTCGGCATACGAGACTCCTGAGACCCGTGCATTATACTCTTCCCTTCGGAACGTTGCTGGAAAAATTAGAACTCAGAAACGATGGTCCCCAATTGACGTTCCTGAAGGTATTGACCAGGTGCGGTGCCATGTCTGTAATTACGCCAAGTCCAGTTTTAAACCTCGCGAAAACAGGATTTCATTCGCTTTGACTGTGTCAGTCCGAAGGATGAAGCCGAAAAGAGGTTCCATCATTTCACCACGCAGGTTTGTTACCTACCCGATGCTGTGTGCGTTGATGTTGACCCGACGTCAGATCCTGCCAGTTGTGCTGAAATCGGCAGTGCAAAGTGCAAACACCGCAGTTTTCATTCCTTCTTCCTTCGACTTCATCCGTGTGCACAACTACTTCAAAAAGCATGCCGGTGTCGCATTTGCAGTTCTATCAGAGTATGGACTCGTTGATTAATGGTCTTCGTCTTACTCTAACGGTGTCGCGTAGATATTCGAGTAATCAGGACATCTCTCGAGCTCGTCAAGCATTCTTCCAAGGCAAGAAATCTTTCCTTCTCATCAGCGAACGGTTTCATTTCTACAGAAGGTTAAATTCACTGTCCCTTCTTATCTCTATTTGACTGCTGATAGGGTTTCTCAGATATAAAATCCGTGGAATACGCAATCTCATCTTCTACGGGCCTCCTGATCACCCCCAGTTCTTCACTGAGTTATTGTCGTATCCTTTCTTGGATGAGGGTGTGGAGGCGTCGGACGTTACCTGTCGAGTGTTGTATTCCAAGTTTGATTGGTTCCGCCTGGAAAGGATTGCGGGCACGGATAGTGCTGTTGATCTAATAAAGAGTATTTAGCTTGCTACTTATGAATTGAGAGGTGCTTGTAGACAGGGCTTCATAGTGGTGTTTGTGGACAAGTTCTAAATCTGTTGAAAATACATTCCCTGAATTGAAAATACAAAAAAATACGATATACTGGGCTCTTCTATATATCTCATGTGTACGTGGAATGCGGGATAGAAGGGGGCACTACAGCACATAAAGTCTCTGTAACTTCATAGAAGGACCGAGCACGACTCATAAGGTGTGTTTTCCTAGTGTGCATGCTCTATATATGTACATGCGGGTATGGAAACTAGTATGCAATTATGCCCCGACCATTACATATGCATATGTACGAATGAATCATGCACTTTTAAGATCGGGAAACATACATAATACAACTATTAAGCGAACATCTCAGCATCCCATGTCAAAAGTCAATACTCCATCTTCTCAGAAAGACGTCGTCGAATCGACCTCGATCGTGGGTACAATAGATGCAATGAACTTGAGGAAAACAACGAGGTAGAAGTCGACCCGCATTCCCTCAACCTCTTCCTCCTCTGGATGTGCTGACTTATCCTCCTTCCCCGTCCCGCTCGCTTTCCTAGCGAATGGCCACTTCTTCTTAGCCTCTTTGCTGTTCGGTGCTGAGCTGCCTACAGACTTCTGGCGGGAGAGTTGCTCTGCGATGACACTGTTGTTCATACGTTCAATTACTTTCTTCATGACGCTTGAGTGCTTGCAAGGATGCACAGACGCAGCTTGCAAATTTGCGGAGTGAATGAAGGGCTCGATCGTGACGGTCTTGTTAGCATGGTCGGCAGAGATGTCTTGGAATATCTGAGACGGGATGAGTGGGGTTCGGTTCTAACGGGTATGGTTGAGCGGCAGGATATGACTCTAAATGAAATAAGATACCTCATCGTAGCCGATGAGCCAGACACGGGGAGTTCGATAATACTTGTCGTAAGTTATCATCACATCATATGTGCGCACTTGCAGTAAGTTGCCTTTTGCCACCCCGATGTCGCTAGGTGATAGTGTGTGAGTGTTTGGATTGAGAGAAAGTATAGCAAAATCACCTGGCATCGATCACACCAGCTGGTGTAGCAGTAGCGGTAGCTTCATCCTTCTCCTCTAAATCATCCTCCTCCATGTCGGGAATATCGTCTAGATCAGGGGTGCCCGCAGCGGTAGCGCCTGACGAGGAGCCAAGTGCAAGGGAATTCATTCCTGTTGTGACATCATCCTGGTCTTGGCCATCTAAGTCAGGTATATCTTCGATGTCGCCAACTGCAGCAGAGTCCACGTTTGATTTACGACCAGCATGAGTCTCGACCCACTCATCCGCATCACCCCCCTGGTTATCTTCAAACGACACAAGACGTTCTGCATCCTCATCTGCATCCGTGTAGGCTAGTGAAGTGGCACGCCGCAGACAAGGTACTCCACGAGTCACGAGGTACTGCTTATCGGCTGGTAGAAACTCTCTAGTTCTGGATGCATCTCCCTTCTCCCTGGAATACAGTTAACACGAATATGGCGCTGGGTGAAAGCGACTCACCACGTCCATACAGGGAACTTGTAGACTAGAAAGTCACCCGCTGCTACAAACTCCTCTGGAAGATTCAGATGAGCATCCCAGCGCGTTAAATAGCAGGATCCGAACGAACCAGGCGTAATTTGGCCGTGTTCTTTGAATTTGCTCTCTTTAAGGACCTGATTTGATGATCGGTGAACTGATCTTGGACGTGCAGATGAGGGAACAACCTACAGGGCTCAGATATTCGCGAACGGCAAAGTAATGAGACTAGAATAGAATGAATAGAGTGATAAGTAGTGTTTTGGGCACAAACCTGTAAGGCTTGCATGTCTATAAGTTTAGATGGTGGTATGAGGCAGGGTGCCACCCAGATAAATTCAACACGTGTTCTAGAGATATCTGGATTCTATGTAACACCCGTTGGCAAGCAACCTAAAAGCATCGACGCTATGCCCGCATTACTCCACATCCGCAGACAATATCTTGGATTTTTTCTTCTTTTTCTCTTTCTTCGCGTCGACCTCGCCGTCCACGCTTTTTCTCTTATCCTGCACCTCATCAGCCTGCCCCGCTTCAATGTCGTCCCGCTTCCGTTTCTTGGATTTTCCAGTCAATCCTGACTCCGAGTCCTCCTTCGCTTTCTTATCCTTTTTGCGCGTCTTCTGTTCTCTTATCTCTTCAGCCGGGACACTCTTGATCGCGTCTTCGTTGCTTGACTTTGCTTCTTTCCGTCTCTTCTTTCTCTCTCGCGTCTCATCGTCCTGTTTTTCTCCTGCACTACCCTTTTTATCTTTCTTGTCCTTCTTTTCCTTCTTTTCCTTCTTTTCCTTCTTGTCTTTTTTTGAATTCTGCTCGTTATCCGCTTTGACTGGTGTCGGTGGTAGTGGTATAGATGAAGGATCTATCGCTTCGTATTCAGCGACTTTCGACTTTTTGCTTGTACGTCGGAGAGACTTCCATCGCAAAAAAATTAGTAAAGTGGAGATGATGATTCACACAACTCACGCTCACCTCGTCCGCTTCAGCGGGTGTGGACTTCCGTTTCTTCTCCTTCTTTTTCTGCTCCGAAGAGTCCTGAGGCACCCCAGCGGCTACAGCAGGTGGCGGAGCCTTAACAGCATCGCCGCTTCCCTTGGATGTCGGATGCGACGTCGTGACAGGTGTAGGTAATGGTGAAGACCGCGTTGGTGTACCTAAAGGAGTGTCATTAGCACCAGTAGCCGCCCATCCTTGTCCTCGTCCTCTTCCGTAACTCCCGCCGAACTCCTTTGGCAGTACGCTACCCTTCATGGAGGGAGGATAATTGTTCCTTGGTGCAGAGTTCTGAGCTCAACGAAAGAGCAAACGTAGATATTATATTTCTGTAATTGAATTATAATATATATCACAACGCACTGTTTTCGGGCCCTGGTATAGGCTTTTTTGGTATTTCTCTGCTTCACTTATGCACTGCGTATGGCCCTTGTAATCGGCTGGCGTATTGAATGTTGTGGAGCAGTCTATGCAGTCAAAACCAGAATTACAGCGACTTCTGTGCTGGTCTAGCTTTGGTTTCTTCACGACGTCGCCACATGCTATCGGTGCATTGAAAATCGGACTTGTTCGATAAAAAAACCACTAACCATGGCATCTTACACGACACTATATGTGAGCTTTGAATGGAGAGGCATGTAACCAAGTACTCACTGGAAAGAAACCATTTTCGTTTAGGTGGGTGGTGCCAAAAAAATAAATTGCCACGTGATATGTACTTACAGAAGGTCACAGCTCCCGCGCTTCCTATAGCCTACTTACAACACTATGTACGGGTAACAAATAAAGTACCTATACCAAACATTCCTTGAACCAAAGGCAATCATCATGATGCACCGAACTTGACAACCCAAGTCTCCGGACACTTCTTGTCACCAGGAAGTAAACGCATTCGTTCGAATCCTTCATCCTTGTACAAACCCTTGAAGATCGTGGTATCTCCAAGGTAGTCAATGCGTTTCAGGCGTTGGTCCCCAATAGTGCTTTCCAGCCGCTTCTTGGCTGCCCTCTCCATCAATTTCTGCTGTTTCGCATCTCCAACGATAAGCCCCCATTCCGAATCCACAATCTCTTCCTGCAAAGCTTTGTATAGCGCATCCCACACCGCCTCACATGTGACAGGGGTGCGCAACGTGATGTCGATTGACCATGGGAACGCCTTCGAGATAAGGCGTACGTGCGTGGCAGCACTAGCCGTAGCAAGGGGGTTTGGCTCGGTGTAGTACGTCGAGGCAAGCATCTCTGTCCGTGGCGGCTTTTTGATATCGAAGTGCACGAGCGTGCCATCCGCTGCGAGTATAGGGTTAAGCGGGGGGCGTTGAGCAGGGTGATATCCTGCACCTATCAAGCGGTCGGTAGGGGTACAAGCAGAGAAGATGCTGAGTGCATACCATGATGGACAGGGATGTACCCTCGTGGATCCCAAAACTGGGAACCATATGCTTGCGGCGGTACATAGACGTCTGGATTTGGTTGCGGGCGATATTGCCAAGAGTTCCAAGGGTCATACATGGTGGTGAACTATGAGGTAGGACCTCGTTAAACGTTTTTAAGTAAAAGGAATGGTGGCTGTCCTAATCAAAATCATTAGCGCCCAAGGCTGTGAAGCGAGTGGTAGGCAGTCTGACTATACACGTACTGCCCCAAATGAGAATAACTGTCTGCTCACTGACACTCGAGTGACTCAGCTATAATTAACCGGTCTACTGGTCACGGGCCCAACACACTTATATAGTTATATTGATCCGCCCCCCGCCGCATACTTCGCCTTCCCGCATTCAGGGTGCGCTGGCGGTGTTCGAGGCGTTTCTCGCTTCAGCGACTGGTCAAGTCCTCCGTGGTGTTCCGATAGTCCCTCCACGTGATAAAGGCTATCAACGTGATATAATGGTCGAGACTCGACGATGACAGCCATCCTGCATCCGAGTCGGAAATATTTGACAGCTTACCCCAAACAACTGAGCTTGAACTGTCGGTGCCCAACAAACGATGTCGTTCGCTCTCCTTCGCACGTCCCTCCGCAAGACTGCTATTTCTGTGCCCTTTCCTACTAAGACTCGGTTTAGGACTTCATTCCGCAAATTTTCGACAGACCCGCCCCCAGCGCCTAAGAAATCGAACACAGGCTTGTTCATTGGAATTAGCGCTGCCGTCGCTGCCAGTGGTTTTGCCTTGTATTATTTCCAAGATTCGGTAAAAGGGGCTGTAGAGCAACCAGCCAAGGCCAAGGCCAACTTTGTTCCTTCTCGTGAGGACTATCAGAAGGTTGGTGCTAGCGGTTCTGATACATTCCAACGCTCATCCCGATCAAGGTGTATAACAGAATTGCCGAACGTCTTGATGAGAACAGCGATTATGATGGTAAGTGGGATTACACCGTATAAATGTTGGTATCAAAAGTCTAGTTAGATGGGTCCTACGGCCCCGTCCTTCTTCGACTAGCGTGGCACTCTGCGGGTACGTATGACAAGGCTACTAACACCGGCGGCAGGTAAGCGGCTGCCTTGATGATCAAACGTTCAACTGTCATTTACTCCGTGGTAGTAACTACGCTACCATGCGGTTCCGGCCGGAGTCTTTACATGACGCCAATGCTGGACTACACATTGCTCGAGAATTCATGGAAAAGGTCAAGCAAGAGTTCAGCTGGATAACCTATGGTGATTTGTGGACCCTTGGCGGTGTTGCTGCTATTCAGGTACAAGTTACATGACGTCGGAATTTTTGCGGTCTGAATGAACATTTCTTAGGAAATGGCTGGACCCAAGATCCCATGGCGCCCTGGAAGAATCGATGGATTTGAAAAGGATGCTACACCTGACGGTCGTCTTCCAGACGCCAGCCAGGGAGCCGACCATCTCAGGAATGTGAGCTTATTCTTTTTCTTTTGTTTGTTTCCGCATCATTCGGATCTTTTACTCATCCCCTCGAATTTTAGATTTTCTACCGTATGGGGTACGTAAGCAAGATTTCTGTAGCTAATAATAATTCGCTCTGAACGGGTAAATTAGTTTCAATGATCAGGAAATTGTCGCTCTCTCTGGTGCTCATGCTCTTGGACGTACTCATCGTGACCGGCAAGTTTCTTTGCCATATTATCATACGATATTTCTTATTATTCTGTTCACAGGTCAGGATATGAAGGCCCCTGGACATTCTCGCCTACGTCAGTTACAAATGACTTCTTTAAGCTTCTCCTTAGTGAATCGTCAGTCAATATCATTGATATTCTTCCCATGTTACTTATTTCCTCCTAGGTGGGTGTGGAAGAAGTGGTCTGGCCCTAAACAACTAGAAGACAAGAAGACAAAGTCTCTGATGATGCTTCCGTACGTTCGATTCTCATGATTGCATCCGAGAACTTATCAAGGGAAATTTCGTAGGACGGATTATGTCCTAGTGCAGGATAAAAGCTTCAAGAAATACGCCAAGGCCTACGCTGATGACAACGAGCTGTTCTTCAAAGAGTTCGGATATTTACTTTCAAGTTTTAGAGATCGTTCAACCAACTTCCTTTTTTAGTTTCTCCGCTGTCATTGCCCGCCTCTTCGAGTTGGGTGTTCCCACCCAGCAATTCCTCACACCGGAGCCTTGGATCATGAAAATGCTTGAAGAACAAAAGCAGTGAGATCGGATGCGTTGTGCGTTCTAGGAATATATTCCTTGAATCCAGAGTAGAAGTAGATGAGGTTTAAATTGCATATGTAGACACATTAGAAGTTACTAAATTATCACCCATGTATTGTTGACATGGAAAACAGTTACCGAGAATGCCCAAAATTTTACGTGCAATAGATTGTAGACTGTACTCTGTGATGCCCCTAATTGACTCCAAACCACGATAATAAGTAGAAAATAACAGTATCAGAATCGAAAGAAATCGAATGTAGCACTAACTACGCATTGATATTGAGAGAGGGAGGATGGACCTCACAACGAAGCAACAAACCCGTCAATTGCTGCTGATGCTCTGTTGTTGACCGTCTGTTGGCTGTCCGATGCGACAGCCTAGATCAGACAGCAAGTTCCGGATACTGATAGGTTCGTTGCGCCTCCTCGTACGACGGCAATCCGGACAAACTTGACAATGGCGGCACCCCACCAAGAAAGCCTCGCGCAGCGATCGAGTAACCTGGCACTTCGGTGAACGCACGGTGCAATAGAGCAGCGCCTGAGTTTGGGTCAGGCCCCGACGGCCCGGTCACGGACGAAGATCGCGATGGCGGACGTCGTGGGGCGTCCGACGTCGTTGAGTGGCTGGACGATGAGAGGTGATGAATCCAGTGATTAGAAAAGGATGAGAAAGGTTTCATCGAAGCACTGAAGATACTGTGCAGGCGCCGGCTGGCATTTCCTGTGTGCACATACGTTTCATCTGGACCTGCAACAGGGATCTGTGAAAAAGCATGGACTTCGCCGTCGTGGTCGGGACTCGCTGAGCGGCTAGAGAAGCGGCTTGTTCGGCCCCGGCTGCTAGGTCGGCTGCGCGACCGACTAGAGGGCTCAGAGGAAGAATTCGTGTGGTGTAAGTCTGTGTGTATTGGTTGACTTTGCGACAGAGACAGAAGTAGCTCGGAGTCCACCCAATCCAAAGTTGCATTGCCGTTAGACTCAGGTGCAGGTGGCAGATGAGAAAAGGGATGAGCCTCGAGGGGAGTCGAGTGTCCAGATCGAGTAGATAATCCTTCAGGATCATAAGTAGGACTAACTCCTTGTGCTAGCCAAGGGTTCCTGACTCGCACGGTGGAGGATTCGGGAAGAAACATGTTCGCAACTCTGTCCCGCACATGAGCCATGTAGCTGGGTAGTTGCACTTCTCCTGGCTCCTCGATCGGTTCTTCAGTCCCTCCAAGTAGTAGCCGCCGGGTAGCAGTAGTGCACGACTTGGCTTCATCAAGCAGTCGGTAATCCAGTAGATGGAGCGGTAGTGAACACTTCAATTCTGAGGTATGGCCGTCACGGTTGAGTATGAGAATGTCCCAACGTATGCGATGAGTGACGACCACTGGCTCAAGTCCATGGGTGGGGGTGACTGATTTCGGGATGTCGATATCGATACGAGCGACAACATCTGAGTTGTCACCGTCATCTGCATTAGATGTCGAACTTGATGGCCCGGAGGCTGTGGAATCGGACTGTGTAGTAGGCAGTGAAGATGGCACAGAATGATGTACCCGACTATTCCCCGATGGATTGGAGCCATTTGTATGGTGCGGATGAAGAGGGTGAAGTAACTCCGAAGCTGGGCTTGGAGGAGTAGGAGGGGTGTGATGACCAGCCGAATGAGATCTGGTCAGTCGTGTGCCTTTGACTTCAACACCCTTACCTCCCACAATATCATATTTGGCAACAGCCACGACTCGAGCGTTCTCCTGGGTGCCCATCCGAGAGTAAAGTGTTGTTTGCTCCTGGATTGTACTTGTTACATTGAGCACACAAACACCTTTGGCAAGTGGGGCGAACTTGACGATGGCCGTCAGTTTATCTCCTGCAGCCCAGGCTTTGTGAGGTATCATAATTGAGTACATGATCTTGTGGGGCCACGTATTCTCAATTTCCAACGATTGCTGGTATTCAAGTGCCTCGGGTGCGAATGACCTGATGATTGGAATAGGAAGAACGGCATGCAAGTTCTGGCTGAAGCCTGACCGCACTGCCTCAGCACGTAGTTTGTACACGATGGACGCGCCACCAAGTGCTGGGGTGGACATGCTCGATGGCAAAGAACCCCCAATACGAAGTTGAAAGGGGAAGAGATGACGACCCGCCTTGAGCGTATGACTGCGGTGCTTCTCGCCTTCCAAAAATGACCAGTCGTGCGTACAAATGATGTATGTCAGAGGCGCATTGCTCCGGGTAAGGCTAAACAGAGAATGGTGAGTATCGTATTCGTGCACGAGGAAAGGGAGTAACATACGGATCGGACGTAGGCACACGCGCTTTACCTCTGAATTGAAGAGTAATTTCCTTGATTGAAGTCGATTCGGTAAGATAGAGGGCAACGTGCCCAGTGAGAAGGGCAGGCTCGACGTCGATGCCAACGCCTTTGAGATATATGGAGGGCGAATCAACCTGGATGTCAATATGGGGCTTGGAGTCTTTGTCTCTGCCCATATCAAGGTTGGAAAAACTTGATGTCTGAGGGGTGTGAGGAGAATCGGAAGCTAGTTGAGAAGCAGTTTCTCGTGGTAAAGGCGAGGAAGGTCTTGTCATCACAAAGGCCATTGTGTCACTTGTAGTGCGACAAATATATGAGACAGAACAATTGAAAGACAGAAGCCCCGACAGGCTCCGTTTCAGGGTGCGAAAGTCAAAGCAATACGAAGGTTTGACGCCAAGATGGGCTGTGGTTCTTCGTCGGAATCATGGCTTGAGGCTATCTATAAATTCCACTCCCTTCCGTCGCTAGGATCCGACCAACAGGGGCGGATGACAAATCGTCACGTGAGCAATGAGAAATCACTAAAAAATTCAGCTTCAGCCAAGTAGCTGTCAGCATGAAACTTTGTCGTTGTCATGAAGCGATCCGATGGATAACGCATCAATGTTGTTCGACTCTCAACTTGAGAAATTGCACGTATCGCGATGGTCGAACGTGACTTGAAATCTAGGGGGTAAATAAATTCGAACGTGGCTGTAGATCCATTAGTATCAATCGATCGTATGCATTTAGGCAACTGGGCTCGGAACCTTATCAGTGGCTCCCTAACGGAACCCACCAACTTCCATTGTCAATCTACACCTATCTGATGTTATCTAAACCTTTGTTTTCCATTCCTTGATTAACAGTCGACCATGGAAACGGGGCATTTACCGGAGCCGTATCTGCAACTCTTTTTTTTCTTTCGCTACGATCGCAATATGTGATTGGTTGACAGAGCTCCATTGCAGATACTTAGCGCTCTTTAACAGCTCCGATCGAGGATTTCCAAAATAGACTGAGTGGCTGTGTCAGTTCCCTGAAATGCACATCACTTTCACCCAGGCCTGTGAACGTTCACATACGATGTGGGCCGCCATATGTTGCTGCCCACGGAAAGAAACGGAGCAGCTATATGTGACCTGAACGGTCCAACTATGTAACTTTTTTTTTCCCAGAGGGCCGACTTTCTCCGAAGATGACTCGGCTGTCTTACTAGCATACAGATAACGAGGGTATGGGACTCTCTTATTAGTGGCGAACGCCGCCGACTAAGAGTCAGGCCAGCCAAATGCTTCTTGCTTCTGTGATCTTCTAAATACGATCGTAACCTTGCTTGTTCAGCGCGAAATTCGAATCAGCGGTGTCGTGATAAGTCCAGTGACCGCGTCACAAGTGACTCACCACTGTGCTGACTCCTCCGGCATACCGGAACTTGCACCCGGCAGGTCGCCTAGCCACCAAAGATTGGTCAGTATGTGCTGAATAGTCGGCGTCGATCTGACGATCATGTTCCTGATCATGACCGCCACCTGAAAAGAGTCCCCGATAACATAAGTATTAGTGTTAGCGCTGGGGATTCTGCGGCTGACAGATTTGGGACACACGACGCTTATGAAGCGCCACACTAGTATTGAATGTCCATGTAGGTACATAGTCTTAGACTGGCTGCAGCCATTTTCATGGCGTCGTCTGACCTTACTCATTTCTTACGGGATTTAACCACCTATATCATCTAATATGATGGAATATTGTAACCAATAATACTTAAAATAACAGGTAATAATTTATTTTTTGACCCTCGGATGCCTGTGTTGGAATGTTGGAGTCTCCCGTTTTGCTTGCCGGTCCCGAGGTGTGTGATAGAAGGAAGCCTGACGGATCACGGTTCCAGCACACAAAATTGTAAGTTCACTCGATAGACAGTTTAATACGCTCAAAATTCTCCCGCTACGAGATACAACAGCTCGTTTACATACCATACGTGGAAACCCGCGGGCATCGGGCACGTAGTCCAGCTCGTCGTCTAGTAGTAATCAGAAAGGGCAATGGTACAGTCAGCATATAATAGGGCAAAGGGCAAGTAATTGGAAATAAGGTCGTTATCATCGAATAAAAGGAGGATTAAGGATACTTAGGTACAGTGCGCGGATAGACAATGTCAGCAAATTTAATATCTCAGGAACAATAAAATTTTTGGACAAACGGGATTCGGATTCAAATATACACATCCAAAGTTTTTCCCACGAGTGGTTGTGTTGGCCAAAATCTTTGGCGGAAAATTTTACAAAAGTGCAGGGTCAATTTCGGTATTTTGACGAGCCTTCAAAGTACAGTAATATGCATATGAATAACAATCAAATTGATATATTGATCGTTTCAGCCTAGTTCAGCCTAGTTCAGCCTTCGCTCGGTTCCGAACCAAAGTTCGAACCTGACTTTGTCACATAATTTTCCGGTGGCGCGGTGGCGCGGTGGCGCAGAAAAGTCTTCAAAGGCATCCAATCCTTATACGCCCTGAATTTGAATTTTTTTGAGGAACTCTACTGCTCTAAAAACACTCTCAACTCAATTTTTGCGTACATAGCGTTGAGTTGCGTTGAGCACAGCATCGATCGTCATCATCGCCCGTTGCGAGACCGAACGGTGCAGTTTCTGTTTCCTTACGGTGCCTTTCCGGTTAATTCCAACCGATAAGCACGCACTCATGAAACGCCAGGAACGATTTATGAACCGTCGATTAACCTCCACCGGACATGCTGTTGCGCCGCATGTTTTCCATCTGAGATAGGGAGGCATCTTTGTGTTGATTGCGCAAGCCCGAAGTATTTTTTGGTTTAGAAGGACACCCTCGAGCCATTTTTATGTGCAAAGAAAAATGAATTTTTTGAGGAGTGGCCAGGTAAAACTTTTTGCCAATGTCAGGATCAAACTCAATGATAAAAAAGTAGTCGATTGGCGATTTTTTCAAGATATTATCGGTTTTTTTTTTGCACGCGCCAAATTTTTGACCATCTCAAAACCTTAAATGGGGTAATTGGCTCGTGCCAAGTATCTCTATTAGGCTACAAATAACCCCTCAAATCACTCCGATGGGCAATTTATCACTGAGCAAGCGCTGCAAAAATCGACTTTCAAAATCAGTGGGCTTTGTTTGTCTCCAACTGTAATTAAGGCCCTGGCCGGCCGCGCCAAGATCAAATTGCACAACCTGGCGGCGCCTGTTTTTCATTTGTTTAGTTCGGGAAACCCTGATTTCATAATATATATGTCTGAATTAAGGGTGGATGAATTTGGGATGACTTTCCAGCTGCAATGTTCCAAACACTTAAGGTATGGATTTCATATACAGTATATTTCTGCTTTTTATGCCAAGTTGGTGTGGTGGAATAACATACCAGGAGTGGCTGAAATATTTTTTGCTTCGACAACAATAGGAATTTCAAACAGTTTGGGCTAGGTCAACAATGTGAATTTCTGACAAGGCTTCAGTGAATTTCAGCATTAAAATTTGGGCTGAATTTGGGCTTGGTGGCATGTTCTCGATGCCTTGAGAACCAACTAAGAAACTTTATTTAAGACAGCTATACAAATACAATGCAGAGTCATTTTGTAACATGTGGCCATGCAGAAGATGTGCTGTGATCGACAATGGCCCACCTCCCATGATTCATGATCTGTCCAATGACCTAGTTGAGGTTAATGAATGCCATGGGGGGTTGATTACTTTAACTGACTTGATAAGTGCATAGATGAGCATTTGGGACTGGACTCAGTCATTTTGTGACTCAGGAATGCTGATGATAAGAAGGTGAATGTAATGATGTTACATATTGACACTTGTTTACCATATACCTTGGATTACATCCTTGGACATTATATGGATTTACTCACTTCGACTAGATACCACCATCATCCTCATATTTATTCATAGATGCTTAAAAAAAGTGTAAGTGTGTGTTATACAAGAGACACATACTTCACTGAGTTCCAAGTCCAGATATAAGCATGCAAAAGAGGTATTTTATAAGTGTGAGATCTCTATGAATGAATATGAGGATGATGGTGGTATCTAGTTGAAGTAAGTAAGTCCATATAATGTCCGAGGATGTAATCCGAGGTATATGGTAAACAAGTGTCAATATGTAACATCATTACACCCTCCCCCTCCTGAAAAATAAAAAAAATCCTCCAAGCAAGAAGGTAAGGTAAAAAGTGCACAAACATGGGTGCCTCAAAAATCCCAGTGGGGAAAAGCTACTGGTCGGTGATTGAAAGAAAACCTACATACTGCAACTTGGTTTCCTCCAAGCCAACCAGATATCCAGTGCCTCACAATCCACAAGCTTCCATCCTGGTAGCCAGCGATCTTCTTCTGGCCCATACTCATGCCAACGTATGAGATACTGAGTCCCTCACCCCTATTTACACTCATCAAGAATTCGATCTACCTATATTCTTCATTGCCTTCAATAACCACTGGATCAGGTTGCTCCTGTTTCCAGAAACAGATTCTTGTCATTCTCCACAAATGGCAGAGCTTGGGAAGTGTGGAATGTAGGAAAAGTGTTCAGATTATTTGGCATGTCAATGGTGATGGTAGATATCTCAGCTGCTGTGTCAGTAACCATGTAAGGACCATCATACCAAGGCATAAACTTCGCTGCACATTTTTCACCTTTTGACTTCTAATCCCATCATCTGTTCAATGTCGACAAAACCACATGATGGCCTTTCTGAAATGGAAATTTATAAGATCGATGCTTATTTGCAGCTAAGGCTTGTGAAATCTTTGCATGCAGCATGTTATCTTGAGCTTCCTTTACATCAAGCTGCAGTCTCTTGATGACCTCCACTACTAATATATCCTCCACTTCTCCATCTGGTAGTTTTATAAGAGGAGGAATTATATGTGGGCTTCACCCCATTCAAAGTTGAAATGGAGAGAAACTTGTGGAAGCATTGATAGTATTCATGATATTGAAATGCACCTGGGCCAAGGCTCTCTTCCACCCTAGCTGGTTTCATTCTACATGGTACTGTAAGCATTGATTGATAGTTTTGTTTGATCGCTTGCTAGCACCGTTGATAGGTCCACTTTGTGCTCTAAGGTCTGGGGAGATTTCCAAATGTATCAACACATTACAACTCATGATCCCAACCCCTATGAACCCCACAAAATTGATTTCGAACTATTTCAAACTACTTTGAATGACATTGAATAACTTTGCAACATTTTGAATGACTTTGGCCACCATATGTCTATCTCACCACCCTTCCAATACACACAGCACACCTAGCATGAGTTAGTGCATTGCATATCGAGCACTACTGGACATGAGGAGATACGATAAAGGACTCTTAGGATGCAATTGTGGCATTTTGCTATTTCAATGATATATTGAAACAATAGGACAAGTACTTTTGCTATACTGCGACTCTGTACATTTCATTTATCATTATTTCCCATTTGTTTTATGATTTGCAAAGTCCTTTATTGCTGTGCATATTGCCTCATGTTCTCCACATGTTATATTTTCTTTTTAAGTACCATCTCTTCAAAATGTATATAGACTTGTACTAGTTACTTAGAACAACAGAAAAAAAGTTGCCCTCTTCCATTTTATCATCTGATTTAAGAGCCATCCTCTTGAGTTTAAGCCTCGCATCGTACATATTTCTAAGTTCTGCAAATTATTGCAAACTTCTTTGAATTCTCATACTAGCCTCTCGACCAATTATCTATCGCCTATCATCTCTCAAAAACTCTTCCAATTCGTTATATTCATTTCTCGATATCCCTCGAAACCATTTCCATTCTTCCCAAACCCCTCAAATATCCTCAAATGTCCTCAAATGTCCTCAAACCTTCTTTGAACCTCTTTGTAGCCCTTCAAAAACCTTCATATGCTCTTAAATCTATTCAGAACATTTTTCACTACTTTATACCTCTCACTACAATTCTTGGGTAACAGCGGTGATATTTAGTACCACCTCGCACCCTTTCTCTAGCCTGTGTTACACTTCTTAGACCTTTTAGCAGGTTTTTGTTTGGCTTTCAGGTCAAGTATTGTCACTGTCTGTCTGTGGGTGGTAAGCAGATAACATTTTTAACTTTATCCCCATCAGCTTGTGCAGTGCCATCCAAAATTTTATCAAGAATAATTTATCATAATCAGAAATGATCTCCAGAGGTATTCTATTCTCACAATACCACTCATTGAAGAATACGATTGCTAGCTCCTCCACAGTAATATCAGTCTGAGTCACCACAATCCTTATATTGCTATTGAGCCTGTTCATGAATGTCACAATGCAGTCATAATCCTCATCCTCTGGAAGAGACCCAATGAAATCCATAGCAACAGAATCCCCACATTGATCTGGAATTGGCAGCAGGTGTAAGGGACCCATTGGTTTCTTAGTAGTAGGCTTGTTGCATTGGCAATTTGTGCAGCTCAGGACATATGCTAATTCCAAGTTGTGATGCATGTTCAGCCAGTATAAAGACTCATGAAGTGACCCATAAGACTTCATAAATCCAAAGTGTCCAAGCACATCATGAGCCAAATAGAATAATGACTCATGCACCTCAGATCTTTCGGGACAATCAGCCACTCCCCAGCATACAGGAGTCCTCTGTCCAATCAAATACCATTTGGCAAAAAAGCCACACTGAGCAGTTGAAAACACCATGGGTCTTCAGAGTAACCAGCACAGATAGAATCTAGCAATGCAGCATCCATAGATATAGTCAGAGTTGTTGCTACTGCAGGTACCTTCAGTGGAAATGTTTCTGAATCTGCTGTAACTTTGGTGTACTGGAAAGGTCCCTCCTCAGCTCCTTGGATCAAGGCAATGGGGCTTTTATTGTCAAGGGGATAAGGAATAGAAGCACTTTCCTTAGCTTTAAATGATGTACACAACAGAGCGTTAGCTGCACAATTGTCTTCACCTTTGATGTATACAATTTTGCAATTGTACTGAGTTATAAACTTTATCCAGCATGCCTGTCGATGGCATTTTCTTCTTGTGTACAGGGTAGTTCAATTCTGCACCCTTGAAAGTCATCGAATTGAATGTGACAGGGCAAGCCATCCCCAAGAACAACCAAAAGAAAGCATAACCCCTGATTGTTAGTCGCTGGCATTTGTAGTAACAAAAATCTTCTGGTTCAGCATAAGTGAGAAGTCAATCGTTGTTAAGCACTCACTGCTAATGATTGCCTTCTTTATGCATTTGAACACCAATTCTGCCACCCTGAAAAATTCTTGTTACACTCTTTCAGCATAAATCCGAGTGTGATCTGTGATGTGTGGGAGGAATACTGACATGTGCTGCACCAGTCCTAAGAACTAACAAACTTCCTTAGCTGACTGAGGCTGTAGTCATTTCAAAATTTGTTTGGTTTTGCTCAAATTCAGCTTGATGCATTAGGCAGAAACATGATGACTCAAAAAATTAATCTCCAGTTGGAACAGATGCATCTTCCACAGGTTGCAGTACAGTCCTGCCTTCCTCAACACCATGAGAATGATGTGAACATTTTCACAATGCTCCTCCAATGTGTTTGACCAGATTACAATGTTGTCTAAACAAATGTAACAAATTTTTCCAATCCACTTACATATGATGAATCGCAGGTGTGTTATTTAAAACCATAGGCTGTAAAGGGAAAGGAAGGCAACCCAGGCATCTGGGCAATTTTCTGCATTTGTCCCATATTTTTTATATTTTATTTCACCCTATTCTGCCTTTTCTATGATTTTCTATAATTTATTCCTATTTTATTATTATATTTTGGTTTTTTCTATGTTGGTACATGTTGACAGTTCTATTCTTAGAGACAGGACCCCTTCTAGATGTTTACCTATTAAGGTGATGTCATCCCACAGCTTGATCCATCTATTTCTGCTTTTTTGCTATTTTTAGCTTACTATTTGATTTTTGGCTCTATCACATATACTGGGCATCAACAGATGGGTCCTTAGAATTTTCTCTTTGGATTCCCCTCTGTTAGGTGTGCCTGAAGTGTCTGTATTATGTAGTATAATATTAACTTTGGATTCCCCTCTGTTAGCTCACTATTAAGTGAGGCTTTGAGGTTGTCCTTACAGTAGAAAACTCTCTCTTAAGGCTCGAAATCTTGGACACTCTGCCAAGATAGGCAGGTACAGAGTAGAAGACAACTCCCAGAGCTCCACATACTCCCTATACACTATCCCAGACACTCCCACCTTTAGTGTGCACCACTTTTCACCTGGCCATTGCCTAGCGCCATGGATGCCCTGGAGCACATCAATGCACTTGAAGGGGACATTGCTGGAATTTGTGTGCAAATTGATACACTTACATCTACCATTGAAACCTTTATTAGAATGCTCAGTCAAACCCCACACTGCCCATTTTGACCCCTAGCATGCATGTGTCACCCAATATGTGCCCAAGTGAAGATGCGTGCATTAAATCCATGCCCCCTGCCAGATTCAATGGTGCACATTCTCATGAACATGCCTTCTTTAATTCCTGTGAGTTGTACTTCAGTCTACACCCAAACCAATTCATGGATGATGCTGCTAAAATTTATTGGGCCCTCATGTACATGAAATCTGAGCACACCTATTTCTATGTCGACCATATATTATGCCAAACCAAGGAGCATGGCTCCCTTCCATTTTCTACCTGGGGGGGACTTTTGTGATGAGTTCATACAACACTTCTGCCCCCTCAATGAATCCCAGTGAGCCATAACACGCCTGGAATCCACTTCTTACTACCAAGCATGTCAATCTGTGGATGACTACATCGATGAGTTTCAAGACCTGGTGGACATGGCGAGGTACGGGAGTGGGTTGCCCATAGTGGTAAAGTTTTGTTGAGGTCTTAATCAGGAAATCCAGGACCAGATTGCACAGACATTGGAAGGGCACCCAGCAGACAGTAATATAACTGCTTGGTATGAGGCTGCTTCCCTCTGTGATAAGAACTGACTCACAAATACAGCATTTACTGCAGCTTTCCATACTCCTACCACCACCTATGCACCCCACATCTTTAATCAAGCACCCTCTTGTCCTAATCCCATCCCTATGCGCCAACCCATGGCATTGAGCTCCAACACCCCCACTTGAATGGATGTTGATGCAGCCTATAGTTGAGCTTACAGGCTAGATCTCTGCTACTGCTGTGGAGAAACCAGACACATGGCTCAAAATTGTCCCCACTACCAAGACATCTGTAAACTCATGCCTGAGGGATGAGATGAGCTCCTCCAAGACCTGTTGACACTGGCAGATGTTGAAGGCCTGGAGAAAGAGGAAGTTAAAGAGGAAGTGGCAGAGGAGCAGGATTCTTCTGCCCACGACGAGTGAACAGTATGCCCTCATTGCCTGTCCATAACCACTTTGAAGTTCTGTCTGTTGATTCACTAGAGGATAAATCTTATTCTGTGACCATTCCTTTTCCAGATCCCTCTGAAGTGGCTAAAGATGTACCTACCCCTTCCTCCCCTTCTCCCCTCTACCCAGATTGAAATCTTGGGAGCATAGGCTACTACACAAGTACATTGTAGTGTCCACCCCCTCTCAACAATTTTTAGAATTGAAGATCGAGCTGCAGACCATGGATACAGAACAAGTATTCAGTGTCTCTGCTCTCTTGGACTCAGGTGCTATGAGCCTTTTCATTGATTTGCACCTGGTTCAACAAAAACAACTTAATACCTGCTCACTATCTCGACCCATACCTGTCTACAATGTGGATGGTTCCCCAAATGAAGCTGGGGCAATTTGGGAGGTTGTTGACCTAGTCCTCCAGTACAAGGATCATAGTGAATGGGCTCTCTTCATTGTGACCCCACTGGGGAAGCAGGAGGTGATTTTGGGCTACCCATGGCTTCATGACCACAATCCTGAGGTTGATTGGGTGACATGTGAAGTCATGATGAGTTGTTGTCCCTCTCATTGTTGTACTTGCTTTACTGAAGACAGACAAAAATGTCGAGGATGAAAGATTCTCTTACAGCGCACTCGAAAATATTGTGCTGGTCCAATGCCTGTGGCTGATGTGGACTTGGAAGACATCTCAGATCTTGTGCCTAACTCTGATGATGATAAAGAGGAGGTGAAAGAGATTGATGAAGGTCACAAATTTTCTACACTGCTATTAACCCTTTGCATGAGGTGCATGCCACCTCGAATGTCTCCCAGTGCCTCATGGAGGCCTTCCACAAGAACAGTGCACCCAAATCCTTCACTGACTCTATGCTCCCTCACCTGCATGACTTCAAAGATGTCTTCCCCAAGGAATCTTTCAACTCACTTCCTAACTGTAAGCCATGGGATCATGCAATTGAGCTCACACCAGGTGCCACACCCTCCTCCTGCAAGGTCTATCCCCTCTTCCCTGAAGAACAATGACAACTCAACAAGTTCATCGATGAACACTTGGCTTCAGGTCATATTTGCCCCTTTCAAAATCACCCATGGCCTTGCTCTTCTTCTTTGTCAAGAAGAAGGATAGGTCCCTTCAACTGGTTCAAGACTATCGATGCCTCAACGACATCACAGTCAAAATTATTATCTGCTACTGCTCATATCCAAACTCATTAACCAACTCTGTGGAGCATGTTACTTCACCAAGCTTGATGTCTATTGGGGTTACAACAATGTACAGATAAAGAAAGAAATTGAGTGGAAGGTGGCTTTTCGCACAAACTATGGTCTTTTTGAACTACTTGTCATATTCTTTGGTCTCACTAATAGTCCTGCCACCTTTCAGACCATGATAAATGACATCTTCCATGATCTCATACCAGAAGGCATTGCCTGTGTCTATTTTGTTTTCTATTTTGACAACATTCTCATCTTCACTTGGGACCTCAATGAACATTGTTGAATCACATGCCTGGTACTGGAGTCACTTCGGCAGCACAAACTCTATCCTTGTCACGACAAGTATGAGTTCAAGAAGATGCAAATTGAGTACTTAGGCCTGATTATCTTAGATGGACAGGTAGAGATAGACCTGGTCAAGGTTGCTGGTGTTACAACCTGGCTGCACAGCAGGGGGCATTTGAGAAGCTCAAAGAGATGGTCACTTTCACTCCAATCCTTACCTTTGCTGATGACTTGCATTTTTTCCATGTAGAAGCTGACAGCTCAGACTTTGCAACAGGTGCAGTGCTATCCCAACAGTCTCCTGAGGATCAGAAGTAGTACTCCATCACCTTCTACTTGAAGAGTTTCAGTGCTGCGGAATGCAATTACAAAATCCATGACAAAGAGATACTGGCAATAATGTAGGCATTGGAGGAGTGGCGACATTTCCTGGAGGGTGCTCAATACAAAGTTGAGATCTGGACAGACCACAAGAACCTCAAGTACTTCATGACCACCAAAAAACTTAATTGTTGCCAAGCCCGCCCAAGCCCGCTGGTCCCTCTACCTCTCCGGGTTCGATCTCTCCCTGCATCACCCAGGACACAGCATAGGGAAAACTGATGCCCTCTCTCATCATCTGGTGATAGGTCCATGGTGCACTCTAAGGTCTGGAAAAGGTTTCCAAACATATTGACACATCACGACACATGCACCCGACCCCTGTGAACTCCATGAATTCAATTTTGAATCTATTTCATACCATTTCAAACACTTTCGAATGATTTTGAATGACTTTGTGACATTTTGAATGCCTTCAAACTGCTTCACAGCACTTTGAATGAAGTCGGCTGCCATATAGTTGTCCTGAAATTCTTTCAATTTACACGGCATATCTGGAATGAACCATTGCATCGCATATTGAGTACTACCAGACATGAGGAGACACAACAAAAGATTTAGGATGCGATAAATGTGGTTTTGTATTTCAATGATATATTGAAGCAATAGGACAAGCATTTTTACTATACTAGGACAATGTACATTTCAATTATTATTATTTCTCATTTGTTTTATGTTTTACAAGAACTCCTTTATTGTTGTATATATTGCCTCATGTTTTTCACATGTTATATTTCCTTTTTAAGTACTATCTCTTCAAAGTGCATATAGACTTGTATTAGTTACTTAAAACAAGGGAATGGAGAAGAAGTTACCCTCTCCACTATCATTTGATTTAAGAGCAGTTCTCTTGAGTCCAAGTCTTGCTCATATCTCTAAGTTCTGTGAAATATTGCAAACTTCTTTGAACTTTCATATTTGCCCCTTGACTTATCACATATTGCATATTGTCTCTCAAAAAACACTTCTCATTCACTATATTTGCTCCTCGATATACCTCCACACTAGTCTGACTCTTTCAAAACTCCTTGAACCACTTTGAACATCTTCAACCTTCCTCGAAACTACTTTGAACCTCTTTGAACCCCTTTGAACATCTTTTGAATCTCTTTTGAAGCCTTTCATATGCTTCTAAAGTTTATTTGCAATGCATCTCACATTTCACACTTCTAACCACAACCTTTGGGTATTAGCGGTGACATTTAGTACCAACTTGCACCCTTCCTCTAGCCTGTGTTATACTTCTTGGGCCTTTTAAACAGGTTTTTGTTAAGTTTCCAGGTCGAGCATTATTACTGAATTATGGGAATGGAAGGTATGACAATCAAGGTATTGTGTTATTGCAACTTGATTTGTTTATAGTCTATGCATTAGAAGGTGTTACTTTGGAGGGTGAGGAGCGTAGTATCCTATGTGACATCTGTCATGTAAACTGTAGCGGTTTACACAAGGATGCTGTGGCTCTGGCAGTGAAGGAGCTGAAAAAGGGATTCACTCCTTTGCTTTGTGCAGCAGAGTGGGCAGAAAAGGACAACATCTTATACTTCCATGACTGCATCTATGTTTCTAATGATTCCCAACTTCAACAACGACTTACACTTAGCACCACGACTCACTCATTGCCAGTCACCCTGGACATTGGAAGATGCTGGAGCTCATATCATGAAATTATTGGTGGCCTCAGATGTCTTGACTCATTGGTCAGTACTGCCATACCTGTGATCTCTGCTTATTCACTAAGACTCCACAGTGCAAGCCCATGGGTGAATTACACCCCCTTCCAGTCCCAGAGAATCATTGGGACATTGTCAGTGTGGATTTCATGGTGGAGCTACCAGAGTCCAATGTGTTTGATGTAGTAATGTGCACAGTTGACTCTGCTGAGAAACAAGCTCATTTTATTCCCACTCATACAACTGTCACTGCACTTGGAGTGGCTCAACTCTATTTGTGTCATGTGTGGAAGCTCTATGGACTGCCTGGCACATTCCTCTGCAACCAAGGACCACAATTTGTTGCCAAGTTCACCCGAGAGCTGTACTACCTGCTGGGAATTAAACTCCTTGCCTCGACTGCCTACCACCCACAGACAGATGCACAGACAGAGTGGGTCAACCAAGAACTGAAGCAGGACATCTGCATCCTCATCAATGAGCGACAGGATGATTGGGAAGATCTCTTCCCCATGGCTGAGTTTGGATACAACAATCACATCCATTCTTCCACCCAACAAACTCCCTTTCTCCTTGACACAGGGTGGCACCCACGCATGGGCTTTGAGGCTCGACAAGCACCCTCAGACTTGGAGATGGTAAATGAGTTCACAGAGCAGATAAAGGACACCTTGGAGGAGGTGAAGGACAACATGGCATGCTTCTACAACCAGCATTACTCACCCACACCCACATATAAGGTTGGTGATTGTGTCTATCTTGACTCTAGTGACATTTCCACCACATGTTTATCCAAGAAACTTGCCCACCACTTTCTTGGACCATTCCTCATCACTAGATGCATTGGGTTACACACCTACTGCCTATGACTACCACAGTCAATGTCCAGACTCCACCCAGTCTTCCACATTTTGGTGCTGCCTGCTCCCACAGATCCATTTCCTGGATGCATGACATGACCTCCCCCACCGCCTACAGTCATTGAGGGTGAACCTCAGTATGCGGTCGAGTCCATCTTAGACAGCCACTTACATTGAGGTAAACTCAAATACCTGGTACAGTGAAAGGGTTATGGGTACAAGGAGAACTCTTGGGTTGCAGAGTTCGATGTGAATGCCCCATGACTGGTCAGAGAGTTCCACCGGCGACATTCTGTACATCCAAGCATCTGACTTTGGATGAACATGGTTTTGAATGCATCAAGGCAATGCATCATAGAAGGGGGGTAATGTAAGGAAAAAGGAAGGTGCCCCAGGCATCTGGGCAATTTTCTGCATTTGCCCCATATTTTTTATATTTTATTTCACCCTATTCTGCCTTTTCTATGATTTTCTATAATTTATTCCTATTTTATTATTATATTTCAGTTTTTTCCATGTTGGTACATGTTGACAGTTCTATTCTTAGAGGTGAAACCCCTTCTGGACATTTACCCATCAAGGTGATGTCATCCTGCAGCTTGATCCACCTATTTCTGCCTATTTCTATTTCTAGCTTACTATTTGATTTTTGGCTCTATCACATATACTGGGCATTGACAGATGGGTCCTTAGAGTTTTCTTTTTGGATTCCCCTCTGTTAGGTGTGCCAGAAGTGTCTGTATTATGTAGTATAATATTAACTTTGGATTCCCCTCTGTTAGCTCACTATTAAGTGAGGCTTTGAGGTTGCCCTTACATAGGCATACCCATCCACTCAAACAGCCCAAAGGGTGTAGAAACTGCAGTAAGTGGGATGTCAAGTGGCATCCATTGGCATCTGAAAGAAACTGTTCATCATATCGATTGTTTCCCAGATTTTACCTTTTGCACAATCATTTAAGATATCATCAATACAAGGAAGAGGATGTGAGTCTGCAACTGTATTCTTGTTTAGCTGCCTGTAATCATTAACTGATCTTGAAAGCACTGATGCATCCACTGATAGGTCCATCATGTGCTCTAAGGTCTGGAGAATGCTTTTAAACATATTGACACATCATGATTCACAATTCCAACCTCTATGAACTCTACGAAATCAATTTTGAACCCTTTTCAAACTATCTTGAACAACTTCACATGATTTTGAATAACTTTGAATGACTTTGCGACATTTTGAACACTTTTAAACAACTTTACAGCACTTCAAACGAAGTCAGCCGCCACATAACTGTTTCAAAACCCTTTTGATACATGCTGCACATCTGGAATGAGCCATTTAATTGTACATCGAGCACTACTAGACACAATGAGAGACAATAAAAGATCTAGAATGTGATAAATGCGGTTTTATGTTTTAATGATATATTGAGGCAGTAGGACAAGTACTTCTACTATACTGGGACAATGTACATTTCATTTATTATCATTTCTTATTTATTATCATTTCTCATTTGTTTTATGTTTTACAATACCTTTATTTGCTGTGCATACTGCCTTGTGTTTTCCACATGTTATTGTTTCCTTTTTAGTACTATTTCTGCAAATTGTATATAGACTTGTACTAGTTACTTAGAGAAAAGGGGACAGAGAAGAAGTTACCCTCTCCCTTATTGTCTGATTTAAGAGCAATTCTTTTAAGTCTTAGCCTTGTGTCATATCTCTAAGTTCTGCAAAATATTGCAAACTTCTTCAAACTTTCATATTCGCCTTTGACTTATCGAACACTGCCTGTCACCTCTCAAAAAACACTTCCCATTCACTATACTTATTCCTCGATATACCTCAAACCACTTTGAACATCTCTGACCTTCCTTGAAACTACTTTGAACCTCTTTGAACTATTTTGCATGTCTTCAAACCTATTTTGAACTCTTTTGAACTTCTTTGTACACCTCTAAAAACTATTTGCAACACACCTCATCATTTCATGTTGCTCATCACAACTTTCGGGTATCAGTGGTGATATTTAGTACCAACTTGCACCCTTCCTCTGACTCGTGTTATACCATCTGAAGCCATTTAGTAGATTTTGTTTGGGTTTCTGTTATCACCACTTTTGGGATAATGAACACCAGAGAGGCATGAGGAGAGGACAATGGCCTGATATGCCACACATCTAGGTATTGTTGTATCAATGTCTTCTATGCTTCACAAAACATTTGTAGGCATGCATACATTCAAGTTTTGATCATTTGTTCAGCATTTTTGAGTTTGATTTTTGCAGTGACACTGTGTGGTAGTTTGTCAACATGAGGTAGTGGTTGAAAAACATCAGTGAAATCCATAAGCATCTGTTTTTCAATCCTTCTACCTTCCACTGAAAACTCAGCATTTTGATCTGATCCTTGATCATGCCAGCAATATCCAAGGGTTTAACCTTCTCAGGGATTATTTTCTCCTCAGCAAGACACTAGTTGCAAACATCAACGAGCTCTGAAAGCATTCTTTTTGGTGCTTGAAAAGCAGTGAGTGCTCATTATCAGTCAGGTGAGGTGGTTTTCTAGAGTTAATGGCAGAAGAACCAAATGTGCTACTTGATGCACCAGATCCACGGGGTTTGTAACCCCCTACCACATTCAAGTTTCTCAAAGGATTCACCAGGGTCTGTCTTTTTGGCATCTGCTGCAAATCTTCTGCATCCTTCAGGTAACATTTTGTGTTATTCACATGTTCTTAAGCCAGCTTTCACACCTCAGTGATCCAACATGACAACCTAGCTTCTTTTGTCTTCACAGGAGTATCCTTCACAACTTTCTCAATCACCTCTTTAATATTATGATTTTTGCAGCAACTTCATAGGTCAGAGTCTAGGAGGCTATCCAGTAGAAGTTGCAGAGCCATATCTAAGAAGAAGTACTTAATGTTGCACAGGACAATATTAAGGTGATGGATATTGTTTATCCACATAGAAAAAGAATCAGATGAGTTCAAGTGAGTGTTTCTGATTTTAGCATGGAGTTCATCATCCCAACTATCTGGTAAGAACTTTTTCTGAAGCTCTATGATGAATTCAGAAAAACTCAGCTTTGCAAGTTGGTCTCTGTGTGTTGCAACCCAGTCTTGAGCCCACATGTCTTGTAACCCAGGTAAAACAGCTGCTACTTGCTTGTCCTCAATTTTCTTATTAGCCCTGAAGAAATTGACACACACCATTTCCCACTGGTGCATCACCATTGGTGAGACAATACCAGGGGTCAGAAGTGGAATATGTTTCAGTTCTGCATGTATGCACTCAGCAGGGCCAGTGGTGGACATTTTAAAAGCAGAAATCGACAAGGATCCAAGCGATGATGAAGAGGATGCATTAGAAGATGATGATGAGTCAGATTCATCACCCAGTATGTATAAGGTAGGATTGGGTCCCAAACATTTGATGTTGCATTCTCTCTGCTTCTATGAAGCCAAACAAGTTTTTCTGTGACTGCTTTCTTATGTCCAATGTCTGAATGTGATCATTGCAAAAATTTCATCTTTCTTCTCAGATGCAGCATTACATGACAAACTGGAGGCTGGGTTGGATCCAGAACTCACTCAATGCTGCACAGTGGGAAAGCTCAATCCAAAGCTGAAATTACAATAGTGGATACTTGAAGTGAAGCACATAGATGAAGACTGATGTGCTGATCTGAGACATGCCCACGAGAAAGCAGAATTGGTGTTCAACAAATGAGAGGACTCGAGCAAACATTGTTGACTCAACAATAATGTGGGTTCATCATCGAGCCACACCACTACTGTTGCTTCCAAACCTGCTGCTATAATGAGTGACACCTTTCATTGACTGGCAGCTCTCACCACAAAGGAACAGGAGATGCTGGATGCAGGAAAAGGGTGTTGAAAATGCTGTTGTCTGAATGTCAATCATATTTCTTTCTCCTGCCCTTATGGATTCCCAGATGCTGCAACTTATACTGGACTCATCGATCATCTTACAGCACCACCTTTGGCCCCAATAACTTCAAATACTGTTAATGCACCAACTGCTTCTACATCAACTGCAAATGCTCTAAAAACTAAGTCTACAGCATGACCTGTGGCTGCCTTAGGCTCATGGGCTGAGGAAACCACTGTAACACTCCCATCAGCATCATCTGTGCTGGGGAATAGAATGGGCAGTGATAACGACGAAAGTTATGAGGAGGTGAGTGCCCCATTCCGTGTGCACCATCTTTAGTGGCAAGGCACCATGACTGGGCCTAATGTCAAAAATTTGATGACCATCTCCATGTTGATCGACAGTGGTGCTCATGTTGTGCTCATTCATACAGACCCAGTTGATCAACTGGGATTATGATGCTGCATATTGCCTGAATCTGAAATGATCGATGTTGCTGTTCTGAACATGAAAGACTGCAAGAAGACAACCCTAACTGATGATATGGCTCCCTATCACCCTGCACTTGTACTACAGCATTTTTGTGATTGTGTGCACCTCTTAGACAACTTCTATTCACTTTGCACAGCATGATTTTGCATGCTTTCATGCACCCAAGTGTGCTTCTGTGTGCTTCCATGCACTTTCACATGCCTTTGACTGCTTAGGTGTGCTTTTGTGCCCCTTTTACATTTCTACTGCAACTTTGGATCCCCCTTATCTGCCTTCTATTGTGCACCTTAAATGCACCTTGTTACACTTCAAACTGCCTTTGTGTGCCTCCCACACTCCTTATCTGCCTTTCACAGTTACTGCACACTCAATGCACCTTTATGCACTCTTTTATGCTTTGCCTGCAACTCACATTCTTCGCTGCATACTCATTGCACTACCCATTTATTACATACAACAATCCATCACCACACCTATTGTGCTGCATGTCATGGCTTCCAGCTTACTGGGGCACTTATTTGAGGCACACCACGATTGCATCACAAGCCAACTGAGCACTTTCACATAATTCAAATGCTTTGCATCTATTTAGTGTTGGACTGTGTGCACTTGGGCACTTTCATGTAATTTGGGCACTTGGCACTATTTGGCATCACATAGCATCTCCTTATAGTTCTTCTGCATTTCCAATTAGCATTGCCTTATCTGGTAACTGGCACAGGTCAATCATGTCACCATTACTAAGGTGCAGCGTGCGACACATAACACTGAAGTGGATTAATTGGGAAGAGTGCACAGGACCTAAAGCACACCAAAAATAGAACATCACACTGGAATAGTTGGGTATTGGGCTATAGTGTGTGCAAATCTTATTGGCTAAGGCAGCAGCATAGTGTGGTCAGGTTTAGATGAGCCAACAGATGGGCTTGTGGGTAGCGCATGGTGCTTTCTATTTTGATACTTTATTTTACTGTTTTTATCACATAAGCCATTTGTACATAGTAGGCAGATAGATAGAGAATCCAGAGGATCTTCCCCCCCACATAGTTCATAGCTCATTCAGTGTTGCACATAGTCTGTGCACCAGTGTCCAGTTCGCATGCCTTTGCAGTGCACCCCTTCATATAGCCACATTTGCATATCATTTGCATCCCTCATCATATTTGCTGCATTTTGTCCTCTTCATTTGCATCCTTCATCTTTGTTTGTGCACTTTTGTAGTGTGCCCTTCATATAGCTACATTTGCACATCGTTTGTGCCCCTCATTATACAAGCTTATGACCCATGCCTTTGTCATGGCATTTGCTCACTTTGCTCACTCAGCCTGACACTGGCATGGGCCAGCTCACGTATATGTAACACAATGCTTAATCCCACTATAGTTACTCAAGTCTCACTTGTTATCAAACTAACACATTATTGATGTATTGACTTTATTACAAACTCATATTAACTTGTTACTGACTTTATTACAAACTTGTATTGACTTGGTATTAACTTGGTAGTAACTTGTTATTGACAATTGACATCATGACAAACTTGTATTGACTTGTTATTGACATCATTACAAATTTTTATTGACTTTATTACAAACTTTTATTGACCTGTTATTGACTTCATTACAAACTTGTATTGACTTATTATATTGACTTTACTACAAACTTGTTATTGACATCATTACAAACTTTTATTGACTTGTTATTGACTTTATTACAAATTTGTATTGACTTGTTATTGACATTATTACAAACTTTTATTGACCTGTTATTAACATTATTACAAACTTCTATTGACCTGTTATTGATAATATTACAAACTTTTAATAACTTGTTATTGAATACACACCACCAAGGTTTAGTAACCTGCCCTAAAGTCTTCTCACAATAAATTTTTCAACCATTTGATTCAATCCAAGTACAATCCAAATCTAATTCTAAATCTAAATCTAAATCCAAGTCTATCTTGATATCTATACTAATTTCCAATTCCTGTAAATAATCTTTCAAGTTACTCACCTTTGCTAAACAACTCCATTCAACACTTCCTTGTATACCACATTGGCAGTTCTGTTATTTCCATTGTTTTCATTCAATAGCACCTTGATCCTTTCTCCAGATGTACACCTTGATAGTGCCACATATAGCTGCCCATGTGAGAACACTTGTGTCTGCAAGTCCAAGCCAACATGGGATACAGATTGGCCTTGTGACTTGTTGATAGTCATGGCAAATGCCAAGCGAACTGGAAATTGATGTTGACAGAGTGGTAATGGCAAGGTCTCTGCTGAAGGCTCCAATGTGATCCGAGGAATGAAAACAATATTTCCTGCAAACTGTGCATCTCCACTGATGATCCTGCATTTCAATACATGTGGTCTGGCTTCAAGGAGGATAAGTCGAGTTCCATTGCAAAGACCCATGGTGACATCCAGATTGCATAGAAGCATGAGAGGACAGCCTATCTTAAGTGCCAGCCTGGAGAGAGGAAGGCCACTTGCTTTGATAGAGTTTAGATACTCTGCAGGATATAGCTGGTAGTTGTTTAGCTCCTGCTCTCTAAATGAGACTGTATCAGCACTGTTGAAAACATGCTCTGGTCCAGGAAATCTGGTAAGGAGAAGAGAGTTGATGACATCGACATTGTCATTTGTGCAGAAGAGAATGGTCCTATCCAAATAGTACTGATCTGGCTTGTTCCCCTGCTCTATGCCTGGATATGTAGAGTTGATAAGGTCATCCATGGTATTTCCATTGGCAGAGCATGTTGTGTGGAATCTGTATAGTGTCTGCAGCATCCACTGTTGTGCCTGCACCAATGTGCAAGAGCCAGGCAGCATGTGCAGTGTTCTCTGGAGTTCTGTTGAGTCACATATTCTCGGTCAAGTGATAGACAGTAATGCATTGCCAGAGAGTGCTTCTTTTGATGGATGAAGCTATGATCTGTTCTCTAGTGCCCCTAGGAATGACAGGTAGGGTCTGTCTAAAGTCACCTCCAAACAAAACGGTGATTCCACCAAATGGAACATTTCCTTCTTGAGATCATGCAAACTGCAATCGACTGCATCTGTGGCATATTTGTGCTGCATAGGAACTTTATCCCAGATGATGATGGAAGTTTGATCAAGGACCTGGTGCAAATCTGAACCTCGAAGTATTCTGCAAGTAGAGGCCTCATCGATTTCAATTGGAATTTTGAACATGGAATGTGCTGTACAACCACCTTCTAGAAGCAATGCAGTGATTCCAGATGATGCCACACAGAAAGCAATTTTTCCTTGAGCACGAACAGCAGCTGCGATGGTGTTGCAGACAAAGGTCTTTCCACAACCTCCAGCACTATGCAGGAACATGAGCTTTCTCTTGTTATTGTTCACAGAATCCATTGCAGCATCAAAAACCCATCTCTGCCTGGGATTGAAAAGCTGGAGATTGTGAGCAACAGTGATGGCCAACTCTTCAACATTGTAATCCCTCTGTTCCTGCAAAAGCCTATTGGCAGGAACATCAATGTGCCAGTTTCCTTCAATGGTGGGCATCTCTGGATAATCAGAAAGTTGTTTGCCTGATCTGATAAGGATCTGATTGATGAGATGCAAGCCATACATGTAAACTTGATTATCTGTAAAGTCTGTATCTGGATAGATTGAAAGAAGCTTGACTCTGAGGCCATCACAAATATGATGTTTGAACTGGTTCCACAGGATGTCAGGAGATGTTGGATTGCAATGAAGAAGAATGGCGGCAAAGAGCCATCTGAGAGAGGAACCAAGCTGCATCTGGGCTGCCTCTGTAAGACACTGGACCCACTCCTGGTCATCCTGCAAAAGACCCAATGCACCACAGGCCTGCTTGAATGTATTATGGATGACACCATTGACAGTGCACAAGTGCTGGAATGATGTTGCCCCTGTGACAACAGTAAGGAGCAGCCTGAGGTAGAACCTTTCCCCCTGGGCAGGAGAAGCAAAGCACATTCTGCCAATGGCAGCCTCGCCATGCCTTCTTGGGTTCCACTGCTTCTTGGTTGCACTGTAGACCCATGCTTGAGGAAAGTTCTGGTAGGTGACAGTACGTGCTGCTTCATATCTTCTGTTGGCTTCAAACCAAGCAGTGAGACATGTTGTCTTGGCAGCAGGCCTTTTCAAAACCTCATCGATGTTGTCATCTGCATTGAAGTAGACCGTTTGCTGGTCCTCCAGATGGACAGGCAGACAATAAAAATGAGGAGACTCAGCATGCATTCCAAATTCATTCATGTGCCAGCAGCTTTCCACAGATCCAATGTAACATGCATCCAGATACTCCTTGACCTCATCTCTGTCTTGGTCAAGAATCTCAATCATGGTTCTGTCATGGCCTTTGTATATGTACTTGTGGATGTACTTGACAGCCTCTACTGAAGAACAGATCTCGACATTGATGTGACAGTTGTATCTGACAAATGAACCAAGTTGTTAATCAAGTTGTTAACCAATAAATATGATGTCAGATAAATGTTCCTTACTTTGCAGCCAAATAAGAATTGTGTGGGACGACATGTCTGTTATCATAGACATAATTATGCTTCCTCACTGTTCTACCATTGTTGGGTCTGGCATAATCAGGATAATTGTTTACAGTAAAAGAGGTTTGTTCTTTGAACTTTTTGGGATATCTCTTGCTGCACTTGTTGTCAACCATGCATGAAGCCTTGGGTTTGTCATGACTGCAAGGACCATGAAGCATGCAGGTAGTTATAGTGTGATAAAGCATCGGCTGTGTAACAGGATCAGGAATCTGTGCTGACACAATGGAATCAACATCATGAGCATCACAGATTTTGTCAGCTGGATCGAGAAATATGAGAAGGTGCATATGTGGAAGGCCTCTCTTTTGAAACTCGATGGTATGGATGTGTGCCACCACTTTACCCAAAACACCATCCTTGACATCCTTGATCAACACATTCTTCTTTTGTTCAAAAACACGTGCAACAATGTCTGGCCTATCATAAGCTTCCTGCTTTTTTTCATGGGTGGTAAAATGTGGATTGAATGATTCCTCCTGCAACAGAGCTTCCTGGATTTCTGGCCACTGTGGATTGGCAGTCATGGTGAGAAAGAGATCTGGCTTGCCAAAAAAGTGACAAATGGCCATGGAATCCTGGAAAAGCTGATTCATTTGCCTTTTACTGCCTATATGGGTTGATGGAAGAATGATGTGACTCCCATGATCCTCTAGATTGATATTTTCATCCCAGTCACCCATGGCAGCATCCCTCAATCCAGCATACACATCAGCCCTAAGCTCCTTCTAGTGATGTTGGACCCAGTTCAACATATTCTGTTCAATAGATGCCCAAGCATCTACAACATACTGCTGCAAAAGATTTCCACCCCAAAACAATGGTGGCTGCTCTCCTGGCCTTGGATGCAACTGATAAGCATGGTAGCATCTCTGACTGACATTGGGAACTCTTCTGGCTCCATTTGCACCTTGGTGTGCAGGTATATCTGGGTGCCATCTATCTTCACCATGAGGAAAGAGCAAGACATAGTGCAGAGTTGAATAGGATGGATGCAACTGGCTGATACACCTAAGCCCTCCCCCTCTCAGCCTGAGAACAATATCTCTGTGATTAGACCATTCCTTGGAGCCATCACCTGGAATAATAGCTGCCACTTCATCATTGGCTGTAGGAAGATTATAGCGATGTAAATTTTGGGTTCTATCTGATCGCAGCCATATGGAAACATTGTCCTGCTCTTCTGGAGGCTTTTCCCTCATGATCTGGAATGCCTGCTTGAATAAAAGCACATAAGGATGGGTGTTATTTAGCTTGGCCTGCAGCTCTGTCATGATAACTGAGTTGAGGTTATTATTCCATCACTCACGAAGATCAAGCTGTGCAATAGGATCATGGATATAGAGCTGTGCATAGGCTACAGGTTATTCAGGAGGTGGCAGAAGTGCTCCAGAAAGATGATGAAGATCACCATGAATATGAAAGCTGTATACACCTAATGTACCTGTAACAGAATGGTCCACCTTGACACTCAAAGAAGTGAATGCAAATGCAGCATTGTACTGTCGGATATTTGTTTTAAATTTCTTAGAAAGAGGACTTTTGCCACACAACAGATCTCACAATGTGGCAGGAGCAGGTCAGAAAGATGGCAGGTGAATTTGTCTCTGCAAGCAGCAACTTCCAAACTTTGGTACAACTCGGGTAGACCTGGCCAACTTTTCACAATCAAAATGCAAGGCATGGCAGTGTGGACACTCCACATTCATGGGTCCAAGTGAACGTCTGGGAATTGGCTCCTGATAAGGTGCACAACTGAGTGGTAATGGCCTTGTAGGTTGATGTGGAGGTAGAGGGACAGGCATAGGTGGAGGCAAAGGTGGCAACATTGGGGGATTCAAGAATGAAGCAGGCAGCAGCGGTAAAGGAGATTGCATAGGAGATGGTGGCAATGATGGAACATGGAATATTGGGTCAGGCAGCAGTGGTGATGAAGATTGTGGAGGAGAAGATAGAAATTGTAGTGGAGACACCCTTCCAAACTCATCATAATAATCTAATGGCATAGGAGATGGTGGAAATTGCAAAGCAGTCACCCTTTCAAATTCATCATAATAATCTGATGGCAGGGGAGAAGGTGGAAATTGCAAAGAAGACTGGCTTCCATCATCATCATCAGATTCATTATTCTCCATTTCCCTCCTCAAAGCAATCTCATTATTCCTCTGTTCTTTATACTCAGCAGCCAACAATGCAGCCATTTCCCTATCTATCTGAATTTGTTCTGCTTGTGCATCCACTTGAGCTTGATATTGATCAATCTGATCTCCAGACATATTGTTTGCCAATTGATCCAACCTCATCATTCATTGATGCAAGTTCCTGTCTGCAATGGATAGACGTTGTAGCTCCTCAGCCTCATCCATCTGTGCCTGCTCATCTGCAAGCTGTTCATTTCTCCACATCTGATGCATCCTGAAAGCCCTTTCCTTATCACACCTGCTATATTCTTGCAAAGCAGCCTCTATATTAATATGTCTGGGTGGATCATGATATCGTGGCTCAGCAGCTAAAGCAGCTTACTGGGTGGCTGCCTGCCTGTCCCTTTCCTGTTCAGCCAGCTGCTGCAATTGTTGATTGCACTGCCTAGCTGCTTCAGCTTCAGCAGCCTGTCTTTCTGCATGCTCTTCAGCTTCAGCAGCTTGTCTTGTACATGCTCCTCAACTGCAGCAGCTTGCCTGTGCTGCTCTTGTTCAGCCAACTGCTGCAATTGCCAATTGTGCCACCTAGCTGCTTCCACTTCAGCAGCTTGCCTCTGTTCATTCACCTCCTGCAATTGCAGATTATGCTGCCTACTTACTTCAGCTACTTGCTGTGATATCCTTTCTCTGGCAGCAGTAGCTTCAGCAATTCTTCATTCCTCAGCAATTTTCTGTAATAGCTCCTGCTGATGCTGATACTGTTTAGCTGTTTCTTGTTGCAATTCCTAAATATGTGCCTCATAATCTGCAGTCCTCATAATCTGCAGTCCTTTCCCTCAATGCAATATGTCCCCTATGCAGATTATTGAGTGCAGGATCTGCTTGACCACCTGAAATATTATGCAATGGTCCCAGTCCCCTGCCTCTCCCTCTCCCTCTCCCCCTTCTTGTTTGTAACTGAGGTGCAGGTGGAACTACAGGAATAGGATTGGCCAAAGGTGCATTCCACCCTGCTGGCAGTTGAACCTGTGGTATAGTAGAAGCTATATTTGCCCCTATTCCATGGTTTGCCAAAACAGGTCCAGATGGCATCACAGGAGCCCCTCTCCTATGTAATACAGGAGCAGGAGGTACAACAGGCAATTTAAACTGCCTTGGAGCATCCCAATCAGCAGGCATTTGCACCTGTGGTATCTGAGCTGCCAATGCAGCTCCATAGTTCAGTGGAACAATTGTTTCAGCAGGGGCAGTCACTCTGACTCTGCTTCTCCTCTCATCAGGATTGGTCATCTGCAACCTTTCCAGATGGTCTGCATCTCTAATTCTAGCCCTTTCCACTTCTGGTGTAGAAGGTCTACTTTGATTCCTGCAAACACTCTAATCAGCCATTATTATTGCAACATATGCCAACACCACTCACATGTTTAGTAATGGTAAAGCCCAACAATAATTTTGGTCAATAGCCAACAATCCAGCACAGCTGAAGTAAGGTCAGCAACAACTTCCTTTAACAGTCAGTTGTCACAACACTCACTGTAATCCAAGTTTCAATAGCCAATTCCAACACTTTTGTAATGACAATCACAATTTTGCTATTTGATAATAGATAGCAATTGCAATAGTATCACTATTATAGCCCCAAATGTTGTGTGAAGAGAGGTACTCAATTGATTGTCGTGCACTCTCTCTCCACATGTAAGGAAATGACAGCTGTTTGGTTGTGTTATGTGCATTCCAGGAGAGGCATGAAAGTAGGTGTCCACTATATCGCAACCAAAATTTTATGCATGCAGATCTCCCTTTTTGGTATTTGACTTGTTACTGACCTCATTACACATTTCTATTGACATGTTATTGACTTCATTAAATTTGAATTGACCTGTTACTGACTTTGGACTTTTTACTGGCCTCATTACAAATTTGTATTGACTTGTTAGTGACCTCAGTACAAATTTGTATTGTCATGTTACTGACTTTGTTACAAATCACAAATTTGTATTGACTTGTTACTGACCGGTACTATTACATATGGGATGACCACATTTCAAACCCAGTTATCTGACTAATGCCATCAATGTTGCATAGTGCTGACCAATTTTGCACAGCTCTGACAAATTTTAGATAATCCCATCAACTATCACTCCCATCATTCCCACAAAATGACTGTAGCATATGTTATACAGCTCATCATCTATTTTTAGCCCTGATCCCATCACACCATCACTCTCACAAAACAGTCATAGCATATGTAATAGATAGCCACATTGATGATACTTGACCTGGAAACCTAACAAAACCTGTTAAAAGGCTTAGAAAGTATAACTCAGGCTAGAGGAAGGGTGCGAGTTGGTACTAAATATCACTGCTGAGACCAAAACATTGTGTTTAGTGATGCAAAATGGTAAGGGATGTGGCAAATAGTCTGTGAGGGCATATGAAGATGTTCGAAATAGTTCGAAATAGGTTTGAAGGCATGCAAAGTAGTTTAAAGTAGGTTCAAAGACATTCAAAGTTGTTCAAAGTCAGTTCAAGGAGGTTCAAAGATGTCTGACTGGTGGTGAAATATGTCAAAAATGAATATAGCAGATAAGAAGTGGTTTTTGAGTGGCAATAGGCAATAGGTGACAAGTTGAGAGTGAATACAAAAGTTCGAAGAAGTTTGTAATATTTCACAGAACTTTAGAGATACGACATGAGCTAAGACTCAAAAGAATGGCTCTTAAATCTGATGGTAGTGGAGAGGGTAACTTCTTCTCTGTTCCCCATTGCTTTTCTAAGTAACTAGTACAAGTCTATATACATTTTTGAAGAGATAGTACTAAAAAGGGAAATAAAACATGGTAAACCATGAGGCAATATATCCAACAATGAGGACTTTGTAGATCATAAAACAAATGAGAAATGATAAATGATTGAAATGTACAGTGTCCCCATATAGTAAAAGTACTTATCTTTTGCTTCAATATATTATTGAAGCCTCTAAGTGCTATCATTGCATCCTAAATCTCTCGTCGTCTCTCATCATGTCTGGTAGTGCTCGATATGCAGTGAATTGACTTACTCCAGGTGTTCAGCATGTATCGAAAGGGTTTTAAAATATCCCTATGGTGGCTGATGTCATTCTAAGTAGTGTGAAGTCATTCGAAAGCATTCAAAGTGTCGTGAAATCATTCGAAGCTATTCGAAATAGTGCAAAGTTGTTTGAAATAGTGCAAAATAGTTTGAAAAGGATTCGAAGTCAATTTCATGGCATTTGTAGTGGTTTGGAGCATCTGTCATGATGTCTCGATATGAGTGGGAATCTTCTCCAGACCTTAAAGCATGCAGTGGACCTATCAGCATTTTGTGCACCATTTGTGCATTTTCCCACCAGTTGTGCTTGCATCCCACTTGCATTCCTAGCCCATGCATCTGCCTTTCAGCACACTCCAGTGCTGTCCTCATCTCACCAAACCTCCTGCTTTCACCTCCCTCACAGTTGCACATTTTTGCACTCTCATTGTGCATTTTTGCCCCTTTGTGTTGTGTACTTTTTCACCTTTGCACATACCTTCCTTCTTGTGTACACAACTTAGTGCATACATTGCAAACCATTGTACCAGCCTCTTCATAGTAGTCTTTGCACCTTGAAGGATGATCTGAGGCCCTCTAAGTGAACCCCCTCACACCGAGCATGCATGCCACTGTAAGTTTAGTGTTCACCTCTTCTGTTGAGTAGTACCAGCTGAACACATCACTGAATGGGTCAAACTGGCTGTATTATCACTAGATGGACAATGGACTGTGAAAACCATTAAAGTGCTTGTAGCACTGCAATTACATATTCCAATAATCCTCAGACTCCTGTTCCTTATGCACAATGATATCATTACTGACTATTCTACACGTACCTGTATAAACAAAAAAAATGACTATGATTTGTTGAGTCTGAGAATGGCCCCTTTGCAAAAGAGGAGTAAACCAGAACTGAAAGAACAACCAAAACAAATTACAATGGACTGCAGGCTATTACTGGCAGAACTGAAATATGTTCTACAATGGCATTTACAAAAACTGACCTTTGAAACCATAAAACAAATTGATGTTGTGGGGGCTGTCAATACATGTGTTGAGGAATTGACACACTTGGCAGCACTGATGCAGCACAAGGATGAATTTAAGGCAGAGTTTCATGACATTTTTTAATCCATACCGCATGCCAACCAACTGCCTATGAATGTGCAGGTGCATATAAAGCTAAAGAATGTGGATCATCTAATAAAGTCTCACATGTACCAATTTCCATGGAAATTTCATGAAGCATGGGGAGTTTTGATTCAAAAGCACCTGGACATGGGACACATACAACTGTCATCTTCACCATGGGCCTCGCTGGCTTTTATTATACTGAAGGCAGACAAAACAGTGCTTCTGCAATGGGTAAACAACTACCAGCGACTAAATACAAACATGGTCACAGATGCACATCCTCTCCTCCATGTTGATGTTATTCTGATGGATTGTGCAAAGGGCAAGATTTGGTCAACAATTGATGTGACTGACAGCTTCTTCCAAATGAAAATGCATACCAACGATGTTCAACTGATGGCAGTAACCACGCTGTTTGGGTTGTATGAATGGCTGGTGATGCCAATGGGCCTACGGAACACACCTGCAATACAACAATGGAGGGTATCAGTGGCCTTGCGAGAATATAAGAGCAGGATATGTCATGTATATCTAGACAACATTGTGATTTGGTCAACTACAATGGAAGAACACCACAGAAACATTTGACTGGTTTTGACAGCCTTGTATATCGCAAAAAGGAATTGAGGCAGATTTGGACAAAGCAGATCACATACTGTTTTGGCTGCATCCTTGTTCTGCCATGAATATCAGAAGGTTTTTAGGATTAGTGCATTATTTAGCAATGTTCCTACCAAACCTTGCAATACACACTGCAATATTTGTTGGAGCAGACTACATACGCTGCACAGAGGAAGAGACGACATGTTCCTTATAACCTACCTGGGGTTTAGTTAGTCTTAGAGCTAGGGTTTAGCAGAGGTAAGAACACTGTATATCTACTATGGTACAGGTTCTCCTTATATACATAATAGTAAGAATGTCACATGACTCAGGAATGTGTTTACCACATGTATGCGCAGTAACATGTGTGTGCTGCATGCATTGCCTCATGTATGCAGCATGCATGGGAATTTAATTTCAACACCCCTCCTCAAACTGTACAGCGCTCTAAGCAGCTAAGTTTGAATCTCAAAAGTAATTCTGAGAGAGTCTCTAAATTTCCTGAATAGGATGGCACCAAGGTTCTTTGTGAACATGTCAGCGGATTATCACTTCCAGGAATGAAAACGACTGTGACTTTGTCATTTTCTATGCATTCACGGGTATAGTGGTAGCAAATGTCTATATGTTTGGTCCTTCTTTCCTGAACTGGATTTGATCCAATAAAGATGGATCCCTGATTATCAGCGCAGATTGGTACATGCTTCAGTACATATCCAAGTTCCTGGAATAAGGACTCTATCCACACTATCTGTTGACAAGTGTTGGAGAGAGCCATATATTTGGCTTCTGTAGATGACAGTGCTACAGTTTTTTGTAAATGGCACTGCCAGCACACAATGCCACTTGCTAGAGTAGCAAAGTAACCTGTTGTAGATCAGCGTTTGACAGTGTCAGCTGCCCAATCAGAATCTGTGAAGGCCTGTAGCCCCTCGGACTTCTCACCATCGTAGACAATGTTATATTTCTGGGTTCCCACCAGATAGTGCATGATGTACATCGCTTTGTCTAGATGTTCTTGGCTAGGATTAGCTGAGAATTGCGACATCTTAATTACCACATAAGCGATATCAGGTTGCGTTCCGAGCATCAGATACAATAAAGATCCAATCACAGACTAATATTTTGATCTAAGCATCGCGTTGGGCATTGCTGTGTTTTCCGATGGTCTGTAACCAGTTGGGAGTGGAGTGGGGGTCGCTTTGGCATTTGTCATCTCGAATCTCTCAAGCACTTTGGCGAGATATTCAGTTTGATCGAGTTTGACTTTGCTTGTAGTCTGGGTGATGCGCATGCCTAAGAATTTCATGACTTTTTCAGTACTATGGCACTCCCAATGCTTTAGACAAGCATTTTTCTTTTTATCCACAAGTTTCTTGTTCTTCCCCATGAACAAGCCATCATCAACATAGACGAGTGCAATAACAATGCTGCCTGTCTTAGGATCCTTGTGTATGAAAATGCCGGCATCAGAGCTGGCACGCACGAACCCAATGGTGCACATAAATGCCTCTAGCTCTTTCCACCATGCAAGTGAGGCTTGTTTAAGGCCATACAATGCTCGGTGTAAGCACATTACTTTGCGCTCTTTTCCCTTGAGTCTGAAACCCTCGGGTTGATCCATATAAATCTCCTCATCTAGTTTGCCGTATAAAAATGCAGTTTTTACATCTAGGCCGGTCATATACATGCCCTCTAGAGATGCAAGTGCAAACATGAGGCGTACAGTCTCGTAGCGGACTACTGGTGAGAAAATCTCATCAAAGTCAACACCTTCGACTTGTGAAAAGCCTTTGGCCATGAGTCTGGCTCATTTTCTTCCATCCGATTTTACAGAGAAAACCCATCTATTTTTGATCATTTTTTGATCATGTGGAAGATTGATGATGTCATAGACTTGTCACTTATGAAGAGCTTCTAATTCTTCATGACAAGCTTGTTTCCACTCACATTGCTGCTGCCGAGGTAGGCGCACAATATCACGAAATTGGTTTGGAACTTGGCTTATTTCGCTCGATGGTTTAACTGCTTTTGACAACAGCCAGCGAATAAGCTTATCTCCTCCTTCCTTGGTTATCTTTTTAATATAACCTGCTTCATCTGGTTCCCCCATTGGGTAATCATATTCTTGATCATTGGAATCGGGCACACTCTCATGGGGTGCTGAACTCGGTCCAGCAACCGGTTCTTTCTGTTGAGATTGTGGTCGTGTTCGGTTATAATCCAAATCTTGACCTACAGATCTCTTCCAATATCGATCACGTGCAATGTCTCTCTCTATGTCAGAGGGGAGTTGCTTCTCTCCATAGGTATTGCCAGGACAGTTTGGAATGTTCCTCTGCCTGCCTGATCGATGGGGCAATTGCTGCCATTCCTGTTGATCATCACGTCTTGGATGAAAGTCCTCAGTGGTTACTGGAGGCGGTGGAGGAGGAGCATCTGTCACATCATCATGCGCCTTTTGCTCACTTGGTACATCATCATCATCATTTTCTGATGATGGAGGAAGGGGTAGATCTTGTGGTGGTATAGAACCATCACCATCCGTTCCAGATGAGTGGTCATCATCTTCTGGTTCTGGAGGTGGAAAATCACCAAGGTCTGTATTGGCAGGAGTTTTAGCTCCGGGACAGCATGGGAACAATGTTTCATCAAATAGTGCTGTAGCACCAATGAATATTGCACCACTAGGTCACATGAAACGGTATGCTTTAATGCCATCTTCTAATCCAAGGTACGTCATCAACTCTGATCGAGGAGCCAATGTGTTTGGATGCTTCTCCTTGGGTAGGTAGACATAAGCACCACAACTGAAAACCTTCAGATCATTTAGATCTGGGTGGACTTTTGTCAGGTCCTCAACCAGTGTCAGCCATTTCAGGCGCCTTATCAGGGTTCAGTTGTATAGGTGTGTTGCATGTTCAATGCAAAATTCCCACCATGATTGTGGTAGACATGCGGTAAATCGCAGGGTTTGCAACTTTTCCATTATTATCCTTATGGCACGCTCTGCACACCCATTCTGTTGGTGAACATGGGATGCAGACATCTCTATTTTGATGCCAAAGTCCTTGAGCACATTTTGTAGCTCACGATCTTTGAACTCCCCTCCTGGATCAACATGCCAGTGCTTGATTGTAGCACCATACTGTGTCAAAGCCACTGCCCAAAATTGTCTGATGGCTGCAGCAGCATCAGATTTCTTTTTAAGGCATTGGACCCAGATATGTGACGGTTTGTCATCCAGAAATACAATAAAGTATTTATGTTTATGGTACGATAGTACTGGAAGTTCCTTCAGATTGGAATGCATTAATTCAAAGGGTCTTTCTGCGCATGAATCTGATTTGGGAAAAGATTTTGAGGTCATTTTCCCTTCAGCGCACCCTAGACATATAATATTGTCTTTAGGAATAATTAAATTCCTCGGGAATTTTATGGTGCTATTAGGCATCTTCCCTAGCGCCTCTTTGGATGGGTGTCCAAGTTGCCTATGCCAAGTCGAGTAGTCTGCAACGTACATTGTCGTGACATTGATTCCCTTGGTGCTCAATATATGAGTCCAAGCCCAATAAATAGTGTTATTTCCGTCTTGCAAGAAGATGCCCATCGACAGTAATCGAGCATTACAGTTGGGTATGTAGTAGATGGGGTATAATCGCATTTCATGTGTCTCTGACTTCCCATGACATACTACCTGATGTCTAATGAAGACTGCTCCTTTCCCTACTATATGAGTAGTACCTGTGGCTGTTTGAACCAGGGTAGAGTCCTTTCTCAGTAAAGGTTCATAAGAAGCAAAATCTTTTATTTCACTAGTAAAGTGTTTTGATGCATCTGAATCCATGATCCAGTCGGCACCTTTCTTACAATTTCCATTTGCACACATAACACATATATTAAGATGTAAATTGTTCCATGATACATTTAGTAGTGGTAAAATTTCACATGAAAAGTTCGCTGTGATCAGTGGAATGTTAATTCTTGTGCTTGTGGCAGGGAAAAGAACTGACCTTTCATCATATGTACCTGTTTCAAGCGGTTCATCAACGAGCATTTCATTGATGGCTTTCCATACTTCCTCATCAGAAACTGCAGGTTCCGATCCAAGGGAAACACTATCGTCTTCTACCTCTACGATCCTTGGTTCTGGTTCAATCCTCCTCCTCTTACCTTCTTGCACTGTTAGGTGCTCTTCCAGCAGTCGCAGATTTTTTGCACTGCACAGGAGATTTATTTGCTCGAGGATGTCTCGAGCCTGCTGATATTCAGTATAGACCAAATGAGAGGTAGAGGCCATGCCCATGTATGCCTGTGCAGGCAGTCGGCAGCGAGGATCCCTTGTGGGAGTATGTTCACACTTCTCGATGCGCTGGATGAGCGGCATCGGCGGTATGATGGTGCCATTACCATTTATGGTAGTAAAGGCATTTGAGGTGAGGTGGGTATGTTTATCTTTAGGCTTTTCCTCTTTAGTCTTTTTGTCCCCACATCATCCATGCTTTCGGGACAAATCTCCATTGTTGCCCTGAGATTGCCATCTGGGGTTTCCCCCTTTGTGCTTGACAGCAGAAAGCTTGGTGGGCTGAGGTGGGCTGATGGGCTTTCCAACTGCTGTGCACCATGAGGCCTCAGTGACAATGGAGTCCTTGACATGTTTAAACGTCAAGGCTCTAGTAGCAGTCGTGTTAAGGACCATGGTGGATAGAGAATCATACTCGCGTGGCATCGCAGGAAGTAGAATCATTGCCTGTACTAATTTGGGGATGGCGACATTGGCAGCTGTAAGGTGCTCGAATTTATCAGCCATTTTGGCAATCTCTGGCATGGGATTCACAGCTGGAATTTTGATTGTGATTGCAGACCTAAAGTCCGCAAAGACTTGGGAGGGGCCATCGACACCATAGTCAGTGCGGATGAGATCCCACACCTCCTCAGCAGTGTCCTTGGTGTTGGCATGCTGCTGAATAGAGGGGGCCAGGTGGAGCACTAGGCTACCAATAGCCTGGTCATTCTTATTGTTCCAGGTCTGGAGCTTGGCATTAGCTTCCGCTACTAGTGCAGCGTTTGTTGCCGTCAAAGGAGGCACCAGGGGTGGTTTTAGTTCCATCCCGCTAGTTATTTGCCAGAGGCCCTGAGACCTGAGCCATGCCTTCATTGAGTTGGCCCATTGAATGTAGTTAGAGCCGTTGAAAGTTTGTATGAGTTTTTCAAGAGTTGAAGACATGATGTTATAGTGGCAGCTGGTAAAAGTGCTCAATCAGTCCTCTATTCAAGAAAACATGTTCCATAATCTCAGGCAAAAACACTCCTTCAGAGTGGTTAACCCTAGTCAACCTGGGTTTTTAAATGCAGCTCACGAAGAGTGCAAGGTTACAATTTGGAGACAATGAAGTCAACATCGTTTGCAGCCAGTTAAGGCATGTTCATGATGTGCCCAGCAGGGCCCATAACCTGTTGGAGCAGACTACATATGCTGCACAGAGGAAGAGACGACATGTTCCTTATAACCTACCTGGGGTTTAGTTAGTCTTAGAGCTAGGGTTTAGCAGAGGTAAGAACACTGTATATCTACTACGGTACAGGTTCTCCTTATATACATAATAGTAAGGATGTCACATGACTCAGGAATGTGTTTACCACATGTATGCGCAGTAAGCGCAGTAACATGTGTGTGCTGCATGCATTGCCTTGTGTATGCAGCATGCATGGGAATTTAATTTCAACAATATTGATGCCATTGACAACAAAAGAGGCAAGCTGAAATTTCCCAGAGTGGACAATGGAACACCAATTTGCATTTGAAGCCATCAAAGCAATTGTGGTAAGCTGTGAATGCCTAATGACTATTAACCATGATGATCCAAAAAATCACATATTTGTGACAACTGATGTGAGTGAGCATCACTGAGAAGGTGTCCTATCTTTCAGAAAGACTTGGGAAATGGCTTGACCAGTGGCATTTGACTCCATGACATTTAAAGCTGTGGAGTTAAATTACCCTCTTCACAAAAAAAGGATGGTGGTGATTATCTGAGCATTGCAAAAGTGGCATGCTGACCTTCTAGGAAGCGTGTTCACAATTTTTACCAAACACAGGACACTTGAAAATTTCGACACACAACCAGATCTATCAAGGTGACAGGCATGATGGATGGAGTTCATGTTCCAATTTGAAGCAAAAATTGTGTACATTAAAGGTGATGACAACACTGTGGTGGACGTGCTTTCCAGACTGCCAATTACAGTGGCAAAGGACAGTGAAACTGCAATTGATGTCGCTCACAGGCCATACAATTACAGTGCAGATTATGAAGTCATACTGGTCAATGCAGTCTTGCATGCAAATTCTCACTGTCCACTGCTCTGCACCCATGCCTGGCAGAAATGGACATCACTATGACTCAAGCAGTGACAGCAGTACTATCAATCAAAAATGATGCATAACTGTACAAATCAATTATAAAGGGCTATGAGGGATATGGGTGGTGCAAAAATGTCAGGGCAGTGGCGCCAAGTATGCCAAGTGTGTGGGAGGAAAATGGCCTGTTGTTCATTGGAAACCATTTGGTTATCCCAGTGGTGGGAGGAATCCGAGAAACACTTTTCCAATTGGCTCATGACACACTAGGCCATTTCAGATTTGAAAGGTTATATGGGTCTCTGCATACATCATATTACTGGCTGAACATGCAGTGGGATCTGGAAGAGGCATATGTCTCTAGCTGCATGGGGTGTCAACAGAATAAGAGCAGGACAAGTCAGCCAACAGGACCATTGCATCTGCTACCAATACCAGATCAACAGGGAGACTCAGTGGCAATGGATTTTGTAAGGCTGCTCCCAGAAGCCAATGGATTCAACTGCATACTGACAATGACAGACTGTTTGGGTGCAGATATCCAAATAATACCAACATGAATTGACATTACAACAGAGGAACTGGTGAGTGTTTTTTTCAATCGCTGGTACTGCAAAAATGGCCTACCATTGGAGATTGTATTGGACAGGGATAAGTTGTTCATGTTAAGATTTTGGAAGGCCCTGCATGTGCTGACAAGTATTAAGCTGACAATGTTGACAGCATATCATCCTCAAACAGATGGGGCCTCTGAACAAATGAATAAGACCATAAACCAAGCCCTATAATACCATGTAGATCAAACACAGAAAGGGTGGGCACAAGCCTTGCCTTAGGTGATTTTGACCTTCTGAACACCATTAACAAATCAACAGGCTTTTCATCTTTTCAACTGTGAATGGGGTGGAGCCCAAGACTGATCCCTCCACTGCTTGCACCAATACCGATAGCAACAGCATCACCAGAAGAGGACTGAGCATGTGAAACAATTGAACAGTTACAGTTGGAATGTCAATGAAGTGCAAGACAACTTATTAAATGCAAAAGTATTGCAGGCAGTGCACACAAATAAAATGAGGGGTGCTGAGCCTGCATTAGACATTAGTGATAGGGTAATGTTATTAATGACAAACAGAAGATGACAATACACTGCAAGAGGGCAAAAGCAGGTGGTTAAATTTATGCCCCACTTTGATGGTCTGTTTGCTATCACAGACATTAACCATGCAACGGTGGTCACAAAGAAAGGACAAGAAGAATTTTTTGTGGAGAAAATAATAGATGCTTGAAAATGTGGCAGGGGTATGCAATACTTGGTGTGTTGGCTTGCCTATGGACAGGAGAAGGACAAATGGCTCATAGGAGCCAAACTTGGAGACAACACCACATTGGATGACTGGATGGCAGGAAATGGTTAAGGGTTATGTCATTCTCTCTTCTTCATGTCCTTGCCACAGGTAGCTTTTTCCTATGGGGTTTTTGATGCACCCCATAAACAGTTTTTTTTTATGTTACTGAATTTTTCTTGCTCTGGTTGAATGGGTGGTGAAGAATTTTTCAGAGGGGGGAGGGGTGTAATCCTGGAGTTTACTCATCATATTGACACCTATTGACACCAGGAATTACTTATATCTATGCATACATTAACCTTTGCATTATCTTTCTTTTCCCACTTTCACTATCATTAAAGTGACTCACATAACTGTACCTCTGCTTTTTCATATACACTCTGATCTTACTTCTGTCTTGATTGCCCTTACTGAGTGTCACTTAACTCTAACCAAGATAAGCTTCCAACATACCAAACACCATAGCCTCAACATATCCATTGATTTTTGTGTTCATTGGACATATAGGGCTCTTATTGAACACATCTTATTTGGCACAAATTCATCTACATCAAATCAGAACTCAATCCTGCTGACCCAATCTCATGTGGGGATTTGTGCTCTCCTTCTCATACTTTTCTCTTGCAGTATTTCCATATGCCCTCCAGAACTGCAGTTGTTTTTTCTCAATGATCAGTAACACACTCACATCCACAGCTTCATGTGAGGTCATTGACATTGGCTTTCTATGCAAGCTTCTGCCAAAAAATTTGACTCACAGGCATATATGTCATTTTCATGCAAAATGTACCTCTAATTAGAACAAACACTCAATGCAAACTTTAAGTTAATTAGAAGTCTCATCACAAATACAAAATTTTGCAAAACTACCTACAGTACCTTCCCTTTTCATCCAAAAAGGGAAGGATTCAAGCTTTTGCAAAACACATTCCTCCAGTGGTCCTATGACAGGATGGCTCCAATTATGTTTTTGGCTCTCAAGACCTTCATTTTCATGCCTCAAATCCAAACATTCCTTAAAGCCAAGCTGAGCTTGCCAAGCTGAGGTGATGTACTAATGATGAGCTGAGCTGATTCTTCAGCACATCAAAAACATGACATGCTTATGTAACTAATATTGCCACCATCAGGAAAATCCACATCTGTGAAATATCTCTAAATGTCAATATATAGGAGAATACGTTGGAATACCTTAATTATTGGTATTCAAAGTGTCATCAGATATTTATGTAACTTTATTTCCAGGGCAGATACATATTATATTGATCGAATATCAACATTTATTGGCAAATTGTCCATACAATATCTTGCAGTAGTTTAGATTAAATGAGACTGTAGGACACTGGAGCTAGTCATCCACCATCTTTGACATGTCAAAGAAAATTGAAAACTCAATCTGTGCTTCCTCTGTTTGGACTTTTCTACCACTAGAATGTTGTGGTAAGGGCAAAAACTGATGGGAACAGGGAAAATCGAAGGGACCTTGCTTTGATGTAGATCCAACACATCATGGCATGGTATTTGTTTGGTTCATCCTTCAAGATCTTCCATAAAACATCAATTTGCCACCTGTATGTGTTCTCAAAAATGTTGCTGCTAAAATTGGCATTGATATGTGTTGATACTCCCTATCACCCTGCACTTGTACTATGGCATTTTTTGTGATTGTGTGCACCTTTTAGATGACTTCTACTCACTTTCCACAGCATGCTTTTGTGCACCTTCATGCACTTCCATGTGCCCAAGTGTGCTTCCATGTGCCCAAGTGTGCTTCCATGTGCCCAAGTGTGCTTCCATGTGCCCAAGTGCATTTTTATGTGCCCAAGTGTGCTCCCATGCATTTTAGTGCAGTCTTGTTGATGATACTCAACCTGGAAACCCAAACAAAACCTACTAAATGGCTTCAGATGGTATAACATGAGTCAGAGGAAGGGTGCGAAGTGGTACTAAATATCACCGCTGAGACCAAAATGTTGTGTTTAGTGACGTGAAATAGTAAGTGATGGTTCAAATAATCTGTAAGAGCATATGAGGTTGTTCAAAAAAGTTCAAAAGACGTTCGAAGATGTGTGAAATAGGTTCGAAAAAGGTTCAAAGAGGTTCGAAGTCGTGCAAAGTAGTCCAAAGAAGTTCGAATAAGTTCAAAGAGGTTCAAGGTATATCGAAGAGTGAGTTTAACAAATGTGAAGTGTTTGTTGAATGGCGATAGACAATGGGCAATAAAATGGAGAGCAAATATGATAGTTTCGAAGAAGTTCGCAAATTTTGCAGAACTTAGAGATACAACGTGAAATAAGACTCAAGAGAACGATTCTTAAATCTGACGATAAGTGAGAGGGTAACTTGTGCTGTTCCCCATTATTTCATTATTCCCTTCTAACTGACTAATACAAGTCTATATACAATTTGAAGGAATAGTACTAAAAAGAAAATAATAACAATTGTAGAACATGAGGCAATGTGCACAGCAAATAAAGGTATTGTAAAACATGAAACAAAATGAAAGATGATAATAAGTGAAATATACATTGTCCAAGTATAGTACGAGTTTTTGTTCTATTGCTTTGATATATCAATGAAACAAAAATCTGACCTTATCATATCCTAAGTCTCTTGTAATCTCTCCTTGTGTCCGGTAGTGCTCGATATGCAACTAAATAGTTCACTCTGGTTGAGCATCGTGTATTGAAAGTGTTTTAAGACAACTATATGGCAGCTGAAGTCATTCAAAGTGCTGCCAAGTCATTTGAAGTGTTGCGAAATGTCGCAAAATAGTTCAAAGTAGTTCGAAGTTGTCCAAAATAGTGTGAAATCATGCAAAAATGGTTCGAAGTTGATTTCGTGGCATTCGTAGTGATTCAGAGTGTGTGTCGTAATGTCTTGATGCGAGTGGGAATGTTGTCCAGACCTTAAAGTGTGTAGTGAACCTATCATAATGCAGTCTTGTGCACTTTTGCATGCCTTTAATTGCTTTTGTGTGCTTTGTACACCCTTTACATTTATACTGCATATTTGGATCCCCCTTAGCTGCCTTCTACCATGCACCCTAAATGTGCCTTGTTATGCTTCAAACCACCTTCATGCACCCCCTACACTCATTATCTGCCTTCACAGTTACCGCACGCTCAATGTGCCTTTATGCGCTCTCTTATGCTTTACCAGCAACTCACATTCTTCGCTGCGCACTCATTGCACTATTTATTTATCACATACAACAACCCTTCACCACATCTATTGCACTGTGCATCATGCTTACTAGGGCACTTATTTGAGGCACACAATGATCACATCATGAGCCAACTGCACATTCTCACATAATCTGGGCACTTTGCACCTATTTGGCACTGGACTGTGTGCACTTGGGCACTTTCACATAATTCAGGTGCTTTAGTGTTATTTGGCCTTGCACAGCATCTCCTTATAGTCTTCCACATTTCCAATTGGCATTGCTTTATCTGGTAACTAGCACAGGTCAATCACATCACTATTTACTAAGGCACAGCATGTGACACATAACACCAAAGCAGACTAATTGGGCAGAGTGCATGGGACCTAAAGTGCACCAAAAATAGAACATTGCACTGGAACAGTTGGGTATTGAGCTATAGCATGCACAAATCTTATTGGCTAAGGTAGCAGCATTGTGTGTGGGCTAATGGATGGACTTGTGGGTTGCACTTGGTGCTTTCTATTTTTATACTTTATTTTACCATTTTTATCACTTAAGCCATTTGTACATAGTACCTAGGTACATAGAGAATCAAGAGGATCTTTTCCCCCCACACAATTCACAGTTTGTTCAGCATTGCACATAGTCTGTGCACTATCATCTAGTTTGTGTGCCTTTGTAGTGCACCCTTCATATAGCTGCATTTGCATATCATTTGCACTCCTCATTGTATAGCTGTGTTTCATCCTTCTTTTGCATCCTTTGTCTTTATTTGTGCACTTCTGTAGTGCATCCTTCATATAGCTGTGTTTGCACACTGTTTGTGCCCCTCATTATATAGTCACCTTTTATGCATCATTTATGCATTTTCCCCCTAGTTGTGCTCACATCTCACCTGCATTCCTAGTCTGTGTGTTGCCCCTTTGACACACTCCCACCTCATTCCTCTCCCATTACACCTCCCGCTTACACCTCCCTTGTCATTGTGCATTTTTGTGCTCCCATTGCACATTTTTTCACACTGCACATTTTTGCCCTTTTGCATTGCATACTTTTTTACCATTGTGCATACCTTCTGCTCCATGTACACAACTTAGTGCACACATTGCAACCCATTGAACCAGCCTCCTAACAGTCTTCACACCTTGAAGGATGATCTGAGGCCCTCTACATGAACCCCCTCACCCAAGCATGCTTGCAGCATAGGTTTTGTGTTCACCCTTTCTGTTGAGACTCTGCACCAAGTACCAACTGAACACATCATTTCTGGAGCCCACTGTGAGGGGTTTCAGGTTCACCAGACCTTAGTTAGACCTCCATTGGCTCGCCCTTTGCTCCAATATTAACCACCTTCACAATCTTCATTCTGAGCTGTTAGCAACAGTGCTCCAGCTTGGGCAAGTACCAGCATTCAAATCACTCTTCCCAAACAACACACATCACTCATCTGCACTGTCTTTACCACTGCCTTCACCTGAATCATCCCCACCTACCTTGACTCTGTCCACATCACTGCATTTTTTGCCACCTTCAAATTTTGCAGCACTTTTATCAAATTTCAACTCTACACATCTTAGTTCATCTACCATGACTACCATGCACATGCTGTCTCTGTCTAATCAAAACACACCACACTTTGACCCTGCAAAACCATGCAAACTCCAGAAGTACTTTAAGAAGCTTGCACAACTTCTCCACAATTGTAATGTCACCGATAAAACCAATAAGAAGTTCCACACTGTGCGCTATTTGGATAGCAACACTGCTGACACTTGGAAACTGCTACTGGAGTATAGCACAACTCATAACTATGGTGCATTCAAAGACACTGTTCTAAAGTTTTATCCTGGTTCCAGAGATGGTAGTAAATGGAGTATCAGCAATCTAGACAAGCTTATTGGTGAAACTGCACATGTTGGCCTTGTAACCACAGAAGATATCGTGCATGATTATTGCACATTTTTCAACATCAGCAAATACTTAGTTGTGCAAGGCATATTTGTGCCCAAAGCCACATGTTCATTAGGGTGTTTTGACCAGACCAGCTTGAGTGCATTTTGAACCACCTTGCAATTGTGGTACCAAATCAGCCTGCAAATGTGCCATACTCATTAGATGCAATATGCAATGCAATTGACTTTATCTTTGAAGGCCCAGCATGCTATTTCCAGCTGCTTACTGGCCTGACATCACAAAACTCTGATATGTATGTGCCCTACTCAGCTCCCAGTGTACCCATTTTCCAGCCACAACCTAGCACACCAGCAGTTAAAGCAAAAGACATCTCAGTCCTATTCAAGCACATGACACAGACAATAGTTACTGCATTGAGTGCATTATGCAGAGATGATGCAAATGGAGCACCTCATTTAAACAATGACACCTGCAATGGTTGTGGTCAAACAGGACATTATATTCCTGAGTGCACTTCAATTGAGTGCCTTATTAGCGAGGGCAAGTGTAGATGAAATGTGGAAAGGTGCATCATTCTCCCAGGTGGTGCATTTGTGCCATGTTCTATTCCAGGCAGCTTCTTAGACAAGCACATCAAGGAATGGCAGAAGTGCAACCCAGGGCAGATTGCCAGTGGTCAACTTTCATCAAATACCAATTCACAGCTCATCTACAATATCATGCCTCATCCAGCTCCAGCAGCACCTTTACAGTCAACATACATTGCTGCCTCAGCTCCTATAGTGGATTATATGCAAAGCGCACCAAATGTGCAACTAACAAAAGAAGAGCGCATCGAGGTGCTCTAGCAGGAGTTGATGGGGCTTTGAAAGAAGCAAGTCTTTGATGGTGTTGATATTCTGTGGTGCACACCATGCAATACAGCAAATCAAGAGAGCACACCTGCTACAACTACAGAGCTTGCACCAACTGACAGTATTGAGCCATCAGCTTTGCAATCTGCTGCAAGCACAAGTGAAGTGCTCGATGAGATGTCCATACACCCCTACTCTAACATTCCTAAAGTGCATTTTGTCCCTGCAGCAGTGGATAAACCAGACACTCAAGTTAAAATTTCCAAAGGCAAGGAGCCATTGTATTGCCCTGTTGTTCTTATCCAGAATCCACAGATTGTTGATAATATATATGTGCATGCCATGAAGGTGCCTGCCATTACCATTTTGCATGAAGAGCTCCTTTTACTTTTATCCAATCTCAGACAGCATCATTGAGAACAAGTTACCCCAAAACACATTGCAACTACTGGCACAGAAGTGGTATCTACCAACCTTGCAAGCATTATGCCATTTGCACATTGCAAAATGTGTGCACCTTTACCAGAAAATAAAGTGCTTAATGCAACACCTCCAGTTAGCACAGCGATTGCAGCACCTCTTTCTATTATTTTACAGGATCCATTTGAACAGTACATCACCCATCTTCAGCCAGGCAAAATTGAGAATTTCAATGTTTTGAAGGTCGCAAAAGAGTTGCACATACTCTGCTCCATTGATTTATTGATTGACAACTAAGAATACTTCAAAGCTATCTTAGATCCAGGTTCACAAATTATGGCAATGTCAGAAGCAGTCTGCCATTGTCTTGGACTCCAGTATGACCTGTGCATTCATTTATACATGCAATTAACCAATGGCCAGGTAGATGAATTACTTGGGCTTGCACACAACATTTTGGCATGCATTGGGAATATCATTGTTTATGTGCAAGTGCATGTTATCCATTCACCCACTTATGATATTTTATTAGGGTGCCCCTTTGACATGTTGATGCACTCCATTGTGCACAATTTTGTGAATGAAGTGTAAATGATTACTATTTGTGATCCAAACACAGGCACCATCTCCACCATTTTAACAAAGCCTAGGGAAAAGCTGCACCACTTCTTACCTGCCACAGCAACACCATACTTTACTATTCAGGATAATCCACAAAGAAAATTTTGCCAGGCTTTGAGGAATTGATTGCAGACCAAGGAGAAGCTGCTACCATCATAACATTCGACTCTGATACAATCTTGTGATGTTTCCACTTTTGTGCTTATTCTATTTTCCCCTTCCATTCTATCGATCTCTATTATCTCTCGACTCTACTTATCCCAATATACCAACAGTCATGCACAGGCACTCTTAAGTTCTATAGACTCTATGGTGCTTATTCCAGCCACATTTCTAAAAGTGCACATGCACATGCAACTTTTATAGATTTAGTGGTGTGCACACTGCAAAAAGCCATAGTAACCAAGAAGAAGTATAAACTGGTTGCTAGAAAGGTCAAACCAGTCATTGTATCCATCCCAAACAAATTCTGCATTGAGTACAACATTATTGGTAATCCACTAGTGGAGCTGATAGGTCCATTGTGCACTCTAAGGTCTGGAGAAGATTCCCAATCATATCAACACATTATGACAGACACTCCGAACCACTATGAATGCTACAAAATTAATTTTGAACACTTGTAGAACTATTTCAAACCTTTCAAACAATTTCAAATGACTTTGCAACATTTCAAATGCTTTTGAATGACTTTGCATTACTTAGAATAACATCGGCCACCATAGAAATATTTTAAAACCCTTTCAATACACGCTGAACACTCAGAGTGAGCCAATTCACTGCATATCAAGCACTACTGGACATGAGGAGAGACGATGAGAGATTTAGGATGCGATAATAGTGTTTAAATGTTTCAATGATATATTGAAGCAAAAGATAAGTACTTTTACTATATGGAAACACTATATGTTTCAATTATTTATTATTTCTCATTTGTTTTATGATCTACAAAGTCCTCATTGTTGGATATATTGCCTCATGTTTTACACATGTTATTACTTCCTTTTTAGTACTATCTAGACTTGTATTAGTTACTTAGAATGACAGAGAAGCAACAGGAAACAGAGAAGAAGTTACCCTCTCACTTATCATCTGACTTAAGAGCCATTCTCTTGAGTCTTATCTTCACATCATATCTCTAAGTTCTGCAAAATATTACGAACTTCTTCGAACTTTCGTATTAGTCTCTTGACTCATTGCCTATTGCCTATTGCCATTCGAAAAACACTTCACATTCGCTATACTCACTTCTCAATATACCTCAAACTACTTCAAATTACTTCAACATTCCTTGAAACTTCTTTGAACTATTTCACACACCTTCAAACATCTTTCGAACTATTTCACACACCTTCTAACATTTCTCAAACTATTTTGAACTTCTTCGTACCCCTTTAAAGACTATTCACAATGTGCTTTGTCATTTTGTATCACTAAACACAATATTTGGGTATCAGCGGTGATATTTAGTACCAACTCGCACCCTTCCTCTAGCCTGTGTTATACTTCCTGAGCCTTTTAACAGTTTTTTGTTAGGTTTCCAGGTTGAGTATCATTAGTGCCACCTGCACTTTTACCAAATCCACCACTATTTACCCCGATTGGGTGCTATACTGAAGAGTGCCACACCAATTTCTTACTACCAGAAGAAATGAAGATATTGCACACTTGATGTCATTGCAGAATGAAGCCTTCACATGGAGCAACGAGGAGGATGGCAGTTTCAAGACTGCATTTTTTCCCCCAGTAGAAATTCCAGTTATTCTGCACACACCTTGGATAGAGTGCAACATTCCCATTCCACCAGGCATATATGAAGAAGTTTGCACTATTATTTGGAAGAAGATCAATTTAGGCATTTACAAGTGCTCAAATTCAGCATATAGATCATGATGGTTTTGCATGCTCAAGAAAGATGGAAAAGCACTGTGCATCATACATAGCCTCAAACTGCTTAATCATGTTACCATTAAACACTCTGGCATCACTCCTACACCTGAGCATCTTGCAAAGCAGTTTGCAGGGTGCATGTGTGGTGCCATCCTAGATCTATATGTGGGATACAACAAGCACTTAATTAAAGAATTGTCATGTGACCTTACAACATTCCAGACACCTTATGGTGCAATGTGCCTCATTAGATTACCAATGGGTTGGACAAACTCAGTCCTGATCTTCCACAATGATGTGTGCTATATTCTGCAGCCAGAGATACTGGATTATACAGTTCTGAATATCGATGATGTTCCAGTCAAGGGACCTTGGAAGTGCTATGTTTTACTGGATGGCTCATGTGAAGCACTCACTGCAAACCCTGATGTTAGGTGCTTTGTGTAGGAGCATTTCCAGAATGTGAACTGCATCATGCAGCACATGAAGTATAGTGGCAGCACCTTCTCCAGAATGAAATCCACATTGTGCACTGAAAGCTTTGTCATTCTCAGTCATTATTGCATGCCAGAAGGTAGAAAACCTGAACGCAACAAGGTAGACATCATCTGCAATTGGGGTGCATGCCACACATTGTCAGAATTGCATGCATTAGTGGGAACAGTTGGTTTGATGCACATTTATATCTGCAATTATGTGCACCATGTTAATGCACTCACAAAACTTATATGCAAAGATGCTCCATTCGAATGGGGTCCAGAGTGGATAGTGGCACCAAACAACATCAAGCAAGCAGTATTAGATTGCCCTGCACTAAAACCAATTGATTATGCATCAGAATTTATTTTTGTGGTTGACAGCTTCTACCTTTGTCAGCAAGAAAGCACAAACATGAAAATATGCATTTACAATTGGTTCAGCTTGATTACACTCAATGACAGAGAAGTGCACTTTTCACAACCAAAGTTAGAGATCTACAGGCTTTATCACATGCTGCACAGTTTGCACCTTTATATTATAGGTGTGCACAACTTAATTGTTGAGACTGATGCACGCTATATTAAAGGCATGCTCCAAACCCCAATATCCAACCATCTGCCAGCATTAATCAGTGGATTGTCTCAATCCTTACATTCCATTTTATACTTGTACACATTAGGGGAGCAGTGCATAGTCCAGATAAACTTTTGCATTGACTGAAGCAGCCAGAAGACTTATAAGAAGAAGATGATGAAGAATTTGAGGATTGGATTGATGCACTACATGGCTTTATGCATGTGATATGTCCCATTTCACAGTCCCTCAATGTGCAGGTATTTGCACTAACACAGCCAGAGCCAAGCACAAAAACGCAAAGTCTGTGCAACCCTGTGCTTATTTATGATTATGACTATAGCCAAGTTCTAAGAAGCACAGCAGCAGATGCAGAAGATGAGAAGTTGAATTTGGTATGGATTTGGATTTGGATGGATACTTTAATGTGCCCTAGTAATTTCATGGATTCTGAGTATGGCATGCTCGTGTGCTACACGAGCACCTTTTTTAAAGACAAAAAGCCCTTATGGAAGTGCAATGTGCATGGCACTCATCAGCTTGTTATTTGGCAGTCTAGATGGTTACTGATATTGTGTGCCATCCACAACAACATTGGGCACAAGCACTTTTATGTGATGCAATCCACTTTACTTGAGTGCTTTTGGTAGCCACACATTATGGATGACATTGTTTAGTTCATGTGCACTTGTCATATTTGCCAGATCCAGCAAATGCAGAAGGTTTTAATACCACCAATTGTTGCAATGCCTGCATTTCTATTCAGTAAAGTTTATATCAATACAATGCACTTACCAGTATTGGCAGGGCAGTGCTATATCATCCAAGGGCATTGTTCACTTGTGACTTGGCCAGAATTCCATGGACTTCCTAAAGAAAATGTGAGCACACTCAGCGATTGGATGTTCCAAGATCTCATTTGCAGATTGGGTGCATTGTACAAGATAGTCACTGATAACAGCAAACTATTCATCAAAGTGCTAGCCTACCTCAGTAAGTGCTATCATATCAATCACATCTGCATATCTGGGTATAATTCATGCACTAATGGAATTGTCAAGCATGCACACTTTGATGTGCACCAAGCACTTGTCAAAGCTGCAGATGGAGTAGAGTCAAAATGGTTCAGTTCACTGTACTCAGTTTTTTGGGCAGAGCACATCACTATTTGGAAGTGCTTCAGCATTTCGCCATACTTCACTGTTACAGGCATGCAGCCTCTGATTCCTCTTGATATCATTGAAGTGACATACCTTAACCCACCCCCAGATTCTATACTCTCTACTACAGATTTGATCACATGTCAAGCATGCACATTTCAAAAGTAGCCAGAAGACTTAGTGTGTATTCATTCCAGTGTCTATGCTGAAAGATGCAAAGCAGTGCTCCATTTTGAAAAAGCACACTCCAAGACCATAGTTTTTATGCACAACACAGTGATCGAGAAGAGTCTTAACCACAAAATGTGCCCATATTACCTTGGCCCTCTAATCATAGTTTTGCACAATCAAGGGGGTGCATATATCATTTGCAAACTCAATGGAATGGTGTTCAACAGGCCAATAGCTGCATTCCACCTAGTGCCATACCACATGTGCATGTCCATCATGCTTCCTGACATCGTGCTCGATATTACTGCAAAGTGGTTGAAAGAAATGGAAGAGTTGATGGCAGTGGACACAGAAGATAAAGAAACAGTTGATGAAGAAGAAGTGCAGGGAGATAGTGCACAGGATGAAGAAAGCACCAATGAGGTGCACAATTAGTGCTCTATGCACACCACTATGGATATTTCATTTTTTTATGCGTACGCTTTGATTTATTTCTCTTTTTTTATGTTACCTTTCTTCTATTTGCAAAGTTGCATCTGGGCATCTTCCATGATTGTGCAACCCATGGGGTTTACTAGCCATGATGATCTACTGAGCCTTTCTCATTTTTTTAGAATTTGTCTTATGGCATGTGCTTTGTTTTATCTCTCACAACTGCAATATTTGAACAGAGTTATTTCAGTTGGGAGGAGGAAAGTAATGGTTGGACAATTTTTCTGCACTTCTTATGCGCTTGCACATTTTGCTTTGCAGATTTTCATGTGCTTTACTTGGCTTCTTCAAATCCATAATAAAGCGAGCATGGTCACGTGAAGGGGTCGTGGGAATGATGACAAACTCAGAAGGGGTGGGAATGGCATCACGCCGTGAGACTCTGCAGAGGTGTGGGAATGGGAGAATGGTGAGAAAGTATGACAAATATCAAAATCTGTCATTGTGGGAATCTAATCCAATTTTCGGCTAACCTGGGTGTTTCCATCATTTCAAAAATTAGCCGAAAAAAAATTTCAGCTATTTTTAACTGTTTCCATGATAAGTTTTGGGCCCGATCACAAATTCAATATAATCCGATCACAAATTCAATATAACTGTTCCCATCAGAACAAATATTTTCCTGATGACAAATATAATTAAGTGTTCCTATGATGACAAATCTAATAACTTAGTGTAGGAACCACCAAATTTTCGGCTACTTTGTGGCCTGATGACAAATAAGGTTACCATGATGACAAACCTAATAACTGAGTGTAGTAACCAAATTTTCGGCTGATGTTTGACCTGCTGACAAATATAATAAGGTGTTCCTATCATGACAAATCTAATAACTGAGTGTAGGATCAATTTTTTCAGCTAATTTTCGGCTTGCTGGGTGTAGGAACCCAATTTTCAGCTGATTTTTGGCCACTTCTAGCTTTTCTGCTCTCTTTCTGGCTCTGGGCTCTTTTCCAGTGGGGTTGTTTTTGCATTCTTGGGGTATCTGTAGACCAAGGTGAAGCTCTGTGAAGTCCTACCTCCCTGGCTTCTCTTTTTTCAACAAAAAGAGTGTCTGCCAGTTGTTTTTTGGACCTCTCTCAGGGCACAGTGTGCAGGGAGATTGGGCTGGCGGGTTTGCAGTTGCCTCCCCTTCCATTTTTGGAAGTCACTCCACTATCAACTGCCACTGTTTGCACCGATTTCACAGCCTCCTACAAGAATCTCAGTTCCTCTGCTGCTGTAAGAGAGCTCTCCGATTCCCATGGACCTGACTCCGCCCAATACTCCTCGACGTGTTCGGACGGCCGCACAGCAAACTGAACGGGACCAACGGACCTTGGATAGCCCTACTCGCCACCGGACTCCACACCACGCTCGCACAATGAACATCGCCCAGCCTTTGCTGCCTGTGCCACCTCCCCATGGTGGTTTGCTGAATGGGAATGACTCCGATCCTTTTCTTGCCCCTCCACCTCCACCTCCTCAATACAACCATCTTCCTCCTCATTTGGCACAACAGCTGGCAGCACTTCCTCCCCTTCCACAGGTGGTGAGAGGCAGAGGCAGAGGAAGAGGAAGAGGGAGGGAAAGAGGCTCAATTCATGCAGCTCCACCTCTGCCTGTGGTTGCTCCTTTACACAATGCAGCTTTTCCATATTATTTTAATGCCCCTCCTGCCCCTCCTGTTTTTGACCCTCCTGTTTCAGCACCTCCTATTCTTGCACCTCCCATTCCTGTTGCTCCTGCACCTGCTATTCCTGTTGCACCTGCACCTCCCATTCCTGCTACTCATGCAATCGCCCAGGCTGGGCTGCGTGTTCCACCTTTGGGTCCTCCTCCTGTTTTTGACCCTCCAGCTCCTGTTCCTTTGGTTCCTGCACCTCCTATTCCTGTCGCTCCTCCAATGGCCTGGCCTGGACATCAAGTTCCTGTAGCTGTATGTTGGATTACATATTCTTCTATGTGACACAGGTTAATTAACAACATAATACTGATGCAGCCTTTTCTGCCTCCTGTTTTTGACCCTCCGGCTCCTGTTCCTCCTGTTCCTGCACCTCCTGTTCCTGAGCAAGTTCCACTTTTTTTTCCTGCTGTACGTTGGAGTTTTCCTTCAGGTGAATAGATGTACGAACTAACAACATATCATTACAGCTTCCTCCTCCTCCTGTTTTTGACCCTCCTGTTCCTGTTCCTCCTGTGCCTGCACCTCCCATTCCTGTGGCCAATATACCTCTACCAATGGCTCCTCCGCCAATGGTTCCTGCAATAGCCTGGGCTGCGCTTGCTGTGCAGCATGCAGCACTTCCACCTCTGGCTGCTGTATGTTGAATTATATTCTACATGATGTGCAATGGTCTGACTGAATAATGATGTAGCCACCTCTACCTCCCCCTCTACCTCTCCCACCTCTGGCTGTTCCTGCTGTTCCTGCTGTTCCTGCTCCTGCTGTTCCTGTTGCCAACGTACCTCCACATGTAAGCAAGCTGTTATTGTTTTGATGAATGTGGTGACTGACTTGATCATCCAAGATTGATCCCGCCCCTCTTCCACATGTTCTGCTGCCTCCTGCACGCCGCCCATTTAGCCCACTTTGGCCTATTCATGATCTCGGAAGAATGGATGTTCAGTGTCCCAATTGCCATGCTTTGCACTGGATGGCTGAACGTCTTACCACATCCTCCAATATAAATCCCAGATTCGGCATGTGCTGTCTGAGTGGAAAGATCGCTTTGCCACCTCTTCACCCAGTCCCACCTGAGCTTATACAATTGCTCACTGCTCAGGACGACATTGGAAAATCATTTCGTGATCACATCCGCACTTACAATAATGCACTCGCCATGACTTCTATCGGTCGCAAGATTGACGAGTCAGTCAATGAGGGCGAAGAGGCTGTGAATGATGGTGTTGGTCCCTATGTCTACAAACTCCATGGCGAGCTGTCCCACAAGATTGGATCTCTGCTTCCACCAGAGGGTGAACCTCCTGTTTATGCTCAGCTATATATTTACGATCCAGCTGACGCTGTCAACTTTCGCATGGCCAATGCCTGGAACACTCACCTCCATCACCACACTTTGCTCACTCTTCAGGACATGCTCCACCGTCACCATCCAGCAGTTCAGATGTACAAGCAGGCTCATGAGCTCACCAGGAACTTGCCTTCACACCAGCAGTGCAAGATAGCTTTGCGTTTTGATCAATCCTGTGACCGTCGCCGCTACAATCTGCCCGATGCTACCAACAATGAGATTGCTGTCATTCTTCCAGGTGATGGCGATCAGCCAGAGAGCACACGCGACATCGTTCTTTACCGCAGGCATGGGCCTCCCCTTCAGCGCATCAGTGACGTCCATCCCCTCTATCCTGCCCTTCACTACGTTTTGCTGTTTCCTACTGGCCAGCTCCAATGGCACCCTCAAATCGAGTATGCAGCTGTCGATGCCAACAACCGAGGTGGTGCCAGAGTTCACAAACATGTCTCCAAATCCGAATTCTACTGCTATCGCCTCCACCTTCGACCGCCTGCTGTTGAGCCCCAGCATATCTTTCTGACTGGAAAGCTCTTTCAGGAGTTTGTGTGTGATGGATGGGCCACTGCTGAGCAGGATCGATTGCGCTGGATTTTGATGAATCAGGACACCATTCGGGGCGAAGTCTATGTTGGCCTGGCAGATGCTGTGGCTGCAAACATCGATGTGGACACAGAGTCTCTGGGTCAAAGAATCATTCTTCCTTCGTCCTTTGCAGGAAGCACACGTCACATGCAGCAGCTTCTTCAGGATGCATTTGCCATCAATCGTCACTGCAATGGAGGCGATCTCTTTCTCACCATCACTGCCAACCCTGCCTGGCCAGAAATACGGGATGCTCTTCATCCAGGGCAGACTGCAGCAGATCGCCCGGATTTGGTCGTTCGTGCATTCTATGCAAAGCAGAAGGAGATGATCAAGGATATCGAGGCTGGCATATTTGGAAAGGCTGTGGCTTATCTTTTCACCATCGAGTTTCAGAAGCGTGGCCTTCCTCACATGCACTGCATTATCTTTCTCGATGAGCAATCCAAGCTTCGCACCCCCGAGCAGATAGACAGCCTTCTGTCTTCAGAGTTTCCTGACGATGATCCTGAGCTCCTCGACCTCATCAAAAAGTTCATGGTCCATAAACCCTGTGGTGCAGAGAACCCTGCAGCTCCTTGCATGGTGAATGGACAGTGCTCCAAAGGTTTCCCCAAGCCATTCAGGGATCAGACCACCATCTCTGAGGATGCCTATGCCTCTACCAAGTGTCGGGACACTGGACACACATATCACGTTCGGGGAAAGCAGGTCGACAATCGTTGGGTGGTCACTTACTCTGCCTATCTCATCTGGAAGTACCATTGCCACATCAATATCGAGTCCATCAGCTCCATCAAGGCCATCAAGTACATCTACAAATATGTCTACAAAGGCCATGATCGCATCACCATGGAGTTTGGAACTTGCAACGATGAAGTCAGGCAGTACCTCGACGCTCGCTATATATCTGCATGCGAAAGCATCTGGCGCCTCTTCCACTTCACCATGCATGGTGCTTCTCCCAATGTCGTCCGTCTTCAGGTCCACCTTCCTGGCCAGCAGTATGTCACTTGGAATCAGAACGGTCCACAGTCTATCCAGGAAATCGTCCAGCATGCTGCACAGCGTGACACCACCCTCACTGCCTTCTTCAAGGCCAATCAGGAGTATCCAGAGCTTGCACAGGTCGTTCTTTACCAGGACTTTCCTTCCAAATTTGTGTGGGATCAAAGGGCTCACATGTGGAAGCCCAGGCAGAGGGGATTCGCCATTGGAAGGATGTTCTATGCTCCACCCAGTGCCGGTGAACGCTTTTACCTCAGGCTGCTTCTCACTGCTGTGAAAGGGGCTACATCATACGAAGACCTTCGCACTTTTCAGGGGATCGTCGCTCCCTCATTCAGAGAGGCCTGCCTCGCCCGTGGCCTTTTGGAGGATGACCAAGAGTGGCAGCAGTGTCTGGAGGAAGCAAAGTCCATGGCAACCGGTCGTCAGCTTCGCAATCTTTTTGTCACCATCCTTCGTGACTGTGCTCCCTCTGATCCTGTCCACCTCTGGAATACATATTGGCCTCACATTTGCGATGACTTGAGATATCAGCTCCAGCACACCAACATTCGTATCAACCCCACCGATGACGATGTCCATGATTATGGCCTTTATCTTATCAATCAGCTTCTCATGGTCTCTGGGAAATCTCTCGAGAAGGATTGGCCATACATGCCTCAGATCACTCAGAATTGGGATGCCAACATTCAGAACCGGTTGATCGCAGAGCAGCGCAGATACGATGTTGTGGAGCAGGCCGAGTTGGCTGCACACAATCTGGACACTTTCAATCACGATCAGAGGGCTGTCTTTGATGAGATCATGCATGCAGTCAACAACAAGACTGGCCAGACCTTTTTCCTCCATGGTCCAGGTGGCACTGGCAAAACCTATGTTTACAACACCCTCTGCCATCAGCTTCGCTCTCAAGGCAAGATCGTCCTCTGTGCTGCATCGTCTGGAATAGCTGCTCTTTTGCTCAAAGGCGGTCGTACTTCCCATTCCTGCTTTCAGATCCCAATCATCATAAACGAGTCATCCACCTGCACCATTTCCAGAGGTTCAACACGGGCACAGCTCCTGCAGCAGACTGACTTGATCATTTGGGATGAGGCACTCATGCAGCATCGTCATCTCCATGAAGCTGTCAACCACACTCTGAAAGACATTCTCCAATGTGACAAACCCTTTGGGGGTGTGCCTGTGGTCTTTGGGGGCGACTTTCATCAGATCCTGCCTGTCATTGAGAAGGGTTCTCGACCTCAAATCGTTGGTGCTTCTTTGCAACGCTCTGTTCTCTGGCAACACATCAAAATCCTTCATCTCAAAATCAACATGCGTTTGAACACAGACGATCTTCAGGAGCGCAACTTTGCAAAGTGGCAGTTGGAGGTTGGAAAGGGTGGTCATACAGATGAAGGTGGCACTATCAATCTTCCTGATCATCTCAAATGTCCTCAGAACACCATCGCTTCTCTCATCCACACCATCTATCCTGGCATCTATGATCAGGCTCAGCATTCAGATCAATACTTTTCAGAGCGGGTCATCCTGGCGAGCAAGAACGATGATGTCGACGATTTGAACCATCACATTCTTCACAATTTTCCTGGGCAGGAGCACGTCTTTCACAGTGCTGACTCGATTGCAAATGATGAGAATGCCGAACTTCTATATCCCCAAGAATATCTTAACTCCATCAACTGCTCAGGTCTACCTTTGGCACATTTGGCACTCAAGGTCGGCGTCCCTGTCATGATACTTCGCAATCTCAACATTGCTGGAGGGGTCTGCAATGGAAGTCGGGGGATATTGACTCGGATCAGGAATAGGGTTTTGGAGATTCAGTTGATCACTGGAGATAACGCAGGAGAGACTGTTTTCATTCCACGGATGCGACTTCGGCCTATTGAAGGTCAACTCCCCTTTACACTCTCTCGACTGCAGTTTGCTGTTCGTCTTTGCTTTTCAATGTCGATCAACAAGTCACAAGGGCAGTCAGTGAAGCATGTGGGTTTGGATTTCAGGAGTCCTGTCTTTACACATGGGCAGTTCTATGTGGCAATATCCAGGGTCAAGTCTGTCCACAATATCAAGGCAATATGGCCAAGCTCAGAGGATAGTGCAAAGACAAAAAATATTGTATATGATGAAGTGTTATTAGATTAAAATATATATTGTACATATGTAACTACTACTCATAGAAAATCAATGAACACAGTGAACAATGTGTGCCACTACTCATAGAAAATCAATGAACACAGTGAACAACGTGTGCCGGAGGCACATTTAAAAACCTTGTCAATAATAAAAGGAGGATGGTCAGGTGACTAGGCCATGGGAGTTGCTCTGAGTGGATGGGAAAGTGATGACCTACTTTGAGGGTCGTGAGACATGATGACAAATATAAGTGAAAGATGGGAACAAAATTTCAGCTAATTTGGGGCCGGATCACAAATATACTAAGTAATAATGTGTGGAAACAGTATTTTTTTGGCTACAGTGTGGGATCAATTTCGGCTACAATAATATAATAATGCAGGAACAACATTTTCGGCTACATCAAAATTTTCAACTAATTTTTTTTTTTTTTGGGACCTGATGACAAATATAATTACTGGGTGCTATGATGACAAATATAATAATTGGGGGATCAGAATTTTCGAGCTAATTGTTTTTTTGGGGGCCTGATGACATATAATTACTGGGTGTTGCTATGATGACAAATATAATAACTTTATGTAGGAACAACATTTTCGGCTACAGTGTGGGATCAAAATTTTCGGCTAATTTTTTTTTTGTACCTGATGATAAATATAATTACTGGGTGTTGCTATGATGACAAATATAATTAGCAACAACATTTTCGGCTATAGTGTTGGCCTGATGACAAATATAATATGGTGTTTATATGATGACAAATCTTATAACTGACTGTAGTAACCAAATTTTCGGCTACTTGGTGGCCTGTTGACAAATAAAATATAATAAGGTGTTCCTATCATGACAAATCTAATAACTGAGTGTAGGATCAATTTTTCGGCTAATTTTTGGCTTACTGGGTGTAGGAACCAAATTTTTGGCTGAGTTTTGGCCACTTCTAGCTTTTCTGCTCTCTTTCTGGCTCTGGGCTCTTTTCCAGTGGGGTTGTTTTTGCATTCTTGGGGTATCTGTAGACCAAGGTGAAGCTCTGTGAAGTCCTACCTCCCTGGCTTCTCTTTTTTCAACAAAAAGAGTGTCTGCCAGTTGTTTTTTGGACCTCTCTCAGGGCACAGTGTGCAGGGAGATTGGGCTGGCGGGTTTGCAGTTGCCTCCCCTTCCATTTTTGGAAGTCGCTCCACTATCAACTGCCACTGTTTGCACTGATTTCACAGCCTCCTACAAGAATCTCACCTCCTCTGCTGCAGTAAGAGAGCTCTCCGATTCCCATGGACCCATCTCCACCCAACACTCCTCGACGTGTTCGAATGGCTGCGCAGCAAACTGAACAGGACCAACGGACCTTGGATAGCCCTACTCGCCACTGGACTCCACACCATGCTCGCACTATGCACATTGCCCAGCCACTGCTGCCATTGCCGCCAGCCCATAATATTGCCTTGCTGAATGCTGATCCTTTTATTGCTGCTCCTCCACCACCTCCTCAATACAATCACCTTCCTCCTCATTTGGCACAGCAGCTGACAGCACTTCCTCCCCTTCCACAGATTGCAAGAGGCAGGGGCAGAGGGAGGGGAAGAGGGAGGGGAAGAGGCTCAAGTCATGCAGCTCCACCTCAGCCTGTTGTTGCTCCTTTATACAATGCAGCTTTCCCATATTATTTTAATGCCCCTCCTGCACCTCCAGTTTTTGACCCTCCTGTTCCTGCACCTCCAATTCCTGCACCTCCCATTCCTGTGGCAGCTCCTGCAATGGCCTGGACTGAACATGGTTTTCAGCATGCTGCACTGCCACCTCTATTTTCTGCTGTATGTTGGTTTATCTTTCACATGATGTATGTTATCTGACAATATCATGATCTAGCCTCCCCCTCCTCCTCCTCCTCCTGTTTTTGATCCTCCTCCTGCCGTTCCTGCTGTTCCTGCTCCTATTGTCCATCTTGCCAATATCCCTCTCCATGTAGGCTTACATATGTTCTTTTGAGTATATTAACTGACAACAATGATGATGTAGCATCCTGCTCCTGCTCCTCCTGTTTTTGATCCCCCTGCTCCTGTTCCTCCTGTTCCTGCACCTGCTATCCCTTTTTTTGATCCCCCTGCACCTGTTCCTCCCATTCCTGCTCCTGTTGTCCCTGTTGTTGATATTCCTCCACATGTATGCTTATGTCCTTTTTGTTCATGTCTTTATTTTGTGACTGACTCGATTATCCCAGGTGGCTCAACATATTGATCCTGCACCTGTTCCACTTGGGCCCCTCCCTCCTGCACGCCGTCCTTTTAGTCCTGACTGGCCTGTTCATTATCTGGGAAAAATGGATATTCAGTGTCCCAATTGTCATGCATTGCACTGGATGGCCGAGCGTCTCACTGCGTCCTCCAATATAAATCCCAGATTTGGCATGTGCTGCTTGAGTGGAAAAATCATTTTGCCTCCTCTCCACCCTGTCCCACCTGAGCTTCTCCAGTTGCTCACTGCTCAGGATCACATTGGCAGGTCGTTTCATGATCATATCCACACATACAACAATGCTCTTGCCATGACTTCCATTGGGCGCAAAATCGATGAGTCTGTTAATGAAGGTGAAGAGGCTGTGAACGATGGTGTTGGCCCCTATGTCTTCAAACTGCATGGCGAGCTGTCCCACAGGATTGGCTCTCTTCTTCCACAAGAGGGTGAATCTCCAGTGTATGCTCAGCTTTACATTTATGATCCAGCCGATGCAGCCAACTTTCGCATGGCCAATGCCTGGAACACTCACCTCGATCACCACACTTTGCTCACCCTCCAGGACATGCTCCACCGTCTCCATCCTGCAGTTCAGATGTACAAGCAGGCCCATGAGCTCACCAGGAACTTGCCTCCACACCAGCAGTGCAAGATAGCTTTGCGCTTTGATCAATCCTGTGACCATCGCCATTACAATCTTCCTGATGCCACCAACAATGAGATCGCAGTCATTCTTCCAGGTGATGGTGATCAGCCACAGAGCACACGTGATATCATTCTCTACTGCAGGCATGGCCCTCCCCTTCAGCGCATCACCGATGTCCATCCCCTCTATCCTGCTCTTCACTATGTCCTCCTTTTTCCTACTGGCCAGCTCCAATGGCATCCTCAAATCGAGTTTGCAGCTGCTAATGAAGGCGGTGCAAGGGTTCGCAAGCATGTGTCCAAATCAGATTTCTACTGCTATCGTCTCCACCCCCGACCACCTGCTATCGAGCCTCAGCATATATTCTTGAGTAGAAAGCTCTTTCAGGAGTTTGTTTGTGACCAGTGGGCAACTTCAGAGCAGGATCGGTTGCGCTTTATCATGATGAATCAGGACACTATTCGTGGTGAAGTCTATATGGGCTTGGCTGATGCTGTGGCTGCAAATGTGGATGCAGACACAGAGTCTCTTGGTCAAAGAATCATTCTGCCTTCTTCATTTGCAGGAAGCACACATCATATGCAGCAGCTTCTTCAGGATGCCTTGGCTATCAATCGCTACTTCAAGGGTGGTGATCTCTTTCTGACCATGACTGCAAACCCCGCTTGGCCAGAGATTCAGGATGAGCTCAAGCCTGGGCAGACTGCTGCCGATCGCCCTGACTTGGTCATTCGTGCATTCCATGCAAAGCAGAAGGAGATGATCAAAGACATCGAGGCTGGGATCTTTGGCAAGGCACTCTCTTATGTGTTTGTGATCGAGTTTCAGAAGCGTGGCCTGCCTCACATGCACTGCATTATCTTTCTTGATGGGGAGTCCAAGCTTCGCACTCCTGAGCAGATAGACAGCCTCATGTGCTCAGAGTTTTCTGATGACAATCCTGAGCTGCTCGAGTTGGTCAAGAAGTTCATGGTCCATAAACCCTGTGGTGCAGAGAACCCTACAGCTCCTTGCATGGTGAATGGACAGTGCTCCAAAAATTTCCCCAAGCCATTCAGGGATCAGACAACCATCTCTGAGGATGCCTATGCCTCCACCAGGCGTCGGAACACTGGAAAGACATATCAGGTTTGGGGAAAGCAGGTCGACAATCGCTGGGTCATCACTTATTCACCCTATCTCCTCTGGAAGTACCGCTGCCACATCAACATCGAGTCCATTGCCTCCATCAAAGCTGTCAAATATATCTACAAATATGTGTACAAAGGTCATGATCGCATCACCATGCAGTTTGGGACTTGCAACAATGAAGTCAAACAGTATCTGGACGCTCGCTATATTTCTGCCTGCGAGAGCATTTGGCACCTCTTTCATTTACCTATGCACTCTGCTTCTCCCAATGTCATCCGACTTCAGATCCACCTCCCTGGCCAGCAGTATGTCACTTGGAATCAGAACGGTCCACGGTCTATCCAAGAAATCGTCCAGCATGCTGCACAGCGTGACACCACCCTCACTGGCTATTTCAAAGCCAATCAGCAGTATCCAGAGCTGGCACAGGATCTTCTCTATCAGGACTTTCCCTCCAAATTCGTGTGGGATCAGAAAGCCCACAAGTGGAAGCCCAGACAGAGAGGGTTCGCTATTGGGAGGATGTACTACACTCAGCCTACTGCAGGTGAATGCTTCTACGTCAGGCTTCTTCTGACAGCTGTCAAGGGTGCAACATCATATGAACATCTGTGCACTTTTCAGGGAAATGTCTATCCCTCATTCAGAGAAGCATGTCTGGCACGTGGCCTTTTGGAGGATGACCAAGAGTGGGTGCAGTGTTTGGAGGAAGCAAAGTCCATGGCAACAGGTCGTCAGCTCCAGCAACTCTTTGTCACTATTCTTCGTGATTGTGCACCCTCTGATCCTGTCCAGCTTTGGAACACATACTGGCCCCACATTTGCGATGACCTGCGGTATCAGCTCCAGCACAACAATATCCATCTCAACCCTACCGATGACAATGTGCAGGATTATGGCCTCTACTTGATCAACCAGCTTCTCTTATCCTCTGGCAAATCTCTCAGCAAGGATTGGCCATACATGCCTCAGATCACTCAGAATTGGGAAGCCAACCTCGAAAACTGGTTGATTGCAGAGCAGCGCAGATATGATGTTGTGGAGCAGGCTGAGTTGGCTGCACAGAACTTGGACACTTTCAATCCAGACCAGAGAGCTGTCTTTGAGGAGATCATGCATGCTGTTGACAACAAGACCGGCCAGACCTTTTTCCTCCATGGTCCCGGTGGCACAGGCAAAACCTTTGTATACAACACTCTGGCCCATCAGCTTCATTCTCAGGGCAAAATCGTCCTCTGTATAGCATCATCTGGCATTGCTGCACTCCTGCTCAAAGGTGGCTCCACTTCTCATTCATGTCTCCAGATCCCTCTCATCATCAATGAGTCATCCACCTGCTCTATCTCCAGAGGTTCAATTCGGGCAAAGCTGTTGCAGGAGACTGACTTGATCATTTGGGACGAGGCACTCATGCAGCATCGTCATCTCCATGAAGCTGTCAACCGCACTCTCAAAGACATTCTCCAATCTGATCAACCCTTTGGTGGCATTCCTATTATTTTTGGGGGCGACTTTCACCAGATCCTGCCTGTTATCGAGAGGGGTTCACGGCCTCAGATTGTTGGTGCTTCCTTGCAGCGCTCTGTTCTTTGGCAACATATTAAAGTTCTTCATCTCAAAATCAACATGCGATTGAACACGGATGATCTTGAAGAGCGACAGTTTGCAAAGTGGCAGCTGGAGGTTGGAAAGGGTGATCATACAGATGAGGGTGGCAACATCGAACTTTCCAACCATTTCAAGTGTCCTGAAAACACTCTGGCTTCCCTCATCGACACCATCTATCCTGGCATCTATAATCATGCTCAGCATCCTGATCAATACTTCTCAGAGCGGATTGTCCTGGCAAGCAAAAATGATGATGTGGATGATTTGAACCATTACATTCTTCAGAGGTTCCCTGGAAAGGAGCAAGTGTTTCACAGTGCAGACTCTATTGCAAACAATGAACTTCTGTATCCACCTGAATACCTCAACTCAATCAACTGCTCCGGTCTATCTTTGGCACACTTGGCACTCAAGGTTGGCATCCCTGTGATGATACTTCGCAATCTCAATATTGCTGGAGGGGTCTGCAATGGTTCTCGAGGGATTTTGACTCAGATTCGGAACAGAGTGTTGGAGGTTCGGTTGATTACTGGAGATCATGCTGGAGAGAAGGTGTTTATTCCACGGATGCGACTGCAGCCAATTGAAGGACAACTCCCTTTCACTCTGTCTCGACTCCAATTTCCTGTTCGACTATGCTTTTCAATGTCGATCAACAAATCCCAGGGACAGTCAGTGCAGCATGTGGGATTAGATTTCAGGAGTCCTGTCTTCACTCATGGGCAGTTCTATGTAGCGATATCACGAGTAAGGTCTGTGCACAACATCAAGGCAATATGGCCAAGTGACAGTGGAAGTGCAAAAACCAAAAATATTGTATATAATGAAGTACTATTAGAGTAACATAGAAATGAAGTCCATACTTATTAAACATGTTAACACATGACAGTGAAAGTGCAAAAACCAAAATAATGAAGTACTATCAGACTAACATAGAAATGAAGTCATGACAGTGGAAGTGCAAAAACTAAAAATATTGTATATATTACTTATTAAACATGTTAACGCGTGCCAGAGGCACATTCCCAACCTTGTATCCCATACATTCACTTCTACCACTCATCCACTTAATTGGTGCTTATGCTTCACACTTCAATAACAGACAAGGAGGCTGCCTGAGGACAGTCAGTATTTCAGTTGGGAGAAGATAATATGGCTCCCTATTGCCCTGCACTTGTACTATGGCATTTTTCATGATTGTGCACACCTCTTGGATGACTTCTACTCACTTTGCACAGCACACCTTTAATCGCTTTTGTGCACTTTTGTGCACCTTTTACATTTATACTCCACCTTTGGATCCCTTTTAGCTGCCTTCTACCATGCACCCTAAATGCACCTTATTATGCTTCGAATCACCTTCATGTGCCCCCTACACTTGTTATCTGCCTTTCACAGTTGCTGCACACTCGATGTGCCTTTATGCGCTCTCTTATGCTTTACCAGCAACTCACATTCTTTGCTGTGCACTCATTGCACTATTCATTTATCACACACAACAACCCTTCACCACATCTATTGCACTGTGCATCATGGCTTCCAGCTTACTAGGGTGCTTATTTGAGGCACACCATGATCGCATCACAAGCCAACTGTGCATTCTCACATAATCTGGGCACTTTGCACCTATTTGGCACTGGACTGTGTGCACTTGGGCACTTTCACATAATTCAGGTGCTTTAGTATTATTTGGCCTTGCACAGCATCTCCTTATAGTCTTCCACATTTCCAATTGGCATTGCTTTATCTGGTAACTAGCACAGGTCAATCACATCACTATTTACTAAGGCACAGCATGTGACACATAACACCAAAGCAGACTAATTGGGCAGAGTGCATGGGATCTAAAGTGCACCAAAAATAGAACATTGCACTGGAACAGTTGGGTATTGAGCTATAGCATGCACAAATCTTATTGGCTAAGGTAGCAGCATTGTGTGATCGGCTTTAGATGGGCCAATGGATGGACTTGTAGGTAGCACATGGTGCTTTCTATTTTTATACTTTATTTTACCATTTTTATCACTTAAGCCATTTGTACATAGTACCCAGGTACAGAATCAAGAGGATCTTTCCCCCCTACACAATTTGCAGTTCATTCAGTGTTGCACATAGTCTGTGCACTATCATCCAGTTCATGCACCTTTGTAGTGCACCCTTCATATAGCCGTGTTTGCATATTGTTTGCACTCCTTGTTGTATAGCTGTGTTTCATCCTTCATTTGCATCCTTCATCTTTGCTTGTGCACTTTTGTAGTGCATCCTTCATATAGCTGCATTTGTACACTGTTTGTGCCCCTCGTTATATAGCCACCTTTTGCACATTGTTTGCACATTTTCCCCCTAGTTGCACTCATGTCTCCCCTGCATTCCTAGTTCTGTGTGTCACCCCTTCGACACACTCCCACCTCATCCCTGTCCTGTTACACCTCCCACCTTTACCTTCCTCATCGTTGCACATGTTTGCACTCCCATTGCACATTTTTCTGCACTGGATATTTTTGCCTTTTTGCATTGCACACTTTTTTACCATTGTGCATACCTTCTGCTCCATGTACACAACTTGGAGCACACATTGCAATCCATCAAACCAGCCTCTTAACAGTCTTTGCACCTTGAAGGATGATCCGAGGCCCTCTAAGTGAACCCTCTCATCCTGAGCATGCCTGCAGCTGTAGGTTTTGTGTTCACCCTTTCTGCTAAGACTCTGCACTGAGTACCAACTGAACACATCAGTGTGCCACTTTTCCACTCCTTGATGGCAGTGTACACCTGTCCCATTACACAGAGATTATCAGTAGACCACATAATAGATCAAGCATGATGTGACTCACACTGGTTGCAATGAGAGCAAGCATTGGAATAGGTATCTCCTTCTCATCAGCCCTGTCACTATGGGAAGACTTGAACTTGCTTGGGAGTTGAGCACCAACAGATGTTGGCCCAGTGAAAAAGCACTGTGCCAGCACAGAAAGAATGAGGGGATTCTCATAAGGCCATGCTAAATCCAAAGAGTGCTTCTGCTTCTAGTGGATACAATGTCAGCCATTAACAAGTGATGATAAACTCAAGTGATGCACATCACCACAGTAAATGTATGCTAATTCTTTAAGCCAGGTGGCAGTGCACTCCACATTGTTGCGAAGAGATCTTGTAATTCATGGTGACTGCTGACACTGCATTTTTCTTCAGCTGGGCACACCAGGTACTGATTTTGGCACTGAGCTGAAAGACAAAGTATTAGATGAGTCAGTACAAGACATGAGACTGGAGAATGAGCATACCAGTCCTGAGAGTGTCATGCCATATTCAGCATCATTAGAAAGATGGTCCACCATCTTGTTGACCTTGAGATGCATGGCAGCTTTGAGCAAAGCCTTTTACAAATGTTTGACAGCAGCCATCAAGTCTGGGTATGCATCTGTCCAAGTGTAGGATGCCCACAGGAAAATGAATGAATGTTGAACAACCTTCTTGACACATTCATCCTGAGAGTTGGAAAGAAATTTTGATTTTGAAGTGTCCTGGGCATTATAGTTTAAGTTTGTCCAAGCTATATATTCACCAGGAGGTTGTGCCTTGATGTGTGGATTACATGTCATGTTGATCCTGATGTCACTCTTCTCTTGCTTGGAAATGATATTTGAGTCAATCCATCTAAGGCACTGGCACAGGTACATTAGATTGGTCCAGTCAAGAAAAATGAATGTACTTCATTTTCATGGTTCCTTTGTCACACCCCGCTGACAGTAAATTTCTTTGTTGCAACAGGCTTCAAATTAAGTGTGTGAGTGATGAGCATAAAACTCAGTGGTTCATAGGCTTGGAAAAGTGGTGTTGGAGCAGACTACATATGCTGCACAGAGGAAGAGACAACACGTTCCTTATAACCTACCTGGGGTTTAGTTAGTCTTAGAGCTAGGGTTTAGCAGAGGTAAGAACACTGTATATCTTCTATAGTACAGGTTCTCCTTATATACATAATAGTAAGGATGTCACATGACTCAGGAATGTGTTTACCACATGTATGTGCAGTAAGCGCAGTAACATGTGTGTGCTGCATGGTTTGCCTCATGTATGCATGTATCAGAATTTAATTTCAACACCCCCCCTCAAACTGTACAGTGCTCTAAGCAGCTAAGTTTGAATCTTGAAAGTAATTCTAAGAGAGTCTCTAAATTTCCTGAATAAGACGGCGCCAAGGTTCTTTGTGAACATGTCAGCCAGATTATCACTTCCAGGAATGAAAACGACCATGACTTTGTCATTTTCTATGCATTCGCGTGTATAGTGGTAGCGAATGTCTATATGTTTGGTCCTTCTTTCCTGAACTGGATTTGATCCGATAAAGATGGATCCCTGATTATCAGCACAGATTGGTACGCGCTTCAGTACATATCCAAGTTCCTGGAATAAGGACTCTATCCACACTATCTGTCGACAAGTGTCAGAGAGAGCCATACAGTGACTCACAAAACTGAGTCAATGTCTTGGACTTTTTGATTCATTGTTGAATAGCTTCCCATAAACAACAAAGCCAAACAAGGTATTGGTGTACTGAATAACATACATGACCAGGGCTACCAACCAAACAAAGAACTATGTAATTTTAATCATCTCTCATAGAGATATGATCATTTTAATTCAGGGACTCATTGACTCAGTTTTGTGAGGGGTAGTCAGAAATATTAGAATCTGATGCTCCACCAACTGTATAATGTCAAAAACTTGACAGATGGTTTCTAAGGTGATGTGACCCTTGATGGGACCTTAAATTATAGTATTTAATTAGGACTAGCATTCTTCATACTTCAATATTCTCCAATGCATCCCATCTCCTCTGCTCAGAAGGAAAACATTCTTTCCCTGGCCTCCAATCATTATTCTACCCACAATATTGCCTCTAAACTCAACCTCAGCCAGTCTAGTGTATCCAGAACACTCAGGGCTCTCCATCCAAACCTGGATTCCCCCTCTGGTGGTTGTCTTTCTAAGCTCTCATCTACCTCTCAGAGAGCCATCCTTACCCAAATCACCACTGGCAAGGCTGCAAATGCTGTTCAGGCCACCCATTACATCAACAGCATCATTCCCACTCCAGTCTCCTCAGAAACAGTCAAAAGAGTTCTCCAGAAAAAACTCATTCAAGGCTGTGGTGAAGAAGAAAAGGCCCTTGCTTAGTATAAGGCATAGGAAAGCAAGATTGGCTTTTGCTCAGAAGTATAGAGAGTGGACTGTGGAAGACTGGAGGAGGGTTATTTGGTCAGATGAGACTAAAATCAACAGGTTTGGGTCAGATGGGAGAGAGTGGGTCTGGAAACAGAAGGGAGAGGGGCTGATTGAGAGAGAGGTGCAGGGAACTGTCAAATTTGGGGGAGGAAACATTATGGTATGGGGGTGTATGGGATGGAATGGAGTTGAGTATCTTGCAGAGGTTGAGGGGAGGATAAATGCTGACCAGTATGTGTCCATTTTGAAGGACCATATGCTGCCTAGCTTGGAGGAGAGGGGAATTTCTGGAGAAGAGGTGATTTTTCAACAAGACAATGACCCCAAGCATACCTCAAAAAAGGCCAAGAAATGGATGGAGAACAACAATATTACTCTTCTGGATTGTCCTGCCCAATCTCCAGACCTCAGTCCTATTGAACATCATTGGGTTCACCTCAAGAACCAGTTAGACAAGTATCCAACAGCACCAAAAGGAATTTGGGAGTTATGGGAAAGAGTAGTAGAAGAGTGGAATAATATTCCATCAGAGGTGTGTCAGAATTTGATTAAAAGCATGCTTAGAAGGTTGGGAGCAGTTATTAAGGCCAAGGGAGGTCATACAAAATACCAGAATTACAATTTATCATAATATTGATACCACCTCACAAAACTGAGTCAATGAGTCCCTGAATTAAAATGATCATATCTCCATGAGGGATGATTAAAATTACATAATTCTTTGTTTCTTTGGTAGCCCTGATCATGTATGTTATTCGGTACACCAATACCTTGTTTGGTTTTGTTGTTTATGGGAAGTTATTCAACAATAAATTAAAAAGTGCAAAACATTGACTCAGTTTTGTGAGTCACTGTATACTCGGCTTCTGTGGATGACAATGCTACAGTTTTTTGTAAATGGGACTGCCAGCACACAATGCCACTCGCTAGAGTAGCAAAGTAACCTGTTGTAGATCGGCGTTTGACAGTGTCAGCTGCCCAATCAGAATCTGTGAAGGCCTGTAGCCCCTCGGACTTCTCACCATCGTAGACAATGTTATATTTCTGGGTTCCCACCAGATAGTGCATGATGTACATCGCTTTGTCTAGATGTTCTTGGCTAGGATTAGCCAAGAATTGCAACATCTTGATTACCGCATAAGTGATATCAGGTCGCGTTCCGAGCATCAGATACAATAAAGATCCAATCACAGACTAATATTTTGATCTAAGCATCGCATTGGGCATTGCTGTGTTTTCCGATGGTCTGTAACCAGTCGGGAGTAGAGTGGGGGTCGCTTTGGCATTTGTCATCTCGAATCTCTCAAGCACTTTGTCAAGATATTCAGTTTGATCGAGTTTGACTTTGCTTGCAGTCTGGGTGATGTGCATGCCTAAGAATTCCATGACTTTTTCAGTACTATGGCACTCCCAATGCTTTAGACAAGCATTTTTCTTTTCATCCACAAGTTTCTTGTTCTTCCCCATGAACAAGCCATTATCAACATAGACGAGTGCAATAACAATGTTGCCTGTCTTAGGATCCTTGTGTATGAAAATGCTGGCATCGGAGCTGGCACGCACGAACCCAATGGTGTGCATAAATGCCTCTAGCTCTTTCCACCATGCAAGTGAGGCTTGTTTAAGGCCATACAATGCTCAGCGTAAGCACATTACTTTGCGCTCTTTTCCCACAGGTCTGAAACCCTCGGGTTGATCCATATAGATCTCCTCATCTAGTTTGCTGTATAAAAATGCGGTTTTTACATCTAGGCCAGTCATATACATGCCCTCTAGAGATGCAAGTGCAAACATGAGGCGTACAGTCTCGTAGCGGACTACTGGTGAGAAAATCTCATCAAAGTCAACACTTTTGACTTGTGAAAAGCCTTTGGCCATGAGTCTGGCTCCTTTTCTTCCATCCGATTTTATGGAGAAAACCCATCTATTTTTAATCGTTTTTCGATCATGTGGAAGATCGATGATGTCATAGACTTGTCGCTTACGAAGAGCCTCTAATTCTTCATGACAAGCTTGTTTCCACTCACATTGCTGCTGCCGAGGTAGGCGCACAATATCATGAAATTGGTTTGGAACTTGGCTTATTTCGCTTGATGGGTTAACTGCTTTTGACAACAGCCAGCGAATAAGCTTATCTCCTCCTTCCTTGGTTATCTTTTTAATATAACCTGCTTCATCCGGTTCCCCCATTGGGTGATCATGTTCTTGATCATTGGAATTGGGCACTCTCGTGGGGTGCTGAACTCGGTCCAGCAACCAGTTCTTTCTGTTGAGATTGTGGTCGTGTTCGGTTATGATCCGAATCTTGACCTACAGATCTCTTCCAATATCGATCATGTGCAATGTCTCTCTCTATGTCAGAGGGGAGTTGCTTCTCTCCATAGGTATTGCCAGGACAGTTTGGGATGTTCCTCTGCCTGCCTGATTGATGGGGCAATTGCTGCCATTCCTGTTGATCATCACGTCTTGGATGAAAGTCCTCAGTGGTTACTGGAGGAGGTGGTGGAGGAGGAGCATCTGTCACATCGTCATGCACCTTTTGCTCACTTGGTACATCATCATCATCATTTTCTGATGATGGAGGAAGGGGCGGATCTTGTGGTGGTATAGAATTATCGCCATCCATTCCAGATGAGTGGTCATCATCTTCTGGTTTTGGAGGTCGAAAATCACCAAGGTCCATATTGGCAGGAGTTTTAGCTCCGGGACAGCATGGGAACAATGTTTCATCAAATAGTGCCATAGCACCAATGAATATTGCACCACTAGGTCACATGAAACGGTATGCTTTAATGCCATCTTCTAATCCAAGGTACATCATCAACTCCGATCGAGGAGCCAATGTGTTTGGATGCTTCTCCTTGGGTAGGTAGACTTAAGCACCACAAGCAAAAACCTTCAGATTGTTTAGATCTGGGTGGACCTTTGTCAGGTCCTCAACCAGTGTCAGCCATTTCAAGTGCCTTATCGGGGTTCGGTTGTATAGGTGTATTGCATGTTCAATGCAAAATTCCCACCATGATTGTGGTAGACATGCGGTAAATCGCAGGGTTTGCAACTTTTCCATTATTATCCTTATGGCATGCTCTGCACACCCATTCTGTTGGTGAACATGGGATGCAGACATCTCTATTTTGATGCCAAAGTCCTTGAGCACATTTTGTAGCTCACGATCTTTGAACTCCCCCCCTGGATCAACACGCCAGCGCTTGATTGTAGCGCCATACTGTGTCGAAGCCACTGCCCAAAATTGTCTGATGGCTACAGCAGCATCAGATTTCTTTTTAAGGCATTGGACCCAGATATGTGATGTTTTGTCATCCAGAAATACAATAAAGTATTTATGTTTATGGTATGATAGTACTGGGAGTTCCTTCAGATTGGAATGTATTAATTCAAAGGGTCTTTCTGTGTGTGAATCTGATTCAGGAAAAGATTTTGAGGTCATTTTCCCTTCAGCACACCCTGGACATATAATATTGTCTTTAGGAATAATTAAATTCCTCAGGAATTTTATGGTGCTATTAGGCATCTTCCCTAGCGCCTCTTTGGATGGGTGTCCAAGTCGCTTATGCCAAGTCGAGGAGTCTGCGATGTACATTGTCGTGACATTGATTCCCTTGGTGCTCAATATATAAGTCCGAGCCCAATAAATAGTGTCACATTTCATAAGAGGGATGCAATCCATAATTGGGTTTCCTTGCTTGAAAAATGAAATGTGTGCGGAAGAACCATGCACATCACTTCCGTCTTGCAAAAAGACGCCCATTGACAGTAATCGAGCATTACAGTCAGGTATGTAGTAGACGGGGTATAATCGTGTTTCACGTGTCTCTGACTTCCCATGACATACTACCTGATGTCTAATGAAGACTGCTCCTTTCCCTACTATATGAGTAGTACCCGTGGCTGTTTGAACCAGGGTAGAGTCCTTTCTCGGTAAAGGCTCGTAAGAAGCAAAATCTTTAATTTCACTAGTGAAGTGTTTTGATGTGCCTGAATAGATGATCCAGTTGGCACCTTTCTTACAATTTCCGTTTGCACACGTAACACATATATTAAGATGTAAATTGTTCCATGATACATTTAGTAGCGGTAAAATTTCACATGAAAAGTTCACTGTGATCAGTGGAATGTTAATTCTTGTGCTTGTGGCAGGGAAAAGGACTGACCTTTCATCATATGTACCTGTTTCAAGCGGTTCATCGATGAGCATTTCATCGATGGCTTTCCATACTTCTTCATCAGAAACCGCAGGTTCCGATCCAAGGGAGATGCTATCATCTTCTACCTCTACGATCCTTGGTTCTGGTTCAATCCTCCTCCTCTTACCTTCTCGCACTGTTAGGTGCTCTTCCAGCAGTCGCAGATTTTTCATGCTGCATGGGAGATTCATTTGCTCGAGGGTGTCTCAAGCCTGCTGATATTCAGTATAGACCAAATGAGAGGTAGAGGCCATGCCCGTGTATGCCTGTGCAGGCAGTCGGCAGTGAGGATCCCTTGTGGGAGTATGTTTATGCTTTTTGATGTGCTGGATGAGTGGCATCGGCGGTATGATAGTGCCATTACCATTTATGGTAGTAAAGGCTTGTGAGGTGAGGTGGGAATGTTTCTCTTTAGATTTTTCCTCTTTAGTCTTTTTGTTCCCACATTGTCCACGCTTTCGGGATGAATCTCCATTGTTGCCCTGAGATTGCCATCTGGGGTTTTCCCCTTTGCGCTTGACAGCAGAAAGCTTGGTGGGCTGAGGTGGGCTGATGGGCTTTCCAACTGCCATGCGCCGTGAGGCCTCAGCGACAATGGAGTCCTTGACATGTTTAAATGTCAAGGCTCTAGTAGCAGTCGTGTTAAGGACCGTGGTGGATAGAGAATCATACTCGCGCAGCATCGCAGCAAGTAAAATCATTGCCTGTACTAATTCGGGGATGGCAACATTGGCAGCCATAAGGCGCTCGAATTTATCAGCCATTTTGGCAATCTCTGGCATGGGATTCACAGCCGGAATTTTGATTGCGATTGCAGACCTAAAGTCCACAAAGACTTGGGAGGGGCCATTGACACCATAGTCGGTGCAGATGAGATCCCACACCTCCTCAGCAGTGTCCTTGGTGTTGGCACGCTGCTGAATAGAGGGGGCCAGGTGGAGCACTAGGCTACCAATAGCCTGGTCATTCTTATTGTTCCAGGTCTGGAGCTTGGCATTAGCTTCCGCTACTAGTGCAGCATTTGTTGCTGTCAAAGGAGGCGCCAGGGGTGGTTTTAGTTCCATCCCGCTAGTTATTTGCCAGAGGCCCTGAGACCTGAGCCATGCCTTCATTGAGTCGGCCCATTGAATGTAGTTAGAGCCGTCGAAAGTTTGTACAAGTTTTTCAAGAGTTGAAGACATGATGTTATAGTGGCAGCTGATAAAAGCACTCAATCAGTCCTCTATTCAAGAAAACACATTCCATAATCTCAGGCAAAAACACTCCTTCAGAGTGGTTAACCCTAGTCAACCTGGGTTTTTAAATGCAGCTCGCAGGGAGCACAATGCAGCTCACGAAGAGTGCAAGGTTACAATTTGGAGACAATAAAGTCAACGTCATTCACAGCCAGTTAAGGCGCATTTGCGATGTGCCCAGCAGGGCCCATAACCTGTTGGAGCAGACTACATATGCTGCACAGAGGAAGAGACAACACATTCCTTATAACCTACCTGGGGTTTAGTTAGTCTTAGAGCTAGGGTTTAGCAGAGGTAAGAACACTGTATATCTTCTATAGTACAGGTTCTCCTTATATACATAATAGTAAGGATGTCACATGACTCAGGAATGTGTTTACCACATGTATGTGCAGTAAGCGCAGTAACATGTGTGTGCTGCATGGTTTGCCTCATGTATGCATGTATCAGAATTTAATTTCAACAAGTGGTATACACCTTCAACAGCAAAGCCTTGGCAGATGATTCCACTGTCAGTCTTGCTGCCTTAAGCTCCTTTCATGAAACATTAGTCCCCAGCGAGATATGCAGGCAGAAGACATACCCTGTATTTATGCAGCACCTCCTCGAGCTCCAAGTTTTTGTCTATTATTTCTTCCAAACTATCAGCTGGTGTCTTCAACTCATCATTCCCAAAGTCATCTTCAATATCATCCATGATAACACCAAAAGAACTTCCAGATACAGAGCTAACTGATCGAGAATGGGGTACTCCTTCCTCAGCCCAGTTTCCTTGCTAATATTGGTGAACACTGCAAATCTGATCAGGTAATCAACTTGATGGAGAAACAATCACAGAATGCACCTCAGCCTTTAACACCATAGTAAGTTCAACATCATCAGAATTGTTAAGTGCAGCATCGTCCAACTTGTAGGTGTCTGCTTCACATTCACATTCAATTTTGCCAAGCTCTTCAAGATCATAATCTGAGTCATTGATGGCATCCATGTCACCTGCTATATCTTGACCATTATTGAAAAAGTTGAAGGCCATGCATGTGGAGACATTGCCCAAAATGACAGCATGGCCACATGCAACTGGCACTTGTTTTGACATCTGACTCAGAGGCTCATCATCTTCTGAATCAACCATTAATGTGGCTGGGTAGCATTGAGGTCTACCTGGTCCAACATTCCTTCTTAGTACTTATGCATGACTAAGTGCTTTATCATGAACCTTGAGAAGCGGTGTCCTTTTTTACTACTGCTGCACCAAGGAGAATTAACTTGTATCTGGGTCCACACACCTTGCTTCATTTTCTTGGGAGCTGGACCATTCTTAGCTTGGGTGACCACCTTTGGCTTCTTCTTATTCCATGCTAGAATCAGGTGTAGCTATCAGACTGAACCTGCAGAATGGATAAAGGGTGTACTTAGATTGTCAAGGAGCTTGGTTTTTTCCTCCTATGTAAGGGAAGCTAGAGGAACAGGGAATTTGCACGGTGGTAAGCCATTGAAAAAAAAAAGTTGAGGTCTGTGAAAACTCATGCTCTGCTCATAAAGGAGGCCTGGCACTGATTGGGGACTGTGGTGTGAAGTCATCATCTGAATCGTCAATGATAGGTGGGATTTTTCTTTTGGACATGGCAAAACATAGTAAGTCAAGATGTTTCCCCTGTTGATGTGGAAGTGGCAGATTGTGGTACTGTACAGTTCAATATCCATTGTTATCTGTATCGGATTCAGCCACTTGGCTCTGCCACTATCCAATTTGTGGTACTGTACAGTTCAATATCCATTGTTATCTGTATCAGATTCAGCCACTTGGCTCTGCCGCTATCCAATTCACATTTTCCTTGCAACCATAGCCATATGCACAGGCTGCAATGGTTATTTTAAATCCAACCTTGCCCATTCCATACACCTTCGATGCACAAGAAATCTGCTTTGCTGTGCAATTTTTCTTCAAGCACTTGACTATCTTTCTCAGCCCAGCAATTCCTCACTTTGCTAGTGATTTCTTAGGTGACAATTATGCTGAAAAAGACTTCAATATGTTGGCCATGGAAGATGATGTTTTATTGCCAGATTCAGATGATGAAAACTGTGATGATTTTAACCAGGAACAGAAATGGAAGGAACCAGCTGCATGCAATCCATCTTGTTTCTCATTGCCTGAGGTTGAGGTTTTCAATAACGATGAGGATATCCCATCTGTTGAAGAGTGACAGACTGCAGAGGCTCACTTTCCACTAAAGCTGACTGTCCTCACATTTCGTGATGTGTTCCCCCAAAGTACTGCAGGTATGTACATCAATGACTCAATAGTCACTTATTCATCATTACTACAGGTGCACCTATCCCTACTGCCTCCAAAATGCCTGGCTATGCAGGATACAAAGATTAATTTGTAGATGGTGAAGCTAATATCTGGGCACTATTTACATCTAAGCTGGATTGGAAAATAGCGCAATGGGGAAAGCTTTGTAGTTCTGGATTTACAGCTCTCACAGAACTCCTCAAGCTCAAAGGAGTAAGTTTTCCATTTGATCTGAGGAAGGTCACAATACTGACTATAATAGCTTCCAGATCTTCTTGGCCTTTCATATAAGAATGCAACAGAACTAAACAAGATTATTGATGAGCAGCTCCCTTCCCACCCTCACTTTTAGCAGAAGGAGATCATTATTGCTGGTGAAGCATATGATGTATACTTCCATGATATCATCACTTGTATAAAGGTGCTGTATGGTGATCCACAATTCACAGGCATCCTTGTGTTCATGCTGGAGCGACACTACACTAATCCAGACATGGGTGTTAGATTATATTATGATATGCATACAGGAAAATGGTGGTAGGAGATGCAGGTATGCTGGTTTAATTTTGTTCACCTATCAATTACTGATCAGTTAAAAGGAAAAATGTTGCACAAAAAATGCCTCGAGCGACTGTCATCCCAATCATCTTGTCATCCAATAAAACACTTGTTACATTATTTGGAAATAAGACTGCATATCCTATCTATATGACTATTGAAACACTTCTTAAAGAAATTCACTGTAAGCCTTTGTGTCATGGCCAAATCCTCCTTAGCTATCTTTCTACCACTTGACTTCAACAAATTCCCAACAAGGCATCTTGTCATTGTGTGATGGCAAATCTTTTTCATGCCTGCTTATCACACATTGTTGGGCCCTTGAAAGAGGCCAGTGTTAGTGGGATATATATGGCAAGCAGAGATAGCATCATTCACAGATGTCATTCAATTTTTGCAGATTAGTTGGTGATTATCCTGAGCAGCTCTTGGTGACTCTGGTCAAGAATGGTGAATATCCAACTTGTAAAGTTCCTCACGACGAACTTGGTGAGGAGTGTAACACTCAACATCTCCTCTGGAACCTTGCCAACATTCTTAATGCACTCGCATTGGTCAGCCAGGGTTCAATGGTATTTGCTCAGAACTGCCATGATGCAGGTATCAAGCCTGTCTATCACCCATTCTGAGAAGACCTCCCCTATGCCAATGTCTACATGCAATTATGCCTGATATCCTGCATAAGCTCTATCAGGGTGTTATCAAGCACATGGTCTCCTGGATTATCATATGATGCTGCAGAAATTGATGCTCGGTGCCATCGTCTACCACCAAACCATAATATCCACCTCTTTTTCAAAGGAATCAGTACTCTTTCATGCATCACAGGCCATGAACATGACCAGATGTGCTGTTTTATCCTAGGTATCATTATCAACATTCCTCTACCCAACAACCTTGCCCCTGGATGCCTCATTTGTTCTGTGCACACTCTCCTTGACTTCCTTTACATATTCCAATACCCAATTCATTCTACTGAGACACTTTCCATTCTTGAGGAATCTCTTCAAATTTTCCATGACAACAAAATCATTTGCATTGATCTCAGTATTTGCTCCAACTATAACTTTCCTAACTTCATAAAGCAAAATACTACAAGCTTGCGATCAAGGTTTTTGGGACAACAGATAACTACAACACAAAATACACAGAGTGGCTCCACATTGATCTAGCCAAAGATGCATACCAGTCAACCAACCATGAAGATGAGTTTACACAGATGACAATATGGCTCAAACACATAGAAAAGATATTTTTTCACAACAGATTTATCCAATGGTGGATCACTGGTAAACCTCCTCCTGCTGACACCAGCTGGTATGCACCCCAATTTGTGCATCACCCTCACATACAGATGACTATACATCCCAGTGTCTGAGCTGTGCCTCTTACTTCGATTATTTTCAAATATGGTGCTACATTCTTCAAACCTGCATTTGCATGCTATGATGCCCATATGAATGATTCTTCATTAACGACTGCTATAAGGGCAATCTCAAAGCCTCACTTAATAGTGAGCTAACAGAGGGGAATCCAAAGTTAATATTATATGACATAATACAGACACTTCAGGCACACCTAACAGAGGGGAATCCAAAGAGAAAACTCTAAGGACCCATCTGTCAATGCCCAGTATATGTGATAGAGCCAAAAATGAAATAGTAAGCTAAAAATAGCAAAAAGGTGGAAATAGGTGGATCAAGCTGTGGGATGACATCACCTTGACGGATAAATGTCCAGAAGGGGTCCCACCTCTAAGAATAGAACTGTTAACATGTACCAACATGGAAAAAAACTGAAATATAATAATAAGATAGGAATAAATCATAGAAAATCATAGAAAAGGCAGAATAGGGTGAAATAAAATATATAAAAATATGGGATGAACATAGAAAATTGCCCAGATGCCTTAGACGCCTTCCTTTCCCCTTACAACTGCTGCACAGGTTGAACACCTTGCACAAGACATTCACCTACCTTTCAACACTGTTCCTGTTTATCACAAGATCAAGTTCTGGAATACTAGTGGACACGCTGGTGATTCCAGTGCAATATGCCAACCTATTTTAGTATTCCTGAATATTAACTTAGATATTTTATAGGCTGTCATGTTGCTCAAGTTCACATCATGTTTACATTATCAGACCATGCATGTAAGGGGGAAAAAGGTGCCCCAGGCATCTAGGCAATTTTCTGTGTTCGTCCCATATTTTTTTATATATTTTTATTTCACCCTATTCTGCCTTTTCTATGATTTTCTATGATTTATTCCTATCTTATTATTATATTTCAGTTTTTTCCCATGTTGGTACATGTTCACAGTTTTATTCTTAGAGGTGGGACCCCTTCTGGACATTTATCCATCAAGGTGACATCATCCCACAGCTTGATCCACCTATCTCCACCTTGTTGCTATTTTTAGCTTACTATTTGATTTTCGGCTCTGTCACATATACTGGGCATCGACAGATGGGTTTTTAGAGTTTTCTCTTTGGATTCCCCTCTGTTAGGTGCACCTAGAGTGTCTGTATTATGTAGTATAATATTAACTTTGAAATCCCCTCTGTTAGCTCACTATTAAGTGAGGTTTTGAGGTTGCCCTTACAGTAGAAAACTCTCTCCCTAGGCCCGGAATCAAAGTGCACTGCAGATGTAATGCCTCCTATACATACAGGACATTGCCTAGGATGCAATTGACACCCCCACTGTAAGTGCGCTCTTATCTCCACTCGATGTGCCACCACATGCCACTAACATCCAAAAACACATCAAAGTGCTCGAAGGCATCGTTACTGGATTGCACGCACAAATTGAATTGCTTAAATTGTGTATTGAAAGCTTTGTTAATACTTTACAGCTTAGTCCCTCACCTAATATCCTATTTATTCTGTTGAGCAGCACGCTATGCATAGTGTAGAGTGCTCACAGATCTTACTACTTACCTGTTGAGTTGGTTAGTGTGCTAAGTAACTTAGGTTAGAGGGTGTAGAACTCTCTATATTGCTAGGTAGAGGTACAGCATACTTATATACCTGGAGAGCCCACATGGTCACATGAGGCTCAGTGGGGTGGAGAAAAGGGCGGTGTATCGCATGGTTCCTGTCCACATGTTATTATGACATATTTGTATACATGTATTTACATATATATGTGTTTACACTGAGGCACAGAATAGGTGCCACATGCAGGTTTAATTCAACACATCCCCACTAACTGTACCAGCATTGACCTGGAGGGGCTTTACAATCCAAGGTGCCATGTATAGGTACTAAGTTTGAACCTCAAATTTAATTCCGAGAAAGCTTCTATATTTCTCAAAGAGCTGCCTCCCAAGATTTTTAGTAAACATATCTGCCAGGTTTTCAGTTCCCAGGATAAAGACGACTGTGACCTTGCCGTCTTCGATACATTCATGTGTATAATGATAGTGAATGTCGATATGTTTAGTCCTTCTTTCCTGAATGGGATTAGATCTGATGAAGATTGACCCCTGATTATCAGTGCAGATAGGCACCTTACTCAAGGAATATCCCAATTCAGAAAATAAGGATGTGATCCACACTATCTGCTGACAAGTGTCAGAGAGAGCCATGTATTCAGCTTCTGTGGAACTAAGTGCTACAGTCTTTTGCATACGGGACTGCCAGCACACAATGCCTCCTGCTAAGGTGGCAAAGTAACCTGTTGTGGACTTGCGTTTCACAACATTGGATGCCCAGTCCAAATCAGTAAAGGCTTGGAGGCCCTGTTTGCTGTGGCCATCATAGATAAGCTCATATGATTGAGTACCAACTAGGTAGCACATTATGTAACATGCCTTATCAAGATGTTCTTTACTCAGATTAGCCGAGAATTGTGACATCTTTATCACCACAAAGGCAATATCAAAGTGAGTTCCGAGCATCAGATACAATAAAGACCCGATCACTGATTGAAACTCAGTTCTGAGAGCCAGATTAGACTCATCAGGGTTTTCCATAGGGACGTATCCCATAAGAAGTGGAGTGGGGGATGCCTTGGCATTCGTCATTCTGAACCGAGCTAGCACAGTGGCTAGGTAGGTTGTTTGGTTCAGAGTGATTCTTGATGAGCCTTGTGTTATGCACATACCAAGGAATTCAGTAACACGACCAGTGTCCCAACACTCCCAATGCTTGAGACATGCATTTTTCTTTTCCTCTACAAGGTGTTTGTTCTTCCCCAAGAACATGCCATCATCGACATAGATTATTGTGATGACAATGTCTTTACCATTTTTGTAGATGAAAATGCTGGTGTCTGAGCTGGCGCATTCGAATCCAATGGATTGCATGAACACCTCTAGCTCTCTCCACCATGCTAGAGTGGCCTGTTCAAGGCCATACAATGCTTGACATAAGTGCATGACTTTGCGCTCTTTACCTGAGATGACAAATCCCTTGGGTTGATGCATGTAAATTTCCTCATCTAGTTTGCCATACAGGAACGTGGTTTTTATGTCGAGTCCCATCATGTACATGCCTTCTAGGGCACTCAGGGCAAACATGAGGTGCACCATCTCGTAGTGGACCACTGGAGAGAATATCTCATCGTAGTCGATGCCTTCGACTTGCGAGAAGCCTTTGGCCATGAGTCTGGCCCATTTTCATCTGTCAGATTTTATGGAGAAAACCCATCTATTTTTGATGGCCTTTCAGCCAGCAGGGAGATCTATGATGTCATAGACATGCCATTTATGGAGGGCCTCTAGTTCCTCCAGGCATGCACTTCTCCACTCTGATTGCACAGGCTTGGGTAAGTGCACAATGTCACGATGCTGGATTGGGACAGGATCTGATGCTGTAGATGGTGCAACTGCTTTGCTAAGCAGAAGGCGCATCAGATCCGTTCCACCTTCAGTAACATAATTATCCCTTCTAGGGCCCCAATATGATGGGGTACCCAGATTGGGTAACCACTGTCCTCACTCCTCATTGGGATTCTGGTGCCAAATCCATGGCACCTCAGACTCCTGAGATTGAGGGGGTGTCGCATACTCTAATCCCAAATTATCCGGGGTCTGTGCGGAAGGAGTTCTACTTGCCACTGGTGGTTGAGAGGGCCCAGCTGACACCTCTTCTTTGACCTGAGGGAGGGCTGGAGTGCAACTCCTGCCTTGTCCTGCTGGTTCCCACCATTGGTGCTCCTGTGCAATGTCTCATTCAATTTGAACGAGGTTGCAATTTTCACCATAGACATTGCCCAGACGAGTTGGGACTTGTCGCTGCCTGTTTGATCGCCTTAGTGGAGGTATGGGGGCCTCTACTGCTGGCGGTGCTGGACTAGGCTGGGATGATGGACCCAGTGCACCTGCCAGTGCAAACGGATCAGCACCCTGAGGCGGATTGCCAAAGGAGCTGAACAGTGGGTCTCTAGACATTTTAGGGGTTCCAGACCCTGATTGTGAAGGTGGTGGGGATGGAGCTCGTGGAGGAGGATTCAGCACCAGTGGAGCATAATGCCCATGGCCCGGATAGAAGCTGTCATCACTTCTTCTATTGCTATCATCCCCTGATCCCCCAGAGTGGTCATCATCTCTGGAAGGGGGTATATCCCCAAGATCAGTTTTTGCTGGGGTCTTGGTCCCGGGACAATGAGAAAACAGAGTCTCATCGAAGAGTGCCATAGCACTGACAAATATTGACCCTGATGGGTGCATAAAGTGCCAACCTTTGATGCCATCTGCCAGGCCGATGTACATCATAAGCTCCGATCTTGAAGCTAACTTATTAGGATGCTTCTCTTTCGGCAGGTAAACATAGGCACTGCATCCGAATACCTTCTCGTTACTCAGATCAGGCTTCTCTCCATCGAGATCTTTGATCAGAGTTCACTATTTCAGGTGGTTTATTGGTGTTCAGTTGTAGAGATATGTAGCATGCTCTACACAAAATTCCCACCATGATTGTGGTAGGCAGGCAGTAAAGCACAATGTTTGTGCTTTCTCCATTAATGTCCTGATCGCATGTTCAGTGCAACCATTTTGTTGGTGGATGTAAGGCGCCGACATCTCAATTTTAATCCCAGCCTCTTTGAGCTGGGTTATGAGTTCCCGATCACGGAATTCCCCCCCAGGATTGAAATGCCAACGCTTGATTTTTGCATTATATTGCATTTTGGCCATCGCCTCGAACTGTCTGATTGACTCAGCAGCATCAGACTTTTTTCTCAAGCACTGACTCCACATATGTGAAGTTCGATCATCAACAAATACAATAAAATATTTGTACTTGTGATAACTGAGTGTTGGTAATTCCTTCAGATCAGAATGGATCAGCTCAAAGGCTCCTTCGGCCCGAGACTCAGATCCAGGGAATGACTTTGACATCATTTTTCCCTTGGCGCACCCTGGACAAATGTGCCTGTCCCTTGGAATTTTTAGATCCTTGGGAAACTTATAGGTGTGTTTTGGCATCTGTCGCATGACAGCTTCGCTCAGGTGGCCAAGCTGCTTGTACCAAATGTCATAGTCAGCAACATAAATAGTCGTGACTTCTAATCTCTTAGTGCTCTGAATGTGCGAATCACACACATAGATGGTTTTGCCGTGTATTATTGGCATCGCATCAAGCTGGGGTTTTCCCTTTTTGTTGGCAAAGGAAATTATTTTACTGTTTCCTTTTACAGTATATTCCTCAGCAACGAGGAACACTCCCATTGACATAAGCTGACTTGTCAAATCTGGGAGATAGAAAACAGGGGATAAGTGTGTGATGCACAACTCTGTCTTCCTGTTAACTTTTACCTGATGACAAATCAGGACAGCACCTTTGCTTTTGATCGAAGTCACGCTGATAGTGGTCTTGACCTGCCATTTCTCAGACATAGGCAAATCCTCATAGAAGGCGAAGTCTTTCATCTCACCAGTGAAGTGCAATGATGCACCTGAATCCAAGATCCAAGGGGCACCATGTTTGCATTCCTTTCCGGCACACATCACACATGGCCTGATTAGGGCCTTTGCATCACAAGCGACAATATAATTTATTAAAAATTCTATAGGATGCTCTATATTATGGGAATGGCCCAAATAGTTTGTCCCTGTCAAGCTATTATTAGTAATGATGTGATAGTCAGGGAAAAGGACTGACATTTCATCATAAGCCCTTGTGAAGGGGGCTATTGGCTCGTCTGCAAGCATGTTATCCATGCTTTCCCAGATCGATTGATCCGGGACTGTCATTTCAGAGCTGAGGGAGACTTCATTGTCATCATCCTCAGGCTCAGGTTCTATTTCAGGAACCTCCTTGATCTGAGCCGATGGCTCAGGAATTTCCACCTGGCGGCGCTTACCTTCCCACTTACTCATCTTGTCTTCTTCTATGATTCGAAGATTCTTGGCCGTTTTAGGCACTTCGATGTCTGTGAGCAGATCCCAGGCTGTCTGGTAGTCTTCGTACACAGAGGGGCCAGGGGAGAAGGTTCCAGTGACCTTTGACTTGGGCTGATTAGGCCGCTTTCTCAGGTCATTGGTGTGGAAATACATGGATTTCCTGTGTAGCCATGACATTTGAATACTTTGGTCAAACGTCAGTGGGAGGCGAGAGGGGCTGGCCTGTGCCAGTCCATTTGAAATGATGCCTTAACTGTTAATGGTCGTGGCAGCATGGGCAGAGCATACTGCATCCACATAAGGTGCGCTAGGCACCATGAAGGGCTCCACCATACTGGTGGAGGTGAGGTGGCTGTGAGATTCCTTTTTCTCATGCTTTTCCCTAGTAGCCTTGCCAGACCTACGCTTCTTCTTCGAGTCAGAGCCTAAAGACTCAGACAACTTCTCACTGGATTTCTCTGGTCCCTTCCCTTTCCACTTAGGGTCACTGCCCTTTCTCTTGACAGCTGACAGCTTCTTCACCATTTCCCCAGAGTGTGCAAAGGCAGCTCGATGGGAGGCTTCTGCCATCACATGGTTCCTCACTACAGCGTAAGAGAGACCAGTCGTACTGGTTGTGGATAAGATGGTGGAAGATAAAGAATCGTACTCCTTTGGCAATGCCAAAAGAAGTAATAAGGCCTGAACTATCTCAGGGATGTCGACACCATTGGCAGTTAGCCACTAATATCTCTCAGAGATCTGAGCCATTGTCAGCACAGGGTTTTGCACCAGAACTCTGATCGAGATCACAGATTTAAAGTCTGCAAATATCTGAAAAGGCCCTTCTTGTCCGAAATCGGCCTGCAGGGCTTGCCACAGGGCACTAGCAAGTCCTGTTGCAGATCTGGATCTGGATCTGATGGAAGGAGATAGGCAGAGCGAGATAGCTCCATATGCCTGATCATTCTCCTGATTTTACACCTTATGTGTGGCAACATCGGCTGCCGCTGGCACTGTTTCAGCACTGGAGGCAACTTGCCAAAGGCCTTGTGACATAAGCCACGCCTTCATACTTTCAGCCCAGGCCTAGTAGCCAGAGCCATCAAACAAGGAGATGAGTTTATCGAGCAAGGAGGACATTTTTAAGATTTGAGCTAATAAAAGCACCAAATCAGTCACTTGCTCTTAAATTAGAAATGCCAGATGCAAAACTTAGCACTCCGTCAGAGTACTTTTCTTTAGCACATGATGAGCACCAAAAGGGTGCATCATCGCTTCATGATGTCATGTCAGAGGAAGGCTAACCCCATCACAAAAGCAACAAGGTGCTCAGTGCAGTGAAGCATGTTGGTAGTAAGACCTGTGCACAATATGTGAGTTGGAGCCCTGAGGGGCTACAGTACAACTCCTTCCAACTAGAGCTCCGAGGAGCTCATAGCTGTGCAACGTTGCTTCCAGAGCCCATAATCTATTGAGCAGCATGCTATGCACAGTGTAGAGTGCTCACAGATCTTACTACTTACCTGTTGAGTTGGTTAGTATGCTAAGTAACTTAGGTTAGAGAGTGTAGAACTCTCTATATTGCTAGGTAGAGGTGCAGCATACTTATATACCTGGAGAGCCCACATGGTCACATGAGGCTCAGGTCACATGAGGCTCAGTGGGGTGGAGAAAAGGGTGGTGTACCGCATGGTTTCTGTCCACATGTTGTTATGACATATTTGTATACATGTATTTACATATATATGTGTTTACACTGAGGCACAGAATAGGTGCCATGTGCAGATTTAATTCAACATATTCCAACCCCAACTGCTTCCAGCATTGATGCTCTACCTAATACCACTAGCCCACAAATTAAACCATCTTTCCCCCTCCGCTGACTTTAATGGTGCACACTCTCATGGATGTTCCTTGCTCAACTCCTGTAAGTTATACATCAGTCTTCACCCTAATCAGTTCCCAGATGACACTGCAAAAATTTATTGGGCCTTTACATACATGAAGTCTGAGCATGCCTACCTCCATGTCAACCACATTTTGTAACAAGCCCAGGAACTTGATTCCCTTCCTTTTTCCTCTTGGGATGACTTTAGGGAGGAATTTGTATGACATTTCTGCCCTTTCCACAAATGCCAACAAGCTGCAACATGCCTTGAGTCATCCTTGTATTACCAAGCACACCCATCTGTGGATGACTATATCAATGAGTTTAGGGATTTAGTGGACATAGCAGGATATGGGAGTGGGCTATCAGTGGTGGTTAAATTTCATCATGGTCTCAATTGAGAGGTTCAGGATCAGATTGCACAGATGTTGAAGGAATGCCCAGCTGATGACAATATTGATGCTTGGTATGAAGCTGCTTCCCTCTGTGATGAGAACTGACTTATGAATGCGGCTTTTAATACTACACTTCATGCCACTATGACCACACATGCCTCCAATCCCTCCAACTATCCACCCCTGCTGCCCACTAGTAACCACTTTAATGCTCTGCTGGTCAACCCACTCGAGGAAGAACTTCACTCTACAACCAATTTTTCCCCCAAATCCCTCAGCTCAATGAAAGTCACACGCACTCTACTCACATGGGAATGCAAGCTACCATGCAAGTACATTGTGGTGTTCACCCCCTCCCAGTGATCACTAGAATTGAAGATCGAGCTGCAGACTATGGATACGGAGCAAGTACTCAATGTCTCTGCTCTCCTGGACTTAGGTGCCATGGGCCTTTTCATTGATTCACATCTAAAACAACTCAATACCCACTCACTATCTGGACCCATACCTGTCTACAATGTGGACAGTTCCCCAGATGAAGCCAGAGTGATTCAGGAGGTTGTCGACCTAGTCCTCCAGTACAAGGACCACAGTGAATGGGCTCTCTTTACTGTGACCCAACTGGGGAAGCACGAGACAGTTTTGGGCTACCCATGGCTTCATGACCATAATCCTGAGGTTGACTAGATAACAGGTAAAGTCATGATGAGTTGTTGTCCCTCTTGTTGTCATACTTGTTTCACTGAAGGCAGACAGAAACATCGAGGGTGAAAGGTCCTGTTACAGTGTACTCAAAAGTGTCATGCTGATCCAATGCTTATAGCCAATGTGAACTTGGAAGATGTCCCAGATCTTGCACCTAATTCTGATAATGATGTGAAGGAAGTGGAGGAGATCAAGAAAGGTGACCGAATTTTCTACACTGCTATTAACCCTTTGCATGAGGTGTGTGCCACCTCAAATGTCTCCCAGCGCCTCGTGGAGGCCTTCCACAAGAACAGTGCATGCAAATCCTTCACTGACTTGGTACTTTCTCACCTGCATGACTTCAAGGATGTTTTCTCCAAGGAATCTTTTGACTCACTTCCTAATGGTAAGCCATGGGATCATGCAATTGAGCTCACTGGGTGCCACACCCTCCTCCTGCAAGGTCTATTCTCTCTCTCCTGAAAAACAATGACAACTCAACAAGTTCATTGATGAGCACTTGGCTTCTGGTCATATCTGCCCTTCAAAGTTGCCCATGGCCTTGCCTTTCTTCTTTGTTAAAAAAAAGGATGGGTCCCTTCAACCTGTTCAAGACTATCGATACCTCAATGACATCACAGTCAAGAACCACTATCCACTATTCCTCATATCTGAACTCATCAACCAACTCCATGGGGTGCATTACTTGACCAAGCTCAATGTCTGTTGGGGTTACAACATTGTGCAGATAAAGGAAGGGGATGAGTGGAAGGCAGCTTTTTACACAAACTGTAGTCTTTTTGAACTGCTTGTATGTTCTTTGGTCTCACTAATAGTTTTGCCATCTTTCAGACCATGATGAATGACATTTTCCATGATCTCATATTGGAAGGTGTTGTCTGTGTCTACCTTGATGACATTCTCATCTTCACTTGAGACCTCGATGAACATTATCGAACCACACACCTGGTTCTAGAGCAACTTTGGCAGCACAAACTTTACCTTTGTCATGGCAAGTGTGAGTTTGAGAAGACACAGATCAAGTCCTTGGGCTTGATTATCTTGGATGAACAGGTGGAGATGGTCCCAGTCAAAGTTGCTGGCATTACAACCTGGCCCAGGCCCACAAACAAGAAAAAGGTGCAGTCTTTTCTGGGCTTCATCAATTTCTATTGGCACTTTATTAAAGATTTCTCACACCATGCATGCCCATTATTTGACCTCACTTGCAAGGAGGTATGGAGGTGAAGAAATGCACAGCAGGAGGCATTTGAGAAGCTCAAAGAGATAGTCACTTCCACTCCAATCCTTACCTTTACTAACAACTCATGTCCCTTCCACGTAGAAGCTGACAGTTTGGACTTTGCGATGGGTGCAGTGCTGTCCCAATAGTCTCCTCAGAACCAGAAGTAACATCCCATCACCTTCTACTCAAAGAGTCTCATTGCTGTAAAATGCAATTACAAGATCTATGACAAGGAGATCCTGGTGATAATGTGGGCATTGGAGGGGTGGCAACATTTCCTGGAGGGTGCTTAACACAAGGTCAAGATCTGGATGGACTACAAGAACCTCAAGTACTTCATGACCACCAAGAAACTTAATTGCTGCTAAGCCTGTTGGTCCCTCTACCTCTCCAGGTTCGATTTCTCTCTGCATCATTGCCCAGGATGCAGCATGGGGAAGACTGATGCCCTCTCTCATCACCTGGATCATGGGGATGGGAGCAATGACAATCAAGGTATTGTGTTGTTGCAATCTTATCTGTTTACAGTCCATGCATTAGAAGGTGTTGCCTTAAAGAGTGAGGAGCACAGTATCCTATGTGACATTCATTATGCGAACTGTAGCAGTTTACATGAGGGTACTGTGGCTCTGGCAGTGAAGGAGCTGAGGAAGGGATCTACCCCTTTGCTTCATGCAGCAAAGTGGACAGAGAAGGATGACATCCTCTACTTCTATGACCACATCTACATACATCCCTAATGATCCTCAACTTTGATGATGACTCATCTCTCAGCACTATGACTCACTCATTGCAGGTCACCTCGGACATTGGAAGATGTTGGAACTCATATCATGTAATTATTGGTGGCTCCAGATGTCTCGACTCATTGGTTAGTACTGTCATATCTGTGATCTCTGCTTACACACCAAGACTCCATAGCACAAGCTTATGGGCAAGTTACACCCTTTTCCTAGAGAATTGCTGGGATGTCATCAGTATGGACTTTGTGGTGGAACTACCAGAGTCCAATGGGTTTGACGTGGTAATGTGCATAGTCAACTCTGCTGGAAAGCAAGCTCATTTTATCCCCACTTATATGGCTGTCACTGCACTTGGAACAGCTTGACTCTACCTGCACCATATGTGGAAGCTCTATGGACCGGCTGGCACATTCCTCTATGATCAAGAACCACAATTTGTTGCAGAATTTACCTGAGAGCTGTACTGCCTGCTGGGAATCAAATTCCTTGCCTTGACTGCCTACCACCCACATACAAACGGACAGACAGAATAAGTCAACCAAGAACTTAGCAATACATCTGTATTTTCATCAATGAGCAGCAGGATGACTGGGAAGATCTCCTCCTCATGACTGAGTTTGGATACAACAACTATGTCCACTCTTCCACCCAACAAACTCCCTTCCTCCTAGACACAGGGTGACATCTGTGCATGGGCTTTGAACCTCGACAAGCATCCTTGCACTTGGAGATGGTGAATGAGTTCACAGAGCAGATGAAGGACACCTTGGAGGAGGCGAAATCAGCTTTGGCCAAGGTAAAAGATGACATGGCATGCTTCTACAACTAGTGTCACTCACCCACACCCATGTATAAGGTTGGTGATTGTGTCTATCTCAACTCTAGTAACATTTCCACCACACGCCCATTCAAGAAACTCGCCCACCATTTTTTTGGACCCTTTCTCATCACTAGACACATCAGGTTGCATGTCTACCAGCTATGGCTACCACAATCCATGTCCAGACTCCATCCTGTCTTTTATGTCATAAAACTACTGCATCCACAAATCCATTCCCTGAACATGTGACGTGACCTCCCCCACCACCTATAGTTATCGAAGGCAAACCTCAGTATGAAGTCAAGTCCATCTTAGACAGCTATTTGCATTGAGGTAAACTCGAATACCTGGTGCACTGGAAGGGCTATTGGTATGAGGAGAACTCCTGGGTTGCAGAGTCTGATGTAAATGCCCCATGACTAGTTAGAAAGTTTCACCAGCAATGCTCCTCCACACCTCAGCACATCCAAGTGTCCAACTTTGGGCAAATACAGTTTTGAATGCATCGGGGTGATGCATTATAGAAGGGGGGTGATGTAAAGGGACAGGAAGGCACCCCAGGTGTCTCAGCAATTTTCTGCATTCATTCCATATTTTTTTATATTTTATTTAACCCTATTCTGCATTTTCCATGATTTTCTATGATTTATTCCTATTTTATTATTATATTTCAGTTTTTTCCCATGTTGGTACATGTTGATAGTTCTATTCTTAGAGGCAGGACCCCTTCTGGACATTTACCCATCAAGGTGATGTCATCCCGCAGCTTGATCCATCTATTTCTGCCTTTTTGCTATTTTTAGCTTACTATTTGATTTTTGGCTCTATCACATATACTGGGCATTGACAGATGGGTCCTTAGAGTTTTCTCTTTGGATTCCCCTCTGTTGGGTGCACCTGAAGTGTCTGTATTATGTAGTATAATATTAACTTTGGATTCCCCTCTGTTAGCTCACTATTAAGTGAGGCTTTGAGGTTGCTCTTACAATGCAGTCTCCTTACTTTTTACAAGTACATTTCACTCACCCAAACACTTGGCATATGTTGAGTGGTTTACTCCATTCAAGAATGCACCCAAGCCCAATCATTGCATGTACAAAAGTCTATCTGGTGGGAAACATATTGCCCATTTCTGATATTCATTGAAGGGCTCACTTCATTCTCAAGTGCGGTGCCATCATTCCTCATGAATGGACAAGTGTGACTGTTTTAGACATCAGCACATATTTTTTTGTTAATTCTTTCCTCAATAGGCATAGCTATTTGACTGTTCATTAATATCAGATTTCTTGATCAGTGTTGGAAACAGCTACAATTACCTTTGGATTGTCTCCAAATTACTTGAAGAATACCTTCAACTTACCTCGATATCAGAATATCTATACAGTATCTCAGAATATGTAACAATATGGAGAATACTCATATTTTACTGGAAATGTGGGATTCCCTGATGACTGTGCACAAAGAGGGCTGACCATTCAATGACCCTCCCATCCCTCGCTACACTCAGGGAGTCTCTCAAACTAGGTCATCTCAGGTCGGCATGCTAAAGCCTCATTCATGCATTAATGCCAAGCTGGCTAACCCTAACAGACTAACTGAATCCAAACCCTGACTGGTCCCCTAGGGGCATGGGAACTTAGCTATTGTAAGGGGAACAGAGGGTGCCCCAGGCATCTGGGCAATTTTCTGCATTCATACCATATTTTTTATATATTTTATTTCACCCTATTCTGCCTTTTCTATGATTTTCTATGATTTATTCCTATTTTATTATTATATTTCAGTTTTTTCCCATGTTGGTACATGTTGATAGTTCTATTCTTAGAGGCGGGACCCCTTCTGGACATTTACCCATCAAGGTGATGTCATCCCACAGCTTGATCCATCTATTTCTGCCTTTTTGCTATTTTTAGCTTACTATTTGATTTTTGGCTCTATCACATATACTGGGCATTGACAGATGGGTCCTTAGAGTTTTCTCTTTGGATTCCCCTCTGTTAGGTGTGCCTGAAGTGTCTGTATTATGTCATATAATATTAACTTTGGATTCCCCTCTGTTAGCTCACTATTAAGTGGGGCTTTGAGGTTGCCCTTACAGGTATATAGAATGACTTGTAGTTAGGAAAATATTTTACAAATTCAGTTTCTAGTCAGAGTAATGTTTTGCAAAATAAGTCTTCTAATGTTGAAGGTATCTTGCATTGACCTTGTATTCTAGAAGAAGACAATTTTGCAAGATAGTGCCTTCCTGTCATGATATCCTTTTGTCTGCTACACATAGTCCTTATGTTTTGATCTCTACACCTCCTATACCTCAACCCCTTTTTCCATACCTGACCTTACAGCTACTCTCCCACATTCTGCACTTCCCTTTCTTGCACATATTCAACATGCAGCAGTGGTGTCCTTTCCTTCACAGGTTATGCGCCATCCCCAACCTGGAAACAGGTATACTGCTAGTTTACTATGCCTGCCTGTTCCTGCTGACCACTGCATTATCTTGTGGACCACTCCACACTCTCTTCAAGCACATGCCTCACTTGACAATCAGATGGTGCTGGTCTGTTGCATTTTACTCAGTTCTGTGATCATGAACAAGTTTTGGAAACCCTTCGCATTTCAGCTTCAATTATTCTGCTTGCCTAGTTCATTGTTGATGCCATCGGTACTTGTATAGGACAGTGTATATGTAACTGGCTCAATGGCTTACATTTGTGGCACTTGTATAACCATGCAGAGTGTTTTGGTCATGACTCTTGGGTTACATCTCTGTCCAAATCTGCAGATAATGAGCCCCTTTCAAATGGCCTCCTCGCAATCCAGTAACCTGTTTGCACTTGGCAGCCCTCAGGCATCAACTTAATCTTTCCTCTCCACTTGATGCTGCTATCTACTTTGGCTGCCTTTTGGGGTTGTCGGCGCCTGGGCAAACTACTAGTTCGCTCAGCACATTCCTGCTCCTTCAGACATGACACCACTCATGCAACTCATTTTTCCACATAATGGAGTAACAGTCACAAAGCCATCACCTTCCATTTAGTCTGGACGAAGACCACTGGTATCCATGGTGGCGATCATGGTGGTGAATGCATGCTGACTGCTGCCAACAATCTGTTCTGTCCCATATGGGCTTTTGAAAACCACCTTCGTGTTAATGATATAATTGATCGTGATGCTCCTCTTTGCACTTTTCGCAATGCAGATTCTTGGTCCTACTTGACGAAGGACAAATTCTTGCATGTTACTTCTGGTAGGGTGTCATAACACATTTTCCTTCTCTCACTCATCACATTCTGCAGATATTTACAATTTCGCTGACCTCCACTTCGTTCTGGGGCATAGCTACCACATTAATTGCTCTGTTGAGCTTCTCTCCATTGGTGTCATGAAGCTTGGAGGTTGGAGCTCCTTGTGTTTCTTACTTTACTAACATCGTCTGGAGCTTATTATTCCCGCCGCTATTACACGTGCATGGGAGGTTCTTTGCTAAAAAGTTTAGTGTCTCTAATCATTCCTTCAACTTATCCTTTGACCTTACAACATAGTATTGTCTCTATTACCATCATCTGATCCTGCTTGACATAATAACATCTTCCTCTCATCCTTCTTTTCTCTTGGTCCTGCATAGCTCTGTTGGGAACTTCGACTGAAGGTTGAGCTATGCTCTTGTGGGCAGTCGTTGGTCTTGTTTCCCAACGTCGTTGAACTGAGCGTTGACCTGAGACTTGTATAATTTTTCTGGTCTGTCCCAATTGTATTTGGCATTCTGGCCACCCGAGTCTCTCACCACATTTTTGATATCGTCTTACTCATCTGTTCTACCGTGCACGCTTTGTAGGACACAATAGCGTTTGCCTTATCGTACTGGCCAACCAAGACTTGTTGGCAATTTCTACGGTCACGTGACAGCCCCAGCGATTCTATGCACTATGGCAACAGGGACCATCATTCCTCGTCAACAGTCTTCAACAGTCCTCACGACTTCGGTGCCTGTCAAATCTAAGGAAGAAATTGAGGCCTGGATTGTGGAGTTCGGCAGGAAGAATGAAGCTGCTCTTCATGCAGCTGGGGTTCCATTCATTGATTTCCGGGTTCGTCACCAGTTGTGTTTCACAGCGCGCTCCCTTTGATCTTAGTACAGTCTGAAACACCCAATCCGGCCACCAAAACTCAGCTGATCACTCTCGTATTCCATTATCCATATGACAGGCCCCCAACTCCTCCAGGACCGTCCGCACATCTACTTAGGAAACAAATTCTAGCAGGCACGTGTACCGTAACCGTTTATCTCCATGGGCTTCTCTTAAAGATCTCCACACTACTAGCGCTGACTGATTGATTCCATTTTTCTGTTTGCCCTTATGGAGAGATTGTTTTCTGTTCCCACCTTCGTTGCGTCGAACGATGGCTATGGCTGATCTTGTAGTTAACGGGAAATCCTCCACCGATGAATCGTTCCCAGGTTCGAGAAAATCGAAGGATGCAGATGAAGACTTGGGACCGATATTAACGGAAGCGCAGCGTAATCGTGTGCTACGCAAAATAGACATACATATTTTGCCTTTCGTGTCCCTGCTCTATCTACTATCCTTCCTGTGTGTTGTCTTTCTTTAACCTAAGTATTGTTTAACTTGGTTGTCCGTCTGTCAGGGATAGGGCGAACATAGGTTAGTCTACATCCGCGCATTGTGTTACGACGCTGATTCAATTGACAAGGCAATGCGAGGATCGCCGGTATGGTTACGGATGTGCACTTGACTGGATTGAAGTATAACATCGTAGGTTAAACAGCTTGCTAAATTTAGTACTACTAAGCGGTCGCTATGTATAGGTCGCTGCCGTTTTTTTTGTATGTTTTTCACGCGTTCCACTAGCGGATCACAACAATGCTTCCACTGTAATTAGATTCCATATGCATTGGCCGAAGTACCCTCGCAAGTGTGCCCTCATTGTCCGTACGAAACGCCTTTGATAACCGTTACGTTTAGAAACGTCGCGCTAAAACTTGTCCGGCCCTCGCGATGGAGTAGGAGATATATGCTAGCTCAATCAGCTATACCCGTGCTAACGTGTGATTCTTACTAGTACCATCGATTATGGTTGCATGGGGTGGGCCATCAAATCATGTGTTCAGGTTGGTGAAGTTGACGTGAACTCTCCAGGGCTCGTAATGACGTTAATGTGCCTATGCAATACATACAAAAGCCTGATCGTGTCAGTATACATATTTCGACCCCTTTCAACCCCTGATAAATTTGTTCGTAGTGCGCGTGTCTTTTTGGGATTGACCGAATCTGGATTGTTTCCTGGGGTTAGCATTGCCCAGCACTCTGCTGCCATATATCTTTGACATTGTGCAATCTGTCAGGTCACATTCTACCTGTCTGTTTGGTACAGACGGAGAGATGTAGCCAAGAGAATTGCGATATTCTTTTCTGCAGCAACTGTAGCAGGTGAGACAGGGTGGTTTCTAGTAATGAACCACTCACTTCTCCTTCTGTACTAGGTGCTTTTGGTGGAATACTTGCGTGAGTTATCATCTCTTCCACCCTTGATAAGGGCATATCAGACTTTTTTGCTATAGCTACGGCATTGAGAAAATGGAAGGAATCGGGGGTCTTCATGGTTGGCAATGGATTGTAAGTGATTTGATCCCATGATAGTTGCAGTTCAGTAATATCTGTGTTCCAGTTCTGTCTGGAAGGCCTTGGTGATTTTTACTTCGCTTTGATAATGATGTCTACTAAAAATTATGATAGTGACCATGGTTATTGCATTTGGATCATACTTTACTATGCATGATGTATGTGATACCACTGTTGGCTCATACCTTCTCTGAAAGCCACTTTATAAAGTATCCTACGACCGCTACATTCTTGACTGATGATGAAAAAAAAGCCATCGCACGAATGTTGCAAGAGGACTCCCAAGGCCTTGCTACACACTATGATACGAAATTTGTATGGCAAGCGATGACAGATTACAAGACCTACGTACAAATAGGAATTTATATCGGTTTGTCGAAAGCTTGTTTTTCGTGATATTCCATTTGACTGATTGATTGTGGATCGCCAGGTCTTCTTATCCCAGTTTATGCTATCGCTTTGTTTTCTCCCACCATTGTCAATAAAATGGGTGCCATCCTTTCAGATCATGGGTTGTCAATTTCAAATTCTGACATACCATCACCATAGGGTTTACTGCTGCCCAAGCACAACTACTACAAGTCCCTCCCTTCGTCGCTGGTTGTATAGCAACGATTGCAGGTATGCAAACGATGTTGATATCTAGGTCAGCTATAATGTTGACGTTCTGGGCGAACAGTCGGAATAATGAGCGATAAACACAACCTCCGAGGGCCTTACATTATTGGATCTGCTTTGGTAGCGATTATCGGATATATTGTGCTGTACACGCAAACTAAAGCTGGTGTTGCCTATGCTGGAACTGTCATCGCAACCATAGGTGTTTATCCCACGATTGCTGTGGATCTGGCTTGGGCCAGCTCTGCTGCGGGTGGAGACACCAGGAAAGGTGAGTTAATTCGAAACTGACATTGTTAACGATCTTGAACTTTGCGTACTACTTATAGGTGTAACGCTCGCTATGGTGATTGGCTTGGGTAACCTTGGAGGGTAGGCTTCCATGACCTCATCTGTCGGCCATCTTAAAGTATGAATTAGGATTTGTTCGTCCTTCATCTATATCACGCCGCCTCGTTTCCACATTGGACATGGCACAGTTATGGGTTGGCTCGGCCTCTCGTAAGTACATGAACCGGTGCTCCTTCTCCCAACTGGCGCTAAGTCTTCTTTCTTATAGCATCGTGCTCAGTTGTTTTGCTATGTGGGATTATAATAGGCTTAACAAGCAAAAGATAACGCAATGCCAGAATGAGAAGATTGATTTAAGCAGACAGGATGAGTTCAAGGATATGGGCAATGAAAGCCCACTGTTCCGGTGAGCCGAGAACCGCTTTTACCTGAATCGCGTAGTGAATGTTCGTTGCAGGTACACTCTTTAGTTACCAAACGAGCATAATCCATTTACTTCTCATCCACTTGCCATCTTCTACCAAGGTCTCCTAGTAATATGACTCAGAGATTTAGGTATACAGATCTATGTAATAGTCGGAATAATCACTGCCACAATGACAAATAATGATCAACACGAACGCGTTGAAGAAATTATTGATCAGACCCACAGGACCTGTACTCAGTGACGACTTACTACCGGTCGAAGTCTTTTCGGTATCTAGGGTCTCGTCTTGCCCTGCTTTCAAATTATAACATCTGAACTGTATCAGCCCCTTTCCCACAATGCATCTGTACAATTTGACACTTCAACCTCCAACAGCTGTTTCGCAAGCCATTGTCGGAAATTTCTCTGGGGCGCGACAGCAGGAGATCATCGTTTCCCATGGCACTCGGCTTGAGCTACTCCGACCGGATGTCCAGACAGGAAAAGTCTCGACTGTAATTGCAACAGACGTTTTTGGATCCATTCGCTCTCTTGCCGCGTTTCGGTTGACTGGTGGGACCAAGGGTGAGCCCTTGTACGTATCTACTTGTTTGTATCCATTCACATATCACATTCTCAGATTACGCAATAGTAGGATCTGACTCTGGCCGGATTGTCATTCTTGACTATGATCCAAAAACGTCGAGTTTTGTGAAACTGCACCAGGAAACGTTCGGCAAGTCGGGTGCTCGTCGCATCGTCCCTGGACAGTATCTGGCAACGGATCCAAAAGGCCGAAGCGTCATGATATCAGCGATGGAGAAGGCGAAGTTGGTCTACATTCTCAACCGGGATGCCGCCGCGAACTTGACCATCTCCTCTCCCCTTGAAGCACACAAAAATGCCGCAATCATTCACCACATCGTAGGCTTGGATGTCGGTTTCGAAAACCCTATGTTCGCTGCGCTAGAAGTTGATTACACGGAGTCGGATCAAGATCCTGCTGGTGAGGCATTCAACAATGCTGAAAAGGTGAGTCATTAGTCTCGGCTAATTAATTCAGCTGTTAATTTATCTATTTTCCAGATGTTAACCTATTATGAACTGGACTTGGGGCTCAATCATGTCGTTCGGAAGTGGAGTGAACCGACAGATCCTCGCGCCAATATATTGGTTCAAGTTCCCGGTGGTCAATTAGCCTCCTCCGACCGATTCGATGGACCATCTGGAGTTCTGGTCTGTTGTGAAGACCATATAATTTATAGACACATGGAGGCTCAGCAGCACCGTGTCCCAATACCACGACGAAAACATCCTTTAGAAGACCCTAATCGGGGAATCATAATTGTATCAGCCGTCATGCACAAAATGAAGGTACCGGAATTGTTCGTTTCCTTGTACACTTCTGACTTGTTTTTCCAGGGTGCATTCTTCTTCCTCCTGCAAAGTGAAGATGGTGACTTGTATAAAGTCACGATTGAACACGAGGACGAGGAAGTGCGGTCACTTAAAATTAAATATTTTGACACAGTTCCAGTCGCGTCCAGTCTCTGCATCTTGAAATCCGGTTTCCTCTTCGCTGCGTCGGAATTTGGGAATCAGTCAGTTTATTCTAATTCCCATTCTTCAAAAATCTGATTTATTCATTTGCGTAGTTTCCTGTACCAGTTTCAAAAGCTTGGGGACGATGACGATGAACCTGAGTTCAGTTCGACATCCTATCCCTCGTTTGGAATGGCTGATCCAACCATCCCTTTACCACACGCGTACTTCCGCCCTCGTCCATTGGACAATCTTGTAATTGCCGATGAACTAGAGTCACTTGATCCGATACTGGACTCAAAGATTCTGAACATCCTGTCAAACTCGGATACGCCTCAGATTTTTACTGCTTGCGGTCGTGGTGCACGGAGCACATTGAGAACCTTGCGCCATGGTCTCGAGATAGAAGAGTCCGTCAGCTCTGATCTGCCTGGTATCCCCAATGCAGTGTGGACTACGAAGCTGAAGGAAGACGGCAAGTTCTGTAGTCAGTGTCTTGCGAACTTTATTGACATTATATCACAGATGCATTCGATTCTTACATCATTCTTTCATTCGTTAATGGTACCCTTGTCCTCTCCATCGGTGAAACGATTGAGGAAGTCCAGGACACCGGTTTTTTGTCCTCTGCTCCTACACTCGCAGTCCAGCAGATTGGATCCGATGCCCTTCTGCAGGTACACCCTCACGGTATCAGACATGTTCTCTCGGATCGGCGGGTCAATGAGTGGAAAGTTCCCCAGGGCAAAACCATCGTTAGTGCGACAACAAACAAAAGACAAGTTGTTGTAGCATTAAGTTCAGCTGAGCTAGTGTATTTCGAGCTGGACTTGGACGGACAGCTGAATGAGTACCAAGACCGAAAAGCTATGGGTAGCACTGTTCTGGCTTTGAGTATTGGGGAGGTCCCCGAAGGTCGACAGAGGACGCCTTACTTGGTGAGTGTAGAACTAGTTCTTACCCATTGCCTTCTGATGCACTATCCTTAGGCCGTTGGATGTGAAGATCAGACTGTTCGTATCATCTCTTTGGACCCCGAAAGCACTCTAGAGACCATCAGTTTGCAAGCTCTGACTGCCCCTCCCTCTGCCATTTGTATTGCGGATATGCTGGATGCCAGTATCAATAAATCGCAACCTACCATGTTTGTGAACATTGGCCTTCAAAATGGTGTTCTGCTCCGAACGGTGCTGGATCCAATTAATGGTCACCTAACAGATACGCGAACTCGGTGTGTGAGCCTCTTACAATTCATACCTGCCCTTCTCATTGGGCTTGCTTCAGTTTCCTTGGTACCAGGCCTATACGTCTCATTCGTGTTCAAATACAACGAAACCCTGCTATTCTGGCACTTTCGTCCCGATCATGGCTCAATTATACTCACCAGAATCTGATGCATTTCACACCCTTAATATTTGAAAACTTGGATTATGCCTGGAGTTTCTCTGCTGAGCTAAGCCCGGAGGGCCTTATTGGTATTGCTGGCAGCGTCCTTCGGTAAGTCTGTATGGAATGATTACTGGAAAAAACAGCCTCACTGCATTTTAGGATCTTCCAAATTCCGAAATTGGGAATGAAACTAAAGCAAGATTCCATTCCGCTCTCTTATACACCACGGAAGTTTATTACCCACCCTGGAAATCAATATTTCTACATGATTGAAGGGGATCATCGTGTGATGGGGCAAGAAGCTGCCAACAAGCGCATTGATGAATTGGTGAGTCCTCTGGTCATGCGATATATTTTCTAATAAAGTTCTCCAGCGCCAACAAGGTAGAAACATTGACGATGAGGTTGTCAATTTGCCACCAGAAGTGTTTGGTCGTTCAAAAGCTCCAGCTGGGACGTGGGCATCGTGTATCCGGATTATTGATCCTATACAGGTCAGCTAATTTTTCTTGCCATAACAACCACTGGCTTAGCATTCTATTCCCGGTAGGCGAAGACTGTTGCACTAATTCCGTTGGAGGGGAATGAAGCCGCTTTCTCCTTGGCAGTCATTCCGTTCTCTGCACGAAGTGGCGAGTTGCATTTGGTTGTTGGTACCGCTGCCGATACCTTCCTCTCGCCCCGGTCATGTTCTAGCGGCTTTCTTCGTACATACAAATTTATAGACGATGGTGCAGGGCTCGAGTTTTTGCATAAGGCATTTTCCTTTTTTTCGCCCTCTTCGCAACCCGAATGACCATCTTTTCCTTCCTGTAGACTGAGACGGACGATGTTCCGTTGTCCCTATTAGCATTCCAGGGGCGACTCGTTGCTGGTGTTGGCAAAGCTCTGAGAATATATGACATAGGAAAGAAAAAGCTTCTCCGAAAAGTCGAAAACAAGACATTCGCATCCGCAATTGTCACCCTTGCCACGCAAGGCTCACGGATACTAGTTGGCGATATGCAAGAATCGGTATCCTTTGCGGTCTACAAGCCTCCTGAAAACAGGCTCCTAGTATTTGCAGATGACAGCCAGCCGCGCTGGATCACTGCCATGGCCATGGTAGACTATAATACTGTTGCTGCCGGGGATCGATTCGGTAATGTGTTTGTCAACCGTTTGGATGCCAAGATATCAGACCAGGTGGATGACGACCCAACGGGTGCTGGAATCCTGCATGAGAAAGGATTGCTCATGGGCGCACCACACAAAACCAAGATGATTGCTCATTTTCATGTCGGGGATCTCATTACGTCGATACACAAGGTGTCGCTTGTTGCTGGTGGTCGTGAGATTCTTCTGTACACAGGGCTTCATGGGACGATAGGCATCCTCGTGCCATTCGTTTCAAAAGAAGATGTAGACTTCATATCGACGCTGGAGCAGCATATGCGGACGGAACAGAGTAGCTTGGTGGGTAGGGATCAGTTAAGCTGGAGAGGATATTATGCACCTGTGAAGGCAGTAGTGGATGGGGACCTTTGTGAGACGTTTGCAAGGTTACCGGGTACGAAGCAGAGTTCGATTGCCGGCGAACTGGATCGGACAGTTGGAGAGGTGTTGAAGAAACTGGAGCAGATGAGAGTCACGACGAGTGGGTTCTAGACATTGGTGATCTTTGTGTTTCTATAATCTTTGCTGTTCCTTGATATTTACTGTTCTCATGTGCACACTATCCAAAATCTGTATGTCCATACATGTAATTCTGTTGCAGCATTCGGTTGAATGTACTTTCCGTGAAGTCATCCTGGAACATAGCGATAACCAGTTTCCAACCTTCTTTCTGCCCTCCGGAATTCACTTTCAAATTTTCATGGCGACAGCACGTTCCTCCCTCGCCTCATATCCATTTCGAGTGAGCATTTGTCTATACCTCTCGACCTCCTGCTGAGTCCGTACTCCCTGGTAGTCTGTGGAACCTGACCAGCTGCTTCCACAAGCAAACGCGCGATTTGATCTCACACATCTGTATTATGCTTAACTTGACCTTCGCCCAGTCTACATTCATGGGGCAACGCACACCATTCTGGCTAGAGCACCAATCGCTATTGATCGATCTGTGATCCCTTGATAATCCAGACTCTTCAGTACCCGCACTCTGATGCGTGTGACAGTGTCCAGAGTATACAAACGGGAGTCCAGGAAAGTTTAGTCCTCTAGTCACTCTTCCCCAGTGGGACACCAGTGTAGTACAACGGTTCCTCGCATGCGGCTACAGGAATGGAACCTGGCTGCATGTTTTTTTTTTCTCCTTCGCACCAGGACCGATTCGGAATTGCTATAGCTTGAGACCGAGTCCATATTATAGTCTTGTTCAAATCGTCGCTTCCGCCACATCTGCCTGATTGTGTCATTTACCCTTCCCAGATGAAATGAGAGCGGTCTGCCTGCAGCGATTGTGCTGGCTGGAACCACGAATTGCAACACACAACCGTTGTCACACCGTTGGGATCTGGAACTGTTCATAGCTCGAGTCGTCCTAAAAGTCTTTGCTCACCACACTGACGGTCGCGCGAACTCCTGATGAAGGCATCTAGCTGTCTTATATCCTGTGTGCATCAGCTAGCCTTGTCTATGTATAAAAGATCTAATACTGATCAACTGATCATGAATAATCCGGTACTCAGTGGAAAGTGACATTCAGCCCATGCATCTGGAAGTTCCTCACAGTTTTGAATGCTTCAGGGACCCTACCTGGACAGTTGATCCGACTAGCTTTGAGTAACGACACCGAACGTGACCCAGTGCTAGGAGTCGAAAGCGAGGTGGTTTGCCGGGATGACAGCATCTCGAGTGCGAGGAGTGGATTGTCCGCAGCAAACTCGAAGAATTCGACGCTGGGCAATAACGCTCCATCCCCGAACCTCCCCATTGTAGACGGTAGGAGAGGTGCATCAGTCGGGAGTTTGACAGTTTTCGCACGTGGTATGCACTCTAGTAGGCTTTCTACATCGCGTGGAGGCTGGCGAACTGGGAGTGAGCCCCTCGACCAAGAAAAATCCAGCTCAAAGATCTGAAGTGTGGACGATATTCGTCTGAGAAAAGCACTGTAGTCTGACGTGGACCAATTCAGGCCAGACGTGTTCTTAAGAACGAGCCTGTGTATGTTTGGAAGATAAAATAAGAGCAGGAATGGTGCATTGTTTGTTTTCGTGCTGTACGTGAAGGTTACACTGAAAACATGTATATTCGGCAAACACAAAGGCGCCTTCTGCCAGGAACCCGAGGAATCGTCAGCATCGTGAAACGTTACACAGCCTAAATGCAACACTGCAACAGAAGCGCAGGCAGATAAGACTGTCAATAGAGTTCGATTGGTTATCGACTTGTTGACAAGGACGAGATGGGTAAGCTGTGACCAGGGAAACTGCAAGTCATGCATAAGGACACCGCCCAACATGAAGTCACATCGATGAAGACAGGGTGTTTCTGCGAAGGCAGTAATCGGAGTATCCCATGTGAAGGGCGTGAAAAAGTTGTCTACCTGGATTATAGCAAGGGATTTAAGTCTGGGGAAATATCCCGAAGGGAGAGCACAAATATTCTTCGCATTGACATGCGGGATGGCAAGAGCCAGTTCGCGGAAACAACGAGGATTAGGAATGATGATATTGTTCACAACCCAATCAGACTGGTGTTTCACCTGCGGATCGTTCCAGTCTGTTGACTCCATCTTGGCAGCATCTATTTTACCCATGGTCATGTTCAAAGCGAGAGAAGCTGAGGAACACCGAGATAACCAGCCGCCAATAAGTTCAAGAGAACTTGAGCGTACGGCAGGTAGATACGGGATTTTGATGTTCCACAAATTGGGGGTGTCAAACGCAACCATCCTCCAAGACGAACACACCTGAGTAACTATCAAGTGGCATTCTTTTGCACCATCCACCAACGGAAAAGTTGCATGTTCCGTTGTAGAGAAGAAAAGAATCTCCCTGATCAGCTCGGGTGGTAATCGTTTATGCGGAGCTAAGGCAGCTCTACAGAGTTTTATCTGATTTGCAAGGCACTGCTGTTTTGCGAGGAAGATAGCGAGCTGAACATCTAGATGATGAAGTTCTTGCTCGAGGATGGGGAGATTTGCACGAACTTGGGCAGCTTCTTCGTCCGATGGAGGTGCATTTGTACGACTGAGCTGCAGTAAACGATTCATCTTTCAGGGCGTTGGTGGCAACCGCTTGGACAGAGCCGGAAACAGATTGAAGCCTTGCTGCAGCCATGAGTTGAAGTCATATTATTTGGCCATATTTGACTTGCGTGCTAAGTATCATATCATGCTCTCACGTCTGGTCCTTCGCACTCCCTGCAAAGCCATAAACTACTCCTCCAAGAGGACCCTTGTCACTCTCAAAGATCACAAGGTAACCCTCACCACGTAGTTGACCTATAACTCCAACCAAGCGCACCATAGTACACCGCCCATGCAACTGCCAAAGGCCAAGGACGTGCCGGGGAAGTGAAATCGGAAGGACTCGTGTTGAACCTTGCTGTGCCGAAAACAATGGGTGGGACAGGGAAAGGTGAAAATCCTGAACAGCTCTTCGCGATGGGATATTCTTGTTCGTCGTGTTCTCTCCTTTCTTGTCGACATCTGATCTCTTGCTACTGCACGGTTCAGCCTGTTTCCTTGGAGCCCTCCAGCTAGCCGCGCGACAAATGGGTAAGCACGAAAGCGCCAAGACAGCGGTTGTACATACCGATGTGCACATCGGCGAGCCGACTGGCATGCCTGGATTTGGACTGGCGGTTGACATAAAGGTTGAAGGAGCGGATGAAGATGTCATCAAGGCTGCACACGAGGTGCGCTTTTCTTTATGTCAAGTTTTTGGTTGCAGCTAAATCAATTATGATAGCTGTGCCCGTACAGTCGCGCCTTGAAGCATGGTATTGTTGTGAATGTTTCCAAGGCCTAGTGTGTATACATAAATGGACCTGCCTGTAGTCTATTTTATATTATGATCTTATTGCGCATGTATTGAACGAAGGAGGTATAAGGAATGAAAGTGTAGTCCTCTTATTCTGTTTGGGTCGGAGTCTGATGCCAAACACGGTCGCTTAACATTTACCTCCTTGTTTACTTAGCGATAGACGACAATGGTTCTTGTCCTCGTAATTGGTGATCTCCACATTCCACACAGAACACACGATCTTCCCTCAAAGTTCAAGAAGCTTCTTGTGCCAGGGAAAATACAGCAAATACTATGCACTGGCAATGTATGTGACAAGGAGACATACGAGTGGTTTAGGACGATTTCACCAGATGTACACGTTGTCAAGGGAGATTATGATGAGGTCCGTGCAGAATCTTACCCAAGAGCCTCACTTCCAAATGAAAAAATGGCAGAGTCCAGCATTCCCGGTATCGATGACAGTGGTGCATAATCCAATCAAAATCGGTGTCATACATGGCCACCAGTGCATACCAACTGGAGACCTTGACTCTCTCAATTCGATAGCACGGCAGATGGACGTGGACGTTTTAATATCAGGGCACACACATACGTCAGCCCTTTGCATTTCATAAACGTCATGGCATGATTGACTGGGATTGTAGGTTCCAGGCCATCGAATATGACAACAAATTCTTTGTAAACCCAGGAAGTGCTACCGGTGCTTGGACGGGCGCAACTAACGGGTTCTGGTGTGTCCAATTGTCCCTCACGTAATGACACTAATTCCTCGATCAGTGATCCAACGCCTTCCTTTGCACTAATGGACATTCAAGGATCTGTCGTCGTTACATACGTTTACCAGCTGATCGAGGGAGAGGTACGCGTGGAGAAGATTGAGTGGAGGAAGGAGCAAGAACCTGTGCTTGGTGTGCCCAGGAGCACAGTCATGCCACAGAACATACCAAGTCCGATACCGGGCAGTCCGCAGGGTAGTTCAGTCTGGTAATCCAAGCAAGCAGGAGATGGGTTTGCGTCTGATGAAGTATTGTTATCTGTCATTCTTGTTGTATTTCTCAAGCTCATCTTCTCCTTTCCTCTCCCTGCGTGAGGGAGTGAACGAGGAGATCAACAGGGCTGGACATGAGGTATGTCTACTGTCTTTCTTGTGTCACCTTGTTCGTATTCATAACTTAGACCTCCCCGTACAGCCAGGTTGGGTGGCGCCATTGATGTTTAAAGGTCTAATTCTTCAATCACTTTCGGAACAATAAATAGCTAATCAAGACTACATTCCATCCAAACTCTCCTGTTGTCGGTGATGTTCTATTATACGGAGTAAGAATTCGTATGGCTATACTTACTTTCTCCAATTCCAATCCGGAATATCAATTATGCCCACCAATAATACGATTAGGTTACTTCCCTTTGCCGCGGTAGGATAAAAGCAAGCGAGAGTGGCTCAAACTGAGTTCTTTTGTCCTCCATGCCTTCAGCTCTTAATTCCTATGGCCGCACCGATGCTCAAGGAGCCGCTGATGATATCTTTATACATTCTATTCAACGATCTCGCTCTAGCATCCTATTTGATTCGTGGGATGTAGGACCACCCTCTGCATTTTTCTCTGTACATGTTTTTGTGGTGCTGGTCTTTCGGCAGAACAAGATTCACTGTCAACTCTACGAGCAATCACGGAAGCGCTACCACCGTTATCCCAGACCAAGTATTATTCTAACTCAGCTTATTCCTATCTGCTCACCAACCGAATGCCTGTCAACTACTTGATCCCTTCCGACATCCATTTTCTTGCTCCTTGGTCTTTTCTGGTCTATCACTGCTGAATCCCCCGAATGTCTGAAATCTTCCCATCATATCTGGCATCTTATTTTTGCCATCCTCTGTTTTCATGCTTATGCGCTTTTCGTGATCGGCTTGCTTTGGTTCATCTCAGTAGTTCATGTTTAGCTGCTTTGTTGGAGTATACTAACGACTGTCATTTTCTTTACAGCGTTGGTTCATAACATCAATAATCTTAGTCTAGATTTGGTCGATATCACCCTCACAGTTATCTTATCTACTGGATCAAAATTGTTTATGCAATGCTAATGGGTGACTTCCCGTAGGCGTTTATTCCATTGAATAGAATAAAATGTGACGAATAAACCCTGGATGGCCGACATGCCGAGTTCCACAAGTGTCGGATCGGACGTTAATCTCGCTTACAGGCGCTGAATAAACTTTAATCTGTTGAGCGGGTCTACCCCTTTTATAGATTTTATAGATGTTAATAAACCATTTTTGGAAGCTACTGAGCCGAACTATACCAAAACAAGTATCACTCCACGGCGCCGTCTACGCGACATTGTGCCTCGACGTAACTAACTTACTTATCTGCATAACTCTTTGTGGCGCCTGTCGAACAAGGTTTTGGGGCTGTAATATTATTAATCTCTAATCTGGAAAGTCACTCAATGGCTCGCATTTCCCTGTCAATTTAAACTCCGACGCCTGCAGACATGTGTAGATCGCATTCCACACATACTTTATGTGGGGAAAAATTCTCTTATAAATGAAAATGAGAAAGTATTTAGAGTAGGATGGTCTCATTCTTCTAATCTGGCCTTCTCTACCACAAGATCTCGACATTGAGAACCTTTTTAGAAATTCTGCTCCAAAGAAGTTGATTAGAAGTCTACAAAATAATGTCCAAAACGGTTGTGTAGAAGCCAAACTACACGATGCAGTCTTTCATGGTATATCCATTCTAAAAAGGAAATTTTCAGCGATCGGCGACGCGCTTGACGAGTAACAGCAGAAGGAGCTGGCCGAGCAACGAGCTCGCGCTGATGTAAATAGCGGTATAATTCACTTCCACAGCAACCCCACCAATCTCCACCAAAAGATAATGCTCCAGCAATGGAGTGGGAGGAAGCCGATGCTGGGATATGGAGGACTGACTCCTATCTGACTGTGACAAGTCGACGACCCACCCGACCAGGTGCTGTCGCAAGCGCCAGCATAAACCTTGTTTAAAGCTAAGGGACTGAAAATGTGACAACACTTGGACAACACCCAGTGCGCCACTCGTCTTAACTGAACCTGCCCCTAATGTACTTACTGGAAATGGGGGAGGCTTGTTTGCACATGTTGAAAAATGTATGAAATAGTAATTGTTGGGTGGAGAGACCTTACTCCTTTCTCCTATATAGTTAAAACCCGCTTACTTAGTATAAGTACGTACGAAGTGTGTTATGCATATCCAAAATCTGCGATCCCAGGCCCCAATGTTGACTTGAAACGTTTCGGTGGTGCTTAAGGAATAACTGCCGACCTAGACGCAAGTTGGCTATGAGCGAGTTGTACACATGCAGAGGTTTCAATTCGCATATGATCGTATCGAACCCCTCTTCATAATTGTCTGTACTGCATAAGTGCTCGTATCCGGTTGCGTATACATTGGTAACATGAATTGCGTGAGTGAAAAGGACTATTGTACACATAATTGTCCTCACGAGTTGGGAAACCCACTGCCCCTATCTCGTTGCAAGTCGTATAAAGTCGAAACAAAGATCATTCTTCACAATGACGCCTTCAGCCAAACTGGGTCAACCCCATCCGCCGAAGCCAAGTAACCCATCAAATCACTCGTCAAAAACTCGCTAGGCCACTGTTCCCTCACTTGCGACCTCAAATACTCCGCCGCCACCTGTACATGCTCCTCCTTTACGCCAGGCGCCAGCTTCTTAATACCCGGCGCCAGCTCCTTGATGAGCGCGTCAATGTACTCCGCAGTGATAGGCTGCCCCGAATCGAGCCGTGAGTTGTATTTCACCCACTGCCACAACTGCACGCGCGTGATCTCGGCGGTAGCAGCGTCCTCCATAAGATAGTTGAGGGGTATGCAGCCGTTTCCACCGATCCAGGCGGAGGTATATGCGAGAGCAGTGGATACGTTCTCGCGCACACCATCGACGGTGATTGCCCCCGGCACGGAAGTATTGAGGAGGTCGGCAGCAGTGACTTTCACGTCGTGACGGAGACGGTGGTACTAGAGATTGCGCACATAGGACTTTAGCATAAATATCGATAACCGTGGGCGTCAAAACATACTTGGTTAGCTCCGAGCATGTGCTCGTCAAAGATTTCACGTGCAATTTCGTTGATGAGTGGATGCGCGATCCATGTTCCGTCATGTCCTGCCGTTACTTCACGGAGTTTGTCAGCTCGAACTTTGGCCATGGCGACTTCATTGGCTTTGGGGTCATTCTTAATCGGAATCTGGGCAGACATTCCGCCCATAGCCGCGACCTTGCGTCTGAATAGGTCCGGATATCAGTGCTTGGGATACCGATAATGTAAGAAAACAACATACTTGTGGCATGTCTGGATTAAGAGCCTGACATAGGCATCCATAAATCCGACAGTCATCGTCACGTCTTTGCGATCAGGAAGAACGGCGCTCCGGTCCGCTCTGCGCTTCTTGATGAAGCTGAAGATATAGTCCCATCTTTAAATACATACATGAGAATGAAACTCGTTCTGCGCCCAAATATGAAATATACCTTCCACAGTTGAGTCCAGAAGAGTGATTTCGCAGCTCGAATAAGATTTCCTCCATTTGGAATGCGGCCGGCAGAGTTTCGATCAGAACAGTCGCACGAATGGTGTTGTGTGGCATGCCAATGTATGACTGGGAGAAGAGGAAGATGTCATTCCAGAGACGCGCTTCGAGATAGTGTTCCATCTTTGGAAGGTAGAAATAGGGTCCTCTCCCGGACTTGACAAGTTCCTTGGCGTTGTGGTAGAAATAGAGGGCAAAATCAAAAATGGACGCGGACATTGGTGCATTCTCTACGGTAACGCGTGGTTCGTCAAGATGCCATCCTCGAGGACTAGAAGCAAGCTGAAACGAAAAAGGCGCATATAGCGTGTAATCACGCACCGAACAAGGAGGACTGCAGGATTTTCAGACAACTTGTACGTTTTACCGCCAGATTCGAAATCAATCTGACGTCTGATAGCATCGCGAAGATTGATCTGGCCATTCAACATGTTCGCGAAAGTGGGAGAACTGGAATCTAGCGAACGAACGGAAGTCAGTTCCGGATTTCACATGTCAAACCGACGCAATCTGGGGGTTCACCTTCGAAGTCGGCCATAAAAGTTTTTGCACCACTGTTCAAAGCATTGATAACCATCTTACGATCGGTTGGACCAGTGATCTCTACGCGTCGATCTTCCAATCCGGATGCAGGGGGTGCACAATGCCATGAAGATTCGGCACGAATATGAGCAGTCTCAGAAGGAAAGTCAAGAGGAACGCCGGAATCGAATCTGCGCTGCGCGTCTTGCCGAGCTACAAGTAGAGACTGCCTGGTTGATTCAAACGTTCTATGGAGAGCAGCCAAGAAAAGAAGAGCATCATCAGTGAAAAGCTCAGCTTGAGCCTTTTGAGCAACTTTGGAAAGAATCTTGACGCCTTTGAGCATGATGTGATGATGGTGGGAGTTAGAGATATTGAAACATTTGAGGAGGCAGCATTTATATGTTCCAGACGTTGCCCAGAGTTTAATTCTCAATTTAGTCGGGGAGCCGTTGTCCGCATCCGGAAGCCGATCGGATCGACGTCAGTTTTGTAACATTTTCACATGCTCCCGCCTCTTTTGCCCTAAGTACAGGTTGAACAGCGCGCGGCCGCTGTCCCGGAAATCCTACAGCCATCCTTACTCCTTATGTACCGCATGATCGCCGTCGGTATCCCGTTACAGTGATAACGACCATCCTTCTCGTTCCTTTTAGTATACTATCATCATCTTCGCTCCTTCTTTGAAGCCTCGGGTGCTGAAACAATCAGGGTGAGAAATCATTGACTTGACGTCAGATGATACGTACCTGCAAGATCTTTCACCACACCTTCTCCAATCTTGATCACCCTTTTACATGCCATTTGCCATACCCCCACGCTCACGGACCCTACTTCACGTCAGCAGACTAGACGGCACCGAAAAAATTAATCGACCCACCAGCGGGCGCAAATGGGAATGAGACCCACCATTCCAATGGTCCAAACCACCCAGGCGGAAGATAGAACACCGCGGACTTGCGATACCACCATCCCACGAAAATTTGGAGCCCCGTGGTCAGCATCCATAAAACGCCATTGAACTTTACAGAAAACGCTGTTTTATTCGAGGCCACTTGGCTGTCTGTATGCAAACAGTCAGATATACATGCATGTTACGAGATGGGATACACACTCAATTTATCGAGGTCTGCCAACCCTTTATCCACGCTCCGCCGGAGCTTCGCCCATTTCGCAAATTGGTCCTGAGCACTCGTTTTCAGCAGCTCCGTCTTCGTGTTTAATAACTCCGTTTTCAGCTTCCGTAGGCGTGCATCCATGTCAAAGTAGAAAATGCGCAGGTAGAGCGCATAGGCCTTGTAACAGATTAAGCAATGTTTTCATCACAAGTCAAGAAGACCCACCAGTTCTAGTAGCACTCCTTGCCCGATCCACGAAATAAGCTGGGTAATGAAGACGAGCGCAAAGATGGTTATTATGAGAGACATAAGTTTGCCTCTGTCCAAAAGCGAAGTACAGTAGTGTGAATTAGCTGAGCCCAGAGAACACCAGGCTATTGTCAAGTTGACTGTTGAGGACTGATGACGCGGTGGACCCGCATGTCATAAATCACGTGATAGTTACGGGGAGCATCTCCGTCGCTCAGAGAGTGTAACTTGCACAGAAATCTTTGCATCTTTCAAGTAGAATTGATGCAACCATGAAATTGAAATATTGGAAATGGGTGTCTGATACAACTGCCAGAAGCTCATGTCCCATCTGTCCGTACAAGAGCAAGGACTCCATGAAGATGTCTCGCCAACGACCGCCTATTGTGTTTCTAACCATATCATGCGTTATGCTCATAACATGGATGCGCGTCGATTCGGTCACCGCTACACCTCCGACCATCTCCTCTGCCCACCTCAATACAACAATTAGATGTTCAATTTTGTCCTTCTCCAGTGACGGCGCTTGGCATTGTACTAGCAACAGATAATCATAAGCCGGATTTAACGACTAGAAAGACTCGGTACTGACTTGAATTTTTGTGTCCGTCTTCAGACGGAACCACTGAGGGATGGGCCTAAGAGAGTCATGGGTCTCAGCTGCATTCGCAACAAATTTTAGTTCCGAGACGCACCGATTTTGACGCCCTGCCTTTGCCAGAATTCGTTTTGTGCGGAAGGTCTTTTGAGAAGGCTGCATTTAAGTGTCATGTAGGATCAGCGACTGTTCATTGTCAAACCCGCGAAATAGTTACCATCGTCGGCGTGCAGTACGGTTGATGTCGTGGGGAAAAGGGAAAAATAAAGTTCAAGTGAGGAACTGTACAGTTGTCATTTCGTATTTTCCACGGTCGACTCGGTAGCTGCCGAGTTCTTTGACATGTCGCCGTCGTTCTCAGGCTGCAACTCCATTTGACAGTGAACTTGCTTAAGCATGTTATTCTTCAGCTGGCTGTCCTGTCTGTTCTTAGCCGCTCTCATTGTAGCCAAGGAGGCTCCGACGGAGCTTGTGATTGACACAACCTATATGCCTGATGGTTGTACTGCCAAGGCGAAGAAAGGTGATCAAATTACAGTCCACTATGTGAGTATTCGGAGACGCGATTCCGAGCCAAGTTGACTACAATCATGCGTGTGGTCTGCAGACCGGCAGACTATTCGAGAATGACAAAGAATTTGACTCCAGGTTCGCTTCTATTCATTTGTAGAAGACTCCACACCTGATGCGTGGTATACGGTAGTGTCAAGCGCGGCACTCCCTTGCCTTTGACATGTGAGCCTCTATTTCAGGTTGTCAAGATAGTTCACACTTCATGCTTTCCTACCAGTGGGTGTTGGTCAAGTTATCCGTGGTTGGGACCAGGGGCTCCTCGGCATGTGTGTCAATGAGAAACGCACACTCACTATCCCTGCGGCCATGGCCTACGGTAAGTTTCTTCAAATTCCATTCCTCCATGATAAGCTGTTCCTTTCCCCTCTAGGTGCTAGTGGTGCTGGTGGCGTAATCCCTCCCAATGCAGTTTTGGTGTTCGACTGCGAGTTGGTCACCTTGAAGAGTAAAGAGGGCACAGACCATGAGGAGTTGTAGACGTCGTCATGTACTGCGCGCTCGCTATAACGACAATTGATAAAATACTGGTGCACTTCCATGCAGTCTCGACTAACCATAATATGGTAATCGACAAGACTCTCGTTAACCTCTGATGAGCTACTTCAAATGTATTACCATTTGGCCCTACGTACGTGTCGTCATTCGTCTCTTGCTTATCCTCGAATGGGATGTAAGTAACTGTGCTAGACTAAAGCATCGTGCTGCTTGACATCAAGCAGTATCTAACACGCGAAGATTTACCTGTCTTCTGGATCCTTCCGTATTTAATAGTTATTTAGGTCTTCAGCCCTTTGATTTTGTATACGTATTTATCATTTTCACTTGTGAACGATGCCTGATTCGACGAACGTTACATGTGGGATCGCCAACACATCAAAAATCCGCCAAAGGGATGCTCGATTGACACCATTATGAGATTTTCCAAGGACACTAGCCACTGACAAGCATGTCTGCAGGATTATTTAAGCCTACAACTTGCAAGGTGGGTTGTATCGAGCTTTTATAACGTGATAGTGTTCAACTTGACCATCAAGTAGAACATGAACTGCGAAGATTCTTGAGGCTGCCAGCACACATGCAGCACCTTCCTCTTCTTGGGTGGGTGCGAGGCTGAAAATTGTTATTGTAACATAAGCATCTTTGGACCATAAACGCGCACATATCTTCGTTCACCTTAGGTCATACAAGAGAGTATCATGCGCAAAGTATGTTGTATACTTCCCAAATAACATCCACCTCAGCTTCATTTCCAGGTAGACGGCGTTATGATCCTGATACTAGAGCACAATCTGTTATAATAGTTTACCGTAAGGAGGATTGTGTTAAAAGATAAATGGTTCAATATATACCGGTAAAAGCTCTACCAGCTCGCAATGTCTACTTCTGCCTCCCCAAATAGACTCGTTTTCTTAACCTCGAAACCCTCAATCTCAGCCGACTCTGACATCTCATTCCTGTTATATAACTCGGGGAATACGTTCCTCAAAAATCTTGAAACGTGTCTATTGATTTGCTCAAATTCCAATAAGAATCCATCATGCCCATCGGGAGAGGGTATCACGACGAGTTCAGCGCCGGGAATATGCGCCGCCAGCTCGCGCTGTTCAACCGTTGTGAAAAGCCCGTCAGTTGCGATGCTGATTATTAGCGCCCCCGGCGGGATCATCGACAACGCCTTCGCAAGGGCTACTGATGGGTCGAACTCGTTTGTCCGCCCCCGGGCAACGTCATGCGTGTCCATCTTGCGCGTGATGTGGATATAGCAGTTTGCGTCAAAACGCGCAGTAAACTTTTCCCCCTGGTAGCGCAAGTACGACTGTGCAGAAAATATCGGCGGTCGCATAGTTGGAGTTTCAGTACCACTGAGCTGCGTTTCCCCATCCGAGGCTGGACTGACGTTCATACGTGGTTTGGCATTCCTATGCCCGTCGTTGTGGGCGGCAAGCGCCTCGTCTGCTTGAGACATTCTCGGAGAATCCGGTGGTGTGACGACACCTGTCCCCAATTGGGGTTTCCGCCCGAATCGATTCTCAAACGAGTCCCGAGACCGATACGTTAGAAGTGCGCTCATACGCGCAGCAGAAAGTCCTGACGAAGGCTGGGTGGTGTAGAATCCATCCTGGTACGCCGGGTCGCTGTAGATGCTTTGGCGCTGCGCCTCACCCCAACTGATACACCATGCAGAGTGGCGGGCGGAAGTGGCGAGCGGGATAATATGTTTTACATAACCTGGAGGTGTGCAGAGTGGCCATTCAAGGACGGCCATCCCACCCATGGAGCCGCCGATAGCTACGCGGACGGATGACACGCCGAGATGGTCGAGGACAAGCTTGTGTAGACTGGAAAGGTCGAGATAAATAGATGAGCGCCATGATAATATGGTAAAACGTACCGTACATCGTCTCGAATACTGGTCGGCGGGAATTCAGGCCCATAGATCCTTCCGGTATTTGGGTCCACAGTTATGGGTGACGCAGTTCCATAAGGCGAACCAAGCACATTCGCGCAAAAGATGAAGAAACGATTAGGATCAAAGGCCTTTCCTTTTCCAATTAGGGGCCCCCACCTTTCATCCAACTTATGAATCAGGTTTCCAATCAATAATACAAAAGTACTCACCAATCCTCAACGTCCGCACTTCCCGTGAATGCGTGACATATGACCATGACATTATCTTTGGTCTCATTGAGCGAGCCCCATGTCTTGTATGCAACTGGAACACTCTTGAGCTCTGTGCCGCACTCGAGGGTGAATGAGGGCACCGTGTAGTAAGATTGGTCGATAAGGGTAGTCAGAGGAGACACGGTCACACTGCTCGTCATTTTTCGTCCTCGTTATCGGATCCAGCGGATCAAAGTTTGAAGGAAGACTGTTTGAACTACAACCCACCAACCTTTCGGTATAAACAACTAGATGTGGTCGTATGGACTCATAAATAATTTCAGACCGTGTAATTGAATGACGAATTTACAATCAGATAAGATAAGATCATGACTTGGAGTACCTGGGCTACACACACAAGGCAGGCGAGCTTCACCGAGGCTGACAACCGAGAGAGCCAGCTCAACGAGCAACCTTCGTAACGACGATATAACATAGTTGGGCTAGCACATCTGCAATAATCCCCGGTCTGGCAGCCTCTGTATTACCTAGCTCCGATGTGGTTTGACGGCGGCTAGCGCAAGATTGAGGAGTCCTCGGAACTGCATGGTGTCATCCTCCATGTATTATTAACTATTGATCAAGGTAAAGCATAACGTTACATGAAAATTGAAATCGTGATATCAATTCAATATCAATTCGACTTGGCTCGTATTTTGGTAGGTTGATTCGAGGGCCTATCGGCTTTGGTACAACACGTGAGAAAAAAACACAGTTACATTGTCCTCACGACGATGGCGACAGTACATCCTTCTCGTATGCGCCTTGTACCTCAAGATTCGAAACAGGCGCATATAACCTCATATCATCGACGTTCAGTTTCTCCTCGCAGAGACCGTAGTTCCTTATCCAACCGCAATGCCGACAGGGATAAAGACGATCATCGAAGCTCGTACAGAGACAGACCCCGCCCTGACAGTATACGAGGAGGGGATCGCAGTGGAGACAATATTCGTGATGGACGCCATGACAGTGACCGCCGGCGAGCAAGTCCGCAATACGACGACTATCGAAGGCCACTTCCGCCTGTAGAAGGTCGGACACCTTGGAGTCAACATGAAAACATGTATCCTGGTCGTCGAGGCGATATTGTGAGGGACCGGCCCCATGGAGGATCAGGAGCAGATTTTATGGAAAGGTTCGTTCTCAAGATCGTCGCTTGGTTTACAAAGCTAATAGTAACTGTGACAGCCGCAGACTACAAAGAGAAAGTCAGGTAGTCAATGTCTGGCCTTCATCACCAAAAGCTCCAGCTCGTTCACCGTATGTTTTTGTTCATCTGATCACACTTCCAAACTGACTCGTCCTTTAATGATTTTAGGTCTCCAAAACGTGGTAAATCGAGTAGAAAATCAAAACGAGCGAGATCTCCGTCAACTAGCGATCCTTCCTCTGATGAGGAGAGGCGTCGGAGGGAGCGTAAGGAGAAGAAGAGGGCTAGGAGAGAACGGGAGAAGGAGAAAGAACGGGAGGGGCACAATGAACGTAGACGTCGCAGATCAAGAAGCCCGCGGCGAAGCTATGATGATGATGATGATGATGATGATGACGACGACGACCACAGACGGCGGCACAGGAGCAGGTCCGTTACCAAAACTCGAAGTAGAAGCAGAAGTAGAGATGTTCGCCGGAGTCCCGCGCGCAATACACCACCATCAGAACATGATGACGACTGGGTCGTGAGGTCTCCTCCGATTACCCCTCCCGTGGCTATGCACAGTGAGGCCAAACAATCGTCCCTCGCTCCTCCGCCTGCGCTTTCTAGGTCAAATGACCAAGATGAATCAGACGAGGAAATAGGACCACAACCTATGGTGAAAGTTAACTCTAGCAAACGGTTTGACGAGCGGTCTTACGGCGGCGCCCTTCTGCGTGGTGAAGGCAGTGCGATGGCTGCATTCCTGCAGGAAGGGACAGAAGCACGTATCCCTCGTCGTGGAGAAATTGGGTTGACGTCGGAAGAGATTGCGAAGTACGAGGATGTTGGTTACGTTATGAGTGGTAGTCGTCATAGGAGGATGAACGCAGTACGGATGAGGAAGGAGAACCAGGTTATCAGCGCGGAAGAGAAGAGAGGAATCTTGAAGTTGCAGCGGGAGGAGCGCGAGAGGAGAGAGTCAATTTTGAGGGAGGAGTTCAACGAATTGGTGAATGAACACTTGAGGGGTGTGCCAACCAGCGGGCCAAAGTGACGGGAGATACTTGGGATGTATATGTACGTCTAGAAGCCACGGTTTTGATTAAAAAGGATGATGTTCTGCTATGTCTGCAGCCAGCGGGTGTTCCCTCCTGTCGCTGGATGTAGGCCTTTGTAGAAATTCAGTTACATCCCATTCATTCGTACAGCGCGATCTGATGATAAATTTAAACTTAAAAAGGTCTGTCCACGATTCATAATGTCAGGTAGACTGACACTTTCAACATAGAGTTAAGTATATGGGAGGCCCAGACTCGGAGCCATGAGCCATGCTTTAATCATACAATTCGTATAATTGGTATCTTGTGGCGTCTGAATCTCAAGGGACCACTGTTTCTCGTGAGTATCATTATCAATAGGACCATTGAATATTGTTACTCGGCCACGTTGCCTACTACTGGATTTCACGAAGGTCGGATTATCTTTGAGATGTCGTACTCAGTACTTACTAACTAGATGACCAATAGCGTCAGTATTGTTGCAGCCGATGACATGTCAATAGGCCCCTCCAACGACAAGTTCTGTTTAGTTTCTGTTTAGTGTTTGGTTCTATCAGTGATAGAACCCATGCCGAGACGCGGCTGGCATACTTACTCTTACTCAAGAGGTGGAACTTCGCCACTGCATTCGGCTCATCGGTATGGGGTTCCATCATTGATAGAATCAAATGTTTAGTTGTCGTGAAGGGGCCTATCGACATGATCTCGGCTGTGGCAGGACAACGGTACATGCATAAGATGATCGGTTATCAGCCAGCTGAACGCCGTGTCACCCGGGAGTTCCTGTCAGCTGGAACAGTGAATGCCCCCATGCCTCCCTGTAGGTACGTTGAACTAGGCAAGGATTTACATCTTTCCAGTACATCATGATTCGACCCGCAAGTCGCATGTGGTAGTTGCTGCAGACTCGGAAGGGGATTTCCTCAGAAGGGTGAGCATTCAATATTTCCCTGAAGCCTGATGAGTGCTCAGGCACATAATGATGACCACGACCACTTCTACATTACACAATTCTGATGACAGGTGAGGCCACTCCCCATATGGGCAGCATCAAAATTCTACGTACGTCCATTGAATCTCAGTACGGGCTATGGGCGTTATATCAGTGTGCTGACTTTACAAGGAAATTTCAGGCGGCGCCTTCGAGTAAAAGCTTAGATTTAAATACTGGGCTTGGACCTTGCAAACGCATAATATGGCATCTCAACTTGAAGTTGCTTTTTCAGGTCATCTCTTGCTACTCTGCTTTCCAGCTTGGGGTATGTGTCCCAATTTGAAATGAATACCTTCCAAGAACACCACTTAGTGTTCTGATAACAGGACATCTCAGACCACTAAGTGCGTTCGCGAGTAAGGTCGTACAAGAACGCCCTAATATTGCCATCACCTTCTTGACGTTGGGCGGTCTTGACAAGATGATCAAAGGAGAAATCGATAGATACATACCCAATAATCGAACTGGGTCAAACTTGAAGGCCAATATCAGGTGACTTGGATTTCTTCCCAAATTCAGTTCGGCATGCATTATATATCTTCATAGACTCGTCAATATAGGCGGACAGGGCTTGGATCCTTTTCAACTCATGCCAGACATCTTTAATCGATTCCCTGATTACTATCAAAAGCTTGTAGCCTGTGAATCCGTTCAATGTCAAAGCACCGGAACAATCTTTTCTGCCATCCTTAGTCCAACTGTGGCTATCGTTGACGTACGTACGATTCTTTCCTCAACTCGCATGCCTGCACTAAGTTCTAACCACTCTTATGTAATACAGTTCTTTTTGCTACCAGTCCTATCAGCTATTCGCGCTATAACCGGTAAAACGGTCCCTGTTTTGGCATGGGGTTCGGGAGCGGTCTTCGCTACACTGCGTGTCTTTGGCCCAGAAGAGCTTGGCGGTCTGGGCGATGTTCCAGCGAAGGCAAACCTCCTAGCTGAGGCAACTGGAAGGGATATCGGCGAGGTAATACACGAGGTTAACTATTCTCTTGGCTAATGATTCTTTTAAATAATTCCTGATCAATCGCAAACAGTTATCTAATCCCACAAAGGGGGAGCTGGTTGCCGTGCCTGGAATGCCAATTCAATACGATTATGAGTGGTTCCCGCAAGCGGTAAGAATATAACCACCATCTTTCGAGTACTTGCATCGATTCATGTTCGTATGACACCAGGTTGATAACTCTGCGCATGCAGATGATCTTCACATGGCTGGATATCGGTGGGTTCACTGTCTAACCTTCTGTTCATTTGGTTGTGGCGCTATCAGTTGCTCTAACTGACCTTTGCTTTCCAGATTCCTTATTCAATGTGACGGGTTAATTTGTACCTCAAGCAGCTCCTACGAGCCAGAGTCTATCGACGCTATGCGGAAATGGTTGGCAGACTCTGGCAATCGAGAGCTTTATGTTATCGGGCCGCTAGTTCCCCCTGGCGTTGGGAAAGTTGGTGTAGGTCTTTCTGACAGTGCCAAATCGTTTGAGTTGGCGGGGTCGGAGAATGGAAATGAATGTCAACTGTTCATGGATAGGGTCTTGCGGGAACGTGGAGAAAAGTCTCTCATTTATGTGAGCTGTTTATATACTGTCAGTCGAAGTCATTCATCTTATTCATCCAGGTCGCTTTTGGAAGTTTTTGGTGGCCTAAGGATGAGTACCTGTGGGTGTTCGTCGATGTCCTTTTGGAGCTTCGATTTCCTTTTGTATGTCGTTATTTTTCACAAGTTGTCCTTATCCACTAAATGCTTGGATAGATCTTATCTGTTGCATCACCGAAATCAAAGGTACCGACAGAAGTAACTCAGAAGGTGAAGGCATCCGGAACTGGATTTATATCCAAGTGGGCTCCTCAGCAGACGATTTTGAACCATCCGGTAAGCTTTCCGCTTATCATGGACAATTTTGGCACTTGTAATGGTGTACTGAGAGCTCACGCTATTATCCGGATCGACAGGTCACAGGCTGGGTCCTAACACATGGCGGACAAAATACTATAATAGAAACATTGGCACAAGGTATACCCCTGTAAGCCTTTCGATTCTTTTTATCACCGATAACTACTTAGAAACCGTGGACAGGATTACATGGCCGATAACGGCCGACCAACCTGCCAGTGCTGCATATCTCACACTCACCCTTGATGTCGCATTCGAGTTGATTCAGGTTCGAATAGGGGAGAGTGGCCTGAGGCCACTTTATCGTGGTGTGCAGCCCACAGGAACACTGGATGCTGTTGCTTCTGAGGCCAGGCATGTGTTGCAAAGTGCTGGGGGGAAAGAAGGTGAAAGGAAGAGGAGAAATGCAGAGGTTATTAGAGATAATTTGAAGAAAGCATGGGAGGAGGATGGGGAAGGATTGACAGATTTAAGACGGCTTTTACGAGACGCTTTGAAAAAGGAGTGAGTGACTACTAGGAATTTTGTGTGCAAGTAGAGAACGGTGGTTTTCGATTGAATCATGCTCTGCGTTCGTTATTTATGGCTGGGAGAGAAATGCAGTGATTTTATCCTGTTCAACGAACAATCAACGAATCCATGATAATAAAACAACAATCAGACTCAAACTGCCTCCGAGTTACCCATTACATTGCCTGGTGATCGAAAGACAAAAGAACGGCCCGGCCTGTTTTCGTATTTTGGCACGCGGCGCGGCCATGAAAAGTCGGCTCACATATTATAGGTGTGGTGGCCGCTGAAATTAAATAATTAATTCAAGGAGGGAGAGAGATGGAGGCGCCTGCAGTCCTCTGCTAAAATCCTAGTGATAGTACAGATTGGGAATCAGTATGGCAACCATCAAATTTTTTAGGCCGCTTCGCGGCTCTGCTATCTAATTGACGCCAAATTTAAGATTCTTGCAGTATTCTTGATTCCAAGCTACTCTTTGCTCATCATCACAAGGAAAACATTGGGAAAGCAAGTATGAAAAATTTAACAACAACCCTAGCATATTTCTTTCACAGATTTTGCGACACCGATGCCGACGCCGGTTTAGGTAGTAATATATATTAATAACTCTGTTACGATCACCGACTTTGATTAACGATCAGCGCATCAAAGTTTGTATAAATATTCGTTGTAGATAATTTATCAATATAAGTTTATTATCGCTCCTTTGAGTCCTCAGAGCTCAACAGGTTATGGGCCCTGAGGTTAACTGAATTCACTCGCACAAAAATCATCCTAACACTCTTTACCACCTTGCACAATGACCGACACATCAAACTCACACACAAACGTTTACCAGATCGACAGGAGCCGAAAATTACGCCGCATGGAAAATCAAAATGATGGACATCTTGACGGGACAAGATCTGTGGGAATATGTCAATGGATCTACTATTTGGTTATCAGAAGATGTGGCAAAGGTGGCATGGACAAAAAGGAATTGGCTGGCGCTATCTACGATCAGATTACGGGTAGCCAACGAAATTTTGGTATACGTCGTGAGTTCAACATCATCAAAGGGGAGCATTAGGTATTGTGTTGGCATGCAGGAAACTATTTAGGGCTCAATGCGAGGAGATGACACCCATCGAAGATCATATTCAAACATTGCGTGGCTATCAGGAGGAGCTGCACAGTCTAGGACAAAGAATTGATGGGGAGGAGTTTTCACAGATTCTGCTAAGCTCACTCAGGCCTGAAAGCTGGAATAACTACATTGCATCCATTGACACTATGGCCCTAACAGATGCATCAAAGTTGATTGCATGCATCCTAGAACACGATGATACAGCTCTCTATTGCCCTGCATGCATACTATGGCATTTTTCGCAATTGTGCACACCTCCTAGACAGCTTCTGCTCACTTTGTGCAGTGTGCTTTTGTGCTTTTGCATGCCTTCATGCACTTTTGTGTGCCTTTTACATTTCTACTGCGCCTTTGGATCCCTCTTAGCTGCCTTCTGTTGTGTGCTCTAAATGCACCTTGTTATGCTTCAAACTGCCTCCATGCACCTCCCCACTCTCCTTATCTGCCTTTCACAGTTATTGCATGCTCGATGTGCCTTTATGCACTCCTTTTACGCTGATGTGTTCAGTTGGTACTCGGGGCAGAGTCTCAACAGAAGGGGCGAACACTTAACCTACAACTGCAGGCATGCTCGGGCTGAGGGGGGAGTTCGCTTAGAGGGCCTCGGATCATCCTTCAGGGTGCAAAGACTATGGGGAGGCTAGTGTTGAATTAAATCTGCACGTGGCACCTATTCTGTGCCTCAGTGTAAACACATATACATGTAAATACATGTATACAAATATGTCATAATGACATGTGGACAGGAACCATGTGGTACACTGCCCTTTTCTCCACCCCACTGAGCCTCACGTGACCTGAGCCTCATGTGACCATGTGGGCTCTCTAGGTATATAAGTATGCTGTACCTCTACCTAGCAATACAGAGAGTTCTACGCCCTCTAGCCTAAGTTACTTAGCACACTAACCAACTCAACAGGTAAGTAGTAAGATCTGTGAGCACTCTACACTGCGCATAGCGCGCTGCTCAACAGATTATGGGACCTGTGGGCGACGTTGCACAGCTATAAGCTCCTCAGAGCTCTAGTTGGAAGGAGTTGTATTGTAGCCCCTCGGGGCTCCAACTCACACATTGTGCACAGGTCTTACTACCGACGTGCTTCACTGTGCTGAGCACCTCGTTGCTTTTGTGACAGGGTTAGCCTCTTTCTGACATGACGTCATGGAGCGATGATGCGCCCGTTTGGCACTCATCATGTGCTAAAACAAAAGTTAATGGGAAGACAGAGTTGTGCATCACGCGCTTATCCCCCATTTTCTATCTCCCAGATTTGACAAGTCAGCTTATGTCAATGGGAGTGTTCCTCGTTGCTGAGGAATATACTGTAAAAGGAAACAGTAAAATAATTTCCTTTGTCGACAAAAAAGGAAAACCCCAGCTCGATGCGATGCCAATAATATGTGGCGAAACCATCTATGTGTGTGATTTGCACATTCAGAGCACTAAGAGATTAGAAGTCATGACTATCTACATTGCTGACTATGACATTTGGTACAAGTGGCTTGGCCATCCGAGCGAAGCTGCCGTGCGACAGATGCCAAAACACACCCATAAGTTTTCCAAAGATCTAAAAAATCCAAGGGACAGGCACATTTGTCCAGGGTGCACCAAGGGAAAAATGACATCAAAGTCATTTCCTGGATCTGAGTCTCGGGCCAAAGAGGCCTTTGAGCTGATCCATTCTGATCTGAAGGAATTACCAACACTCAGTTATCACAAGTACAAATATTTTATCATATTTGTTGATGATCGAACTTCACACATATGGAGTCAGTGCCTGAGAAAAAGGTCCGATGCTGCTGAGTCAATCAGACAGTTCGAGGCGATGGCCAAAACACAATATGATGCAAAAATCAAGCATTGGCGTTTCGATCCTGGGGGGGAATTCCATGATCGGGAACTCATAACCCAGCTCAAAGAGGCTGGGATTAAAATTGAGATGTCGGCGCCCCATGTCCACCAACAAAATGGTCATGCTGAACATGTGATCAGGACACTAATGGAGAAAGCACAAACATTGCGCTTTACTGCCTGCCTACCACAATCATGGTGGGAATTTTGTGTAGAGCATGCTACGTATCTCTACAACCGAACACCAATAAACCACCTAAAATGGCAAACTCTGATTGAAGATCTTGATGGCAAAAAGCCCGATCTGAGTGATGAGAAGGTATTTGGATGCGGTGCCTATGTTTACCTGCTGAAAGAGAAGCGTCCTAATAAGTTAGCTGCAAGATCAGAGCTCATGACATACATTGGCCTGGCAGATGGCATCAAAGGTTGGCACTTTATGCGCCCATCAGGGTCAATATTTGTCGGTGCTACAGCACTCTTTGATGAAATTCTGTTCCCTCATTGTCCCAGGGCCAAGACCCCGGCAAAAACTGATCTCGGGGATATACCCCCTTCTGGAGATAATGACCACTCTGGGGGATCAGAGGATGATAGCGATGGAGGAAGTGATGACAGCTTCGATCCGGGCCATGGGCATTATGCTCCACTGGCGCCGAATCCTCCTCCATGAGCTGCGTCCCCACCACCTTCACAATCAGGGTCTGGAACCCCTAAAATCTCTAGAGACCCGCTGTTCGGCTCCTTTGGCGATCTGCCTCAGGGTGCTGATCTGTTTGCGCTGGCAGGTGCACTGGGTCCATCGTCCCAGCCTAGTCCAGCACCGCCAGCAGTAGAGGCCCCCATACCTCCACTAAGGTGATCAAACAGGCAGCGACGAGTCCCAACTCGTCCGGGCAATATCTATGGTAAAAATCGCAACCCTGTTCAAATTGAACGAGACATTGCGCGGGAGCACCAATGGTGGGAACCAGTGGGACAAGGCAGGAGTCGCGCTCCAGCCCTCCCTCAGGTTGAAGAAGAGGTGCCAGCTGGGCCCTCTCAACCACCAGTGGCAAGTAGAACTCCTCCTGCACAGACCCTGGATAATTTGGGATTAGAGTACATGACAACCCCTCAACCTCAGGAGTCTGAGGTGCCATGGATTTGGCACCAGAATCCCAATGAGGAGCAAGGACGGTGGTTACCCAATTCGGGTACCCCGTCATATTGGGGCCCTAGAAGGGATAATTATGTTGCTGAAGGTGGAACAGATCTGATGCGCCTTCTGCTTAGCAAAGCAGTTGCACCATCTACAGTGTCAGATCCTGTCCCGATCCAGTATCGCAATATTGCATGCTTACCCAAGCCTGTGCAATCAGAGTGGAGAAGTGCATGCCTGGAGGAACTAGAGGCCCTCCGTAAATGGCATGTCTATGACTCGTAGATCTCCCTGCTGGCCGAAAGGCCATCAAAAATAGATGGGTTTTCTCTATAAAATCTGATGGACGAAAATGGGCCAGACTCATGGCCAAAGGCTTCTCACAAGTCGAAGGCATCGATTATGATGAGATATTCTCTCCAGTGGTCTGCTATGAGACAGTGCGCCTTATGTTTGCCCTGAGTGCCCTGGAAGGCATGTACATGACGGGACTCGACGTAAAAACTGCATTCCTGTATGGCAAACTAGATGAGGAAATTTACATGCATCAACCCGAGGGATTTGTCATCCCAGGTAAAGAGCGCAAAGTCATGCGCTTATGCTGAGCATTGTATGGCCTTAAACAGGCTGCCCTAGCATGGTGGAGAGAGCTAGAGATGTTCATGCGATCCATTGGATTTGAATGTGCCAGCTCAGACGCCGGCATTTTTATCTACAAAAATGGTAAAGACATTGTCATCACAATAATCTATGTCAATGATGGTGTGTTCTTGGGGAAGAACAAACACCTTGTAGAGGAAAAGAAAAATGCATGTCTCAAGCATTGGGAGTGTCGGAACACTGGTTATGTTACTGAATTCCTTGGTATGTGCATAACACAAGGCACATTAAGAATCACTCTGAACCAAACAACCTACCTAGCCACTGTGCTAGCTCGGTTTGGAATGATAAATGCCAAGGCATCCCCCACTCCACTTCCCATGGGATACGTCCCTATGGAAAACCCTGATGAGCCTAATCCAGCTCTCAGAACTGAGTTTCAATCAGTAATCGGGTCTTTATTGTACCTGATGCTTGGAACTCACTCTGATATCGCCTTCACGGTAATAAAGATGTCACAATTCTTGGCTAATCCGAGTAAAGAACATCTCGATAAGGCATGTTACATAATGCGCTACCTAGTTGGTACTCAATCATATGAGCTTATCTATGATGGCCACAGCAAACAGGGCCTCCAAGCCTTTACTGATTCAGACTGGGCATCCGACATCGTGAAACGCAAGTCCACAACGGGTTACTTGGCCACCTTAGCAGGAGGCATCGTGTGCTGGCAGTCCCGTATGCAAAAAACTGTAGCACATAGTTCCACAGAAGCTGAATACATGGCTCTCTCTGACACTTGTCAGCAGATAGTGTGGATCACATCCTTATTTTCCAAATTGGGATATTCCTTGAGTAAGGTGCCTATCTGTGCCAATAATCAGGGGTCAATCTTCATTGGATCTAACCCCGTTCAGGAAAGAAGGACTAAACATATCGATATTCGCTATCATTATACATGCGAATGTATCGAAGACGGCAAGGTCACAGTCATCTTCATCCTGGAAACTGAAAACCCAGCAGATATGTTTACTAAAAATCTCAGGAGGCAGCTCTTTGAGAAATTTAGAAGCTCCCTCGGAATTAGATTTGAGGTTCAAACTTAGTACCTATACATGGCACCTTGGATCGTAAAGCCCCTCCAAGTCAATGCCGGTACAGTTTGTGGGGGGGTGTTGAATTAAATCTGCACATGGCACCTATTCTGTGCCTCAGTGTAAACACATATACATGTAAATACATGTATACAAATATGTCATAATGACATGTGGACAGGAACCATGTGGTACACTGCCCTTTTCTCCACCCCACTGAGCCTCACATGACCTGAGCCTCATGTGACCATGTGGGCTCTCTAGGTATATAAGTACGCTGTACCTCTACCTAGCAATACAGAGAGTTCTACACCCTCTAGCCTAAGTTACTTAGCACACTAACCAACTCAACAGGTAAGTAGTAAGATCTGTGAGCACTCTACACTGTGCATAGCATGCTGCTCAACAGCTAGTACGGTGGTTTTCAATGTGCACACTAGTTGTGTATGCTAAAGGGGAGGTATGCGCAGTGGTGGGAAAGTGCACAATGCAAAGAGGCAAAAACGCGCAGTGCAGAAAAATGCGCAACAGGAGTGCAAAAGTGCGCAATGACAAGGGTGATGAAGATGGGAGGTGTAGTGGGATGAAGACGGCACTGAGATGTGCTGGGGAGGTGATGCAAAGGTTGGGGGCACTAACGGGATGAAAGCACAAGGGGCGGAAAAAGGCGCAAATGGTGCACAAAATGCGGCTATGCAAATAGGTGCGCAAATGGTGCGCAAATGCAGCTATATGAAGGGCACACTGCAAGAGTGCACAAATGAGAATGAAGGATGCAATGCAGGGATGAAACACAACAATACGACGAGGGAATGCAAATGATACACAAACATGGCTATATGAAGGGTGCACTACAAAGGCACACGGACTAGAAGCTGGTGCACAGACTATGTGCGATGTTGACTGAGCTATGAACTATGAGGAAGGGGAAGATCCTCTGGATTCTCTATCTGTCTGCCTACTATGTACAAAGTGTAAAAATAGAAAGCACCATGCGCTATCCACAAGCACATCCATCTGCCCATCTAAACCCAACCGCGCTATGCTGCTGCCTCAGCCAATAAGATTTGTGCACCTATAGCCCACTACCCAACTGTTCCAGTGCAATGTGCTATTTTTGGTGCGCTCTAGGTCTCGTGTGCTCTTCCTAATTAATCTGCTTCAGTGTTATGTGTCATGTGCTGTGCCTTAGTAATAATGGTGTGATTGACCTGTGCCAGTTACCAGATAAGGCAATGCCAATTGGAAATGTGGAAGAACTATAAGGAGATGCTGTGAAAGGCCAAATACTGCCAAAGCACCAGGATTATGTGAAGGCACCCAAGTGTGCATAGTCCAATGCCAAATAGGTGCAAAGCGCCCTGATTATGTGAGAATGCGCAGTTTGCTCATGTCAGAATCGCAGTGTGCCTCAAGTAAATGCACCAGTAAGATGGAAGCCGTGATGTGCAGCGCAACTGGTGTAGTGGATTGTTGTGTGTGTGATAGGGATTGTGCTATGAGTGTGCAGCAGGGAATGTGAGTTGCAGGTAAAGCATAAAAGGAGCATGCAATAAATGTGGAAGGCAGATAAGGAGTGTGGGGGGGCGTGCAAAGGCGGTTTGAAGCATAACAGGGTGCCTTTAGGGCGCACAACAGCAGGCAGCTATGGGGGAACCAAAAGCACAGTAGAAATGCAAAAGGCACACAAAGATGCACCTAGATGGTCAAAGGCACGTGAAAGCGCACAAAAAGCGCACAAATGCACACGAAAGTGCACAGAGGTGCACTGGAGTGCATAGGAGCACAATGGAGTGCATGGGAGTGCACTGGAGCGCATAGGAGTGCAATGGAGCACATGTGAGTGCACTGGAAGCACATAGGAGCGCAATGGAGCGCATGGGAGCACACTAGAGCACATAGGAGCACACTGGAAGTGCATGGGAGCACACAGGAATGCAATGGAGCACACGGGAGTGCATGAAGGCACACAAAAGCATGCTGTGCAAAGTGAGTAGAAGATGTCCAAGCAGTGTGCACATTCATGAAAAATGGTGTAGTACAAGCACAGGGTGATAGGGAGCTGTATCAACACTTTACCCACAACTCACATTCTTTGCTGTGCACTCATTGCACAATCCACTTATTACACACACAACAATCCACCACCACACCAATTGCGCTGCGCATCATGGCTTCCAGCTTACTGGGGCACTTATTTGAGATGCACTGCAATTCCAGCATGAGCGAACTGTGCATTCTCACATAACCTGGGTGCTTTGCACCTATTTGGCATTGGACTGTGTGCATCTGGGTGCTTTCACATAATTCTGGCACTTTGGTGCTATTTGGCCTCACACAGCATCCTTATAGTTCTTCTGCATTTCCAATCGGCATCACCTTATCTGGTAACCAGCATAGGTCAATCACATTACTATTACTAAGGTGCAGCACGCGACACATTACACTGAAGCAGATTAATTGGGAAGAGTGCATGGGACCTAAAGCACACCAAAAATAGAGCATCATGCCAGAAAGTTAGATATTGAGTGATAGCATGCACAAATCTTATTATTTTACCATTTTTTATCACATAAGCCATTGTACATAGTAGGTGGACAGATAGAGAATCCAGAGGATCTTTCTCCCCACATAGTTCATAGCTCATTCCACATCACACATAGTCTGTGCACCAGCGTCCAGTCTGTGTGCCTTTGTAGTGTGCCCTTCATATAGCCATGTTTGCATATCATCTGCATCCCCTCATTATATTGCCATGTTTCATCCCTGCATTGCATTCTTTGTCTTTGTTTGTGCACTCTTGCAGTGCACCCTTCATATAGCCATGTTTGTGCCCCATTTGCACATTTTATTATATAGCTGCATTTTGTGCACTGTTTGCACATTTTCCCACCAGTTGCACTTGCATCCCGCTTGCATCCCTAGCCTGTGCATCACCCTTGCAGCACACTCCAGTGCTGTCCTTGTCCCACTACACCTCCCACTTTCATCTCCCTTGTCATTGTGCATTTTTGTGCTTCCATTGCACATTTTTGCCTCTTTGCATTGTGCACTTTTTCACTATTGTGGATACCTTCCTTTTTGTGTACACACCTAGTGTGCACATTGAAAACCATCATACCTGCCCCTTTGTAGTCTCTGCACCTTGAAGAACAATCCGAGGCCCTCTAAGCAAATCCCCTCACCCTGAGCACACCTGCAGCTGTAGGTTTAGTGTTCACCCCTTCTGTTGAGACTCTGCACTGAGTACCAACTGAACACATCAACAATCGACAGCTTAATATGTGTAACTCTGAGGACATGGCATTAGCAGGGAAATTTGGGAAGAAGAAGTTCAACCTGAATGTCACCTGCTTCAATTGTGGAGAAAAGGGGCACATCAGCTGGTGATGCAAAAATAAATCCAAATCAGAAAAGGGGAAATCAGAAGGAAAGCAAAAGAGGACAATGGAAGTGCATGCAGTCACAGATAAAGAATTCACATTTTATGGAAATTATGATGACATTGCTCTGGCAGTCTTGCCAAATGCATGGTTAGCAGATTCGGCATGCACATCTCACATTGCTAAAGACCATGAAATTTTTATTGACTACACTCCCATCCCTAGAGCTCAGGTTTCTGGATTTGGAAAAGCACCTGTGCTTGGATGAGGAACAAATATAAGTAGCATGCACCATGGCAGGAAAGACCTCCAACATCACTCTCAAGGATGTGGCACATGTGCCAAGTGTGCTATTTAATCTGGTATCTATTTCACATGCACTCAAGGCTAAAGTAGGTGTTCTATTTGTTTCACCAGGAGTCAGATTTAGATTGCCTTATTATAGAAGGCCAGGTGCTAAACCAATTATTCGAGATGGACATCAAAGGCTTAGCCAAACAAGACCAAGTGTACTCTGCCAAATTGGGAAGTATGTGGGATGAATGGCACAGGATCTTCAGGCATCTGAACATGGGTTCAGTAAAGATGCTCAAAGAAAAGGGGATGGTTCTGGGAATGGACATAGACAGGTTAGTGGGCAGTGTCAAACATGCATCACTGTGAAATAGCATGTGCAGTTATATGTTCAGTTGGTACATCTCAACAGAAAGTGTGAACACAAAACCTACAGCTGCAGGCATGCTCAGGGTGAGGGAGTTTATTTAGAGGGCCTCGAATCATCCTTCAAAAAGCAAAGACTACTAAGGAGGCTGGGTGGTGGGTTGCGAGGTGTGCACTCAGTTGTGTACATAAAAGGAAAATATGCACAGTGGTGAAAAAGAGCAAAAATGCACTGTGCAGAAAAATGTGCAATGGGAGCAGAAAAATGCACAACTGTAAGGGCGAATCCAAAGTTAACATTATACTACATAATACAAACACTTCAGGTGCAGCTAACAGAGGGGAATCCAAAGAGAAAACTCTAAGGACCCATCTGTCGATGCCCAGTATATGTGATAGAGCTGAAAATCAAATAGTAAGCTAAAAATAGCAAGAGGCAGAAATAGATGGATCAAGCTGCAGGATGACATCACCTTGATGGGTAAACATCCAGAAGGGGTCCCACCTCTAAGAATAGAACTGTCAACATGTACCAACATTGGAAAAACCAAAATATAATAATAAAATAGGAACAAATCATAGAAAATCATAGAAAGGGCAGAATAGGATGAAATAAAATACAAAAAAATATGGGATGAATGCAGAAAATTTCCCAGATGCCCAGGACACCTCCCTTTCCCCTTACATCACCCCCCTTCTATGATGCATTCAAAACTGTATTCACTCAAAGTTGGACACTTGGATGTGCTGAGGTGCAGAGAAATGTCACCAGTGGAACTCTCTGACCAGTCATGGGGCATTCACATTGGACTCTGTGACACAGGAGTTCTCCTTGTACCCATCCGTAACCTTTCCAGTGTACCAGGTATTTGAGTTTACCTCGACATAAGCAGCTGTCTAAGATAGACTTGATCTCATACTGTGGTTTACCCTCGATGACTGTAGGTGGTGGTGGAGGCCATGTCATGCATCCAGAGAATGAATCTGTGGGGGCAGGCAGCAGCTTTACAACATGGAAGACAGGGTGGAGTTTGGACATTGACTGTGGTAGCCATAGGCAGTAGGCATGCAATCTGACACATCTAGTGATGAGGAATAGTTCAAGAAAGCAGTGGGCAAGTTTTTTGGAGGGACGCATGGTGGAAATTTCACTAGAGTCAAGATAGACATAATTACCAACCTTATATGTAGGTGTGGGTGAGTGACGCTGGTTGTAGAAGCAAGCCATGTCATCCTTCACCTTGGCCAAAGCTGACTTTGCCTCCTCCAAGGTGTCCTTCATCTGCTCTGTGAACCCGTTCACCATCTCCAAGTGCAAGGGTGCTTGTTGAGATTCAAAGCCCATGCATGGGTGTCACCCTATATTGAGGAGGAAGGGAGTTTGTTGGGTGGAAGAGTGGACATGATTGTTGTATCCAAACTCAGCCATGGAGAGGAGATCTTTCCAATCATCCTATCACTCATTGATGAAGATATGGATGTACTGCTCCAGTTCTTGGTTGACTCACTCTGTCTGTCTGTCTGTAGGTGGTAGGTGGTCGAGGTGAGGAGTTTGATCCCCAGCAGGCAGTACAGCTCTCGAGTGAACTCTGCAATGAATTGTGGTCCTTGGTTGCAGAGGAATGAACCAGGCAGTCCATGGAGCTTCTATACATGGTGCAAATAGAGTTGAGCTGCTCCAAGTGCTGTGACAGTCATATGAGTGGAAATGAAATGAGCTTGCTTCCCAGCAGAGTTGACTGTACACATTACCACTAATATGGCTCCCTATTACCCTGTGCTCATACTATGGCATTTTTTGCGATTGTGTGCAACACTTGGACACCTTGTACTCACTTTGCACAGCATACTTTTGTGTGCCCCAAGTGCACTTCTGTGCACCTTTGTGTGCTTCTATGTGCTCCAGTGTGCTTTTGTGCACCTTTTACATTTCTACTGCACCTTTGGATCCCCCTTTAGCTGCCTTCTATCATGCACTCTAAATGTGCCTTGTTATGCTTCAAACTGCCTCCATGCACCTCCCACACTCCTTATCTGCCTTTCACAGTTATTGTGCACTCGATGCACCTTTATGCACTCTTTTTATGCTTTGCCAGCAACTCACATCCCTCACTGTGCACTCATTGCACTATTCATTTATCACACACAACAATCCACTACCATGCCTATTATGCTACACATCATGGCTTTTGGCTTACTGGGGCATTTATTCGAGGTGCACCATGATTCCAGCATGAGCGAACTGTGCATTCTCACATAATCTGGGTGCTTTGTGCCTATTTGGCATTGGACTGTATGCACTTGGGTGCTTTCATGTAATCCTGGGACTTTGGCACTATTTGGCCTCACACAGCATCTCCTTATAGTTCTTCCACATTTCCAATCGGCATTGCCTTATCTGGTAATCAGTGATAGGTCCACTGCATGCTCTAAGGTCTGGAAAAGGATTGAATCGTATCTACACATTATGACATGCACTCTGAATCACTACAAATGCCATGAAATCAACCATGAACTCTTTTCGAACAATTTTGCACTATTTCAAATGACTTCAAATGACTTTGAACGATATTGGCTACCGTATAGCTGTCTTGAAACCCTTTCAATACATGCTGCACATTTGGAGTGAGCCATTTTGTCACATATCGAGCACTACCAGACACGAGGAGAAATAACGAGAGATTTAGGATGCAATAATAGCATTTAGATGTTTCAATGATATATTGAAGCAAAAGATAAGTACTTTTACTATATGGAAACACTGTACATTTCAATTATTTATCATTTCTCATTTGTTTTATGATCTACAAAGTCCTCATTATTGGATATATTGCCTCATGTTTTACACATGTTTTATTTCCCCTTTTAGTACTATCTCTTCAATTTGTATATAGACTTGTATTAGTTACTTAGAATAAAAGCAAAGCAATGGGGAACAGAGAATAGGTTACCCTTTCACTCATCATCTGACTTAAGAGCCATTCTCTTGAGTCTTATCTTCAGTTGTATCTTTAAGTTCTGTAAAATATCGTGAACTTCTTTGAACCATCATATTTGCTCCTTGTTTTATTGCCTCTTGCCTCTTGACAAACACTTTTTATTTGTTATATTCACTTCTCAACATACCTCAACATTAGTCTGACATCTATGAACTTCTTCAAACTCACTTCAAACTTCTTCAAACTCACTTCAAACCTCTTTGAACCTTTTTTGAACTATTTCATGTCTTCAAACCTATTTTGACCCCTTTCAAACCTCTTCATATGCCTTTAAACACTATTCACAACATGCCCCATCATTTAATGTCGCTCACTACAACTTTTGGGTATCAGTGGTGATATTTAGTACCAACTTGCACCCTTCCTCTAGCCTGTGTTATACTTCCTAAGCCTTTAATAGGTTTTTGTTAGTTTTCCAGGTCGAGTATCTAGTCTGTGCATCAGCATCCAGTCCATGCATCTTTGTAGTGCGCCCTTCATATAGCCATGTTTGCATATCATTTGCATCTCCTTGTCATATTGCTGCATTTCATCCCTTCATTGCATTCTTCATCTTTGTTTGTGCACTCCTGCAGTGCCTTCATATAGCTGCATTTGCATACCGTTTGCACATTTTATTGTATAGCCACATTTTGCACACTGTTTGCACATCTCTCCACCAGTTGCATTCACATCCTGTTTGCATCCCTAGCCTGTGCATCACCCTTGCAGCACATCCCAGTGCTGTACTTGTTCCACCAAACCTCCCACTTTCATCTCCCTTATCGCTGCACATTTTTGTGCTTTCATTGCACATTTTTCCACACTGTGCATTTTTGCCCCTTTGCATTGCACACTTTTTCGCCATTGTGCATACCTCCCTTTTTGTCTACACAACCAGTGCACATATCAAAACCCACCATACCAGCCTCTTCATAGTCCCTGCACCCTGAAGAACAATCCAAGGCCCTCTAAGTGAACCTCCTCACCCCGAGCATGCCTGCAGCTGTAGGTTTAGTATTCACCCCTTCTGTTGGGACTCTGCACCGAGTACCAACTGAACACATCACTGCATCAAACCCATTGGACTATGATAGTTCCACCACAAAGTCCACACTGACAACATTCCAATGATTCTCTGGGACTGGAAGGGGGTGTAACTCACCCATGGGTTTGTGCCATGGAGTCTTAGTGCATAAGCAGAGATTACAGATACGGTAGTACTGATCAATGAGTCGAGACATCTGAGGCCACCAATAATTCTGTGATATGAGCTCTAGCATCTTCCAATGTCTGGGGTGGACAGCTTCTTGATCTGCATCCACCATCATCTCTTTTGAGGTCTTGGCTGATTCAACTCTCTTTGCTGTTTTCTTTCCTTCTTCTCTCTCTCTCTCTACCTACCCTGTCTATATTCTCTCATATCTTCTTTCTCTCTATTTCTGAGCGATATAATGCAGCTCTCCCACCCTATGTTCTCTCCTCCTCCTTGTCAACCCTGTTCCGACAATGAACAGAGGGGGAACTGTAGCCCCATCCCACGGTTCCACCCCATGGTCCCTTCCAGGGTCTCAAGCTCACACACTGCCAACACATAGTGATATAACCTTAATTTTCTCTGGCGATTCTGGTCCTGTAGGCAACATCGCTAATGCCCGCAAATGGCTCATGAACAAGTCTTGGATTTACCCTGGCAAACCTCTTGACTGGGAAAAGCTGGTGAACATATTGCTGGCCACTTTGTGCATAGCAAAATTGCCCTCTGATGTGGCTGCTGCCATAAGAGTCATAGTCTTCCTCCTGGAAGACAACATCAACGATACATTTTCTTCTCTTATTGCTTCATCTGTCACTGACAGACTTATATCCCAGCTCAACCCCCTCACAACTGAATTATCTGCCACAACGTCCTTCCTAGAAGCCACATCTGCCCAACAGGCCACCCTTTCAGTCAATCTACAAGAAGTGGCCTCCCATCACTCATCAACATCCCTTAATCTTGCTAAAATCTCAAGTCCTCCCCCATCCCTAGCATTCTGTCTGATCCACCTATGCCCTGGCCCTCCCTTCCTCCCTCCCACCCCACCCCTACCTCCCTGCCATTCAACAAACACAATCCTGCCTCCCCAACTCAAGACATTTGCCTCCAACAATGCATCCTTCTTGCAGCCTGCACTGTTCTTGTTTAAATTGACCTCAATGACAGATCCTCTCCCAAAGACTGCTCTTCCCTCACCAACTCCAAGCTCCAAGTTGCCATGAATAACTACCTCAATAAGCAATTGGTGTTAGACCATGAATTAGGCTTCTGCGATAAAGAACCCAAGAAAACCTCAATACGTGGCATTCAGATTCTTGAACCTGGGGCTTACCTTTTTGAGCTGAACACCCCTGACTCTGCAGACCATTTCCACTCCCAGGCTTCATTTACTGACTTCTTGACCTCTCATCTAGGCAAATCTGCTACTGTAAAACCCAAGAGCCACAATCTTGTGTTTAGCTTCATTCCTTGCAATAGTGCCTTCGACCCTTGTAATGCACTCCACATTGCTGAGCTCGAAAAGAACAATTTTCTCCCACCAGGCACAATCATCTCAGCCTCATGGCTGAAATGTGCTGATCGCCATTCCCCAGGACAAATGGTTGCCTCTCTAAAGGTAGTCTGCTCCTCACCCAAACATGCTAACTATCTCCTTTGCAAACACATCTATGTTGCTGGTCACATTGTCTCAGTCTTCAAGGATCTCCATGAACCCATTCACTGCAATAAATGTCAAGAGTTTGGTCATATACGGTCTGCCTGCATGAAGCCCAAAAGATGTGCTCATTGCACCAGCAACAGCCACACTTCTTTGGGCTGTCCTCCAAACCTTCCTGCTCACTGTGTCTCCTGTGGACCTGATTCAATGCACCCCAGCTACTCCTACAACTGCCCATCTTTCAAGTCCAAAAGTGAGTCTATGGATCAGTGCTTCTCTAAAAACAATATGCTCTTCTTTCCAATGAGTGAGGCCTGGATCTGGTCTACCTCTCTGTCCAAGCTTTCCCTCTCTCCCCCACCCCATTACCCCTGCATTTATCACAATTTCCCACACTCCTTTCCCCCATGAACAGTGTCCATCGTCAGCTGACCATAGGTGAATTCATGAACCCTGCAGCTATCACTAGCGGATCCCAGTGTCAACATCGTAATCCCCTACCTGCTAACCCCCCCAATGAATAGAAGAAATCCTAGAACTCCTGGCATCCTTTGCATCTGGCAGCAAAATCTTCACAAGTCTCAAATTGCCCAACAATATGTCTTAAACACAGCCCAACCTGAAAATTGGGATATCCTCATGCTCCAAGAACCCTTTCTTGACTCCTTGGGTAATACTAAGGCATCCCCTTACTGGTGGGTCCTGTACCCTTCCGATCACCATAAAGACAACAGTAACTGCTCATGCTCAGTTCTTCTCATCAATACCAATATAAATACTAACTCGTACACCCCCCTAGATGTCCACTGCAACAATATTACTGTGGTTCATTTTTTGGAAGAGTTCGGCAGTATTTCTATATTCAATATATACAATGATTGCACCCACAACAATGTCCTATTATCGTATGCTCCTTCCTCACTACTTCCTTCCCTCTAGCATGCCCAACTCCCTATGATCAAATGCTCTGGATTGGCAACTTTAACAGACACTATCCTCTATGGGAACTGGAGACTAATCATTGTCTTAACTCCACCAGACAGACTATTGACCCTCTCCTTGACCTTCTGCATGATTTCGACATGGTCCTGACTTTCCCTCTGGATATCCCCACTTTAGAAATGGTGACCAGAAATTGGACCCACCCTGACAATGTTTGGTGTGCCTATTCAGACATGGACCCTGTTATCTCTTGTGATGTAAATGCTGCACTCTACCCCCCACTCACTGACCACTTCTCAATTATCACTATCATTGAACTCCTCATTGCTAGGACCCCCTCCACCCCCTCTCCAAACTTCCATGATGTGGACTAGGCAGAATTTGACAATGTGCTCTCCACAGCCCTCAACCTCCACTCCTCCACACTGCCTATAACCTGTGAAGCTGAGCTCTATACCCAAGTTGATACTCTAATATTGATTATCCAAGAGACTATTGCCACCCATGTCCCAATAAAGAAGCCTACCCCATTCTCCAAGCACTGGTGGTGCAATGAACTCAATAAACTCAAGACCAAAAAGAACAAACTCGGCTATGAAGCTTTCTGCTTCCACAACATCCATGACCACCCCACTAAGCAGGAGCATGCTGCTGCATGCTGAGAATTTACCAAAGCCATCAAAAACAAATGCATAGAGCATTGGATTGACTGGCTAGAAAATACCAAGCCCCATGAAATCTATCTTGTGAACAAATATGTCACTAACAAACCCTCTGATTTTTCATGTGCTAGGATCCCTAACCTCAAGTTCAGTTTTAATGGTACCACCACCCTTGCCTCCACCAATAATGCCAAAGCTCAAGCTCTCACTGACTCTTTCTTTTTCCCCCATCCTCACACCCCTTCCATTCTGGCTGATACTGAATACCCCAGACTGATCTCAGGCCTCCGCTATTTCTCTCATTGCCAGGTTCATCAAGTGATCAACCAGCTCAAGCCCTTTAAGGCTCCAGGACCTGATGACATTCCCAATGTGATTCTGAAAAGATGCATTAACACTCTTGTTAACCACCTACATGCCATCTTCTGCACAGTCCTCAAACTTGATATCTATCATGAGAACTGGCTCATCTCCACAACCCTCATTCTTTGCAAACCTGGTAAACCAGCATATGATATTGCTAAAGCCTACTACCCTATTGGCCTCCTCAATACCATTGGTAAACTTCTATCTACCCTTGTCACAGCTGACATCTTCCACCTAGCCAAAAAACATGACATGCTCTCTCCAGATCAATTTGGTGGTCACTCTGGGTGGAATACCATGGATACCATGCATGTCATCACCTACAAAATTAAGAATGCCTGGTGCTCAGAAAAAGTAGCAGTGGCACTCTTTCTTAATGTCCAAAGGGCCTTCCCAAACACTGTCTGCAAACAGCTCATCCACAATATGAAAGCCTGAGGAGTACCTTGTGCTACATTCATCTTACTGAACGTATGCTTACAGGCTGCAAAACCCATGTTAAGTTTAATGACTTCACTTCTGATATCTTTGATATCATCAACAGCACTACCCAAGGATGCCTGCTATCTATGATTTTCTATGCTTTTTATAATGCCCTACTGATCTCCATAGCTCTTCACAAGAACAAAACTGCCATTGGATTTGTTGATGATGGCATGCTACTCGCAATTGGTGATGATTTTCTTACATGCCACACCATTCTCAGAGACATGATGGAATGCCCTTTGGGTGGCTTTGAATGATCGATCTCGCACAACTCCCCCTTCGAACTATCCAAACTTGCTCTCATGAATTTTCTGTGCTCCCACTGAGATTCTATCCCTACTGACCTCTCTATTTTTAGACTCAATCCAGATGACTCAACCACCATGCAAGTGGTCTCCATGGTCTCAACATACAAGTATTTCAGTGTCCTCTTTAACCTCAAGCTCCACTGGTCAGCCCACCACAAGAAAGTAATTGCAGGTGCAACCTGGTGGTCGCTCCAAGTCACCTGCCTCTCATGTATCTCAGGCAGCATGCTCCCTAGCAGGGTTCATTAATTATATAACATAGTAGCTGTCCCTGTCTTTATCTATGCAGCTGATGTTTGGTATACTGGCATCCACCTCTCCCCATCCATGAAGAAGAGGGTGGGCTCAGTTGCCATCACCAAGAAATTGATCTCCATCCAGCGTCAAGCAGCAAAACTTATCACTAGCTCCCTCAGCACTGCTGCCAGTAACATCCTTGATATACATGCTAACCTTCTCCCTATAAATCTTCTCTACCATAAGATTCTCTTCCATGCCACAGTCTGCTTTGCTTCCCTTCCTTCTTCTCACCCCCTCCACAACCCAGTACATTCTGCAGCTGCCTGATACGTCAAGAAACACTGCTCCCCCCTACACTCCCTGTTTTTCATCACCAAGATCTCCCCCCCCTCAGTCAAAAAAGTGGCCCCAACATGCTGCCATTCCAATTATATTCCATCCTTCAACACTTTCATCATGAACAGCAAAGATGCAGCACTCACTTTTGCAGATGTGGGCCATGCAGATGCACCTTACTCAGTATATTGTGATGGCTCAGGCTTCGAAGGAGGTGTTGGCGCCCATCTTGTTCTCCAATGGTCATGAAGTTAACACCCTCCACTACCACCTAGAGCCGATATCAAAGCACATTGTCTATGAAGCCAAGATCATTGGCCTAATGCTAGGACTTCATCTTCTATCAGGTATCAAGAAATTCTCTCACTCCCACCTCCCCACCATTCTAGGTACTGACAGTCAAGCTACCATCAAGGTCCTCAACAACCAGAAACCTCACCCAGCCCACTACCTCCTCGACCACATCTATGAAGCTGCTGAAAAACTCCACTCCAAACACTACTATCTATTCAACAGCAGGGCCCACAAATCAGCTCTACATCAAGGTATCCCTTGGAAAGATAAGGTGTGAAACATCATTGAACTTCAACTAATCTGGACCCCAAGTCATGCTGACTTCACCCTAAATGAGCAAGCCAATGCTGAAGCCAAACTGGCTGTGCAAGGCTTGTTTAGCCTGCCCAGCCTCCTCCCAATTTTCCTCTGATGGAAACCCCTCCCTGCCAGCATTCCCTTACTCTGCCAAGCCCATCTCACTGCTCTCCATAAATGATGGAAGGAATGCTAGAAGGCCTCTCCCAAATTCCCTCTTCTCAACCCCATCGACAAATCCCTCCCCTCCAACAACTTCATGAAGCTTATCAACAGCCTCGACTGCTGCCAATCAGCCATCATCACCCACCTCCACACAGGCCATTCCTCTCTTAACCAACATCTGTTCTGCATACACCACGATGAAACCCCATCATATCCTCACTCAAAGGCATTACAGTTGAAACTATCCAACATTATCTGTTCATATGCCTGCACTACCAATATGAATGTCACATCCTCTGCTGCAAGTTGAAATGCAAAGCTGAGTCTCTCTCTTACTTACTTTCTCATCCCAATGCTGTCCAACCACTCCTTAGCTTCATCCATGCCACCAAACACTTCAAGTCGTCCACCAAGTCAGCCTGCTGCCCTGACCTCTCCAACCTCGCCAATACCTTCCTCACCTGCATGCAGGGACCATTTAGCATCCGCTACCTGACCAATACCCCCACCCCCTTTAACTCAGCATCCACCAAGTCAGCCTGCTGCCCTGACCTCTCCAACCTCGCCAATACCTTCCTCACCTGCATGCAGGGACCATTTAGCATCCGCTACCTGACCAATACCCCCACCCCCTTTAACTCAGCATCCACCCACCCACCTCTCCCCCCCCAAAAGCCAACATCCTCCTGCCCAGTCCTTTACTAACCTCCTAATCCCCTCCTTTCCCCTTTTAGCTGGTCTGGCACACTGACATGTCACTCTTTTATCCTCCCACCTCCCCCTTCTCACTAGGGGCCTGTACCAGACAACCTGTACTCTTCACACATCATTTTTCTTTCTTTCTCAGGTCTTAATAGGAAAGCAGGGCCTAAAACAGTGGCGGATATGCTGGCCTACTCTTTCTCTGCTGCTTTGTCAGTGGGGGGGTATGGAATCTCTTGGCTCTTGTAGTTCAGTGTAATGTTCACTACTTACATCAGCCTCAGCGTTGACTTATCACACTCAATACCCCATTTCTACTTTACTTTTACCTGTTTGCATGTACTGTGTACCATAAGGGCATAGCCCTTTTCACACAATAATTTGTAAAAAAAAAAAAATGTCTGGGGTGACTGGCAAGGAGTGAGTTGTGGTGCTGAGCAATAAGCCATTGTCAAAGTTGGAGATCATTAGGAATGTAGATGCAGTTATGGAAGTATAGGATGTCATCCTTTCTGCCCACTCTGCTGCACAAAGTGAAGAAGTGGATCCCTTTCTCAGCTCCTTTACTGCCAGAGCTACAGCATCCTTGTGTAAACTACTATGGTTCACATAATGAATGTCACATAGGATACTGTGCTCCTTGCCCTCTAGGATAATACCTTCTAGTGCATGGACTCTGAACAGATCAGGTTGCAATAATTGTCATTGCTTCCATCCCTGTGATCTGGATGACGAGAGAGGGCATCAGTCTTTCCCATGCTGCATCCTGGGCGATGATGCAGGGAGAAATCAAACCTGGAGAGATAAAGGGACCAGTGGGCTTGGCAATGATTAAGTTTCTTGGTGGTCATGAAATACTTCTTGTGGTCTGTCCAGATCTCGACCTTGTGTTGAGCACCCTCCAGGAAATGTTGCCACTCCTCTAACACCCACATTATTGCCAGCATCTCCTTGTCGTGGATCTTGTATTTGCATTCCACAACACTGAGACTCTTTGAGTAGAAGGTGATGGGGTGCCACTTCTGGTCCTCAGGAGACTGTTAGGACAGTACTGCGCCCATCGCAAAGTCTGAACTGTCAGTAAGGCTCCAACCGTTCCATCTATATAACTATCTTATACGGTTTATACCATATATGTTTATGTTTATGTATAGGGTGTGGTCTCCAAGGCTGTCTACACAGTAGGTATACAGTATCTAGATGGCTAAATGGTTGTCATATTACGGTTTACAAATGTAATAGCCTAAAGTTAATAGCTTAAATCTAAAACTATATACACTAAAGCTTACTCTTTTTTTCCTGAATTATGGTTTGAACATCTCCATAACTATGACCAACCAACCAAGCCGCGACAACCCTGACCCCAAAAACATCATACCTGATGACCAAAAGCGAAAGTGGAATGCCACCGATCATGCTCAAAGTCTCGACTCTTATTTTAAAACTGTCAAAGCCACGACGAAGCTGCACCAAGGTCAAGGTTAATTGAAAAGTTCAGGGATTCAGCATAAATACTTACAGTCTTGCATTGCAGAATGCCCTAGTCTTAAAATCAACATACCAAAAGATTCTTCCAAGCCTGATGGTGACGCTGTTAAGAATGGTGCACTGCTATCCGCAAGCGAGCTCCACATGCATAGTCACTTTGTCGATTCCCCATCAGATACAGCACCTGTCCCTATCTCCAAGACCAAGGAAGTTGACAATGGTCTGAAGGACAAATCCTACCAGCCACCGAAACATAGCAATGCACTGGACAACGAGGCATCAGAGTACATATATACCAGTGATAGGGAAGAGGTTACAAGCGAGACTGAGTTTGGCTGTGAACTAGTAAGTGGGAAAAAAATACTCGAAAAGACGAGTGATATATTCTGACTTCTGATGCTGATCAGCGAGAAAAAAGGAAAGAGAAACGAAAGTGCAAGGATCATAACCAACCAAAAGAATAGCCATCAAAAAAGAAATCTTTAGCATATAAGACAACACACAGAACCCAACAGGAAGAGCTTGACGATGATGCGTGTGTTGATATAAATTCTGGTGATGAGTCAGATGGCAGAAGTGCATTGAGGGGAGTAGAAGTAAGGGAAGAGCCAAGGGCTGCATGCTGCGGTCCTGGAAACACAAGTATGCAACATTTTCATGATCCCATGGCTATCGTAGACAAGTCGGGGCAAAAGTGTTGGGAATTCCAGTGTCGCTTCTGTGCTTGGTATGTCAAACACAGTATGATATAGGGTGAACAGTGATGCTTACAACCAGTCAAACAGCATGCGCAGCTTCCCAAGGACCGTCGATGGTGCGGATATGACTTTTGATATGGAGCCCGAAGCTGCCAAAGCTACAAAACCTTGCTGGGCATGTAACAAAATGTAAAGGATCTAAATATGACAAGAAAAAGGATGAACTGACCAGTGAAGAACAAATCAACATAAAGCGAAGTGCTGAGATGATGGAGGCATACTTGAAGAAGGGTGAGCTGAATCCGGAAGTTGTTGCCACATATAGAGGTTTTCTACATATCTTTTCAGCCTGGATCTTCGATGAAAGTCTCCCATGGACTGCTGGAGAGGCACCAACTCTTCAGATGTTATTCAAATATCTCAAAATCACATACCAGCTACCCTCCGATACTACAGTCCACAACCAGCTAGCACATATATTTGGGGAGCTTCATGGAAAAGTTGTTCGTGAATTTGCAGTAAGTATTTTCCTTCAAAATGCTCGAGATTTCTCATTCTCTGAGTTTGTTCAGGCAGTTAAATCCAAGATCGCCTATGCAACTGATACATGGACTACACCACAGATGGTGTATACATTCGCATGCTCCATCGGCTGTTTTGTCAATGATGACTGGAAAATAATTGAGCGTGTGATCGATTTCAAGCCTCTTGAGGACAAAGAGCATGAAGGCTTGTATGGCAGCAAGGCGTTCGTCGATGGTGCATGTAAGATCGGTAGTCTTGATAAGATAAGTCTCGCATGTGACTCGAACCAATTAGTTGCTTATCTTGGCCACACTGCATCAGCATTTCCACTGACAATGCGTCTGTCAACGATGTTATTATTTCAACTGTTGGTCACATCCTTTTGGCTAAATATGGAATACCTCCATCGCCCAACCTACATATTCACTGTTTGTGCCACATAGTCAACCTTGTTGTTCAAGCCATACTTGCCGCACTCGGAGAAGGAGACAATCCTGACAAAGTCGATTACTTCACTCTCAACAAGGAACAGCCATTTCATCTTGACATTAATGCTGATCCTGATCAGATTGAGCTGGACTGTGAAGAATTCCCAGATGAGGAAGAGGATGGGATGACTCCTGAAGAGAACATCACACTAGAAGAAGAAGAGAAGTTGAAGGCTACCGAGAGCCCGCTATCAAAGGTACATATCTCAGCTACGTATGAGATTGTCATATTTCGGCATGCTAATGTTCATGTTAGCTATGCTACATCACAAATAAAATCATCTCATCACCCCAGCAATGGAAGAAGTTTCGTAAATGCGCAATCTCGATATATCACAAGAAAAACTCAGAGCACAAGGACAGGTGAGAGGCCTTGGCAGTGGTTCGAGATGTCCGTACACGTTGGAACTATACATATACAATGATCCGTCGAGATGAGCTCCTACAAGAAGTCGGTTCCAACAATCTGCATTCATCCATATCTGATATTCTCTTGCAGGCTATCGACGACTGGGTTTTCAAGACCCCAGGTCTGCGGGCATTACTATTGAATGAGGATGAATGGAAAACTTTGGGAGAAATAGCGGACGTTCTAGAGGCATGGGTCTACAGCTTCATCATAACAAATCTCTCTCATCTGCAACTACCATGACAGCCGTTCACCGAGGTGACCCTACAAATGTCCCATAGTGAAGTCCCCACGATTCCGTTTGTATTACCCCTTTATCAGAAGATGGAAAAGCATCTCGAGGCCGTCTCAATTTCCTGGAAATACTCGTTTAAGATACAGCATGCTGCAGGCAAGGGCCTTACGAAGCTTAGGAAGTACTCCACTCCTGCAAAAATGCACCACTCATATATCCTTGGGACTGGTAAGTCGTACCATTTGCTCGATCTGAAGCACAGACTAGTACACTGCATTATATAGTTTTACATCCATGTTTGCGGAGTCATTGGTTTGCGGCCATGGCAGACCTGAACGACGCAGCTGCGCAAGAAGGAGCCATCACAACTGCTGAGGTTATCTTTAAATATATTGCTGAGACTTACCTTGAAACACCAACATCACCCGCACCAACCACTGTCTCCAGACCTGTTGCAAAGGCCATAGCGAAGACACCGTCATTTCTCGTTAGTGCTTGCTCTTTCCAGTGACCGATCACTGTGGCTACAACAACGCCAACCTTGAAGCGCACTCTGCAAGAAGCACTGGCTGATGAACTAACACGTTATTTCAATTTTGAAGGGATGCCAAGTGAGCGGCAAGGAGAGGAGAGAAGCAGTGATGAACCATCGGCTCAAGAGGTCTTGTTGAATCCACTCTTGTGGTGGAAGGTGAGTACTTATTTATATGCCTGTATCATGTTCTGATAATTTGTATTCAGATTCATGCCTCTGAATTTCCTACCATTGCTCGGATGGCTCGGGACTATCTTGCAATTCCTGCGACTAGTGTCTCTGTCGAACGAGTCTTCTCAAAGTCCCGACACATTTGTAGCAATCTACGGAGCTCTTTGAAGGAAAATACAATCACGATGGCACTATTAACGAAGGTTTGGATATGGAGTGGGCTGTTTGAGATGATGCCGCCAAAGATACTGCGACGGAAGCATGGTGACAATAGAATAAAATTGTACTAATATTTTAACTGTATATACCGTTTATTAAACAGTATATAGATGGTTATACTGTTTAGACTACTGTTTACGTATACTTGCCCTTCAACGAGTAAACGTAAACTAAACAGTTGGAGCCTTAACTGTCAGCTTCTACACGGAAGGAATTTCTCTCGATGTACATGCTAGTTTTGCTGGAAATACTGAAAAACCCACATCTCTGTCCATCCAATGCTGTGGAAAATTTTCCTGAGAAGCCATGCATGCTTGTTGTACTGCCAACAAAGTACGATAACGTCGATCAAGCACGTGCTGTTTTTATCATTCTCACGATCCAAATAAGGACGAAGCTCGAGGTCCCATTAGCAGGGCGCGATCAAAAGCAGACCTATAAGGAACGATTATCTTCCTTTGCTTTGGTCTGCCTACGGGAGATTAACTCTTTTCAGCCAAAAATCGTTCGGATGCCGATCATGGCCCTGCCACCTATCATCCAGGGTCCTCTGCTACTACTATACTGATGGGGAGACAGCAGAGGAGGCATCAAAATTTTACCCTGCCGTAGGATGCTCCATGGGATCTTCATACTTGCTATCTTCATATGGGCGCTGCACCAAAGGAATAATCGTTGGCTGATCTGCAGGATTTTAGGCGGCGCCTACGAACAAGTAATTTGGATTTAATGGTCGAGCGCTCTTCTTGGACCTTCCGAAGACTTGATATGGATTTTCCTACTTTCTCAGGACATATCCTTCTAACCTGCATTCCAGTGTGGGGTATACCTTCCAATTTAAAACTAATCCCTTGCAACGATATTACTCAGTATTCTGATCATAGGACATCTCAGACCGGCATGCGCGTTCGCAAGTAAGATCGTACAACAACGGCCCGATATTGCTATTACCTTCTTCTCATGCGGTGATTACAACAAGAAGATTCATGGGGAAATCGACAGGTACATCCCCAATAATCGAGCTAGGTCTAACATTAGGTGGGTTAACTTTCTACCCAAAGGCAGTTCTACATATACGTTCAAATAGACTCGTCAATGTAGGCGGACAGGGCTTTGACTTTTTTCAACTCATGCCAGTCATCATTAATCAATTCCCTGATTACTACCGAAGGCTTGTAACCTGCGAGTCTGTTCAATGTCAAGCTACCGGAACAACCTTCCCTACTATTATCAGTCCGACTGTGGCTGTTATTGACGTACGTATGGCTCTTTCCTTCACTCGCGCATCTGCACTTTTCCTTTTGTCTAATCGATAACTGATATCGCCTGATATAATATAGTCTTTTCTCTTACCAGTCCTGCTTGCTATTCGCGCTGTGACTGGTAAAACGGTGCCCGTTTTCACGTGGAATCCCTCAACTGCCCTCGCTATAGTGCGTCTTTTTGGCCCAGAGGAGCTTGGCGGCCTGGGTGATGTTGTAGCGAAGGCGAACCTCCTAGCAGAGGCAACTGGAAGGGAAATAGGAGAGGCAATACACGAGGTTGACATTCTCTTCGCCAATGATTCTTTCTAATAATCCTGGATTAATCGCAAATAGTTAGCTAATCCCACAAAGGGCGAGCTGGTTGTTCTGCCTGGAATGCCAATTCAATATGATTACGAGTGGTTCCCACAAGAGGTAAGATTATGACCACCTTCATTCATGCACTTGCATTGATACGACACCAGCTCGATGGTGAGATGCGTAGAAACGATGTTCATATAGCTGGGTATAAGTGGGTCCACCATTTAACCTCTTTTTATCAATTGGTTGTAGCCCCTCATCATTGCATTGACCAATGTTTTGCTTGGCTTCTAGTTTCATTAGTCAATGTGACGGGATAATCTGCACATCAAGCAGAGCCTATGAGCCAGAGGCCATCGCCGTTCTGCGGAAATGGTTCGCAAGCTCTGGCAATCGAGAACTGTATGACATCGGGCCCCTGGTTCCCCCCGGCGTTGGGAAAGCTGGTGTAGGTCTTTCTGACAGTGCCAAGTCGTTTGAGTTGGCGGGGTCGGAGAATGGAAGTGAATGTCAACTGTTCATGGATAAGATCTTGCGGGAACGCGGAGAAAAGTCTCTCATTTATGTGAGATGTTTATATACTGTCAGTCGAAGTCATTCATCTGATTCATCCAGGTCTCTTTTGGAAGTTTTTGGTGGCCTAAGGACGAGTACGTGTGGATCTTCGTCGATGTCTTTTTGGAGCTTCGATTTCCTTTTGTAAGTCACTAATTTTGACAAGTTCTCCTCAACCACTAAATGCTTGGATAGATCTTATCTGTTGCATCGCCGAAATCAAACGTACCGACAGAAGTGACTCAGAAGGTGAAGGCATCCGGAACTGGACTTATATCCAAGTGGGCCCCTCAGCAGACGATTTTGAACCATCCGGTAAGCTTTCCGCTTATCATGGACAATTTTGGCACTTGTAGTGGTGTACTGAGAGCTCATGCTATTATCTGGATCGATAGGTCACGGGTTGGGTCCTAACGCATGGCGGACAAAACACTATAATAGAAACATTGGCACAAGGAATACCGCTGTATGCCCTTCAATCACCTTTCCTATCATCAGTCAGTAACTGGAAACAATGGACAGAATCACATGGCCGATAAGTCTCGACCAACCTGCCAATGCTGCATATCTTACGCTCACCCTTGAGGTCGCATTCGAGTTGATTCAGGTTCGAACGGGGGAGAGTGGCCTGAGGCCACTTTATCGTGGTGTGCAGCCCACAGGAACAATGGATGCCGTTGCTTCTGAGGCCAGGCATGTGTTGCAAAGTGCCGCAGGGAAAGAAGGTGAAAGGAAGAGGAGAAATGCAGAGGTTATTAGAGATAATTTGAAGAAAGCATGGGAGGAGGATGGGGAAGGATTGGTAAATTTGAGACGGTTTTTACGAGATTCTTCGAAAAAGAAGTAAGAAGGGGCCTGGATCTTGTGTATAATAAACAGGGAATGGTGATTTTTGATTCAAATCGTGCGTGGTCTTCGATAAGTTACCTCTAGAATAATAACGAGATAACCGCACGAATGTCAAGGAGGTTCCCTTCCGAAGCAATTACTAGCTAGCTCCGTCGGTGTTATCAGGTTGGCCGAGGGCACCGTGCAATTGATTACCATAAGTAAGTTATAACCTACGTCAGTCCTAGCTCTGCCAGGTGCTTCCGAATGATGCAATTGCCAACTAAGGGATACATACATCCATGGATCATGAGAACGGGAAAGACGGTAAAAGAAAGTGACATACCATCGGCTATGACAAGGTGTGTCGCTTTCGTATCCTGGGGATACCCAATTCATTCAGTCACGGGAACGTGTCGTATACCATGGGACAGCACTATACCAGCATGGAGGTGAAATGCTTGGGACAAGTTAAAACATGAAATTTCTCGTGGAAGAGGAAAGACATACGGTGAATAGAGCCCGGTGGGCAGTGTCATGTTTGTGGTGCACTTGCATAAAATGTGCACGGAAGTACTGTGACACCTCTTCATACGCATTCTTTCGATTTCCATAGCTCGGAATGCTACCTCACAGGAAAAAAATCAATCAGTACTGTTGATTGAGACCAATATGAGTTACGGACTATTTTTTAACTTTTCTACCACTTTGCAGCTTCTTCTGTAGTAGATCAACCTACACGCGATGAGAAACATATAATAGAATAATAATAACCAGGCGGATGGTACCTTGTTAAGTAGCAGAATAAGACTTGCTTTCTTCAACAGTTGACTAGAACAGATGTCGGTAAAAAGTTGAAGTGAGTCTTCGATTCTATTCGTCCTGGAATCCTCTTCAAGTCGCTGTTAAACGACATCAGGTTGATGGCGGGGAAGAGACGGATATGGTACGAACTTGATCAAAGGCGCTGATGGGCGCTGCCCCAGGAAGTATTGATCAATACGCGTGGTATGGAGGTATCAAGAAGGCTTACCTAAAAATATGATGGCGGTAGCTATTGGTGATGTCGGTAATAACTTAGTCCATGAACATGTTAGGTTAGTTTAAATAATTACTTACCGTCTTCAAAATAAGGAACCCATGCATGTCTCTGAGACGAGTGTTAAAAATCTGCGATAGTGTTATTCAAGGATGACCGACCTGGCTACGCTAAGCAGACGCAGTCAGTACAAAACTTTTAAAATAGGCCAGAGAGAATCATACCGTTCCGCCAACGTCGTACATTCGCCACGTGTAATTATCACCATTGTGTTGTACAGACATAGAATGCTCCACAACGCCGAGGGTGCGCATCCGTACGTTCAGGATATCTTCTGCGACGACTATTAGTTTATATCATTAGTATCGTGGAAAATATAAAAGTACCCGTAGTTGGAATAAAATCAGACTCAGAGATTCGAGATAGATCGTTCAAGAAACTTAGAAGTCCATGACCGATGAGACCTCGACATGAGACTACAGAAGGAACAACGCGCTGCTTACAATGGTGCAGAATCCTCGATACTTAGTTTGCAAAGTTCGTGAAGTGCAGTCACGAGCGGATGGTGCCACAATGCTTCGATGCTGTCCTTCGAAGCACACAGCGTTTGATGAAAAAAAGCAGTAACAGAAAGGTAAGAAGGATCACAACTTGACCGCTGATGTGCGATTAACGCCTGCCATCCTGTGCGGACAAACATCGAAACTCGTCCAGACAACCCTCCACTTAGTTCAGAGGATATTGAGCTTTCTGCAGCAAGGAGAGGTTGGAGCTTCGCTCGCAAGTTCGTAATCTCAAGGTTAGCTTCGTCCGATTTGATGGAATCTGGTAAGCCGGTAACTGAGGCTGAGTACTCCAGGCTGTCGAAAATTGCGCGAACAGCGCGAATTATATTCAGATAAATGGCCGCTTGCCAAGATGGTCGTTCACGCTCGAGGGTTTGAGAGGCGTAGAAGAGTTGAAACTGTTTTTGCAAGGTAGACTTTCCTAAATACGATGTAATAAGTAAATATTGCGGGATAAAAATACAAAAACAAATTGCCACCTGACTCGGCCTGCCCTAACAAAAGGACTACGGCAAGACCAAAAATTTAAATTCCAGAACTCGCGACAAACGTAAACGTAGTATACCTCTGATTTCATGTTCGCGGTCTTCTTTTCGCTTCAAAGACTCCTGCTGTTAACAAGAAACTTCCGAGTGAGGACCCATCTGCATTGAGGAGAGATAGCAAGCGTAACGACCTTCAGGCCTTCGTCAATTATATTGCTGATTCTCTCAGCATCTTCATCGTAGTGGTTTTGTGTGTGCCAAACTACTGTGGGCTCATCCGAGCTTATAGCTGAAGGCATGATGGGTACCAGAGCGGTTTATCCAAGGTATTTGATATTTGACAGGTTAATTAATGCCTAGCCAAAAAAGTGCCTGCGGTTAAGAATTCACGCGACCGCAATATCCGGAGGCTACCATCAACTCAGCGAGCGCCTAATTTGCAATGGGTCACGAGGACATTTGCTTGACCTGGCGAAATGGGACCTCAAAATGTGCAGCGCAGGTCCGACAACTCGCGTTTGCGTTTATCTTCCTTACTTGAACGTGGTGTCGCATTCTGGATCTGGCCTCCATCAGGTTCCACGTCAACTGATCTCAGAACTACTATCGAATACTCATCTGCATCCTCACCTCTATCTCCGTCAAGTGACCTCAGCTGGCCAAGAAAGTTCCTAATCAGAATTCCCCTTCTCATTCTTCTTCATACCGTTTGCGGTAAATGATCCTTATAGATCAATGCCGTAACCTGCGGCCACTCTTGACCCGTTGCTTTGGCCAGATGATAGATCCTAGCTCAGTCGTTGGCATCGCTGTTTATGGTTTAGTGCCTTTCAGGGCTTTTTCTTCGAAAGCATTGCATCAATCAATCCAATCTTCACCTCACTCAAACCATGTCCACCGATTACACTCACGGAGTCAATTACACTCCCTCGACAGTGGGATGTTGTACTGAATACACTATTGAGAAACTTCAACTGCTTGGTATCAGTAAGTGCCTGGCTGTCTTTTTGGACGAGCTGTCACCTCAAGCCTTGCAGCGTATATTCGCCTGCAATGGGTCGACTACATCAACAACGTCAGATGCCGTGTCCTCCCCCTCTCCTACTTTGTGAAGCTCCTTCAATCTCCGAGGCCTGGCGTAGGCGTCGTTAAAATATCCTTGGGTCTTGTTTATCTCATGTGTGCTCCGGCCTTTTCGCCAGTGGGTGAATATCTTTATGTTCCTGACATGGCATCGATGAAGCTTTGTCCATATGCACCGGGCGAGGCAAGCGTCATGGGATGGTTTCAGGAGAAAACACCCGTCCTTCGGGCTGATCTACGGTTGAGCGTAGAAGTCGATCTGTGCCCTCGTACAATACTGAAACGCGTCGTTGAGTATGCTTTTCTACAGCCCTCTTTCAAAATTCGACCTGAATGTTTTTCAGGAAAGCTAGGAATGCCAATGTCGACTTCTTGGTAGGCTTCGAGTCTGAATTCATCCTCCTGAAGTCGACAAATCCAGTCGAAGCGGCTAATTATCACAGTTGGAGCGCAAACAATGGCTTCCTCTCCGGGTCCACAGAAGCCTTAGTGCTAAGGGAGATCGCGGATTCCATTCAGGCTTCAGGTATTGAACTCCAAATGTATCACCCAGAAGCCGCACCTGGACAGGTATGACGACGGTTCATTTTTTGTTTACCAAAGCTTTGACACCGATAACCGATACAGTACGAAATGGTTACAGGCCCCCTTCCTCCGCTGGAATCTGCCGATGCACTTGTCCACACGCGGGAAATCATCATTAATACAGCAGCGAAGCATGGTCTCCGTGCAACATTTGCTCCTCGGATTTACTTGGATTCAACGGGTAGTTCTACCCACACCCACATCTCCATCCATTCCAAGGACAATGTCAAATCTCCAGACCGGCTATCCTCCTATGAAAGTTACTTCCTTTCATCTGTCTTAGCTCACCTCCCAGCGCTTCTGGCTCTCACTTATCCCACTCGTGCTTCTTTCCAACGCATGGCTGATGGCATCTGGGCCGGCGGAACGTATGTTTGCTACGGTACCGAGCATCGTGATGTTCCCATGCGTATTACGAACTTCTCATCACCATCTTCTCGGAATTTCGAGATGCGCGTCATTGATGGCACTGCTAACCCGTACCTCGCACTGGCTGGAATATTGGGTGCTGGGTTGGCTGGGATTCGTGACAAGGTTGAGCTTACAATCCAAGACTGCGGCATGAAATCGGCCGCACACATGACCGAAGCAGAACGCAAGGAATTAGGCATTACGCAGAGGATGCCGCTGAATTGGGAGGACTCTCGGCATAACCTTAACGAGAGTAAATTTATGAAAGACGAAATCTTTGGGGAGGAGTTTATCGAGAAATATCTGTCTGTCAATAAGGTGAGAATATGGAAGCAAGATGACGGTCCTACTGATCAACACTCTATTTTAATAAAACAGACTCTTGGTGAAGCATTAGCGCTCGACAATGACGAAAAGGCCTCGCTGACGCGTCTTGTCGAGTTTTACTGAGCTTGCTGGCAAGCTCAGTCCTGATGTTGAGGTGTAGAAACACGCCCTATTATTTAATCCCCAAGATTAACAAGAAGTTTGGCTTTGTTTATCCTCGCTTTCCATGCCTTCGGATCTGTCATTCCTCTTTTATGTGTAGAATCGTGGAATTTGAAAAACAGGCTCGACCTCGTCATCCTCGGTATTTAGATAGCATCCTCGCATTTCGGAGTGGAGCCCGTGGAATCTTGGAACTCCCACGCTGAACTTGCCTCAAAATAGCAGGCAAGTAGCACGATCGATCTGGGGTGAGTGGATCGGTGTGTTGATTGTAATTCATAGCAGTATTAAAGGTGTAAAGGCTCGAAAATGCGTACTGCTGGTGGAAGAGTATGGCAGCTTTCACTGAAACACTTCGACGTACGGGAGAAGAGCAGTGGGAATGCTTCCCCCGTGTTTAATGACCTGCGAAATGAAGTGCGCTGGCTTCGAAGTCAACGTGTTTGCCCGATTCGGAATACACGCCAAGAAGCAGGTGCTTATCCATGGCATATATATACACCGTGTGGAATGAAGTAAGGAGATAGTGATGATCTTGTCCCACTTGGACTGATTTCATTTGTCGCGCAGTCATAATCTAGCTGTGGTGCCCTTTTTTGCTTCTGGACCATCATGGCATCCTCTGGACAAGGCCTTGATATCTCTAGCTTTGTTCAAGCGGGATGGGAGCGCAATGCCTATGGTGAGTTGTTCTTCAGCATTGAAAATGTGCATACTGTTCATTACGTTCGTTAGTTGCCTGCGCCACCCTTGTAACGTATGAGTTTTGTGAGTAGCTCCTGGTCCTTCTCTAAGAAATGTATTTTGATTGGTGGCTTCGATAGTCCTCCAGTTCGACTCTGAAGTAAGTTGCTCGGTTGAGTGGAGTGCGTAAACTGACTGTCACTTCTTAGGTAGAATTTTTCTGGGTTCGTATATCTCAAGTATTAGTGCACCTGATCGTATGACACTCTCTTTTCATAATAGAAGCAGCGATGGTCAATGGGGAAGTGTTTGTTCATATGGGTGAGTCCACTTTCAAGGTGTCACGTTTATTGGTCTGAGAAATTTTTGCCCCAAATATTTAGAGCAGATACTACAGTTTAGCATTCAATATGTGAGGTATCTCATGTTGGTTGTCTTTGATATTTCACTTATTTGCAGACTAAAGTGCGAATTCTGTGGGTGTGTGATCATACTTTACAAAAGGAACCGTTGCTGTTCTGAGCTTCGCTTGAATAGTCTTTCTTCAACCAAAACCATCACTAGATGTGAGTAAACTTATCATAACACGAGACGTCGTTTGACTTTCGGAAATGTCAGCTGTATGTCCGCTTGTGCCGGTCATCGTGACCTTCATTGACATCAACCCCCCCACATGATACTATCAGTTGTACGCTCTATTACCCCTTCAGGGTGTGAAATAATCATGTAGTGTCTTTAGGCTCTAAATTTTTTCATTGGCAAAATACTGGCGCAAGCTTACAAGTAATAACAACACATCGTAGGTTCGATGTCTTTGAAAGCGAAACGACGGCTGATATGCTTGCAGTCATCTTGGAACTTCGGCTTTATGCAATGTATGGGAGTACAAGAAAAATTCTTTTGCTTTTGGTAGGGGCACAACATCTTATGCCCGTCAGGGAGAATTCCTGACTGGAACTACAGGCTTGCCTCATATTTGGTGAGGCATTGGCCATGGGCCTGGTTTTTGGGATTCCAAATCCCAAACTTGTTGGTGTGTATCACTATCATACTACTATCTACGTACCTCAAATTCTAAATTACTACAGGCACAAACGAGCCGTTCCCGGGAAATTTCATCTGTGCGGACGCGGACCCCCTCGACGGGACCCACTGGGTTGTCTATTACTGGGCATCCATTCTAATCATCGAGGGAACTTTACTTTGCTTGGCACTTCGGAAGGCGTGGCAACACCGACCAACGGTCCGCGGCAGTTATCTTATGCGAGAACTAACAAGAGACTCAGTAGTATACTTCTTTGCGTCAGTCCTTGCTCTCTGTGATGACGTACGCCTGATGAAATTATTTCCTGTAGAATTTTCTGGATATACCTCGCCAACTTGGTTATCTGGTACAAGAATCGTGTGAGTGTCACATGATGTTATGATGGCCTGATTATATCGAATTACTCTATAGATCACTCTTGATGAATTCGGCACTCCGTTCTCCTTCGTGATATCCAGCGTTTTCGCGAATCGTCTTTTAATAGCCGTCCGGTCTTCGCATTTCCGTGGCGTAACGGATGTTGATACTTACCTACCCTCTATCCATTTCAAGATGCGCTATCCTGTGGTAATTAATGATGGTAGTGAGACTCTGAACAATAGCGTTCAACTACAGACATACAATGAACGCATGGGAGTCTGATGGTTGGTTTCTCGTCGTGTGGGCAATTGTGCGGTTTTGTTCTTGTACTCGTTTATTGAATTTGAACACACCGTTATAGCAGTTGTATTGATAATATAATTTTGATATGAGACCATACATAGTCCTCGACATAAGTCGTCGATCATCATAGTTAAATTCACGTGACTCTATCCGCGGATCAACTTGCTTTTCGGACTAGCAGCGCGACAACGCACTGCCAGACTTGGCAGGTCCAGTCAGGCCGAAAAGTTATTTATATACCTGAAACGGCCTTCCTCACGACTCTCTGTTATTTAGGTTATCCTACTCATGACCATGAGGTCTGCGGAGGCAAATGTCTCCAGCGTGGGCACTAGAAAATGCACGAGACCAGCAAAGCCCTACGATAACGGGAATCCCCAGCCAATTATTGATGGAATGAGTGGTCATTAGCCGCGGTCATTCATTGGACCTTGGATGTTTAACTCCAATTGTTTTCTACCCTTATCCGTATCCCCTATCAGCTCTGTAATTTCAGGTTTGCCTTGTGGATCCTGATGAACTTGACAACTAAAGGCATAATCACATAAACGCCCATCATATAGAATCCGTACTTCTTGGGCTCCTTTTGGCATATGGCACGCATGATGCCTTGTGTCGTTAATTTCTGGCGTCACTCCAGCACCGTCAACTACTGCCATGCACGAGAACACCCAGCCGCCTATTCCGATGGTTTCCTCAACGAAACTAATCCAAGCTGCTGACGAGGCCTTGCTTGCAAGCCTTGGCTATAAACAAGGTATGTGGAGTAACAGTCGTTGTGGTAATGACTTGGCAACTTGCAAAGAGTTCCGAAGGATCTTTTCTCCTATTGAAGTCTTCGGAATCGGGTTCAGTATCATTGGACTGATCCCTTCAATGGGGTGAGCTTCAGCAATTGTTGTCCTGAATTGTTGTTCACGCAACCTGTATAGCTCTGTACTCGTCTACTCTATTCTGAACGGAGGCCAGGCTGCAATGGTCTGGGGAGTAGGTGACTTCATTCAAGCCTATTTTTCGTTGTTTTAATTATGTTTATAGTGGGCAACATGCACGGTTTTCTTGACGATCATTGCGTTAGCATTTGCCGAGCTCGGATCAGCAGCGCCCACATCCGGTGGGCTATATTACTGGACTTATATGTTCTCATCTCCAAAATGGCGATGTTTTTTATCTTGGATCGTCGGATGTGCGCCAATTCTCCCCTCATTTTCACTCTGTCTGAAGAAGTATTCAACAGATTCCAATACCATCGGAAACATTAGCAGTGTTGCCTCCGTAGACTGGGGATGCGCGGTGCAGATAATGGCGGCAGCTAGTATTGGGTCTGGTTTAACATTTTCTCCCACTGTCGGTCAAACTTTGTGCGTCTTACATGCTCTCTTGTCGGAGCGCTTGTTATATATCCTTTTTTTTTTCTAGCGCAGTCTATGCTCTTCTGCTATGCTGTCATGTGGTCATCTGCAGTTTGAACCCTGCTGTGATTGCTCGCCTTCAGATTCCGTACATCATTCTCAACGTGCTGTAAGTTATTACCTTGAGGAGAATCTTGGCAACTGACCCCAAACCAGGCTTTGTTTGGCCCTCATCATTGGTGTGCCTGCAGCGACACCTAAGGAATTCCGAAACAGTGCTGCATTTGCCTTCACCAATTATGAAAATTGTGTGTTGGATATTTTTTGCTTTATATTTTATTCTGAATGATATTCACCAGTTTCTGGCTGGCCCAATGGCTTCGCATTTATTCTAAGTTTCTTAGCACCGCTATGGTCAGTTGGTAAGTGCGAAGTCCGACATACATTCGCCCAGCAATCATCTAAACCCTGAGCAGGTGCCTTCGATGCCACTGTTCACATTAGTGAAGAAGCCACAAATGCCAACGTTGCTATACCATACGCTATTGTCGTAGGGATCACTTCCAGTGCTCTCTTAGGTTGGGGTATGATTTTTCAACCACCGTATCGCCTACCCGATAAGTGAATTGTGCACTAGGTGTCAATGTAGCTTTGGCATTCTGCATGGGCACAGATCTCCAGAGTATCTTGGGGAGCCCTATCCAACAACCAATGGCTGTAGTATGCAACATGTTCTGTTTGAAGATATATATGTGTATTCACAGCGTTGTAGATTCTATTCAATTCTTTTGGTCAGCGAGGGACACTTGCTATCTGGGCTTTTATTGTTGTTGTTCAGTACGTCCACTCACCGGCATATCCTCATAAACGTAGGTTTACATTCCCCTAGGTTCAGCATGGCAACGAGCATGGTCCGTATATGTTTTCAGTTATATTCTCCTATTAACAACATGACAGTTGACGACCGCTTCCCGCCAAATCTTTGCATTCTCACGCGACGGCGGTCTTCCCTTTTCACGATGGCTGTACCACGTTAGCAGCCGATCCCACTCTCCTGTTCGCTGTGTATGGTTCACAGCCTTCGTGTCTCTTCTTCTTGGATTGCTAGCTTTTGCCGGAGCAAACGCCATCGGCGCTATTTTCTCCCTCGTAGTCATTGCCCAGTATTTTGCATACAGCATCCCCATTTCTGCGAGGTTCTTGGGCGGCAAGGGACTCAAGCCAGGGCCATTCTCACTCGGACGATTTGTGGGTGGAATTCGAAATCCGTTGTGTTTTGTTCTCTCATCCTTCGCAGAGCTTTCCGATCGCTTTGACAGCAGTTACGTGGATGACCTTCATCGTTGTTGTCTTCCTTTTCCCACTGACACCCCGTCCTACTGGTGCGAACATGAACTATACGATTCTTGTCTTCGGTACATTGTCACTTGCTTGATACTGCTTCCTTCTATGTCATACCTGACCTGTTATCTACTTTTCACAGGTGGCACTCTTGCTATTTCAATTATCTACTTCTATTTCCCAGTTTACGGTGGTATTTACTGGTTTAACGGCCCAGTATCGACCATAACGGACGACAATACTTTGAAGCAGGGTGAACTACCTGATCATCTACAAGGCGAATACGAGAGCACTCAATAGTTTTTTTAAAAAAATGATGAAATGGTCTTATCTAACCTTCTTTTCTTGTCTACAATTAATAGTTCTAGTTTATGTTCTTCTTAATTCATACCATCACGGTGCTGCATTATACACCATTGCGGACAAAGGTATACAACTCCTCGTCCCGAACTTGATATCGACTTCATAAAGGATGTATCGACTAGCTCTACGGTGGAAGGGCACCAGGAGCTTCACTGAAGCCTTGATCGCACAACAGACGCTGCCCATAAGCTGCAGTCATGGAAGTCATTGAGTACGGACCACGTCCGAACCTAAATAAGATCATTAAAAGTAGACCGCTTTCTTGATCAACGGCTGCGGTGTGATTCCACCGGATATCAATTTGCTTGACTGGGCACCAGATCCGATGCGTATTAAACGTCTCATTCGCTCCTCTTTTTTCTCCCCTCGGTCCATTTCCGTAGTTTGTCGCTTGAAGACGTGAAAATCGTCCTCGTCCGCACCGACTTCGCGACTTGTTCCTAATACAGCGGAGCCGTCGACGTTACCTGTACATAAGGTGGTTATTCCGCTGCAAATCCAGTATATATAGAAAAACTTGCTTCGTTTATGTAGTCCACAGTCTTTTGCAAGATGTGATGTATCGCCACACAACTTACAGCAACCTCCATTTGGGTAAATGCCTTTTGTTTTGTTCTGCGGACACGATGATGCGAGGTGTCCTTTACCGCTGCAAACGAAACAAGAGGCGAAAGGTAAAGGATTTTCGTGGTTACTGGGCTTCTTACATCGGGAAAGCGTGTGTCGAGTTGAGCCACACCTGTTCCAATATCAATACCACAATATTGATGCATAGCGTATAACCGACCTGTAACATATTCCGACTATTGCTTTTGCTTCCGTGTTATCATCCTGATGAGTTTGAGTTACGGGACAATCCTTTGCAGCATGCCCTGTTTCACGACAAGCGAAACACGTTGTAGCAGCCAATTTTTGGCTTGTGCGTTTCTTTCGACGTCGCTCTGACGCAACCAGCGCTGGAATCACTGAATGAGAAAGGAAGGATTTCTAACAGATGAAAGAAATACATTTTTGTCGTCTGTCTTTCTCTTGTTTCTTCTTTTTCGATTTTGCAGAGTTATGATTCATAAAAGCAGATTCTGCTTCAGCACCAACAGCTGAAGACGCCATGCGTCCACCTTCATCTTCACCTACTCCATCGCTTTTGCCCGCTTCTACCATATCTGTCCCAAGATTTCTGTCCCTCTTTGACATCTTAGTTCGCTTCCGTTTCTTCTTGGGCGGTGATCCAACCTCCCTCGTGATTGAATCCTCCATTCTGGAGACCGCTGCTTGGGGTTCTGTGGGCTCGCTGACAGCCTTCTCATCTATAATTAAACCCGCCTCGATGTAGGTCCGTTTTCTCCCAAAGTTGGTTATGCGTGTCATTTTATGAAGCGGTGCGAGGCACCTGAGTGAAACGGAATATAACGCGGTTTTACAGCTAACCTATTACATAATGCTATGTTACTGAAAAACAAGTGGTAACGACTCTGGCCAAAAAGAAAAAAAAAGTCAGAGCTTTACTTCTGCTGTGAATATTCCTGTGTGAGACTTAATTCCATACTCATGCCAGTGGTCAAGTAGTGACTGGTCTTGTTCATATGACTATATTCACATCCTACTTTTGTCTATACAACCAACTTCATTCAGACATTTTGCTACTAGTCGGAATACTCTATTACTTGCGACATGCTAGTGTGTAGACAAATACAAATCTAATCTAAGTGGACATACTAATAGTTATGGGAGCGGAGCGACTGGGGTGGAATCTGCGAAATGGAATCACTGCGTCCGAAAAAAAAACCGTCTTCTCAGATTCCAACTCATCGACCGGGGGTGGGCTGAGAGAATGACTACGGAAATCCCAAGTGAGAAGCAAGCCTAAGGCGCGTCGTAGTCATGATGAAGACTCACCCGTGGACGTATGTCAAGCCTTAGGGATTAGGGAGGCTTCTTGCCTGCCGTCCCTGAATTCGCATGCTAAGGGGGAGCATCTCGATGTGGATTGCACCCAGATAGTCCAGACAACGCCAGTATTCCAGGAAAGCTTGCAAGCGCCATTGCCCAAATTTCTTCACCATGTCCGGAGGCACCCCTGATACAAGGTAGAATGTTGTCCCACCAATGCGAAAACAATGTCCTGTGATTCGGGGGTGTCCCTTCTTGGTTGCTCGGAGGATCTGGTTGATGCGTTGGATAAATTTTGCTCTGGTGAGTGTCACCAGGTTGTTCTGCGTATCACGGTAAGCAGAAATTGGGTGGTTAATCTCGAGTCTGTTCTTGATAAAGTGTTTGTGGATTGCATGGATAGGATCCAGAGGGGCCTCCTGGCGAGGAATCCAGACGTCGTCACCACGGGCTTTCTGGGTTTTCAACCATGGTAAGTGAAGATTACAGGCACCGTTCTTAGCTGTAGATTCTCGGATGTGTGTGAAGGTGGCATGACGGCGAGGGTTGATACTCTTCAGATTCTGGGTGGGAGGTAGGATCTCGCCGATGGGCAGTTGAGAGAAGAATGACAGGCAGCAGATTGCACAAACACAGTTATCCAGCCCAGATGATCTGTCCAGCCCACTGTTGAGGTCCTCGAGCATTGCTATTGTCACAGGAGCCCTCTTGCTGTAAAAAGATGATGCTGGCCTCATCTCCTCCACTCCTTTCAGAATCTGGCGTAAACATTCCGCGCCCTGCCATGCTAGTCCTCGCCTCTGATGTTCCTTCTTTATGGCCAAGATCTTTGCGCCAACAGTTCTCCCAGCTAATCGACCCATGTAGGATGATGCCCATGCCATGAGAATATCCTCCCTGGCTGGGAGTGCATTGTTGCTCTGAATACCCAGTCCCTGACAGAAGAAGGCGAGAAACTCCCACAGTCTGCTCGTGTCCTTCGCTTGGGTCATTTTGTTCACGGCTGCTCCTTGGACCTGGCTGATCCTCTCTAGCAAGTTGGTGGGTAGTGTGAGGTTCTGCCGTGGTAACTGCACATGTGCTGTTGGGATCCGTATGGTTGATGGCGAGCAGTGTTGCGAGACAGCCTCCCGCCATGAATTTGGGCCAGCTGGAATAGATCGTCTGTGTGACTGTTGGAGTAGGCAGTGTACTGGGTCAGCCTAGTGGGAGGCATCGCGAGTAGTGGCCATGGAAGAGTTAGGTATGACCGTTGTCAATCGCAGTAACATTCAAATCTCTAGTCAAATTCAATTTATTTTTTGTATGCGTGAGTCTTGGTAGTCTACAGCGTTATGCACAAATTCTCTCAGATGAAATGGTATCTTAGGGGGAAATGCATATAGTAAAGAGTTTGCGGAAAAAACACCCCTTGAGAGCCCATCTGCAGGATTCTCCAGTGTGGGAATCCATGTCGTTGAAATCCATAGTTCGTACTCCTGGATAAGCTTCACAATCTCTCATAGGACTGCGTTTTGCTGAGTGCCCCGTGACCTCCCTGTCTTCAATGCACCCACAATGCCCTTGTTGTCTGAGCATATGATTACATGGCATCCTGTGAACTTTACCACTATCAGCATCTGGACTGCCAGCTCCACCACCACCATCTCAGCCCAACCAATCTCATGTCCTTCTGATCTCCAGCCCTCCTTGAATTGCCATGCGAGCCACTTCTTGTTGAGTATCAGGCCAATCCCCCATCCAGACGATGCGTCGACATATATTTTGGAATCTAAAGGTTTTGGGGGCCGGATGATCTTCATCCCAACGAATTTCTCCTGTAGTCGGAGCCTCCACCAAGCCATGTCCTCCGAGGTCCCTGCTGCAAGTTTGTGCTTTACCTCACTCGCCCCATCAACCTTGAAACCGCCCCGGAATTTGTACAGAGAGATCAAGTGCGACCATCCTTCTGGTATGACAAGACAGACATGGTTCAGGGTGCTGATCACCCTCTTGGTTTCTTTCACTGTGTGAGGAGAGCTGTGCATCCAGGTTGAGATCCACTCAAGATACTTGGCCTTCTTCTTCTCTGGAAACTCCACTGTCTTTGCAGATAGATTCCACCAAAAACCAATGTACATGAACGCCGTCGAGAAGTCAACAAATTTTGGTGGTGCCCACAGCCATCCTAGTTCTTCCGCAATGCTCCATACAAGAGCCTATGAATATGTGAATTTATATGAACCATCAGACAGGCGACATGAAGGATAACGCAGGAAGATGAAATCGTCCACCCATTTGATCACTGCCTCGATGCCTCAGCTCAAGAGTATCTTGACCATAGCATCTGCCACTCTGCCGAATATCACTGGGGAAGGTGATGCACCAAAGTTTAAGACATGGTTGAGGTGGATTAATCCTTTGATCATTATCGCTAGAAAACAGCATGCGGATGGGTGAAGTGGGATGTTACAAAATGCAGAGTCGATGTCAAATACTGCTGCTTGCATTCCCTCAGGTGCATCGGCCACCAACAGGAAGCACTCTGAGAATGATCCCCAGGCACATTGGAACTTTTTTGAGTCTATGATTGTGTTAATAGAAGTCTTTGTAGGGTTGATAATATAGTTCTGTGATGCATTGCAAGGCAATGTTTCCAGGTCAATGCAATTCTTATTCTTTGGATATGAGTGGTTTACAATAATGTGGCGTTTGCTGTTGCCTTGATCAATAACTGCTAGAGGGGTGGTGTGAAAGTGTCCAATCAAGGAGAAAAGTTCATCTGGGTTATAACCGTGCGATACTCTACCAAGTGCGATCTCTTCAGTGTATTTCTTAACAACAAACTCTTTATCTTCTTGTGATGTGTAATGATTCTGGGGAATGGATGTGCAGGAAAGTGAAAAATTTTCTAAACCACAGAGAAAGCCTTGCCTGAGGCCCACCAGAATGTCATTGAATTCGTCCAGGATGCCCACATCCCATAGAGCGATTTCCCAAGCCTCGGCTTTGAGCTTGATTATGATTGGAAATATGTTGTCAAGTGGTGCATCTCGCAGATCTGTGGGAGAGATCTTCACAGAAGGAACAAGAGTGGCTGTAGGTGCAGGTAGGACCTTGATAACAACCAGAGGAGCCGATGTTGAACATGATGCACATGACCTTGTTTCCAAGGAGTCTGTCAATCCACTTTCCCTGCTCATTGGTGATGAGTCACTTTGCATTTCCCTGGTGATCTCTGTGTGAGTGTGGTTCCCCACAGAGGTAGCATCTGAATGTTGTTTGTGCTTGGTAGGGCCGAAAAGAAGAGGGAAAGTTTGCAGATTGGTATCCTCCACAATTGGGGTTGGATGTGCCCCAGCCCTGTGAGCCATGTCCTTGACCTCGCACCCCTGAGAAACTGTTCCCACCAAAGTTGTTTAATCTGAAGCTTAGGAAGGAGGATGAACCCAGAGCTGGTTGTCATAGCTGCTCTAGTACCGTCGGCAGCAAGTTCTTCATCTTATACTTGTAAAACAATTGCTCATTGAAAATCATGCCAAATGAATCACCTGTCCTCCCAATCCATGAAGTGTAGGACTCAATGATGTAGCCTCTGTACGCTGGCCAGTCCTGTGTGTAATCTGGCCTAGCTGCGATGACACTGAAGAATTCTTGGAACATATTCATGCAGGTTAAGGCTCAAGATGCACACAGCCCAATATCATTGCCCATGATGAGGTGTTTCTGCATGCCATGGGTGAAATTCTCATGGATCTCCATGAAGTCATCCGTTGATAGGTAATGGTCCTTTGCTGCTGTCATAGTCTTCTGCTTCAACCTGATTTCACCCCTGTCATTCATCCCAATCTCGGTGTCAAATGCATCAGTGGCTCGTGTCACATTTGAGCAGGCCTTGTGAGTGCATAGCGACAATGGGATGTAGTTCTTGAAGCTGCCATTCAGCTCCTTAATTACTGCAACTGGCAGCTCACTTGTGGTATTCATTATGACCTTCAAAAAGTATCTTGTAGTTGGGCATAGTGCCCTCCCATTGGTTGCCACTGTGGGAGCCATCGCTGTCATGCAATTTGTCAAACCTCAAAGTGATATGTCCATCCCACAAGAAGGGGCACAGGATGCCCACCATGACCTGGCCTTGCCTATGAGAACCACACCAGCACATTCAAGGATGTAGATATCAACTACAATCTCATTGAATTTCCTACTCCAGACTCAGAGGAACAACAGTACCATCACTCATACACCCTCACCAATGAGCTTTCAGTCACATAGATATTGTATGAGCAATGTGAATGTGGCATGGGCTGCTGCAGATGGCCTGATCCCAATCCCCAAAGCATTTGTGGCACTGGGCTATGTGCCAGCGATAGTAGGAGGGATATTATTTGAAGTCCATATGCTGAGTTCACAGAGACAGAGCAGGCAAGGTTAGAATGTAGGCAGAAGGCTGTTTTCAGAATACACACAGACAGAGCAATCAGAAGAGCATGGCCCACATGCTGCTGCAGTGACACACATACAGTTTGGCGAGCAGACAGCCTCACAAGCACACATGCATGTAAATACTACTGGCCTGCAGACAGTCATGCAAGTACATGCTCATGTAGATGCTACCAGCCAGCAGACAGCCTCATGGATGCGCACTCACATCAGTCATTGCGACTATATCAGGTTTTATACATATTGACATGCATATAGTCATTGATACATGAAAGCAGCACTCCACAAGATTGGACTGGGGCATATGAGCTCAGGCCAGCAGATGCCCACTCCCAGGGTGTTCATAATATACCCAAAACATTTCTGCATCATATTAACATGCATATAGCCAGGTTCTCGGGCCCATCTGCCAGCTGGGCAACCTCACATTCAGCATACACCCAGTTCTGCCAATACAGTGTTTTCATCACAGTACCCTTGGGACCAACCAAGAGACCAACAACAGGATATGCATGGTTATGGCTACACTGCAACAACACATTTAAATCCAAATACTGGTATCTTGGCGATGGCTATGGGGGAGAAATTCATCGCAGATGTGCAATGCATGGGGTTGCATCCTCTGCATAGGGTACCTGGTGCAGCGCTTGTCACTGAATGCTTCCAGCCTGCTGGAACGTCGTTGTGAGCTTCTGGATTCACCTGGGGTGTACCAATGTTCTGAAAGCCATCAGTGTTCCCAGATGAACCCATTGGCCCACCAACATGTCCAGATGGTCCTGTGGTTTCCCTGACTACAGGTGGAAGTACCTGATATGCATAGCCCGCCATGCATTTTCTGCCAGGGGGCACTTCGACAAGAGTCATATTCAATGTGGTTGCCTGCTTAGGTCTTGCCAAGGAAGCCATGCATGATGACCATCATACCTCCATTTGTGCTATTGCCTGTGGTGCCTCAACCCGCTGGTTTGTTCCTGTCCTTGGGTGTCTCTCATCCTCTGCTACAAAGGCATCTGTGAGTGATCCAGACCCATGTCCACTGCCAGATCCTTCTGCTGCTGCCCTAGGATGTGTTGATCACCTAGCCCCCTTTGTTCTCTGTCCTCTCATATTGACTGGCATGTGCGTAAAGAGTGCAAATTTGATGAAAAGAAGAATGAAAAGAATGACTAGAGAGAACGTGACAATTGATGTGATGAGAGTGAGCAGAGAGGGGAGCGAGATTCTGCATGTGTTGATGAAGGAAGGAGAAAAGAAAACTCAGAATCACATGGTCACAATGTGTTCATTATTCTACTGTGCAAAACATCACTACACTGCACTTGTTCCCTGTTTGTCTACCTCCACTGCACTTGTTCCTCATTTGTCTACCTCCACTGCACTTGTTCCTCATTTGTCTACCTCCACTGCACTTGTTCCTTGTTTGTCTACCTCCACTGCACTTGTTCCTCATTTGTCTACCTCCACTGCAAGTCATTTGGAGCAATAAGTCTCCATGCACAAACCTGATGGCTAATTTACTTGATCAGCTGCAAAATATTCAAACATCTACTATAATGAATGATGCCATTCCGACTATGTGCACTATATTTCCTTCAAAACACTCATCTGAGCAAATATGGTGGTGCTTTTCTTCTGCTGCTTGCACTGTCTGTTCTGCATTGCTTCATCAATACCTGTTGAATTACTAGTCCAAACATTATCAGAGGACAATTGTGGTATGTCAAATCTGACTCTTTTCTGCTTACTTCTCATTATGGTCAACAGTGAATAGTCTGACAAAGTGGGCAAACACATGTGTTAAATTGGAAACTTGTCAGGAACTGCAACTCTGTGAATATGATGATGACACTAAGATAAGATGTGCATTTCAGATCAATGCTATGCCCAGTGGCTACACCTTTCTTGTCTGAAAGGATGCTTCCAAGGAAGTTTTTCTTGATGTTACTAGATATATTGCTAATTATTTTTTACCTCCCATTACAAAGAAAACAAAGTTAGTCCAGTAATATATGCATTCTATACATCCTGAAAACTCATCAGGTTCAACCCAAACATCAACCGGTCCCTTTTGTACAAGCTCAGTATCATAGGACCTAATGAAGTCTTATTCAAAAAGGCCATTTCTGCACTTCGACAGATTTATGCTTTGAGGACTCATTTGCAGAAGGTGTCATATGATCTTATGTTGGCAATGCCATCAGTACTTCAGATGCCATTCTCACTCAGACCAGGTTCATTATGCCAAGTGCATACAATGTGTTTTCTGAAGCACCTGTTCCCCATGACTTCGATCCTGATCATGTGTTGGCTGATCTCATTGCAACCAACCGTTTCAAGTTTACAAATGACAATGTAGTCTCTTTTTTTGTGAAATTATTTCAGATGATGATGAGTCCATGATCAATTCAATGTCTCATATTATATATGACATTATATTGGACTGTTAGGAAGTTGCACAAAGTCAAGGCTATGCCTAACATTTTTCAGCGTGGTCATCTCATCAAGGCATCATTATGTTTTTGCTCTATCAAAGTAGGCTCTAGCCAAGTGTTTCTGACAAGGCTAGATTCTATTATGTTAGTCAGTTGGATTGGTGCTCATATTTGTTTAATGTTATAAGCTGTCAATTTATACTAAAATTTTTTTAGCTGTTCAAAGACTAACGTGAACAGTTGTGAAATACAAGCAGTATGGAAACTGAAGTAATTATTAGGAAACATCATGTCGTTGCTGATGATTTTCTTGAGGAAGATGTTATTGGCAAGCAAGCACATGATGAATGACTCTGACTTACATTTTCCAAATCACTGTTTGATCTCAAACTTATGTTCCGTATATTAGCAGATACATATTTCTTCCATCATATCATAGCAGCTGCTCTGCATTCCATTCACCACTCATCATTATTTTTGTATAAAGATAAGGTCTACCATAATTTTTTGCACCATCATAATTCCAAATTGTATCACCTATGAAAAGTCAAGCTGTAAAATGCTGTCCTTCTACATAAATGATTGCTTTCAAATGGTAACACTGCTCACCTTGCACCATCCTCAAGTACAGTTTTAGTGATGGAATTGTTTGAGGTTGTAGTTCAGGATTGATCTCAATTGCCCAAGAGGAAAGTAACACACTTTCAAAACAAAGAGTCTGCTGAATAGCCTGATTACAATGTAACTGATGCATAGTGCAAGAATGAACAATAGTAGTGGCCCCATTGTCTCCTATGTTGCTCAGAGCATGTTTCAAGAGTATTTTAACCTATGTTTCTGATGTTGTATAGGTATAGCATCTACACATAGACCAAGATTAACTGCATTTGATGCCCAGAGACCAGGAGTTGGGATGTAAGTTATTCTCATAGCAATTGGGATTTGTACATTATAGTCACAAGTAGCACAAGAACATACAACTACCATTTGTTTAGTATTATGTGGATCAATTAACTTTATAATTTCAGTTATATTCAACAACCTGGGCCCAGATCTAGGAAACATATCACTGTTACATGAAAAAAGATGGTCTCTGCACTGGTCTCTGCAGTAGGATTATCAGCATCACAGTTACTGGTTTCTTTCTTTCTTTTATTGCCTGTTTCATTGTAAATTATTTTTCCTTTAATTATTTTTTTTGTTCTGTTCTTCTTCAGGATCAGAAACAACAAGTAAAGTACCAGTTTTAAACCCATGTTGTATTAAATCATATGGTAATGGTTTATTGAGATCTGAAAGGGTTACAGGCTGGATGATGGCAAGGTCATTTTGAGACTTATGTTGAGAAGCTGATACATATGCAGCAAACCCACCCTCATGTAACCAAGCATTTTGCATTGTTTTGCCTTGTGCAGAGTGACCAGTTGATGCAAACCCTAGTTCAAAAGGCATCTGGCTATGTTGTATTCTTGCTTCTACTATCTGTACATTATTGTTATTATCTTTCAACTCGATATTTAATAGATTCAAGTGAAAATAATTTGGGTGGTAACTTTTGTAATGCAGCCTTACTGCTTGGAAACTCAACAATAGCATTGTGCAATATGTAAAGCCTGAAGGACATACTGCAGTTGAAAAACCTCTTAGAATACCTTGAGATCCATTAGTTATGCTCAATTCTGTTGAAAATTTTTTTATGTAGTATAACGGGCATTCCAATATACATGGAATAAATTTAGCTAGAGCTCCTTCATTACCTGTCAAGGTTCAAGATTGCTACTACCAAGGTCAGGACTTGGTCAGGAATACACTGGACTTCTGGTCGGACCCAGTCGTCAGTGGTCAGAGGTGTTCAGGGGTTCTGGGCAGAATCCACCAGGATGTAGCCCAGGTGAAAAGAGGCTAGAGAGGACTTGGCTTCAACTTATAAAAAGTTGCACCCTTCTCCTCATCAGTTGTCCAATTTCAGGTGGGAAGCATGCAGATGTCTGGTGGGTTTCTGAACAGAGAGCAAAGGTAGAATGAAGCAGAGGTTATGAAGTGATTGAAGTTGAGAGGAGTCAAAAAATTAAAGGTTTAGTTCAGGAATGAGTTGAGGATGATTAAAGGGTTGATATTAGGCAAAGGATGATACAAGGCAAGATACAAGCAATAGGCAATGTAATGTGCAAGTACAAGTAATTTGCAAACTGGAGACCAATGCTAAGCTATGGGTGCTTAAATAACGAGGGCTGGTGATGATGCTCAACCTGGAAACCTACCAAAAACCTGTTAAAAGGCTTATGGAGTATAACTCAGGCTAGAGGAAGGATGTGAGTTGGTACTAAATATTACTGCTAATACCAGAACGTTGTTTTTAGTGATGCAAAATGGTAAAGGATGTGAAGAATAGTCTTTAAAAGCATACGAAGATGTTTGAAATTGGTTTGAAGATGTGCAAAGTAGTTCAAAATAGATTTGAATGGGTTCGGAGTTGTTTGAGTGAGTTCGAGAAGGCTCAAAGGTGTTCGACTGGTGTTGAGATATGTTTGACAAATGAATATAGCAATTAAGCAGTGAGTTTCGAGTGAAGATAGGTGATGATGAGTTGAGAACAAATACGAAAGTTTGAGGAAGTTCGCGATTTTTTCGCAGAACTTCAGAGATACAATGCAAGGTAAGACTCAAGAGAACTACTCTTAAATCCAACTATAGTGGAGAGGGTAATTGATTCTCTGTTGTTCCAAGTAGCTAGTACAAGTCTATATACATTTTGAAGAGATAGTGCCAAAAAAGGAAATATAACATATGGAGAACAAGGGGCAATATGTGCAACAATAAAAAACTTTGTAAATTGTAAAACAAATGAGAAATGACAATAATTGAAATGTTTATTGTCCCAGTATAATAAGAGTTCTTGTCCTATTGCTTTAATATATCATGAAACATAAAAACTGCACTTATTGCATTCTGGGTCTCTTGTTGTCTCTCCTTGTGTCTGGTGGCACTCAATATGTGATAAAATGGCTTATTCCAGTTCCGATTGTACAGTGTATATTAAAATGGTGTTAGGAACAGCTGTGTGGCAGCCGATGTTATTCGAAGTAGTACAAAGTCATTCAGAGTGTCGCAAAATTGTTCAAAGTCATTCGAAGTTGTTTGAAGTAAGTTCAAGGTCATTTGAAGTAAGTTCGAGGTGGTTCGAAGTAAGTTCAAGGTCATTCGAAGTAAGTTCGAGGTCGTTCAAAGTCATTTGAAGTAGTGCGAAATAAATTGAAAAGCATTTGAAGTCAATTTCATAGTGTTCGTAGTGGTTCAGAGGGTCTGTCATAGTGTGTCAATACAATTGGAAACTTTCTCCAAACCTTAGAGTGCACGGTGGACCTATCATCATGCCATGAACATGAGTAATGTGCCCATATCTTTGACCTCTGCTGTGTGCTCAGAGAGAGGTAGTAGCAGGGACAGAGGCCTGCCTAAACAGACCCCAAAATGAAATAGACGAGAGAGCAGTGATGGTACTCAACCTGGAAACCTAACAAAACCTGTTAAAAGGCTTAGAAAGTATAACTCAGGCTAGAGAAAGGTGCAAGTTGGTACTAAATATCACCGCTGATACCAAAACATTGTGTTTAGTGATGTGGAATGGTAAAGGATGTGGCAAATAGTCTTTAAAGGCATATGAAGATGTTTGAAGTAGTTCAAAATAGGTTTGAAGATGTGCAAAGTAGTTCAAAGTAGGTTTGAATGGGTTCAAAGTAGTTCAAAGTGAGTTTGAGGAGGTTCAAAGATGTCTGACTGGTGGCAAGATATGTCAAGAATGAATATAGCAAGTAAGAAGTGGTTTTGGAGTGGCGATAGACAATAGGCAACAAGTTGAGAGTGGATATGAAAGTTTGAAGAAGTTCATGATATTTCGCAGGACTTTAGAGATATGATGTGAGCTAAGACTCAAGAGAACGGCTCTTAAATCTGATGGTAGTGGAGAGGGTAACTTCTTCTCTGTTTTTCTAAGTAACTAGTACAAGTCTATATACATTTTTGAAGAGATAGTACTAAAAAGGGAAGTAAAACATGTGTAAAACATGAGGCAATATATCCAACAATGAGGACTTTGTAGATCATAAAACAAATGAGAAATGATAAATAAATGAAATGTACAGTGTCCCCATATAGTAAAAGTACTTATCTTTTGCTTCAATATATTATTGAAGTCTCTAAGCACTATCATCGCATTCTAAATCCTTTGTCATCTCTCCTCATGTCCGGTAGTGCTTGATATGCAATGGAATAACTCATTCTGGTTGTGCAGCATGTATCAAAAGGGTTTTAGAATAGGTATATGGTGGCCAACATTGTTTGAAGTAATGTGAAGTTCTTTGAAAGCATTTGAACTGTTGCAAAATAGTTCAAAGTCATTCGAAGTCATTCGAAATTGTGCGAAGTCATTCAAAAAGTTCAAAATAGTTCAAAAGTGTTCAAACTCAATTTCACGGCATTCATAGTGGATTGGAGCATCTGTCATAGTATGTCAATATGATTAGAAAGCTTCTCCAGACCTTAGAGTGCACAGTGGACCTATCAGCGGACATGCTAAAAGTGCTGAAGATGATGTGTGTGGGGGTGGGGGAGGTGCAAAGAAGATGGGAAGCAAGCAGCCTTGATAAGTGTAGCTAATTGCACAGTCAAATAGTGGCCAATTGCTGTTCGACTCTGATCACAAGATTTTCCTGAATATAAATCTTCCATGTCTCTGAAGACCAACACCCAACTGCTTGAATGATCAACTTCGAAATGCCTAAGGAAGTGAGAAAGGTGGCATACCCAGTATGTGGAGAGTATCCACCAAACCATTGATCCAGAACCATGAAGAACTTTAGTTCAAACCATGAATGTGAGGGGTGTGAGCCATTCTCACACAGAAACAGAGCAGTCTTAGCACCATGGAGATGGTCACACAGATGCATGTAATCTCATGGCATCATTACAGGATCAGCAATATCTTGAGAAGTGAAAATGACATCAGTCCCACAATAGAATGGATCACCTTTGTAATAAGGAAGACAATATTGTGCATGTTCATCGCCAAAGGTAAGTGATGCATGTTTGATGATCTTTCTCTAGTCAAACAAACTGCGATTATTCTTCTGAACCAATTCACCCATGCGATGGCATCCATAAAATGCACATGACAGCAATACAGCAAAGAGGAAATCATCATAGGTGCCAGTGCAGTAAGTGACATTGATGAAGGACTGCAAGTGAGCAAGGCATAGTGGGAGCTTTCTTCATACTGAATCTGCTTGCATTTTCTTAGCCCCTTGTATAGTTGACTTAATGAGAGGGTGAGAATGGTTAGCATCAAAATTGGGATAAAGGTCCTTCAGAAAATGTCATACACCCATCAAATATTTTGGTGCAGCTGAAATGAAATGAGATGAGTAGGCAACACAACGAGATAAGGTGGTTGGTGTAGGATTGTTAGGGCGACACCCACTGTTCTGCTAGCTGGACTGTGCAGGCTCTCCTACAAGAAGGCAGCGGGGCACACGCGCATGATGGGGGGTTTGATGGGTTTGATGTGAGGGGCTAAAAATAGACTAGTTGGCTGAAATAGGTGTTTCACACTACTAATGTGGATGGAATACCTAAGAGAACTCAACTGAGGTCTCCCGGTATTTATTTTAAGGTTATATACTATGTTACATATATTGTACTATGTTGCTACCAATGCACACATACATGCATGTACATATTGATGCGTGTAAATACAAAATTCCCATGCTGACAAATAAAGCATTTATAGGCATTTGGTAGCATATTTTGGTGAAATAAAATATTATTATGTAATGGGCATGTCAGGAGACTGTTTCCTAACATTACCCCCTTTTTATGCCTCGACTTCCTGGAGAGAAAATATCGTATCTGTCTCCTCTGTGAAATTCTGGTAAGGCTGAAAATTCATCCCCTCATACACCATTCTAGTAATGCAACACAGAGCATTTGGATTACATTTAAAGAATTGGGCAATTGCATTACATGCTCACTTACAATTCTCTTCAGGTTCCCATGAGTTATTTTCATCAGTGTAGTTCTTCCACTTGATTAAGAACTCCAATTTATTTCATCGAAGATGTGAGTCCAAAACCTCTTCCACAATATATTCTGGAGCACCTACCATTATTGGAGGTTGCAGAGTAGTTTGTTGAGTGGGAATAGTGGGTGGGCAGTAAGGGTGTAAACGGGAAATGTTAATTTCAGGATCAATCTTGAATGATTGAGGTAATTTTAACACTACTGCATTGGGTGAAATTATTTTAGAAATTGGATATGGGCCAACTTGCTTCTCCATAAGCTTTCTTGAAGGTCATGGAATATTTAGATCCTTGGTACTTAGCCATACCAAGTCACCAATTTTGTACTCTGGAGCAACAGCTCAAGTATGCTCTGGGGGTCACATTATATCATCATGTGCTTTCATTAATGCCACCTCTGCTTCCTCCTGCACTTTTCGCATTTTTGATACAAAGTCCTCCACTGACTGTACCTTGACTTCCCTTTGAGGTTCTACTTCCATTCTGGGATGATACCCATAATTAGCAAAGAAGGGTGACATGCAAGTAGCCGAATGGATTTATTATTGTGAGAAAATTCAGCAATTGCCAACCATTCAGGCCAGTCAGTTTGTTGGTGATTGACAAACATGCATAGGTACTGTGCCAACTCCTGATTCATTCTCTCTGTCTGCCCATCAGTTTGTAGGTGATATGCTGTAGATAACTGGGTTTAAATCCCTAATGTGTTATTTAACTCTCACATAAATGCAGAAGCAAATTGTGATCCATGATTGGAGATAACCATATCAGGTAATTTATGTAACTGCCATACCTGATTTAGATAGAGGCACATTAAGCCCAATGATGAGGTCTCTGCAGTAGTAGGAATAATATGGACGTGAAGTGGTCACATACTACAAATATTGCATTGTATCCTTGAGCTTCAGGTAATCCTGTGATAAAGTCCACAGATATATCTCACCATGGCACTTTAGGTATAGGGTTCAGCATTAATTTCCCTGCAGGCTTTTTTGGAAATTTCTTCCCCCTCATGCAAGTATCACACCCATCCACATACCCCAATACATACTTTGAAATTCTGGGCCACCAATAATTTCTCATCACCAACTCCAATGTCTTCCACCTTCCTGGATGTCCAGCAGCTGGTGTATTATGATGTAACCATATGAACTCCCTTTGTAAATCTTGATCCTTCAGTACATACACCTTTCCTCTGAACAACACTAACCCTTGTTCTTCAACCCATTCATCTCCTTTAATATTACCTTTCTTCTCTCCCCTCAAAGCTTTCACAGCTTCCACTACTTCATCATCCATCTCTGAACATTGCCTAATTTTAGACAACATTTCCATCTCTGAGCTATCCACCAATAGATGCCCTTGATGCATAGTGCAAATATGAAAGTATTCAGGTTTGAGTAGGGTAATATTTTTATTGTCCTCCTCCACTCCCCTTTTATGATCTGTACATCGGGATAATGCATCTGCTTTCCTCATCAAGCTTCCCACTTTGTGGACTAAGTGAAAATTAAAACATGATAGGAATAATTCCCAATGCGCTTGTTGATGGTTAAGCTTTTTAGCGGACATGAAGTACTGCAGATTTTGATGGTCCATCCAGATTTTGATCTGATGCATACATCCCTCCAAATAATGTCTCCATGCTTCCAATGCTCATATTATTCCCAACATCTCTTTATCATGCACATCATAATTTCTTTCCACATCATTCAACTCTCAAGACAAATATGCACAAGGATGCCATTTGTCATCTTCACATAGCATTGATAATACTGCTCCAGTAGCAAAGTCTGATGCATCTGATTCCACTCATAAAGGATGCATGAAATCTACTGGAGCTAATATTGGCTCTTCCACAAACTTCCTCTTCAACTCCTCAAATGCTGTCTGCTGCTGTTCTCCCCATCTCCACACTACTCCCTTTTGCATTGATGATACTCAACCCAGAAACACAAATAAAACCTACTAAATGGCTTTGGATGGTATAACACGAGTCAGAGGAAGGGTGCGAGTTGGTACTAAATATCACTGCTGATTTCCAAATGTTGTTGTTAGTAAGGCAAATTGATGAGAGATGGTTCAAATAGTCTGTAAGAGCATACGAAGAAGTTCAAAGTAGTTTGAAATAGGTTCGAAGATGTGTGAAATAGTTCAAATGAGTTCGAAGATGTGCAAAGTAGTTTGAATAAGTTCAAAGAGGTTCGAGGTAAATTGAGGAATGAGTTTAGTGAATGTGAAGTGTTGTTTAAAAGGCAATAGGCGATGGGTGATAAAACGAGAAGCGAATACAATAGTTTTGAAGAAGTTTGGAATATTTTGCAGAACTTAGTGATACGACGCGAAGATAATACCCAAGAGAACGGCTCTTAAGTCAGATGATAAGTGAGAGGATAACTTGTGCTCTGTTCCCCATTGGTATTCTTCTTATTCCAAGTAACTAATATGAGTCTATATACAAATTGAAGAGATAGTACTAAAAAGAAAATAATAACATGTGTAAAACATGAGGCAATGTGCACAGCAATAAATGTATTGTAGAACATAAAACAGATGAAAAATGATAATAAGTGAAACATACATTGTCCCAGTATGGTAAGAGTTCTTGTTCTATTGGTTTAATATATCAATGAAACATAAAACCAGCACTTATCATATTCTAAGTCTCTTGTAGTCTCTCCTCGTGTCTGGTAGTACTCGATATGCAATGAAATAGTTTGTTCCAGATGTGCAGCATGTATCGAAAGTGTTTCAAGACAGCTATAATAGTGGCCGATATCATTCAAAATGCTGCAAAGTCATTTGAAGTGTCGCGAAATTGTTCAAAGTCATTCGAAATCATCCGAAATAGTATGAAATAGTTTGAAAAGTGTTCAAAGTCGATTTTGTGGCATTTGTAGCAATTCAGAGTGCATGTCATAATGTGTCAATATGAGTGGGAATCTTCTCCAGACCTTAGCATCCACAGTGGACCTATCAGCATAAGATTGTGTAATGGTGCAGCAATTTTGGAAAAATTATGAACAAAGCGACAATAAAAATTGGCAAGTCCCAAGAAAACTTGAACTTCCTTGATAAGGGTAGGCATGGATTAATCAACAATTGCCTGCACCTTGATAGGATCCATCTTGATTCCATCAGGAGCAATTTTTAATCCCAAGAACTCGATCTTGCTTGCCCCAAACACACATTTCTCCAGTTTAACAAATAAATCATTCTCTACCAATCTCCTCAACACCTCCTGCACTATCACCTCATGGTTTTCTTCATCCTCCATGAATATCAAAATGTTGTCAATGAATATTATTACCACGCCTTTGTCTATTATGTCCTTGAAAATGTCATTCATCATATTTTGGAAAGTTGGGGGACTATTGGTCATCCCAAAAAACATGACTAGCGGCTTGAAGGATCCTTGATGCATGACAAATGCAGCCTTCCACTCATCTCCTTTCTTTATTTGTACATTGTTGTACCCCCAGCATAAATCCAATTTTGTAAAGACCTTGGCCTTTTTCACCTTGTCAATTATCTCTGAGATCAATAGCAAAGGGTATGCATTCTTCACTGTCTACTCATTCAAATACCTATAATCTGTACACATCCTCTTCCTCTGATCCTTTTTTTGGTACAAAGAATACTGGTGATGTCTGCAGTGATTTGGAAGGTTATATGTATCACTTGTGCAATTGTTCATTAAGGAATGCATCTACTTCTTCTTGTTCCTTCGGAGATAATGAGTAGACTTTTGCACTGGCATCCACTCTGATTCCTTCTTCTGAAAAACTGACAAATATTTATGGTAGGCTTTCGGCACCCACTCCTCCACTGGCTTCTTGTTAGGAAACAGTCTCCTAACATGCCTATTGTCTAATGCTATTTTTATTTTATTTTATTTTATTTTATTTCATTTTATTTCACCAAAATACACTACAAAATGCCTATATACACATTATTTGTCAGCGTGGGAATTCTTAATTTACACGCATCAATATGTACACGCATGTGTGCATGCGTCCATAATAACATACTACAATATGTGTAACATAGTATATAACCTTAAAATAAATACTAGGAGGCCTTAGTTGAGTTCTCTTAGGTATTCCATCCACATTAGTGGTGCGAAAGGCCTAATTCAGCCAACTGTTCTATTTTTAACCCTTGCATCAAATCCATCAAATTTTCCCATCACGTGCGCGCCCCCCACCGCCTTCTTGTAGGAGAACCTGCACAGTCCAGCTAGCAGATTAGTGGGTGTCACTCTAACACTTCTCCACTTTCACAGCATTTTTATTCCATGACTGTCCTCCACAAATTTTCCTAAAGGTTTGCTTTTGTTCTTCCTTACTGGTCATGATTGGAACTTCCCCATTTGGCATGTTTTCATCTTCCACTTTCTCCATCATAACAGAATACTTCCTTGGACATTCTTTCTTTTTCTTTTCTTTCTTCTCCTTTTTAACTTTCCTCCTATACACATTACATTCTTTAGGACAATGAGTCATGTGTACCTTCCCAGTTTTCCAATCAATTTCCAGGTTATGTTTATGTAGCCATAGACATCCAATTATCAGATTAGTTTTTCCAAGGTTGCACACCTCAAATACAGCTCATTCCTGATGATCCTGATACTTTAGTATCATCGTCACCTCCTTAATAGATCATACCATCAATATTATATACCATTATAGGTTGTGGCAGTTTATGCATGCAAATACTGTTTCCAGTAATTAAGGATCAATTAATGAATAATCCAGTAGCACCACTGTCAAGCAATGCCTCCACATTAATTGCTGCATGCATGTCCACTGTCTTCAATCCTACTGTCAAGCTGATTTTGGGTTCTATCCGTGCAGAGCAAATAAAGAATTTTGGGGTCTTTAAAAATAAGGCTGGGCATTTTTCTTCATCACATAAGTGATAATGGTCATACTCCTCAATTTCTCTTTTAGATTCACCCTGGGTTTCCTCGGATACTAATACATTACATATATTGATTCTGGGTCACCAATGGGGAAACCTTCACTGGGACTCTTCTACAAAATTCTTCTGCTTATCTTCCTCCAACTTCACTTCCTCAATTGTCACTTCCCTAATCTTCCTTTTCTGCCTACAATTCTGAGCCATATGCCCTAATTGCCCACAGTTAAAACATTTAAGCAGGGCTCATCTCCCTGCTCAATCAACATCCATCGCATCCATCAATGCTGCTGACTCCTTAATGATAGGTGTCACTGCCATGGCTGGTGGCTGTGCCCTCGGAGCTTGTACCTGAGGTGTCCTTCCTTTCTCAAACTTTCCTCCTGATGACTTTCCAAATCTGGAATTCCCATACATCAATTTCGACTCTGCCTGTTCCTGTCGATATTGCTGATCAAGACACATTGCCCAATTATACCACTCGTCCAACCTCTCCAGCATAGAAGGTAGTTGATAGATAGACTTGAATAATGAGGGATTTAATCCTGCCTTCAAAAATTCTACCAATGCAGCTTCTCCCATATCTGTCTGTGATGCTTCTGCCTTAAACTGCAAAATAAATTTGTCTGCTGTCAGAGAACCTTGGTGCATGGTTTTTAATTTCGCATTAGCTGTTGCCTTCGGATTAGGGTCTCCAAACTGTGCCTCCAATCTCTCCAAAAATTCCCTGAAGGTTGCAAACAGTGTATATCCCACAGCAATTTGATTAATGGCTTTGTTCCTCCAGAACTGTGCTTTTCCTCCCTGGATGTATAAGAGAGCAAACATAATCCTAGACTCAGTCATATGAAATTCAGGCTTTCTTCTATGAATATACAATACTATAGAGCTGATGAAGGATTTTGTGTTCTCCATGGTACTATCAAAACTTTGCAGAGGCACATATTTAGGTAAACACATTTTTCCACTCTCAGATCTCTCCTCTGCATGCACATCCTCCTGAGACATCCAATCTTTTCCATCTCATCATCTTTATCTTCTACTATCTCTGCTTTTGTTTCTGCTTGTTTGGGCTGTAATACTGCCAATACTGACACTAATTGGGACATTTGTGCTGTAAGAGCATCAATTTTGGCTTCTAGAGCTGGCATGGGAACAGGATTGTGACCAGGATTTGAAGTTGATTGTTCTGACATGATGATGTAAGCTGTGATGAGTCACTTCTTCAGCTGAGTCAAGATTTGGCTTCAGAATTTTTTCACAAAATTTTGAGTCACGTGATCCAGCAATTCGGGTACAAAACATGGCAAAATACATGATTTCAGCTATTTGTCAATACTTGGGCACTTCGGATCAATAACCCTTCCAACAGTGCCTGATCTTGGGGTTATTACTGAATTCAGCTAGTAACTACCTAAAATAGTTATCCAAATAGAGTAATGTAAATCTCAGCTAAACCAGATCCAATTGGTTGTCTGGTTGCAGCTGTCCTAATGATGAGCGCTGCCTTTCAATCACTGGTGGTTGCAATGTAAGGCGAGGCCTGGCATCGGCTTATAAAAGCAAGGTAAATACATATATACAATTAATTCTGGCTCTTGCTGAAATAATGAGTAAGCAGTTGTGGTGCGCTGAAACAATGACGTATGCACATGTAAGAGAAGGTGCACTGATAGGGTAGTTGAGTTCTTCTGTTAGGGCGACACCCACTGTTCTGCTAGCTGGACCATGTGGGCTCTCCTACAAGAAGGCAGTGGGGCATGCACGCATGATGGGGGGTTTGATGGGTTTGATGTGAGGGGCTAAAAATAGACTAGTTGGCTGAAATAGGTGTTTCACACCACTAATATGGATGGAATACCTAAGAGAACTCAACTGAGGTCTCCTGGTATTTATTTTAAGGTTATATACTATGTTACATATATTGTACTATGTTGCTACCGATGCATGTGTACATGTGTGTACATATTGATGCATATAAATACAAAATTCCCATGCTGACAAATAAAGCATTTATAGGCATTTGGTAGCATATTTTGGTGAAATAAAATAAAATAAAATAAAATAAAATAAAATAAAAATAGAATATTATTATGTAATAGGCATGTCAGGAGACTGTTTTCTAACAAGGATCAAGAGGGAGCGAGTATAGAATGCAAAAATTAATGTAGTCTTAAGCACCGGTAGCATAGTGTTTTGTTGTCAAACGTTCAATAGAATTTACCTGCAAATGAAGAGCACAGGCATCAAGGTCTGCAAGCTCCATGGGGGGGCGAGGCACACACAGAGCAGTCCATTTCCTCCCCCCAGTGTGCTTAAAAGTACTCCCTCCATCACACCGGCAGTAGCTCCCATGGAGGAGTAAAGTGCTCGATGTGGTCAGCAGGACATTTGCTCAGGTACTCATGTATCAGAAGATGAGATAACATATCAGCATGCATGTTCTTTTTGCCTTCGATAAACTGGACATGCAAATCCATCCCAGTATGAAGTATGATACCAGTGATGGCCAAAAGTGGTCTATCGTGCAAAAATTCAGCTGTGTGAAGGGAGTTCAAAACAGCAACCAAAACCAGACTATCAGTCCAGATGAGGATGTGACAGGGAGGTTGCACCAGGGATCTAGCATGATGAACAGCAGATGCAATTGCCAGGAGTTCAAGGAAGAAGATGTCAACTTTCATGCCTGTAGGTGGAGGATTGATGGGGTAGATAAAGCCCTTGTTGGAATAGACAAATGCCAAAGCATTGCAAAGACTCACATCTGTCCACATCACCATGTCAGCATTGTGATCCACCCACAAACACATATCAATGAAGTGAATCCTGATAGCAGAGGGAATAACATCCCTTAACCATGTTAAGTCTGTGATAATGGCTGTGTTAATGGGAATTCCACGATGTGCCCAAGCCTTACCACTAATCTTCCAATACATCTCAGTTAATGCTGGTTGATCCCAAGGTATCATGTTCAACATCCAATTCAGATGTTCCCCTAAATGTTGCCAAGCTCAGAGCATTGGAGAACAGTGTAGTGTAGCAAGGAAAAGATCAATCTTGGCAACAATGTTGGCAGATGGGGATGATGCTATACTTCCCGCATTGATGTCCACCCAAAAGCCTATGATCTTCAAAGCTTCACCATGTTCCTGTTTATGATCCTCAAAAGGGCAGGAGTCGATTCCCAAAGTACAAGTAGTTGGACTTGTCAATGTGGGCGCAGTTTTCCTTGATATCAGACAAGGTTGTCAGTATAATCCCAACCAAAGAAGTTATTCATGTAGACATGAAGCCCAACAATATCCAGCTTCTGAATACCAAGCCAGCACAAAAATCTGGATACAGTGCACCAACAGCGAGGGGAGGCATGATTCCCCAAAACAAGATGCCATACAATAAATAATTTTTCCTCAATCTGAACAACTTGATGAAGCTGGAAAATGGGATGGGCAGGCAGGCTAAGAAAAGCCAATGCAACATCTGATTTGAAAGTCACTAGGCATTTTCCAGGATTAGCACCATGGGCATCATGAAGAGTTTGACTGAAAGTTTGCATGTCATCATACTTGATCTTTCCTTCCGATGGAGGAATGCCATCATTGATTCTGGATTGAGAGTGATCTGTTATGATGCAAGGCTTCTCATTCTGCCAGACCACAAACATGGGGGAAATCTTCATCCCAGGATGCAGCTTTGTATCGTTTAGAGAATCAGACTATTGTCCAGCTGCAATTTTACAATCACAATAAGCTCAGATTGCTTCTGCATCTTCAGGGCAAGACTTGTAATCAGGGGTGGCTTCTTCTAATTCAATCTTCCATTCCCCTTTATCGAAGGGCCAGAAACCATCACAAAGACCTTTCATGATGGATTAAATGAAAGGTTGATTGAGATGGTTGGCCAAAAGAAGTTTGAACTTGTCGACATCAAAGGGAGTTTCAACCTTGATTGCATCACCTAACAAGCAGATCAAGACTTGAATTGCCAGATCATCCAAGAGATGTTGAGGAAGAGATGGTAAAGGGGGAGCAGACTCAGTATAAAGTGCTGATGGCAAAATAAGATCCATAGAATTATCTGACCAAGCAAACTTCTGATGAAAACAAGGGGGGTCAATGGCAACTGACACTTTACATTTTAATGGAGATCTATATAATGGATGAGGTCCCTTCTCAGCACACATTGTCATATTCTCCTGCACTCCTAACAACTTGCATTCAGTTGTGAGTTTGGAGGAGAGCAAGGCATGGTTCATTGTCTTTCACTCAATGTCCTTCCCTGCAGATACAGCAAATCCCATGCTTGCAGCAATTTGAACAGATCTCAGACTTGCAGACCAAAGCTCCAATTGTGGCAAGGCACATCCACATGCCTCAGAATATTGCCTGAAGTGGATGCTTGAGATGTGATGGCTCTCTTGCTCCTACATGGGGGATTTGACAGTGAAGATGATGAGAGCATCTGAGCAAGGAGCAGCAGATTGAGTTGAGCTTGATTGTCAAGATGGAAAGGCTTCTTTGAATACTTGTTGTGGATATGCACATTGAATAAAATAGCAACAAGAGGGTTCATTGGAGCAGCTCAGAAAAGATCTATAACAATGGACAAATAGTCCCAAAGCTCAGCCTTCCAGTGAGGGAAGAACATGATGCCTGCAGACCACACACCAAATACCCATGTCTAGTCAGCTTCAGACCAGAGTGGGCACTTCGAGAAAGCCTGATCTTTTTTTTCCAATGCATAGCCAGCCCCAAAGTCCTTTGGCTCATCATAATGATTATACCCCTTGTCTATCAAAGCAAAAAGTTTTTCAAAATTGATGAAAAGATCAAGAAGGATCTTATGCCAAATCATCTGTGGGAGAGGATCGCCAACCAGAGCAAACTGGGCTTTATTGACAAGAACATCTTGAGAACTCTGAGGACTATAGACAGAAAGGAAGTCCTGAGTCTTTTCAAGGTGAGGATCAGTTATCGTTGGGTGAGAGAGCTTGGATAAGGATGGTGCCTTTGCAAGCATAGATGCAGGAATGGTGCCTTTAGAGCTAGACAATCTGAGAAGACTTTCCAGCTCATCAGAGAGAGAGCCGCCAGGGATTGAGATGGCTTGAGTTGAAGTCGATTGGAAATGATTGACCTTGGCATGAAGCAGTGCCCAGACAATCGATGTGGCAGTATCAACTGCATTGGAGCATTTGGATCGTGCTGTGCACTGGCAGGTAGCTTGTTGGCAGATCCTGTGGCTTCCTGGTCTCTTCTATGCTGAGGATATAAACTCGTGCCTAGCTGGGTGTTGCTCAAGGAAAGCTGGACCAGAGATGAGCTGTGAAATGGCTTCATCCACAATCCTTTGACATTCCTCTGCACGCACATGAATGGTATCAATGATGTCAATGGTCACAGCCAGAGGGCTTCCAGAGGGAGAGCGAGGATCATTAGTCATGGATAAAGAGAGGAGTGATGACAATAGGAGGGAGTATAGGGGAAAATATGACTGAGGAGTGTTAATGCTGATGATACTCAACCTGGAAACCTAACAAAAACCTGTTAAAAGGCTTAGGAAGTATAACACAGGCTAGAGGAAGGGTGCAAGTTGGTACTAAATGTCACCGCTGATATCCAAACATTGTTTTTAGTGATGCAAAATGATAAGGAATGGTGCAAATGGTCTGTGAGAGCATATGAAATAGTTCAAATAAGGTTTGAAATAGGTTCAAAGACATGTGAAAGAGTTCGAAAATAGTTCAAAGGGGTTCGAAGTTGTTTGAAGTGAGTTTTAGGAGGTTCAAAGATGTCGGAGTAATGTCAAGGTATGTCGAGAAGTGAATATAACAAATAGGAAGTATTTGTCGAAAGGTGATAGATGATGTGCGATAGAACAAGGAGTGAATACGATAGTTCAAGGAAGTTTGCAATATTTCACAGAACTTAGAGATATGAAATGAGCTAAGACCCAAGAGAACAACCCTTAAATCTGACGATAGTGGAGAGGGTAACTTATTCTCTGTTCCCCATTGCTTGGCTTTTCTGTAACTAATATAAGTCTATATACAATTTGAAGAAATATTACTAAAAAGGAAATAATACCAAGTGTAGAACATGAGGCAGTATGCACAGCAATAAAGGTATTGTAAAATATAAAACAAATGAGAAGCAATAATAAATGAAATGTACATTGTCCCATTATAGTAAAAGTACTTGTCCTATTGCTTTAATATATCATTGAAACATAAAAACTGCACTTATCACATTCTAAATCTCTTGTATTCTCTCTTCATGTCTGGTGGTGCTTGATATGCAATGAAATGGTTCATTTCGGTTGTGCAGCATGTATCAAAAAGGTTTCAGGACAACTATTTGGTGGCTGATGTCATTCAAAGTGGTGCAAAGTTATTCGAAAGCATTTGAAGTGTTGCTAAATCGTTCAAAATCATGCGAAGTTGTTCAAAAAGTGTTCAAAGTTAATTTCGTGGTGTTCATAGCAATTTGGAGTGCATGTTGTAATGTGTCGATATGATTGAAACCCTTCTCCAGACTTTAGAGTATGCAGTGGACCTATCAACACCACAAAATTGAATGTTAACTAAACAATTCTATGAAGCCTGCATGAAAACTTATGTAAGGGACAGGCTCAGATAGATAATTGGGTAAGGACACAGCTCACTATTAGGATTCAACTGGGTGGAGTAGTGAAGCTATAAGACATTGCCAGATGAATCCTGTTGAATAAAAATCTAGTTGAGTCTAGTCCATTGGGAATTGTGAAAGCCCTTACAATGCGAGTAACTGTTATTTCGATAGGCAAAGCCTTGAATAACAGTACCAAGGGAGTAAAGTAAGATGGGAGTTGGAAAGAAGCAACACAGAGCCCCCTAGTTGCACTTCATCTGTCTTATACCCTGGCATCTGCTAGCCCCTAGCACCACAGCACAGACCATGCAACAAAGGGGGGGTCGAGCAATGCTCTGTGCAGATAGTGGATCCAGTCATGTGATCTTGAGTTGGTAGGCCTGCAAAAAGGCTCCTTTCCTTCAGAACCTGCCCTTACCATGACAAAACCTTTTTCTTACTTATGTAAGAGAGTTGGGGATCCACAGATAATGACATTATTGTTGGAGCAGACTACATACGCTGCACAGAGGAAGAGATGACATGTTCCTTATAACCTACCTGGGGTTTAGTTAGTTTTAGAGCTAGGGTTTAGCAGAGGTAAGAACACTATACATATATCTACTACAGTACAGGTTCTTCTTATATACATAATAGTAAGGATGTCACATGACTCAGGAATGTGTTTACCACATGTATGTGCAGTAAGCACAGTAACATGTGTGTGCTGCATGGTTTGCCTCACATATGCAGCATGTGTCGGAGATTAATTTCAACACCCCCCCTCAAACTGTACAGCACTCTAAGCAGCTAAGTTTGAATCTCGAAAGTAATTCTGAGAGAGTCTCTAAATTTCCTGAATAAGATGGCGCCAAGGTTATCACTTCCAGGAATGAAAACAACCATGACTTTGTCATTTTCTATGCATTCACAGGTATAGTGGTAGCAAATGTCTATTTGTTTTGTTCTTCTTTCCTGAACTGGATTTGATCCGATAAAGATGGATCCCTGATTGTCAGTGCAGATTGGTATGCACTTTAGTATATATCTGAGTTCCTGGAATAAGGACTCTATTCACACTATCTGTTGACAAGTGTCGGAGAGAGCTATATATTCGGCTTCTGTGGATGACAGTGCTACAGTTTTTTGTAAACGGGACTGCCAGCACACAATGCCACTCACTAGAGTAGCAAAGTAACCTGTTGTAGATTGGCATTTGACAGTGTCAGCTGCCCAATCAGAATCTGTGAAGGCCTGTAGCCCCTCGGACTTCTCACCATTGTAGACAATGTTATATTTCTGGGTTCCCACCAGATAGCGCATGATGTACATCGCTTTGTCTAGATGTTCTTGGCTAGGATTAGCTGAGAATTGCAACATCTTGATTACCGCATAAGCGATGTCAGGTTGCATTCCAAGCATCAGATACAATAAAGATCCAATCACAGACTGATATTTTAATCTAAGTGCCATGTTGGGCATTGCTGTATTTTCTGATGGTCTGTAACTAGTCAGGAGTGGAGTGGGGGTCGCTTTGGCATTTGTCATCTCGAATCTCTCAAGCACTTTGGTGAGATATTTAGTTTGATCAAGTTTGACTTTGCTTGCAGTCTGGGTGATGTGCATGTCTAAGAATTTCATGACTTTTTCAGTACTACGGCACTCCCAATGCTTTAGACAAGCATTTTTCTTTTCATTCACAAGTTTCTTGTTCTTCCCCATGAACAAGCCATCATCAACATAGATGAGTGCAATAACAATGCTGCCTGTCTTAGGATCCTTGTGTATAAAAATGCCGGCATCAGAGCTGGCACGCACAAACCCAATGGTGTGCATGAATGCCTCTAGCTCTTTCCACCATGCAAGTGAGGCTTGTTTAAGGCCATACAATGCTCAGCATAAGCGCATTACTTTGTGCTCTTTTCCCTCAAGTCTGAAACCCTCGGGTTGATTCATATAGATCTCCTCATCTAGTTTGCCATACAAAAATACGGTTTTTACATCTAGGCCGGTCATATACATGCCATCTAGAGATGCAAGGGCAAACATGAGGCGTACGGTCTCGTAGCAGACTACCAGTGAAAAAATCTCATCAAAGTCAATGCCTTCGATTTGTGAAAGCCTTTGGCCATGAGTCTGGCTCATTTTCTTCCATCCAATTTTACAGAGAAAACCCATCTATTTTTGATCATTTTTTGATCAGGTGGAAAATCGACGATGTCATAGACTTGTCACTTACAAAGAGCCTCTAATTCTTCATGACAAGCTTGTTTCCACTCATGTTGCTGCTGCCATGGTAGGCACGCAATATCGCAAAATTGGTTTGGAACTTGGCTTATTTTACTCAATGGTTTGACTGCTTTTGACAACAGCCAGTGAATAAGCTTATCTCCTCCTTCCTTGGTTATCTTTTTAATATAACCTGCTTCATCTGGTTCCCCCATTGGGTGATCATGTTCTTGATCATTGGAATCGGGCACACTCTCATGGGGTGCTGAACTTGGTCCAGCAACCGGTTCTTTCTGTTGAGATTGTAGTCATGTTCGGTTATGATCCAAATCTTGACCTACAGATCTCTTCCAATATCAATCATGTGCAATGTCTCTCTCTATGTCAGAGGGGAGTTGCTTCTCTCCATAGGTATTGCCAGGACAGTTTGGGATGTTCCTCTGCCTGCCTGATCGATGGGGCAATTGCTTCCATTCCTGTTGATCATCACGTCTTGGATGAAAGTCCTCAGTGGTTACTGGAGGCGGCAGAGGAGGAGCATCTGTCACATCGTCATGCACCTTTTGCTCACTTGGTACATCATCATCATCATTTTCTGATGATGGAGGAAGGGGCAGATCTTGTGGCGGTATAGAATCATTGCCATCCATTCCAGATGAGTGGTCATCATCTTCTGGTTCTGGAGGTGGAAAATCACCAAGGTCCGTATTGGCAGGAGTTTTAGCTCCAGGACAGCATGGGAACAATGTTTTATCAAATAGTGCCATAGCACCAATGAATATTGTGCCACTAGGTTGCATGAAACGGTATGCTTTAATGCCATCTTCCAATCCAAGGTACATCATCAACTCCAATCGAGGAGCCAATGTGTTTGGATGCTTCTCCTTGGGTAGGTAGACGTAAGCACCACAACCGAAAACCTTCAGATCATTTAGATCTGGGCAGACCTTTGTCAGGTCCTCAACCGGTGTCAGCCATTTCAGGTGCCTTATCGGGGTTCAGTTGTAGAGGTGTGTTGCATGTTCAATGCAAAATTCCCACCATGATTGTGGTAGACATGCAGTAAATCGCAGGGTTTGCGACTTTTCCATTATTGTCCTTATGGCACACTCTGCACACCTGTTCTGTTGGTGAACATGGGGTGTGGACATCTCTATTTTGATGCCAAAGTCCTTGAGCACATTCTGTAGCTCACGATCTTTGAACTCCCCCCCTGGATCAACATGCCAGCGCTTGATTGTAGCACCATACTGTGTCAAAGCCACTGCCCAAAATTGTCTGATGGCCGCAGCAGCATCAGATTTTTTTTTAAGGCATTGGACCCAGATATGTGATGTCTTGTCATCCAGAAATACAATAAAGTATTTATGTTTATAGTACGATAGTACTGGGAGTTCCTTCAGATTGAAATGTATTAATTCAAAGGGTCTTTCTGCATGTGAATCTGATTCAGGAAAAGATTTTGAGGTCATTTTCCCTTCAGCGCACCCTGGACATATAATTTTGTCTTTAGGAATAATTAAATTCCTTGGGAATTTTATGGTGCTATTAGGCATCTTCCCTAGCGCCTCTTTGGATGGGTGTCCAAGTCACTTATGCCAAGTCGAGTAGTCTGCGACATACATCATCACGACATTGATTCCCTTGGTGCTCAATATATGAGTCCGAGCCCAATAAATAGTGTCACATTTTATAAGAGGGATGCAATCCATAATTGGGTTTCCTTGCTTGAAAAATGAAATGTGTGTGGAGGAACCATGCACATCACTTCTGTCTTGCAAGAAGATGCCCATTGACAGTAATCGAGCATTACAGTTGGGTATATAGTAGATGGGGTATAATCGCGTTTCATGTGTCTCTGACTTCCCATGACATACTGCCTGATGTCTAATGAAGACTGCTCCTTTCCCTACTATATGAGTAGTACCCATGGCTGTTTGAACCAGGGTAGAGTCCTTTCTCAGTAAAGGCTCGTAAGAAGCAAAACCTTTCATTTCACCAGTGAAGTGTTTTGATGCACCTGAATCCATGATCCAGTCAGCACCTTTCTTACAATTTCCATTTGCACACATAACACATATATTAAGATGTAAATTGTTCCATGATACATTTAGTAGCAGTAAAATTTCACATGAAAAGTTCGCTGTGATCATTGGAATATTAATTCTTGTGCTTGTGGCAGGGAAAAGGACTGACCTTTCATCATATGTACCTGTTTCAAGCAGTTCATCAATGAGCATTTCATCGATGGTTTTCACTATCGCCTTCTACCTCTATGATCCTCAGTTCTGGTTCAATCCTCCTCCTCTTACCTTCTCACACCATTAGATGCTCTTCCAGTGGTCACAGATTTTTCATGCTGTGCGGGAGATTCATTTGCTTGAGGGTGTCTCGAGCCTGCTGATATTCGGTGTAGACCGAATGAGAGGTAGAGGCCATGCCTGTGTATGCCTGTGCAGGCGGTCAGTGGTGAGGATCCCTTGTGGGAGTATGTTCACACTTCTCGATGCGCTGGATGAGTGGCATTGGCAGTATGATGGTGCCATTACCATTTATAGTAGTAAAGGCATTTGAGGCAAGGTGGGTATGTTTCTCTTTAGGCTTTTCCTCTTTAGTCTTTTTGTCCCCACATTGTCCACGCTTTCAGGATGAATCTCCACTGTTGCCCTGAGATTGCCATTTGGGGTTTCCCCCTTTGCGCTTGACAGCGGAAAGCTTGGTGGCCTGAGGTGGGCCGATGGGCTTTCCAACTGCTGTGTGCCATGAGGCTTTAGCGACAATGGAGTCCTTGACATGTTTAAATGTCAAGGCTCTAGTAGCAGTCATGTTAAGGACCATGGCAGATAGAGAATCATACTCGCGTGGCATTGCAGCAAGTAGAATCATTGCCTGTACTAATTCAGGGATGGTGACATTGGCAGCCGTAAGGCGCTTGAATTTGTCAGCCATTTTGGCAATCTCTGGCGCAGGATTTGCAGCCGGAATTTTGATTGCGATTGCAGACCTAAAGTCTGCAAAGACTTGGGAGGGGCCATCAACACCATAATCGGTGCGGATGAGATCCCACACCTCCTCAGCAGTGTCCTTGGTGTTGGCACACTGCCGAATAGAGGGGGCCAGGTGGAGCACTAGGCTACCAATAGCCTGGTCATTCTTGTTGTTCCAGGTCTGGAGCTTGGCATTAGCTTCCACTACGAGTGCAGCATTTGTCACCGTCAAGGGAGGCACCAGAGGTGGTTTTAGTTCCATCCTGCTAGTTATTTGCCAGAGGCCCTGAGACCTGAGCCATGCCTTCATTGAGTCAGCCCATTGAATGTAGTTAGAGCCATCAAAAGTTTGTATGAGTTTTTCAAGAGTTGAAGACATGATGTTGTAGTGGCAGCTGGTAAAAGTGCTCAATCAGTCCTCTATTCAAGAAAACACGTTCCATAATCTCAGGCAAAAACACTCCTTCAGAGTGGTTAACCCTAGTCAACCTGGGTTTTTAAATGCAGCTTGCAGGGAGCGCAATGCAGCTCACAAAGAGTGCAAGGTTACAATTTGGAGACAATGAAGTCAACGTCGTTCGCAGCCAGTTAAGGCGTGTTCACAACGTGCCCAGCAGGGCCCATAACCTGTTGGAGCAGACTACATATGCTGCACAGAGGAAGAGATGACACGTTCCTTATAATCTACCTGGGGTTTAGTTAGTCTTAGAGCTAGGGTTTAGCAGAGGTAAGAACACTATATATCTACTACAGTACAGGTTCTCCTTATATACATAATAGTAAGGATGTCACATGACTCAGGAATGTGTTTACCACATGTATGCGCAGTAAGCGCAGTAACATGTGTGTGCTGCATGGTTTGCCTCACGTATGCAGCATGTGTCAGAGATTAATTTCAACAATTATAACACCCACATCTCTAGATGGCCCAAACTATGGTTGAATCCCCTTTCTATCATATAAGTAATTATTGGATCTTAAAAAAAATGGCTCGAAATTCACAAGTAGCATATTTTGCTCTGGTAATTAATTGACTTGTTGTGTTGTACACAAGGGGGCTCCAGCCTGGGAATCCCATACTGGTACCTGGTTAGTTAGTCTGGTCTCAGGGCGCAAAAAAAAATTGACACCTCTAGAACAGGGCCTCAGAATGCAAAATTAAGTACATCATAGCATGTTACAGGACCTACAGATGGTATGGGGAGTGGTTCAGCCCCACAAGAGGCTCTAAAACAGTTTAAACACAAATGAGTCAAATAACATATCACTTCCATATTTGGATATTATGTCATGGGATCTGCCAATGGCAATTGAATGTGCATTCTCTATACCTATCTCAGCAAACTAATTGAAAAGATGGATTCTAGTCAAGGGTCTATAGTACGTTACAAATCCCACATGTAAATGTGACTGAACATTGATGATATGAATAAAGACTACAATTTCCCAAGCACTACCTATTCCTGATGCTGAGGGATATTGCACTCTGTCCAGATTGCAATAGCCACATAAAGTGTAGTAAAATTGGGCTGGCTAACCTCGAGAAGTGCCATCGCAGAATAAAAGCATGTAAAGCAGCTCAAGAAAAATGAGACAAGGTGAAAACAAGGAAGGACAGAACTATACTCATGTTTTTAAATTTGCCATTGTCCTTCTTTCCATATGAAAAAGCTTAATTTTTGGATTCATTTGTTAGCAATAATGGTGAAACACATTTGAGGAGGCCACATTCCCCCGAGGTGGATGATGTCAGTTGAGACTTAGGGGATTGATACCGATGAAGCAGACAGAGCCAATTTCGATGAAGAAGAGGAGGGTGAAGACTCAGCGAGTGGCAGCTTTTTGGAGGTAGGTTAAGATCTTGACAGCACTGTGAGTGTGGAAAGGGAAGAGGTCAGTGTAGACTGCGAACTCGTTCCAATCATGCAAGAAGAATCATCAATCATTGACAGCATGAGACCTATCTCGTAACAGTGAAGATTGCTTACCATGTCTAATCAACAGAGTAAGCAAATGACCAAAAGCAGCAGTGAGAATAACAATGAAACAACTGAAAGTAGTGGTGACAATAGTGTCAATGCTGCAAATGCGAGCACAGGAGTGGTGGGTGCAACATCACCCAATGAAGAAAATCACATACCAGCGGCAACTGAACCTCAAATTCCCGAGAAATCTGGGTGGTTGAAGCGTAAACGGGTTCCGCGACAACTCGCTGATGCACTGAATGGGTGTTTATGCGGATTAGTACTTGATGGCTCATTGGGTGGGGTCCTAAAATGCAAAGAAGCCGGCTGCAAGACTCAGTGGGTAAGTACATTGTATTGTGGGTGTTCTTCTACTCACCTTATGTGTCTAGTATCACCTTCAGTGCGTAGAACTTGAGCAAGAGCCACAAAATTGGGTGTGCATGGCTTGTGAGGCATCGGGGCGAGGACGCGGAGGGAAGCGCCAACGCAGATGATATCATATTACTATATTTAGACATGTGCCTGATTACGTAGTTAGTTAGTCCACCTTGGAACGCCGTTACTTAGCAAAAAAATCGACCCCGGGTCTTTTTTTTCGATCCCGGTGTAACATTTAGAGGCCTGAGTGAAGAGAAAAGACCAAGTGTCCCACCGGGCCGTGTACGAGTGCTCTGCCATCGCCATCACTCATAAAAGTCGAACGCACATTGAAAGGGCCGCACGGGCTGCCAACTCTGTCTGGAGAAAGTAACTTAGTGCAGGATGGGATAAGGAGGTCAGGTGCAAAGCTTGATTTGAAATCCGCTGAGGCGAGACGTGGTTTCGACGACAAAGGTGGCCGGCGGGTGGGTGGTAAACGGTGTTGGCCACCTAAATCGAATGACAAGGGAACAAACAAGTAGTTGAGATATCCGGAAGTGGATCCCCCCTTTCTTAATCCATTCGACAGTCTTTGGGGGTTGCTTCCCAATCCCAAGATCGAAGACGAGCACTTGTTGCTCGTAGAATCATAATGGGAAAGCGAGTGACTCGAACTGATGATCTTCGAATCAGTCATGGTTGTGGTGAACGGAAGTGCCAATACGAATATTGATACTCTATGATTAAATTGCTCGCTACAATGGTCAAGTCGCATACCTTCTAACTGTGCCGTCTCTTGACGCTGAGAAGGAGGCTGGCCGTTCATAACACTTCGGTCCTCCCTTCGGTGGGGAAACTTGCGTTATGATATGAAACTCGATTCCATTTGCAGGTAGTCATGATAGAGGAATTGACCCATCATGCTTTGGGCTTCCACGGTCATGTTGAGGACTTCAAAAGAAGCAGGAACGATAAGACATCGAAAAGCCGGAATGAACAGAAGTAAGTAAACCGCTGATGATAAGTAATCAAGCAACTCTGTTTCATCGGTCGTTGCTTAAATTCGTCTAATATCTCATCCAGCGCGTGAGTTAATAAGCACCGAAAACCTTTACAGACGAGCGAGCGCACTTCCTTGTTTGGTCACTCCTGAAAGCCTAAATTGGAGGCAACAAAACATAGTGATCTCAAATCAATATGTATATCGTCGAACGGGCAGAGATGGATAGAAGAAAGAAACTCCATGGTCCTTCGGGAAAAGATAAATTCTCATCATCACAACGACACTATCTTCCCAGGCCAGAATGCTGGTCCTCCCTTGTTACTTTCATACCACGGCCCATCGTGGGCCAGAAGCACTCTAACGCGGGGAAGCTCACGCAGTGCTCTGATGCGACGAATATGTTCTTTCGCAAGCTCCTCGTTCACGTGTGCGCATCCATGTGTGGGATGATGTACGATGCTCCCTTTACCCGTAATCAGGTCCCAGTGGTGAGCACTATCACCAGCGAGATAAATCCAAGCGCCATCGGCAGAGGTGCGCGCAAGGACGTTAATATGTCCTTCTAAATGTCCCGCCGCATCTATGATATACAGACTCCCGTCACCATAGAAGTCGAGTGCTCGTGGGAAAGGACCCAGGGGCTGCCAACTGTCTGGCGAGAGGAACTTCGTGCGGGATGGGGGAAGGAGGTCAGTTGAAAAGCTCGATTTGGGATCCGCAGGATAACCGAGATCGAAGAGGGATTTAGCTTCATTTCCGACGATGAAGGTGCTGGTAGTGAATGGCGTCGGATCGCCTACATGATCCCAATGACAATGGGACAAACAGACAGTGGAGACGTCGGAAGGGGACAATCTTCCCTTCGCAAGGGATTCCACGACATTTTGAGGTACCTGGGTCTTAAAGACCTTCTTGATCGACTCGCAAACAGTGGGAGGATAGTTCTCCCAATCGCGGCGTATGCCAAGATCAAAGACGAACTTCTCATTGTTCGTGGAGTGTTGTAAGAGGAAGGAGAGCGAGGGCACGAGGTTGATAACGCCTGGGTCCGTGATACTAGACGTATACATCATCCCTGAGAGATGAATTAGTCCAGCCTCAAGGGCAGATACACCGCAGTACGCCTGAGTAGCGCTAGGGGGTGGAAGTGTCATCTTCTCGATTCGGGTTCCGGATATGTATGGGAAACAGTTCAGCCTTACAACCGTCCATGCATCTCATTGAGAAAGAGTTCCACGTTCAAGTTCAAAACGCTGTTCAGCTTTGTTTACGTATCCATCCAGATTCCAAGCCAATACGCGCCTGGCTCTGGAAATTCGTTTGTCCGCATCAACAAGTTCAGTACTGTTGGTCCGAGGAAACCTAGGATAGGCCGGACTGGTAGAAGTCTAGGAAGGAAAAAGATGATTCGAAAGGGGAAACATATCAGTTCGTATTTCTGTTGTTTGTGAGCGTATGAACGCCACAAAAGTGAAGGCAGCTAGGGGATTGAAAATTTAAAAGGCAATTCAGGTGTCCCGATGGCGAACACGTCCACCCGAGCAATCGCATATCATACCGTGGGTGCCGAGGCGCCTGCAAGCCATCTTCTGGGTCTTTGAACTTGAAGGCCGCCAAAAGGCTGTTGTTGATGTTCGAGTTGGGTATCATTATCATTCTATAGGTATGTTGGGGATTTTTCAAGATGAGTCTATTCTTACCGTCTCGTTCTATCAACTTGAATGATGCTGGCACGGGGGAATACATATGGTATTGAACAAATTTCCTGGATCGTTTTTCGTTTTGCACTTTCAGGCTATACTGACAATGCCTGATTTTCTTGGTTACCGGTACCCAGGTCCTATACTCGCTGTACTACTACAAGTCATGTATATCACTTTTCCTTCACTCCGAGTCTTGTCTGTACTATCCGCCATACAACACTCATTTACTCGTGTATTGAATTACAATTAACGACAACTTATTTTATTTTATTTATATTCTGATATCTTGACCGTAGGTCATCTGGTTGACACTAATAATGTACGTTCCCCATTCATTCAGCCTGACGAAACGTTAGCAACAAAATACAACAGATTCCATTAAGATAACCAACTCAAATCCAATCGGAGCGGTCGACCACATCGTCATAGCATCGCTATCCATGACTGGCATTGCATCGAAATTGAACTGGGCTGGAAATGCCAGTGCCGTATCTCCATTCTCGGTTGATGCTGGAGGCATAGTCAGGGTGTTCCACTCTAAAGGCTCGCTATGAAAATCTCGAACTGAATCTGAAGGGAGACCGGTAGTTGTGAATGTAGGTGCGGAAACGTGATTCAGAGAAGCTGAAATGCCATGCGCATCTACTCCAACAGGTGTTTGTGGGGCGAAAGCAGCAGAGCCGTCGACATTGACATTGAAAGATGCCGGGGCAGACTTTGCATGAGATTCGGAAAAGTTGAACTGCCCGTAGACGGGCAGTCGCCCCAATTCAGTGCTATACATTGGCAAAGCATAATTTGGAGGCCGCGGATGCTGGACAGAAGTATCCAGTGCAGTGGGCTGGAGACGAGGAGAGCCTGCGGAAGGTTGGGGTGGATTCGGAAGTGAGCTTGCAGAAATTGATTGAGCAGGCACGTCAGAGTCTCTCTGGCGTTCACTATATGAAGCAGATTCTTCGCGAGACGAAGAGAGAACATTTCCCGCTGTTGCCAATTCGAAAAGAATATCCCTAACATAGCATTGACCTCTACTCGAAAGCTGGGTGCAGCGAACACTTACCAGTAGCGTCCCCCGGAGCTCCACCTTCAAGAAAATATTGCACCAGGTGGACATTGCATCGTCAATTATATATATTGCTCACCTTCTTTCGCAAGCTTTGAGTATATCCAGGCACTTCTGTACATCTTCTATTTCTCGTCGAGGATATGGAGCACACTCAGACCTTCTGCTGCTCCAGATATGGAGAAGTAGCACGATTGCTGATATGAATATTAAGGGCTGTGCTATAGTCAGCCAAAAGCTTGTTATGTCCACTGAAACTATCACTCCGCACCTGCTTTAAAGGCGTGGGCAAGTCTGCCCTACTCTGGACTTCAAAAACATGGCAAGATGATCGAGCCGCATTGGTACAAATCGCTAAAGAGGGAAATGGAGTTGACAAGGGATTTCGAAACGATGGGATGAATGGTCTATGGATGAATATCTGTAGGTAATAGTATGTGACATACAGCATAGCGGATTGGTGAAAGAAAAGCTTATGCTCGCACTTAGGATTCCATCGGACTATGACGGGTTAGTGAGAGGGAATGTGGACGATGAAAAAGACTGACGGTGCGATGGAACTGAATCCATCCAATTATTCAGTGCGGAGTCTAACTCAACAATTACTTGGGGGTCTGGGGGGCGTGAAACAGATGAATTGGGTTTTCTGAGCGAGTACTAGAAGATTCTCAGTTCGAAGGTCACACAGCGTGTTGCATCTACTTACGAGTGCACGCATAGCAGTTGCAAGAATATCGTGCAGACGGAGATAGCAGTGGAAGAAGGATATAGTCGACGGTTTCCCTGATGGTTGTTTAAAATTGAACGTCGGATCTGGATGGTCCCAAAACTCGTCATCACAGTCAATCGGAAGCTCGACGTCATAGCTACAGGATCTTTCCTGAGACTCAAGACATGAACCAGATTGCAAATAACTTACTCTCCATCCTGTAGGACACACTGACGGCCTGAAAACGAGCTGATCTGACGATCCAGTGTGAGAAGCACCCTGGGGAACGTATTAGACTGAGAGGTTGAGAAAACTGAAGAGAAGTAATGACCAGAATGCACGTTTCCAATGCTCATTCTCCGCCGTTGGAGCTGTCAATGGCCTGCGTCGATGAGCACCAACTTCCTGTGCCATACGCAGAGCCGTCCCGAGCTGAATCCAACAGCCTTGGGGAATTGAGGTGGAACGACTAAAAAGAATTGATAGCTTATAGATGGCATCAGGAACCGAATCACAATCAAAACAACTGACATACCGCATGGTTTTGTAAGTCATGGAGAGTTGGCTGTTCCGAGACTGATTTATTTGGAACTGGAACCTGTTCGAACCACTTCCAACCAGCAGAATGCAGTGAGTTTGAGCCCTCAATGAAGACACGGGGGTCATCCGAATATTGTGCCCCAAGGGCACAGATGAGTAATAAAGTACCACCGAATGAGCTATTACGAAGGTGTACACCATCCAAGACGAATTTCTCAAATGAAGGTCGATGAAGAAGTGGTAAGAACGGATTTATATGTGTAAAATATGCATCGGTGAGAAAAGGAAGGAGATCGGCGTCAGGGAATATGAAGTCTGGCGGTGGCTCTGATGAACGCCACTGAAGATGACATAACATAACGTGTTCGTGAGATGCATTCATTTCTAAATCAAACTGAGCTCACCTCAGGGGTATTCCAGAAGTCCGGGCGTCGAGATTGAAGTATGTTTGCTTTGTAGACCCTCTCTTCCCCGGTGTATTCGCTTCTGATATCAAGCGCAGTCTGGACTAACTGATAACCACTGAGTATTCGATAAGATGACTGTACATGATTCAAAATGCTGTTACAATACCTAGATTTCCCAAAAAATCGAGGCTGAGAAGAATGTAGGTGAAGTTGCTCTAAGCTCTCCAAAGTGCCCATCAAGGGAGTGTCGTCATTTCTAAAGAGTGCCGAGTCTGAAGTTGACATTCCTTCAGTGGGACTCTCTATTTCCTGATTCAAATCCATTGTAGGTGATAACTTGAAATTGTTAAGAATTGAACTTGATCATATGAGTTTTGCTGGACTTACTTTCTTCAGAAGGCTTTCCATCTTTTCCAATCGGTGTTCCAGACGTGCAACATATCTACCAATGTGGGTAATTATTTTCTAAAAAAAAAAAAAGCGCTGCAAAGATTTTACCCTTTCGCGGGACCTAGTGTCTAGACTCTATATATTTAATCGAAAATGCATGCAGATCTTGCGTAAGTGACATACCTTCGAAACCTCTTTGTGTGTGCATTCCAAGTGAAAGTGCACACAGTTGGTGCACCGGTTTCCAACCATCTCTGCGCTATCACCTGTAGATAACTTGTTCGAAAAATACTGAGATGATGACAGGTTTGCTCACAGCGAACTACATTGCATAAAATGTGAGTCACCCAAGATGTTGTCTGCAAGAAGTTTCACATACTCTTCTTCCTCTTACAATGGTCACATGCTCCTGGTATTCTGCGCTTCTTCAGCGATGTTGGCTCAACCTCCGTTGGCGTAGAGCGACGTGTCGTCATGTCCCTTTCTTACGGGTGGGTGTGATTCCAATATGTCCGATCGATCGGCGTATCAAAGAAACAGAAACAAACCGAACCAGGGCCGACGGTTACAAGCGGTTACATCCGCTTACGCCAGGTACAAAAATATTAATATTTTAATTAATTAAACTAAACGTCCCCTAAAATACTAACCAGAATATCCTTCACAGTACTCCTCGTGTTCCGTGCATCATCACGACCACCGTCCATGCAGTTCCCAAACGTAGCTCCACATATCGCACTACTCAACACTTCATCCTGTGGGCCATTGCGGACACGAAGGCGATGCGTGATGACCCTGGGCACGATGCGTGCGATGTCGGCTTCTGAAACATACAACATCTCTGACTCGACTTGATGGTCCTGGGCACCTGCACCAGGAGATACAGGGTCATCCCGAACGCCGAAATCAGGGTGAATCCCATTCGTCACAGTTTCGATATTGACACTTCTGCTGCCGGTGTCATCAGTGGGGTCATTAAAACGGCTCTGCGAAGTCTCTTCGTCGTTCTCATATTCGTCTTCTGCAAACGGATATTCTGGATTTCGCACCAGTTCACTTCCTGTGGGGTCCATGCCTAAGACTCTGCCGGCACGCACGAGATCTTGTGCATCTTCTATCGCCTTGACAGTTAGGAATGTACCGTCCAGTTGGGGATGATGGCGTGCAGCAGAGAAAAGGTCCGCTAGATAAATGGATAGGACGGGGGCAATGTACGTCCGACGACATCTCGCACGAAGAGAATGAAGCAAATCTGGAGGCAAAAGTTGCTTCGCAACCAAAGGTGGCGCAGCTATGTGGGGGTAACGGTAACCATGGTGGTGATGCAAATGGGACCCTGAAAGTGGTGTCTGACTCGTGGGTTGAGTTAGGTGGGAGTGCGAATGCGTGTGAGGATGAAAGTAACCGAAAGGGGGTTGTAACGCGCGCATGGCTTGTCGAACGCTTTGGTGAACGATAACGGTAGTGCTCATGGCAAATCTATCCAACTAACAGAAGATGAAGAGACTGAATTAAATAAAGATAACGCGAAGCATACCAAGGTTTTATGGATATTGGGCCTTTCCCGGGTATCCCACGGACAGACGTATATCGTGATGAAACCTTCTGGAATGTTCCACACTCCATTATAATCAGCGTCTTCCAAGCCTTCAGTATCGTCAGATGCAGTACTCTTGTTATTGAGACTTTCTCGACCTTGTGGACCACCCGCCGATGTGAGACTGGAAGATTGTTGAAGTGCGCGTCCCTTTAAGACAACCCGTTTGTCCAACAACGCCTGGGCAAACGCCCTTTGATCCAGAACATGAGCATGTTCTAGCCCTGATACCACAAGCGCATGCGGGAAACCCGGTCGGGTTCTCTGAGGCAACGGAGTGGGGTCAGTGTGAGCGTGTAGCACAGGAGATCTTGGGGTGAACGTTGATGTTGTACTGGGTGAACTAAGTGGATCCCTGATTCGAGAGCTCGGATGAGGTTGCTGACCAGAGGAATGGTTGTCAGGATGTTGTGAAGTTGTTGCCGTCGCACGAAACAAGAACTCGCCTGGAGAGGAAACCGAGCGAGAGAACTGTGTAGGTCCGGATTTCTTGGAGCGAGATGGGCCACTTTCATTTCGCGAGCTCAAAGCCCTGGACTTGCGAGGAGTTTGAGTGAATTCATCCCTATCTGAGCATAGGAAAAGTGAACGTAGGAATGGAGAACGATCGGTCGTGCTAGCTGCGGCAGTAAAACGGGATCTGACTTCAAGCTGAGGTTTTATTCTCGATTTGTGCGTGGTGAGGTCAAATACAGTTGATAATATCTACAGGGATTGTTAGTAAGGACGAGAGCGATGCCACATCCTCGGACATTTGCTGGGAATAGATAGAAACGCCGGAGACGCCACGGTGGCAGTTGAGCTGACCATCTCCGACAAAGAAGGACCCCATGAGGAATGAGACCGAGAAGTATACTGACCCAAGCAGCAAGCCTGACGACGAGAGCAACGTCGTCTTCGGGTGTATGAAGTAGAAGGTGCTTTTCACCTGCTAGAATGCAAAGTAGAATGGCTTGAAATATGACGGGATCCAACGGGAGAGGTGCAGAGGAGGCATGCTGAATATACGACAGAAGAGACGGAAGGAATGCCGGTGTTGCAACGAATGCAGCAGGAGCAGTGGGCATGGGGGTGAGTGACAGTGTGTCACAGGCTCAGGCCCAGGCTGTGTAGGCTTAAGTAGCTACTAGCATCCCTCCTCGGCTGTGTAGTACTAGCATCCCCCCTGCGTCGCGCTGTGTGCAGTGCAGCGCACTAATGTGCCCATGTCCGACTATATTCAATTCTTTGTGGACGATATGTCCCCTACCATACTCTACTCCCCCTTTGCCGACACTTTTTCCTTCCCCAACTTATCTGCAGGCTGGAATCCTTACTTTGACCAGTCTGGTTTTGCATCCACTCCGGATGTCACCGGGACCGGCACAAGCTATCACGTCACCTCCCATCATGGCGCGTCCATATCTGTGCCATGGAAAGGTGCCACCGGAACCTGAGGAACTTGTGCCCGCCTAAACCCTCCTTGCTTTTTGTAGGAACCGGAATACGAATTTTTGGAAAAGTCAATCAGGCCAATTATTCAATAGCACTCGATGGCACCCAGACGTCCCCACAGTCTACAGCCGCCGATCTCGCGAATAACATCCTAGCAGATTTTCAGGACCTTGCAAACACTAACCACACAATGGTTCTAACAACCTTCATGCCTGCGGTTTCAGTTGCTCAACCCCAACCCGAGTTCTTTTTCGACAAGGTACTGATAACTGCGTCCCATGACCCGAACGCCATGTGAGTACATCACATTAACCATCCCATCCGATCCCAAAGGACCCTTCTCCCTTTTTACAACAGTGTTACACAACAAGCCCTGAACGACAGCAATATAGCCTATTCTGGGCAATGGTCATTTCTTAACGTTTCAGGCAGCTCCTTTCATCATTCCAATATGCCAGGCGACCGCGCACAAGCCCAGTTCCAGGGTATGTTGTCAAATGTCCTCATATTCGGGATTATCTCGCGTCCTGATTTTTGCTATGATTCAGGAATTTCATTCCTGCTATGTGGCACCACTTCCGTGGCCTCCGGTACATATACCGTTATCCTCGACCACGTGGCCACAACTTTTTCTGCCAAGTCATCGTTCTTGAACCGGAAATCTTTGCTCTTCTATGCCAGTAGCCTGGATTCAACTGCCACACACACGATTCAGGTCATCAACGAAGGTGGTGGTGAGTTATCCCTGAACGGTGGAATCATATTTTCCGCCGCAGGCTCCGCTATGTTTGTGATCTTTTTCTCTCGTTCAAGACACTCATTCACCGTGAAAACAAGTAGCTCTGCAACACCTTCAACATCAATGTCTCTCACGACATATGCGCCTCCCCGAAAGGGAACCATCGCAGCTCTAGTCCTGGGAGGTCTTCTCTGCTTTATCATCCTGAGCGGTTTGTTTTTTGTTGTCTTTGTCTTGAGACCGCGCAGGCGACGACGCAGGCGTTTGGGACTAGAACAGAACAAGAAGACGTCAGAAGCTGGTCTAGTTCTCAATATTGGCCCCGAGCAGGGACCGGATGCAGAAATGGAATCGAGGAGGACCGAGATTAGTCCGCCTCAACGATTTAGTGAGAGGTCCGGTTTCGCACGTTGGAAGAGAGAAGTGGAGGGTGGCTTTGGAACTCTTATTGGAATTTCATTTCGGCATTCAGATTCTTCACGAGGAAGGGCTGCCAACAGACACACCATAGACAACGATATAATCAGTCCCAAATCTTCTCTTTTTACACCCTCTTCGAAGGCGTCTTCGAAAAAGAGCAAGGGTAAGGGCAAGAAAAATTCCAAGGGGCGACATGTCAGCGAAGGCTCCTGGTCGCCGAGTGTTGCTATCGAGTTGCCGGTTAGGCCCTCGAGCGCTGATTTTGGTGAGGACAAAGATATCGACCCATCCCAGGATATACCTAAGGGGCCTCGCTCTGTTGCATCGACGCTCACGTCTCTCTCATACATATCCTCACCACGAAACACTCACCCGGCACCACCTCCTTCGTATTCGGCTTCGAATTCCAACAGGAATTCTCATTCCACTTCTGGGCCTCATTCTGTCCCACATTCCGTCTCGCACTCCTCAGCCTCCGCAACCCACCATAGTAGAATGGAAAGCCAGGGATTTTTGGAGGGACACGCTGACCCAAATCCTGACTCCTCAAATGATCCATCTCCCCACGGTCGCTATGTCCCGTTGTCACAAGTTCCTGATACACACAATCCGCCATCACGCGCCCCCAGGGAAGATCATCTTGACAGCCCCCCAAATAGCCCGGAGGATAGCGCGAGTTTCCTTGCTGCCTTTACACAACTTGCACTGCACGGACTTAGTCCCCGAACGAGCGAATTTCAACCCAACCCCGGTGAACCCCAGCCTGCTCGAACACCTCTCAACATTGATCATCTTGTAAAAGTTCGGCCTCTACCCCAACTGCCAGAGTCTCCAGCCGAACAATCTGGCAACTATAGGGTACGAGACAGTTTGATGGATGGTCCACCGCCACTACTAGAGTCATCTGAAGAGATGAGTGGAGAGATGGCTCCCAGATCATTTGATGATTCGTATCTCAATGTGGTATCAAGTAGTCCTTTCAGGGTAGACTTTCCTACCGCACGATCTTTCAGGCAGAATCGAGACAGCGGCGCTGCCGTCTCATTTGTGAGATTTGACGAGGAATCAAAGGAAGAGCTGACTACGACTGGCGGAGAACATGGTTCGACTAAGCAGACAATTGAGGATGCACGCGACCCAATGACAAAACGACGCTCCCTCTTCCGGCTCACCCCTCCCAACGGTGGTCCCAGTAAAATTCCCGGCCGGCAACTCCGAGCCGATTCAATGTCCTTCCTTGATTTCAGCAGTTCCTCAGGCTCTTCTACGCGCACTCCCTCTCTCAGGGCCTCCGACGAGCAGGAAGGAACTCGTCAATGGGGTCAACTTCCGCATCGCCTACAATCCAGATGGAGCTATGCTACCACTGAGCTTTCTAGACATGGGTCCGTAGGCCCACCGCGTTCGGTGTTTTCAGGCAACTTTCCTTACCCAGTGTCATTGCCGACTTCATCACATCATCCAGAAGGCCATGTACGTCCGGAGCGTATATCTATCTCCACTCAGCGCATATCACAACTTGGACGTGAATCAACTGACGGTCCTCCGCCCGCCGGTATCCACCCTTTGTTGCCCATATCTCCCGCTGACAGTGTGCCCATATCTCTTTCCGAAATCCAATTCCGACGCAGTTCTACTGAGTCTCACGGCACGGGTTCACCAATACCGCCACACCCTCCACTTCCTGGCCGCGAAAGTGGGATAGAGACTGAGAACCCTACTACCTCACCGCTCTCTACGCCCAACCTTATTGTTCAAAGGGTTTTGGGACAAGTTCCTACGCCTCCAAGCACACAATCATCCAACCCTGCTCCCCGCACGACATGATTATGCCAAAACCGAACGCTTCTCAGCTTTCCGGACCATGTTTTTCTCCCTTTGACTTTGTCCTCCTGGATATTGTCTTCATACTGTACATAACTATCCTTTACTTTAGTCTCACATATCATTCCACGTATGCTACATGTAAAACATTTTAATGTTTCTGTTAGTTGAAGTTGCTCCCTGAATATTGTACCCATCCATTCAAGGAGGTGCAAGCGACTCTTTTCTCAAACTAAAGCTTACAAACCGCTTCAAATCAGAGAAGACTTCTCGTCGTTCACCTGAACGTCCAATAGCAGGGTCAGGTACGCTTGCACCTGTGGAAGTTGCAGTCGATGCAGGGGAAGTCAATGACGAGAACAAACTTTCTCCCCCACTGCCGGTAACAGCGAGAGGGAGGGATACACGGCTGCCGCCAGGGCTGACTAGACTTCCGCCCAGCACACCGGGACCAGGTGGCTCCATGTCGAGAGAGGAGAGGAAGGACGTGCTTTCTAAATCTGTCTTTGTACTGGTGATGGTAAGGAACGAATCAAGAAGGGCGTTTTGTTGTGCCTTGGGTGTTCCTTTGATGTCAAGGATCTTTATAGCCCAAATCAGTTCTTCAGCCATAAAGTAACGACTGTGTCTGAACACTGCACCTTTTGAAAGTTAGAAAACGAGGCGTCTCCAATGAGTAGCGTGTAATTTAAGACGAACCCTTCAGCAGGATCCTGTTAAAGCATTTTAGTGGTGACAAACCACGGGGACAGAGAACTGTCACACACCACAGGGGTCACAATGACCTTGAGTAAAGCTTCGAGTCGAGTCGTACTCTTCATTAGACCACGAGTGTAGCTAATTATCGTATCTTAGCAAGAAATACTACCATCCGTACAAATGAACGAACCTGGCTGTCAAGAGAACTTCTCCAGGCATCTTGAGCAAGTATGCTTTCACCGTTTGAAGGTCGATAAGGAGCTGAAGGGAAAGTGAGTGTATATAATCTGAGTAAACAAGCCCAATATACTTGTTCAGCTCCGATCTCTTTTAATGGTCGACTTTTCACGATTGCATTGGTGAACTTTCCCAGGATAAGGCTATACAAATTAATCATCATGGATCATGATTCTAGACAAAGTTAACGTACCCGCATGCTTTATCAAACAAATTGCGAAGGTACTTCTTCTGCTCCACGAGGGGTTTGATAACTTCAATCACTTGCTCTGCCGCATTCACCAGATCGCCTGCGTAGGCGGACTGACCGCTGACCTGGCTTGACGCAGTCCAGGAAGTGCGAGCCATGGTGACAAAAGCTGCATCACAAGCTGATTCGAGTTCACGCAATTGAATGATAATTGCGGCGGAAATGACGCTATATATGTGCCAAAAGTCATCAGAAACAATCGGGGAGATAACACAAAAAGACACAACCTCACGAACACATCACGCTCGTTTTGAAAACTTATAGCTTCCTTGTATTCTTCGTTAATCTTCTCCCGGATTTTCTCCTCCAACTGAAGAAGAAGAGTTCATTCCATTCATTTCCCCGAGTTAGCTATCGTACCTCAACAGCCGTCGTCTGACAATAGTCAGCGGTATTGATTAGTATGCACGATTGCTTTAACTCGTTGATATCGAATTGCATCTCCGTCAATTTCCGAGCCTGAGGGCTTCGACGTGCGTGGTTTGTTAAACGATATTCCCATATACCACAAAATGACATACCGCTTCAAGCTGGCTATTAGAACGTCTTCTGATAACACGGCCGCGTTGATAAGAAAGGGACAAATCCCGATGGTATTTCCAGCTCACCCGCATATATGCGAAGCCACTTCTTGTGGAGCGTGCATAAATCGAACAAAGCCTTGCCAGTTGAAAGTTTTGCACATTGCTCCAGACTCTGTCCGTAAAAATAGAACAACTCTGTCGAGGAAGGAAGAACAATATGTGGTTCGCTTTCATCGACACTGAAACTTGTGCTGGTATTTTCGAGAGATGACCGTGGCTGTGACCTGCCAGATTTGCCTGTTCGATGGGGAGCAAGCATATCCGTGAGCACCCTCGAAGAGAAATGAAGTCAGTGAAGGTAGTAGAATGATGGTCGCGAACTCTTACTTGTCTTGGGCATCCACGAAAACACCCATATGCGGCTCAAAAGCGGATGAAATGGTGCTCCTAGGCTGAGTTTGTGTACCAGCTGCCGCATTCAATATCTCTTGAAACTGTAATGCACCAAAAGCAGTGATTAAACGGACAGCTTTGTCCCAAAATTCGAAAAAACTTACTGGGGTAGCCCATTTCCTCGCCATAGCCGATTCAAACTCTATGGTTATCTGCAAATTGTCCAGCAGGACCTTCACAGTCAGCGAGGGCTTCGCCTTCACCAGTAATGCTGCAATATCATCCCTTGATACCCGGTGGATCAACATCTACTGATTAGAAGAAGAAGAAAAAAACCATGTAACGTACTTGGTAATTTCCGTGAACTTGGCCAATAGGTGCCAACCAACTTTCCATTCAGCAGAAAAGACTCGACCTTGCTCGATCTCGTGAGTGTGCAGCAGTCGCCGAAACCAAGCGAACCGCCTCGATATATTGTCGAGCTGACCGGCCTCATCAGTTGTTCGAAATATGCGTCGGTACTCCTTCAACTCCATCCCAACATATCGATCTATCAAGTGCATACGGAAATCCAATCCAATCACATCCACGACTGAGCAGGCATCTGATATCAGAGAAGATTGAGGTTGTTTGGAGGCATCCTGAAGATAGCTGTCACGTCTGTTAATCTATCGACTGACACGGATGTACGACAATTCAACTTACAAGGAATCGAAATCTGCGTCGATTTGGATCCGCAATTCTCCTTGAATCTCTTGTATTCGCCTCCAGACCTGGGATATCTGGTTCACCGCAGTATATTGTTTGAAGGTTGCTGAAATTTGTTTGACAGCCTGGTGAGAGCATCTCATCAGCCATGATTCCCAAAGACAACAACCAGCGTCCGAATGCTCACAGCAAGAGTCTGAGCAACCTCACTATATTTCTTTTCCTTGACGAGTTCCTCCAGCTGCGTGAATGCGTTAACTAAGTTGGGATCGTATGTGAGGAGCAAAAGATGTGCAAAATTGACAAACACACCTAACATCTGGAGTCTTTTCAACGTAGTCATACTCAGAATGAGATTTCTCTTAGCCGTGTCTAGAAGTTGGATATCCTTAGTAATATTTCTGACAACAGCCTCTGACTCTGTGGCCTTCTCCCGGATACGCGACATTTGACCTAGCAAGTCCTGAATGTCCTCATAAGCATTCGAAGTCTGAAGGCATTCAAAACGCATAACGAACGGATATCATCTCTTGTATCACTTGCATTTTCTCGGGATCTTGGCTAGTCGAGAGTTCCCGTTGGAGGGAGTCGATCTCATTTTGCAATTCAAGCTGAGTCTCTGCAAGGCGGGAGTTGACTGCATCGATGTGAGCCAGAGATGCCTCTGTATACATGAGAAATTAAGCATATATGCACCTCATTAATGGCTGCACCACGCACCGTCAGGGAAGAATTCGTTCAGAACGTCCACCGCGCTGAAGTTGGTCGAAAGCGCGTCCAACGGATCCGCCCCCTCACCTGTCTTAATCTCTAGAACACGTTGAATAGCGACAATGACTTCATGAGGTAGCTCGTCATTGTACATCGTGTACAAGGAGCATATACAAACCCTAACCCCATTTTCTGGTGTCCTCAATGACCATTTTTGGCTGAAAGCGGCTTCTGGCCCTCTGGAATGACAACTGAACCTGAGACGTCCGCAAGGTCGACGTCTCACGCTAGTCATTGAACTTTATCATGCCAATCTCGTCCGTATCCGATGACTCGGAGGATACAAGAGCTCGGCAAGTCATGCAAACGTACGACAATCAGCCATCGTTCTCGTGTTCTAAATGTTCAGCTACCATCGTTCGCTTGAGGTCTTCACATTTGTATTGCTATCACCCCTGACGCAATACGCAGGCCCTTCAAGATGAACTCATCAGCAAGGCCTTCTCTGGCCGCGAGGGGCGAGGATAGTTCGTATACTTACCCTCCCACTCTATCTGCATCCGACCCAATTCTTTCTCTAGTCTAATCCATTCGGCGGTAAACGTAAGACTTGGCTCAAGCGAACAACGTCCGTTGTTGTACGTTAAGTAGCCTTCCGAAGTTCTCGCCTAACATATCTTACTCTACAAGGACCGGTGTTCATACCGTTGCGGATGTTTTCTGTTTAGGGTGTGACGACCGTTTAGGTTGGTATTACCATACCGCTCAGGAGAATGCTCAGAAATACAAAGAAGGTGCGCATCATGCTTGCTTGTGACATAGTTATTAACATTAAACATTAAACCCACTGCTAGGCAAGTATCTGTTGGAACTCGAGAAATTGGTGAAAGAGAATAAGTGGCAATTAGGCGATTAAGTTGATGAAGAATCGTAGCTAGTTTAGAAACGGACCACGAGGTGATGATCACCAAAGACTCGGTGCAATGCACGGCCAAGAGCGCCAATCGAATATTGGCCCAGTATTTCCGGTCGAATACTCTACGCATAGAACCAAGCATTTCCAACTGCCGCCTTGAAATATCATTCATAGTTTCTCCAACCAAGTGAGCATTCTAACTGCTACACACCTGACTGCACACGACCAGAACACCCATTCCATACAGCGATCCGCTACGTGATGTAAATCCCATCATCTCCAGCAATATCCAATCTCTCATTCCCACAAAACACGACATGCCCCACATCACGGGCGAACAACGGGGGACGTCGAGGGATAGCTCTCTTCTTGAGCCTCACATGTCCACCAGACAATTGCGTCCTTCCGTTGGCATCAGTCGTACTACCCTGTTCTGCCGTGACGTCCATTGCCGATACACCAGCCAGAACGGAATCAGAAGGTGGATCGATCACTGAACCGGTCAAAGATTCAGCGTCCATCGATACGTCCGCGGAAAGTGTAGGAGGCGCAGGGATACGGCGCCAAGTCCGACAACTCATACACGTATACACCATCGCATGCCCATGAGACGTAGACTCTACATACAACCCCATTAAGTATCCGCATCCAATCAAAATCGACATCAAACAACTGGAAACCAACTCACTTTTAACTCTAACAGACGCAGTTGAACCAGGTACAAGAACCATATCGCACCCTCTACATATCGTACGCTTCACAGCGGGATCGCTTGAAAAAAAAAAAAAAAAAGAACAAGTGCATCAGATCAGAATCTGTATATTAAAAAACGACAAACAGTTTAACCGTCGTCTTCTGTCCGACAGTTTTCATGGAAGAGATATAAGCCTTCGCGATGTCGCATGTTGTCGCTTTCTTTACTGTTCTTCGCTTTTTGGTCTGCTTTATGGAGTGTTCGCCTGTCAGTGGTGGTGGGTCGGAACCACTGTACGAAATGGTATTCATGTAGACACCGGCTTGATAGAGAAAATTGAGACGTTGTATGATGTCCCGATTCGCTACGCTGTAGGGATTCGGGGCTTCATCTTTGCTTTTCTTCACCATTTTGTTTTCGAACAAGTAGTTAAACATAGACTTCCCCCATTGGTATGTTTCACCTTGGTGTCGGCGATGCAAATTTAATCAATTCTTGTTTCCTGACTCCACATCGAAGAGATCCACCATATATATTTCAAAAATAAATAACTCGCGCTTCAACACAAGTCAGCACTACCACCTATCCCTAAATTCAAACACCAAAAAAACCCAAACCCCCCAAATCCGAAAAACCCCAAGTTCACAGTAAAAGAGCGAAACTTCGTTCTCAACCCCGAAGAGGAGCACAGAAGAACCGCATCTAATACGTGTCGGAGGAGCTAATGGTGGAAGGTGGATTGAAGGCGATCGTGATCGGGGCGGTGAAGAATAGTGTCGCTGAGAGGTAGAAAACGAGTCAAAAAGTACCCGAACGAACGAACGAATGAAGTGCCAAGCTACAAGCTATCAAAAAGAAACACATTAATGGATCATCTTCCCACCAAGTTGACGTCAAGAAGTCGATGATAGAGTTAAAAAGTAGAACCCAGTAGAATAGAGACGGGACATGATGATGAAAGGGAATAAATGTAAATATTAGTGTTCGCAAAGAACGAAACGAGACAGTCAGGTTGGCATATACACACCGCTGGGGTGCAGATGAGGCATTTTAGAAAGCGGTTTGAGAGACACCTATAGGCTAAACGGGGTGATCAGGCGCCTAGCGCCGGCCCCGCGTGTCGTCATCATTGTCGCAACGATATGAGAGGCGAAAGTTCCTGCACCACACAAGAGCTGTACACGACCCTAAAAGACGCCGACAGTTGGGGAAGTAAAGGTGTCCCAGCCGAGGTCCAAGTCTGACACCTGCTGTTGTTGGTAAGCCTCATATCCTTCGCTGAGTGATTCCAAAATCTTCTGCATCTCCAACTCGCTGGCTGCCCAGTGCTCTCCTCCTATATTAATGTTTATCCCCATCCCAAAGTCCACCATCTCCATATCCATTGCCACTCCACTCTCCAACCCCACCGCCTCTCCAGCGCCGACACTTATTTGCGGCGGGGCGCTCGTATCTTTACCCGTCTGCGTCTCTGCTTTTTGAGCGGAAGACAGACTGGATCCAGGAAGCGGGAGTGAGGCAGAGGCTGGAGTGGGAGAAGTAGGCGAGAGGGGGGCGAGAATCTCTCTGAAGAGATCCTCCATAGCCTCATCGTCGATTGTCTGTTCAGAGGTAATGCCTGTGATAGTATCCGTGCCTTGAGTTGTGTGGGAGTTGGTGGTAGAGGCGAGAAGGAGGGCGAGGTTGAGGTCAAGGTTGAGGCCACCCGCTGCAGGGACACCGGCGTGATACCGATGGTCGCCACCCGTGCTAGGTGGCGAGCGGACTCGTGCTTTTGCTCTAGCTCTAGCTCGGACTCTGACTCTGAAGGCTGGGGAGAGGATTCGGCTGGGGAAAAGGCAGGTTCTGAAGGAGTAGGGTGGTCGAGTGAGACGTTGGAGGGAGCGGGTGAGATGGGGAATATAGGAGCTGGGGGAAGGGTGCTTGAAGATGGTTGGGCAGGTGCGGGAGGAGTAGGGGTAGGAGAGAGGGAAAGGCCTTGTGCGGTGAGAGCTTTCATGACAACGTCCCAACCCCTTTCGAGAGACTTGATACGCTCTTTGAGTTCTTCATTCTCACGGTCCCTTTCCTGCTTACTATGCCCTTCGGGTCTGAGAGGAGGGGGAGGAGGGTGAATGGGAATAGGGTGACCAGCGCGTAGAGCCCTATTCTCTTCCTCGAGTTCTGCAACTCTGCGCTCAAGATAAGAAAACTGAGCTTTACGGCGGTCTCGTGAGTTCTGAGCAGCGATACGATTGCGGTGGGCACGAGCTTCCTTACGATCTTCAGAAGACTCTGTGCGAGGACGTTTGCGCGAGTGTTCAGAAGGAGAAGGAGAGAGAGAAGCAGGATTTATGAATTGAGACATGTGGAGAAGAGAGAAATGCTGCGAGACGTGGCACTACGTGGCTTTATATCACAGAGCACAGCACAACACTCGCACACACAGACAATCAACCGGGTGGCGCGCGATAGCTTGTAGTCGAGGTGCACGTTCATCTCCGTAGTCGCGCTCATCGACTACCGGGTCTGTAGCAGATCAGTGCAATGGACAAATTTGCGACACTAGAACCCGTGCGTCTTCATGGCTTACCCACCAGCGGTCGCTTTTTCAGTAAAGCTGCCGCTCCATCCCCCTCAAAACCCACACCTTCGCTAATAGGACGCCTTCCTTCATCTCTCCATCAACTTATACTCTCTTGTTTACCCATCCCAGATATCCCCGCATATGCACTGGTTTGCAAAGCTACACATGCCCTTGTCCATGACGACATGCTATGGGAACTGCGATGGAACGCTCTCTGCATCCAGAGGTACGACCTTGGCAGTGTCCTTGACGACCTCGAAACCGTAAAGCTGGAGAAAACATCTGTCGCACGCGCCAATGCCCCTCCTACTCTAGCTGTTTCAAATAACGAGAATGATCCGGATGAATTCGGCGATTTCGCAGCCGTCGACGATATCGTCTCTGCTCCCATGGAAGAAATGGACGATTTCGTGGGTTCCTTTGAGACTTCTGCGCCTTCAAATTCTAGGTTCAATATTTTCGCTGCATCTGCGCAACCCCAACCGTCGTCTCTGTTACCACAGCCAACTACCCCCGCCAAATCAAAACGCTTCCTTTACATACGTGCCCACATCCTCCTCCAACCACTCGTAGCCGTACTCGCGCCTACCACTCCACCTCACCTCGTCCTCACCTCTCTTTCCTCTTTCCTCACTTCACCCTCTGCGCAATCTCCATCCACTACTAATCCCCAATCCCTAGCATCCCAATCCAAAGTCCTTCAGCTCCTAGCACACTTCCTCTCTGCGCCCATCCAGCCCATTCGCTCCTGGAGAACCCTCGCCTCAGCCTTACGCGGCGCCCTCGACCGATTCGACGCAAGTCTTCTCGCCGCATTCGACATTGCAGATGGGAAGAACGACGAGAAAAGGATGCGAGAGGCCGCAGAAGCGAGTTGGCGTGTATGGTTGGCTGGGAGAGTCGGTCTGGATGTGGGCGGGGGCAGTGAAGATTGGGAAATGGGCAAGGTGTGGGCAGACAAGAGAGAGATTTTTTACGAGCAGGGCCGATGGGATCCTCTGGCGAATTTCACGTGGGTGCTTTCTTTTGCTTCTCGTGCCTTTGTGGTATAACATCTGTCGCAGATCAGAAGCCCGCCTCGACTTTGATGCGATGGACGAGTTCATTTCCTTTGTCATTAATGCTATTCTTGAACACGGATCGAGGGCTGTCCGCGTCTTTCCCCCGGAGAGCGGGGTGCTGATTGCGTTCGCGGAGCGTATTGCCGGGGAGGTGGTACGTGTTCTCTGACTTCGCTTCATTCCTCCCTCTCATTCAACCCCCTCCCAGGTCGGGGAGTACGTAACAACCCTCCTCACGCGTGCACGGGAGCTGTCTTCATCATCTGCTTCTCGGGGAACATCAGCTCTGTTCCTCCAAGCGACGGCAGCATCATTCAAGGAGGCGTGGCGGATGGTAGACGCCATCATGCAGGCCGCAAAGGATTGTGATGATACGAGTATTGGAAGAACAAGGGCAGAGGATGTTGTGTGGGTTTACTGTTTCTCATTTTCCCTCCTTGTGATTTCTTTTCGTATCGCAGATACCAGATGTTCGAAACTAATATGGATGAGTACCTTGATGAAGAGGTAGAGTCTCTGAAGCAGGTGTTTGACGTTATATGTACAGGTTGGGATCGGGAGGTGCAGTACATCCATGTCTTCTCAACACTCTTCATTAATCCCAGTATCTACAGAAGGCAACCCACCCCCACGGGCAGCTGCAGCAGCAACAACCACAACAACAGCCACGCTTCCTTACGGCCCAAAATCCAGCTCAGGTCAAGCGGAATGTTCTTGCATCGTTCACATCTATTCTGCTACTGCCTGTAACTATTGTTCCGCGGACAGTGGGCGTAGTTGGCACGGGGATTGGGGAAATGTTTGGGATGGGTAGAGGGCAGAGGTGGAAAGGTGGGAGTGTCAACACCACGCCGTATGGAAACGTTAGTACGACGGGGTGGGGTACTGGCGCGGTTACCCATGACAAGGGGGCAAAGGAGGCTAGAGAGAAGGAGCCGGTAGATAACGGGGACGTGACAGTGTTCGAAGTCGGAGAGGAGGAGGAGTATGAAGACGACGACGAGAACGAGAGGACTAATGAGCAAGAAGATCCGGTCGTGCATGATCCCTGGGCACGGGACAAGAAGGGTAAGAGTAATGGAGTTACAATCGACTTCTCGTTGCCATGTTAACAATCAGTGCTTATAAAGCCCCATCACCGCTATCGCTATCCCGTGGCTCACTACCCCCCACTGGAACTGTGACACCAGACGCCGCAACAACCAACCCCGCCGGTACTCCTTCAGTCAACACAGCGAACTCCACCTCCAACTCCAACTCCACGGGAGCCGCAAACTCGCTAGAACTTTTACTTTCGCTTGATGTAGCACTTGAAGTGATCCATGCGGATCGTGAGGCGCTAAAACGTGTAGAGACGTTTGCGGATTATCCCGGGCATTATGGCCATCGCATCCGAGATACCATCGAAGAGATTTTCATACTTATGCTGACAGCACTTAGGGAGGGACATATATCGAAGGGATTTGCACAGTAGGTTTCTGATACCTATATATTTTTGTTTCTCAATGACTTTTTGGGAGCTGACATCCGATCGGACAGGGCAACGGAGCAAATGACGGCATATCAACCTGCCGAGCACGAGGAGTCGACGAGCGTTGCTCCGCTTTTGCAGTTTTTTGAGTTGGTGCATATCGGCGATACAATGCAATCTATGGTGCAGGTTTATTTCGATAGGGAGTTGGTAGGTATTATATTTTTTCAAACAATAACATGTTTCGGGACTGACAAGTGGAATTGTAGGCCCACCATATAGACCGGACGGATTTTTTAAACGCGGTAGTGCGGGAGAAGAAGCGGTTTGAGAATGCGCTAGATGATTCCGTTGCTGCAGGGCTGAATGCTGGTACCGAAGTGCTTATGAAGGAGGTAAGCATATATATGCGATTGTTCTTTCTCATGGAGGCTTGATTAAATTTACTTGGCAGGTGGAACATATCATATTGACGCGGACGCAGCCTCGGGAGTACTACCCGCCGGAGGATGCACCGCTAGATCTAGGACCAACGAAGGGATGCACAGACGCAATTAAATCTTTGGAGGTGCATTGTAAGTTGTTGAAGGGGAGCACGAGCAGGGAGGTGTTAGAGGTGTTCTATCAGGAGGTAGGAATAAGGCTCATTGCGTGCGTACTGCCTTTTTCACCTTATTGTTAGAGAGGCAAGGAATTGTTAATTCTCTCGTTTGATGTTGCGGTGTAGGATTCTACAAAAACACATCAAGCGTCAAATCATTTCGCTTAATGGCGGGTTTAAAGTCATAGCAGATCTGAATACGTATCATGCGTTTATATCTTCACTGAAGGTCTGTTGTTCTCGCCTTTTGTTTTGAGTGAGTAGTGCATCGTGCTTAGCCGTGATCTCTTCCAAGGTGCCGAGCATTGCGTCCGACTTTTCGAATCTGAAGATGCTCGGACACGTCTTCGTCGTGGAGGACGCTAAAGACCTTGCTCAGATCGTACGAGATGTAACGCGGTATGGCGGGGCGTATCGTCCAGAGGTAGGCATCCGTTCATGATGATGATGATGATGTTTCTTCCGTTCTCATGATGGTACTGTCGCTCCAGGATATCTACGAATTTATCCAACGTCGGTCGGACTGGAAGAAAATAGAGAAGACAGTAGATAAGACGATGTATAATCTGAGCTTCAAGGAAGACTGTATTATCTGCTGAATCTTCTCGTGCGTTGACCCTGAGTTACTGTACAGACTTGCCTCTATGGCTTTTGCCGAACGAGCTGTTCGACTTTCCATGTGTTTTCCGAATAAATGGACATGACAACCATGCAACACAAACCCTTAATCAATCTGTCATTCGAATCACCGTCAGAGTACGTTGGGAGCAACTGGCTGTCCGTGGAAGATGGGACCTATTACGACGGCAATCAGCTGTCATGGGTGGAAATCTCGCACCACCACCACGAGCAATAGCTGTTGATCACGACCAGCATGGGTAAAATATTGAGCAGAGAATATTGATCGTCGAATCATATTGAACAGCTTACTCAGAGTATTGCTCATCTGACTGATTTCGATACAAACGAAGTATATACCGCCGCGGCGCGGCATCTGCATGAACTTCCACGTACATATGCCCTACAGCTTTACAGCTTTGATTTATTCGTATTCTGTCAAATACAATGGCTGCTATGGTAGTACACCACAGGATCATATCTCATCCGATATTGTGCTTGGGGACAGAATTATTCATAAATCGACCAGACAACACCAGATTTAGAATTTTATAATTACCTGTCTCTCCCCATCCCTGCCCATACCGCTAGCGAATCGAGAAGTCAAGGGTAGATTGCTCAGTAGTGCTAAAACAGGAAAAGTTCGACCGCGGAGCATAACCTCTGGGATATCGCGATTTCTCTCAGCTGCACCTGGTGATGCCTACTAGTAGCTCTTCTGGGCCACCAAGTGGCGCTCATGTTCATTTTAGTCTTGAGTTGGATTTCACTTTGGGCTCTGATGTTTTCAAGCCAAAAGTGTACCTCAGATGCGTTGGAATTTCCGCCACATCCCCAGTCCTTATCGGCGTAGCTCAAGTCATCATACATGCCATATCACTGGACACACAATCACCTAGACTCTAGCCTTTGATCAGGACTTACATAAAAACAAACGAAGGTTGCTATATGTAACAATTGTAATTTAAGTGGAAGTGGCAAGTAAGGCCCGTATCACGGCTGCTACCAGTGCCGGACCAATGGCAGTAAGTAAGTCCAGCGGTTCATGTCATAATTATTAGACTAAACGGAGTTGAAATGGCGAGTGGAAATGGATCAAAAGAACCGTTGTTGATATGGACTGATTACAGAGTCTATGCGTTACTTGCGCTGAAGCGAGGCAACAACTCAACTGTGAATAGAATAGACGAGTCGGAGCACCATGGCAACAAATTTTGTCCATTTGTTAGTCACCAAAGGCTCTTCAATGTGGCTTGAAGGAAGTTGAGAACATTTGTCTCGACTTCATGCAATAGAGCGTATCTGCAACCAAAACTGTCAGCCAATCAGCTTACCACGATCATGTCCTTTTACGTCAGAAAAAAAAACGATTTGGAAATGCACCACTGTGGACGAGCTCACTCAGTGAACAACAAGGCATTAGACTAGACTGGATTGACGCAGTCTTGGAATGCCGAAGTTGCTTATACCAGCCAGACCAGGTCTAACTTAATTCACCGTCAATTGCGATTTAACATATGAATCCAGTCAATGGAGGGTGTCTATAAACGTCAGAAGTGTGGCACGTCGTCTAATTACTTAGTATCCTATATCCTATAGATAGCGGTGTAACGCGGGTGCGGTCAAGTCCTTTAGGCCTTAACGCGGTTTACCGCAATTCACGTGTGATATGTGTGCGTGAGATGAGATGAGATACACACGATCAGGAGAACCCGATCATGATGGACCTGATGAACCTGGACGCAGTTGCATTAAGTTGCCGACGAGGCATTCTGTGGCGCAGCAGCACACCAGGAAAGTTAAACTTTTAAAGGTAAAAACAAAAAGCTGCACTTGATTTCAAGGACAGTAATTTCAGTAAAACATTTCATAGTTTTCATCAGGCCCCGTTCACAGTTTCAGGAACCATTTCAGGCAACATTCTAAAATTGTAAATTTAGGCGTAGTTTTTTTAGCTGTCCTACTTGAATGTTGTATGTGTTATGTGTGGCGCAAGGGTGTTGGAATAGGTGTGAATGTGAGAGGACGGAGAAATACATACAAGTCGAGAAATCTAGATCAACACCTCCAATGGAGAAAAGCAGCAAGAATAGAAGTTACGGTCGCGGGAGTAATTCAGACTCACCATATGCATTAGGCCAAGAAGGAAGTGACTTGACGTTATCAGACCGAATTGTACCTGGAGTTGGGCAACGAAGGGCAAAAGGTGAATCATGAATTTCAGACTGAGAAATACATAAGCAACACAAAATAAAAAACGGCCGAGGCCGAGAGTTCTTTCTATTTGTGCTCGCCCTTCGTGGCTTGCTAGGGAATACGTTTAGGAACGACAACTAGAGTTGACAAGCAGAAGGCAATGATGACGACACCCATTTGGTCTACTCCTTCATAGCCTCCTCGTCCTCACTATCTTCTTCATGCTCGTTATCTTGAAGACCAGCTTTGGCAAGCGCCTCTTTCGAGTTATAATCAACTTTGACCCCACGAGTACGTCTTCCACCGATAATGGCGGACGGATCGATATCTTCGAAAGTTTCCTCACCCTGTGCGGAAAAGATGGATTGCATCAGATGAAGACATATCAGTCATGGTGAGAAAAATTAGCGTAGTTCAATATGTTGAACGCGTGACACAAGAAAAAAGAAAAGAAAGGAAAAAAAAAAAAGAAGACGCGATGCGTCACGAACCTCTTCCTCTTCTTCTTCCTCCTCCTCCTCTTCGCCTTCCTCTTCTTCTTCTTCTTCTTCCTCCTCCTCTTCCATGCTTTCGTCCGCAGCTGGCGTCTTTACTTTGCCCTTGCCTTTGTCCTGTTGGGACGCGACGTGATTAGTTGAATCATGGCTGTTTGGAGAGGCTCTAGGAAGTATGATACAGCACATGGAATAACTCGAAAATGAATATAAAACATACGAGGACTGTGATACATTGGAAGACATGGCAGGACAGCTGTGGTGGTAATGCTTGGAAAGCTGGTGTTGTTTGTGTGGATTTGTGCACCAAGTTGTATTACGTGAGGAAACGAGCCATGGAGACTTGGACCTGATGGAAACCCTCAGACAATCTGTTCCGATTTCTAATTGCCTCTCTTGTGTTTTCCCTTTGATTTCGGGACGCTTCACATATCACGTATCATTACATGTTGTCGACTCGGTCCAGGTGGTGATTTGCAGTTTCATTCTCCGCTTCTACACATACACGTCGATTATCCGGCTTCCCCGGACTTGTGAAAGATGGGATATATCGCTTACGGTGCTGTTGAAGTAATGACCGCCCCAGCTCCGACCTTATTTTCGCGATGGCACTGCGATGCACCGCTGCTGAACAACAGTGGATTTTGAAATTTGTATGGACCTTCAAGGTCCCCCATCACTTTTTGCCATCACGTCTCAGATGACCGGTTAGTTTCTGCTGATGGAAGCTGGAATTATCTCATCACTGCCCTTTCCTTGAATATCTCCAGGGCAGTTCAGAGGCGCTTCTTCCGATGCTCTTCTGCATCCCGCTTTCCAATGGCTAACACCTCTGTCTCTCCCTTTCTTGAACTAGCCCGAAGCCATCTACGTCCTGGCTCTGTCAGGACGTATTCGTCACAGTCCTTTCAGCACCACTCAGCTCTCACAGCGCGTTCTTCTGTCCTTGCATCCGTCGTCCCGAAACTGCGTCGCCTGGACACCAGCGACCATATGTTAACACATCCGAAATTGCCTCTCTTGACACTGAAGCTTTCCTCACCTTCCTTCTTGAACTCCGTGGTGAATGACGAATTTGCTGAGGAACCTCTCTATGTTATAAAGACTCTGGGCTCGTCGACTTCTATAGAGAGAGCAGACCCCCGCGGTGAAAATGCGAAAACGATTACAGCAGATATCAAATGGCCCAGGCTTATCCCAATCAGCAGCAAAGGTGTCTCAGATGGGATCCTTATTCAGCTTAGAGGTGCTCGCTGGAAGGGTGGCGAAACTTTATTGAGGCGTGGTGCCCTCCCTGGGTGTGTAACAGCTTGCTCTCTGTGACAGTGGGATAATTTATCCTAATGCGTCAAGTTCTTCACGTAAATTCAACATCCCGAACTACTCTCACACTTTGAAGTGGAGGAGAACGGGGACTTCATATTGCGTTCGTCATTGTTCACGTTTCACACGAGGAGGCACTGACTGACTTTGGCGTGCTTTTCATTAGTGCACCACTTCCTCCGTCAAAGGACCGATCGCTATCCTCGAGCCTTCAAATGCTTCGTTACCTCCAAGATTGGTCATATTTGAGACCTTGCATGACAGATATGATGCACGGCCAATGCTTGTCCACAACGGAGTTTCCCTTTTGCTCCTTGACTACTTGCTCGTCACTTCCCTACTTCTAGTCACAGATGTCCGGGAATGGACGAAGGTGAAGAAACCCAAAGAAAAAGACAGCAATATCTCGCACATGGACGTGGACAAAGCCGCCCGCCCTATTCCAAGCCATATATCCACGTCCGCTTCTCAATGGAGAAAGATCACCGAACCGCTTCACAAGGAGCGTTCTTCATCTCATGCCTCAGTATCTTCTCTTTCAACAGCAGTGGAGGAAGACGCACTGCCTTCAACTCCAATATCAATGAACGAGATTACAGCCCTGGTCCATGTTCAGGGTCGGAATTCCTCTACTTCAGATACGTTGGTTTCAGGAGATGATGATAACCATATATTTTTTGCACCATCACTTACATGCCCACCGAGCCCCTCCTCAGAGTCAATATTCTATCCCCTGACACCCTCATCTGCACCTTCACATACATATCTCGATCCATCATTCTATGGCGAATCTATCATCCCCCCAGTATCTTCCATTGCAGACTGGTGTAAGACACCAGGGTCGAGCTCAAGTCTTAGCCGACCCTCATCAGGACACTCAGCTTCTTCAGGCTCGAAGCAGTCGCGGGTACTGCCCATGCCCCCCTCTCACTCCTTAACCCCTCCTCCTCAATCCATACCTCCTCAGGCGATGAGCGTACCATTGTCAATCATTCGCCGCCTGCCAGAACAACCTGACAACACCGCGCCACGAGTGACACTGCGACGACTCCCACGTCCCCCATCTGGAGACCATCTTAACTCACAATCACGTGCTTTGTCCCATGGGCGCTGCCGATATCGGCAGTCCCAGTCGACGCAACCGACGGAAAAATGGCATGGTCAGTACAGGCAACTGCCGCTGCCCCCGGTTAGCAGTTCCGCAGATAGTATCGGTCTTGGACGGGAATACTGTCAGCGCATCAATAAAGAAGCAGAACACGAACTAGCCGAATGGGTACATGCGCTGACGAATCCCGCCACACGCAACTGTCCAGCAGTCCAACTGCCCCGGACGAGTTTTGATATACCGCCCCCTGCTTATAATTCGCTAGAACTCTGTGGAGAGATGGAGAATTCGTCACTGTTGTCTGGTCCTTGACAATTCCGGACTATGTCCATTGTCTGGTCGGAACGAGCCGGGCAACCTCTGGCTTGCTCTTCCCCGTGTATTTTGACCCATTCATTCCTTTTTCAGGTTAATGTCATCATTGTCAATTGTTCACATATCTCATCAACTGACTGTCGTTCTTCTTTCCATAACTCAAATGGACATCACCTACACATGCTTTTGATCTCGATGGGGCTGTTTGGTTTTTTTCTAGAACGTTTTTTCCTTTTGCAACTTGAATTCACACGCCTGGCTCGTATCTGATCCTGATCATTATGTCGACATGTTACTACAGTTGTATGTAGATCTGGAACCAATGAATTTAACAACACTGTATTTGTAACTCAGTTATCGCACCGGACTGATACAATACTTAGCACTTAAGCATCTCCGAGTTTGGATACATATTATCGTCGCACACTAATATTATCGCACACTAGCATTACGGCAATCTTTGTTGGAGATCTTAGTCTCGTTGTCTTGATCGTAATATAACTAGATTGGTTCCAGGGCTTTAGTGTGCTGTGCTGTAGTCTCTGATCATGCCGCGAAGATTCAACCCATCGATGGAGAGCACTCACATCCATCAAAAATTTCACTTCGCGGTCTATTATGTTCAGTTGACACCTTAAAATTATTGGCCCCATTCGATTATTGACAAACAATTGTTCTACAGTTCCATCGAAACTCTCCTCTTTCCTAATACACAGTGCCCACCGAGCACTCCTCTTCGTTCATCTGTGTGATAAGTTGAAGCCGGAGTCTATTGAGGGTTTAAACCAGTAGCTTGGCGGGCCGAAGGCAAGGGAAACATTCATGATTCATATCATGAGAGGCAGCATGCAAATTTTGTTATCATACTCTGGATGTGTTCAATAGAGTAACCTCATGACAAGCTGTAACTGCCTGGTTAGGTAGTGGAAGCTTCTCTTTGGAAAGCCCATCTATGTGGCACATCAAGCCGAAGCAGGAAAAAGCAGAATTCCTCTATTTTGGGTGCTTACGAGTTTGTTCGAAAAACGGAACAAACATTGACGACGGACGTTTTGGGTGTGTCTATCGTTTCAGATTTTCAGTCAGAAACAGCTGGAAAGTTCGTAAAGCGAATATAGCATGGAACACCAGACAGTGCTTGAAAAGTTGGACTTTTCTTGAGCGTCAAAGCTTCTACAGACACAGAAGCAACATCTTCCACTGCCAGCATCAACTATCAGGCGAGTCTGAAACCGACCGAATTGCGTTTTCCTTCTTCTTTTTTTTGGGAGGGGGGCGGGGGCGAAAGGGGATTAGAATAAGTGGAAAGCGTGTTGCCCTTGACTTGCTCAGGGCGTTGGAACACTGACATGCTTAGGGAGTAAGTAATATTCAGCGCTCTGGTTTTTAACAGTATGACTTAGTGAGATCTCACCATTTCCTAATTTTCAGTGGACTATTGTCTTGTTGAAGTATAGACACACCAGCAGTCTAAGGGGCAGCCGCGGGGGTTATGACTAGATTTGTCGAGTGTAAAGCACGTTTACACAAGTCCAATGGCGAGCGGTTTAACTGTCGTCGCAACGACTTCCACACTGCGTGCAACCTTTTTTTCTCCTCAGCACCCGTGCGACGAGAAGTTCACACTGAACAATTGCACTGTGTGCATCTTGAGTCCCACTTGGACTATGCACACATCATGTGCTCTAACCCCTATTTCTGAGGAGGACGAGCTTCAGAGACATCTCGCGTCTCAGTCTCTGCTACTCTCCGAGTCCTCCTCATAGTATTGTGTTGGAGCAGACTATATATGCTGCACAGGGAAGGAGACAACATGTTCCTTACAACCTACCTGGGGTTTAGTTAGTCTTAGAGCTAGGGTTTAGCAGAGGTAAGAACACTGTATTTCTACTATGGTACAGGTTTTCCTTATATACATAATAATAAGGATGTCACATGACTCGGGAATGTGTTTACCACATGTATGCGCAGTAAGCGCAGTAACATGTGTATGCTGCATGTATTGCCTCATGTATGCAGCATGTATCTCAGGGTTTAATTTCAACATATTGGTCTCTTAGTATATTGCACTCTCTGTTTTTGTATTCTTCTTTCAAATCATCATCATTACACTCATGTCAAGCAATGAACACTCAAGTTACTTTGGACAATCAACTGTTTCTGGAGACAATGGAATCCAGAGCCAGACCATCTTTACTGGATCATCTGGGAGACACAACAAATCCTCAAGAGGAAATTCAACCAACCATATCACAGTTCCACCTACAGCAGGAAGAGGACCCGAGTCTGATGACGACCTGTTCAGAGCCAGTCTCATCTCAAAGATGGATGCTCTCATCCAGGACTTCAGAGAAGAGAAGACCTTGAAATTGAAAACCTTATATCAGATCTTCCAAATCATACAAGAAATTGATGTTAAGGAGTCAGTTAGAAAGACAACCCTTGAAGAGTACACTCTCTACATCGACCTCATTGCTTCACAGCAAAAGGAAGCCGAGCAACGAGGATTCTGAGCTAGAGAAATTCAAGACCAACAAGAGCCTGAGATTCAGAATGCCAATGTCACTACATACCATAGAGGAGAAGAATCTCCAGAACCCAACAGTGGAGAAGTAGAGCGTTTCTTGCAAGGGCTTCATAAGGAATTACTCCATAAATGACAGCGACACATTCTGTCAGAAGGATCAAGCTCGGATGATGACTCAGACACAGGAAGAGGAGAAGGGGAGTCCAACAAGAAGAAATGAATTTACCAGTCACAACTGCCTTGGTACACCACTGAAGTTGAAGCTCAGGCCAGAGAAGTTGACAGAAATAGAAAGAAAACAAGGGAAATTCTCACAACACTTCAGAAAGACCTTACCTTTGCTGAAAGAGAAATCTGTTGAGCCACTTCAGCCCCTCAAGGATTTCCAGAGTCAGAGTGGAAGCATATCTTCAGAGGAGAATCCAATCTTGATGTCATCTTCAGCAATCTCCACCACATTGCCACTCCTAAAGAGAATGTGGGCCACATCAGAGGAACAGAAATCTCTCCTGGAAAGACAGATCCAGCTCAAAAGGTCCAAATGAGTGGGGACTGGACTGTTGCATGGCACACCTCCTCAAAAGTGACTGTGTTTGTCTTTCTCCACTGGACCAAAGAGCTATGCCAATGGGGAGACTACACAGCCTCAGAATTCTCAGCCAAAAATCAAATTGCCCACTACAAACTCATTGCCTTTGACAAGCCATTAGGGCAACTGTTGGGGTAGGACAATCAATCCTACTCACTGATAAAGACCAGTTCTCATATCTTTACTCCACATGCCTCCTGCCAGATGGAGTTCAAGGAGGATCCAGTGGATGATTCACAACAAGTGACCGAAGGTCAAGGGAGTAAACATCCGAGATCTGTCAATGTTTCAACAGCATCAAAGGATGTCGAAGCACAGTGAACATGTGTCAATACCAGCATGCTTGTTTTAAATGCAAGCAGCAGGGAAACAACCAAGATAGCTGCACTCAGCAGAACTGACATGGTCTATGGCATGTGGCCAAAATATCTCAGATACAATTTATGGAGTAGCGAAGAAGAGACTAATATTAACACACAGGCAACAATTCCTTACTGCCTTGCAGACTGGACAGAACATGCGAAGCCACTCCCCTGTATACCAGAAAATGAGTTGTAAAATGTCAAAGCTATGACCACTATCAGCAATCATCTGAACCTATTCAAAATTGTCACTCCAATCAATGTTGATCATTTCCAAAACTTACTTCACTCACATCCTAACCATGCTTTCATTAAATCTGTCTGTCATGGTCTGTGTGAAGGTTTCTGGCCATGGGCAGATACCCATCATGATTTGTACCCTTGCATAGTGGATGGATCACTGGGCATGCCACAGAAAGTGGAGGAAGCAGAATTTTTATGTCTACAATGAGACCATGAGCATCAAAAAGGAAGGTTTTTCAGATCCTTTGGTCAAGATCTCCTTCCAGGCATGCATGCTTCACCTATCCATGCAGTGCCAAAACCCCACACAGAGAAATTGTGCATGGTCATTAATCAGAGTGCTGGGCCCTTTGCCCCCAATAGTATGATCAAGTGTAAAGATATCAAGGGTTTTCCCTTGGACAATATGCGACACTTGGATGCAGGTTTACTTGCTCATTACCAAGCAGATGCCATACAATTTCTGGTGCTTTTCAAATCAGATGTTGCAGAGGCTTATAGATTGTTGCCTATGCATCCTTTGTGGCAAATCAAGCAGATAATAATGATAGATGGTGATCGCGATGTGGACCACAACAACTGCTTTGGTGGACGTGGATCACCTGGGATTTACATTTCATTTGATGGTCTTGTCACCTGGATTGCTAGAAAGGTTAAGTTCATTTCTGATCTGTGGACTTACATGGATGGCTCATTCAGAATTGACAACAACCAAAATATGGTGTGGTATCACCCATATAACAGGCACATGCCTTGCAACCAAGTCCAACTTCTGTCTCTATGGAATGAACTTGGCATTCCACATGAACCTCACAAGCAGCTTTTTGGACAGAGACTTACCATTATCGGCATCGAAGTTAGTGCCAACAGCCTCACATTCACTCTTCCAAAACAGGCACTTGATGATCTCTTGCGAGAACTCCAAGAATTCACAGCATGGTCCAAAAAGAAGAAGGGTGCCTTGTAGATGTTATATCATTGGCAGAGACTGGCCAGCTGGATGAATTGGAGCATCAATGTGTTTCCGATGTTGCATTGATATGGCTCCCTATCACCCTGCATGCATACTATGGCATTTTTTGATGATACGGCTCCTTATCGCCCTGTGTGCATACTATGGCATTTTTTGCAATTGTGCGCACCTTCTAGATGGCTTCCACACACTTTGTGCAGCATGCTTTTGTGCACCTTCATGCACTTTCATGTGCCTTTGCACACTTCCATGCACTTTCACATGCCTTTGACCGCTTAGATGCACTTTTGTGCACCTTTTATATTTCTACTGTGCTTTTGGTTCCCCCATAGCTGCCTGCTGTCGTGTGCTCTAAATGCACCCTGTTACACTTCAAACTGCCTCTGCATGCCCCCCCATGCTCCTTATCTGCCTTTCACAGTTATTGCATGCTCGATGCACCTTTGCGTGCTTCTTTTATGCTTTACCTGCAACTCACATTCTCTGCTGCACACTCATTGCACAATCCCTATCACACACACAACAATCCACCATACCAGTTGCGCTGTGCATCACAGCTTCCAGCATTTATTCGAGGCACACCATGATTCCAACACAAGTGGACTGTGCATTCTCACATAATCTGTGTACTTTGCACCTATTTGGCATTGGACTGTGTGCACTTGGGCACTTTCATATAATCCTGGCGCTTTGGCACTATTTGGCCTCACATAGCATCTCCTTATAGTTCTTCTGCATTTCCAATTGGCATCGCCTTATCTGGTAACTGGCATAGGTTGATCACATCATTATTACTAAGGTGCAGCATGCGACACATAATACCAAAGCAGATTAATTGGGAAGAGTGCACGAGACCTAGAGTGCACCAAAAATAGTGCATCGCACCGGAACAGTTGGGTATTGGGTTATAGCATGTGCAAATCTTATTGGCTGAGGCAGTGGCATAGTGTGGTTGGGTTTAGATGGGTGAATGGGTGTGCTTGTGGGTAGCGCATGGCACTTTCTATTTTTACATTTTATTTTACCATTTTTATCACATAAGCCATTTGTACATAGTAGGTGGACAGATAGAGAATCCAGAGGATTTTTCCCCTCCTCATAGTTCATAGTTCAGTCAGCATCGCATATAGTCTGTGCACCAGCGTCCAGTCCATGTGCCTTTGTAGTGTGCCCTTCATATAGCTGCATTACAATATTAGAATCTGATAATATACTATTTAAATATGTCAATTTATCTCAAAGGTTTTGTTTCTTTTGTTTAACCCCTTTGAGATCCAAAACTAGTTTATTGGTTCGAGTCCAATAAGATGTCTAAATTTTTAGCTTCACTTACTAAAATAAAACTTCTTTCACCCATGAAGATGCTTTAATATTTAATTTAGTTAGTATTAAGATCTAGATCCATTGATTCACTTTAAGTTTAACTATTTCCGCTCAATATCTTTAGAATCTATATTTGCAAGTTTAAATTCCATGATTAGAGAAAGAATATTTAAGTACTTTATCTAGTGTAATGTTTAATCCTGTAAAATTACCTATGCTGACTAACCCTCATCCATTTCCCAATAGGCTAAACTTCTAAAGTTTAAGTTTACCTTTTAGTATACCAAGAACGGTTGCAAAACTGAAACCAAAAAAATTAGTCAGTTTCGAAGATTTGTTTTTATCTTACTGATTTTAAGAGTTGGAAAATAAATTTTATCATCTTTATCTCTAAAAGGTAACCTATTACTAAAACAGTAGATAAAAAAAAAAGAGATTTTATTATTGATATTTTTGAAAATGTGGATGAATTTTTTGCATATCATTTGCATCTTCTCGTCATATTGCTGTGTTTTGTCCCTGCGTTGCATCTTTCATCCTCATTTGTGCACTATTGCAGTGCGCTCTTCACATAGCCATGTTTGCACACCATTTGTGCATTTATTTGTATAGCTGCATTTGCATACTGTTTGTGCCTTCTCATCGTATTGCTGCCTTTCATCCCTGCATTGTGTCCTTTGTCCTCATTTGTGCACTATTGCAGTGCACTCTTCACATAGCTGCATTTGCGCACTGTTTGTGCCTTTTTCTGCACTATGCATTTTTGCCCCTTTGCATTGCGCACTTTTCCGCTATTGCGCATATCTTCCCTTTAGCATACACAACTAGTGCACACATTGAAAACCACTGTACCAGCCTCTTCATAGTTTCTGCACCCCGAAGGATGATCCAAGGCCCTCTAAGTGAACCCCCTCATTCCTGAGCACCCCTGCAGTTGTATGTTTAGTGCTCACCCCTTCCATTGAGACTCTGCACTGAGTACCAACTGAACACATCATTTCTGAAGCCCACTGCAAGGGGTTTCTGTTTATCAGACCTTATTTAGACCTCCATTGGCTCGCCCTTCATCTCGACATTAACCGCCTTTGCACTCTCTATTCTGAGCTGTTAGTAACTGCACTCCAGCTTGGGGAAATACCAGTATTCAAATCACTCTTCTTAAACAACACACATCACTTATCCATGCTGTCTTTACCTCCACCTTTACCTGAATCATCCCTGCCTACCCTAACTCCATCCGCATCATCGCATTTTTCCCCACCTTCAAATTTCGCTGTGCTTTTACCAGATTTTAACTCTATACACCTTATTCCACCTACCATGGCTACCATGCATATGCCATCCACATCTAACCAAAACACGCCATGTTTCGACCCTGCAAAACCATGCAAACTCCAGAAGTACTTTGAGGAGCTTGCGCAACTCCTCCGCTATTGTAACATCACCGATGAGACTGATAAAAAGTTCCACACTGTGCGCTATTTGGACAGCGACACTGCAGACACTTGGAAACTGCTACCAGAGTATAGCATGACACACAACTATGGTGCATTCAAAGACGCTGTCCTAAAGCTTTATCCCAGCTCTAGAGATGGCAGTAAATGGAGTATTAGTGACCTGGACAAGCTTATTGGTGAAACCATGTGTGTTGGCCTCATAACTGCAGAAGAAATCGCGTACTATTATTGTGCATTTTTCAATATTAGCAAATACTTAGTTGCACAAGGCATATTGGTGTGCTATGACCAAAGCTGCATGTTCGTTAGGGTGTTTTGACCAGACCAGCTCGAGTGCATTTTGAGCCACCTTGCGATTGCGGTACCGAATCAGCCTGCAAATGTGCCATACTCATTAGATGCAATACACAATGCGATCAACTTTATCTTCAAAGGCCCAGCATGGTATTTTCAGCCACTTACTGGGCTCACAGCGCAAAACCCCCATATGTATGTGCCCTACTCAGCACCCAGTGCACCCATTTCCCAGCCTCAACCTAGCGCACCCACAGTCAAAGTAGAAGACATCTCAGTCCTATTCAAGCGCATGACACAGACAATAGTTACTGCATTGAGTGCATCGCACAGAGATGGCAGAAATGGCATGCCTCATTCAAATAGCAACACTTGCAATGGTTGTGGTCAAACAGAGCATTATATCCCTGAGTGCACTTCAATTGAGTGCCTTATTAGTGAAGGAAAGTGTAGGTGAAATGTGGAAGGGTGCATCGTACTTCCAGGTGGCACATTTATGCCATGTTCTATTCTAGGCAACTTCTTGGGTGAGCGCATTGAGGAATGGCATAAGCGCAACCCAGGGCAGATTGCCACTGGTCAACTTTCATCTAATACCAATTCACAGCTCATCTACAATATAGCACCTCATCCAGCTCCAGCAGCATCTTTATAGTCGATGTATGTTGTTGCTTCAGCACCTGCAGCAGATTATATGCAAAGCACACCAAATGCGCAACTAATGAAGGAAGAGCACATCGATGCGCTCAAGAGGGAGTTGATGGCACTTCAGAAAAGGCAAGTCTTCAACAGCATTGAAATTCTGCAGTGCGCACCACGAAATACATCCAATCAAGAGAGCACACATTCTACAACCATAGACATTGCACCCGCTGGCAGTATTGAGTCACCAGCTTTGCAACCCACTGCGAGTGCAACTGAAGCACTTGATGAGATGCCCATATGTCCCTATTCCAACATTCCTGAAGCGCATTTCATCCCTGCAGCAGCAGATAAACCAGATGCTCCAGTTAACACTTTCAAAGGCAAAGAGCCATCATATTGCACTGTTGTTCCTATCCAGAATCCACAGATTGTCGATGATGTATATGTGCATGCCATGAAGGCACCCTCCATTACAATTTCACATGAAGAGCTCCTTTTGCTTTTGCCTGATCTCAGGCAGCACCATAGAGAACAAGTTACTCCAAAGCGCATTGCAGCTACTAGTGCAGAAGTGGTAGCTACCAACCTTGTGAGTGTTATGCCATTTGTGCACTGTGAAGCGCGCATGCATTTTGTGGAAAATAAAGTGCTGAATGCGATACCTCCAGTTACTGTGGCAATTGCAGTGCCTCTTTCTATCGTTTTGCAGGATCCATTTGAACAATACCTCACCCATCTTCAGCCAGGCGAAATTGAAAACCCTGACATTTTGAAGGTTGCAAAAGAGCCGCATGCACTTCGCTCCATTGATTTATTGATTGACAACCAAGAATACTTTGAAGCTATCTTAGATCCAGGTTCACAAATTATCGCGATGTCAGAAGTGGTCTGCCATCGTCTTGGACTTCAGTATGACCCGCGCATTCGTTTATACATGCAATCAGCCAATGGAGAGGTAGATGAATTGCTTGGGCTTGCATGCAACATTTCCACATGCATTGGAGACTATGTGCAAGTTCATGTTATCCATTCACCCATTTATAATATTCTGTTAGGGTGCCCCTTTGATGTGTTAATGTGCTCCATCATGTGCAACTTTGTGGATGAAGTGCAAATGATTACTATTTGCAATCCGAACACAGGCACCATCTCCACCATTCCAACAAAGCCTAGGGGAAAGCCATGCTACTTCTTACCAGCTGCAGCAATACTGCACTTCACTATTCAGAATAACCCACACAGAAATCTTTGCCAGGCTTCGAGGAATTAATTGCAGACCAAGGAGAAGCCGCTACTATCATAACATTTGACTCTGATACCCAATCTTGTGACATTTCCATATTTGCGCTTATTCCATTTTCTGCTTCTGTTCCTTCGACCTCTATTATCTCTCAACTCTACCTATCCCAGTGTACCAACAGTCATGCACAGGCACTTTTAAATTTAATTGACCCTGTGGCACTTATTCCAGCCACATTTCTGAAAAGCACACATGCATGTGCAACTTTTATTGATGTAGCGGTGCACGCACTGCGAAAAGGCATAGTAACCAAGAAGAAGTATAAACTGGTTGCTAGAAAAGTCAAACCAGTTATTGCACCCATCCCAAACAAATTCCACATTGGGCGCAACATTATAGGTGATCCACTGGTGGCACTCCCTGCACTTTTACCAAACCCACCACCATTTACCCTGACCGGGCGCTATACTGAAGAGCGGATGCAAATGCTCCAAAAGTGCCACACTGATTTCCTATTACCAGAGGAGATGAAGGTTTTACACCACTTGATGTTTTTGCAGAATGAAGCCTTTGCATGGAGTGATGAGGAGCGCGGCAGCTTCAAGACCGTGTTCTTTCCCCCAGTCGAAATCCTGATTATTCTGCACACTCCTTGGATAGAGTGCAACATCCCCATTCCACCAGGCATATACAAAGAGGTTTGTGCTATTATCCAGAAGAAGATAGACTCAGGCATTTACGAGCACTCAAATTTGGTGTATAGATCACGCTGGTTCTGCATGCTCAAGAAAGATGGAAAAGCGCTGCGCATTGTATATAGCCTCGAACTGCTTAATCACATTACCATTAAACACTCCGGCATCACCCCTACACCTGAGCACCTCACAGAGCAGTTTGCAGGGCATGCATACAGCGCCGTCCTTGATCTATATGTGGGATATGATGAGCGCTTAATCAAAGAATCATCACACGACCTTACAACATTCCAGATGCCATATGGTGCAATGTGCCTTGTTACATTGCCAATGGGTTGGACAAACTCAGTACCAATCTTCCACGATGATGTGTGCGATATTCTGCAGCCAGAGATTCCAGATTACACTGTTCCCTATATCAATGATGTTCCAGTCAAGGGGCCTTTGAAGTGCTACATTTTACTGGACAGCTTGTGCGAAGTGCTCACTGCGAACCCTGGCATAAGGTGCTTTGTGTGGGAGCACTTCCAGAACATGAACCGCATTGTGCAGCACATGAAATATAGTGGTGGCACTTTCTCTGGGATGAAATTCACATTGTGCACTGAGAGCTTCATCATTCTTGGCCATTACTGCATGCCAGAAGGTAGAAAACCTGAATGCAACAAGGTAGACATTATCCACAATTGGGGCACATGCCACACACTGTCAGAAGTGCACACATTCTTGGGAACAGTTGGTTTAATGCACATTTATATCTGCAATGATGTGCACCATGTTAACATGCTCACAAGGCTTATGCGCAAGGACGCTCCATTCGAATGGGGCCCAGAGCAGATAGCGGCGCAAAATGACATCAAGCAAGCAGTACTAGATTGCCCTGCACTGCAACTGATTGATTATTCCTCAGAACTCCCTGTTATCCTTGCAGTTGACACTTCCCAGATAGCGGTTGGCTTAACCTTTGCCAGCAAAAGAGCGCAAATGCAAAAATGTGCATTTACAACCAGTTCAGCTCAATTATGCTCAACAACAGAGAAGCATGCTTTTCACAACTGAAGCTAGAGATCTATGGGCTTTACCGTGCGCTGTGCAGTTTGCACCTTTATATTATAGGTGTGTGCAACTTAATTGTTGAGACTGACATGTGCTATATCAAGGGCATGCTACAAAACCCTGATATCCAACCATCTGCTAGCATTAACTGGTGGATCGTCTCAATCCTTACATTCCACTTTATGCTTGTACATGTTAGAGGAGTGGTGCATGGTCCAGATGGGCTTTCACATTGGCTGAAGCAGCCAGAGGACTTAGAAGGAGAAGAAGATGAAGAGTTTGAGGATTGGATTGATGTGCTACATGGCTTTATGCATGCGATACGTTCCATTTCAAAGTCCTTTGATGCGCAAGCACTCATGCTAATGCAGCCTGAACCAAGCACAAACATGCAAAATGCACACAATAGTGCACTTATTTATGATGATGACTATAGCCAAGTTCCGAGGAGTGCAACAGCAGATGCAGAGGATGAGAAGTTAGATTTGGTGTGGATTTGGATGGATACCCTAATGTGCCCTAGCGACTTCACAGATTCTGAGTACAGCACGCTCGTGCACTACGCAAGCACCTTTTTCAAAGACAAGATGTGCTTATGGAAGTGCAATGCACATGGCGCTCACCAGCTTGTTATTTGGCAGTCTAGATGCATGCATGCAAATGTGTGCACTTTGCACCAACCTGCGTGCGCACTCCCATGGTGTTGTAAAATGAAATTTGTAAGTCCAAATAATATGTGTCAGGGAAAACAGATAAGATAGGCAATGTTCGAGCAAGGAATGTCAAGCGCACAAAAATGCACAAATGCAAAGAAGTGCAGAAAATCATCCAACCATCACTTTCCTCCTCCCAACTGAGATATTGACCATGTCCACATGATAAAGAGTAAGAGATAAAAGGAAGCGCATGCCATATGACAAAGTCTAAAAAAATGGGAAAGGCTCAGTAGATCATCATGGCTGGTAAAACCCATGGGTTGCACAATCATGGAATGTGTCCAGATGCAACTTTGCAAATAGAAAAAAGGTAATGTAAAAAAATAAAAGAAAGCAAAGCATATGTATAAAAAGGTGAAATATCCATAGCGGTGCATGCAGAGTGCTAGTTGCATGCCTCATTGGTGCTTTCTTTGTCCTCAGCACTATCTCCTTGTGCTTCTTCTTTGTCAGCTGCTTCTTCATCTTCTGTGTCCACTACTATGGACTCTTCCATCTCTCTCAACTGTGTTGTGGTGATATCGAGTGCTATGTCAGGAAGCACAATGGACCTGTGCACGTGATATGGCAGTAGGCAGAATGTGGCTACTGGCTTGTCAAATACCGTCCCATTGAGTTCACAAACAATATATGTGCCACCTTGATTGCACAACACTATAACTAGAGGACCGAGATAATGCGCATGCATTTTGTGGTTAAGGCTCTTCTCGATTGCTGTGTTGTGCATAAGGACTAAATTGCCATGCTGGAAGTCAAAATTGCAGATGGTTTTTGAGTGCACCTTCTTGAAACAGAGTGCTGCTTTGCACCTTTCTGTGTAGATGCAGGAATGAATGTGCACTAAGTCTTCTGGATGCTTTTGTAATGCATGTGCATGCTGTGTGATCAAGTCTGTAGTGGAGAGTATAGAATCTGGGGGTGGGTTAAGGTATGTCGCTTCAATGATATCGAGAGGGATTAGAGGCTGTGCACCTGTAACAATGAAGTATGGCGAGATGCCAAGGCACTTCTGAACTGTGATGTCCTCCACCCCAAAGACTGAGTACAGTGCACTGAACCATTTTCACTCTACTCCATCTGCAGCTTTGATAAGTGCCTGATGCACATCGAAATGTGTGCACTCAACAATTCCATTAGCACATGAATTATAGCCAGATATGCGGATGTGATTGATATGGTAGCGCTTACTGAGATAGGCTAGCGCTTTGATGAATGGCTTGCTGTTATCAGTGACTATCTTGTACAATGCACCCCATCTGCAGATGAGGTCTTGGAACATCCAGGCATTGGCAGTTGCGAGTGCCATCATGAACTTGGGTACCACAGTGGCACATGTCTCCAAAGTCATAATCTATACTAACAGCATAAAATACTGTTGACATCTATAATTCACTTTGTTGTCTTCCTGAGTTCAACCCATTGCTGCATTATAGTGTCGACATTTTTCTGAGCCAACACTTTGACATCAGAGTGATCCACATTCCAGGCAAGCAGAATCAAGTAGCAGATGCAATCTCACATCATGAGTTCGACAGAGCATGGAGAATGGTCCCAGGACTTCTTCTTTCAACCTTTCAACCCCCATGATTTGAACAGTTGGGGGCAGCACAAAAATGATCAGTTCACATGTTCATGCTTGGCAGCCTGATCGGGAGCCATGGTTGTGAGAACACTTGATTCGGGAGCACGCAATAGCTCTAGGACAGGCAATTCACGTCAGCACCTGGCAGAACTACTGTTACGGTCAATACTCCTAATCAAACGTTTAGTCGATACTCGTAAGTGTCGATGTTCAACAGAGGTTCGAGTCACCGAAGCTCGTAAGCAACGGTCTGAGCAAGAGGCTTTAGATCGCACCGGTTAGGAGTGTAAGAAAAGACTAGGTCAAGCTGGATTGACCAGTCATGCATTCATCGTATAAATACTACAAGCGTAGATCAAAGATACGAGTCGTGCTATCAGAACAATAGAGGTAACAAGAATAGAAAGACAATAAGAAAGGGGGTGTTCGCAGTATGTTACAATAGTATGAAAAAGTAGGTGGGCGCGTGTTGTACAAGACAAAAAGGAAAAGAGACAATAGCATGGGACGTACGGTAGTAGAGCAATAGAAACAAAAGAAAATTGAGTTCCCGTGCCTTCTTGTAACACCAGCTCCTCCCCAAGGTTTTGAGTTCCATCCGAAACTAAGCCCTCATCGTTCGCATCGGGTCAAAGGATGGCGCGTCACTGGTCGTCGTGGAGAACGTGGAGAAAGATGTAGGGGTCGGGGTGTCGTGGGCGTAAACCCGAGTAGGCCATTCAATGTTCTCTTCCCTGGCGAAGCGCACGGACGTGCCGGTGATGAAAGTGACGAGTTGTGGGAGGTGAGCGGCAGAGATGATTTTGAACAAAATGAGTATATAGCAGAGTAGCATAATAAAGATGGACGCGCCAAAAATGGTGCCGAGAGCGATGACAATATAGACGTTGTAGATCATCATGGTTTGCTTCAGGTGGTGTGATGACGTGGTGGAACGTCACGTGTCGGGTTGTTCGGGCAGAAGAGTGTGGAATGCTTGGGTCGCCATCGTCGACAGTGGGGGCATTGATATTCGGGACAGTGAGAGGAAAAATGACCTACTCAGGCACAGGTGAAACAGACCGAATTCCGCATCCAAGGTGGTGCGGGTGCATGCTCGGTGGTAGTCTCGGTAGAATAGGGGGTAGGCGCTCGTCTAGGTGGAGATTGTGACACATAAGGTGGGAGTGGTGGGTGTGGAGAAGCGGTCAGCGGTGTCTCTTCGTCTTCCTCATCACTCAACGGTTCTATGATAAAAATTTGTTGTAGTGTCGGGACCCGCTCTCCAGGTCTGTAGCGGAGTGCCTGCTCATCCAGGCTCCTCATGAGCGGAAGTAGATCGAGGTAATACGCTTCTTCAGTTAGTCGTCGGAATACACGCTGCAGGCATGAGATGGCTCTATATGTTTCGAAGAGATTTTGTGTGGTGCTGTGCAGCAGCGCGCGGTCTTGGGTTACCGATAGCAATCTTTCTTCATTTCTGATGTTGTCCGTGTCTCGGACGAAGCTGAGGATGAGTTCAAAGGTTCTGACAGGGTCAGGGTCGGGTGTGACGTTCATAAAAAAGTGGAGGGGGCAGCTCATATTCAAAGGAGGTTGTGTGCAGATCTATATTCACCCAATACTTCAGCAGCGTTTTTTAAATGAGTTGCTGGTTCCCAGGTGTTTTCCGCCGTGCTGTATCCCTTCCACTTTACCAGGAATCGAATTCTTTTGCCTGCCCCCCTATGTGCTAAGATAGCTTTGACCTCGTGTTCCAGTTCTCCTTCGATCAGATCGGGTGGTGGAGGAAGGAGGTTCGGTCCGTGAGTTTCATTTTCTCTGAAGCATGAGAGAAGTGAAGTGTGGAACACAGGGTGAATTCTCCACTGAGGGGGGAGCTTCAATTCATAGGCATGGGACGAGATTATTCGCGTGATGGGGAAAGGTCCCTCGCGTCTAGGGGCGAGCTTTTTCGTCGGGTACCCTAGTTTCAAGTTTTTGGAGTTGAGCCAGACCTTCTCCCCCACTGTGAATGGACGGAATCCTCGTCCGTTTCGCCCGATCATCACCTGTCGGGAGAGTTCGTGAGCTGCCAGGGCTTCCCGCCATATATTTCCCAGTTCGGCTATCTGCTGTTCGGTAGCCGGCATGTTCATTTTCAGGTAAGTCGTGGGGATAGCCCTAGGGTGCACTCCCATCATTACATAAAATGGGGTGTTCTTAATAGCCGAATGATGCTTCTGATTGTGTGTGAATTCAGCAGTGGTGAGGTGGCTTTTCCACTGTGAGGGTTTGTTCGCACAGAAGATCCAGAGGTAGATCTCGAGTTCTTGGTTTACTCTCTCAGTTTCCCCATCGGTCTGTGGGTGGTAAGCCGTGCTCATCGCTAGCTTTATTCCCAGGAGTCTCCCTAGTTCTTGAAAGGCATTTGAGGTGAAGCGTGGATCTCGGTCAGATATGATCTTATCCGGGAGGCCAAATCTCCTGAATACGTTATGTAGATAGAGGTCGGCCGCCCCTAGCGCATCGATGCTCTTGTTGCAGGGGATGAAAATTACCCCCTTAGTAAGACCATGGTCTACCACGACCATGATGGTGTCAGATCCTTCACTTATCAGGAGATCAGTGATGAAGTCCATGGTTACTAGTGCGAATGGTCGAGTGGCATTAGATTTGATCGGAGACAATCCCGGTGTTGTCGGGTGAGTGTTCACCTTCATCTGCTGGCAGGTGGCACAGCCATCGACGTAATTCCGAATGAAAATGGTCATCCCTGGCCACCAGTAGTCTCTTCGTACTAGTTCTAGGGTTTGAAATCGGCCGGGGTGTCCTGTAAGTATATTGTCGTGGTACTTTTCCACGATTTTTCTTCTTAATTCTTTGTCATCTGGGACATAGCATCGGTCTTTGAAGAAGACCGTCCCATCATCTTCCATCTTCCAATCTTCTACCGCCGACTTGATTGGTGGCATTCCTCCTTCTTTGATCGCTCCTACTATCTCCTATAGTAAGTCGTCTCTCATCATGCTTTCTGCTAGTACTTCTTTTAGGTTGGTATCAATCGTCCGTGTGAAGATCTCGTCCTTCAGTAACGTGATATCATCGTTATCATTGTCGATATCGGGTATGTGGTCTCCTCTCCGTGATAGGGCGTCTGATTGGATCATCATTTTTTCCGGGACGTGTACCAATTGAAGGTTGAATTGTGACAAGAAGAGGCTCCACCTTGCTTGTCGCCAATTTAATTTCCGTGCTGTCCTGAAGTACATCAGATTTTTGTGATCCAATAGGATCATCGTTGCGTGTTCGGATCCCTGGAGATAGTGTCTCCAGGTTTCCAGTGCTCGTATTATTCCTAACAGCTCCCGATCGTAGTTCTGCTCGGTCGCTGTCAGGGAGTGGGAGATATACCCGCAAGGGTGCCAGTCTCCATTGGTATCGGTTTGTTTTAGGACGGCGCCTGTCACGTACTTTGAGGCATCACTTTCGATCACGAATGGTTTCTCTGCATCAGGCATCAGCAATACTGGCGCTTCAGAGAATTTCTTCTTTAGGGAGTCGAATGCCTCTTGGCACTCATTCGTCCAGTTGAAGGGCTGGTCCTTTCTCATCAAGTCGTTGAGTGGCTTAGTAATTGCGGCGAAGTTGCCGATGAATCTCCTGTAGAAATTCCCGAAGCCCAGGAACGATCTGACTCCCTTTACGTTGGTTGGGGCTGGCCAATCCCTTATTCCGCTTAGCTTAGTGGGGTCCATAGCTAGCTGGTTTGGTCGCAGGATCAAACCGAAGAATTTGACTTCCTGTATGTCAAATCTAGATTTTTCCGGCTTTAGGTACAGGTTGTTCTCCCTAAGTCTTGCCAAGACTCTTTTTGTTCTCTCCTCGTGTTCTTTCTTGTCTTTGGAGAAGATGAGAATGTCGTCCATGTAAATTACTAACCACCCCTCGTTCAGCATGTCTCAGAAGATGTCGTTCATCATCGCCTGGAAGGTTGCTGGGGAGTTGCAGAGGCCAAAAAACATGACCTTGGGCTCAAACAGCCCCTTATTGGTCTTAAATGCTGCTTTCCATTCGTCTCCCTTTTTAATTCTGACGTTGTGATACCCCCATCTGATGTCTAATTTGGTGAACCATTTCGCCCCTTTCAGCTTATCGAGCAGATCGCTGATCAATGGAAGTGGGTATGAGTTTTTGATGGTTCCTTCATTTAGATACCGGTAGTCTTGGCATGGTCTGAGCATGTCAGAGTCTTTCTTTGCTACGAAGAAGAATGGCGATGCCATGGGGGATTTGGATGGAGTAATGTATCCCTTCCTTAGGTTATCATTGATGAATTCGTCCAACTTCTTTTGTTCCGCTGGGGTGATTGGGTAGACCTTGCAGTCCTTCGGGATGAAGTCCGGTTTAAGCTCGATCGCATGGTCCCACGGTCTCGATTCAGGAAACCTTTCCGATGCCGCTTTTTCGAACATGCTTCGATACTCCTTGTACTTATCGGGGAGTAGGTCATTGAGCGATTGTTTCTCCTTGATGTTTTCCTTTTCGTGAGCAAGCCTCTGCGAGATGGAGGTCTTTGCTCAGATGTGAGTAGTGTGGGAGAACGCAAATCTACCGGTTAATTGAGATCGAGTGATGCGTGAGATGTGCCTGAGTGCCTGGTAATTTGGGGGAATGTAGTCGTGTTCGATCGTGAGGGGGGATTCCTTGGTTCTGAATACCCCGATCATCGGTTCCCCTCAGATGTAGGTGAACAGTGCATCTGTCCCATCGTTACTTCCTTCAGTGTCGAGTGATAAGCCGATATAAGAGTCATCCAGTGTAGAGATCGGTGGATTGATCTCGGGGTGAGTTTCCATTGCCGTGTGTGATCCATTTCCGTTGGGTTCGTCCGCGGTGCAAAGCCCTCTTGCGAGATGAACCGCCCCGAGCCTACTCTTCACGTGCTCAGCGGTGGCGAGGTGGGTTTCCCCGAAGGTCTCACCAGCACTCCTTATAGGTAGCCTCCCGAGAGTCGGACTCAACGTTACTCTCGGTGCGAGCGGCCCCTTGTCATCTATAGTAAGGCTTTGCTTACCGATTGTGGTCCGTGTCCGTTCGATCATGGTCCGGATCTTCCTCATAAGGGACCTTTTGGTCTGCCTATCTGTGAGAGTTCCCTTTTCCCAGTCGATGGCTGGGTTGCGCTTCTGGAGCCACGTGTACCCCAAGATCATCATCGCTTTTCCTAGCCCCGTTATCAGCATCATGATCTCCTCTTCTTTTCCTCCAATCTCGGTGTTAATACGGACGTAGTGTGAGATCGTCCCATTCTTGTTTAGGGTCCCGTCGACGTTTTTAGCGAGGATTTTCCGGGCGAGTGGGAGTTTTTTCAATCCGAGTTTTTGGATGACTCGGTGGTCGATAAAGGTTTCGCCTGCCCCTGAGTTGATCAGGGGGGGGATCTCGGCTTTTCCGTTGTCTAGCAAGCAGTGAACAGGGTCGCGCATAGATTGGTTGCTTACATCTGCTACAAGTACACTTGAGACAACGATTCTGGCGGGCTCTGCTGCCGATGCAGGCCGCCGTTTTAAAAACCCTCTTCTACCATAAGATCGAGTACTTCCTCCTTCTGTTTCTCCTCCAGCTCGTTGACGAGGTTTCAGATTTTCATATAATGTTCACGAGATGTTTTCTTTGTCTCGTTCTTCTTTTCTTCTTTGGGGGGTGGTTCCTTCCCTCCCTTGTGGTCGCTAGCTCTGTGCCCTGTTTTATGACAAACAAAGCACTTTCCTTTTTTCATGTGTTTGAGCCTCTCTGCATAAGAGAGGCATGTTGCGTCAATATCCATGGCATTGGGGTCTCTTGAAGAGCCGCTTGCTCCTCCTCCCCCCCCTGCCTTGCTGTAAGTTCTTTCTTTTATCGCCCTCGCCCTTCTGAGATGCCCCTCGGCCCTTGCTGCATGGGTGTACCACCCCTCGATCATGTCGGGCAGGTTCTCCATGCCAAAGACCTTGTCGAGGACTCAGTTGTTGAGTCCGTCGACGAAGTATTCGATTAGGGCGGCGTCTTCTTTAATCTTTGTTTGGTAGGCCAGTGTTTTGAACTGGGCAATGTATTCGTCTACTCCTTTCGCTCCTTGCGAGAGTGCTCTAAGTTGGGTTTGTGCATTTCCTGCATCGTCAATCGGCAAAAATGCCGCACGTACTTTCGCGATAAACTCCTGGAACGTATCCCAGGGTTTCGATTCAATGTACCTTTCTTCTAGATACGCCTGCTTCCACGGCCCTGCCATCCCCCCGTTCATGTATGACAGCATGAATAGAATCTTGTGGCAATCGTCAGGGAAAGCGGTAGAGTTGGCGTCAACGTATACTCCGCTGATGAGTTCAGTTGGTACTCAGTGCAGAGTCTCAACAGAAGGGGTGAACACTTAACCTACAACTGCAGGCGTGCTCGGGGTGAGGGGGGGAGTTCGCTTAGATGGCCTCGGATCGTCCTTCAGGGCGCGGAGATTATAGAGAGGCTGGTACAGCAATTTTCAGTGTGCGCACTAGTAGTGTACACGAAAAGGGAGATATGCGCAGTGGTGGAAAAGTGCGCAACGCAAAGAGGCAAAAACGCGCAGTGTGGAAAAACGCGCAACGAGAGCACAAAAGTGCGCAACGATGAGGATGATGAAGGCGGGAGGTGTAACAGGACAAAGACGACACTGGGATGTACTGTGAAGGTGGTGCACAGTTTGGGGGTGCAAACAGAGTGAAAGCGCAAGGAGCGGAAAAAGGTGCAGACGGTGCGCAAAATGCAGCTATGCAAAAGGGTGCGCAAATGGTGCGCAAACGCGGCTATACGAAGGGCGCACTACGATAGTGCACAGACAAGGACGAAGGACGCAATGCAAGGGACGCAATGCAACAATACGATGAGGGGACGCAAACGATAACGCAAACACAGCTATACGAAGGGCGCACTACGAAGGCACACAGACTGGACGCTGGTGCACAGACTATGTGCGACGCTGACTGAGCTATGAACTATGAGGGGGGGGAAAGATCCTCTGGATTCTCTATCTGTCCGCTACTATGTACAAATGGCTTATGTGATAAAATGGTGAAATAAAGTATAAAAATAGGAAGCGCCATGCGCTACCCACAAGCGTGTCCATTCGCCCATCTAAACCTGACTGCACTATGCCGCTGCCTCAGCCAATAAGATTTGCGCACCTATAGCTCAATATCCAACTGTTCCGGTGCGATGCGCTATTATTGGTGCACGCTAAGTCTCGTGCACTCTTCCCAATTAATCCGCTTTGGTGTTATATGTCGCGTGCTGCGCCTTAGTAATAATGGCATGATCGACCTGTGCCGGTTACCAGATAAGGCGATGCCGATTGGAAATGTGGAAGAACACTAAAAGGAAATGCTGTGTGAGGCCAAATACTGCCAAAGCGCCTGGATTACGTGAAAGCGCCCAAGTGCACACAGTCCAATGCCAAATAGGCGCAAAGCGGCCCAGTTATGTAAGAATGCGCAGTTCACTCATGCCAGAATCATGGTGTGCCTCAAGTAAATGCGCCAGTAACATGGGAGCTGCGATGCGCAGTGCACCGGTGCGGGGGATTGTTGTGTGTGATAGAGATTGTGCAAAGAGTGTGCAGCAGGGAATGTGAGTTGCAGGTAAAGTGTAAAAGGAGTGCGCAAAGGCGCATCGAGCGCGCAATAAATGTAGAAGGCAGATAAGGAGCGTGGGGGGGGCACACGGAGGCGGCTTGAAGCGCAACGAGGCGCATTTAGGGCGCACAATGATTGGCGGCTATGGGGAAACAAAAGCGCAGTAGAAATGCAAAAGGCGCACAAAGGCGCACCTAAACGGTCAAAGGCGCGCAAAGGCGCACGAAAGCGCATGAAGGCGCGCAAAAGCGCGCTATGCAAAGTGTGCGGAAGCCATCTAGGAGGTGCACACAATCGCAAAAAATGCCGTAGTATGCGCGCAGGGCGATAGGGAGCCGTATCACCGCACTCGAGTAAGAAGAGCATGGTCTTAGCTCTGTCTCCCGAGTAATCGGTCGGCGCCCTCATCTTGATCTCGGTGGGTCTAGCAGCGAGAGCAGCGGGTGCAGTGGGAGCGGTAGGAGTGGATGGGGCTGCCATTATTCTTTTGGTGGGAAGTGGTCGAACGATTCTCGTAAGAATGGTGTCATAGTGTGTGTGAGCTGCCTAGACTGTGGTTAGTCGGCAGAGGTTTAGAGCAGCTTGACCTTTTGTTACGGTCAATACTCCTAATCAAACGTTTAGTTGATACTCGTAAGTGTCGATGTTCAACAGAGGTTCGAGTCACCGAAGCTCGTAAGCAATGGTCTGAGCAAGAGGCTTTAGATCGCACCGGTTAGGAGTATAAGAAAAGACTAGGTCAAGCTGGATTGACCAGTCGTGCATTCATCGTATAAATACTACAAGCGTAGATCGAAGATACGAGTCGTGCTATCAGAACAATAGAGGTAACAAGAATAGAAAGACAATAAGAAAGGGGGCGTTCGCAGTATGTTACAATAGTATGAGAAAGTAGGTGGGCATGTGTTGTACAAGACAAAAAGGAAAAGAGACAATAGCGTGGGACGTACGGTAGTAGAACAATAGAAACAAAAGAAAATTGAGTTCCCGTGCCTTCTCGTAACAACTACAGATCGGCACTTAACTCTTATCTTTCATTTGTTCGCATGCACAATCTCCCAGTTGAGCCTACACTGGACACTCTCAGCCTTTACACCATTTCCATGTGTGTTAGGAAACAGTCTCCTAACATGCCTATTACATAATACTATTTTTATTTTATTTTATTTTATTTTATTTCACCAGAATATGCTACTAAATGCCTATACAACATTATTTGTCAGTGTGGGAATTTTCTATTTACACACATCAATATGTATGCGCATGTACATGTACATGCATGTGTGTGCACATCCATAACAACATACTACAATATATGTAACATAGTATATAACTCTAAAATAAATACTAGGAGACCTCAGTTGAGTTCTCTTAGGTATTCCATCCACAATAGTGGTGCGAAAAGCCTATTTCAGCCAACTATTCTATTTTTAACCCCTCACATCAAAACCATCGAACCCCCCATCATGTGCGCATGCCCCACCGCCTTCTTGTAGGAGAGCCTGCATGGTTCAGCTAGCAGATTAGTGGGTGTCACCCTAATAATGTGCCACCACATCAAATCTAAATCAGTTGACACCTATCTTTCTAGAATTTGTCATCAGCTAGCACCTTACTTCCCTCACGTTCATGAGATCAGGGCAGCACACCTTGTTCATCATACCTTGGAAGGATGCAAGAGACTTTGAGGGTCTCCCACCATCTGTAAATGAGCCCTCACCATTGCAGACCTCAACACAGTGTGTCTTTCCCAGTCGCATCACCTGATGTATGATAATCTTCTTTTCTGCACCCAACTCTGCATCAGTTTCTTCGCACTCATACATCTAGGGGAACTCACATGGTGTTAGGAAACAGTCTCCTAACATGCCTATTACATAATACTATTTTTATTTTATTTTATTTCACCAAAATATGCTACCAAATGCCTATACACACATTATTTGTCAGCATGGAAATTTTCTATTTACACGCATCAATATGTATGTGCATGTATGTGCACGTCAGTAGCAACATACTACAATATATGTAACATAGTATATAACTTTAAAATAAATACTAGAAGACCTCGGTTGAGTTCTCTTAGGTATTCCATCCACAATAGTAGTCTGAAAAGCCTAATTCAGCCAACTAATCTATTTATAACCTTTTGCATCAAAACCATCAAACCCCCCATCATGCGCGTGCGCCCCGCCGCCTTCTTGTAGGAGAACCTGCACAGTCTAGCTAGCAGATTAGTGGGTGTCGCCCTAATAAAAGAACTCAACTGCCCCATCAGTGCGCCTTCTCTTACATGCGCATACATCATTTGTCTCAGTGCACCGCATCTGCTGATGTGGTAAGTTGGTACTCAGTGCAGAGTCTCAATGGAAGGGGTGAACACTTAACCTACTACTGCAGGCATGCTCGGAGTTTGGGGGGAGTTCGCTTAGAGGGCCTCAGATTGTCCTTTGGGGCGTGGAGATTATGGAGAGGCTGGTACAGCAGTTTTCAGTGTGCGCACTAGTTGTGTACACTAAAGGAAAGGTATGCACAGTGGTGGGAAAGTGCGCAATGCAAAGGGGCAAAAATGCGCAGTGCAGAAAAATGTGCAATGACAAGGGTAATGAATGCGGAGGTGTAGTGGGATGAAGGCAACACTGGGATGTGCTGTGAAGGTAGTGTGCAGGTTGGGGATGCAAATGGGATAAAAGTGCAAGGGGCAGAAAAAGGTGCAAACAGTGTGCAAAATGCGGCTATGCAAATAAGTGTGCAAATGGTGTGCAAACGCAGCTATATGAAGGGTGCACTACAATAGTGCACAAACTAGGATGAAGGATGCAACACAGGGACGAAACACAACAATATGATGAGGGGATGCAAACGATATGCAAACATGGCTATACGAAGGGTGCACTACAAAGGCACATGGACTGGACGCTGGTGCACAGACTATGTGCGACACTGACTGAACTATGAACTATGAGGGGGGAAAAGATCCTCTGGATTCCCTATCTGTCTGCCTACTATGTACAAATGGCTTATGTGATAAAATCAGTAAAATAAAGTGTAAAAATAGAAAGCACCATGTGCTACCCACAAGCACATCCATTTGCCCATCTAAACCTGACCACACTATGCCACTGCCTCAGCCAATAAGATTTGCGCACCTATAGCCCAATATCCAACTGTTCCAGTGCAATGTGCTATTTTTGGTGTGCTCTAGGTCTTGTGTGCTCTTCCCAATTAATCTGCTTCAGTGTTATGTGTCGTGTGCTGCGCCTTAGTAATAATGATGTGATTGACCTGTGCCAGCTACCGGCGATGCTGATTGGAAATGTGGAAGAACTATAAGGAGATGCTGTGAAAGGCCAAATATGGCCAAAGTGCCAGGATTACATGAAAGTGCCCAAGTGTGCACAGTCCAATGCCAAATAGGCACAAAGTGCCCCAGTTATGTAAGAATGTGCAGTTCACTCGTGTTGGAATTGTGGTGTGCCTCAAGTAAATGCACCAGTATGATAGAAGCCGCGATGCACAGCACAACTGGTGTAGTGGATTGTTGTGTGTGTGATAGGGATTGTGCAATGAGTGTGCAGTAGAGAATGTGAGTTGCAGGTAAAGCATAAAAGGAGCACACAATAAATGTGAAAGGCAGATAAGGAGAAGAACTATAAGGAGATGCTGTAAAAGGCCAAATACCACCAAAGCACCAGGATTATGTGAAGGCACCCAAGTGCACACAGTCCAATGCCAAATAGGTGCAAAGCATCCTGATTATGTGAGAATGTGCAGTTCACTCATGTTGGAATCACAGTGCACCTCAAGTAAATGCACCAGTAAGATGGAAGCCGCGATGCGCAGCGCAACTGGTATAGTGGATTGTTGTGTGTGTGATAGGGATTGTGCAATGAGTGTGCAGCAGAGAATGTGAGTTGCAGGTAAAGCATAAAAGGAGTGCGCAAAGGCACATTGAGTGTGCAATAAATGTGAAAGGCAGATAAGGAGGGTGGGGGGGGGCGCGCAGAGGCGGTTTGAAGTGCAACAGGGCACATTTAGGGCGCACGACAGCAGGCAACTATGGGGGAACCAAAAGTGCAGTAGAAATGTAAAAGGCACACAAAAGCGCACCTAAATGGTCAAAAGCACACAAACGTGCACAGAAGTGCACAAAAGGCACACTGGAGTGCATGGAAGCACATTGGAGTGCATTGGAGTGCATTGGAGTGCACGGGAGCGCACTGGAGCACAATGGACCACATGGGAGCACACTGGGAGCACACGGGAGTGCACTGGAGTGCAATGGACCACATGGAAGCACACTGGGAGCACACTGGAGCACACTGGAGTGCAATGGACCACATGGGAGCACACTGGGAGTGCACAGGAGCACATGGGAGCACACTGGAGTGCACTGGACTGCAGAAAGTGGACAAAGGTGCATGGACATGCATGGGAGTGCACTTGGGCACATGAAAGCGCATGAAGGTGCACAAAAGCATGCTGTGCAAAGTGAGTAGAAGATGTCCAAGTGGTGCACACAATCATGAAAAATGCTGTAGTATGAGCGCAGGGTGATAGGGAGCTGTATCATCTCCTCCCAACTGAAATACTGACTGTCCCCAGGCAGCATCCTTGTCAGCTATTGAAGTGCAAAGCGTGAGTGCCAAGAAAGTGGGTGAGTGGTAGAAGTGAATGTTTGGGATATTTGAAGAGGCCAAGTAAAGTGCACGAAAATGCATGAAGCAAAGTGCGCAAGTGCAAACGAAATGCGGAAAAATTGTCCAACCATCACTCTCCTCCTCTCAACTGAAATTTTGACTCTGTCCAAATGGTGAAAGTATGAGAGATAAAAGGAAGTGCATGCCATATGACAATTTGTATAAAAGGTGAAGTATCCATAGCAGTGCGCGCGGAGTGCTAATTGTGCACCTCATTGGTGCTTTCTTCATCCTCAGTGCTATCTCCTTGTGCTTCTTCTTCATCAACTGCTTCTTTGTCTTCTGTGTCCACTACTATGGACTCTTCCATCTCTCTCAACTGCATTGTGGTAATATCGAGTGCTATGTCAGGAAGCACAATGGACTTGCATGCGTGGTATGGCAGTAGGTAAAATGCGGCTATTGTATAGCACCACCAAAAGTGCTCAAGCAAAGCGGATCGTGCCACATAAAAGCACTTGTGCACAATGTTGTTGTGGCTAGTGCACAATATTTGTAAGCATCTGGACTGCCAAATAACAAGCTGGTGAGTGCCGTGCACATTGCGCTTCCATAACTGCTCCTTGTGTTTGAAAAATGTGCTTGCATAGCGCACGAGTGCACCATACTCGGAATCCATGAAATCGTTAGGGCACGTTAGAGTATCCATCCAAATCCACACCAAATCTAACTTCTCATCCTCTGCATCTGCTGCGGTGCTTCTTGGAACTTGGCTATAGTCATCGTCATAAATAAGCGCACTATTGCACACATTTTGTGCATTTTTGCTTGGCTCTGGCAGTGTTAGCACAAGTGCTTGCACATCAAAGGACTGTGAAATGGGATGTATCGCATGCATAAAGCCATGTAGCACATCAATCCAATCCCAAAATTCTTCATCGTCTTCTTCTTCATCGTCTTCTGGAGTAAACAGTGGCAGGTTTGGTAAAAGCGCAGGAAGCACCACTAGTGGATCACCCATAATGGTGTGCTCGATGTGGAATTTGTTTGGGACAGGCACAATGACTGGTTTGACCTTCCATGCAACTGGTTTATACTTCGTCTTGGTTACTACGCCCTTTTGCAGTGTGCGTACTGCTAAACTGCTAAAAGTTGCACATGCATGTGCACTTTTTGGAAATGCGGCTGGAATAAGCACCATAGGGTCGATAGGATTTAAGAGCACCTGTGCATTACTGTTGGTACATTGGGATAAGTAGAGCTGAGAGGTAAGAGAGGTCAGTAGAATGGAAGCAGAAAATGGAATAAGTGCAAACATGGAAACATCACAAGCTTGGGTATCAAAGTTGAATGTTATGATAGTGGCTGCTTCTCCTTTATCTGCGACAATAGGAAGAGGTGCTTCAACTGCTGTGCTAACTGGAGGTGTCACATTAAGTGCTTTATTGTTTACAAAAGGTGGGTGCACTTCGCAATGCACAAATGGCATAATGCTTGCAAGGCTGGTAGCTACCACTTCTGCACTGGTAGCTGCAATGTGCTTTGGAGTAACTTGTTCTCTATGGCACTGTCTGAGATTGGGCAAAAGTGACAGGAGCTCTTCATGCAAAACTGTAACAGAGGGCACCTTCATGGCGCACACATATATGTCATTGACAATCTGCAGATTCTGGATAGGAACAACAGTGTGATATGATGGCTCTTTGCCCTTGGAAGTGTTAACTGGGGCATCTGGCTTATCTGATGCTGTGGGCACAAAATGCACTTCAGGAATGTTGGAATAGGGATGTATGGGCATGTCATCAGGCGCTTCAGTTGTGCTCGCAGCGGGTTGCAAGGCTGGGGACTTGATCCTGTCAGCGGGTGCAACATCTGTGGTTGTAGAATGTGCACTCTCTTGATTGGATGTATTGCATGGTGCACGCCACAGAATTTCAATGCCATTGAGTGCTTGCCTCTTCCAAATTGCCATCAACTCCCACTCGAGTGCATTGATGTGCTCTTCCTTCATTAGTTGTGCATTTGGTGTGCTTTGCATATAATCTGCTGCAGGTGCTGAAGCAGCAATGTACATTGACTGTAAAGGTGCTGCTGGAGCTGGACGAGGCACTATATTGTAGATGAGCTGCAAATTGGTATTAGATGACAGTCGACCAGTAGCAATCTGCCCTGGGTTGTGCTTATGCCATTCCTCGATGTGCTCAACCAAGAAGTTGCCAGGAATAGAATGCAGCATGAATGCACCACCTGGGAGTACGATGCACCCTTCCGCATTTCACCTACACTTTCCTTCACTAATAAAGCGCTCAATTGAAGCACACTCAGGGATATAATGCCCTGTCTGACCACAACCATTGCACTTGTCATTGTTCGAGCGAGGTGCACCATTTCTGCCATCTCTGCATGATGCGCTCAATGTGGTAACTATTGTCTGTGTCATGCACTTGAATAGAACTGAGATGTCTTCTGCTTTGACTGTGGGCATGCTAGGTTGTGGCTGGGAAATGGGTGCACTGGGTACTGAGTAGGGCACATACATATTGGGGGTTTGTGCTGTGAGCCCAGTAAGTGGCTGGAAATAGCATGCTGGGCCTTCAAAGATAAAGTCAATTGCATTGCGTATTGCATCTAATGAGTATGGCACATTTGCAGGCTGATTCGGTACCGCAATCACAAGGTGGCTCAAAATGTGCTCAAGCTGGTCTGGTCGAAACACCCTAATGAACATGCAGCTTTGGTTGTAGCGTGCCAATATGCCTTGTGCAACTAAGTATTTGCTAATGTTGAAAAATGCGCAATAATAGCACATGATTTCTTCTGCAGTTACAAGGCCAACATGTGCAGTTTCACCAATAAGCTTGTCCAGGTCACTAATGCTCTATTTACTGCCATCCCTAGAGCCGGGATAAAGCTTTAGAACAGCATCTTTGAATGTGCCATAGTTATGCATGGCGCTATACTCTGGTAGCAGTTTCCAAGTGTCTGCAGTGTCGCTGTCCAAATAGCACACAGTGTGGAACTTTTTATTGGTTTCATCGGTGACGTTACAATTGCAGAGAAGTTGTGCAAGCTCCTCAAAGTACTTCTGGAGTTCATGCAGTTTTGCAGGGTTGAAATGCGGCGTGTTTTGGTTGGATGTGGATGGCATATGCATGGTAGCCATAGTAGGTGGAATAAGGTGTGTAGAGTTAAGATCTGGTAAAAGCACAGCGGAATGTGAAGGCGGGGAAGAATGCGGTGATGCAGATGGAGTTAGGGTAGGTAGGGATGATTCAGGTGAAGGTGGAGGTAAAGACAGCATGGACGAGTGATGCATGTTGTTTAAGAAGAGTGATTTGAATACTGGTACTTCCCCAAACTGGAGCGCAGTTGCTAACAGCTCAGAATGGAGAGTGTGAAGGTGGTTAATGTTGAAGTGAAGGGCGAGCCAACAGAGGTCTAAATAAGGTCTGGTAAACAGAAACCCCTTGCGGTGGTGGGCTCCAGAAATGATGTGGTCAGTTGGTACTCAGTGCAGAGTCTCAACAGAAGGGGTGAACACTTAACCTACTACTGCAGGCATGCCTGGGGTGAGGGGGGAGTTCACTTAGAGGGCCTCGGATCATCCTTCAGGGCGCAGAGATTATGGAGAGGCTGGTACAGCAGTTTTTAGTGTGTGCACTAGTTGTGTATGCTAAAGGGAAGGTATGCACAGTGGTGGGAAAGTGTGCAATGCAAAGGGGCAAAAACATGCAGTGCAGAAAAATGTGCAACAGGAGCACAAAAGTGCACAACGATGAGGGTGATGAACACAGAGGTGTAGTGGGATGAAGGCAACACTGGGATGTGCTGTGAAGGTAGTGCGCAGGTTGGGGACCCAAACAGGATGAAAGCACAAGGGGCAGAAAAAGGCGCAAACAGTGTGCAAAATGTGGTTATGCAAATAAGTGCACAAACAGTGTGCAAATGCAGCTATATGAAGGGCACACTACAATAGTGCACAAACCAGGATGAAGGATGCAACGTAGGGACGAAATGCAACAATACGATGAGGGGACGCAAATGATATGCAAATGTGGCTATACAAAGGGTGCACTACAAAGGCACATGGACTGGATGCTGGTGCACAGACTATGTGCAACACTGACTGAACTATGAACTATGAGGGGGGGAAAGATCCTCTGGATTCTCTATCTGTCCACCTACTATGTACAAATAGCTTATGTGATAAAAATGGTAAAATAAAGTGTAAAAATAGAAAGCACCATGCGCTACCCACAAGTGCACCCATTCGCCCATCTAAACCCGACTGCACTATGCCACTGCCTCAGCCAATAAGATTTGTGCACCTATAGCCCAATATCCAACTATTCCAGTGTGGTGCACTATTTTTGGTGCACTCTAGGTCTCGTGCGCTCTTCCCAATTAATCCACTTCAGTGTTATGTGTTGCATGCTGTGCCTTAATAATAATGATGTAATCGACCTGTGCCAGTTACCAGATAAGGCGATGCCGATTGGAAATGTGGAAAAACTATAAGGAGATGCTGTGAAAGGCCAAATACCACCAAAGTGCCAGGATTATGTGAAGGCACCCAAGTGCACACAGTCCAATGCCAAATAGGCACAAAGCACCCCAATTATGTGAAAATGTGCAGTTCACTCATGTTGGAATCGCAGTGTGCCTCAAGTAAATGCGCCAGTAAGATGGAAGCCACGATGCGCAGCGCAACTGGTGTGGTGGATTGTTGTGTGTGTGATAGGGATTGTGCAATGAGTGTGCAGCAGAGAATGTGAGTTGCAGGTAAAGCATAAAAGGAGTGCACAATAAATGTGAAAGGCAGATAAGGAGGGTGGGAGGGGCGTGTGGAGGCAGTTTGAAGTGCAACAGGGCGCATTTAGGGTGCACAACAGCAGGCAGCTATGGGGGAACCAAAAGTGCAGTAGAAATGTAAAAGGTGCACAAAAGCGCACCTAAATGGTCAAAAGTGCACAAACGTGCATGGAAGCACACAAAAGGCACACTGGAGTGCATGGAAGCGCATTGGAGCACATTGGAGTGCACGGGAGCATATGGGAGCACACTGGAGCACATGGAGTGCATGGAAGCACACTGGGAGCACACGGGAGCACACTGGACCACAGAAAGCAGACAAAGGTGCACGGACATGCATGGGAGTGCACTTGGGTGCACAAAAGCACATGAAGGTGCACAAAAGCGCGCTGTGCAAAGTGAGTAGAAGATGTTCAAGCAGTGCGCACAATCATGAAAAATGTTGTAGTATGAGTACAGGGTGATAGGAAGCTGTATCACTGCTTACTCATTATTTCGGCAATAGCCGGAATTAATTGTATATACATATTTACCTTGCTTTCATAAGCTGATGCCAGGCCTCGCTTTATATTGCGACTGCCAGTGATCGAAAGGCAGCACTCGTCATTAGGACAGCTGCAACCAGACAACCAATCAGATCTGGTTTAGCTGAGATTTACATTACTCAATTTGGACGATTATTTTAGGTAGTTACTAGCCAAATTCAGTAATAACCCCAAGATCAGGCACTGTTGAAAGGGTTATTGATCTGAAGTGCCCAACAGCCAAAATCACATGTTTTGCCATGTTTGGTACCCAATATAGCCAGGTCACATGACTCGAAATTTTGGGAAAAAATTCTACAGCTGAATCTTGACTCAGCCAAAGAAGTGACTCATCACAGATTATGTCATCATGTCAGAACAATCAACTTTGAATCCTGGTCACAATCTTGTTCCCATGCCTGTTCTAGAAGCCAAAATTGATGCTCTAACAGCACAAATGTCTCAATTAGTGTCAGTATTAGCAGCCTCACAGCCCAAACAAGCAGAAGCAAAAGCAGAGACAGTAGAAGATACAGATGATGAGATGGAGGAGATGGTGGAGTGGATGTCTCAGGAGGGTGAGCATGCAGAGGAGAGGTCTGAGAGTGGAAAAATTTGTTTACCTAAATATGCGCCCCTGCAAATATTTGATGGTACTATGGAGAACACAAAATCCTTCATCAGCTCTATAGTCTTGTATATTCATGGGAGAAAGCCTGAATTTCATATGACCGAGTCTAGGATTATGTTTGCTCTCTCATACATCCAGGGAGAGAAAGCACAGTTCTGGAGAAACGAAGCCATTAATCAAATTGCTGCGGGATATAAACTGTTTGCGACCTTCAGGGAATTTTTGGAGAGAGTGGAGGCACAGTTTGGAGACCCTAACCCAAAGGTGACAGCGAATGCAAAATTAAAAACCATGCGCCAAGGTTCTCTGACTGCAGATGAATTTATTTTGCAGTTCAAAGCAGAAGCATCACAAACCAATATGGGAGAAGCTACATTGGTAGAATATTTGAAGGCAGAATTAAATTCCTTATTATTCAAGTCTATCTATCGACTACCTTCTATGCCAGAGAGGTTGAATGAGTGGTATAATTGGGCAATGCATCTTGATCGGCAATATCGACAGGAACAGGTGGAATCAGAATTGATGTACAGGAATGCCAGATTTGGAAAGTCATCAGGAGGAAAGTCCAAGAAAGGAAGGACACCTCAGGGATCCCTAATTACTGGAAATGGTATTTGCATGCATAAACTGCCACAACCTATAATGGTGTACAATATTGACGGTACGATCAATTGTGGAGGAACTATTAAGGAGGAGGTGACAATGATATTGAAGTATCAGGATCATCAGGAATGAGCCATATTTGAGGTGTGCAACCTTGAAAAAACCAATTTGATAATTGGATGTCCATGGTTATAAAAGCATAATCCAGAAATTGATTGGAAAACTGGGAAGGTACACACGACTCGTTGTCCTAAAGAATGTAATGTGTATGGGAGGAAAGTAAAAAAGGAGAAGAAGGAAAAGAAAGAGAAAGAACATCCGAGGAAGTATTCAGTTATGATGGAGGAAGTGGAAGATGAAGATATGCCAAACAGGGAAGTTCCAATTATGACTAGTAAGGAAGAACAGAAGCAAACCTTTAGGGAAATTCATGGAGGACAGTCATGGGATAAAAATGTGGAGAAAGTGGAGAAGCCAGTGGAGGAGTGGGTGCTAAAAGCCTATTATAAATATTTGTCAGTTTTTCAGAAGAAGGAATCAGAGCGGATGCCAGTGTGAAAGCCATGGGATCATGCAATTGAGATGAAGCCAGGATTTGTGCTGAAGAAGTCAAAAGTTTATCCATTATCTCCGAAGGAACAAGAAGAAGTGGATGCATTTCTTAATGAAACAGTTGCGCAAGGGATACATATGACCTTCAAAATCACTGCAGACATCACCAGTATTCTTTGTACCAAAAAAGGATCAGAGGAAGAGGATGTGTACAGATTATAGGTATTTGAATGAGTGGACAGTGAAGAATGTGTACCCTTTGCCATTGATCTCAGAGATAATTGACAAGGTGGGAAAGGCCAAGGTCTTTAAAAAATTGGATTTACACTAGGGGTATAGCAATGTACAAATAAAGAAAGGAGATGAGTGGAAGGCAGCATTTGCCACGCATCGAGGATCCTTTGAGCCACTAGTCATGTTTTTTGGGATGACCAATAGTTCCCCAACTTTCCAAAATATGATGAACAATATTTTCAAGGATGTGATAGACAAAGGCGTAATGATAATATTTATTGACAATATTTTGATATTCATGGAGAATGAAGAAAATCATGAGGCGATAGTGCAGGAGGTGTTGAAGAGATTGGCAGAGAATGATTTATTCATTAAACTGGAGAAGTGTGTATTTGGAGCAAGCAAGATCGAGTTTTTGGGATTAAAGATTGGTCCTGATGGAATCAAGATGGATCCTATCAAGGTACAGGCAAATGTTGATTGGCCCATGCCTACCCATATCAAGGAAGTTCAGGCTTTTTTGGGACTCACCAATTTTTATCATCGCTTTGTTCATAATTTTTCCAAAATTGCTGCACCATTACACAACCTTACGCAAAAGGGAGTAGTGTGGAGATGGGGAGAACAGCAGCAGACAGCATTTGAGGAGTTGAAGAGGAAGTTTGTGGAAGAGCCAATATTGGTCCCAGTAGATTTTATGCACCCCTTACCAGTGGAATCAGATGCATCAGACTTTGCTACTGGAGCAGTATTATCAATGCTATGTGAAGATGACAAATGGCATCCTTGTGCATATTTGTCTCGAGGGTTGAATGATGTGGAGAGAAATTATGATGTGCATGATAAAGAGATGTTGGGAATAATATGAGCATTGGAAGCATGGAGACATTATTTGGAGGGATGTATGCATCAGATCGAGATCTGGACAGACCATCAAAATCTGCAGTACTTCATGTCTGCTAAAAAGCTTAACCGTCAACAAGCACGTTGGGCATTATTCCTATTGCGCTTTAATTTTCACTTGGTCCACAAAGCAGGAAGCTTGATGAGGAAAGCAGATGCATTATCCAGATGTACAGATTATAAAAGGGGAGTGGAGGAGGACAATAAAAATATTACCCTACTCAAACCTGAATACTTTCGTATTTGCACTATGCATCAAGGGCATCTATTGGTGGATAGCTCAGAGACAGAAATGTTGTCTAAAATTAGGCAATGTTCAGAGATGGATGATGAAATGGTGGAAGCTGTAAAAGCTTTGAGGGGAGAGAAGAAAGGTCATATTAAAGGAGATGAATGGGTTGAAGAACAAGGGTTAGTGTTGTTCAGAGGAAAGTTGTATGTACCGAAGGATCAAGATTTATGAAAGGAGATCGTATGGTTACATCATAATATGCCAGCTGCTGGACATCCAGAAAGATGGAAGACATTGGAGTTGGTGATGAGAAATTATTGGTGGCCTGGAATTTCAAAGCATGTGGTGGGGTATGTGGATGGGTGTGATATGTGCATGAGGGGGAAGAAATTTCCAGAAAAGCCTGCAGGGAAGTTAATGCCGAACCCTATACCTAAAGCGCCATGGTGAGATATATCTGTGGACTTTATCACAGGATTACCTGAAGCTCAAGGATACAATACAATATTTGTAGTATGCGACCGCTTCACAAAGGAAGTCCATATCATTCCTACTACAGCAGAAACCTCATTATTGGGCTTGGCGCACCTCTATCTAAATCAGGTATGGCAGTTACATAGATTACCTGATATGGTTATCTCTGATCATGGATCACAATTTGCTTCTGCATTTATGTGAGAGTTAAATAACATATTGGGGATTCAAACCAAATTATCTACAGCATATCACCCACAAACTGATGGGCAGACAGAGAGAATGAATCAGGAGTTGGAGCAGTACCTATGCATGTTTGTCAATCACTGACAAACTGACTGGCCCAAATGGTTGGCAATTGCAGAATTTTCCCACAATAATAAATTCCATTCAGCTACTTGCATGTCACCCTTCTTCGCTAATTATGGGTATCATCCCAGAATGGGAGTAGAACCTCGAAGGGAAGTCAAGGTACAATCAGTGGAAAACTTTGTATCAAAAATGCGAAAGGTGCAGGAGGAAGCAGAGGCAGTGTTGATGAAAGCACATGATGACATGATGTGACATGTGGATCATACTTGAGCTGTTGCTTCAGAGTATAAAGTTGGTGATTTGGTATGGCTAAGTACCAAGGATCTAAATATTCCACAACCTTCAAGAAAGCTTATGGAGAAACAAGTTGGCCCATATCTGATTTCTAAAATAATTTCACCCAATGCGGTAGTGTTAAAATTACCTCAGTCATTCAAGATTGATCCTGAAATTAACATTTCCTGTTTACGCCCTTACTGCCCACCCACTATTCCCAGTCAACAAACTACTCCACAGCCTCCAATAATGGTAGAAGGCGCTCCAGAATATATTGTGGAAGAGGTTTTGGACTCATGTCTTCGATGAAATAAATTGGAGTTCTTAATCAAGTGGAAGAACTACACCGATAAAAATAATTCATGGGAACCCAAGAAGAATCATAAGCAAGTGCATAAGGCAATTGCCCAATTCTTTAAACGTAATCCAAATGCTCCACATCGCGTTGCTAGAATGGTGTATGAGGGGATGAATTTCTGGCCTTACCAGAATTTCACAAAGGGGACAAATGCAATATTTTCTTGCCTGGAAGTCGAGGCCTAAAAGGGGGGTAATGTTAGGAAACAGTCTCCTAACATGCCTATTACATAATACCAATTTTTGTTTTGTTTTATTTTATTTCACCAAAATATGCTACCAAATGCCTATACATGCATTACTTGTCAGTGTGGGAATTTTCTATTTACACACATCAATATGTACATGCATGTATGCGCGCATTGGTAGCAAAACATACTACAATATATGTAACATAGTATATGTATAACCCTAAAATAAATACTAGGAGACCTCAGTTGAGTTCTCTTAGGTATTCCATCCACAATAGTGGTGCAAAAAGCCTAATTCAGCCAACTAATCTATTTATAACCTCTTGCATCAAAACCATCAAACCCCCCCATCATGCTGATACAGCTCCCTATCACCCTGTGCTCATACTACAGCATTTTTCATGATTGTGCACACCGCTTGGACATCTTGTACTCACTTTGCACAGCGCACTTTTGTGCGCCTTTGTCCGCTTTCTGCACTCCATGGCACTCCTGTGCACTCCTGTGCACATTTGTGTGCTTTTGTGCACTTCCATGCACATTTGTGTGCATTTGCGTGCCTGTGTGCTTTCATGTGCTTCTATGTGTGTTTGTGCGCATTTGTGCACTTTTGTGTGCCTTTGATCATTTAGGTGTGCTTTTGTGCACCTTTTACATTTCTACTGCACCTTTGGTTCTCCCATAGCTGCCTGCTGTTGTGCACTCTAAATGCACCCCATTGTGCTTCAAACTGCCTCCATGCGCCTCCCCCACACTCCTTATCTGCCTTTCACATTTATTGCATGCTCCTTTTATGCTTTACCTGCAACTCACATTCTCTACTGTGCACTCATTGCACAATCCCTATCACACACACAACAATCCACTACACCAGTTGCGCTGTGCATCGCAGCTTTCATCTTACTGGCGCTGATGGGTTCAGTTGGTACTCAGTGCAGAGTCTCAACAGAAGGGGTGAACACTTAACCTACAACTGCAGGCATGCTCGGGGTGAGGGGGGAGTTCGCTTAGAGGGCCTCGGATCATCCTTCAGGGTGCGGAGACTATAGAGAGGCTGGTACAGCGATTTTCAATGTGCGCACTAGTAGTGTATGCAAAAGGGAAGATATGTGCAGTGGCAGAAAAGTGCACAATGTAAAGGGGCAAAAACGCGCAGTGCGGAAAAATGCGCAATGAGAGCGCAAAAGTGCGCAACGATGAGGATGATGAAGGCAGGAGGTGTAACAGGACAAAGACGACACTGGGATGTACTGTGAAGGTGGTGCACAGGTTGGGGGTGCAAACGGAGTGAAAGCGCAAGGAGCGGAAAAAGGCGCAAACAGTGCGCAAAACGCGGCTATGCAAATCAGTGTGCAAATGGTGCGCAAATGCGGCTATACGAAGGGCGCACTACGATAGTGCACAGACAAGGACGAAGGATGCAACGCAAGGGACAAAACGCAACAATATGATGAGGGGATGCAAACGATAATGCAAACACGGTTATACGAAGGGTGCACTACGAAGGTGCATGGACTGGACGCTGGTGCACAGACTATGTGCGACGCTGACTGAGCTATGAACTATGAGGGGGGGGAAAGATCCTCTGGATTCTCTATCTGTCTGCTACTATGTACAAATGGCTTATGTGATAAAATGGTGAAATAAAGTATAAAAATAGGAAGCGCCATGCGCTACCCACAAGCGCGTCCATTCGCCCATCTAAACCTGACTGCACTATGCCACTGCCTCAGCCAATAAGATTTGCACACCTATAGCTCAATATCCAACTGTTCTGGTGCGATGCACTATTATTGGTGCGCGCTAAGTCTCGTGCGGCCTTCCCAATTAATCTGCTTCGGTGTTATGTGTCACATGCTGCACCTTAGTAATAATGATGTGATCGACCTGTGCCAGTTACCAGACAAGGCGATGCCGATTGGAAATGTGGAAGAACAATAAGGAGATGCTGTGCGAGGCCAAATACTGCCAAAGTGCCAGGGTTATGTGAAAGCGCCCAAGTGCGCACAGTCCAATGCCAAATAGGTGCAAAGCAGCCCAGTTATGTAAGAATGTGCAGTTTGCTCATGTTGGAATCATGGTGTGCCTCAAGTAAATGTGCCAGTAAGATGGAAGCCACGATGCGCAGTACGTTTGAAGTGGTGAATTGTTGTGTGATGGTAAGAATAGTGCAGTGAGTGTGCAGCAAGGAATGTGAGTTGCGAGTAAAGCATAAAAGGAGCACATAAAGGCGCATCGAGTGTGCAATAATGGAAAACGGCAGGTAAGGAGTGTGGGGGGGGCGCACGGAGGCAGCTTGAAGCGCAACGAGGCGCATTTAGGGCACACAATGATTGGCGGCTATGGGGAACCAAAAGCGCAGTAGAAATGCAAAAGGCACACAAAGGCGCACCTAAATGGTCAAGGGCACGCAAAAGCACACGGAAGCGTGCAAAGGCGCACGAAAGCGCACAAAGGCGCGCAACGTGTGCAGAAGCCATCTAGAAGGTGCACACAATCGCAAAAAATGCCGTAGTATGCACTCAGGGCGATAGGGAGCCGTATCATCTCCTCCCAACTGAAGTACTGACTGTCCTCAGGCAGCATGCGATTGGTCAGCGCAAAATTTTCTTCACTCACATAAGCGGCCATCCTCTCCTTATCCATCTCTGACCACCATCTATCCTCTATAACTCTTTCCACAACCCATCTCTACCCGATCCAATGGCTTCAGCATTTACCTTAGCCCTCAGACAAACGATCCTGGCCCTCAATGAGACCCTCCCTGCTGCTGGGAGTGAGCAGACAACAATGCAAGCTTGGGGTGAAGGGTTTTGTAGTAAACTGGTGCGCTTTTTGTGTTTCTATAACTGGCGCAGGTTGCTAAGGGTCGGGGCATATAGAACATGTATAAAAGCCATGCGGACTCTGTCCAAGATGACACAGAACTCGACGCGCTCCTCACAAAGGCACGTAGTGCATTCAGTGGGATCATGGTGGAGGAGTGGCTTGCTTGGGGCGAGGGGCTGATGCCCGATATGCATAAGATGATTGAGGAGAAAGAGAGGTCTGAGGAATTTGAGCGTACAGCGCACGAGCTGGCGGGGCGGCTGGAAGCGCACGCGGAGCACACTGAAGTGCGCAAGGCATGCCGCGCACTCTTGACTGCTGAATTGCAGGCACCCGAGGTTAACTTGGAGCGTCTGGAAGGTGAGTTCAGAGCAATTGACGAGGCGAGTGATATAGATACCGCCGAGGCGCAGGAGGATGAAAAGGCACATGTCGCGCTGGTGCACTCTTTGCATGCGCTTTCTGGAGCTACCGATGCTGAGGTTGTAGGCGAAGGAACTGGGGAGTCTTGGGAGAGTCAGGTGACGAGCAAGGGGGAGAGCGAGCAGAGCGATGAGAGCACCAGTGCAGACGAAGGCGCAAGTGCGTGCCCGGTGCGCGCAACGCGGCAACGCGCGTATGTCGAAGTGCCACCACTGAGTGGGGTTGGCACCACCTCCAACGCTAATAGCAGACCAGTAAGTTTCTTTGGATATGCTTCAAACTCACTAAACCATTCCCCTTTTCTACGCTAGTGTGATAACTGCCGCCGCATGGGCCAACCGGCTAGGTGCGCCTCTGTCAATGGAAAATGGTGCGCCCCATGCGCAAAGGGTAAGAGAAAGTGCGAATGGACGAAGTGCACCCTCGCACAGCTGCGCACAACTCCTAGAGGCAGGAAAGCGGCTAATGGGCGCTCTGGTGTGTCTTTTTTTTTTTTTTTTTCATCCTCCTTCCATGCTGCACTAACTATTCCAAAGGCGTGTCACAAATTGACAAGAGCGATGAGAGCGATGTGGGGCTCATCAGCCCCTCAAAAGAGTGCACATCCAAGTGCTGCAAAGTCGAAAATGCGCCCCCTCCACCGTCGCAAGTGTGCCCAAGGCCACGCCGCCTTACCGTTCGCCAGGCAAGTGTGCACACGCAATCCTCGCGCCAAACCAGATCGGGAAACACCTCGGGGGATGCGGTTTATCAAGGTCAAGATGTTGAGGTGCTCGACTTAGTGCAATGCCGCTCAGTGGTTGCAGTCTTGGGCGCCACGCATGATCGCCTTCAAGAAGATGTCCAAAGGTTGCTCGTCGAGTTAGAGGTCACTAAGAGCTGGTTGCGCAGCACAGAGGCGGACGCAAAGGCAAAACTGGGTGTGGCCATGGAGTGCCTGGAGTTCCTGGAGTCCATTGAATAGCTGCACAATTGTATAAGTTTTAGATAGTGTGTTAATCAATCTCTTTGTTGCGCCTGTGATATGCATGGTGCGCTCCAAAGCAGTGAAGTGCGCGCACATGCGCGAATGTGCGCACTTTGCGCCAACCTGCGCGTGCACTTCCATGGTGCCATAAAACGAAATTTGTAAGCCCAAATAATATGTGTGAGAGAAAAGAGATAATAGAAGCAACGTTCGAGCAAGAAATGTCAAGCGCACAAAAAATGCGCACCACGCAAAGATGCGCAAATGCAAAGGGGTGCGGAAAAATTGTCCAACCATCACTTTCCTCCTCCCAACTGAGATATTGACCATGTCCATCGATAAAAGAGTAAGAGATAAAATGAAGCGCACGCGATATCACAAAGTCTAAAAAAAATGGAAAAGGCTCAGTAGATCATCACGGCCAGTAAAACCCATGGGTTGCGCAATCACGGAATGCGTCCAGATGCAACTTTGCGAATAGGAAAAGGTAACGTAAAAAAAATGAAAGAAAGCAAAGCGTACATATAAAATGGTGAAGTACCCATAGCGGTGCGCATGGAGCGCTAGTTGCATGCCTCATTGGCGCTTTCTTCTTCCTCAGCGCTATCTCCTTGCACTTCTTCTTCGTCAACTGCTTCTTCGTCTTCTGTGTCCACTACTATGGACTCTTCCATCTCTCTCAACTGCATTGTGGTGATATCGAGCGCTATGTCAGGAAGTGCAATGGACTTGCGCGCGTGGTATGGCAGTAGGCAGAACGTGGCTACTGGCCTGTCAAATACCATCCCATTGAGCTCACAAATGATGTATGCGCCACCCTGATTGCGCGACACTATAACTAGAGGACTGAGATAACGCGTGCGCATTTTGCAGTTAAGGCTCTTTTCGATTGCTGTGTTGCGCATAAGGGCTAAATCGCCGTGCTGGAAGTCGAAACTGCGGATGGTTTTTGAGTGCGCTTTCTTGAAATGGAGCGCCGCTTTGTGCCTCTCTGCATAGATGCGGGAATGGATGCGTGCTAAGTCTTCTGGACGCTTTTGTAATGCATGCGTGCGCCGCACGATCAAGTCTGTCATGGAGAGTATAGAATCTGGGGGTGGGTTAAGGTATGTTGCTTCAATGATATCGAGAGGGATTAGAGGCTGCGCGCCTGTAACAATGAAGTATGGCGAAACACCGAGGCGCTTCCAAACTGTGATGTGCTCCGCCTAAAAGACTGAGTACAGTGCACTGAACCACTTTGATTCTACTCCATCTGCTGCTTTGATAAGTGCTTGATGCATGTCAAAATGTGCGCGCTCAACAATTCCATTAGCGCGCGAATTATAGCCAGATATGTAGATGTGATTGATATGGTAGCGCTTACTGAGATAGGCTAGCGCTTTGATGAATGGCTTGCCGTTATCAGTGACTATCTCGCACAATGCACCCCATCTGCAGATGAGGTCTTGGAACATCCAATCGCCAAGTGCGCTCGCATTTTCTTTAGGGAGCCTGCGGAATTCCGGCCAAGTCGCAAGTGAGCAATGCCCTTGGATGATATAGTGCTGCCCTGCTGATACTGGTAAGTGCATCATATCAATATAAACTTTACTGAAGAGAGGCGCAGGCATTGCGACGACTGGCGGTATTAGGACCTTCTGTGTTTGCTGGATCTGGCAAATATGACAAGTGCACATGAACCAAACGATGTCGTCCATAATGTGTGGCCACCAAGAGCGCTCAAGCAATGCAGAGCATGTCGCATAAAAGCGCTTGTGTCCAATGTTGTCATGGATGGCACGCAATATTGGTAAGCGTCTAGACTGCCAAATAACAAGCTGGTGAGCACCATGCGCATTGCGCTTCCATAGGCACATCTTGTCTTTGAAAAACGCGCTCGCGTAGCGCACGAGCGCACTGTACTCGGAATCTGTGAAGTCGCTAGGGCGCGTTAGGGTATCCATCCAAATCCACACCAAATCTAACTTCTCATCCTCTGCATCTGCTGTTGCACTCCTTGGAACTTGGTTATAGTCATCGTCGTAAATAAGCGCACTATTGTGCGCATTTTGCACATTTTTGTTTGGCTCTGGCTGCGTCAGCGCAAGTGCTTGCGCATCCAAAGACTGTGAAATGGGACGTATTGCATGCATAAAGCCATGTAGCGCATCAATCCAGTCCTCAAACTCTTCATCCTCTTCTCCCTCTAAGTCCTCTGGCTGCTTCGGCTGACGCGAAAGCCCATCTGGACCATGCACCGCTCCCCTAACATGCACGAGTGTAAAGTGGAATGTAAGGATTGATACAATCCACCAGTTAATGCTAGCAGATGGTTGGATATTGGGATTTTGTAGCATGCCCTTGATATAGCGCACGTCAGTCTCCACAATTAAGTTGTGCACACCTATAATATAAAGGCGCAAATTGCGCAGCACGCGGTAAAGCCCATAGATCTCTAGCTTCGGTTGTGAAAAGCACGCTTCTCTGTCGTTGAGCATAATCGAGCCGAACCGGTTGTAAATGCACGTTTTTGCATCTGCGCTCTTTTGCTGGCAAAGGTAAAAGCCGACCGCTATCTGGGAAGAGTCAATTGCAAGGATAACAGGGAGTTCTGAGGAATAATCGATTGGTTGTAGTGCAGGACACTCTAGCACTGCTTGCTTGATGTCATTTTGCACCACTATCTGCTCTGGGCCCCATTCAAATGGAGCGTCCTTGCGCGTAAGCCTTGTGAGCGCGTTAACGCAGTGCGCATAATTGCGGATATAAATGTGCATTAAACCGACTGTTCCCAAGAATGCGCACACTTCTGATAGCATGTGGCATGCGCCTCAATTGCGGATAACGTCTACCTTGCCGCGTTCGGGTTTTCTACCTTCTGGGGTGCAATAATGGCCAAGAATGACAAAGTTTTCAGTGCACAATGTGGATTTCGTCCCAGAGAAAGTGCCGCCGCCATATTTCATGCGCTGCACAATGCGGTTCACGTTCTGAAAGTGCTCCCACACAAAGTGCCTTACGCCAGGGTTCACAGTGAGCGCTTTGCACGAGCCATCCGGTAAAATGTAGCACTTCGAAGGCCCCTTGACTGGAACATTGTCAATATAGGGAACAGTGTAATCTGATATCTCTGGCTGCAGAATATAGCACACATCATCGTGGAAGATTGGTACTGAGTTTGTCCAACCCATTGGCAATGTAACGAGGCGCATTGCGCCATATGGCATCTAAAATGTTGTAAGGTCGCGTGAGGATTCTTTGATTAAGCACTCGTCGTATCCCACATATAGATCAAGGACGGCGCTGCATGCGCGCCCCACAAATTGCTCTGCAAGGTGCTCAGGTGTAGGGGTGACGCCGGAGTGTTTAATGGTAACGCGATTAAGCGGTTCGAGGCTATGTACGATGCGCAGTGCTTTTCCATCTTTCTTGAGTGTGCAGAACCAGCGCGATCTATATGCCAAATTTGAGTGCTCATAAACACCTGAGTCTATCTTCTTCTGGATAATAGCGCAAACTTTGTCATATATGCCTGGTGGAATGGGGATGTTGCGCTCTATCCAAGGAGTGTGCAGAATAACTGGGATTTCTACTGGGGGAAAGAATGCGGTCTTGAAGCTACCACGCTCCTCGTCGCTCCATGCAAAGGCTTCATTCTGCAAAGACATCAAGTGGTGTAAAACCTTCATCTCCTCTGGTAATAGGAAATCGGTGTGGCGCTCCTGGAGCGCTTGCATGCGCTCTTCAGTATAGCGCCCGGTTGGGGTAAATGGTGGCAGATTTGGTAAAAGCACAGGAAGCGCCACTAGTGGATCGCCTATAATGTTGCGCTCGATGCGGAATTCATTTGGGATGGGCGAAATAACTGGCTTGACTTTTCTAGCAACCGGTTTATACTTCTTCTTGGTCACTACGCCCTTTTGTGGTGCGCGCACCACTAAATCGATAAAAGTTGCGCGCACATGTGCGCTTTTCGGAAACGTGGCAGGAATAAGTGCCACAGGGTCGATCGAATTTAAGAGCGCCTGCGCATGACTGTTGGTACACTGGGATAGGTAGAGTTGAGAGATAATAGAGGTCGAAGGAACGGAAGCGGAAAATGGAATAAGCGCAAACGCGGAAACGTCACAGGATTGGGTATCAGAGTCAAATGTTATGATAGTGGCAGTTTCTCCTTGGTCTGAGATCAATTCCTCGAAGCCTGGCAAAACTTTCTTTGCGGGTTATGCTGAATAGCAAAGTGCGGTGTTGCTGGAGCTGGTAGGAAGTGGCACGGCTTCCCCCTAGGCTTTGTTGGAATGGTGGAGATGGCGCCGGTGTTCAGATCACAGATTGTAATTGTTTGCACTTTGTCTGCAAAGTTGCGCACGATGGAGCGCGTTAACACGTCGAAGGGGCGCCCTAACAGAATATTGTAAGCAGGTGAACGGATAACGTGAACTTGCACATAGACAATGATATCCCCAATGTGCGCAGAAACATTGCGCGCAATCCCAAGCGACTCATCTACCTCTCCATTGGCCGATTGCATGTATAAACGAATGCGTGGGTCATACTGAAGCCCAAGACGATGGCAGACCACTTCTGACATTGCAATAATTTGTGAACCCGGATCTAAGATAGCTTCAAAGTACTCTTGGTTGTCGATCAATAAATCAATGGAGCGAAGCGCATGCAACTCTTTAGCAACCTTTAAAACATCGGGGGTTTCAATTTCGCCTGGCTGGAGATGGGTAAGGTACTGTTCAAATGGATCCTGCAAAACAATAGGAAGCAGCGCTGCAATTGCCGCGCTAACTGGAGGTGTCGCATTAAGCACTTTATTTCCTGCAAAAGGCGCGCGCGCTTCACAGTGTGCAAATGGCATAGCGCTCGCAAGGTTTGTAGCTACCACTTCCGCACCGGTAGCTGCAATGTGCTTTGGGGTGACTTGTTCTCTATGGCGCTGCCTGAGATCGGGCAAAAGGAATAGAAGCTCTTCATGCGAAACCATAACGGAGGGCGCCTTCATGGCACGCGCATATACGTCGTCGACAATCTGCAGGTTCTGGATGGGAATGACAGTGCGGTATGATGGCTCTTTGCCTTTGGAAGAGTTAGCTGGTATGTCTGGTTTATCTGCTGCTGCGGGCGCAAAACGCGCCTCAGGAATGTTGGAATAGGGATGTATGGGTGTCTCGTCGGGCACATCAGTTGCGCTCGCAGCGGATTGCGAAGCTGGGGACTCAATACTGTCGGTGGGTGCCATGTCTGTGGTTGTAGAATGTGTGCCCTCTTGATTGGATGTATTGCGTGGTGCGCGCCGCAAAATTTCAACGCCGTTGAAGACTTGCCTCTTCCGAAGCGCCATCAACTCCCTCTCGAGCGCATCAATGCGCTCTTCCTTCATTAGTTGCGCATTTGGTGTGCTTTGCATATAATCTGCTGCAGGAGCTGAAGTGGCAACGTACGTCGACTGTAAAGGTGCAGCTGGAGCTGGATGAGGCACTATATTGTAGATAAGCTGCGAATTGGTATTAGATGAAAGTCGACCCGTGGCAATCTGCCCTGGGTTGCGCTTATGCCATTCCTCAATGCGCTCGCCTAGGAAATTGCCTGGAATAGAACGCAGCATGAATGCGCCACCTGGGAGTACGATGCGCCCTTCCGCATTTCGCCTACACTTTCCTTCGCTAATAAGGCACTCAATTGAAGCACACTCAGGGATATAGTGCCCTGTCTGACTGCAACCATTGCACTTGTCATTGTTCGAGCGAGGTGCACCATTTCCGCCATCTCTGCGCGATGCACTCAACGCGGTAACTATCGTCTGTGTCATGCGCTTGAATAAGACTGAAATGTCTTCTGCTTTGACTGCGGGTGCGCTAGGTTGTGGCTGGGAAATGGGTGCGCTGGGTGCTGAGTAGGGCGCATACATATCGGGGTTTTGCACTGTGAGCCCAGTAAGTGGCTGGAAATAGCACGCTGGGCCTTCAAAGATAAAGTTGATCGCATCGCGTATTGCATCTAATGAGTATGGCACATTTGCAGGCTGATTCGGTACTGCAATCGCAAGGCGGCTCAAAATGCGCTCTAGCTGGTCTGGTCGAAACACCCTAACGAACATGTGGCTTTGGTCGTAGCGTGCCAATATGCCTTGCGCAACTAAGTATTTGCTAATGTTGAAAAATGCGCGATAATAGCATGCGATTTCTTCTGCAGTTATGAGGCCAATGCATGTGGTCTCACCAATAAGCTTGTCTAGGTCACTAATACTCCATTTACTGTTATCCCTAGAGCCAGGATAAAGCTTTAGGACAGCGTCTTTGAATGCACCATAGTTGTACGTCGCGCTATACTCTGGTAGCAGTTTCCAAGTGTCTGCAGTGTCGCTGTCCAAATAGCGCACTGTGTGGAACTTCTTATCGGTCTCGTCGGTGATGTTACAATCGCGGAGGAGTTGCGCAAGCTCCTCAAAGTACTTCTGGAGTTTGCGCAGTTTTGCAGGGTCGAAGCACAGCGCGTTTTGGTTAGATGCAGATGGCATGTGCATGGTAGCCATGGTAGGTGGAATAAGGTGTGTAGAGTTAAGATCTGGTAAAAGCGCAGCGAAATTCGAAGGTGGGGAAAAATGCGGTGATGCGGACGGAGTTAGGGTAGGTAGGGATGATTCAGGTGAAGGTGGAGGTAAAGACAGCACGGACGAGTGATGCGTGTTGTTTAGGAAGAGTGATTCAAATACTGGTATTTCCCCAAGCTGGAGCGCAGTTGCTAGCAGCTCGGAATGGAGAGTGTGAAGGTGGTTAATGTTGAAGCGAAGGGCGAGCCGATGGAGGTCTAAAATATGGTCTGATAAACAGAAACCCCTTACGGTGGGCTCCAGAAAATGATGGGTTCAGTTGGTACTCAGTGCAGAGTCTCAACAGAAGGGGTGAACACTTAACCTACAACTGCAGGCATGCTCGGGGTGAGGGGGGAGTTCGCTTAGAGGGCCTCGGATCATCCTTCAGGGCGCGGAGACTATAGAGAGGCTGGTACAGCAATTTTCAATGTGCGCACTAGTAGTGTACGCAAAAGGGAAGATATGCACAGTGGCAGAAAAGTGTGCAATGTAAAGGGGCAAAAACGCGCAGTGCGGAAAAATGCGCAACGAGAGCGCAAAAGTGCGCAACGATGAGGATGATGAAGGCAGGAGGTGTAACAGGACAAAGACGACACTGGGATGTACTGTGAAGGTGGTGCACAGGTTGGGGGTGCAAACGGAGTGAAAGCGCAAGGAGCAGAAAAAGGTGCAAATGGTGCGCAAAATGTGGCTATGCAAATAAGTGTGCAAACGGTGCGCAAACGCGGCTATATGAAGGGTGCACTACGATAGTGCACAGACAAGGACGAAGGATGCAATGCAAGGGATGAAACGCAACAATACGATGAGGGGATGCAAACGATAATGCAAACGCGGCTATACGAAGGGCACACTACGAAGGCGCATGGACTGGACGCTGGTGCACAGACTATGTGCGACGCTGACTGAGCTATGAACTATGAGGGGGGGGAAAGATCCTCTGGATTCTCTATCTGTCCGCTACTATGTACAAATGGCTTATGTGATAAAATGGTGAAATAAAGTATAAAAATAGGAAGCGCCATGCGCTACCCACAAGTGCGTCCATTCACCCATCTAAACCTGACTGCACTATGCCGCTGCCTCAGCCAATAAGATTTGCGCACCTATAGCTCAATATCCAACTGTTCTGGTGCGATGCGCTATTATTGGTGCATGCTAAGTCTCGTGCGGCCTTCCCAATTAATCCGCTTCGGTGTTATGTATCACGTGCTGCACCTTAGTAATAATGATGTGATCGACCTGTGCCAGTTACCAGACAAGGCGATGCCGATTGGAAATGTGGAAGAACAATAAGGAGATGCTGTGCGAGGCCAAATACCACCAAAGTGCCAGGGTTACGCGAAAGCGCCCAAGTGCGCACAGTCCAATGCCAAATAGGCACAAAGCAGCCCAGTTATGTAACAATGTGCAGTTCGCTCGTGTTGGAATCGCGGTGCGCCTCAAGTAAATGTGCCAGTAAGATGGAAGCCATGATGCACAGTACGTTTGAAGTGGTGAATTGTTGTGTGATGGTAAGAATAGTGCAGTGAGTGTGCAGCAAGGAATGTGAGTTGCGAGTAAAGCATAAAAGGAGTGCATAAAGGCGCATTGAGCATGCAATAATGGAAAATGGCAGGTAAGGAGTGTGGGGGGGGTGCACGGAGGCGGCTTGAAGCGCAACGAGGCGCATTTAGAGCGCACAATGATTGGCAGCTATGGGGAACCAAAAGCGCAGTAGAAATGCAAAAGGCGCACAAAGGCGCACCTAAATGGTCAAAGGCACATGAAAGCGCACGAAGGTGCGCAAAAGCGCGCTGCGCAAAGTGTGCGGAAGCCATCTAGAAGGTGCACACAATCACAAAAAATGCCATAGTATGCACGCAGGGCGATAGGGAGCCATATCAGTGCATTTACTTGAGGCGCACCACGATTCCAACACGAGCGAACTGCACATTCTTACATAACTGGGGCACTTTGTGCCTATTTGGCATTGGACTGTGCACACTTGGGCACTTTCACGTAATCCTGGCACCTTGGCCATATTTGGTCTTTCACAGCATCTCCTTATAGTTTGTCTGCATTTCCAATCGGCGTTGCCTTATCTGGTAGCCAGCACAGGTCAATCATGTCATTATTACTAAGGCACAGCACATGACACATAACACTGAAGCAGATTAATTGGGAAGAGCGCACGAGACCTAGAGCACACCAAAAATAGCACATTGCACTGGAACAGTTGGATATTGGGCTATAGGTGTGCAAATCTTATTGGCTAAGGCAGTGGCATAGTGCAGTCAGGTTTAGATGGGCAAATGGATGTGCTTGTGGGTAGCACATGGCACTTTCTATTTTTACACTTTATTTTACCAATTTTATCACATAAGCCATTTGTACATAGTAGGCAGACAGATAGAGAATCCAGAGGATCGTTCCCCCCCTCATAGTTCATAGCTCAGTTAGTGTCACACATAATCTGTGCACCAGCATCCAGTCCATGCACCTTTGTAGTGCACCCTTCATATAGCCACATTTGCATATCGTTTGCATCCCCTCATCATATTGTTGCATTTCGTCCCTGCATTGCATCCTTCATCCTTGTTTGTGCACTATTGTGATGCACCCTTCATATAGCTGCATTTGTGCACCATTTGTGCACTTATTTGCATAGCCATGTTTTGCACACCATTTGCACCTTCTTCCACCCCTTGCGCTTTCATCCTGTTTGCACCCCCAACCTTTGCATCACCTTCCCAGCACATCTCAGTGCCATCTTCGTCCCACTGTACCACCTGCCTTCATCATACTCATCATTGTGCACTTTTGCGCTTTCATTGCGTGTTTTTCTGCACTGTGCATTTTTGCCCCTTTGCATTGCACACTTTCCCATCACTGCGCATATCTTCCCTTTGGCATACACAACTAGTGCGCACATTAAAAACTGCCATTCCAGCCTCCTCATAGTCTCTGCGCCCCAAAGGATAATCTGAGGCCCTCTAAGCGAACCCCCCCCTCACCCCGAGCATGCCTGCAGTTGTAGGTTAAGTGTTCACCCCTTCCATTGAGACTCTGCACTGAGTACCAACAGAATACATCAACGCGCACGTGCCCCACCACCTTCTTGTAGGAGAGCCCACACGGTCCAGCTAACAGATTAGTGGGTATTGCTCTAACACCTGGCTGGACAACATCCAGCTTTGTGATTCTTGAAAACTCATGAAACACAACTCCGTAGTCATCAACGATGTCTCTTCAATTTTTCTTGCCTGGCCACAAGGCCGACAGATTCTTTGAAGGGAATACAATTATCTTGTGCTCCAATCCCTACCCTTGCAATCTGCTTCCTTTATTCTGTGCATACCTGCACTTTCAGGACCATTGCTTCCCTCTCTCCTCACCTCTCTGGCTTAGGGTGAATGGTTCCATCCCTACCCACTCCTTCTTCATGACACATCTTCATCGTTTCTTTTAGAAAGATGTGGGCAGACAATCAATGCAGGCAGAGGAGGCAACCTCTCTAGCAGAAAATAGTGTTGCACCATACATCATCCAAGGCATTGGACGATTGGCTTCATCAACATGGCAGATATACATATGCAAACACCCCATGCTCCTACAAGCCATGCTACATGCTTGAACACCAACACAGCACCACTGCATCAGGTGTCTCAGAGGCATGCTTTTTTATGCACACCATCCTTCAACACACACGTCGCATGGGCTCTAGCAAAACACAAATCAAATGATAATTTTTTGTTTTTGTATCATGGTACACCACATGAAATTTATTACTTTGTATTTATATCCTCGCTCCTCACATTGTCCACCTCATCTTCTTTCACCCTATTACTTCTCTTCAACTGCTTTCTACACCCCACTCCTCTACATTTATAGGTCTTAGGTGTATCTCGAGCCTACAAATTTTATTTGACCCTTCTGGCTAACCTTTTGGGTTGCTGAAGGTGGCATTTTTGCTGTATCTTTGCTTTCGCCATATCTCTCTCTTGTCCATGAGAAGCCTTCAGTCATACCCTCGCACATTGAAGATTTGATCAACAATTAACACTCCACCATCAGTAGATAAGATTTGAACAGGCCAGGGTCATGTACTGATACTTTGACTAAGTTGCAGCATGTTATAGGATTATTTCATGACAGCCCATCAGCAAACCATAGGCCATCTATGTGACTCTGATAGCAGTGCTACATGGACACATTTATCTTCTGTATAACATTCCCATAGTTCTTCCATAGTTCTCCCATAGTTCTCCCATAGTTTCCCCATAGTTCCCCCATAGTTCTCCCATAGTTCTTTCATTGTTGTTCCATAGCTCTACCACACTGTACTCAGTGTCTGCTCAGCACAAGATCCAATAGTACTACATGGTTCTATGTAGTTGTCCATAGTCATAGTAGTTATGACAGCCAACTAGTAGTTGACTAGTAGCTCAATATATCTTGCCCATACTTAACTGTAGTTATGAGAGCACATCATGGGTACAATAGCATGTTGAGAGATCAACAATTATATCCAGTGTAAATAACTGAGTGGGGGTTTAGATTAGGAAGCTAAGATGTAAATGAATAAATGAGGGGAATTCTAGATGCAGTAGGTATTAATCTAATCAAGAATGACTTTGAAGCCATGAGCCTTAGGATTGCCTCACCTCTTCAATGTGGGACCTGGCAACAGACATCAGTACAGTGAGAAAATAGCTAAAATTCAACTGACTGTCCATCTGATGCAATACTTTGTAGAAGCGCCTTGAGTTTTGCACCATGATAGTCATTACCCTCAATCTCATCAATCAACATGAGGATTGCCTCATACATTGACTCATATTGATCACCAGTAAGTGGAATTTTCACCTCGTGTCCTTGCTCCCATTCATTCAGACAGTTAACAATCTGTCAAAAAGTGATGAGCAAAAAAGAGAACATGGGAATGCCTATGCAAGTACAAGCCACCACAAGACAGGCCTTTGGGCAGGTCTTGAATGAAGCAGGAAAAAGAATAGAGAGACAATCTGACTTTCTATTACAATAAAATTTCTTGAGAAGGTCAGAAATCACAGAGTTTCCAAAGTTATCTGTGTGGCCCTGGTTTCATGAAGCATTGGCAGGCTGATTGTCCATGAACAGGAACTTACTTGAGCATCAGGTAGTCCTTGAAGGAAAAGGGATTTGGTGATCAACTTCTTGACATTGTTGGTGATGATTTGTTCTCTCTGATCCAAGTTATGACATAAATTGATCTCAGGAAAAAGCACATCCCTGAAGTGGAATTTCATGAGTTCATGTGCCATAGATTTCATATGTTCCCAATACAAAGCTCCAGTCATGCCAGAACTGTTTGCATTGTAGACAGCTATCAGATTGTTAGCAAACTTTAGAAATGAAAGAGATAGCAACAAACATTCATTCCAATGTGATCCATATACTCTGAGATGGCTTCCAAGAAGATGTTGAGTGCTGCTGCAAGGTTTTCTGCATTGCATTCTGGGAAGGCTTCACCTGCACTTGTATGAATCATTTTCCTGTAATTATTTCTGGCATCTACCAGCACATCAAGCCAAGGGCCATTGTAGAAACAAAGCTGGGAGGGTTTGGCCTCACTGTAAGGGCAACCTCAAAGCCTCACTTAGTAATGAGCTAACAGAGGAGAATCCAAAGTTAACATTATAGTACATAATACAAACACTTCAGGCACACCTAACAGAGGAAGATAGGTATAGTCTGGGTGCTGGAGTTGATATGGGCAGTGAGTCCCAATAGGGCATGGTGGTCTGGAATGAGTGCTGGTGGGGTTCCAGGGGCTGTAGAAGCATTTGGGGGGGCTGTGGATTGTACAGGGAGCATGTGCCATTGTCTACATGGTGTTAGTGGTTGTTCTGTGGTACCGTCATCAATTTCTATTGGTGCTGCTCACTGTGATGTGGCAGCATCAACAGAAGATGCTGGGGGTCATGGACATAGGCAAGGGTAAGACACTCAGTAAGTGATACAGTCAAACTGTTAGGAAACAGCCCTATTACATAATAAAATTTTATTTTATTTTATTACATCAAATTATGCTATCCTATGCTGAAAAATGCTAAACTTTGTTAGCATGAGAATTTTATTTTGCACACATCAATATGTATGTGCATGTATGAGTGCATCGGTAGCAACATTGTACAATATGTGTAACATAGTATAAATATACACCTAGGGGACCCCAGTTGTATTCTCTTTGGTATTCCATCCACACTTGTGGTGCAAAAAGCCTTTCTCAACCAACTCATCTATTAATAACCCTTCTGTTAGGGCGACACCCACTAATCTGCTAGCTGGACCGTGTGGGTTCTCCTACAAGAAGGCGGCGGGAGGTGCACGCATGATGGGGGGATTTGATGAATTTGATGCAAGGGTTAAAAATAGAACAGTTGGCTGAAATAGGCCTTTTGCACCACTAATGTGGATGGAATATCTAAGAGAACTCAACTGAGGTCTCCTAGTATTTATGTTAGGGTTATATACTATGTTACACATATTGTAGTATGTTATTACGGACACATGCACATACATATTGATGCATGTAAATAAAGAATTCCCACGCTGACAAATAATGTGTATATAGGCATTTTGTAGTGTATTTTGGAGAAATAAAATAAAATAAAATAAAATAAAAATAGTATTAGGTAATAGGCATGTTAGGAGACTGTTTCCTAACATTACCCCCCTTTTAGGCCTCGACTTCCAGGCAAGAAAATATTGTATCTGTCCCCTCTGTGAAATTTTGGTAAGGCCAGAAATTCATCTCCTCATACACCATTCTAGCAATGTGATGTGGAGCATTTGGATTACATTTAAAGAATTGGGTGATTGCCTTGCGCGCTTGCTTACAATTCTCTTCTGGCTCCCACAAATTATTTTTGTTGGTGTAGTTCTTCCACTTGATTAAGAACTCCAATTTGTTTTGTTGAAGACATGAGTCCAAAACCTCTTCCACAATATATTCTGGAGCATCTTCTACCACTATTGGAGGCTGTGGAGTAGTTTGTTGACCAGGAATAGTGGGTGGGCAGTAAGGGCGTAAACGGGAAATGTTAATCTCAGAATCAATCTTGAATGACTGAGGTAATTTTAACACTACTGCATTGGGTAAAATTATTTTAGAAATTGGATATGGGCCAACTTGCTTCTCCATAAGCTTTCTTGAAGGTCGTGGAATATTCAGATCCTTGGTACTTAGCCATACCAAGTCACCAACTTTATACTCTGGAGCAACAGCTCAAGTACGATCCACGTGTCGCATCATATCATCACGTGCTTTCATCAACGCTGCCTCTGCTTCCTCCTGCACCTTTCGCATTTTTGACACAAAGTCCTCCACTGATTGTACCTTGACTTCCCTTCGTGGTTCTACTCCCATTCTGAGATAATACCCATAATTAGCAAAGAAGGGTGACATGTGAGTAGCTGAATGGAATTTATTATTGTGGGAAAATTCTGCAATTGCCAACCATTTGGGCCAGTCAGTTTGTCAGTGATTGACAAACATGCATAGGTACTGCTCCAACTCCTGATTCATTCTCTCTGTCTGCCCATCAGTTTGTGGGTGATATGCCATAGATAATTTGGTTTGAATCCCCAATATGTTATTTAACTCTCACATAAATGCAGAAGCAAATTGTGATCCACAATCAGAGATAACTGTATCAGGTAATCCATGTAATCACCATACCTGATTTAGATAGAGGCGAGCCAAGCCCAACGATGAGGTTTCTGCTGTAGTAGGAATGATATGGACTTCCTTTGTGAAGCGGTCACATACTACAAATATTGCATTGTATCCTTGAGCTTCAGGTAATCCCATGATAAAGTCCACAGATATATCTCATTATGGCGCTTTAGGTATAGGGTTCAGCATTAATTTCCCAGCAGGCTTTTCTGGAAATTTCTTTCCCCTCATGCACGTGTCATACCCATCCACATACCCCAACACATATGTTGAAATTCTGGGCCACCAATAATTTCTCATCACCAACTCCAACGTTTTCCACCTTCCTGGATGTCCAGCAGCTGGTGTGTTATGATGTAACTATACGATCTCCCTTCGTAAATCTTGATCCTTCGGTACATAGACCTTTCCTCTGAATAACACTAACCCTTGTTCTTCAACCTATTCATCTCCTTTAATATTACTTTTCTTCTCTCCCCTCAAAGCTTTTACAGCTTCCACCACTTCATCATCAATCTCTGAACATTGTCTAATTTTAGACAACATTTCCGTCTCTGAGCTATCCACCAATAAATGTCCTTGATGCATAGCACAGATATGAAAGTATTCAGGTTTGAGTAGGGTAGTATTTTTATTGTCCTCCTCTACTCCCCTTTTATGATCTGTATGTCTGGATAATGCATCTGCTTTCCTCATCAAGCTTCCTGCTTTGTGGACCAAGTGAAAATTGAAGCGTGATAGAAATAATGCCCAATGTGCTTGTCAACGGTTAAGCTTTTTAGCAGACATGAAGTACTGCAGATTTTGATGGTCTGTCCAGATCTCGATCTGATGCGTACATCCCTCCAAATAATGTCTCCATGCCTCCAAAGCTCATATTATTCCCAACATCTCTTTATCATGCACATCATAATTCCTCTCCACATCATTCAACCCTTTAGACAAATATGCATAAGGATGCCATTTGTCATCTTCCCATAGCATTGATAATACTGCTCCAGTAGCAAAGTCTGATGCATCTGATTCCACTCGTAAGGGATGTGTGAAATCTACTGGGACCAATATTGGCTCTTCCACGAACTTCCTCTTCAACTCCTCAAATGCTGTCTGCTGTTGTTCTCCCCATCTCCACACTACTCCCTTTCATGTAAGGTTGTGTAATGGTATGGCAATTTTGGAAAAATTATGCACAAAGTGATGATAAAAATTGGCAAGTCCCAAGAAAGCCTGAACTTCCTTGATATGGGTAGGCACGGGCCAATCAACAATTGCCTGTACCTTGATAGAATCCATCTTGATTCCATCAGGACCAATCTTTAATCCCAAGAACTCGATCTCATTTGCTCCAAATACATACTTCTCCGGTTTAATGAATAAATCATTCTCTGCCAACCTCTTCAACACCTCCTGCACTATCGCCTCATGATTTTCTTTATACTCCGTGAATATCAAAATGTCATCAATAAATATTATCACCACGCCTTTGTCTATCACATCCTTAAAAATATCGTTCATCATATTTTGGAAAGTTGGGGGACTATTGGTCATCCCAAAAAAAATGACTAGCAGCTCGAAGGATCCTCGACGTGTGGCAAATGCTGCTTTCCACTCATCTCCTTTTTTTATTTGTACATTGTTGTACCCCCAGCATAAATCCAATTTTGTAAAGACCTTGGCCTTTCCCACCTTGTCAATTATCTCTGAAATCAATGGCAAAGGGTACACATTCTTCACTGTCCAATCATTCAAATACCTATAATCTGTACACATCCTCTTCCTGTGATCTTTTTTTGGTACAAAGAATACTGGTGATGTTTGCAGTGATTTCGAAGGTCATATGTATCCCTTGCACAACTGTTTCATTAAGGAATGCATCCACTTCTTCTTGTTCCTTCAGAGATAATAGATAAACTTTTGACTTCTTCAGCACAAATCCCGGCTTCATTTCAATAGCATGATCCCATGGCTTTTGCACTGGCATCCGCTCTGATTCCTTCTTCTGAAAAACTGACAAATATTTATGGTAGGCTTTTAGCACCCACTCCTCCACTGGCTTCTCCACTTTCTCCACATTTTTATCCCATGACTGTCCTCCATGAATTTCCCTAAAGGTTTGCTTCTGTTCTTCTTTACTTGTCATAATTGGAACTTCCCCATTTGGCATATCTTCATCCTCCACTTCCTCCATCGTAACATAATACTTCCTCAGACATTCCTTCTCTTTCTTTTCCTTCTTCTCCTTTTTAACTTTTCTCCCATACACATTACATTCTTTAGGACAATGAGTCATGTGTACCTTCCCAGTTTTCCAATCAATTTCCAGATTATGTTTTCATAACCATGGACATCCAATTATCAGATTGGTTTTCCCAAGGTCGCACACTTCAAATACGGCTCGCTCCTGATGATCCTGATACCTCAATATCATCGTCACTTCCTTCTTAATAGTTCCTCCATGATTGATCGCACTGTCAATATTGTACACCATTATAGGTTGTGGCAGTTTATGCATGCAAATACCATTTCCAGTAATTAGGGATCAATTAATAAATAATCCGGTAGCACCACTGTCAAGCAATGCCTCCACATTAATTGCTGCATGTGTGTCCACTGTCTTCAATCCTACTGTCAAGCTGATTTCGGGTTCCATCTGCGCTGAGCGAGTAAAAAATTTAGGGGTCTTCGGAAATAAGGCTGGGCATTTTTTTTTGTTAGATAAATGATGATGGTCATACTCTTCAATTTCTCTTTCGGGTTCACTCTCAGTTTCCTTGGATACTAATACATTATATTGATTCTGGGTCACCAATGGGGAAACCTTCACTGGGACTCTTCCACAAAATTCTTCTGCTTATCTTCCTCCAACTTCACTTCCTCAATTGTCGCTTCCCTAATCTTCCTTTTCTCCCTACAATTTTGAGCCATATGCCCTAATTGCCCACAGTTAAAACATTTAACTGGAGCTCGTCTCCCTACTCGATCAACATCCATCACATCCATCGATGCTGCTGACTCCTTATCAATAGGTGTCACTGCCATGGCTGGTGGCTGTGCCCTCAGAGCTTGTACCTGAGGTGTCCTTCCTTTCTCAGACTTTCCTCCCAATGACTTTCCAAATCTGGAATTCCCATACATCAATTTCAATTCTGCCTGTTCCTGTCGATACTGCCAATCAAGACGCATTGCCCAATTATACCACTCATCCAACCTCTCTGGCATAGAAGGTAGTCGATAGATAGGCTTGAATAATGAGGGATTTAATCATGCCTTCAAATATTCCACCAATGCTGCTTCTCCCATATCGGTTTGTGATGCTTCTGCTTTAAACTGCAAAATAAATTCATCTGCAGTCAGAGAACCTTGGCGCATAGTTTTTAATTTTGCATTCGCTGTCGCCTTTGGGTTAGGGTCTCCAAACTGTGCCTCCAACCTCTCCAAAAATTCCCTGAAGCTTGCAAATGGTTTATATCCCACGGCAATTTGATTAATGGCTTCATTTCTCCAGAACTGTGCTTTCCCTCCCTGGATGTATGAGAGAGCAAACATAATTCTAGACTCAGTTGTATGAAATTTGGGCTTTCTCCCATGAATATACAAGACTATAGAGCTGATGAAGGATTTTGTGTTCTCCATGGTACCATCAAATATTTGTGGGAGCACGTATTTAGGTAAACACATTTTTCCACTCTCAGATCTCTCCTCTGCATGCTCACCCTCCTGAGACATCTACTCCACCATCTCTTCCATCTCATCATCTTTATCTTCCACTGTTTCTGCATTTGTTTGTACTTGTTTGGGCTGGGATGCTGCTAATACTGACACTAATTGGGACATTTGTGCTGTTAGAGCATCAATTTTGGCTTCAAGAACAGGCATGGGAACAGGATTGTGTCCAGGATTTGAAGTTGCTTGTTCTGTCATAATTATGTAATCTGTGATGAGTCACTTCTTCGGCTGTGTAGAGATTCGGCTGTAGAACTTTTTCACAAAATTTCGAGTCACATGATCTGGCTATTTCAGGTACCAAACACAGCAAAACATGTGATTTTGGCTATTGGGCACTTCGGATCAATAACCCTTCCAACAGTGCCTGATCTCGGGGCTATTACTGAATTTGGCTAGTAACTACCTAAAATAGTCGTCCAAATAGAGTAATGTAAATCTTAGCTAAACCAGATCCAATCGGTTGTCTGGTTGCAGCTGTCCTAATGATGAGCACTGCCTCTCGATCACTGGCAGTCGCAATGTAAGGTGAGGCCTGGCATCAGCTTATGAAAGCAAAGGTAAATATGTATATACAATTAATTCCGGCTCTTGCCGAAATGATGTGTAAGTGGATGTGGTGCGCTGAGACAAATGACGTATGCACGTGAGTAAGAGAAGATGCACTGATAGGATAGTTGAGTTCTTCTATTAGGGTGACACCCACTAATCTGCTAGCTGGACCGTGTGGGTTCTCCTACAAGAAGGCGGTGGGGGGCGTGCGCATGATGGGGGGATTTGATGAATTTGATGTGAGGGTTAAAAATAGAACAGTTGGCTGAAATAGGCCTTTTGCACTACTAATGTGGATGGAATATCTAAGAGAACTCAACTGAGGTCTTCTAGTATTTATGTTAGGGTTACATACTATGTTACACATATTGTAGTATGTTATTATGGATGCATGCACACATGCGCGTACATATTGATGCGTGTAAATAAAGAATTCCCATGCTGACAAATAATGTGTATATAGGCATTTTGTAGTGTATTTTGGTGAAATAAAATGAAATAAAATAAAATAAAAATAGTATTAGGTAATAAGCATGTTAGGAGACCGTTTCCTAACACCTTCCCATCAAAACCATCAAAACCTCCATCATGCATGTGGATCCCACCACCTTCTTGTAGAGAGAACCTGCACAGTCAAGCTAGCAGATAAGTGGGTGTCACCCTAACACAAACCTTCCTTAACCCATATCTTCAGCAACCCATAACTTGTTAAAACCCATAGGTTTTGAATTTTCATGGACTTCATTTGCAGAGAAATTCAAGAAACCCCCCATACTCCATAACCCATAGGCCCAAAGGAGGATCATAACCCATACTTTACCTAAAACTAAGCCAGCCAGAGGACGATTTTGTATTAGTTTAGTGTCCACATGTAATATAAATTGCCACATATCAGAACAGGGCCAGGAACAATTTTTTTCATACTCAATGTAGCATACAATGGGGAAGAAACCACTTGAAGTGCTCAAGACAGGCCTTGCTCAACTGAAGAAAACAATAAAGACACATAAAAATGCTCTCTCCACATGTCTGTTCAACAAGGAACACATTTCTGAAGAAGATGAGCATTGGTTAGATAATGAGGCCAATTTCATCAATGAGGATGCAGTTGTTGACCTCCTGGATAAGGCTTCCGACTATGAGCATGGACTGGAATGCTTAAATTTGCAGCAGAAAGTGCTTTTGAAGAAACTCAAGGAGTTGGGGGGAGGTATTGAAAAGGTGGCAGGCCATAAGAGAAAGTGTATGTTCATTACTATGAGTTTGAGCATAAGATAACCCAAATGGTACTTTAGGACCTGATGAGCCAGTCACATAAGGTCAAGCCTCAGGCTGAAAAGAATGAGGAAAAGGAGGCCCTAGTATTTACAAAGAAGGAAAAAACAGAAGATCAAAATCCTTGATTGGCACCACAAGCAGGGCAAGGGACAGTGTCAAGGCAAGACTATAAGGGCAACCTCAAAGCCTTACTTAATAGTGAGCTAACAGAGGGGAATCCAAAGTTAATATTATACTACATAATACAGACACTCCAGGCACACCTAACAGAGGGGAATCCAAAGAGAAAACTCTAGGGACCCATCTGTCGATGCCTAGTATATGTGATAGAGCTGAAAATCAAATAGTAAGCTAAAAATAGCAAAAAGGCAGAGAGAGGCAGATCGAGCTGTGGGATGACATCACCTTGATAGGTAAACATCCTCCAGAGGTCCTGTCTCTAAGAATAGACCTTTCAACATGTACCAACATGGAAAAAGCCAAAATATAATAATAAAATAGGAATAAATCATAGAAAATCATAGAAAAGGCAGAATAGGGTGAAATAAAATATAAAAAAAATAATGGGACAAATGCAGAAAATTGCCCAGATGCCTGGGGCACCTTCCTTTCCCATTACACATACTGGAATCCAGTGTACCCCAATCTTTGCCTGAAGCAACCAATGATCTCCACTTGGCTAAAGGATGAGGAGAGGTACCATCAGCAGTACACAGAAGAGTTGGGGAAAGGACAGACTGGAAATGCAAAGCATATGAAACAGATGGAGCACCCAGAAGTCAATGAGATGCTTGAGCTTTGGATTGCAAAAGCTATGTCAGATGAGGTCCAGCTTACTGGGGAGATTTTGGGGCAGAAATGGACTCACTTCACAGATCTTGTGGGGGTACCAATGGATGAGAGGCTGGTACTGAGTGGAGGATGGCTGGAAGCACTGAAGAGGCAGTGTGGCTTGAAAAGCTCATGGTGAGGCTGGCTCTGCAAGTCCCAAGGAGGTTGAAAGTGAATGTGAACACATCTATGAGCTTGTTGCAAAGCATGGTTATCAGTTAAAGGATATATTCAATATGGATGAGACAGGTCTTTTTTAGGAATAAGGATCATCTCTTTTGCTAAAATTCACAACTCATTGTCTTTCAGAATACCACCAGACTGAGGGCTCATGAACAAACAAACATTTGGAGTGAAAGGAAACAAGAAGCAACTGACATATGCATTCATGATGAATGCTGATGGCAGCAAGAAACTCCCCCCCATTATCATCAGCAAATTTGAATGACCATGGCCTTTTCAATGCAAATCTGGTGCACAGTTAGGATTCTATTATCAGAGCAATGCAAAGGTTTGGATGACCACAGTCCTTTATCAAGAGTGGCTTCATGACTGGGATGCAAAGTTGCAATGCAATGGGCAGAAAATTGTTTTATTTCAAGACAACTTCAGTGCACATGTTCCACCTGATGACCTTATGAACATCCACATTGAAAAATTTCCACCAAATCTCATGGCACATGTCCAGCCAGCTGATGCAGGCATCATTCGATGCTTCAAAGCACATTACCAAGCCAGTTTCATGAATTGGGTGGTCGATCGGTATGGCAGCGACATCTCCCCTGCCCAGATTTACGATATCAACATTCTGGAAGCGATGCATATGGCCAACATTGCCTGGAACAAGGTTGACATGACAATGATCTGCAATTGCAGGAGGAAGACAGGAATCCTTCCAGGCACACTCTTCAATCACTCCTTCACTACCCCCACTGTTCCTGTATCTTCTCTCCTTAATGACAACCTCAACAATCCTATTGAAGCAGCAGAGAAGGAAGTATCTGATTCCATATCCCATCTTGAAAGGATTGGTGTACTGCAACCACAAAACTGAATGGATCTGGGCAAGCTACTCAACCCAGTAAATGAACACAATATGTATGATGAGGGAATGGAGGAGGACATTTACTGAGGAGTGACGCGAGGCAGAGCAGTATAGAGAGAAGAATTCTGGTGACTCTGGAATAGATGATGACTCTGACAAGAGTCCAGAGGTCAAACCATCTCGCCAGGAGGCACTTGCTGCCGTCTCGACCCTTTCAAAGTATATTGCTGACCTCGATGAACCTTTTGCATGCATGTTGGAGGTCATTCTCACAAACTTCAGTCGACAGACATGCTTACACTCCTCCAATTCCCTTCTCTTACTGATTATTTTGCTTTCTGAGCCTCCTAGATGTCAAGTAATTATAGATATATATATCAATACATTATATGAACGCTTTACAAGCCTTGGAGAGGCCTACAATGACCTCTGGCACAACCCATAACCCTTGATAACCCATAGCTTCCATGAAAAGCTATGGGTTAAGGCAGGTTTGACTGTAGTTTTAATAATTTGCTTATTTTTAAGACCTCCTTAAACAGGTACATATCAATTATCACGGGACCCGGACCGGTTAGTATATTAATCACTACGGTTTAAAGGTAAGACTGGGCGGTTTCTGCCCTCATGCAACAATTCTGAATACATCTATCGCTGTTCATGAACGTTCAAGTCATATCCAATCAGTGCAACGAACGCTCGTCTTCGAATATGCCTTCTACCGATGCGATGAAGCCACAGTGCGCCCTTATCGTGGTTATGGTTCGTCCAAGCCTACTATTACAGGAAAGACGGCCTGTTGCTTAGGGGACAGTGACCTTCCCATTCTCTAGGGAGTCTCAGGAACCGGGAAGTCGACTCTGGGAACCGCACTTGCAAAGACGCTCGGCGTACCTTACGTGGAAGGCGACGATCTGCACCCCAAGTCAAATGTCGAGAAGATGTCATCAGGTCATCCCCTCGACGACGCCGACAGAGAGCCATGGCTGGAACTCATACGCAACACTGCTGAGCATAAGGTAGTCGAGATGCAGGCTGACACTCAAACGAAAGGCATGTTGGGCATTGTAGTAGGATGTTCGGCGCTAAAAAGGTATTATCGGGATATCTTGCGCGGTATCGTCACGCCTGCAATCAAGGACCAGAAGTTGCCCGACAACTTGAACGCTACTCTGCCTAACCTCCTGTCCACGTATTTTGTTTTTATCGATGGGTCGAGAGAAATTTTGATGGAGCGTATGGAGAAGAGGACTGATCATTTCATGAAAGCTTCCATGCTGGAGAGCCAGTTGAGGACATTGGAAAATCCTGTCGGAGAAGAAGGAGTGGTAGTAGTTTCTTTGCTAGATGCTACGAATGTGCAGATCACGCAGGCGCTTGATGGGTTGAGCAGGTTTCCTGGTTTTGATCTCGTGGATAGACGGTGAAATACTTCGGCGTTCTAGCTGTTGTTATCTGGTATACATTATTGGGCAGTGAGATACTAATAACGCCGTAACTTTCAATGCTGAGGAAGAGCAAGGTTCCTAAATTGCGATAATAAATTTTAATGTAATTATACACCCACCAAGCTCCCAATGATTCCTGGGACGATACCACACTGGACCAAATATCGGCAATTCCCGGATTGGGCGACGCGTACACACTGAACGCGTCAGTTGTCCACATTTCTCATCATGGTATGTCTTACTCGTTCATAGCCCTTTCGTACATCTATAACTAACTTCAAACAGGCCAGACGATATGACAGTAAGTATGTTCCTGAGCCAAGCTACGATCGCTCACATGCATTATAATCCTCGTCAGGTCGTACAACGATATTCTCGCCGGAGGGTGCGTTTTACAAGGGTTGTACTTCTTTCGTATCACTTAATTTGATGCTTTCCAGGACGGCTATATCAAAGTCAGTCGCTAATGGGACGTTGAATTTGAAACGAGTGCTAACCAGTGCATTTGAGCAGTTGAATATGCCATGGAGGCTATCTCGCATGCAGGAACGGTCTTGGGTGTCTTAGCAAAAGACGGTGTAGTTCTTGCCGCTGAAAAGAAGGTAACAGGAAAGCTCTTGGATTTATCACTCGCAAAAGAGGGAGGGTACGGAGGCAGTGGCGAGAAAATTTACTTACTCAACTCGTGGGTCTCAAATTTCTTATAATCGGCCTGATCTCATGCCCTTTGATATCTTCGATAGAAATGTGATAGGAGGAGTGGCTGGACTTACGGCTGATGCGAATTCACTTGTCAACTATGCGCGGACAGCTGCACAACGGCATCTGCTGACGTACAACGAAGATATTCCTGTAGAGCTCCTGGCACAGCGACTTTGCGATATGAAGCAGGGGTATACGCAATTCGGAGGTAACGACATCACCACTTATCTCTTGTCCAGATGCTCAATTAAACGCAATTTGCAGGATTGCGACCGTTCGGTGTATCTATCCTTTATGCAGGCCACGACCCCCATTACCATTTCCAACTATACCACTCGGATCCATCAGGTAACTACTCCGGATGGAAAGCGACGTGTATCGGAGCCAACAATGGAACTGCGCAAAGCTTGTTGAAGCAGGAGTATAAGGATGATATTGTTGTTAAAGATGCGATCGGACTGGTGTTGAGGACGATGAGCAAGACTATGGACAGCACAACGTTAGGAAGCGAGAAGCGTGAGTATTACTTCACAGGCTTCATAACATGTTCATGATTCTTATCTCTATCAGTTGAGTTTGCTGTCCTGACGCTGGATCCTGAAACCAAGCAGCCAAAAGCGAAGATTTACAAGCCTTCCGAGATCGACGCCTTGCTTCTCGCAGAGGGTCTGACAAAGAAGGAAGAGGATACCGAGATGAAAGCTGCTTGATTCTGTAACTGTACCTTGATTTCAATCGACTGGTTTAACAGCTCGCGTTCAGATGTTATGCAACTATATACACAGCATAGTAAGGACGAGATAAGCAATGCGGAAAGGCCTAGGGTTGTCGGAAGTAGATTCTATTCCGTTACTTCGGATGTAGTTAATTCAATCATCAATGGCATGCCATCCCTTTGCCATTTGAATTGGACAGGACCGCATCAACATCCATTGTAGGGGCATAGATATAGTGACCAAGCGCAGCGCCCAGGACAACAGAGAAGATTAGGTAGGCCTAATAGGTAACAGAGTCAGAGAGAGATAACAAGTATACATAGCAAGCAGATACGCACATTGTAAGTCATGAAGACAAGCATCAGGAAGAAAGACAAGCAAACAGATACACCATAGAGCAACGCCCGAATGACACGCGATACAAGCGGCACTGGTGTTCTGCATACGTCTCATAAGGACTGTTGGTTGAGATAGGAGCGAACATCAAACTCACCCTGTCGGAGTGATTCTCCAAAGGCTCATTCCTGTTAGTAGAGACTGCTCCTGCTCAGGCACTTCGGGAGTGCTCCTCCCGCTCGCGATACGCAACTTTCCCTTTGCCTTCACATTAAGCGCCGACGCGAGATGGTAATCATATTGTTTTTGAAACGCGCGGAGGTGCTCATAGAAGATCCCCAACGCAACAATGACGATGCATGAGAAGATGAACGAGGAATTGGACCTGATGTGCCAGCTCGGAAAGACGACACAGGTATTGATTATCTGGGTGTTCCTAAGCTCTGGGTAAGTGTGGCTCTATGAAGACTTGTCTTGAGGTGTACCATAGCATGTGCATTTGACATTGCGGTCCCATGTCTCCATGACCTCCGTGATCCATTCCGATTATGAGAGTAGGTGGGCTGGCAAGGTGCAAAGAGAGGGTGGGAGGGAAACGATTGGAGATGCAATCACGAGCTATTATTGTGACAACCAAACTCATATCGATAGCCCATCAAAAAACAAAAACGTAGCGCGCTAGCGCCACAGCGCCCGCTACTTAGCTAACATGATTAATAGGCTAAATGACCAACAGAACGGGGGTGGATGGAAGCAACGAGGCTCTGACGTTCACTAGTGCCACTCGCTCGAATGCCGATGCTTAGGCAAAGGTCACGCAACAAACATAGAGAAAAGTATTCATTTCGTCGAGACAAGGTCGAGAGTGTAGAAAACACAGATGTCACCAAATCCTGCAACAAAGCATTACCAGCATGCTTAACACACAACAAGTGATGACAGAGGGCTTGACGACAAAAATTATAGCCGAGATTTTTAAAAGGGATGCCATGCTCTAGAAGTACATACATGATTCAACGCAATACCATACATACAGTGCGGCCAAGTCTATTTGTAAGTCAATCTAGGTCTCTTGTGACACATACCCGGGAATTCCCTGGCCGATGTCGCCGTCTGGGTTCGTTCGGCCACAATTTTGGATTGAAATTTGAGAAGTTGATGGCAAACTCGGTGACCAGTCCGAGTAAGTTGGCGGTCGCGTACTTTTCGCACACATGAGCCGTGAATCTTCTGCGAGCCATATCTCAACAACCAGGCCACATTGTAAGGGGACTAGGAGGTGTCCCAAGGGTCTCGGCAATTTTCTGCGTTCATCCCATATTTTTTCCCATCTTATTTTGCCCTATTCTCCATTTTCTCGACGGCACCAGCCAGTCACTGCGGAAGTTATCAGCCTAAAAAACCCCGGTGATATGCGTTACATATTAGGCCAGCTACGAGACTATACTACTTCAAATGGAGGACTACATCCGACTACCAAATACAATGTAGTCGCCACAAATGGAAAGTCAACCGGTGATTACTTTCCGTTCAGGATTCAAGTATAATAAGACAAGGAAGCAAGTATGGAAACCTTTTCCGTCGCGCTGTCACTGGTAGCGACAAGAGCAATTGCAACAAGGTTCTTGGACTGGCAATATTTCCTGAAGCTGAAACAGCATCAACAGGAGAATCCTCCGGCTTGCACATGACGATGGTACACCTATAATCTTGAGCCGGGAGCCAGGTCGTTCATGGCCTGCTGCACCTCTAGACGTTCCATCACTGCGCGATGCAGGCTAGAACGAGATTTCCTGAACTTCGATTTTCCCGCTTGTACCTCAGATGTAGCACTTGCAGGCTCAGGCGGCTGCACTGGTGCATCTTTCGTTGGCAGTCGCATGTGTGCCGGAACGATAATGGGAGTCGATCGGGGTGGTGGGGGCCACTGTTGCAGTCCGTGAATGAAGAAGTAATGAAAATATACTACCTAAACTTACCCCACGGTTGGGTTGATTGAAGTGCAGCGCTGCCCAGGGAGGGTACTCTTTCTCAAGCCGCACGATGTGGGTTTCAAGAAACTTGAGTCGATCGAGGAGGAAACGCGGTGGGGAAGGGACTGTCAATGAAGTCCTCACAATTAGAGGGACATCTTCAATCAGTTAGAGTGAAGCATACCATACCGTATTGCTAGATGTTTCTCGATATTGCTCAGACGCTCATCGAGACCAGGATGCCGATCTGACGTGAGGTCATCCTGGCTTTGCCCAAAGCCTACTTTTGTGTCCGTGCGAGAATCTGAGCCGTCAGCTTTCTGTTTCCCTTTCGCCTTCGAAGGTTCTAGTAGCTTGACAGTCCTACTGAGAGGTCCTTCCTCATTTTTGGCGATGTCATATTTCATTTGCACATCCCGATCGAGAGGTTTCGCATCCACACGAGCACATGAGGGAATATCCCCAATGGGTGAGTTGGCATCCTCGTTGAGTTGCCGTTTCTTTTCCGCTAGAGCATATACGAACTCAGCGCGATTGGACGCATCATTTCGGGCCCTGTTTTGGGCTAAGAATGACGATATAGATTTGTTGATCTGAGAGTAGATCAGAATAACCTATAAAAGATCTGAAAAAGCCTGACGGTTGAAGGAGAACAACGCTGAGCTCCATTTTCAAGATACAGGTGGTCCAGCTTTCTTTCCTCCAGTGGTCGTTCTGACAAATTTGTCTTATCGTCATCGCTACCCACAGATTTCCCTAGCGCCTGACGAGAAAGTGTTGAGATCTATGTTTAGGAGGCCTGGGTTGTACCTACTGATATGTTCCTGCTGAGTTCTGTCAGTGCATCAGGGACCTCCTTCTGTTCCCAAACAGGGTTCATGACAAGAATGTCAGCCTCAAATCCAGCCGCAGCTTGGGTCAAGCCCAGTCTCGTCAGAAATAAAACAATGACTTCGTCCCAATGGCGATACGACTGGGGAGACGGTGGTGACGGGGAAGGCATCGGAGACTTTGGCCTTGTTGCAGTGTTAGCCTGTGCTGTAAGGTAGGGAGAAGCCAGGAACAGCCACCTTTATGTAAGCAATAATTTCGACAACTCCTCCTCCTCTAGTGTGCGGGCAAATAGGAATTCCGCCCAAATTTACGTGCAAATTAGCATCTTGGTCCACCGCGTCGAAATTTACCACCTAATTTACAGGCTAATTAACAGCAAGTGGTCAGCGGAAATTAGCGTTAATTAGCGGGTAAATTACAGTAAATTACGCCCAAATTGACTCTAATTAACTGTTGCACTACCACTCGTTCCAATCAGACTCGTGGGGGGTGGCAGCTGGGAGAAGTACAGATGAAGTCATAGAAACCTCCTTTCCTTTACCTTTACTAGTGGTAGGTTTATCGGAAAGGAGATCTAGAAGAGTGGGTGATCTGATATCAATGTGCTTTCCGACATCGAAAGCCTGCTGCTCGACACCAATCAGATCCGAGCATAAAGCCGGCCAGGGAGTGTGCAAGAACTCGGACCCAAGAGTATGCTCAATCATTTCAGATGACTGATCTTGATCAGACGTAGTAATTGGGGGGCGAATGGGAGGCCGACTCGGAGGTGACGTTGCAGCGGCTTTGCGTTTCCCAAGAATGGTGCTTTGCATATCGCGCCATTTGACAACTGGTGCTGGTTTCGGAGCCACATTCTAAGATTGACCGCATCAAAACAAAAAGAATCCGACGAAGAGAATTTCTCGGCACCTCTGGTTTAAATCGGTGCCAATCCCGAATCATAATATGGTTGTGGATAGTCTTCACCTCTTGTCGGTTACATTTCGCACTATTGAGCCATGTTACCACTGACATTGTCCGTTCATCAGCCATAGACACCACGGTAACCGAGTAGAGCTTGATTGCAAGAGCCTGAGACAGAAGTATGATAAGGTGTGTATTCATTCAGGTCGAATGTGGTGGTACTTACACCCAGCATAGATCCAAATGGGTCTCTCTGAACTGCACGCCACCATTGTAGCACTGTCTCGCCCGGCCTCAAGATGCGGTTGAACGGTGCCGCCCCTCTTGCATAACCTCGGAGCTCATCTTTCAAGCTCACGAGTGCCTGAGCAGGGGTCAAATTCGCCAAGCGTGGATTGCGCATATTCATTATCCCAACAGAATCCTTCTTCTCCCCACCTGGTAACATCTCGTATGCATCTCCATACTCGTTCTTGAGGATTTGCTGGAGGCTCAGCCCGACTCTCTTGAGGACTGCCTCATCTGAGGGTACGGGCTTCTTTCGGACGAATTGCCCATCAATACGATGGATTGTGACTGGAGGCACCTCCAACGGGTTGATCTTGGCAAAGACATCAGCACCGCGATAACCTGATGAATAATGTTGTAAGTATCTAGTCGAAGGAAATATGCTGATCGCCTACGAGGATCTAGGTAGAAGCCCGGTATATAGACATCATTGGGGGCATTGTTAATCATCCCATCGAAGCGGCGGTTAATAATCGCATGAATATCCTCCTTAACAATGTTGGGAAGAGCGATTGTGTCCTCATGAAAGACCTGTTCGATTTGAGCAATGGCAGCCAGCCAGTACAGATACACATCCGCAACAGTGGAATGCGCCGACTCAAGACATTGGATTGCTTTGGCGAATGGTCCAAAGATGGAAACAATGCTGTTCAGATTCATTTCGAACAACATTGTACTTGAGGTATTTGGCTTGACAAGCTTGTAGACTCCATCCTACATGACTTCGTCAACGCTCACGGCCATTGATGAAACAAGTTGCACGCACCGCCATCTCGATCTGTAGTTTGTCATCATCGACAATTGCTCTCAAAGCTGGCAGACCTCGCGACACTGAGTCAGCCGACCAGTACACTGTCCCGAATTTGGTTTCTCCAATGGACTCCAATCCTCTTCCGATTCCCATCTTCTCTCTTTGCCAGTTGAAATGCTCCATTGTGTATGTCGACTTGCTCATATAAGTCAGGAGGGACCTAAGCTCACCGATAATCTGCACTTCTATTCAGCAACCATTTGTCAATGAATTGCCAGTGCAAGGCGGCTCACCAGTTTGAAGTACTCAATGCTACCTATTTCATTGATTGTTAGACTGATTTCGTGACAGGCATCCTGCAGATTGAGTATATGTGGGTGCTCCTTGGTGTTTAGCCTCCGCCCCTTCCCGGTGTTTCCTGTGTTGTCTGAACATGCGGCGGAGAACCTGAATGGCCCAATCATATTGATAAACTATTCGATCGTGAGTGAATGATGATGGCTATCCAGATATGCTTGCTTACACGATCCAGCAGTTCCTTGACGTACTTTCCTGTATGACTCAAACCTGAAGCATCATCCAAGTCCAGGCAGAATGTTCGGCAGTCAGTGGTCGTGATGTGAACTGAATAGAATCCTTTTGGACTACGAGTTTTACCTCCATCGTAAGTGATCGTAAGATCCCTCTGTGTCTTGAGGTAATCAATCGTCGCAAGAAAGATGTTGGCAGCTTCCATGGGGATAAGTTTATCCGACAGAGTGGTAGAACAGGGTGGATTGTAATGTGAATTGAGCGTGGACGCAAAAACCTTGAACTCGGGCGAGTCGACAATACGGGGAGCAAGACCATTACATGCGACGAAAACGAGTAGAGCATGGTCGCCTGCATTTTTCAGCGCCTTGCTACCTTGCATACGAAAACCACTGAATGCCCCTGTCACCGTCTTGCTCTTCTTCGGCGCTGATGGACTGGCTTCTCGCCGATCATCTTCAAGTTCGCTCTTGTCCACTTCATCACTTCCCTCGACCCTGGCCCTTGGCCTAACCGCCTTCCCAGCTATCTTCAGCAATGCCTCACTCACGATATCCACTGGCAAATAACCACATTTCCCTGCATGAGCCAAGAGACGGGTTTTGTTCCTTGGCCACGCCCATTTCCCTTTGCACTGCTTGCTTGCTTTGCAACGCACATACTTCTTCTCTGCATCGGGCCCCTCCACATCTGCCTTACGGCAAGGGACCGTAAACTTGAGCAATATCGGGTCCATCTTAACCCCACTCTCACGGTCATCGTCACTCTCGTCACTTGTGATATAAAGCAGATCATGGAAGTCGGTCATCAGCTTGGAATCGAGTTTCTTTGACTTCGACTTCTTCTTTCCCTTGCTGGCTTTCAATGCGTTCTTTGTGGGTTGAGCACTCTGTGTCACAGAGATTATCTCGACGTCTATTTCAGTCACATTCTCGTTGGACTCTGGCATCTGAATAAGCATCCCATCTGTTACTATTCGGCCTTCACTCCTTCGTATTTGACTTACTTGCAAATTTGCTGAAAAGTATACATTTTTTACAGAATCAATCATATCGGTGACCCATTTCGCAAGAATAACGGAGCTTGGGAACTTGAGAAGGTACGTTTCCAGGACATCAGCGAGGGCAATGATATTTGGGCCACGTTCTTGCAGTATTACGGGGCCTTTTGCACGAGATCCAAGCAATACCTCAAGTTGTCGGTTGACTGCGCCCTCCTCCCCAATATCTGTGACCCAGTCGGGATCGAGGGTGAAGTTGCAAAAGGCATAATGTGAATTTTCAGGACAGGGAAGAGAAGTTGTTGGGAGATGGGTTAAGTACAGCTGCAGCGTCTTCAGCGCAGCTTGTAGAGATGGGTCCATCACGTACTGAGGCGGGGGGGGGGGGAGATGAACCTTCGTCGAATTTCGGAAAATTATAGCGCGTTGCGTTCTCCATAAATTTTAGTATGTACCTCAAACAGGGGTGGCCCCACATGGGCTTGACAGGATATGACGACCACTAAACAGCTAATACTTAAAGGTTAGGAGGAACAGCACCCGATGTACCTCAGTACCTTATCTCGGCCACTGATGGATCCCCCAAATTTACCCAAATTTACATTGTCAATTTGGGACCTGGATTGACCTCTGTTAATTGACGCTAATTAGCAGGTGTTAATTAGCGGATGTTAATTAGCATCGCCTATTTGCCCGCACACTATCCTCCTCTCCACAAAAGTAAGAAACTGATTGGAGTCCTGAGAAAGGTGGAGGATGTGTCTAGGAACAGGCCCCAGGGATCAGAATCTCAATATGTATCCTCCTTCATGTGTAGTAACCCAAAAAAAAAAATTTTTACTATGGAGCGGGTCATCTAGTCACCGCTACTTGTGGACAGCGCTCAATTGGTCTGGACTCAGTGGCCGATAAGCCCGACCAGGCACATCCGAGTTAAATTTTTTTGATGTCAATATTGTGGCGCCTCGAGAATTGGTTATGCCTCGAAAGATCAATTGTCCGCCTCTGCATCCTCTTGTCAAAGTTCCACTGTCAACTTAATTTCATTGAATTCTATTGGGGTGCAGTCAAGAAGTACTGGCGAGACAACTGCGATTACACATTTCCCGGTCTTCAAAAAAATATGCCAGCTGCGCTTGCTTCTGTTCAGATTTCCACAATCCGGAAGTGGGAACACCGGATGATTCGATGGATGCAGTCATACCGATCTGGTTTGGGCCCGAAAGCGGCTCAATTTGAGGTCAAGAAGTTCAGCTCCACAAAGTATAAATTTCATCGACGTCCTCCTGAACGGTTGGCATGTTTTTTCGATGCACCTGCACAGATATAGATCTTATCTCTCTTATCTTATCTTATATTACATAATGTGCTCAATATGTGTCCGAAAAAAATAATACCTCATGCCGGTTTGACTTTCAGAACAAATGCTCTGAAGGATTTGTTCCTCTCATTGTGTTGAGCATTCTGGCCAGAGGAATAAGGATTTGGTCCATTTTTCCATGACCTATTTTGGCTGTACAAAAGTAGCGGTGACTAGATGTCCTCCATAATGTCCATATCTTTGTTGGAGCAGACTACATACACTGCACAGAGGAAGAGACGACACGTTCCTTATAACCTACCTGGGGTTTAGTTAGTCTTAGGGCTAGGGTTTAGCAGAGGTAAGAACACTGTATATCTACTATAGTACAGGTTCTCCTTATATACATAATAGTAAGGATGTCACATGACTTGGGAATGTGTTTACCACATGTATGCGCAGTAGGTGCAGTAACATGTGTGTGCTGCATGCATGGCCTCATGTATGCAGCATGTATGAGAATTTAATTTCAACACCCCCCCTCAAACTGTACAGCGCTCTAAGCAGCTAAGTTTGAATCTTGAAAGTAATTCCAAGAGAGTCTCTAAATTTCCTGAATAAGACAGCGCCAAGGTTCTTTGTGAACATGCCCAGAGCAGATAGCGGCGCAAAATGACATCAAGCAAGCAGTACTAGAGTGTCCTGCACTACAACCGATCGATTATTCCTCAGAACTCCCTGTTATCCTTGCAGTCGACTCTTCCCAGATAGCGGTCGGCTTTTACCTTTGCCAGCAAAAGAGCGCAGATGCAAAAACGTGCATTTACAACCGGTTCAGCTCGATTACGCTCAACGACAGAGAAGCGCGCTTTTCACAACCGAAGCTAGAGATCTATGGGCTTTACCGCGCGCTGCGCAGTTTGCGCCTTTATATTATAGGTGTGCGCAACTTAATTGTGGAGACTGACGCGCGCTATATCAAGGGCATGCTACAAAACCCCGATATCCAACCATCCGCTAGCATTAACCGGTAGATTGTCTCAATCCTTACGTTCCACTTTACACTCGTGCATGTTAGGGGAGCGGTGCATGGTCCAGATGGGCTTTCGCGTCGGCCGAAGCAGCCAGAGGACTTAGAGGGAGAAGAGGATGAAGAGTTCGAGGACTGGATTGATGCGCTACATGGATTTATGCATGCGATACGTCCCATTTCACAGTCTTTGGATGCACAAGCTCTTGCGCTGACGCAGCCAGAGCCAAACAAAAACGCGCAAAATGCACGCAATAGTGCGCTTATTTATGACGATGACTATAGCCAAGTTCCAAGGAGTGCAACAGCAGATGCAGAGGATGAGAAGTTAGATTTGGTCTGGATTTGGATGGATACCCTAACGCGCCCTAGCGACTTCACAGATTCCGAGTACAGCGCGCTGGTGCGCTACGTGAGCGCATTTTTCAAAGACAAGACGCGCCTATGGAAGCGCAATGCGCATGGTGCGCACCAGCTTGTTATTTGGCAGTCTAGACGCTTACCGATATTGCGCGCCATCCATGACAACATTGGACACAAGCGCTTTTACGCGACACGCTCCACATTGCTCGAGCGCTTTTGGTGGCCGCATGTTATGGACGACATCGTTTGGTTCGTGCGCACTTGTCATATTTGCCAGATCCAGCAAACACAGAAGGTTCTAATACCGCCAGTCGTCGCAATGCCTGCGCCCCTGTTCAGTAAAGTTTATATTGATACGATGCACTTACCAGTATCAGCAGGGCGGCGCTATATCGTCCAAGGGCGTTGCTCACTTGCGACTTGGCCGGAATTCCGCAGGCTCCCTAAAGAAAATGCGAGCACACTTGGCGATTGGATGTTCCAAGACCTCATCTGCAGATGGGGTGCATTGTGCGAGATAGTCACTGATAATGGCAAGCCATTCATCAAAGCGCTAGCCTATCTCAGTAAGCGCTACCATATCAATCATATCCGCATATCTGGCTATAATTCGCGCGCTAATGGAATTGTTGAGCGCGCACATTTTGATGTGCGTCAAGCACTTATCAAAGCAGCAGATGGAGTAGAATCAAAGTGGTTCAGTGCACTGTACTCAGTCTTTTGGGCGGAGCGCATCACAGTTCGGAAGCGCCTTGGTGTTTCGCCATACTTCATTGTTACAGGCGCGCAGCCTCTAATCCCTCTCGATATCATTGAAGCGACATACCTTAACCCACCCCCAGATTCTATACTCTCCACGACAGACTTAATCATGCGGCGCGCGCGCGCATTACAAAAGCGTCCAGCAGACTTAGCGCGCATCCATTCCCGCGTCTATGCAGAGAGGCGCAAGGCGGCACTCCGTTTCGAGAAAGCGCACTCAAAAACCATCCGCAGCTTCGACTTCCAGCGTGGCGACTTAGTCCTTATGCGCAACACGGCAATCGAAAAGAGCCTTAATTGCAAAATGTGCGCGCGTTATCTCGGTCCTCTAGTTATAGTGTCGCGCAATCAGGGCGGCGCATACATAGTCTGCGAGCTCAACGGGACAGTATTTGACAGGCCAGTAGCCGCATTCTGCCTATTGCCATACCACGCGCGCAAGTCCATTGCGCTTCCTGACATAGCACTCGATATCACCACAATGCGGTTAAGAGAGATGGAAGAGTCCATAGTACTGGACACAGAAGACGAAGAAGCAGTTGACGAAGAAGAAGCGCAAGAAGATAGCGCTGAGGAAGAAGAAAGCGCCAATGAGGCGTGCAACTAGCGCTCCGTGTGCACCGCTATGGATACTTCACCATTTTATACGTACGCTTTGCTTTCTTTCATTTTTTTACATTACCTTTTCCTATTCGCGAAGTCGCATCTGGACACGTTCTGTGATTGTGCAACCCATGGGTTTTACTGGCCGTGATGATCTACTGAGCCTTTCCCATTTTTTTAGACTTTGTGATATCGTGTGCGCTTCATTTTATCTCTTACTTTTTTTATTGATGGACATGGTCAATATCTCAGTTGGGAGGAGGAAAGTGATGGTTGGACAATTTTTCCGCTCCCCTTTGCATTTGCGCATCTTTGCGTGGTGCGCGTTTTTTGTGCACTTGACACTTCTTGCTTGAACATTGCTTATATTATCTCTTTTCTCTCGCACATATTATTTGGGCTTACAAATTTCGTTTTATGGCACCATGGAAGTGCGCACGCAGGTTGGCGCAAAGTGCGCACATTCGCATGCGTGCGCACACTTCTCTGCTTCAGAGCGCACCACGCGTATCACAGGCGCAACAAAGAGATTGATTAACCTACTATCTAAAACTTATACCATTGTGCAGCTATTCAATGGACTCCAGGAACTCCAGGCGCTCCGTGGCTGCACCCAGTTTCGCCTTTGCGTCTGCCTCCGCTTGCTCCGCACTGCGCAACCGGCTCTTAGCGACCTCTAACTCGATGAGCGACCTTTGGACATCTTCTTGAAGGTGATCGTGCGTGGCGCCCAAGACTGCAACTAACGCGCGGCATTGCACTAAGTCGAGCGCCTCAACATCTTGACCTTGATAAACCACATCCCCCGAGGTGTTTCCCGATCTGGTTTGGCGCGAGGATTGCGTGTGCACACTTGCCTGGCGAACGGTAAGGCGGCGCGGCCTTGGGCGCACTTGCGATGGTGGAGGGGGCGCGTTTTCGACTTTGCGGCGCTTGGATGTGCGCTCTTTCGAGGGGCTGATGAGCCCCACATCGCTCTCATTGCCCTTGTCAATTTGCGACGCGCCTTTGGAAAGTTTAGCGCAGCATGGAAGTAGGATGAGAAAAAGACAGACCAGAGCGCCCAGTAGCCGCTTTCCTGCCTCTAGGGGTTGCGCGCAGCTGTGCGAGGGTGCGCTTCGTCCATTCGCACTTTCTCTTACCCTTTGCGCATGGGGCGCACCGTTTTCCATTGACAGAGGTGCACCTAGCTGGTTGGCCGATGCGGCGGCAGTTATCACACTAGCGTAGAGAAAGGGAATGGTTTAGTGAGTTTGACGCATATCCAAAGAAACTTACTGGTCCGCTATTAGCGTTAGAGGTGGCGCCAACCCCACTCAGTGGCGGCACTTCGACATACGTGCGTTGCCGCGTTGCGCGCACCAGGCGCGCACTTGCGCCTTCGTCTGCACTGGCGCTCTCATCGCTATGCTCGTTCTCCCCCTCGCTCGTCACCCCACTCTCCCAAGACTCCTCAGTTCCTTCGCCTACAACCTCAGCATTGGTAGCGGCAGAAAGCGCGCGCAAAGAGCGCACCAGTGCGACGTGCGCCTTTTCGTCCTCCTGCGCCTCGGCGGTATCTATATCGCTCGCCTCGTCAATGGCTCTGAACTCACCTTCCAGCCGCTCCAAGTTAACATCTGGTGCCTGCAATTCTGCGGTCAAGAGTGCGCAGCGCGCGCTTCCAGCCGCTCTGCCAGCTCGTGCGCCCTACGCTCAAATTCCTCAGACCTCTCTTTCTCCTCAATCATCTTATGCATATCGGGCATCAGCTCTTCACCCCAAGCAAGCCACTCCTCCACCATGATTCCGCTGAATGCGCTACGCACCTTCATGAGGAGCGCGTCGAGTTCTGCATCATCTTGGACACAGTCCGCACGGCTTTTATACATGTTCTACATGATCTGACCCTTAGCAACCTGCGCCAGTTATAGAAACACAAAAAGCGCACCAGTTTACTACAAAACCCTTCACCCCAAGCTTGCATCGTCGTCTGCTCACTCCCAGCAGCAGGGAGGGTCTCATTGAGGGCCAGGATCGTTTGTCTGAGGGCTAAGGTAAATGCTGAAGCCATCGGATCGGGTAGAGATGGGTTGTGGAAAGAGTTATAGAGGATAGATGGTGGTCAGAGATGGATAAGGAGAGGATGGCCGCTTATGTGAGTGAAGAAAATTTTGTGCTGACCAATCGCATGCTGCCTGAGGACAGTCAGTACTTCAGTTGGGAGGAGATGATACGGCTCCCTATCGCCCTGCGTGCATACTACGGCATTTTTTGCAATTGTGTGCACCTCCTAGATGGCTTCCGCACACTTTGCGTAGCGCGCTTTTGCGCGCCTTCGTGCGCTTTCGTGCGCCTTCGCGCGCCTTTGACCGTTTAGGTGCGCCTTTGTGCGCCTTTGTTTCCCCATAGCCGCCAATCATTGTGCGCCCTAAATGTGCCTCATCGCGCTTCAAGCCGCCTCCATGCGCCCCCCCCACGCTCCTTATCTGCCTTCTACATTTATTGTGCGCTCGATGCGCCTTTGCGCACTCCTTTTACACTTTACCTGCAACTCACATTCCCTGCTGCACACTCTTTGCACAATCTCTATCACACACAACAATCCACTGCACCGGTGCACTGCGCATCGCAGCTCCCATCTTACTGGCACATTTACTTGATGCATACCACGATTCCGGCATGAGCAAACTGCGCATTCTTACATAACTGGGCCGCTTTGCACCTATTTGGCATTGGACTGTGCGCACTTGGGTGCTTTCACGTAACCCAGGCGCTTTGGCAGTATTTGGTCTCGCACAGCATCCCCTTTTAGTTCTTCCACATTTCCAATCGGCATCGCCTTATCTGGTAACTGGCACAGGTTGATCACGCCATTATTACTAAGGTGCAGCACGCGACATATAACACCTAAGCGGATTAATTGGGAAGAGCGCACGAGACTTAGCGCGCACCAATAATAGCACATCGCACTGGAACAGTTGGATATTGAGCTATAGGTGCGCAAATCTTATTGGCTGAGGCAGCGGCATAGTGCAGTCAGGTTTAGATGGGCGAATGGACGCGCTTGTGGGTAGCGCATGGCGCTTCCTATTTTTATACTTTATTTCACCATTTTATCACATAAGCCATTTGTACATAGTAGTGGACAGATAGAGAATCCAGGATCTTTCCCTCCCCCCCTCATAGTTATTAGCTCAGTCAGCGTCGCACATAGTCTGTGCACCAGCGTCCAGTCCATGCGCCTTCGTAGTGTGCCCTTCGTATAGCCGTGTTTGCGTTATCGTTTGCGTCCCCTCCTCGTATTGTTGCGTTTCTTCCCTTGCATTGCGTCCTTCGTTCTTGTCTGTGCACTATCGTAGTGCGCCCTTCGTATAGCTGCGTTTGCGCACCATTTGCACACCCTTTTGCATAGCCGCATTTTGCGCACCGCCTGCGCCTTTTTCCGCTTCTTGCGCTTTCACTCAGTTTGCACCCCCAAACTGTGCACCACCTTCACAGTACATTCCAGTGTCGTCTTTGTCCTGTTACACCTCCCGCCTTCATCATCCTCATTGTTGCGCACTTTTGCGCTCTTGTTGCGCATTTTTCCGCACTGCGCGTTTTTGCCTCTTTGCATTGCGCACTTTTCCGCCACTGCGCATATCTCCCCTTTCGTGTACACTACTAGTGCGCACACTGAAAATCGCTGTACCAGCCTCTCTATAGTCTCCGCGCCCTGAAGGACGATCCGAGGCCATCTAAGCGAACTCCCTCCTCACCCCGAGCACGCCTGCAGTTGTAGGTTAAGTGTTCACCCCTTCTGTTGAGACTCTGCACTGAGTACCAACCGAACTCATCAGCGCTCTAAGCAGCTAAGTTTGAATCTCGAAAGTAATTCTGAGAGAGTCTCTAAATTTCCTGAAAAGGACAGCGCCAAGGTTCTTGGTGAACATGTCAGCCAGATTATCACTTCCAGGAATGAAAACGACCGTGACTTTGTCTTTTTCAATGCATTCGCGCGTGTAGTGGTAGCGAATGTCTATATGTTTAGTCCTCCTTTCCTGGACTGGATTTGATCCAATGAAGATGGATCCTTGATTATCAGCGCAGATTGGTACGCGATTCAAGATATATCCAAGTTCCTGGAATAAGGACTCTATCCACACTATCTGCCGACAAGTGTCAGAGAAAGCCATATATTCAGCTTCTGTGGATGACAGTGCTACAGTTTTTTGTAAACGGGACTGCCAGCACACAATGCCACTTGCTAGAGTAGCAAAGTAACCCGTTGTAGATCGGTGTTTGACAGTGTCAGCTGCCCAATCAGAATCTGTGAAGGCCTGTAGCCCCTCGGACTTCTCACCATCATAGACAATGTTATATTTCTGGGTTTCCACCAGATAGCGTATGATGTACATCACTTTGTCTAGATGTTCTTGACTAGGATTAGCCGAGAATTGCGACATCTTGATTACTGCATAAGCGATATCAGGTCGCGTTCCAAGCATCAGATACAATAAAGATCCGATCACAGACTGATATTTTGATCTAAGCATCGCATTGGGCGTTGCTGTGTTTTCCGATGGTTTGTAACCAGTCGGAAGTGGAGTGGGGGTCACTTTGGCATTTGTCATCTCGAATCTCTCAAGCACTTTGGCGAGATATTCAGTTTGATCGAGTTTGACTTTGCTTGCAGTCTGGGTGACGTGCATGCCTAAGAATTCCGTGACTTTTTCAGTACTACGGCACTCCCAATGCTTTAGACAAGCATTTTTCTTTTCATCCACAAGTTTCTTGTTCTTCCCCATGAACAAGCCATCATCAACATAGACGAGTGCAATAACAATGCTGCCTGTCTTAGGATCCTTGTGTATGAAAATGCCGGCATCGGAGCTGGCGCGCACGAACCCAATAGTGCGCATAAATGCCTCTAGCTCTTTCCACCATGCAAGTGAGGCTTGTTTAAGGCCATACAATGCTCGGCGTAAACACAATACTTTGCGCTCTTTTCCCTCGAGTCTGAAACCCTCGGGTTGATCCATATAGATCTCCTCATCTAGTTTGCCATACAAAAATGCGGTTTTTACATCTAGGCCGGTCATATACATGCCTTCCAGAGATGCAAGTGCAAACATGAGGCGTACGGTCTCGTAGCGGACTACCGGTGAGAAAATCTCATCAAAGTCAACGCCTTCGACTTGTGAAAAGCCTTTGGCCACGAGTCTGGCTCATTTTCTTCCATCCGATTTTACAGAGAAAACCCATCTATTTTTGATCGTTTTTCGATCATGTGGAAGATCGACGATGTCATAGACTTGTCGCTTATGAAGAGCCTCTAATTCTTCTTGACAAGCTTGTTTCCACTCACGTTGCTGCTGCCGTGGTAGGCGCGCAATATCGCGAAATTGGTTTGGAACTTGGCTTATTTCGCTCGATGGTTTGACTGCTTTTGACAACAGCCAGCGAATAAGCTTATCTCCTCCTTCCTTGGTTATCTTTTTAATATAACCTGCTTCGTCCGGTTCCCCCATTGGGTGATCATGTTCTTGATCATTGGAATCAGGCACACTCTCATGGGGTGCCGAACTCGGTCCAGCAACCGGTTCTTTCTGTTGAGATTGTGGTCGTGTTCGGTTATGATCCGAATCTTGACCCACAGATCTCTTCCAATATCGATCATGTGCAATGTCTCTCTCTATGTCAGAGGGGAGTCGCTTCTCTCCATAGGTATTGCCAGGACAGTTTGGGATGTTCCTCTGCCTGCCTGATCGACGGGGCAATTGCTGCCATTCCTGTTGATCATCACGTCTTGGACGAAAGTCCTCAGTGGTTACTGGAGGCGGCGGAGGAGGAGCATTTGTCACATCGTCATGTGCCTTTTGCTCACTTGGTACATCATCATCATCATTTTCTGATGATGGAGGAAGGGGCGGATCTTGTGGCGGTATAGAATCATCGCCATCCGTTCCAGATGAGTGGTCATCATCTTCTGGTTCTGGAGGTGGAAAATCACCAAGGTCTGTATTGGCAGGAGTCTTAGCTCCGGGACAGCATGGGAACAACGTTTCATCAAATAGTGCCGTAGCACCAATGAATATTGCGCCACTAGGTCACATGAAACGGTATGCTTTAATGCCATCTTCTAATCCAAGGTACGTCATCAACTCCGATCGAGGAGCCAATGTGTTTGGACGCTTCTCCTTGGGTAGGTAGACGTAAGCACCACAACCAAAAACCTTCAGATCGTTTAGATCTGGGCGGACCTTTGTCAGGTCCTCAACCGGTGTCAGCCATTTCAGGCGCCTTATCGGGGTTCAGTTGTATAGGTGTGTTGCATGTTCAATGCAAAATTCCCACCATGATTGTGGTAGACATGCAGTAAATCGCAGGGTTTGCGACTTTTCCATTATTGTCCTTATGGCACGCTCTGCGCGTCCATTCTGTTGGTGCATGTGTGGTGCAGACATCTCTATTTTGATGCCAAAGTCCTTTGAGCACATTTTGTAGCTCACGATCCTTGAACTCCCCCCCTGGATCAACATGCCAGCGCTTGATTGTAGCGCCATACTGTGTTAAAGCCACTGCCCGAAATTGTCTGATGGCCGCAGCAGCATCAGATTTCTTTCTAAGGCATTAGACCCAGATATGTGACGTTTTGTCATCCAGAAATACAATAAAGTATTTATGTTTATGGTACGATAGTACTGGGAGTTCCTTCAGATCGGAATGTATTAATTCAAAGGGTTTTTCTGCACGTGAATCTGATTCGGGAAAAGATTTTGAGGTCATTTTCCCTTCAGCGCACCCTGGACATATAATTTTGTCTTTAGGAATAATTAAATTCCTTGGGAATTTTATGGTGCTATTAGGCATCTTCCCTAGCGCCTCTTTGGATGGGTGTCCAAGTCGCTTATGCCAAGTCGAGTAGTCTGCGACATATATTGTCGCGACATTGATTCCCCTGGTGCTCAATATATGAGTCCGAGCCCAATAAATAGTGTCACGTTTCATAAGAGGGACGCAATCCATAATTGGGTTTCCTTGCTTGAAAAATGAAATGTGTGCGGAGGAACCACGCACATCACTTCCGTCTTGTAAGAAGACGCCCATTGACAGTAATCGAGCATTACAGTCGGGTATGTAGTAGACAGGGTATAATCGCGTTTCACGCGTCTCTGACTTCCCATGACATACTACCTGGTGTCTAATGAAGACTGCTCCTTTCCCTACTATATGAGTAGTACCCGTGGCTGTTTGAACCAGAGTAGAGTCCTTTCTCGGTAAAGGCTCGTAAGAAGCAAAATCTTTAATTTCACCAGTGAAGTGTTTTGATGCGCCTGAATCCATGATCCAGTCAGCACCTCTCTTACATTTTCCACTTGCACACGTAACACATATATTAAGATGTACATAATTCCATGATACATTTAATAGCGGTAAAATTTCACATGAAAAGTTCGCTGTATTCATAGGAATTTTAATCCTTGTGCTTGTGGCAGGGAAAAGGACTGACCTATCATCATACGCCCCTGTGTCAAGGGGTTCATCGACAAGCATCTCGTCGATGATCTTCCACACTTCCTCATCAGTTGCCGGCGGTTCTGATCCGAGGGAGATGGTATCGTCTTCTACCTCCTCGATCATAGCCTCGGTTTCTGGCTCTATCCTCCTTCTCTTACCTTCTCGCACCGTAAGGTGCTCTTCCAGCGGTTGCAGATTTTTCGCGCTGCGCGGAAGTTGCATGTGCTCAAGGGTGTCTCGAGCTTGCTGGTACTCGGCGTAAACCGAGCGAGAGGAGGTCATGCCCGTATATGCCTGTGCAGGCGGTCGGCGGCGAGGATCTTTTGTGGGAGTGTGCTCGATGCGCTGTATGAGCGGCATCGGTGGTATGATGGTGCCATTACCATTTATAGTAGTAAAGGCTTGTGAGGCGAGGTGGAAATGTTTCTCTTTAGGTTTTTCCTCTTTAGTCTTTTTGTCCCCACGTTGTCCACGCTTTCGGGACGATTCTCCATTGTTGCCTTGAGATTGCCATTTGGGGTTTCCCCCTTTGCGCTTGACAGCAGAAAGCTTGGTGGCCTGAGGCTGGCCAGCGGGCTTCCCAACTGCCGTGCGGCGTGAGGCTTCAGCGACAATGGAGTCCTTGACATGTTTAAACGTCAAGGCTCTAGTGGCGGTCGTGTTAAGGACCGTTGAGGACAATGAATCGAACTCACACGGCATCGCAGCAAGTAAGATCATGGCCTGCACTAGTTTGGGGATGGCGACATTGGCAGCCATGAGGCGCTCAAACTTGTTGGCCATTCTGGCGATCTCCGGCGCGGGATTCGCAGCCGGAATCTTGATCGTTATAGCAGACCTAAAGTCCGAAAAGACTTGAGAGGGGCTGTCCACACCATAGTCGGTGTGGATGAGATCCCATACCTCCTCAGCAGTGTCCTTGGTGTTGGCACGCTGCCGAATAGAGGGGGCCAGGCAGAGCACTAGGCTACCAATTGCCTGGTCATTCTTATTGTTCCAGGTCTGGAGCTTGGCATTAGCTTCTGCTACCAGTGCAGCGTTTGTCGCCGTCAAAGGAGGCGCCATGGGTGGTTTTAGTTCCATCCCGCTAGTTATTTGCCAGAGGCCCTGAGACCTGAGCCACGCCTTCATTGAGTCGGCCCATTGAATGTAGTTAGAGCCGTCGAAAGTTTGTACGAGTTTTTCAAGAGTTGAAGACATGATGTTGTAGTGGCAGCTGGTAAAAGCGCTCAATCAGTTCTTCTATTCAAGAAAACACGTTCCATATTCTCAGGCAAAAACACTCCTTCAGAGTGGTTAACCCTAGTCAACCTAGGTTTTTAAATGCAGCTCGCAGAGAGCGCAATGCAGCTCACGAAGAGCGCAAGGTTACAATTTGGAGACAATGAAGTCAACGTCGTTCGCAGCCAGTTAAGGCGCGTTCGCGACGTGCCCAGCAGGGCCCATAACCTGTTGGAGCAGACTACATACACTGCACAGAGGAAGAGACGACACGTTCCTTATAACCTACCTGGGGTTTAGTTAGTCTTAGAGCTAGGGTTTAGCAGAGGTAAGAACACTGTATTCCTACTACGGTACAGGTTCTCCTTATATACATAATAATAAGGATGTCACATGACTCGGGAATGTGTATACCACATGTATGCGCAGTAAGCGCAGTAACATGTGTATGCTGCATGTATCGCCTCATGTATACAGCATGCATCAAGGGAATTAATTTCAACACGGGACATTGTATGTAGCTGTCCCCAATAATCCACTGTACAAATGCAATGCGTTAAACAGCAAAACTTTTGACTTATATAAGTATTTGCGCCTGTCGGTGATGCCAAACAAAAGGTCGCCAACCAAGGTCGCGGTGAATTTCGACGTGTCTCAACGATCCGCGCGCCATGAGGCTGCACCGTTGACACTCGCAAATACATCCTGGCGGCATTGATCAGTTCTATGGCCATCTACAGTGAAGCTGCAATGGCTGTGACCCCCACATCACCACCAAGTCGTCGTCGAATACTGCCAAGGCGTTCCTCATCTGCTTCTACAGGTTTAAATAAATATTCTGCCAATATTTCCTTTATGACTTCAAAACGACAACATTATAGGCAGTCTTCTCTGAGTCCACCATCGACGAAATCGAAGAAAAGTCTGATTGAACCACCATCTATTGATGACGCGTTCAACCAGGTCGAAGATTCCTTTTACCCCTCAGAGTCGTTACGCACGACCCCCCCGCATCGGCATGTCTATCAACGAGAAGAGGAAAGGCGAGCACCCTTGGTGTACTCTTCATTACCCCCCTCACCCATCTCATCGCCGCCACCACATGCTCTGACGCCAGACTCCCCCTTATCGCCGACCTTCCCGAAGTCTCAAGACGTGTCGACAGTCCCGTTCTCGTTGTGGGACTATTTGCGAGAGGAAATATTGGCAACGGACTTTGATTTACATCAGGAATTGAAATGGGAGCGTGTGAGCAACTTCTTGAGTATCCCACTTGCGATGGAGAAGGTACGTCCTGTAACTTCATTCCCATCCAAGCTTAAATTCGAGCAACTCTTTTCGACAGATAATAGGTTTTGGGTTCATATTGTGCCTCGACTCCTTCCTCTACACCTTCACCATCCTTCCCATCCGCTTTGCCATTGCCTTTCTGCAATTGGTAACCAACATATTCCGTTTTTCCGCCCCGCCCCTTCCCCCATCACAGAAAGCCGACATCCTTCGCATGCTCCTCCTGGTTGTTTCAGTGTTGTTGCTCTATCCCCTTACAGACGCGAGTAAGATCTACCATTCGATCCGAGGGCAGGACACCATCAAGTTGTATGTTATTTTCAACGCGCTTGAAGTATGCTTTTTTGTTTTTGCTTGCGATGTAAGCTAAATATCTGCTCTGTAGATTGGTGATCGGATGTGTGCTTCTATCGGACAGGATATTCTCGATTGTCTTTTCTCCAGGTCAACCCTTGAGCCTCTTTCACATCGGAAGAAGCTCAGTTCTCATACTTTCCGTCCGTTCCTCTTCTTCGCTCTCGCAACGCTGTACAATGGTTTGTTGCCTCCAACACACCCGTACGTCATCACTCACACAACAAATCATTTTAGTGGCACACGCTCTTGTAATGGTCTACCAACTAATCTCACTAAATGTCGCAATCAACTCATACGATCACGCCCTCCTAACACTCCTTGTCTCTAACCAGTTCGTCGAGATAAAAGGGAGCGTGTTTAAAAAATTCGAAAAGGACAATTTGTTTCAGATAACCTGCGCAGGTACCTCCTCGTTCATTCGCCAACGCCATAATAAAACTAAAAACCGAATCTAGACATTGTAGAACGTTTTCAACTAACACTCATGCTTATCGTCGTCGCCTTCCGCAACCTTATCGAACTCTCCGGGTCTGAATTTCCTTTATCGGAAGGATTCGTTCTCCCGAAGAGTTTCGGGTGGTTCAGAGGCAATAATGTCCTCTGGACAATATCTTATGTGTGTATGCACCTACCATCGACGTACCGTGGTTAATGAACAACACCAAAATAGCCTGTGCTAACAGTAATACTCTCCGAGATGTTCGTAGACTGGCTCAAACACGCCTTCATCACTAAATTCAACCACATTCGGCCGTCAGTCTACGAGAGGTACACAGATGTGCTATGTCGTGACCTCGCAAATGGAAGTGCAGTCGGCCGCCGGGGCGCGCGCAAGGTAGAATTTCTCTGGATAAAGCTCATACCACCCACTGAATATTTTGTTATCACAGCACTCATACGTGGATCAATCTCCGCTCGTTGCGCGACGACTCGGATTTGCCTCACTCCCTCTGGCGATCCTTGCCCTTCTCATAGGCTCGCAGTCTTTAAAATTAGTAATTGCCATCCCCTTCGACTCGCCACTCGCATCTCCTCTGTCTACATCCTCATCTACCAACTCCACATCACCGTTCTTCTCATTCCCCTCCCCTTCATCACTATTTGCCTCAATAGCGAGTCTGAAATTCTCAGATTTACAAACCATGAGATTGCCGAGGGCGTGGAGCCTCCCGACCGTATCACATGAGACGTTGCATTATGCGACGTGGGCGGCTCTGGGAGTGTTGTTCTGGCTTTGGTGTGTGCATGCGCTGCCATATCCGCTTTTCTGCTGATGGTTCCGTGTACCTGTAGCTTTTTGGTCATCAAAATGATTCTAGGCGTAAACCTCGTAAGCTATGCGACGCAGCGGCGTGCGGGCATGGAATCGCGTGCTGTCGCGGATGCGGTGAATGATTTTGGGAGGGATCCGATTGGGGAGGGAAAGGAGGAGCAGGTTCGTCGTTTATCTAATATCACCATTGCGTTTCAATTCCTGGATACACTTCTATCTGAAATGCAGGTGTACAACAAGGAACTTAAGACGCTCCTTGACAATGAGCGAGATGACGCGCCACGGACTGCGGAAATGGGGGAGAACAAACCTGGGCAAGCAGGAAAGAAGGGTCGGGTGCCGTTGGAAGAATTAACACGTTATACTATGGTCAAGCGGATATGGTAATCTAGAGAGGTGGGATATCTGTATTATATGTGTTCAAGAGCTGCTGATAGATTTTTGGTTTTTGGTTTCTGTGACGATAATTGTTGAAGTAATCGGAGAGAAGACAATTGTCACGTTCTGATTGTCCATGCGCTTTTGCTGTGCCGTTTCGGCAAGCCTCACGGCTAATTTAATCGAGGTGAATATTGCCTGACACATGAACGATATAGAAGAAGCGGAGCGCTGTGTGCAGCCTCGGTCGGGAGTTCTCTCCAATATGTGTTACCAGGTCGCAGGCAGTGATATATAGCAGTTGAATGTACAACGCATAAATCATCAACTTCTTTCCACCTGCCTTTCTATTCAGCTTGCATGATACTTCGCCAACCTCTGGCGTTATTCAGAAGATCGCCAGTGGGTTGACAATCTACAGAGCTGTACTTCTCTGGCACAGCGCTGACTCAGCTTAAGGAAATTGACTGTTGGTCCACTTCACCCGCACAGTCTCCCGCGTTTTGCCTGATGATCTATGCTAGAGTCGTTGTCTGAAGTGAGAATGGCCTGGAGTACATTTTAACGCCCTGGAAGGATTGTATGTTCCATTTGTGGGTGTCTTTGTGGCATGCGTATGTAAATTTGGATACACTTTCCTGTTACTAATTCGGGCGATCTGAAGGGGTGCTCTTTTTAAGGGCGTTCTTTCTACGATTAATATACTGATAGAGGATAGTTGGACATCTGAGGAACACACTGCTAACCGCAGCGTACCAACACCTTCCCACATACAATGGACGTGACAGTTATATATATATTGCAATGCACGTACAAGAACTACGTACTTAACGACTATGCTACTGACTACTGTTGACTACAGGGCGCCCATATCTGGACGGGCGATGGCAGGGATAGAAATACGAACCGTGAGTTCACAGAAAAGCCGAACGAGAGGATAAGTAAGGACTCAATGAGAGTACAAGTTGGTACGATGGAAGCGAGCAAAGAAAAACAAAGACCCGGGAAGATGAATGAATGTTGGGTAGGGAGCGTCGGATAAGCGTGTCGAACGACGAGGATGCAGCAGGAAAGCAAAGGAGTGATAATGCCAAGTAGGGACCGACGGGAAAAAATGTGGCAAAACGAATGAATGCAGAGCCCAAACGAGAAGAAAGGATTGTGCTGAGACGGAGAAACATAGAACTGGAGAGCAAATGCGAAGAAAACATATCAGTGCCAACGAAGGCGATAAGAACTCAACGACGCATTCCACTCCTTCCATAGCCACCAACAGTAGCCGCCATGGGCTTCACGTTATGACCAGGATGATACTTTGCACCCGCACCGCGACCGTGAGCAATGCCCCACTCCTGGCCTTCCTCCGCATCGTTGACTTCCAACCCCGCAACATCAACCCTACCAGGTCTGACCGGCTTGGGACATTGCAAGGTCGCGCCATGCGGACCTCGCAGCACGCGCATGACACTTGGGTGATACAGGTCCGTATTTTGCGGTCCCTGATGTTGGGTGAAATTGGAAGAGTACTGCTGGGCAAGTGGGGAAGGCACAATAGGTCGCCTGGAAGAAAGAGTGGAAGCTGTGGAGGACGTAGAGATGTTTCGGTGTCTGCCGGGATTAAGGGGTTGGGGGAGAGAGATGGGGGGCTTGGTGGGGGGCTGTTGTCCACGAGGACGCGCGTTGGGCGCCAGGGACTGTGTGGAGAGGCTGGAGATGGGATTACGGTAGAGTCCCACATTGGCAGGGGTTGACATGCTGTTGGAGGCCACGGATACAGAGGAAGGCGGGATGATCTTTTGGCGATCAAGAGATGCCTTCGAGGATGTGCGAGCAGAGGGTGCGGGGTTGTTTGCAGAAACGCCGGACCCGCTGCGACCAATAGCAGCATTGACGGTGGCATTGTGCCTCATTGATTGCTGACGCCGTTCGAGAGTTTGGGCTTCCCTGCGCAGTTCCTGTTCGCGGTAACGGAGGGTGGCGTCCATCTTTGCTTTCAGAGTTGGGCTGAACTCCGGTAGGAGGTCGTTCGCAAAGTCGTCCATGTCCATAGTCGGAGGACGTTGAAGTGGGCGAGCAGGCTTAGCTGGGCGAGCACTAACGTACGAGAGGGGCGTGCTGGGAGGAGGTGTAGGGAACTGGTCAAGAATTTCTTTGTCGATGAAATGGCGACGGGAATGGTAGCTACAGCCGGTGTCACTGAGGTCGCCATCATGGTCCTCGTTGTTGTTGGAGCGCGGCCAGCCGTGCTGGGGGTTCTCGTAATCCGCCATCGCCTGTGGGCTGATGTCAATGACATGTTGAATGTCGGAGACCTTGAGGGGATGCTGCCCTCTGTAGACCGGGCGGGGCCGTTCGGAGGACGTGTCCGTGTCGCTCGAGTGGCGCATAGGCAGCGACCTGGAGTAGCGGAGCGTAGGGTCCCTCCGAGGTTTCGCACCTGTCGAAACCCTACATAAAGAAGAGGGAAATTGAAATAATTAAAGGTAAGGTACACGATAAGGAGAATAAAAGTGTACTTCTTGGAGAATTTAGAGCGAATTTTCTTGAGTTGGTCCATGGTTAGATAATTGGAAATGAAGATATCTCTGGCTAAGGACTACCCAAGGGTTTGACGATGAAGGCAATGGTTCAAGAGAGAGAATAACAATATAGAGCAGGCTATGTTTTTCGACCGGATTATATGGGCGCCCAAACGGAGACGTCCGTGAAGATGGCCACCGGGGGCAGTCGTATGCTGCCATTGTCTGTAGCCGTTATACGTTATAGTCGTCGACTGTGGGCCATTGATTTGTCCCTAGTTCGGCCACCGTCCAATTTCCAGAATAAGTAATTCCGCCAGAAGTCTTGGGATCGTTACTAGAGGTGATCAAATGCGAACATTGCCAGCTCAAAACAATGACATCGATACTTAAGCCCCAATTGTCTAATAATACCCACGTAGACGGAAAGTCGGGTTCATTCCTACACAGCCGCCTATGTGGGCCGAAAGCGCGTAATACCTAAACCCACATTAAGAATACTTGTGCCGCATAATAGTGGAGATGCCCAGATCAAGGTATCAGTTCCTGGGACCCATAAGACAGCCAGTCTGGGTTCATCTGACACAGAAAATATAGTTAGTATCAGTATTGACGGGGACAGTCACATGGCGACACGCGTTTAGCGACAAACATTGGAACAAAGAACGCGTAGTTTGCACGTGATCAGAGACGCGTTTACGCGTTTGATATGATCGGAGTTCTAAACACGGTCATTTTGTTGGCAACTCAGCAGTGCCACCTGTTTTCAACCGGACCACCACCATCTCCTTCTTCTTCATCGTCGTCTTGGACATGCAGACCACTCGCCCAACCCGCAGCTCGGTCCTTGGAAAACGTCCACATCGACAGCAAGATAGCTTGCCGTTGTCGCTGTCAGTCATACCATCATGCGACCTACAACTTCAGACCCCGGATACAACTCCAAATCCAAAACGTATACGCACATCAATCACTGCGATAGATGGCGACTCGAACAAGGAGAACGTACCACCATACAGTCCTGAATCGATGACCGTCGATCCACTTTCACCGAGAGCTACAAGAGCTCTCCGGCGTACGACCATTGAACTTATTACCACCCCATCTCGCCCTAGAAGTCAGTAATTCGTTCAGTCTAAACTGTCCCCACTAATAGTTATTTGTCCCAGCCATGAGGAGACAGGCGTCAATGGCATCGTCACCTACCACACCTACACCTGAAATCTTGCAACTTGCCATTGCCACCCCTCCACCAACACCACCCATGGTTCTAATCTCTGTGCATGCTCGAGCGCGAGCTCTTCTTCGTCCCACATGCAATAGTGATGACAACGAGATCGCCGGACGCGACGCAGAACACACTGTCATTCAACAATTTCTTACATCTTTTCTGGACGGTTTGGTCACAGATGGCGAACAGTCGACTAGCCTTTATATCTCGGGATCGCCTGGGTCTGGCAAAACCGCGCTGGTAAACTCCATCCTCCGTTCACTGAACACGGATGTGAAAGTCATCTGCATCAATTGCATGGCACTCAATAGCTTGGATGCACTTTGGGAGAGATTACTCGAAGATCTCCACGGTGGCTCAAAACGCAAACCTGCTGGAAAAGTCAAAGGTAGAGAGGCAGTAGAAGCTCTGCTTTCAAATCGACAAACAAAATGGTATGATTTCGTTTGCTTTGCAGAAGCAAGCAACTGACTAGCCCAATAGCATCGTACTTTTAGATGAGCTCGATCATATCACACCTAATGTTCAATCACTGTCATCAATATTCTCCTTACCCAACGCCACTCCGTCCACTCTTCGTCTTATCGGAATCGCAAATACTCATACCCTTACATCCTCTTCCTCCTCCATGTCGTCTATCACTGCCGCAAGTAACGTACGCACTCTCCATTTTACGCCGTACACTTCTACCCAACTCCACCATATCCTACAATCCCGGCTCAAAACTCTTTACGAGTCTGACGGCAGCGACGATGACAAGAACGCAGCAAACGCCAAAAAGTTTCTTCCGCCTCCGACCCTTATGTTACTTACGAAGAAGATCGCTGCACTGACGGGCGATGTCAGGAGTCTCTTTGAAGTCCTCAGAAACGCCATCGACCTCGCCATAGCCGCTCCCTCTCCGTCAACGCCTTCTCCGCCCACTGTCCATGAAAATTTCCTCAACCCACCTTCACCCAGCGTAAGTCCCACTCATATTTTGGCGGCCCTTAAAGCCTACACTCCATCATCTACCTCGGCCTCTACCGTCAAACCTACCACATCTACCCTCACTGCAATAGCCACCTCGTCCACGAGCAATAGCGAGATCGTTGCTAAAGTCCACAACCTCGGGCTTCAAGCCCGCCTTGTCCTCCTTTGCATTCTCCTGGCGTCGAAACGTGTCGAGGCAAATCTTCCCCTCTCCTCCAGCACGCCCTCCCTATTAACCTCGCCCAAGAAGAAATCCCTTGCCTCTCCCATCAAGCGTTCTGTGTCTCTGCCGAACCCCTGTACGAATTCCATCGGGGTAGGAATTGATCCGAACCAGCTGCACACATACTACAGTGCTGTGCTCAACCGTAGTGACAGTGGCATGTTTGATCCCGTGTCACGGAGCGAGTTTGGAGACCTCATAGGCGTGTTGGAAGGCGTCGGCCTTGTTTGTCTTGCTGGTGGTGCGGAGGTTAACTCTGGCGGGGGAGCCAGAAGAGCTTTTGGCCGGTCTACGTCGTTTGGTGGCGGTGCTGGATTTAGTGGCACAGGCAAGGGGAAAGCCAAGGGTGCTGGCGAGTTGAGACTGGCGAATGGCGTCAGAGTAGATGAGGTGCTGAGGGGAATGGGGGTCTCCGCTTCGGATGCCTCTCATGCCCACAGGGACATCAAAGGGGAGGAAGTGAGGGCAATCTGGGAGAGGGAGATATTACGGCTTGGGAGGGACCTGAAGGCTCTCGAAAAGGTGCAAGGGAAGTCCCTTGCCGACGTTGACGGTTTTCATGGCGCAACCGAGGATTAACCCTCGATTTCGTGCTGTTTTTTTCCCTGCCTCTCTTTCACTCCTGCATCGATTTGTCGATCCTGTTCCATCCTCCTCACGTAAGCTTCTTTTATGTTATTACATTCATCTTATTCTCTCTTCATTGCACGCCGCCATCCTTTCACCGCATCTCCATCGCCATGCTTTTTCTTTCTTAACCTCTAGCATGACAGATGGGATTGTACATACAGGCTGCTTGTGCTACGCACATGTCTACTGCTGGGCATGTTTTTGCTCCGAGTCACTGCTTCTGCTTGACTTCGTCTCTCTGCTCATTCCTCTTTTATTGCTGTGTTGTATAATACGTCTGTGACTCTCTACAGGAATCGTACGAGACATACATGTTCGTACAAGTAAGGATACCTATGTACTTGGTTAGTTTACGTATGGAATGTGAAATGAAAGGCCCTTTATGGTTGTGTCATGTGTCCTGTCGCGAAGAATGACAAATGCAATGCGCGACGCAGATAAACGCTGTAAGGGCATGAGTAGTACGTGGAGCAGAACTCCAAATCTTACGATCCTTAGACCGCAGATCCACGTTTGATACTTCACTGACATGGACGGAAATGTACCCCCAGGCCTGTCTCTTGCCAGTTGGCTTTTGTGGGAACTAGAAAATAAAATTGTCGTGGGAGATGGAAGATATATACGTAACGGTGGTGCAGATAAGGGTGTCATACGCATATGCGATGTTGTCCGAACATATTCCTGGAGTGACGGCTTCGAGAATCGTAAAGATCTGTCAATATGGGATGGGCAGTGTGGGATGCGGAGGCAAGATAGAAACGGTAGTCCCTAGATCGAGGAGTAATAAACAACTAAGAATGGGTAAAATGACAATCCTTGTATACTCGAGAACATAATCGTACCGTCATCGTCACGAGGTAACGTCAAGTTCATTTGATTTACAGTTAAAAAAATGGCTGATCGAAGACTTGTTCCGTGGAAGGCCCACAACCCTCAACTCTGCACATGAGACCGACAGCAGGCTCTGACGTGTTCAGATTTCTGTCAATAGAGATTCAATAAGATAAAACACGCAGATCGACTAAAACAGCCGAATTTCTTCGTCCCGTGTTGGGCTACATGATCCATGGATCTAGTACGGAGCCGAACCTGAAGGAGGGTATGTGTTTGAGCAAATGGCAGAAGAGACACAAGGTTAAGATGTCACTGGCAGAGAGTGTGCTCCGGTGCCAAGAAAATTTTTGAGTGGGTCATCGACAGACGGCAGACAGGTCGGACTCCAATAGAATGACTTTGGATGATCTATCATGGGGTTTCCGTGAGGTTAGTCAGACCTGGGTGCAATATCGCTCCGGAATAGGCTCCCCAAAACACAGCAGTCGAACAGGGTTGAACTGACCTCTAAAAAAATTAGAGTTCCAAGCCATTGGGACCCAGGGAATGTATCTCAAACAACCGCTAGCCACGGTCCGCACAACTGCAATGAAATGACGGAATGTCAATCTGTACGGTCCCAATTAAAATATCCCTCACGCTGAGCACAGGAATTCTACTTTTCTAGAGCTCCCACCTAGAGGCCATCACCATTGGTGCCAGTGATAAATTTGTACTTGCAGTCTATCACTGCAGAATAAATAGTATCAAGTATCAGTGAAGATAGTAGGCTCACTGGGGTAAAGCCCGGCCCGGTGGATTTTCCGTGGAATTTCAAGCTCCGCTGATGCTATTCCATGCCGGTCAGGCACCATGATGCTCGCTGCAATTCTTCGTCCATCTGGGAACTGCAATTTGTCTACGTGGTTCCATGTCGAGTATACTTTTTTGGCGCGTATACTGAGGCCTCACATCTACACCTCGGCAGGAAGGGTATACCTAGACATACCTACTGTGGGTAAACGTTTGTTAGCAATCCGTAGGACCTATGCGACCTACATGACCTAACTCACCAGGTTCCTGTTGATAAGTTGCGTGACGTCTTCTTTGGGGCTTTTTCGATATCCTGTTTTTGGAAACATATCCAAGATTCGGCGCTGTCAAAAGAGGGGCAGGATTGAGAGGAAAATTGTCGAAAGTGATTCCAGCTGTCGATACTAGATACTAGATGATAGTCTATCAGTGATGGGAGCCCATGCCGAGCCCACGGCTGGCATACCTCAAAGATGATTCGCTATTGCATTCGGCTCATCGGCATGGGATTTCATGATTCATTCACTGATAGAATCAAGGAAGCAACTGAACAAAGCTGTCGTGAAGGGCCTATCGACATGATATCTGTCAGTTCATAGTTCAGTTCATGCGACACCGGAAACTGCCGATCAAGTTGATTTCGGCCGTGCATCATACGATCCTCTCATCAGAAGATTGTGAATTTTGGCATACCTGCTGTGAAGGTAGGTGTGAAGGAGCACTTGGGACGAGCGAAGAGTTTGGATAACAGTTTCCCTGGGTTTCTATGTTTTGCAAGGTTATTGTTCGGAGTGTAAAACTACCTCCGGTACACAAAGAAATGGACTGAACTTTACAGATCCCTATTAGAACGTCGAAAAGATGATGTGCAAAATAGAGCCGGAAATGAACGAACTAGTGAGCGTAGGTATGAACTGGAGTGTTCTTGAGACTACTCTTGAGCTTTGCCAAACTTGTCTTTGCAAAGACCCTGAAGAATGTCACTGAGGGATCTGGCATATGTATTCTGTTATGAACTCAACAAAATGGTAATTTAAATTTAGGAAATCCGGTAAACAAAGAATCAGTCATGTGACCTTCGGCACATGATTGGCATCAGCGTGGAGTTTGAAAATGGCGTCTAAAAGACGCCTAATAAGTATAAGCTTGACGAACCTGTATGTATCATTTACTATGCGCGTTGCTTACTGTTGCTTAACACCCGGGAATTAACCCTCAGAATAAGTGGTGAATGAATTGGAGAGATATGTTTCTCTGTATTTTTACCAGTGGGACGCATCATAATTACATTCTTATTGATAATTGAATTCACAACGGGTTTATAATGCCATTATGCAGAAGGAATTTTTTGGTTTGTTCATCACGTTCCCACACGGGATATTGGGGAATGTCCCTGGTGTAAATTGAATTTCATTATTCGAATGGCTTGGTGCCACTGGGTCCGATCACCGCCGGCGCCAACCCGGAAGCAGACGGTTGAGATGGTATCTATCTCACAACTATTTCGGAGACGCCTCAGTTATATCGAAACCGAAGTGCTCACTCTTCATGTCTCGATCTCACTTACTTGGATCTTTGTCATCTAGGTACAGGATCGTCACCGAACATCGAGACTGTCATTAGAGTCATCAGATCTTGGTTATTCTACCAACCACTGTCCAGGAGGCTGTCAGAACGTGAGTGTACCCTTTATATTTTTATCGAGTATTTTTGACTCGATGAGCTTCCCACACGATATAGGTCCCACGAAGCAGTTAAGAAGTAAAGCACGGTCACGATGATTTGTTTTCGCTTTGTAATTATTGGCTACGGAAGTCCGGACAGTACGTTACACCGGTATCGACGGCCGAACTCAGCACGTAAAGCTCCACCACTTGCAAGTGTATCGGTCAAAGGTGGCTCCACGAGAAACATTGTATACAGGTTTGTCCGATTGAGTTGATCGGGCTGGGGCGTATGTCACGCTTCCGGGTCGATATAGTTGCCTTGGATCGGCATAAGTTTGTAATAGTGTCTGAAAAGTGAGGAGCCTTCAAACTTGAAGTTCGCAAAAGGTAAAGTCGATATCCCCGCAAACGTTCCATCATACTTCATATTGATGGTAACACGTCTCAGAATCTCAGAAGCTGAATTGGTCTTCGCTTTTCTTGGCACCCACCATGTTGGCCTTGGAAATCGCGGCCATTGAGCCTTTGCGGGCGTGTTGCTTTCGCCCGTTTTTACGCATCTCGGCCATGGCATGATAACACCTCTGCCATTGTGAGTGGCCTTCTAAATTTATCTGTCACAAACCTCATCATCCAACGGCTTCGCGCGATGCCAGTGGACCCGTGATCACTGTCAACACCGTGTATGACCTGTGACAATGGTACATGTACAGCTTGTAAGAACGGCGGGTGCTCCACGGTGACGACAGTGAGGACGACTCCGCAGGTTTATATTTTTTCAGAGGTTCCTGTATGGATTCTGAGACAAAAGAAATTTCCAGCTGGGAAATGGAACTCCAACGCTTCCAACTGACACTAATACTACCACTAACAGTGGAACTCACGTTGGAACAACAACCGCAAGTAAAAGAAGCATTAGGAGGCATAGGTTGGACTCGATAAGTTGTACTGTCTCCATAGATCGCGTATGACGGATCATAGGAATTGTTGTAGGTCTACTTGTTTTTAAGGCGTCGTAATTCTCTTCGCCCCAGACGCAAACGCCGTATCACTACTCTTGCCCCATCACTCACCCTCCCAATTTCAGTTCCTCAGGAACCGCGGATGTCAATGCTGCACCACTCCTGAGCGGTGATGTCCGAAACATAACCGTTCAGGGTCAGCGGTCTACGCTATGCCCAATCTCCAACAAGATGGAACAATTACATCTTTATCTCCCCTTGGCGCGAATCCAGAAGCTGGCTAAAATCCCGTTCTTTGATGCTGACATAAGTGCGAGAATGATGCCTACCTCTTCCGTCGCCATACGAGTCGCCGGTTCACCAATCGCTGTGAGTGGCTCCTGCTAATCAGCACTCTTCATCCAACGCTGCTCCACTCTCTCCTGTGTACACCGAGATGCATGCGTACCAAAAGCCCTGGAGCAGGATGATGTGAAAATTAAGCAGTCGAGTGGGAATGGAACTCATGCCTCTGAAATTAATGAACCCCCACCTGGCTATACGAACTAAAATACTTCAGAGACGATTGGTCGATCGGACTGATGGTCATTGATGTTTATGTATCATACAAATGAAGGCACGTATGGCACTGTATAACCATTTCGAAATCCATTCCAAGAAAGGGAAACAAGTTTGTTTCGCTGTGTTCATACATGTGATTAGCAGAGTCTGACTGAGTCTGACGAAGAAGTATGTGGATGGCACGAATCGACAGAACGCCCCGTGTGAACATCTACTAGAGAGCAACGCCAAGAAATCTGCGAAAACAATTCATGGGCCTCGAACATCAATGAGCAATTGCGCATGCCTCAGCTTGGGCAACGAAGTCGGCTATTTTGCGAGTCAAGTACCGCATTAACGAGGCGTGTGGAGGTGGAGTCGAATGATATACAGGCGACATTGTCAAAGAGCTTGAGGAAGATTTTGTGACATGGCTTGAACAAAGTGGACTTATGGGGATCGACGTAAGCAGGCAGTTGGCGGAGGAGGGAGCAGTGCTAGAATAGCCAAAAAATTGCGGGTCCGTGCGATCGTTGGCAAGTTGGTCCGCGGCATCATGATGTGGAGAGCATTGCAAAGTAGAGAGGTCTTCAAGCTGCTGGCGCCTATCAGATAGAAACCACTGAGGAATGTCCGCTGAACGAATTGTGGCAAGAATTTCGATCTCAGCTTTCCGCCGACTGTGCAGCATGTGCGTCAGTTCCTTCCTGGTACATTTGTTCATCAGTAGTGTGTGACGATCAAAAATAGATCTAAACTCGAGGAAGCGAGCACGGACCTCCACCTCCGAGGCAAGCCACGTGCTTGGAGCATAGAAAGAGCCTGCGGGGTGCCGAGAAATAGACCTAAGATATTGCAATGGGAGAATGCAAACCTTCTTTTCGTCCTGCTTCGTGATCGGCAGCAAACGATCTTTGTCGATCCCAAAACTACATGAACGATATAGGGGTGAGAAGCACGATCGAGATGGAGAGCAAAAAAGCACACTCGTCTAATTCAGTTGACCAGAGGCCCAACCATTTGATTCGTCCCGCGGCTAACTTGGTACTCTCATGCTGCAGGCTGCGACTGCCATATTTATATACGGAGAGAATGTCGATTCCATATGGATCTCCATCAACCAGAGCAAGGACGGGAGCACTGCATAAAGTTTCGACCCACGTCCAGATAAGAATACGGTCGTCATGGAAAAAAAAAACATTACCTGAGCGGAAGAGCATCACTAAGAGTCTTCACCAAGTGGCGAGTTGCAATATCAGGGTAACCCTTGCCCTATCAAACTTATCATAACACAAATGCCGGAAAAAGATACTATCTACGCACCGTGATAATGAGTCCGTGACCTGGTAGAGATGGACTCGTAGTTAGTCTTAGCCTGCATAGGGTCTGGAAGACTGCCTAACAGAATAAAACGTGATAACCAATTCCAGGGAAATTCGACTTTGAATTACCTCCTTTTCAACAATCAAAACCCATGAGATATTGTCGTCAGCACTGAAAGATGCTATATCCTCTCCGACAGGTATCAACACACCCTGACCCAGGGTGAGTCAAGAAAACAAAATGAACAACGGCTTCCCGTACCTCGGTGTCATTGACCTTGACCGTCTCGCCCGTAATGAGATGAATCGTGAGCCCTGCGCCACATATAAGACCCTTTGAAGTCGCACGCTAGATCTACTTGATGAGAATTGATTACACTGTGCCACATTGGAAATGTACGATGTGTAAATCCGAACGTTCCAGTTCGAAGGTGGCTGCGAGATCATCAACGAGCTGTGGGGCATTCCAGGGTCAAAAAGCACATCAGAAATACATTACAAACATTATCCACGGTCCTCTGGTGCTTGAACAGCGCGACGTCTTTATAATAGATATCGCTGCATGGGCATTAAGTCCATGGAAATGTTAGTACTAATGGTGCGCACCGTTTTGTAATGGGTATATCATAAGTAATAGCCTCATGAGCAATGTCCAGTACTCGGAAGAGTTGTGCTAGATAAGAACGTTGGTATTTCGCGCATATAGCCTTCTATCCGCTGACCAAAAGGCTTTGCACTACTTGTGGAAGATTTTCGTGGATATCTGAGGTATTTGTAATTGGTAGCCCTATAAACACTGATCAGAGTATGCATTGATGTATTACCGATCAGAGAGGCAAACCCAAGAACAATTCTCTTGTTTCGATCAGCGAGTTGCAATTCAATCTTGCTTTTGCCTCTGAGAACTTTCGTGCTGAATTCGTCGACCTCAGGTTCAGGGTTATCGTCAGATATATAATGAGCGCTGGGAGAGCGGCCGGATAAGGCCAGCTGAGTTAGCAACGATGTGACCATGTCTTCTATCCGTTCGATTGCTTCACATGAGCTAAAGATTTCAGAATACATCGGCAACTAGGTTCTTAATACCGTCGACATACCGGGTACTTGGCGCGTCAGATTCTGGGTCCGACTTAATGCGCTCGTCGTCGATCATCTTGGCGCTTCCCATGTTGGCGGAAACCTGCCTACCAAGCTTTGGTTTTATTTAGCATGCACTTCAAAGTAACACTCGACAAATACCTGTATACAACGCGAACTAAGGCTTCGCAATCGTCAAGCAATCGTTCGGGCTAGTTCAAAATTGTGAGCCCAGATTATCGTTGTTTATACGCATTCAACAGAATAATCATGCTACCATGTGTATCTTCTCAATATGCCAGACTGGGCTTGATTCGAAATTCGATGATAAGTACCGATCAGTGCTTTGTTATCAGACGCGGAAGGATCAACCGCGCGTAAGATATATTTTCCTTCACACATGTGGCCAAGTCAACGTAGCTCTAGGGTCTATTGAAAAACTTCGAAAATTAACACTCTATCTCATCACCAGAAGAATCGGAGGCCTCCCCATGGCCATCTGGCCAGATTTGATGCACGTTGCGAATGTGCCTATTCATATTACTTCTAACGCTAAAGCAGCGATGGCACCCAGCTTCTGGGCAGATGTACGCTAAAACACAGGGTCAAAGAAGTCAGCAACAATCAATGTTGTTATGACATATGATCACCTTTTTCTCCTGTATGTATGGCCATGTGAATCTGATAGGAATGTATCAATGATTTATTCCACGTAAGATCGAATTGCTGTGCAAAGTGGGACCAACCTTGAGAGCACTCGGTCTGCCAAATACTTTTCCACAAGATCTACAGGCGTGGCCTTCAGCCGACTTTGTGGTTCCCGTTGAAGCCGGAGAAGTTGGTCCTAGGCGAGGGAAGGTGGCCCCTAAATGGGGAGAGGTCATCCCTAAGGGAGGGGATCGCGTAATATATGGATCTGAAGGATCTCCGAGCCTTGCCTGGTGGTATTGTGAGGAATACGGAGAGCGAGTCTGCGATATCATATCCTGCAACCCAACCATTGTTCAGTTCAGAACAAGATATAAAACCTCGAGATGTACCTTCGCATATTCTTTCGATCGACGCCGGACTGACGCAATCGCCGTCAGAGTTTGGTCGGTTTGGTGTGCGATAGCAAGGGGATTGTGTGAGGTTGTGTATAAGTGGGAGGTCGGGGACAACGGAGGCTCCACGGAGTATCCAGAAGAGAATTGCTGCGAAGATGCCATCAGTATGCTTTTGTTGCATATATTTTAGTGCTCATATAACAAACCTGAGGCATAACCGCATAGCTGTAGTAATTTTCAGTTGGCGGTGAGGCAGCCATAAAGCTAGGAGTGTTGTAGATTTGGGTCTCATTGGTTTCTTGGCCGTATCGATTATCTCTATAGTAGTAGCCTGCACATCAAAATAAAACATAAGCACCCTCCGTCAGGAACATACTGGACATTTCCCAACTGACCTTGGTCTGAGCCATTGCGGGATGACGAGTGGTAATACATCTTGACTATATGACAGGACAAATCTACAAATGACACAGGAAAAATGAAAGATCAGAATGATTCATACCCCGAGTTTCGGTGTGGCATTCAACTTATAACATCCCGGAAGTCGAGTCAATATCACGAAACAACCCTTTGATTAGATAAAACCAAAAGATGATAATAGAAGTTTCCATACATGTGCCACAAGGAGTGGGACTTTGCTTGGATGACGCGAGGTCGATGTAATGACGAAAAACGTTCCCATGAGATAGACATAGCAGCTATGAATTCGGAGGGAAGCAGATTATGACAAGCAAGAAAACCCATTATGCATATAAGACCTGATCTAGGAACAGAGGTTTGTATGTCAAAACCACGTGCAACCCATGTGAGATTGTATTTTCATTGTGGGCGGATGGAATAGGAAAGCAGACCGGTTATCTACAATTGGGTGGTATTGGTATTAGCTCCGTCGATATTGGATGCCATGGTGGGATACGGTCACAGTTCCCATAACGCGGAGTTCATTTCGAGCACCAACATGATCAAGGTGTATCGGTGCCTTCGGGAACCTAAAACGACGCACAGTAGTCTCGAGAGCGTGTGTCAATCGATCATTTGGTGTTGTATTTGCTCCAAGTGATGCGTATAGGCAGATCGAAAGGGCCGATTCCGACAGCGGGCCTGTGATGCCGGTACCAAAGGAGATGATTAGAAGAAGGGCGTTTAAGGTAATACAACGAATCCCATGTGGGTCATCAAAAAGGACGGGTTGAAGAGAGTTCCGGATCCATGTTCGTCGGTTCAGAAGATAAAAACGGGCCGAGAAAAAATAGTTTCTATAGTGAATCCAAGAGTCAATTACGACCAGACTTGAGGCTCGATACCAAACCACTGCGGTAACCGTTGCCAAAACTCTTCTCGTGAAATATCGACCGTCACTGCAAATTCTGCACGACAAGCTTCGCACGCCCGTCGTATCAGATATGGTCTTCCCGATGCATCCTCTCTCGTCTGCATCATTTCGGCCTCCATAATGGCAAAAAGGGGATCCGAACTGCGGTGGCAAACGACACCATTGACGTCACGAAGGATTTCAAATGTTACGGCTTCAAATGCAGTTTGACAGATGCGTTTTCGTGAGGTATCCAGCTCGGATTGAAATTCGCAAAACGCAGACACGCCTCTCCCTTCAAGCTCCTTGACGATGAATACAGACAGAAAGCGAGACGTATGTTCCTTTCCTCGCAAGAGAGCCAGCAAGTCGCTATCAGATAGATGGTGCGTCTCTGCTGTGATAGGGCACGTGTACCCTGCTGCGCAATCGCTGGGAGAAGATCGAGAGAGGTCATAGTATGCAGAGGGAAGCAATTCCAGTGCGTTAGCGGCCCGCGCTAGGTTGATAACCAAGCTGACGCTTGGATTAGTTGTACAACTAGAAAGTTGGAAAATGACACACATCGGGTGAGGAATAGTCTTCCTCGGATCATACTCTCCAGACGGGCTTGTAACTTTCGTCTCTCTTATCTCCCACTGGGCAAGAGTATTCGGGTACAATGTCGACAGCCCGCGGATAAGGTCGGTGCGAATATGTTCCACTTGATATTTAGCTGCCAGCTGTAGAATTGCAGAAACCACGCCAAAGTCAGTGTTATCATATTTCAACGCAGAGCTATTAATTTTCAGAACAACGTAACAGACCGAGGTCTAAATCACGTACGTTCCGTCATACAATGCCAGAAGGAAGTGATACACATCGTTTGACGAGTCCGGAAGCTCGAGAACTACACGGCCTTCTATAAGTCGGCCTTGTTTTCCTTCCAAGGTCTTGACAATCGCGGCGAGTGGGGCAGAATGACGACACAGAAGACCTTGATGAACCAAAAAGTAGTGTCCACCAGTCAGAACGGCAAGATTGCCGTCATTGAAACACAGATGAGGGTGTCTGCTAGGCGAGGGCTGTTTGATATTGAGTATTGCAACGTCCGTCGTTCCAGAAATGCTGAAGTCATCGAGTGGAACCATGCCGAGAAGGTGATAGCTGTTGCGTTGCAATGAACCTGAGTATGTAAGCAAGTTGAACGGACAGACATAAGGCGTGGTTCGCACTGGGCTCCAGTGTTAAGAGCGCCCGCCGATAGAAGCTTGATGTCGGTTGCTAGATAAAGTATGGAATTGCGATCCCTCCTGGATGCAAATCACATTGGCGGCGCACATCTGTCGAATATAAGGATTGCATATAAGATGCGAGGCTGCAATCGTGAGAACCAGCCGCGTTTTCATTTCAACCTTAGCGCTTCCTACCAAAAAAATCTCTTTACAACCCTCCACATACCCCACTATGCCTGCGCCTGTTGTCCAGCGTATAGTTCCAGGTGCACCTCCCCCTGCGCCCTTGTCAAAATCTCAAAAAAAGAAACGCAAGGCAAAAAAACCTACTGACCCGACATCAGAATCTCCTACCATCGCTGAAACACCGTCTGCTGTCATCGAAAAGGCGCCAGAGTCCGTCGATACCCGTGAGGGGTCAATAGCTCCAGAACCAGCTATCCAGCCGGAGTCGCTGGCGACTCCTGCACCCGAGGAAGACCTTGGTCTCAAACCTAGTCCGATCGTTGAACTCATCACCAAACGGCTGAAAGCCACCACTAAAAAGATTGTACGTTACTTTGGTCATCGATCACCAACTTTTACTTCAACCTAATCAAAAATTTTATCTCTAGGCACGGATATCTGCTTACGCGGCTACGGATCCTGACAAGTTAAATGATGACCAAAAACGCACGCTAAAGACTTTGCCTACACTAGAGGCTGTCCAAAAAGAACTCGGGGAAGTTAAAAAGGCTGTAGAGGTATGTTTGATACTACATTCAATGTGGCGCATGACCACCGTGCACCAGGTACACGAATCAGAACTGGTACAGGAACTTACGAAGAAACGCCATGAGGCTGAGAGTGCAGAGAAGGCGAGAGTTTCTGTTGCTGTCTCTGAAGCTGAAGTACGTGATACATCACCTCATTTTCATTAACATTTACATTTGATTTTAGACGGCTATCACGAGAAAAACATTCGATCTGTTCAATGTCCTTCGCTTGCGGTCACTACTTGCCGCTGCCGGCGTTGACTCCATTCCAGAAGGTACCGCTATATCTGCCGCTGTCGAGAGTCTCCTCGGCGAAGACGACGAGGTCAGGCGTGCTGTTCTCAATGGATTCTTGTCGGGAGAAGGCGAATTCGAATCCGTTCGCTGTAAGCTACTTTCGTCAATCATGTTTGTTATAAATTTGGACGCCAATTTTCTCAGATACACGACTATTGGAAGTCGCTCAAGAGCCCCTCAGCATACCTGTAGCTGTTTCACCCGCGCCCGTCGAAGAGGCGTCAGATCCTCAAGAGGAGGAACCCTCTACTCCAGCAGCTGCCGAATCAACCGTGGGAATTGGAAGTGGGCCCGCAGTGGGCCAGTCAGCGTCAAGTAGCTTCCATTTCATGCAGGAGAGCGAGCTTGAAGCCGCGCAGACTCCCTTCGAGGATGGTGTGGAGTGGGTGGAACGCTCCGATACTGCTGGCCACGAGGCAGAGCAACAAACCGATGCGCCACCAGCCCTTGACCTCGAAGAAAACACACTCGTCAACGGACACATCGACGAATCCATTCCTGAGGTAACTACTAATACTCCCTCTATCCGTTATTCTGTTTGAACCACTCTTCCTTTTCCGTCACAGCCCCCCCAAACAGGTGCAATCGATTGGGCAGCGGAGGATGATGCTGACCTCCCATCTATCGCCAGTCTGCATACCAAATTTGGCAAATCTGGCTCCGCTACGCCCGTTACAGCGGAGGTCGTCCAGCCGGCACCTGAGCCGTCTCAAGCAACAGTCAGTGTTAACGGGCACGTCGCCCACGTGCCGTCTACGCCGGCGCAAGAAGACGAAGATGGCTTCACACAAGCTAAAGGCAGCCGTGGACGCGGCCGGGGATTCCGAGGGAACGGTAATGACCGTGGTGGTTTCAGAGGTGGTTTCCGTGGAGGCGACCGTGGTGGATACAGGGGTGGTGACCGCGAACATGGTGGTTTCCGTGGCGGCGACCGCGAGCGTGGAGGGTACCGTGGATTCAGAGGTGGTGATCGTGGTGGCGAACGTGGTGGTAAGTTGCTTTCTACAAGAAAAATTTTTTCATGTGAAGCTCATTATTTGTTAGGCTTCCGAGGTGGTAGGGGCGATTGGCGCGGCGGCGATGGTGAGTTCCGGGGCCGTGGAGGGCGTGGTCGCGGTCGTGGCGACCGAGGTGGTGAGTATTTCTCCTGGTGGCTGTTGGTTTGTTTGCTCATATAACGTCATCGCCCCAGGAGCCCACCCTCCTCCTACTCCTGCATAAAATGACCCTGGGTATGCTTGTGGACGACGTGAACTATTTACGATCGGATATTCCCTTGCTATGCTATCTAATGCCGCTCTCTCTACTCATCTTGTAGGACAAGCAGTTGTTGTTTGCCGTCTATCGCGAACTTCTTCTAAGTGAATTTAACTGGTCATATGTATGTTGCAAGGTGAAATGGACGTAATGACACCGATTTCATTGAAAGGTATAATGTTCAGTAACATGAATCGATTTATGAATAAGACTTGTTGTGGCCATAGATAGCACTGCAGGATGTGATCGAGAGTGCACTTGCTTGCAGGATAAGTATAATCAACAAGACCAAACATCCTGTGTAAGTCGACTTGCTGGTGTGTTGTTCTATGCAAGTAGGCAGTGTGGGATGAGGTTTCTGATTTAAGCTGGACCTTGTACCCTTGGAATTGTAATTTGGGACCTGGAGGTAGCCAAGTATCAGTGTGCTGAACAAGAAATGGGTGGCATGTAAGAGCAATAGCAACCGATCGGCGTCCTCTTCGACGATGGACACCCCCGAATATTCACTCTATCTGGTGACTGGTAGAGATTTGCTACCGCCCGGCAAGGTTTGTTTCTTGTCTAGTGTTCAAATATCAGAACTTCATTCCAGGTTACAGGACTACTTTAATTCACTAGAAGAAGTACAGTCTCAATTTGAAGCTCCACGCGATTCCTCTTATTCTGAACTTCATTACTCAGTCCCTTCAAGGAGGTGTTACTATTGTCCAAATTCGAGAAAAGCATGCCGATACGGCGGAAGTGAGGAAACCTAGTGCTTTATTCTAACTGATGATCCAAACGCTGCCCAGTTCATCCATATCGCGAGGGAATCCAAGGTCCTCTGTGATCGCTACAATGTACCACTTATCATCAACGATCGCGTTGACGTTGCAATTGCCGTCAATGCCCGAGGGGTGCATCTTGGCCAGACAGACATGTCCGTTGTGCAGGCCCGCAACTTGCTCCCTGGCGGATCCATTATTGGCGTTTCATGCAACAATGAAGACCATGTCAGAGCGGCAGTACGAGATGGCGCAGATTATGTTGGTATAGGCGCGGTGTGGGGAACACAGACAAAGAAGTTGACGAACCCGATATTGGGTGTTCGAAGTATAGGTGCATTATTGGAAATTCTCGACGGAACAGAGGTGAAAGCGGTTGCCATTGGTACACAATTGCGATTCATCTTTGGTAGTATGATGCTAAAAGGTGCTTCACGTCTAGGCGGTATCAAATCGACAAATGCACTGCGCACGTTACATGGATCAGTGTCACGTACAAACCATATTTTGGACGGGATCGCTGTCGTTTCAGAAATTGTTGCATCCCTGACCCCCCGTGACGCCGCTGAGAAGCTGTCAACCATCTTTCGTGCATTCAAACGGAACCATGGCGTCCCAAGCCACCTACATTCAATTGTGCCTTCGCCCCACAGCCACGTTCTCCATGGCGTTGTCGATCTAATGAATAGCATCAGAAGGATGAATCCCTTGATCCATCAGGTGCACTGTGCCTCTTCATCAATCTATTAACCATCCATTGATGTCACGCAGATCACGAACAACGTGGTTGCGACACAGTCTGCTAACGTGACCCTCGCGGTCGGTGCAAGCCCGATCATGGCTACGGAACTGCAAGAAATGGAGGATCTAAGCCGGATTTCCAATGCACTCCTCGTGAACATCGGCACCATGAGATCAGAGATGAAGGAAAGCATGTTGAAAGCTGGTAACGTTGGATATAAACATGTGTTGCGACGTATCATTTACTCCATTTTTTTGGTAGGCTATTTCGGTAATACGTTCAAGAAACCGGTAGTGTTTGATCCTGTCGGGGTCGGGGCGAGCGCCTTTAGGAAGGAGACTGTTAAAGGTTGGTCTCTACCACCGACCGATTTGTATATATCTTTTATACTTTATCCAGATCTTCTGAACACATGGCAGGCCAGCGTTATCAAGGGTAATGCAGGCGAGCTCGCTGCCCTTGCCGGTTCACTGGAGGTAAGCATGGCGTGTATTGGTCACCTTGTCCAATAATGAAATCTTTCAGGTTAAATCCAAAGGCGTAGATAGCGTCGGATCAGGTTTCAGCGACCCCTCCACTTTTGTGAAAAATCTTGCAAGAAAAGAGAGTGCGTTCAATTTTCGTTCCACGTTGGCTTTCGGCGTCCGAGTAACTAACTTTGGGCTTCTCAGGATGCATAATAGTCATGACAGGTCCCATAGATTACGTCTCAGACGGGACATCTGTTGTGATGCTGAAAAATGGCCATGAGATTCTCGGAAAGTTCACTGGTTCAGGTTGTATCCTGGGAAGCTGCATCGCGTCATATTGTGCAGCGGCTGCTGCTGTACCACTTAGTTCAGATGATGGTGATGGTGAACTGGTCCGTGGAGATATGTTTATAGGTGCCATTGCCGGGTAAGGACAGAGTACATCTACACCGACATAGTACTAACCATTGTTTTACAGAATACTTGTAATGACGGTTGCGGCAGAACTTGCTGTACGCCGCGATGATGTTAAGGGTGCAGGGTCCTTTTTATCTGCACTCATTGACGAGCTTTGGACATTGACGCCTGAAAAGTTGCGGTCGATTGCTCGGTTGCGGGTTCAGTAGACAGTCTTGCGTGGGAATTGTTGGAGTCCCGTCATTCCAGCGCATCATCTTATCTTCTCGCATCTACCATTTTGACAGTTGGCATCAGATGCTCTAACAACGGAGACTCTCCCTGGCGACAATCTGTCACGGCCGACCCAGGCTTCCATTACAGAAACGATGGATGTAGCAAGCCTTGCCATGTAACCGAGTGATTTCCTAGATATGGGAAACCAGCTTGTAGAAACAACGCATTTCAAGATATTAACCGTCGATCTGAAGGTAGAACATGAGTGCTAGGCAAAGGGCGGTTCTCCAACTTACAGGATAGGACAGATTGCATGGTTCTATTTTTAGACTATACCCGTCGTTCTCCTCTGTTTCACGCGAAGTGATCTGATGAATTTTGGTCTGCCTCCACTGAACTTTGGAAAATGGTGAACAGTTAAATGGGGATAGCTAATTAATTTGCCCGTCTAGAACACTGCTGCCGGTGTACCAGACATGCCATAAATACTATGTATGTTGAGTCAGTTCCTTTTGCTTGTGTATTCTGTTGCAGATGTTCTTTTTCTGTGAATGATCACTGCCTTTCGACAGTCTGAAGGTCCTGCTCCTCTCGTTCGTTCTCTTTCTCCAAATTCATCTCCTACCTTCCACGCATACTAGTACAAAGTTGCGATGCCTTCACTTGAGCTTACAATCGAAGATACCTCTCCCATTATCACATACTCCTCGAACTGGAGACCAGGGACGAGTGCCGACGATCCATTGATGGACCGGTGAGCCATGTCCATCGTTGCTTCTGTAATGACACCTTGGCCCAATGTCGTGATCATTCTTTTGTGACTCGACAGATATTCCCAAAATTCATTTACCGTTACCAACGTCAACGGCGAGACCGTATCTTTCTCTTTCAATGGGACAGGTGTCCAAATTTTTGGCGCCAAGCGTGGCAACCATGGCCCCTACCACGTCAACTTGGATAAGAGCCAAAATACAGGATTGAATGGGACGGCCCTCGATCCTGGATTGTTTCAAACGTCACTTTTCTCAGTCTCAGGTCTCCAGCAAGGTCCGCATCAAGTTACACTGACGAATGACGCAGCTTCATATGTGGATATTGACTTTGTTCGTAATTGCGCTGTAGATCCTGTGCACAAATTTCACCCTCTTCGTAGATCACTTGGCAGACGGACATCGGTGCTTCAGGTGATAATATTATAGTCGATACGTTCAAAGACACGCACCCTTCGTTTGTCTATTCGCCTTCTGATGGTACCTGGACAACGAATCCGAGCCATCTGGGTAGTTTCCTTGGCGGAACTGGGCAGTACGTAATTTTCTGATATGGATATGTTTAAGCACCTCACATCTCACCTTTTCCCTGGATAGTGCTACGAATTCTTCAAGTGCTTCCTTTATATATACGTTTCAGGTTAGTTGTGCGAGATTCTGTGCGGAGGACATTGCTGACATTTGACTCAGGGTACCCCATCTCCAGTTAGATCTGCTGTAATCACTGAAGCCGTTCTTAGGCATTGGGGTGTCTCTTTACGGTCCCGTAGGCCCAAACGGTTCATCTTATGCAGTCCAGTTGGACGGCCGCTCATTGGCGACGTTATCGTCGACAAAGTCGTCCTACAGACCGCAAACGTTATTATATCACGCTAATAATCTGGACCCTGGAGTACATCATCTGCAGCTGCAATGCCAGTCGGTGTCGTCGACACAATTGTGCGCTATTGACTATGCAACTGTGTACTCCACGTCCTCACAGTCGGGGTACGTCACTACGATTTGTCCATGTAGCTAATTCACACATTGGTAATTGCAGCCAATCGAGACATAGCTTGAGTATCGGAGCGGTTGCTGGAATCACTGCTGCTTCCGTCGTCACGTTGTTTCTTTTGCTTGGTCTATTGGGACTGCTGTGGTTCAGGGTTCGACACCAGTCTGGTGAATTGAAAGCCAGTCCCAGTGCCTTTGGAGGGACGGGGTCTACTCCTAGAGACCCTGCTCAAATGACGACTGTCGTCAATCCCTTCGTATCCTCCCCTTCTCCCCCTTCATCTCGTAATGTCCCGTATGATGTATCTCAACCCCCTCGCAAAGGTCAAGTGAGATTTATCGCTGTCAACGAAGGGTCCCACGCAGAAGTTACCCCAGAATTTGTAAGGAATTTTTATTTTGTTCTAGATGTTCGTTTTAACCATGTTCGCCAACAGACTTTTCCCAACACCTCCGGTTCCGCTTTCCCAATGAATGCATCGAGTTCAACAGTGCTCCATTCCCCATCGCAAAACACAAGACCCCGCTCTGTACAACTATTCCAGGCCCCGCTCACTCGGGGTGATGGTGATGGGCTTCCCCCTGGATATTCAGCATAATAGCACACTATCTAATCCAGCCGAGACGGAATGCAAGCCCGGCGATTGGACCTACTCCGACATCCAAAACACATGTCTTCTGTTTGGGGTTTAGCTTTAGGTTTACCTTTCCGTCTCCACGCACCATGTCACTTTCGACCGTTTCATGTAGTGCACTGGGCTGGACATTTCATGTAAGTTCCCCTGAATGTGTATGATCAAGTGCTGTCCACGTACATTTATCATTACTACTATACTTACATGGACGATGCTGTGCGAAAAGCGGGAGATGTCGCATCTCTTATCATATGTGTGTAAGGATAATGCCAAGACAATGATGCTGTAAATGTTGTGTGCGAAGTTTATGTAATCCGAGTACGGTGATCCTCGTTCTATGGCGATGGCGAGCAAACTGATATGTACTGGACGAAACGTTCTTTACGCGGGAGCTGAAGTTCCGCAGCCTGCTACTATAATGATCAACACGGAGACTGGAAAGATTACTGAAATTCTTCCAAGCTATCAGACCCGAGACATTCTTCACAACAGTACTGATCAGGATGACATCTGGATAGACGCGGGTGATAAGGTAGTGTTGCCTGGTCTCGTTGAGTGCGTTGTTCCGTCGACGACAAAAGTCTGGTGATAGATCTGGTGAACAGTGCCCATGTCCACTTGAATGAGCCTGGCCGAGAAGACTGGGAAGGGTTTGCAACTGGAACTAGAGCTGCAGCCTCTGGTGGCGTAACAACAGTTGTGGATATGCCCATCGATTCCATCCCCCCGACAACTACGGTGAAAAATTACGAGGCCAAACGGACGGCTGCTCATGAGCAGTGCCACATAGATGTAGCGTTCTGGGGCGGGGTCACCCCAGGAAACCTGGTTTGTATATAGATGATATGCTTACTGCATATCATCCTGAATGCCATGCTGTCACCGTCTCGTTTGCAGGCTCATCTTCAACCTCTTCTCGACGCAGGAGTCAAGGGATTCAAGTGTTTTCTTATAGAAAGCGGTAATGACGCGCGTCTTGCTACGCTTATTCACGCAGCTATCTACTGATAATATTAAATAGGAGTTCCCTTGTATCTCAAAAGTCGACGTGGAAAAGGCTATGGACTTACTGCAGGTAAGTATTTTGTCAAACTTGGCGCGGCACATCCCACGTGCAGGATTCATAATTTAGAACCTCCGGACTGTCCTAATTTTCCATGCCGAGATACAGACTAACGCAGTTGACCTGCCAAATGAACCACCTGACCCAACATCGTATTCTACGTTTCTCGACTCCTGTCCCGAGAAAATGGAGACGGATGCTATCACGCTTATCACATCTCTGCAAGAAAAATATCCCAACCTGCGTTGCCATATCGCTCACCTATCTGCATCATCTGCTCTGCCTTCCATTCGTGCTGTCAGGTCCGCTGGCATGAATCTGACCGTAGAGACCTGTTTCCATTACCTTTGTTTGTCTGCCGAAGGCATTCCTCGGGGTCACACTGAATTCAAGTGTTGTCCGCCTATTCGCGAAGCGACCAACAGTGATCTTCTGTGGGACGGGCTCAAGCAAGGTTTGATTGATTGCGTTGTGTCTGATCACAGCCCATGCATCGTAGAACTGAAGAAGCTTGATGAGGGTGACTTTATGAATGCGTGGGGAGGGATAAGCACATTAGGCTTGGGACTGAGTTTGCTGTGGACCGAAGGGGCTAAAAGAGGCGTTACCATTGCCCAGATAATTGACTGGACGAGCACCAAGACTGCGGAGCATGCTGGCTTAAGTCATCTTAAAGGTCAATTGAAGGTCGGCCTTGATGGAGATTTCATCATTTGGGATCCTGAAGCAGAATTCACGGTATGGCTGAATCTATTGCTCACACTCGTGTTTCATAATGATATTCTAGGTTACAAAAGAATCACTTAACTTTAAGAACAAACTTTCGCCATATATTGGTACAACGCTGCGTGGTGTTGTGGAGAAAACGTACCTGCGCGGTACTTTGGTCCATAACGGCCTTGAACATTCGGGCCAGGTTACGGAGAGGACGGGAAGACTGCTGTAACTAACCAATGTGTCCCTTCACGATTATTTATGCCAGGAGCATAGCCAGTCACCAAGGAATCGGTGCCTTCATCTGGTCAGCTTGACGACGTCATTTGGCTGATTCTGAATCACCGAAAAGCACTGATTCTAGGTGGTTGATTCTCAACATCTAAGTCTTAAGGACAAGTAATTGGATTACCAGAAAGAAACCGCCCCTATGGAACTTAGCTTCGGAGTAACCGAAAAATCCACTATATGCTGTCCCCTATTCACGGTCTGGCATACATATCCCCCTATTAGTCGGAGACCCCGATACGAGTTTACGATCCTAATGTTTTCTCCCCGACGTCTCTATAGATGATGACGAGAGACAACATGGGTTACCGATCCGCCTGTACTGCTGGCAGTCCGCTGATTTTGGACATCTGGATAGCGAGACACCTGGAAAATGAGAATAGTATGTACTTTGTCTCTGCTTCTCCTTGCTGGTCCGTCATTATCTCTATCGCTGCGCAGAACATGAAACAAGGCGAGAGCGGCATCATTTATGGTCTGACACATGGCCTACCTCGATATCGATATGTTATCCAACAGACGGAAAGGGAGATCAAGTTCTCCTTTCATCATGATATCAGTTTATCGAAAGCGAAGATAAAATAACCTGGAAGCGCAGGGTGCATGAGACGTTACTTGCAATCTCGTCATGGCGGTTTTTTCCCTTGCACTGCGGAACAACTTATCAGATCTGCAGCTCAGAAGCCTGGTGCCAGTGTTCCCAAATCGAGTCAGGTGCGGATGAACACCTGCGATCAACTTCACTTTCAGTTTTTGCAGTCGACTCGTGACAAACATCATAGGTATAGGCGATGATTCTCATTTGGGCAGCCTCAGTCTACTACTTAGAAGTAGACTACGGAAGTTTTGCTCGAGTCAGATGTGGACGTGTGGAAGATCAAAATGAGTCATGACTCTCTTGTCGGCAGCGGTCGTCTTGAATAGGCGGGAATTAGGTCGGTGACATCGTATAAGTCATATGCCTCCTCGATCGACAGCGAACATCTTTCGTATGTACAGAGTCGATTGTACAATAGTCACAATCGTTTTGTACACAGCTAGCTCGTTTACCGGCCTGCCGCCTCACGATATTGAACCCAATCATCCCTGCCGAAACGTTCACGCCCTCAGTTAGCCTCAAAAGCTCAGGCCTCAGGGTTCTAAAGGTTCTAAAGACTGGACGCGTTAATTATTTGTCTAAACTAATCATTATACGTATATGTTAGATCATCGTGATGTTGGCCACCACAGTTGTCACTCGGACCGCGTTGGAAATTCTTCCTTGCTTCCTTCTAGCTCTGTCTGCGCGTCCAATTCTGTGACTAGAGCCTTCTCTTAGGGTCCTACACTGTCGGCTCACCCAAATACCGAAATCTTCCAGTTCTTCCACGATGTTCGGAACGTTAAATATTTTAGGTTTGCTTGGCTTCTGAAGACACTGTAACTTACTGCGGAACCGATCAACGACAGCACTGCGGATTAGGGCGCGGTCGAGAAGGGTCGAGAGAGCTGCAAGACCTTCCACGGCCCCTCTTCGAAAGTTTGCATCGCCCGACACAGCCTTGAGTGAGGCTTAGGACTTCCAGAGCCACGGAATCCGGAAGCCTGTCCCGTGGCTGTTTCGTTCGCTTTTCAGCTCCACTCGTTGGTGGTGTGTTCCATTAGGAGCACTAAGGTACGTCATATCCTAATTAGGGATTGGCTTGCGGTGCCTATATATTCCTTCGTTGGAGCGTACACGTCGCTCTAACACCTCCCGTCAACTACCCTTCGTCTTCTTCTTGGGGGACAGTAGTGAGTTTTTCATGTTTTTGCGTTCTTCCGCAATATTCATATAGTCCCAGCTAAACGAATCACGATCATAACGATGCCAGCCTCTGCAGCTTTCCCCGGGCTTCTCTTAGTCTTTATTGCCACTGTCCTTCTAGTATTTGTGAGAACCCCTTTTTCGTACTATTCTATTCATCCAGTTGACACTGTTATAATTCCAGGTCAGCGTCTCAGTACCAACATGGGACAAGATATCATTCCTAAACGTGGGCACAGGACCAAATCAAGTAAGCTACGGCGTGTTTGGGTACACGCATAGCACAATTGCAATAGGCTATACTCTCCCAGCTTTGAGGTGGGCTCTTATAAACATCTTTCGCTTGTCATGTGGCCTCTAACGGCTATCATTTTACATAGCACCATTAATCTTAACACTCGAGTTCTGTACAATCTCACTAAGGCCCTCATTCTCCATCCTATAGGCGCAGGTCTTTCAGGGCTGGCTCTTATCTTTGGGCTTTGCGGCGTGGGCTATCATCGCGTAGGCACAATACTCATGACCCTACTCTCTGGCCTTGCAGGCATCATCACACTTGCAGCTTTCGTTGTTGACATGGTCCTGTTCGGCTTGGCACGTCACCGATATCGTAGCTTCAACATTCCCGCACAGTACGGGAATGCTAATTGGTTGACACTGGGTGCCCTCGTAGCTCTAGTGCTCGGCTTCTGTGCATCCGCATGTGGTTCATTTGGGCGGTACAGCAGAGTAAAAAATTCCTACTGAGCAGACCTGGATACCACTACTACTATTATCATGAAATTGGATCTAAAGTGAATTGCAAGCGACTGTAATTGCTAGTTTGTGGACTCTGATACCTAATACCCATTACAATATTACCTACAGTTCTATGGTTGACCTTTTCCGTTCGTTAACCACTTATGACTGGACTTACTACTTGCTACATTGGCACCTTCATTTACGGAAGATGTATTCAAATACTGTAAATTAGAACGCCATTGCTACGCATACATCTTATTCGTCGACGCCAGTAAGCAACCTTCACGTTCGGCACCGCGTGCGTGATGGAGTGATCTAACAAACGTCTTTCCTTCTGGGTTCCTCCTTCAGCAGTTCATCCGCATATACCTACAACTCCTGATAGGGTAGTGAGGTGTCTGTAGACGCTTCATCCATATAGTACGATAGTTTCTTATTGGGACTGCGCCGCAATAAATGCCCCCAGGACATTCTAAGAGACCCGACAGGCTACCCCCTCCCTTGGCTCTCCTGATTCCCAATAACGACCTCACGAAGATTGACCCGAGCCACACACACTTCTCGTCCTGCATGTTCTCGCGGCAGTGTACTAATGCTTCCTTTCCATCCCTGCTGCGCTTCTGACGACTGCGCCTGAGTAGTTAACCCCAAAAAGCGATTCTTGGATCACGAAGAATATGCTGTTATCTTTACCCAGAGTTTCTACATCACCTCGATCAAGGCAGGAGCAGCGACACTTGTAGAGGTGTAGCCGCCGGAGAGTCAATGATCTTTCCAACGATATTATATCTCTTGAAATACATCAATGTCAGCCATGCAAAAACTAATTGCTTATTGAACTCACGTGAAGAAACTATGATCATCCAGGATCTTGAGCTGTCTGTCGCTCAGGTCGCTAGAATCTGCGATTGCATGCTCGGGCTTCAGGCTGGGCATGGCTAGACCTTGACCCGTCTTTTCCCGCAAAAATGTTGTACGACTTCCCTGGACCATACATGTCCGCTTTACGTGTCACGTCAAAGATAGCTCCTATTAATGCCAGGCAATAAGAAATTGTACGGTGCTAAAATTGTACGGTGCTAAGAAGGCGAGCTAGAACCTTACCTTTGATGGCGACGTATATTGGCCGTTCAGTGTTCGAGCCATCGTAGTTCTTCAGCTGCTCCGCGGTGAATGGATCATCTTTGTGAGGATTGAGGTCGTCCCTGGGAGGCGACATGACAGATTTGGGTGGTGCTAAACGAAGAGCACCAGAGCAAACGCGTCGAGTTTCGTCAATTCAACCATTATTATTGGAGTTTTCGAATGAGCTGTCCTTTAGCTAGTTCCTGCGGTGGTTGGAGGATTGATAAACATCTTTACCTCCTGCTTGTACATTCTTGAAATGACACTGAGCCCACTTTAAGTTTCGGTGTCGGGGTGAATGGCGATTATCAACATGACCGAACCCGGGCCGGGAACGCCGAACATCTCTACAACATGACAATTATCCAGTACATCTGATACTTACTCACGCATTGGCTTCGGGTGTCGAGTATATACTCTGGGCAGGGTCTACTGATGGTTTGTGAGGGGTGCAAATTGGTAGCAACGTATCGGTGTGGGTTGTCCTCGAACATTTAGCACTGGGCGTCGCCGGTGCTTCTCGGTATGGCTTCAAAAGCAAGAAGCATAATCAGATTCATGAAGGGGCTGAGGACCCTCATGCAAAACTCATGGGTGACGCCGCATGCCGCCAGTCACCTAGATCCTGGACAGAAACCACCTAACAGGGGTCCTGTACAAAGTTTTCGGAAACGGCTGTAATTAACCTGAGAAGGAAACACTGGTCAGCATGTAAATGGGTTTTATGAGCAAAGGATGGACTTCATGTATCTGTTGATCCCTCCTTTCAGTATCGGGAGTAGTACCACATGCAACCAAGCGGGGGAATGAGCGAAATCACCTCTGAGAAGTTCTCAATGATGTCGAGGAGGTGGCCACGATGGATTTGTACCTTTCGTGACAAATCTAACTTTAGCATACGTGTTGTTTGGCTTTATTCAGTTCTTTCCTTGACTGGGTCGACCTCCGCACTTATGATAGGATCCCTTGAGTGTGAAATTATCTGCTAACTTTCTGCGATTTTCACCAGGTACGGTGCTCACAGAGAAACGATATTCTCGTTCCCACTCATACTCCAAGTAGATTTATGACGGTTATAGATCTGATTCTGTCATGAAACCTCCAACACACAATTGCATCCTACTTTCAGGTGACAAGAAACTCTGAAGCTTGTTGGCCATATCGCCAACAGTGAACGACCTGGGAGTACCCATTGTACAGTGGGGGAAAATAAGGCACAAGTTATTGTACAGATTTATCTATTCCTGATGCCCGTTCTCGAAACAAGTCTGGGTTTACAAACCATGCCTTTCTATGTACAGTCGAAACCAAATCACTCCGTCACCCAGGCCCTGATCCACTGCTTCATGGTCTCTCCACCAATAGTACACGGCCCTTACCCTGATAACAAAGTAGATGTTGGATTACGTTGCCGACTTCGACGTGGATTTGAAGATCAGGAAAACAACAACTGCCTCGAGGTAGCTGGAGCAGTCACGAATTTTTCGAAATAAATGCTTCAAACCTCCACTTGCTTTCGTACAACAATACAAGGCGAGCAAGCTGCAATACTTGCCCAACAGGTGACGACATGAAACGTTGACTGTTCAAATCAAGTGGGACGATCCTACGTGGAACACAGGTACATAATCTGTCTTCAGACACCCGGGCGCTCATCCCAGAGAAGACCGTAATATTTTTTTGTCCTGTTTGTGCAACCTGAAATTCCTAACATACATATTCCTTCCCAGCCGCGGGAGCAATGTTCTCTTATCACAGAGCACCCGAAGGACGCATCTGTCACTCAATCCTCGAGGGAACTAACAATAGGCGAAGTTCACGCTCTCTCAATATTGAATCACAAGTTCCCTGAGGCTCCGGGGTTTGCTTTATTCCGTTCCTACATGTGGAACGATCTGGACAGCGTCTTGTCTTCAGTGTCAGCCCTGCAGCGCGTGCGTGTCAGTTTTAACTTCGGTCTTCCTCGCCGTATCACAGTGCATTCATAGTTGGGGATGCAAGCTTCCATATCACACTTTGATAAACGTGGAATCTTTACGTTGGAAGAAGATGACACCCTTGATGGGGAGCATGACTCACGATCGGTGGTTCTATAGGCCATCTATAGCTGGGATACCTTTCGACCTAGATATAAATGGCAATGCACCAAACACCCGTCTACTCCATTCTTTTCCATCGTCAACTCTGCTAGGACTATGACACATGTAGCTCCTCGTCCACCCTTTCTATTATATTCTCCTCTTTCTTTTTCTACTCTCGCTTACATTTTTGTTCGTTTGCTTTTACTTTGGCGTTGCCTATGCTCAGGTACTGGCTCTTGCACTGTTTTATCGGATGCACTATATTGATTCCAAATTGCAGGGTCTACTTTGGACTAATCAGAACCTCTCAGGGATGTGGGGTACAGTGATCGTTCAATTGTTTAGCGACTAGCTTGCTAGTTGGAGCATGGAGTGCGACTTCCAACAAAGACACGCCGCTCACTTTTCGCACCAAAGCGCGCCCTCAGGCAATCGTAGGCTTATCTCCTGAATATTTTTCAACTCAAGAACCAGCACTTGAACCACACAGGAAGGACTTCTCGCGGTGATTAAAAGATGAGAAACATAACGATACTACCAGATGGCACCTCCATCCACGGAGTCATGTAGTGGTTTGCACCACGTTGACCACGTACACTCTCATTAGCCACCTACCCAGCGCCTTTAAGATGCCCACTACGAGAGACACTGGACGTCGTGCTTTGGCCTGAACACGGTCTGTTTTCTAACAGTCATGGAAGAGCGCTCATGGTCTCTCTCTTTCGGGGTTTGCGATAGCTCCTACCTCGACAGCCTCCTACTTAACTTCCTCCTTCTCGCCCACACCCGTTAAGGTTAAGGAAGTAGACGCGGCGGAAAATGAGTCATCGAAGAGCGAAAAACTTTCGTTGTTGTGGGTGGGTATTTAGTTTACAAGTTTCGGTTGCATTACTTCAAAATTTGTAACCTGACTCAATTTTACATTGAAATGATACTATGAGACGCGTAAAAAATTATAACTTGTATTGAGCACATGAGTAAATTTGTAATCAAGCTGCGGTAACAGTGCCATGATAATTGCATCCACATCGTCTAGTCGCCAAAGTGGACGTGTCCCTGGAAGTCGGGCAGTCTGTCTAGCACGATCATGGGGATCCTCTTCCGGCAGGTTCTGAAGAAGTATAAAATGGCTAACAATATAATCCAAGTCTTCATTATTAGCAACAGTGCGCCCGAGCTTTGGGAGGGACTTGCGTAGGAACAATTCGTTCCGACCAGCAGAGATCTGATCCAAGGGGATGTTACCAAATAAGAGCTGGTATTCTGTCCGCAGTTCGATATCCCGAGGATTCAGCTTAACAAAACGTCGATAAAGAGCATAGATTATCACAAGCAGGAATGATTCTAGATCGTGTGCAACTGGGTTGCGTTTGCGGTAACCCAAGGGGCTGGCGGAACGGGAAAATCAGACATCCACTCAGTTTTTTTTTCGGCGGTCCATTGAACCTCCTATATGTATATGGTAAGTTTTGTCACGTGTTGATGTTTCTCAGGTCTTGTATGAAATTGGAATTTTGCATCATGATATAATGGGGTCATTTAGCTGTGGATGTTGAGAGAAATGGTGGATCTCCTGTCGCAGGTAACGAGGGGTTTATCGCCGACCTTCAGTTGGCCTCTATTTCTCAGTCTGGCTATTCCTCATATTCCCACTGAAGCAGAGCCATTCGTTATTCGAAATACCCCACAAACTGCAACCACCTCATGCAACTACTTCGCAACGCATGGTATCTGAATCAAGATCTGTTCCACCAAAAAGCGTCGCTGGGCCATCGACCATCCGTCATAGTAGGTTGTCGTCGAAATATACGTCATCAACGTGCTTATCTCACGCGTACAAACGGTTACCGCAAGGGGCTGGCGGAACCCACCGCCGGAGGCTGAAAAAACTCTGAAGTACATGTAAATGATGCGTTTGGCATGAAACACTTAATATAGCTACTCAAAAGTGGTATAAACGGAGGCTTGTGTCGGAAGGCGTCGTTTAGATCTGAATTGACTACTTCGGGAGCTATAACTCCCCTCATAAACTTATTTCAACCAGCCTCCTACCCAAACGCTCGTTAAGCGTTTTTGCGCAAGTTCCAAATTGGGACAGTTCACTTGCTAACGAAACAATGCAGCCACTGTGACAATCACGCTGCGGAGAACACATATTTGCCTCACCCCAAGTTTCATAGGCTAGTTGCCGCATTCGAAGCCTGGAATGTCAATATTTTTGAATTCATCACATTCCTTCTGTCAACCCCGCCAAAGGTAAGTGTCTTCCCCATGCCCATGCCTGCAACGATGATAGATTCAACAGCCCAAAGACATGGATATTGTTGGAAGATTGACTGAGTGAGCAGATGTCTGATAATGACCGTAGAGGTTTCAAGGTGTCTAGCACCATAACATAAATAAAAGTGAACTCTCATTCAACAAAGACGCGTCGCGCATAGCGAGAATTATCTACGGCAGCCGGCTCGATTTAACACTCCGAATAATCTAAGTCACAAGATATCATGGTGGCTGTGGTGTTTACCTTTATTTTATGCCAGGCGCTCTATAGCGTTTTGAAATTCCCGGGTTTTCCTCGGAAACATTCAATCGCTTACAAGTGCTTGGGAAGGAGGCTGCTATGGCAACACAAATAACGGTGAGAGGTTTGCGGGTCCAGGGCCTGTGCAGCACAGGCACCGTGCACTTGAGGTTGCCTCAGCGCTGTCACTGCTGTCAGTTGCAGCGGTATGAAGTGCACCTGGGTTACGGAGTCGTCTCGTTGCGGTGGTTGTTCTATTTGAATTAAATCTGCACGTGGCACCTATTCTGTGCCTCAGTGTAAACACATATACATGTAAATACATGTATACAAATATATCATAATGACATGTAAACAGGAACCATGTGGTACACCGCCCTTTTCTCCACCCCACTGAGCCTCACGTGACCTGAGCCTCATGTGACCATGTGGGCTCTCTAGGTATATAAGTACGATGTACCTCTACCTAGCAATACAGAGAGTTCTATGCCCTCTAACCTAAGTTACTTAGCACACTAACCAACTCAACAGGTAAGTAGTAAGATCTGTGAGCACTCTACACTGCACATAGCACGCTGCTCAACAGGTTATGGGCCCTGTGGGCGACGTTACACAGCTATGAGCTCCTCAGAGCTCTAGTTGGAAGGAGTTGTACTGTAGCCCCTCGGGGCTCCAACTCACACATTGAGCACAGGTCTTACTACCGACGTGCTTCACTGCACTGAGCACCTCGTTGCTTTTGTGACGGGGTTAGCCTCCCTCTGACATGATGTCATGGAGCGATGATGCGCCCTTTTGGTGCTCATCATGTGCTAAACAAAAGTACTCTGACAGAGTGCTAAGTTTTGCATCTGGCATTTCTAATTTAAGAGCAAGTGACTGATTTGGTGCTTTTATTAGCTCAAATCTTAAAAATGTCCTCCTCACTTGATAAACTCATCTCCTTGTTTGACGGCTCTGGCTACAAGGCCTGGGCTAAAAGTATGAAGGTGTGGCTTATGTCACAAGGCCTTTGGCAAGTTGCCTCCGGCGCTGAAACAGTGCCAGTGGCAGCCGATGTTGCCACATGTAAGGTGTGGAATTGGGAGAATGATCAGGCATATGGAGCTATCTTGCTCCACCTATCTCCTTTCATCAGATCCAGATCTGGATCTGCAATAGGACTTGCTAGTGCCCTGTGGCAAGCTCTGCAGGCCAATTTCGGCCAAGAAGGGCCTTCTCAGATATTTGCAGACTTTAAATCTGTGATCTCGATCAGAGTCCCGGCGCAAAACCCTGTGCCGACAATGGCTCAGATCTCTGAGAGATACCAGCGGCTAACTGCCAATGGTGTTGAAATCTCTGAGATAGTTCAGGCCTTATTACTCCTTTCGGCATTGCCAAAGGAGTACGATTCTTTATCTTCCACCATCTTATCCACAACTGGTACGACTGGTCTCTCCTACGCTGTAGTGAGGGACCATGTGATGGCAGAAGCCTCCCGTTGAGCTGCCTTTGCGTGCTCCAGGGAAACAGCGAAGAAGCTGTCAGCTGTCAAGAGAAAGAGCAGTGACCCTAAGTGGAAAGGGAAGGGATCGGAGAAATCTGGTGAGAAGTCATCCGAGCCTTTGGGCTCTGACTCGAAGAAGAAGTGTAGGTCTGGCAAGGCTGCCAGGGAAAAGCATGAGAAAAAGGAATCTCACAGCCACCTCGCCTCCACCAGTATGGTGGAACCCTTCATGGTGCCTAGTGCACCTTATGCGGGTGCAGTATGCTCCGCTCATGTTGCCATAACCATTAATGGTCAAGGCGTCATTTCGAATGGACTGGCGCAGGCCAGCCCCTCTCGCCTCCCACTGATGTTTGACCAAAGTGTTCAAATGTCACGGCTACATGGGAAATCCATGTATTTCCGCACCACTGACCCAAGAAAGTGACCTAATCAGCCCGAGTCAAAGGTCACCGGAACCGTCTCCCCCAGCCCCTCTGTGTATGAAGACTACCAGGCGGCCCAGGACATGCTTACAGACATCGAAGTGCCTAAAATGGCTAAGAATCTTCAAATCATTAAAGAAAATCAGATGAGTAAGCAGGAAGGTAAGTGCCGCCAGGTGGAAACCCCCAAGCCATCAGCTCAGATCGAGGAGGTTCCTGAAATGGAACCTGAGCCTGAGGATGATGATGATGAAGTCTCCCTCAGCTCCGAAATGATAGTCCCGGATCAATCAATCTGGGAAAGCGTGGATAACATGCTCATAGATGAGCCAATAGTCCCTTTTATGGAGGCTTACAATGAAATGTCAGTCCTTTTCCCTGACCATCACATCATTGCTAACAATAGCTTGACAGGGACGAACTATTCAGGCCATTTCCATAATATTGAGCATCCTATAGAATTTTTAATAAATTATATTGTCGCTTGTGATGCAAAGGCCCTAATCAGGCTGTGTGTGATGTGTGCTGGAAAGGAATGCAAACATGGTGCCCCTTGGATCTTAGATTCAGGCGCATCATTGCACTTCACTGGTGAGATGAAAGACTTCGCCTCCTATGAGGATTTGCCTATGTCTGAGAAATGGCAGGTCAAGACCGCTACCAGCGTGACTTCGATCAAAGGCAAAGGTGCTGTCCTGATTCATCATCAGGTAAAAGTTAATGCGAAGACAGAGTCGCACATCACATGCTTATCCCCCATTTTCTATCTCCCAGATTTGACAAGTTGGCTTATGTCAATGGGAGTGTTCCTTGTTGCTGAGGAATATACTGTAAAAGGAAACAGTAAAATAATTTCCTTTGTCGACAAAAAGGGAAAACCCCAGCTCGATGTAATGCCAATAATACGTGGTGAAACCATCTATATGTGTGATTCGCACATTCAGAGCACTAAGAGATTAGAAGTCGCGACTATCTACATATGTTGCTGACTATGACATTTGGCACAAGCAGCTTGGCCACCCGAGTGAAGCTGCCATGCGACAGATGCCAAAACACACCCATAAGTTTCCCAAGGATCTAAAAATTCCAAGGGACAGGCACATTTGTCCAGGGTGCGCCAAGGAAAAAATGATGTCAAAGTCATTCCCTGGATCTGAGTCTCGGGCCGAACAGGCCTTCGAGCTGATCCATTCTGATCTGAAGGAATTACCAACACTTAGTTATCACAAGTACAAATATTTTATTGTATTTGCTGATGATCGAACTTCACACATATGGAGTCAGTGCCTGAGAAAAAAGTCCGATGCTGCTGAGTCAATCAGACAGTTCGAGGTGATGGCCAAAACACAATATGACGCAAAAATCAAGCATTGGCGTTTCGATCCTGGGGGGGAATTCCATGATCGGGAACTCATAACCCAGCTCAAAGAGGCTGGGATTAAAATTGAGATGTCGGTGCCCCACGTCTACCAACAAAATGGTCACGCTGAATGTGCGATCAGGACACTAATGGAGAAAGCACAAATATTGCACTTTACTGCCTGCCTACCACAATCATGGTGGGAATTTTGTGTAGAGCATGCTACATATCTCTACAACCGAACACCAATAAACTGCCTAAAATGGTGAACTCCGATTGAAGATCTTGATGGCAAAAAGCCCGATCTGAGTGATGAGAAGGTATTTGGATGCGGTGCCTATATTTACCTGCCAAAAGAGAAGCATCCTAATAAGTTAGCTGCAAGATCAGAGCCCATGACATACATCGGCCTGGCAGATGGCATCAAGGGTTGGTGCTTTATGTGCCCATCAGGGTCAATATTTGTCAGTGCTACAGCACTCTTCGATGAGATTCTGTTCCCTCATTGTCCCGGGGCCAAGACCCCAGCAAAAACTGATCTCGGGGATATACTCCCTTCTGGAGATGATGACCACTCTGGGGAATCAGGGGATGATAGCGATGGAGGAAGTGATGACAGCTTCTATCCGGGCCATGGGCATTATGCTCCACTGGTGCCGAATCCTCCTCCATGAGCTCCATCCCCACCACCTTCACAATCAGGGTCTGGAACCCCTAAAATCTCTAGAGACCCACTGTTCGGCTCCTTTGGCGATCTGCCTCAGGGTGCTGATCCATTTGTGCCAGCAGGTGCACCGGGTCCATTGTCCCAGCCTAGTCCAGCACCGCTAGCAGTAGAGGCCCCCATACCTCCACTAAGGTGATCAAATAGGCAGCGATGAGTCCCAACTCGTCTGGGCAATGTCTATGGTGAAAATCGCAACCCCATTCAAATTGAACGAGACATTGCATGGGAGCGCCAATGGTGGGAACCAGTGGGACAAGGCAGGAGTCATGCTCCAGCCCTCCCTCAGGTTGAAGAAGAGGTGCCAGCTGGGCCCTCTCAACCACCAGTGGCAAGTAGAACTCCTCCTGCACAGACCCTGGATAATTTGGGATTAGAGTATGCGACACCCCCTCAACTTCAGGAGTCTGAGGTGCTGTAGATTTGGCACCAGAATCCCAATGAGGAGCAAGAATGGTGGTTACTCAATTCGGGTACTCCATCATATTGGGGCCCTAGAAGGGATAATTATGTTGCCGAAGGTGGAATGGATCTGATGCGCCTTCTGCTTAGCAAAGCAGTTGCACCATCTACAGTATCAGATCCTGTCCTGATCCAGTATCGCGACATTGTGCACTTACCCAAGCCTGTGCAATCAGAGTGGACAAGTGCATGCCTGGAGGAACTAGAGGCCCTCTGTAAAAGGCATGTCTATGACATCGTAGATCTCCCTGCTGGCTGAAAGGCCATCAAAAATAGATGGGTTTTCTCCATAAAATCTGATAAATGAAAATAGGCCAGACTCATGGCCAAAGGCTTCTCGCAAGTCAAAGGTGTCAATTACAATGAGATATTCTCTCCAGTGGTCCGCTACGAGATGGTGCACCTCATGTTTGCTCTGAGTGCCCTAGAAGGCATGTACATGATGGGACTCGACATAAAAACCGCATTCCTGTATGGCAAACTAGATGAGGAAATTTACATGCATCAACCCGAGGGATTTGTCATCCCAGGTAAAGAGCGCAAAGTCATGCGCTTACGCCAAGCATTGTATGGCCTTAAACAGGCTGCCCTAGCATGGTGGAGAGAGCTAGAGATGTTCATGTGATCCATTGGATTTGAATGTGCCAGCTCAGATGCAAGCATTTTCATCTACAAAAATGGTAAAGACATTGTCATCACAATAATCTATGTCAATGACGGCGTGTTCTTGGGGAAGAACAAACACCTTGTAGAGGAAAAGAAAAATGCATGTCTCAAGCATTGGGAGTGTTGGGACACTGGTCATGTTACTGAATTCCTTGGTATGTGCGTAATACAAGGCGCATCAAGAATCACTCTGAACCAAACAACCTACCTAGCCACTGTGCTAGCTCGGTTTGGAATGATGAATGCCAAGGCATCCCCCACTCCACTTCCCATGGGATACGTCCCTATGGAAAACCCTGATGAGCCCAATCCAGCTCTCAGAACTGAGTTTCAATCAGTGATCAGGTCTTTATTGTACCTGATGCTCAGAACTCGCCCCAATATCACCTTCATGGTGATGAAGATGTCACAATTCTTGGCTAATCCGAGTAAAGAACATCTCGATAAGGCACATTACATAATGCACTACCTAGTCAGTACTCAATCATATGAGCTTATCTATGATGGCCACAGCAAACAGGGCCTCCAAGCCTTTACTGATTCGGACTGGGCATCCGACATCGTGAAACACAAGTCCACAATGGGTTACTTTGCCACCTTAGCAGGAGGCATCGTGTGCTGGCAGTCCTGTATGCAAAAAACTGTAGCACTTAGTTCCACAGAAGCCGAATACATGGCTCTCTCTCTGACACTTGTCGGCAGATAGTGTGGATCATATCCTTATTTTCCAAATTGGGATATCCCTTGAGTAAGGTGCCTATCTGTGCTGATAATCAGGAGTTGATCTTCATCGGATCTAATCCCATTCAGGAAAGAAGGACTAAACATATCGACATTCACTATTATTATACACGCAAATGTATCGAAGATGGCAAGGTCACAGTCGTCTTCATCCTGGGAACTGAAAACCCGGCAGATATGTTTACTAAAAATCTCGGGAGGCAGCTCTTCGAGAAATTTAGAAGCTCCCTCGGAATTAAATTCGAGGTTCAAACTTAGTACCTATACATGGCACCTTGGATCGTAAAGCCCCTCCAGGTCGATGCCGGTACAGTTTGTGGGGGGGTATTGAATTAAATCTGCATGTGGCACCTATTCTGTGCCTCAGTGTAAACACATATACATGTAAATACATGTATACAAATATGTCATAATGACATGTGGACAGGAACCATGTGGTACACCGCCCTTTTCTCCACCCCACTGAGCCTCACGTGACCTGAGCCTCATGTGACCATGTGGGCTCTCTAGGTATATAAGTACGATATACCTCTACCTAGCAATACAGAGAGTTCTACGCACTCTAACCTAAGTTACTTAGCACACTAACCAACTCAACAGGTAAGTAGTAAGATCTGTGAGCACTCTACACTGCACATAGCACGCTGCTCAACACTTACAAGTTGCATGGCAGTCATTAACATGCTTGCTGCCACATATTTTATTTTCCCAGCTAGAACAGATAGTTCTTGAGGAGCAAGAGCCGAGCAGGAGAAGTGATTCAAGAGAACTGATTGAAAACTCTTATGCGGGAATCCAAGAAATTAACGTTGATTAACCCTAACTTAGGTCTACCAGTTTTATTTATTTGTCATTTATTTATTCCCACCATGATGTTTCAAGTACACGTTTATAAGTATACATCATTGTCTTGTGTAGAAAACTTCTTGATATTATATAACTTTTGGAATTTTTCTTGGACCACGATTACACATTATTACAACAGGATATATTATGTCAGCACGTGGTGGAAAGAATTTATGCAGATGCATCATTTTTTGTTGCAATGTGGTGCAGAGTAAGCTCGGCTGACTTGATTTGTTCAGTGTTTTTTTGTCTCTGACTTCGAACTCCGCTCGGACCGGGGAATAACCGGTCCTGCGCGAGCACAGCATCCTTATTTCGTCGGGAACGCGACTAGGTGCAGAGAGTGCAAGACAATGGAACTATGCTGTATCTACAGTGGTGAGAACAAACAAAGGATTGTTCTGAGACTTAAGTTAGGGTTAAATGTTAATTTCCTGGATTCGGGCCACATGATTTTGGGTCCCTTAATTTGATCTTAATGCAGCCGACCACGGCCTAATAGAAATATAAAGATCATGCGGTAAAAGACATGCACGCAGGAAAGCATGCTGGTGCAGCAAGGAGAGCATGGATAAGTTCTTCAACGGAGGAGTAGCCCCATATAAACTTACCAATTCTATCAAGAACAACGCGATGGAAAATAACAATAACATTGAACTCTGTTGCTTTGACTGTCGCTTTTTTCAACAAGCGCTTCACGATGGAGTTTGTATGAAGTTTGACAGCAGCGCCCGCCAAGTCCACTATAAGGACGTCAACCCCATCCTCGAGCCGTGCAACCCCAGGATAAATACCCGCGAGCTTATATATGTCAGATTCACCCATTCTCTGCTTCATGAGAATCTGTTACTGCACTTCCACACTATCCAGGAGAGAGAATTCCACAGTGGATGACCACTTGTGGTAAATTGGCGAGAGGCAGAATGATCGCGCCTCGTCACATCTGCAGTCATCTTTACAATAAAACTACGATAGGAAGCGCCATAAAAGGTATGACCATCAGCGAGGCTGACAGAAGGATCCAAGCCCATGTCCCGATTCGTCAATCGCACGAATGAACACTGCTAAGCCTGGGCGTGTCAGGATATCGAACTTTTCCGAAAAGTGGATGGTGCTGTGGGTTAATAGAGCAGCGCGAAAAATGCCGCCTGAAGATGATAAAGCCGATGGTGAATATCTGAAAAGGACGTGATGCAAAATGGAGACCTGCGTAATCAGCGGCTTGAGCAGATGGTGTTTTGATAATATTTTTGGAAGAGCAACGGGGTTCTGAATCCTCTCCTTCCTGTATCGTGATTTTCACGAAAGAGGCAACTTGCCGACGAAACACTTCGCCAGTCATGGCGGAATCAGCCTGACCAAGGACGGGATCTACATCAACCACACTACCTGGTAAGGCTGCCGGCGAGGCCTGTCCTTAGTCATTGAGTAATCTGTTGATCATTACCAGGATTTTTCGCGTGCAACGGCAGCCCATCTTCAATTCCTCCGAATCAGCATCCTCACGCCCAATGATGTCAAAGATGGCTCTCTAAAGAGATATGGTTAACAGCCAATTACTCGCCAGTGGTTCGTACCTGTCAACCTCATGAAAGTGACTCGCACGGCTGTTTACGACCTCTGAGAAGTCACGGTAGCTATCTGAAGTATCAATCTTGCATCAATCTACAATGTCGGCTGAGATGTTCCCAATACGCAGGAATGTGTTCAAGATGTACTCTACCCGACAATCAAGATCTAGCCAGGGTGCAATTCGACTCTCATCAGAGGTTGTTGAGGAATCAATTTAACCAGCCGGTGTTGTTTGCGAAGATCATCTGGTTACAGCACCGGGATCTGACAACCAGCAAACTGTGGCAGGGGCAGGAGGCCCCAAAAGGGAAGTCATCACGAAATCCAGCGTTCGAGCCTCCTGGAAATCATTCCGTGACAGCAGTTGACTTTCAAAGTTTAGCTTGAGAACATGTTCTTCGGCATCCAGATATTCAATTATCATGACTAGTACGTAAGGAAGAGGAGTTTGCTTCCGTGTTCCACTGGTCAACAAGGTTTCCAGTATCTTCGCCAGCCCTTGTGTACAATGGCAGAAGTCCCCATGGCCACTACCCAGTGGTTTATCACCAGCTTTTAATTGTGCCACAGAGGAATAATTGTCATCTACTCGCACTTCGCCTTGCTATTGCATACAATTATGGTCAGTCTATGCTGCTGGGCTCGTAAAACTTCGACTTGGGAGCAGATAAACCATATTGTCTCTCACCTGACTAGTTACCGTCTTTGTGAGGAGCACCGAACTTATTTCCACGAGTGCAGATGCCTCTCTCGACATCTATTGTGAATGGTTCACCTTTGGGCAATGGGTAATCAAGAACCTAGAACACAAAGACAAGACATTCTAGTCTAACGGGGTGCACCTCCTAGGGAAGGATTTTAGCATGCCTTTCCCACTTGTAAAGTATATTGGAGCGGGGGGCACATTGATGAAGGATTTTTTCTGTGGGTGCCTAACTGTTGTTGTCCATGTGCCCTGCTTAACGCTACCAGCAGGAATGACTAAATATACTATCAGACCACATTGCATCTATGACCTTTATAAACAACTATCGAGTCGATATTGACAGCCAACTGTCCAAGCCTTTCTAATATCTCCTCTGAAAGAAGATGTATCAGCGTGTCTGCCTATCATCAATGCAGCATTGCCACTATCCAGGTGATCTAAATAAACTTTTCGTATACACTTAAGTTTGGCTTACATACTATACTATGCATGTATTTCTGTCCAAATTCTACCAAGCGCTAAATTCTATAAATTAAACATGGATTCCGAATGTCCGTTTTCTTCTCATTAACGGGTCTTGCAGGTCTATTAACAATAGAAATTCAACTGGTACGAGATAGCGCAACGGTCGTTTATAGTGCATCGGGAGAAAAGTCGTAAAGAGTGTGCAAAGAATCGGACAGGCTGATTGTGCTAAAGGCCGATTTCGTATCGTCCCCTAATTCTGATCGTGAATCGATGGTTTCCTAAGTAGAAAGTTTGTTGAATATGCAGAGTGGGAAATCTGAAAAAGGACACCTACATCAAAATAGTGATTGGCAAGCGTTCGAGGGGCTAGAAACATTCAGTTAAAATTACGAAATCCATGTTCAATCAACTCACTCCTAGGCGTCTTTGGCAAGCGACAATTCACGCCGCTCTGAAGGATGTGGTATGCTACCAGGCCAGACCTATGAAAACGTATTTGTCACTTGTCAGAAGAAAGGGTGAGCACGCTTTACCAGCCAGTTTGATGTGAAGCACCAAGCCCTCGACCATTGTCAGCGTGGAAAAACTATTGAACAGTTAACACCACAAGCGAACAAAACAAGATTTCTGACCTCATAGAACCAGATATAATCACGGAAATGGGGATCGTAATCCAACCTTGGATTGCTTCCATTCGTTGCCCGCCGTCCCTCCACGTCGCGACCGAATATATGAATGATCCGATGCTGGATTTCCTCGGCCACGGAGATGAGGTTCATGTAATCGCCACTTCCAGTAGGGCATTCGACCTATCACAATCATTGTAAGACACAGGCGGCCGAGCATGCCCTTAATACATACCTGCAGGTCATCACCGTAGTATTGGTAAAAACGTTGCAGACTCTCTATCAGCAAAAAGTTGGTAGCAAGCCCTATGAACATGGTGAGCTAATTGGTGTATGATAATATCAGGGCACGCTTACAGATTGGACCTCTCCAGTTCGAATTTCCACCAAACATTCCAGATTTCGAGTCTCCAGGCCAATAGCCCACCTCGTAGTGCTCTCCGTTGACATTCATCCCCCACGGATGGTCTTTATGGAGTTTCGACAGACTGCGTGATGACATTTCAGGTTTCGCCCAAAATCGGGACAAAGCACGAGAAACGCACGATCTAATACCATATTCACTCAAAAACTCATCCTCATCCAGCATTTTTTCCAAAATTTTGACAAGCCGTTCCTTACTCGCGAGGGCCAGAAGCCTTCGCTCTTCTTTTCCACCGGCTATTCAAACAGTGATCCTTCAGAAATCTGTAACATAGGATGGCATTGCTCACCCTTCATATTAGCCATATTTCGTGCAGAGACCTCAGGCCAGTTATCAAGGAACCATTGAACACGCTTCTTGAATCCAGGGAATCGATTCAAAACAGATGGTTCCAGAACCATTGTCGCATATAGGGGGATAAGGCCCACAAGACTACGTATGGGCAGCTGCATTGTGTTGCCAGGGCCGAACTCGATGGCGTCGTAATACATCCCGTCTTGGTCGTTCCAAAGGCTGACTTCATTATCGCCCTCTCTGTAGGTCATGGCATCTGCAATATAAATGAAATGCTGCGATTGCAGTTTGGGCATTGGATACGGAAGGAAGACGCAAAGCGCATGACTGACTTCAAAAAACTTGGAGGCAATGTCCTCGTAAACCGGGTTATGCTTAGCCAGCTCAAGAGCCATATTTAACCTTGTTGCCTGTGTAAGAGTCAGTTCACCCGCCCAGAGCTAAGAAACGTACATGTTCAAACAGTAGAAGGCCATCCAGGCCGTCCCATCAGCCTGACGCAACGTTCCACCGGTAGGCAAAGGTTCTGAGCGATTGAATGCTCCAATATTATCGAGGCCCAAGAAACCGCCTTCAAACACGTTATTTCCGCCTTGGTCCTTGCGATTCACCCACCTGCATACGCATTTAGAGGATAGTACTTACGAGCCATAAAGAAGGGGGAAAAGTTGACCAAGTGAAATTAAGTAAAAGTTTCTGGAAGACACGTTCAAGGAAGGGCAAGTCTTCTTTTCCGTGTAGTTTACGTTCAATTTTGAATACTCTGAAAGTTGCCCTAGAGTCACAACGTAAGAACACCTTCAGGATTTGGAATGAATGAAAAACATACCAGGCATGTACTGGCGGGTTCACATCGCTGAAGTTCCACTCATAGGCTGGCATCTGGCCATCTGGCTTCATATACCACTCACGTGTAAGCAGGTCGAGTTGCGCTTTAGCAAATGCTGGGTCAACTACTGCCAATGGGATGCAGTGGAAGGCAGTATCCCACGCAGCGAAGAAGGGGTACTCCCACCTAGCCGTAGGAATAAACAAACACATTATCCGCAGAGATTGATACGAACGTACTTGTCAGGCATGGAGAGAATGTCCTCAATATGCATATGCCGCCATTCCTAACAGATCAAAGACATCAAGATCTCTCCAGACAGAAAATAATAAACAACACTTGCTCTGTTTCGAATGAACTTCCTCCCTGGTGGTGGCTTCGGTTGCGCAGGATCTCCCTCGATCCACTCCTTCTGCACAAATCTATAGTACTGCTTAGTCCACAACATACCACCAAACGCCTGCCTCATGATCTGCTTGAGATCATCACTAATCGGGCCAAGCACAAGGGAAGCATAGAACTCGTCCGCCTCCTGTCTTCTCTCCTCAAGCGCATTATCAAAGAGCACCTCGTCCTGCAAGCTTGGATCCTTCCCCAGACGCGACGGTGTCAGCTTCAGCCTGACGACCGCACAGCCACCGTGCCCAGGCACATCTGTGAATGTGTAATGAGCAGCAGATTTGGTTCCTTTCTGCTCTGGGTCGACAAACGACTGGCTAGGGGGGAAGGGTGTGCAGGGTCCCTCTTCTGGGATGTCTGGGTGTTCGTTGCCGAACGACGACGCGGTCCTGGAACGTATGCGAGGCGAGAAAAAGCCTTCTTGAGATTCTGACGAGGGTGGGCGGTGGTTCTGTATGATGTGATCATGGAAGGCATCTTTGACGTATGGTGTTTCGTTCAACCCGCCATAAAGTCTACTGAAATTGGTGTTGTTTTCTGTAAAGAGAAGTGTGGGCTCCACTTCGTCGAGTTCTGGGTCAACGTAAAAGTTCATCAATGGACCGACTGGAGGTGGGGAAGGAAGACAATAAAGGTGGGTTTTTCCCAAGGACGGGTGGCGCGCAGTAATGCGGTTGATCCTGTTCTCTTCTGTTCCCCGGACAGACGCTGTTAAAGTGGGCATGGGTGGCTTTTCCAGGGGCCAAGACCATGTGTTGGGGAACCAAAGTTGCGGGATGATATGCAGCGTAGCGGGATCTGGACCGCGATTGTAGGATGTGATGCGGATGTAGATATTATTTGGGTCATCTTCGTCTTTGGCATACTGCAGAGGGCTCAGTAGTGAGCAGAACGTTAACACAATGAAAGATCGCAAACGAACTTCGACAAATACATCCCAATAACGATCGCCTCCAAATGCATCTGTGTCCAAAATCTCGTATTCTGTAACATCGCGACTCCGATTTTGATTTTCGGCGACCAGCTCCTCATAAGGGTATGGACGTTGGGGATATTTGTACAAAAACTTCATGTATGAGTGTGTTGGAGTCGAATCAAGATAGTAATAGAGTTCTTTGACATCCTCGCCATGATTTCCTTGATGGCCAGTAACACCAAAAAGACGTTCCTTGAGGATAGGGTCCTCGCCATTCCAAAGAGACAGTCCGAAGCAAAGGCGTTGGTGATTATCCGAGATGCCCGCAATCCCATCCTCACCCCATCTGTACGCACGAGAACGCGCGTGTTCATGAGGGAAATGGCTCCATGCATCGCCATTGGCAGAATAATCTTCACGGACTGTAGCCTGCACACACCCAGTCAATCTCCTATCAGCCAAAAGGATCGCAAGGAGATACTAACCCATTGCCTATCGCTGAGATATGGTCCCCACCTCTTCCAGTGTCTTTCCTTCTTCACATCTTGTAGAAGGCGATACTTCTCTACACCTTTATACTCATCGCCGAGAGTGGAAAGAAGGCGTTCGCGATAGGTCTGCGAATCGCTCACCTCTTCAGCCTTTGGCGAAGAGTCGGACTGCTTTTCTCTCTTTGGCGGTGGTGTTGGAGTGGCGGGTGGTTTGGGAATGTTGATTGTAAGTGCTGGAGAGGCTGGTTGGCTTAGATCTGGGGTTGAACTACCTCCTCTAAACAACTTTTCTTGGACTCTTTTGACAGCGTCGGTGGTCATGGCGTCTGAACGTTTCTGGGCGTTGGCAGTGTAGCCAGACGCTGTGGTGACGTGAATATCTATAAAAGGGTTGATCACGATCAGTTATGTAACTGGAACGCGACGCGTTGATTATGATAAGTATTAGTTTCATCGTTCTCACATCATCAACGAATGGAAGATGAGTTCAAAGTAAGATAATGTAGGTCAAAGTAAAATTATGTAGGTAACTGTCAATATCAATGCAAAGCTATACTAGATCGCGAAACAAACAAATTGAACATAAACATGAGAATGTGAATAGATGCATGAATAGAGTATATGTGCAGCTTAAACATGAACTAGTGCAATGCAAGTTGAAATGAAAAAAGAAAGGAGAGTGGGCAAGTCAACCAATAAGAAACCGTACACTTTCTGAACCAGCGGGAAAAGGCGGGATCTCTGGGCTTTTGACAAGAGAGAAGAGACAACGAATCCCAAACAAGAGAGTGAGAGCTAAAGGAACATCTCATCATCGCAGGGCAGAAGACGAGCTTATCCAACTCCCATCGACATCGGCAGCCATCAGGACACTCGCCGTCCAATCCTCGGGTTCTTCCTCCTCATCGTCTAGCAACCCCAAATGATTTGACGAAGCAATACTGGAGGTCGACGCCGCCGCCCTCGTGCGAGCAGGGTAGGGGCGCAGATGACTCGGCACCGATGATAGTTCCGACTCATGAGAAAGGGAGGCAATTGAAAGAATAGACTTCGCCGACGGGGAGGGCGGACGATTGAATCGATCTGCGATTGGGGTCTGCCCACAGCCAGGTGGCGTAGTAGACGACAATGAAGTCGTTGACATCGACGCGGACGGAAGTGCGGGAAGCGGCGGCGAAATAGATGCACGAGGTGGTCGTTCCCGTTTGTCTGGCTCATATGGATCGGATTCAGTCGGGAAATCAAGATCATCAATGCCTAATTTCATCTTCAAGGACGAGCTCTCAATGGGTGTGTCCAGCTTCGGTGGTAATGTGAATGTACTAGACTGCGGTGCAGTGACTGCTGATCGGGGCGTAGATACTGACGAATCGCTCGCAGAGCGCGGGGTCTGGAGGTACGGCCCTGATATGATCGATTTTGTGTCCAGTATTTCCGGCGATGACACATTCCTCAGGCTCGATGCAGAAGATTTTTTCGCAAAGAGTAGTTGCAGAGACGGTTTCTTAAGCCTCTTCCCCAACATTGACGAGGCCGAGGGCGAGTCCGGGCTCCGAGAACCATCTGGCGGGAAGGAATGGAACATAGGCGGAGAGAAATTTGGAAGAGAGAGAAGAGGAATAGAGCGTCGATTCTTCACTATTGCAGGAGACGCATGAGAAGATATAATGCCTGTTGAAGACGTAGGGAATTGGATAGCGCCGGTGACAGGCATAGGGTTGCTGATCACTGGTCTACGCGGTATTGTAGGTGACAACTCCATGGGCAGTTCCGCAATGAGAGGAACACGTCTTCCCGGTTCTTGCGCCTTCTTGGCAAAGGAGTCACACTCCATAGAAGGGATAGGCAGGTGCGCAAAAGATGAGTGAGCAGATGAATTGGTGGTAGAGGTTGTATCCGACTCAGCAGAAGTGAGGAGTGGAGGTGATGTCGAGTGCGAATCAACGTAGTTTTGCTCTCGGTCGGACATACACGATGATCCGTCATCCCTCAACGAGCCGTTTCGAACAAATTCACTTGTTGGGCTGACCAGCTGCGACGAATCGTCCGTATCCAAACGCATCGTTGACACAGGTTTTCTTGGACCCAGCAGCTTCACACGAGACAGAACCTGTTTCCCGCCTTCAGAAGACGACTCATACTCCACGGAACTCGGTAGATCCTCCGATGTCCTCCCCCCACTTTCACTCTGCAAGCTTTCCCTCTCCTCCTCATCTTCCTCGGTTCCCTCTCGGGCATCCAAGAACTCCTCCTCGCCCTCTTCTGCGCCCTCTGGCTTAATATCAATAACGTCAACTTCCTCACTCTGAACATTCATGACTGGAGCCTGCTCCCATATCCCCTCCGCCTCACAGAGCACCCGCAACAGTGGTGGGTTCATGTTCAAGCTCGGGCAAAACACAAGCAACAGATTACTCAGGGGCATCTTTGTCGCCTTGCTGTTTTGCGCCGTCGCCTTGATTAGCTCCGTCACAGTTCGCAGCAGGTCTCTGTTCTCCTCGGGTAGTTTCGAGATGAGCGACTGGAACGCATTCAAGAGTGGCCTCGACGGCGGGCGCATACTAGTGAACGAGGGCATCGCGAGCGTAGATAAAGAGGGAGGTTTTCTTATCGCCGGCAGGGGCATCCCGCTGTTCTTAGGACCGCTAGGGAGGCCTGGACCTCGGGAATGGGTACGCGAGGTTGGTGGGGATTCGGGGGTGTTAAAATTCACAAACTCTTGATTCATGGCCACTTCAAAGTAAGGAATCAGAGCGTGCGTCAGCAGAGGTTCTGGGACTGAGATTGATAGTCTGGTCAGTACGAGCATTGAAAAATAGAATTTTACTCACGTTCACGCAGAAATGCCCTTAAAACAGACGCAACGGCATGAGGGTCCAAGTCGCCAGGCGCGCATTCCGTCATGTCGAAGTCAGCGCCTGTGGTTTCAAATTAACAATGGACATGTAAAAAGTGTCAACAACGAAATCTCACCCGTGTCAAACTCCGCTCGTAGCTTGGAAACATGAGACGGGCGTCCGCTCACACTAACAATGACTCTGGTTCAGTTCAGATCGAAATAAATCCCATAAAAATCACTTGCCGAAATAGACCCTCCTCTTGAATTCCCCAAATTAACAGGTGCTGGGCGCATCTGACGACTAGCGCAGGCAACCTCCTTTCCTCCAGTGCCTTCAACTGCTCCCTCCTTATACTCGATCTCTTTCCCCCGTCGCCCTCTTGCTCAACCCCATTACCAACATCAACTTCCGGATCCTCATCCCAATTCCTCCACCGCCCACCCCACGCCTTAGGCTTCCCCACGCCGACCCCCGTCTCTCTAACTACATTCCTCAGGTCCCTCCCAAACACCACCCCGGTCTTTGCTCTTAGCGGCCCGCGCAGGCGCTTCCCCAGCACGGGGCCTGAAGGCTCCGCGAACGCCTCAGAATCGGATATCGACACCGACGAACCGGTCATAATGCTCGACGCAGATGACGCATGGGGTGTTCTCCTCATCTTCCCTTTCTTCTCCACCTGGTGAGTGTGATGGCCACCCGAAGACGACTGATTAGAATACGTCCTGCCAAGGGCAAGTTCATTCCCAGAGCTTCCAAAACCAAATGCTGCACCCTCCTGTGACCCATGTCCATGTCCATGAGAGCTCGAAGGGCGGTGCTGATGATGGTGCCCACTGCTCGAATACGATGACGGGGCCGTGCCGGTGCCCGCAGAGCTTGAGCTCGAGTACCCTGAATACGAGTGGCCATGGTTGCTATTGCTCGAACTTGTGCTGATACCACCCCATGCGCGCCCCATCCTCTCCACCGCACGCTTTGCAAGACCCGCGGCCGGCGCGAACCCACTTGTCATGCTGATGGCTGTCTGGCGGAAGGATGGGCTAGCGGAGCTGGGGAGCTGGGGCAAGGGAAACAGTTTTTGATGTGAATGCGGGTATTCGAATTGTTGTGGGAGGGGGTGCTGGGGAGGGGATACTTGTGGATGTCGTTGATGTGGTGGCAGTGCAGGGAGGCTACGTTCTTGTCGCGATGCCGAGAGGGGGGGAGGTGCTGGTGGACGCTGAGCAGAGGATGCGGAAGAGGAGTGACCAACTGCAGTCCACGCTGCCAGGCGTCCGCGGATGTTGTGTCCTGTAGGCTGCGGGCCAGAGGAGGATGGATTGATGAACCCAGCGGCAGTTGTTGTGGTGCGGGAGAGGGTAGACGTTTCTTTTGACAATGATGGTGATATGGACGGTGGGGAGTGCATACCCTCTGAAAAGGAGTGTGATAGATTCCGCACCTCAACTGCGGATGAACTAGATGGTGTAACCGGCAAGTCCGGCTTAGAAAATGCAGAGTGCGAGGAGATGTTCAGCGACATCGAGCGTCGGTTGGTCCTTGACTTTAGGGACGCCGTCGGAGATGACTTGAGCGATTCCGTTGTCGATAGAATGTTGATCTCGTCATCAGGTATAGATTTATGTCTGTATCCCTCGCCTCCCTCTGCCATAGACTGGTCGGAATCGTCCTCCTCTGGCATACCAAAATCAGCATCAGTGATAAGTGCGCTCAATCGTTTATTGACTGGCACAATCGTATGATTCGATTGCAGCGACTCTGCCATCGAAACAGGTCGAGATGGACGACTGCTCCCTGCCCCAGGTCGTATTGTAACATGACTTATCGTCGAATCACTCTTTCGCCATGAGTCTTTCATATCCCCCTTATCAACAGCATCCTTCTTTTCAGCCTCCTCTGCCTTTTCAATCACCTTTTCGCCTTCGGTTTCGCGTGCAGCTAGCTGTTCCTCGGCTTCTTCTTGTTTTTTAACCAGGCTCAGCTTCTCCTCTTTTCTCTGCTTCTCCTCTTTTCTCTGCTTCTCTCTTTCTCTTTCCGTTTCTTTCTCCTTTTCCATCTCCCTTTCTCTCTCCATCTCCATCTTCTTCTTCTCCATCTGCACCTCCAACTCCAACTCTGCCCTGTCCCTTTGCTTCTCCCCCATCCGCATGAAATTTACCGCAGACGATATCCCCGGACTCATCGGAATGATTGATGAGCGATTATCTCGCTCAACCGTCTTGGGACGAAGCCTTGACGCAGAATCCAATTCCGGTTTTGGAGGAGGCAGAGGAGGCAGATCCACCGAACCACGCCTTGAACTCCGCTTTCCCGCGGCGCCAAACATGTGTGTCGCGAGCTGTGTAAGGTGTTTAGCACTTGTGTGCCCTAGCGAGGCCCCGGGTTGCTGTGATGACGTGGAGTTGTTCGGCGGCAAAAGAGAGGCTGAAGATGAAGGAGTTGCTTCCATCTGCCGCAGCCAGTGCGGTTGAGCATGCCGATGCTGTCGCTGTTGCTGCTCTTGTGTTGAGGAAACCGAATCGCCCCGTGATCGCGGCCGGTCGCTCATATCCTCCGATTTTTTACGGCGGCCAGCGAGTACGCGGGTGAGCTTCATGCCACCGGCCATGGCAGCTGTAAGGCCCCGTGCTGCGGTTGACGGTGTCGAGGTGGGAGATTGGGCCGTGGACTTATTGTGGGAATGGGACTTGCTGAAAGTTTGCCCCATGGCAGAGAATGGAAGTGACGTGGACCGTGGAGGAGGGCCAGAGGTGAGGCTATTGCTACTACTGGTATTGATAAGGATCCTCGGTAGACGGTGGGAGGCGGAGAGATCCGGTGGAGATTTGTGTGGAGTGCGTGGGGGGATATCAGAGGAAGAGGATGGAAAAGGTGAGGAGTGGGAAGTGGTGGCGGGCAGCCAATGTGTTGTTGAGGATATGGCGGGTGCAGCACGGCCAGCAGCAAGGATGTTAGCGCCTGTGTTGTTATTCTTGGCATGCTGCTGAGTGGAGGCCCAGGGTGCCGCGACATCTGCACGTTCGGATCCGGTTGACATCATATCACAAGTAGAAAAAGATTTTGGGTATTCTGCGGCGTAAAATTAACGATCAGCTGAGGAAGCCTTGACAATAAGGAAGGAGCAGAAACACGACTAGCCAGCGAGGCGATGTCGAATCACGTTGATACATGCAGTTATCTCCGTGCCATGACATTGGCTCTCACAACGAGAACAACGAACAGTGGGGCCTACCTAGAACATTGTATCCTCATCGACCTGCTTGCTTGTCGTGGTGAGAGAGCAGAAGCCACAGGTCATCAACAAACGCGCTTCGGCTACTTCCAGTTTTGTATCAGATCACATAATTGGTCACAAGGCTTCAACCTGTATGGATAAACGTTTGTTCTCAACCTGTGCGATCTATGTTATATGTAGAATTGTAGGGTACATGATATCACATTTCCATCAAGATTGTTCATGGTCTGTGGTGTCTAATAAGTAGTATTTAGAAAAAGTCAAGAAAATCCTCATAGATAGCTCTATCCAATTCAGTCTATCCTTCATCTGTCAGGTCGGCACGAGAAACTCCTTCACCTACGTATCATCAATCGCCAACCCAACTGACGATCAGCTATAAACTCACCAGCTCGTACGTGAAAAATGACGTGGCAATGCTTGGAGCAACCTTGACTGCAACACGCGGATCTCGTTAATACAAGCGATCAAACTTCAGACACGCGACTTACGCAGGTTTGGCCACAATCCTCGATATAGACCAGCGACGCCTTCAACTTGCAGGATGCTCCGCAGTGCGTCCAACGCCCCTGTATATTTCACAGCACCACCTTTCATCCCTGTAACCTGCATCTTCCGCCGCAGTACATCGAAGGGATATGTCAACGTCTGCGATATGGTCCCTAGCAAAATAATAATCAAATAAACCGCAGGCGATGAAAATAGAAAATACCCACCAGCCAAAGCACCACAACTCAACTTCCTCGCTACACTACTCTTCCCTGGTGGAGTAATGATACCCCTCAACAGTTCATACGCCGCAAAGTTGATCCCAACATACGGCGCGACCCCCACCGCCGTCGTCACCAGTCCACGGTATAACCCACGTACACCGCCTTCCTCCCGTACAATCTTCAGCGTCATCCCCCGTATCGTTAAATCCGCCTTACTATACGCAGACGCTGCTGCGGTCGTCGCAGTGGTATGAAATAGCGCCGGTTGCGCGAGGGCTATCCTTGCTGACGCTGCAGAGACAGATGAGGTGGAACTTGAACTTGCATTGGTAGCAAGAGTGACCGAGGCTGTCGCTATCGACAAACGCGATCTCACGAGGTCCAAGGGATACGTTGAGCCTGTTGGCATGGAAATAGACATCGTTGTCAATCGGGGGGGATTGACAGAAACACGAGGGTAGATACGAACATACGGAAGTTATCCCAGCTAAGGCACCACTCGCTAATCTTTTCGGGGTGTCAAGTTCTTTCGAACCGTGTGAAGTGAACCACTTCGGAGGGTGACGTCAATATTTCTTGTTTTCATTGTCAACACAAGGTCAATGCCTACCTTCTTCAACTGCTCGTACGTCGTGAACTGCACCGCGCTACAAGCGAGCGTTAAGGTTTATTTTATGCACGAAGCAAAAAAAAAACAAGCTCACCTGTAAGGCACGATCCTCAAACAATTGATTCCATTCCCCCGCATGAAGCCTTTGAAGCCCTCCTCGTTCCACATTCTCATCAAACTCCGCCAAACACCCTTGTACTGCGCATCCGACGTCCGCAACTGTACCTGCCTAGCAAAAGAAAGGATAAGCATCAATCCTAGAACAACGGAACAAAAGAAACAGCGAAATTCAAACCAACACGCACTGAATGATTTTAAGCCGTTCCAGGGGGCTGACAACCGTCCGCGAAGCAGCACCCGCACATCCTCCCGCTGATGGATCAAGTATTAAAAAACAATATCAAGAGCACCAAGGTTACAACGCACCAACAAAGTAACTCGCGACCTCCGGGGTTAAAAACGCAATACTTGGAGATCTAGACTCTACCAGTACTTGCTGGTGGGCTCCTCGGTCGCCAGAGGGAGGAGTAGCTTGTGGGGCAGCAGCAACAGTTGTCATGATGTGGCAGAATGAATGAATGTGACGGGGTCATGCAGGCGTCTATATGTGAGTGGCAGTATGGCCTAGGGTATGGTGCTTGATGAAGAAGATCTAAGGCCGAGAAACCTCTATAAGGACTGTCAAAATGTACTTGAAAGTCAGAAACTCGGAACAGCCTCCTGTAAAAATTCGCCGAATCATGTGACCGATGCTCGTCGCGGAACGGATGGCCAAAAGTCCTCAGTCAGAAGAAAATTGCTGTACTGATGTAAATGGCTACGACATTGAGGTGTCCTGGGTCCATTTTTATACAATGACACCGTATCAAGTTTTCCTCTGTTCCTCCAGTGTATCGCAAGAACATAAGAAACACAAAGATTACAACGCAAACCCTTGGAGCTTGGAGCTTGCAACATGTGACCTCCTGCCTTGGTGCTGATTTCTGAATTTGGGCCACCGGAAAAAGTGACAGAGAAACTGGTCATTACCGCTTTTGGATATGCAGACATAACACACTCAGGCTTGACACCCTCATAACCCATACCCCTCGGTGGACGGTCTGAGGTATGGGTTATCAGAGGTTATGGCTTTGGGGAGGTAGGCTCAAAAAGCATTCAAAAATTAAAAATTAAAAAAAAAAATTGAGGCTATGTATGCACTACTATTAGTCTACTAAAGCATCTTGATACGAGCGATAAGTCTACGATCTTTGGAAAAAGTCAGTTAAGACACTATTTCTCATGGTTCTCGTCTCATCAAGGCCTGCTGAAGGAACCCAGAATTGCCTTCATCCAATGGGTTCATTCAGGTCATCTATGTATCTACCAATGGTCGAGACTGCATTGAAAACATTGCGCCGGGTTGGATGAGGCTCGAGGGGAATGTCCGAGTCGATGCATCGACATTCATCTCCACCATTCATCTCGACATTCTCACGCGCATCGATGGCATCCATCACCGCCTGATATATCTCATGATCTGAGGTCTCCATCAAGACTTGAGATTCGCCGGCTGGGTTAAGGAGTGATTCAAGATCCATTCGGTTTGATTTCTACAGTGCGCCTGTTTGAACCAAATCATTGAGTGCCTCTCCACATGAACAATGGGGTCCATTTCCGGGGAAGGATCATTGAGCAGTGAAGAGATGGGGATCGAAGTTGATGGCTGCGAGTCTGTACCAGATGGGGAGGGGCTGTCTGTGTCCAAAGGTAACATTCCAGCTTTGCGCCAGCAGTTTCGAATCGTTGTTGTGTCGACTTTGTGCCAAGCAAGGTCTGCAAGCCGCATTGAGCTGATTGATATCGTAGATTTGAGCAGGGCTTATGCCTTCATCATAGTGATCAATTGCCCGATGGATGAACTTGGCCCAGTAGTGAGCTTTGAAGCAGTGGATTATCCCTTGGTCTTTGGGTTGGACATGTGCAGTGAGATTCGGCTCAAAATTCTCGACTCGGATGTTCTGAAGGTTGTCGGGAACGATATGGCCTGAGAAATTGTCCCGACCCAGAAGAATTTTGCATCCTGTTCCTTGAAGCTCTCAATCCCATTTCTGAATCCCTTCTTGATATAGCTGAGCTGTCATCCATGCCTTTGCATTGTTTCGGTAATGGATCCCAAGTTGTTTACCCATCTTCTTGTTGAATGCCTGTGGCCATGCTGCTTTCCTGATAACAAAAGGTTGAAGCTTCTCAGAACCATCAGCATTTGAAGTGAAGGCATATGTCAACCTGATTTTTTTCCCTTTGACCCCAGATTGTTTATGATCTGACAGGCCTCAATCTGGTGCCATCCTGCATATTGGATCAGCAAACAATGTCAGCAAGCAAGAATACAGGCATACCCATAGAAAAGGCCAGTTTCATCCATATTGAAGATGTCATGCAGCTGATAGCCATACTTCTTGATCAACTCTTGGATCTCTCCCTAAAGTGACCCAACCAGTCATTGCTCAACTTCAACCTGTCCTCTTTGGGTATTCCAACCAAATCAGCAAATGTGTTCCATTTCTGACAAAGCACCTCCCCTGTAAGCAGGATCCAGTCATTCATCACTTTCGAAACCCTGGACTCATTTAGTTGCACAATCACTGCCTTGATTCACCTGTTCCCACTGTGCACACCATTTGGCTTCATCCTTGACCCACAACAAAATCAATGGCTGTTTGATTGTGAGGTTTGGATAGATTGGTGCAAAATGATTTGCAGTTGCAGTTTGGTTTCTGCCATCAATCAAGGATCTCAATCCATTGGGATAATGTTGCATTTTCTTTCTTTGTGAATGTAGGAGCAGCAGGTTGACTGAACTTTTTTGCAGCTTCCTTTGGTTTCTTCTCATGCTTAGAGCCTTCAGCAGTAAACAGTCAATGTGCACCACTGGCATGCAAATTCCACATGTATGTACATTTCCATTTGCTTCCTGCAACCTGTGCTAAATCCCCTGCCCATTCCTGCAATTTCTCTTCCAGCATCATCAAGCCTTGCAAGCCCTCTTTGATAGTCTGATGCTGCCTCGAGGTTATCAATGATACATTGCTCATCAACTGTGTTTGCTTCATAATCCAACCAATGCTCATCAGCTGATGAGATGGTTTCCTTCTGAGAGAGCTTTGCACCCAAGGCATTTTTGCAGTCTTTGATTTTTAATTTAGCGAGACCTCTTTTAAGAATTTCAAGAGGTTTCAGGGCCATGGCAAGGGGGTTGCACTTGGAAAAAAACCAATAATATATTTTTTTGACCTCCTAAACAACCAGTGTGGTGCATCAGGACTATCATTTGATAGAATATTCCAAGTTTTTAACTTCCACACTAATTTAGGACCTGAAATCTATGGGCTTTGGGTGACAGAGCTATGGGTTATGGGTTACTGCAGACTTATGGGTTTTAGTTTGCAATTTCCTGTTCACCAACTGGGTGGACCAAAAAAGGCATGGGATATATGGGGTTATGGGTTAACTCAGGCATGGGTTATGAGGGTGTCAACTACTTATATACATAAATGAGCATTATAATGAAGTGTTAGGCAAAGGAAGGAGTCAAATAAGCAGCCACAATTTTTATGCCTATAATTTTTGTGGGGTCTCCCATGTCCATTGCCTCCCATTGAGAATCATCTTGCATGAGTCAGTCAGATGATGCAAATAGGAGTAGATTATTGACCCAAACAGTGATAATGCAGACTCCATCTGTGTTGCATTGAATATAAACACATGGATCAGAATGTAAACATTGGTAACCAAAGCTTTTGAGCTTGACATCCAGTTCCTTGTTCCATTTGTGGCCTGATTGCTTAAGACCATAGAGGGTCTTGATTAACTTGTAGACTCAGTTAGCACCATCTCCATATCCTTCAGGTTGCATCTGAGTTTAAATCTAGTTACTGTTTCTTATGATCAAAAAGATATTTGTCAGTCACTCAACTTCATAAATAACTCTTTTGGGAAGCCACCATGTTACTATGCAACTTGAAGCACATTCAAGCATCCCAATGATGGCTAGTTTCAATGTATCTACTCTCAATGTTCACCTCAACAAGATTTGGTTGTTGCCTTTTGAAGAGATTGAGTGCCATTCTAAATTGCTGCTGCTGGACCAGCTTCCCCTTGACTATCTCAAAGAACTAGGCAACAATGACCAGACTATCACCTACTGAGCATGTCTTCTAGCTTGGGCAGTCACTGGTGGAACACAAGCACCTTGAAAACTACAGCTCCATTCCTGTCTGGCAACCTATAATGGACTTGACTCTTTGATCAGCACTGGAACAGGAAGCAGAAAAATACTGCCAATTACCCTGAATCTGCTACTTGACAACCCAACTGATGGTTTTATTTCTCTGATGATCTCACCATTGAAATGTCAGTGAAATACTACTACATGTGGATATGTACATCTACATTTACAGGGGAATGATTTCAATATCAAGTATGGAATTCCAACCAATGCCATCAATGATGACACACCATGAGAGGATGCTTGTTGGAATACAAGCGATGTATCTTGTCTATTTGAGCTTTCATGAGATCAAGTCTGAGTCTGAGGAGTCACCTGTGATGCAGAGTAGACCCACATCCATTTCATTGATCGAGCTCTATGGGAAGCAGATGACAAAGAAAGAATGCAAAAAGTAAAACTGGGCAGCAAGTCTTTCATTTGGTTTGTATTTGCTCACTGATATACATAGACTTCCATGACCAGGCATCTGTATGTCTGTTAATGCAACCTATCTGCAAAGAAACTAATGCATGGCCAGTGGTATCACAAGGTACGGTCATTTCACGAGCTGCATGATTTTCTCAATCTCGACTGGGAGGGTCAAAAATTTTCAAGGAGTGAGCTGATGGAGATTCTGGAGAAATTGAAAGATGAAACAATGCTATATCTTGGTGTCAAGTGATACTGCCTACCTTGTTCTGTGGCAATTTCGGAAAATCACCATGACTCGGTCGCCAGTTATTTCCTTTTACGCATCAATAATATCATATTCTCATCATATTCGAACGGACCTTATTAGCAACACCGCATTTCGTGACGTGACAAATAAGACGTTCACAATGGCGGATAATTACAAGCCATACTAAAAAAGAACTTTCTATACGAACGCACGCAACTGTTACTGCGATGATGCGAGTATACGGCGCCTTCCCAGAATGCTGTACTCTATTAATCAGTGGCGTATCACCGCAGCCTAGAATCTGGTATTGTCTATGCCGCAGCCATCGCAATATGTTGGATCAGTTTTTCTGCCAAAGAAGACTTCCTTCCGACGATATTGTCAGACTTGAGTATTACAATTATGATTGTTGAACATGACGTTTCATTTGCAGCGAACCGGCTTTGCTATGCTCACGCAGATAGCGGTGAGATATCCACTGACCTCGCTCAACATTCTTATCAACCGGTTTCTACAGCGACATCACTGCAAAGAATCCATGATGTAAGTCGAGAGTGATGCTGCAAGCTAGTCATATCTGGCCTTCATTTTGAGCGGACCAGGAGATTGCACGTAGATCATACTAGTACAACCCCAGCACGACCCCAAGGCGGGGAAGGCTCGCGAATAATTATTAAGCAACATCCCTCGTGTATCACTGTATTACGTAGCGCAGATTCATCAATAATATCACGATCTGGTTATTCTGCGTTTTCGATGAAGGCAGATGAGTATGTACAGAGAGGCAGATTTGATTGTTCACTATTGCAGCCTGCGACATATGGGTTTATCTTACGCCGCGGGAAAGACAAAAGGGCCGAGAATACATACGAATCTAGCTAAATTAGTGGCAATTGGGGTGCGTGTATCATAACAACGAGTCGAACAAGCTGGAAAATAAGTCCCAATCAAAAACGGTTAGCTGAAAGGATCCTATAGTGTCCGGGGCAGAAGGGTCGCCCGAAGTGAGATATGCCGCGGCGGGGAATCAAAAAACGTATTGAAATCATGGAGCATTAACAATTCAATCCCCATTTGTTCTCAAATTCCTCTGAGAAGACAGAAGTCTTGGAGGAGTTATCTGTAATTCCAAGCGGCCACGGCGGCCACTTTATGTAGTCACTGCTTTGGTACAACCCCCTCAAATATGCTAAAACCTAGACAAACCTTGGCGGGAGCTCCCCTGAAGAATCAAGACACACTCCTGGCGGTAGCCTCGTGGAAGAGAGATAGACCGGACGCAAGGCTCTTGATGCCGAAGATCGACGGTGTCCTTCAATACATTCGGACAACTGGCTTACCCGATGCTCCCTAAGAATAAACGATCATGCACATGCGGCGAATGCGATGCACTCGGAGTACTGTAGTGGGTCCTTCCATTGCCTCGGTGTTGTGGGTCTCCGACGTAGGAAATTATCAGGTTCGTATCAGGTTCTCAGCAACAGTTCTACAAAAGCTTGTAAAAGCACCAACCGGGTCTTGTGGTGGCTTGATTACAACTACATTGACAAGTGACCTGTGACTACCGTGAAATAGACTGACTGTCCTTGAACCTCGGATTTCATTACTTATATCTCCTCGCTTCCACCCGCTAGAGCCTTTGAGGACGTTTATCACACTCTGCTGTTGGCGTAGTTCCTCCATATCTTTGCCTTTGCCACCATGTTCTGGCGCACGACCCCTACTGGATCGACTGATGCCCACGCTGCTCTCAGTTATTCTCCTAGCGATGTTCTTGTTGAAATTGCCAAATCCCTGGATACCTTGTCGGACGTTCTCAGTTTTGCCTTAACGGTGGGCCTGTAATCCATTCCATGTGTTACTGACTGAGTGATCTCCCAAAGTCCAAGTTCGTTTACTCCAGCGTGTCCTCCGTTCTTTACGAGAGGGTAACTTTGAATAATATCGGGCAATGTCTGCATACGCTTTCGATGCTCCAACGACGACCCGAGATTGCCCGGCATGTTAGAGAACTTGTCGTGCGACCACATACGAATAGAAGATTACGGCAAGGCATTGCTGTTAGCGCACTGGCTTCCGCTGCAGTGAGGGATGCTGCAGCTACGATGCGCTTCGATGCTCTCAAGAAGTTTGTGTGGGACGGAGAAGAGAGACCGTACCATGAGGACATGTGGTTTGCTTTACGTATGGGGTATGTAGTTTCGGGCATCAAATCGATTACTCTCACTTATCTACCTTGTCAATGAAGGTGTCCACAACTTCGATACATCGGAACATCAGTTGGTGCGCATCTTCCCTCGCAAAACAGTCATGTAAGTTCTGCCTCCCACTCTTTTACATTACAAGGAACCGACGAATATATTTTGCAGCTCTTTGACTTTGTTGACCTTTCAGGGTTTTCATTGATGTTTAGGCGTGGCTTTTACGTGATGCATATGGACATGTTCTTGGATGGTGCGTTACGTGTGGTGTTGATAGCAATCTATCGTTGATCAAGGTCATTTACATTAGAGGATAACCCAACTTCTCGACAGCTATGGGAAATGCTGATTCAGCGGTGTCCGAATCTCGAGGAATTGGCTATTGACGGTGTATCCCCTATGCCGACTGACGCGCACTGGCTTGTGGAAGGCCGGTGGCCAAAGCTACGCAATTTGACGTTGGGTGACGTCTCAATTGACTGGATGCATGCCACCCCAGTTGATCCCACTCAGAAGCGACCATTTATTACTTGGCTAGAAGCCCACACATCTCTAGAGTCTCTCAATCTTTCTCCGCATACAATCCAATCCGCCCATCTCTCCGATTTAGATTCCACCAGCTTTCAACTATCATCTTTTTCGGGAACGATGCAACAACTACAAGCGTTGCCCCATATTCACGCCTCCCTCAAGTCTGTTACGTTTCGAGAATCACTTCTAACGCGCGACATCTCTCCCCAAACAGTGGCTGCCTTGCTGCAAGGGCTGACAAATTTAACAGAGCTGAGGATCTCATTCATGCTACACTCTATGTATGATAGTGGCAATCTGTTGCGATCGCTTATTGCGTCATGTCCACATTTGCAACTCCTTGATCTTACCTGCGGCAGTAAACCTTCCTTCCAACTTGTGAGTACTACATGCTATCTCGTTCTCTTTACTTTACACATCTATCGCAGAATGTGTTCGCCAAGACAATACATGGGTTTACAAAGCTCCGCACCCTCCGTCTTACTATCGTGAAATACCCCGGCGATGAGTCGCTCTCCGCCGGTGCAATACGCATTGCCAAAAATAACCCACGGCTATCCCAGTTTGTCCTCACATTCATATCCCCGACTTACCCGCTCCCGCTCCCATTCGCTCTTCCCTTCTTTGGACTTCCCCTCCCCTTCGTGAGCCGTGCCTCCGGCTCCTTCAAGCTTGCCACCGACCACCACGGACTACCACTCAGCCTCGCTGCATACGAGCAATCCCGAATCATCTGGCCCTGGGGCTTCGGTAGCTCATTGTGGTCGAAGAAGTACATCAGCGACCTGCGCCCGCTCAGCTCCCCTGCACGACAAAAGTCGGGTATGCGGGGCGTGCTGAGCTTGATATGTGAGCGTTCGTCTGCTGGAGAGGAGATACGGATGATTATATTCTGTGCGTTGCTGATGTCGCTTGCGATCTGGGGCTTTATAGTGAATCGGGGGATGACGTTACCCCGGCCGCCTCACATTGATGCTCGTGTGCAAGCCGGTGCTGTTGGCATGCTGGCGGCGAATGCACCGTTTCGCTTCTCTAGAGGATTAACTTCCAGGATCAGGTTGTCATCAACCGACTAATTTCGTGTCTGCTGTGATTTGGATAATGTTTTAGATCACATGCCTACTTACGATCTCTCTCATACTACGTACGACATCAACAATTCTAGTCACGGATGTACATCAGCTCTTCGGATATATACCTCTCTATCGACATCGACAAATGACAAATGATAAACCAAAAAGCAGGACTCCCATATCAAGCAGATTAATACCTAATTGTCATGGTGCAAGCAATATAATGGTAGGGTGAAACGAGTTCATGCATCATGAAAGTCGGAGCGCATGAACGTGTTTTTGCATGCAAATGTGACAAAGCCAAGTAAGGTGGGGGTATACAATTAAGACCTGATACCCGGTCAGTGTTCATTCATGAAAACCCAAGCCACGAGAGAATGCAGACTCAAGCTCAAATAAGAAAGAAAGACGCACATTTTGTATTCCATGGTGTGTGTTTCGTCACGTGTCGTGTAGGTGATGGCGATGTCGAGGTCGCGGTTGTTGCGTGCGTTGGGAGAGCAGGATAGGCGGCCAGTGATCTTGTCGCCTTCGGAAACCGTGAGCGTTGTCGGAGTGTAGAAGACAGTTTGTCTGAAGATGGCAATGCGTTGATTATTAGTAGTAGGCAAACGAAGGTAAGAGGGTGACTGACTTCCAGTGTGTGTACTGCGCGTGAGGACCGGTGGAGAATTTTACCCTCTTGTGGGTGCATTCAAAGGAAATGTCGAACCACGCAAGGAATGCATGGATGTCTATTTATGTCTTGAGGTGAGTATCCGATACCACATGCTAGCGCGGGAGACGTACAGTCGTTGCGAGTAGCAGTAAGAGTGAAAGGAGCTTCAAATGTGAGGTCTTCCTTCTTCGCCGTCAGAAGATCGATACGCTAGATGTGAAAACTCAAAACACTAGGCGCCTCCGCAATGAAAATGTCCCACTTTAATCATGCAAGGGTCAGTAGCAACTGCTTTCAATTCAACAGTGTCCACCAAAGGCTCCCGGAGCGCGATGTCCTTGATGCACGAATAATCGAATCCATACACATTGTCCCAGACTACTGAGGGCATTAGGTCCGAGACTTAGGACGACCGATGCGCACACGCACAGTTGATCTTCTCCTCTTTGTAATCCTGGTCCTCGATGGCAGCAAGGAAGAGGGACGCAGTATCTGGGAAAATAAGCCCGCCCGGTTTGAGATACTTGTCTCTTGCGAGGAGCACAGTGTCAAGCATAGACTCGTAGAGTAAGAAATAGCCCATCCATTCGGAAATGATGATATCGAACTGTTGCATGGGGAGTTCGGCTTCTTCGAGTTTTCCCTTGACAAGGGTGATTTCTAGATGTTGGATAGATGAAGGGTGAACGGAAAAAATATAGCTGCAGAAGCAGACGCACTATCTTTGAAGCCATTGGCTTCGATAATTTTTTGTGCTTGATCAATGATATTTGACATATCGATCTGGTTTCGAAGATGTATCAGGGATGTATACCAGTGACGAGTAAAATGACATTTGCTTACCCCTACGACGTGCTTTGCACCTGCCTTTGCCGCAAACATGCTAAGGATACCCGTTCCACATCCAACATCGAGAACAGTTTTGCCTTGGAACAGATGTCCGTTTTGCACGATCGCCGAGCGATATGAGCCAGTACGGACGTTGTCCTTCAGCATCTCCTCATGAATGCCTGGTGACCTCCATCAACCATCCAAAACAAAAAAAAAGGTGAACGGGAAGTCGCACCAAAGTGGGCATAAGAATCGGCATAGCTATGAACGAAGGAAAGTAAAAAGAAAAAACGCCAAGCATCAGGTTATGGGAAACAAGGCCCAAGGCATTGAATGTGCGCAACTAGTCTCTAGATGTCATGTCATGGTCTGGCGGGGAGACATGGTGGGTCGCTGAGGTTCCCGCGTTTTCCATGGCTGAGAGATTGGGCAATGCAGGAGAGGTTTGGATTTTTTTGGACTGATCGGGACTCGGATGTCCTTAATCTGACCACATGCTGTACACACAGCTTGCGCAGCGACCTTAGCTAGTCTCTGTTATAAGCGCAACTGTGGTTCACGGAAATGATCGTTGACCCCGAACAGGATACTATGGTACGTAGATTCTTGACTTGCGACAGATCACTCGCTCAAATTTTACATATAAAGACCAAGAAAGCGCCGCTCGAGAGCCCGCCGCCAACTTACGAGGAGGCCAACAATCGTGGGTCTAGATTCACACTTCATCAACTTATAGATGAGCTTAATTTTGTCAGATGCGTCGTCATCGCATCATCCTACACCACTATCCCCTCCACGTTCAACCCAGCCGCTTCCTGTCCTACCACCCACGTTGTACAACTACATGAATCCCGTTACAAAACAATTAATAACGACACCGCTGCCGCCTGACCATCCCGAAATGATATGCCTCCAGTCTGGCAAACATGTAACAGAGACGAAATACGGGTTATTGGGTGAGTCATAGCAAGCTTTTGCTTTGGTTCTTGACGATATTTGTTTCCTAGGTGTACTGGCGGCCATATTTTGGTTCCCCATAGGTATCAGTCTGTGCATTCTGGACAGACGAGTCAAGTGCGTCCGTTGTGGGGTCATTCTCAACGATGGACTCTGCACTTAAGTTTTCTCCCCTCGGCATTTTTTTATGATATGTAGTACTTACTCCTGCTATGTATTTATGTTCTTTGATACCTATCTCCATCATATATATCCTATAGCTGGTGGGTTTCGTGTGTTATATAATTCCCCGTTGTAATAGGAACATTCGAATGGCATGTTGTTATCTTGCTCCATTGTTCAGATTTGACGCCAGGAACGATTAGTAACAGACTCTGAGGTATCACGTTCTACACAGGCCCTAGTTGTGGCGGCTGGTCAGCACTCCAGAATGCTTGCCTTTTCGCCTCCAATAGATTCCTGTCTATACTCCTTTGAACCTCCTTGTCCCAGTCGGTTCCTAACCACACGGCACAATATTCTCCTATCCCAACCACGAACAAGCCTAAGACTTGACCTAAATCATGAATAATCAGACACCAGCCCAGAGGCTGAGAAGTTTTTGCACGACATACCTATCCATAGGCCTTCCAATCCGAGACGAGTTCGTGGGTTAAAAGCCAGGGTAATTCCAACAGGTAAAGCCAACATATAATATGCAGCCAAATTAAAAAGGGCACCGATATGTTGACGTCCTCCAAGTGAGCATTAACACAACAGAGTCCTGATAATATTGGCACCACATACCTTGACCGCGAAGGACGCCGCCACACGAACCAACTAGGCCATCGGCTACCTGTTAAGTAGAATCGATAAATATATTAGATAGCATATACGCAATATAAAATTCCTACTTGGAATGACGCGACGCAAGGCATCACTTTGCTGACAAGTCTGACGACGTCCACGTCTTCGCTGAAGATATAGCCGAAGGCCTGCGAAGATCTGTAAACAACTCACAGATGAACTATGTGATTCCATAAACGCACATCTTTGTAGGTCATCAGAATGATCATGACTGTGGAACCTACGACGACGCTAAGAAACGCTGATACATGCGACGCGCGTTTAGCGCCTACTGCTGACCGCGATCCAAGGAGATTACCGACGCGAGTAGAGGTAGCGACTCCGATGCCAAAGGGAATGGTGTTAAGGACTATTAGCAACTGATGAGTTTCTCCGTTAGCATCCAGACTTTTTCTTACTTTGGTCGGTTGTCATGATAACAGCCTGAGCTGCGAGGGGTAATTCTCCAAGACGGCCAGCAGCAAGTGCGACGATCTCGAATGCGGCCCTACATATTGGATATTAGTATCTACGACCCCGTCTTTAGATTTGGCAAAATATACCATTCAGTTCCGACCATAAGAATACCAGGAATTGCGAGTTTCAAGAAAGTGACGCAACTACTAAAGTCCAGGACGAGCCTTATTTTGATTCCGCCCCATGTTCCATTTGCCTTATGTGTAGGAGAAAATGTCGTGTACAGCGCCAGCAGCCCAAAGGAAAGCCAGTAGGTCACTGAGAGTGCAATAGAGCATCCAATAAGACCAAGGGGTGTATGTTGAATCAATATGATGTTAAGGCCAACATTAATCGGGAATACAACGATTAAAACCATAGTAGATGCTCTCATAATTCCTAATACAATGCGATGAATCTATTGCAAAATTGTATGTGAGAATATGAAATTACCTTGGCATTGGAGATATTTCTTCAGACTTTCAAAGCCGATATATCCCGGGGCTCCAATGATTAGAACGCGTAAGAACATTTGCACATCTTTACTGAGTTGTTTTGGTTGTCCGAGACCAAGAAGAATGGGCTCTATAAAAGCCCACAAGATGCATACAGGCACTAAAAGAGCCCACAGCAATACAATGCATCTCTGGAGGTGAATGGACAGATCGGTGGGATGACTCCCGCCAGTAAATGACTGCGATCCTAGGGTGTCCAGAGCGGTGGACCCGCCGAGTGCAACGCACCATCCTGTAGTATACAACAGGATGTGGGATCATAGGTCCATAAATTAAAGTAATCCAAAGACTCGCCAGTAACAAAAGCCAACATTAAAGCCACAGATGCGGCCGAGAGCTCGGCTGGACCGAGGCGGGCAACAATAAGAATGGAGACAGCCTGGAGAGAATTCTGCAATGTATACGACAAAATTACTAGGTCATTTCTTCGTCAGGTTGATGGTCACGAAATTATGGAAACGACAGACCAGGTATCGAGTCAAAAAGAAGAGAACAGAAAAATTTAAAATCGCTGGGGGGCTGTGGTATTACCGAGGTTCCGCGCAGGAGTGGTTCTCTTTCGTCGGTACCATACAAGGCAGCCATTTCGATCGCTCGAAGGTGAGTGGCTTAGAAACATCCAGAATAGTCTCATCCTACTTGTATTTATCCTCGAAATCGCGATAGATCTCGGGTTACCGGGATATGGTTGTCCTGGGAGGAAGAATTTCGGCTAGTACAAATCTATATCCTTTACAACTAGATTCAGAACGGCAGGGTCCTTGATTGATTACAGAGACAGGGCAGCTCAGGATAGGACGCGGACAGGACGCGGACAGGACGGAACAAAAGTGATCTCCGAGAGGCTTTTGAGATGAAATGAAATTGAACTAAGTACAGCAAAGAGGATACCCGCTTACGCTTGCGCATGTGTAGCGGTGTGATGCGGTTGAGACAGGATTTCTTATCTTTATTGCAACTGTTTTTCGGAGGTTAAAAATAGGGACCCGCGGGCCGCCATGTGCTTTTTAAAATTTCCGGCATTGAGTAAGATTGAGTATCGTGCAAAACGTGAATCTAGCGGTATGTAACCCACTTCACAAGTCTTATCGTTCTCGTTCAATATATCTCACCATCAGAACATTAATCACCTCAAGGCTTGAAAAAAATCTAGATCTGGAACCAGCCTTCCGACTCGGTTACGTGCTGTTACGTGACGGGTCATGGGTCTTGGTAGAACGTCCTACATAAGAAGCGCGAAAATCTTTCGAAGTTGGCATTTCCCTGTAAACCGTATTTACTAAAATCGTCAACCACTGACAATTCTTGGATGCAATTCACAACAGTAGTAGTCTGCGCCGTTCTTGTTGCCGCTGTCTTCGTCACCGGCCATGACCATGGCCATGATGTGAACCAGATGCCCCTCGGCTACGTTAAATACCCCTATCAGGCTGTCTACCCAGGTATTAACGAAGGTACAATAATATCTCACAGCCTCGGTCTTCGTGAATATTCACGGCGTCGCTTGAATAGTGACTGCCGATTCGATTTTCTCTGGTATCACAACCTTCGCGAAACTTCCCTGGGTTCAGTGTCTGACCAAAGGCAAGGATGAATCGTTCGATATCGCCTTCCTCGGGGCACCCTTCGTGAGTCAAGGACTGTCATTTCGGCCATCGCTGACTAACTTACAGGATACCGGAACATCTTACCGTCCAGGAGCTCGCTTCGGACCTGCGGGTATTCGCGCTGGCTCTCGTCGCCTGACTCTGTACGGGGGATACAATGTGCCCCTCGATGTAAATCCGTTCCAGTCTGGTCTCAAAATTATCGACTGCGGTTAGTAAATTTAAGCACACCAGTCTGTGCGAGTCTAACTGAGTCGGTGTCATTCACCTGCCTTTTGTTAGGAGATGTTCCCGTTACTCCGTACGACAACCATCACGCTATCAAGCAGATTGAAGATGGGCATAAGACTCTCCTTCATCGCACTACCTTCTCTCCGTTGGGTAACGACTCGGTCACTGGCGAGCCTTTACAACCTATCTCTGTTGATGGCAAACACCACCCGAGAATCATCACCCTTGGAGGTGACCACACCATTGTGCTACCTATTTTGAGATCCATTCACTCTGCATACGGACCAATCAGCGTAATTCATTTCGACAGGTAAGGAAATCACATCCGTGGTTTGGTGTAAATCTATAAGACCTTGCCTGTCAGCCATCTGGATACTTGGAAGCCGTCCGTTTTCGGCGGTGCTCCTTCAGCTCAAGCTGCCATCAACCATGGGACTTACTTTTATTGGGCTAGCCAGGAAGGCTTAGTTAAAAATGGCTCTTCAATTGCAAGTATCCCTGTTCTAAGTTCCATCTCTCATATTCCCTTTCACGATTTCTTCGAATGCTTTGATCCTAGTTTGTTCTTTATTAACAGCACGGAGCCATTCGGACAACACTTTCTGGTCCTGCAGACTACGAGAACGATGATAAGTCTGGTTTTCAGAGGATCGAGGCAAGGGAAATAGATACAATTGGTAATATTGTCTGCGGTTGCGTCGTCTCACTTCGCTAATGCTCCGGTCTGCAGGTACGGATGGCATCATCAAAAAGATCCGCGATACGGTGGGAGACAAACCAGTTTATCTGTCGATCGATGTGAGGGTGGCTTGGCTACAAGCTTCGTAAATTTTCTAATCGTCTTCCTTGAACAAGATTGATTCCATTGATCCTGCGTTCGCGCCCGCAACTGGGACCCCCGAAACTGGCGGATGGTCAACGCGGGAGTTGCGCACTATCCTGAGGGGCCTGGATGGCTTGAAAATTGTTTCTGCAGATCTCGTCGAGGTAGCCCCTGCATATGACACGAATGCCGAGCTGGTGAGATTTTCACTTGTAATAATAACCTTTGGCGGCTGTCTGATCCGTTCGATCCTCACAGACCACTATGGCTGCTGCTGATGTGAGTAACGCGAGTCAGTAGTCATTAGCGTCGCCTCATTTTTGGTGCAGGTTTTATTCGAAGTCATGAGTGTTATGGCTAAGACGCCTCTAGGTAAGGTGGCAGTCAAAGCTCATTGAGGAACTGGCATCAAAGAGATGATAAGCTTCAACTTCAAGGGGTTGATTGCGTATGCCAAATTCATCAACTGCCCTTTTTTGTCATTTACTGTAATATCCATATGTTGTCAACCGATATCGGTTCTCTCCATTCGTCTGACGAACTTGCGCGACCGCAGGCCGAAATTCATCAATCTGATGGTTTTCGAGTTTTAAGAAGATATTGATATGTACATGTTTGATCCAAAGGTCCGATGATTGTTCAATTGCGCCGCGGGAATCCTAAATGCCTTGCTTGCTAATAAGTATCAGAGCACAGATACATCCCTGGTCAACTCCAACTCAACTTGGGGGCAACAAGTGTTGGACGCATTGTAGATAGGGCACTGCTTGGTAGATAACCTGTGATGAAAGATCGATGCAAAGAACGTTCTAGTCATGTCTGTGTCACTTTGAGTACGAACCATCACAAAAATGGTCATTGTCACATGAACGTGACCGTTATGTTCGCGTTTTGTTCCAACCTCCATCATCTTTCGTTCGCAATCTGAACAACTTGCTTTACTAGAAGGTGGCAGGAGTGCAGTCAACAGCGATCCATGGGTTTTATTTAATTGACTCTTATACATCGGGCCTTGCCGACGAACGCTGAGGAACGGGAGGATGAGGCGCAGCTAATAAGGATATGCAGATTGATGTCTTAACACGCTGCAGTTATGATGTAAATTTGACTTGGCTTCGGATCCAGAGGTCGGTCCAACAACCTTCGAGCTTTCCCACATCCATGAAATGTATGTAAATCTATTTGATCCCCTCTTCTTAGAACTTGGTCGCCTCATGGACTTCTTTTCTAGGCTCTCTCGTTTTATGTCGGCGAGTCATTGAAAGTTCGTGTGCAGTAATCAATGAGTATGCAACCTGTTTACGCAATGTCTTATGCGACGCAAATGTAAACTTTTGTTTGTGCTTACTCTTAACAAGCTAACTTTTCTCATCACGTATGATCTGTGTTGGGTTTCAGGAACCATTATCTCGTCAGCGTCTCTCTCACCTGAGTCGTAAACATTATTCATATCTGCTTGGTCAGACTCATTGCTCGATTGGCCCACGGGCCATCATCAGATCTATAGAAGCTGTCATTTCATGGAGACTTCCTGATTGATTCGACTGCCAGGTTTTGCAAATCGAGCCTTTCGTTGTCCGTCAGCTTTGGTGCGTGGTGCAATCGAAGTTACAATGAACGTTATCATATAACTCATGCGTCGTCTCGTAGCTCCTGGATGTCCATAATCGGTACGGTCATTGATGATGTTTCTCTCTCTGAACTAATAGCGGAATCAACCGTACGTATTGATCTCTGCGGAGTGCCGTTAATGTGTACATGGTCCATCGACTGATTTGTAGGGTATGACAAGTGTGGCTATCACACTGAACAGTCTGACTATTTGACAGCTATTTAAGTCTGTACTCGTCGATTCTCCATGTGAGTGCTATATTCTTCTGGGATGCTCCCCGAGGATAAATGCTCCTTATGGATCTCAGTTAGTTGCGTAGGTCCGATGCCAAGGATTTTTCGTCTATCCACATAATTCTCTTTTGTTCTCACGCGAAGAATATCGACACGACAGTTCGATCAGTATTCCCTGTATTCACGCCTTTACAAGTAGGCGTGGACGTAATGCATCTCAGGTTCCTTTCCGCCTGACTCGTTGCTTTTAAAGGCCGCTCGTACAGCCAGTGTCTCGAAACATATGATATTTCTTCGGGACGTTGTGGAGCGCTCACAAAAAAAAGGTTGTTGTGGCTTTATGGCAGAGTTCAAATTTCTACAGCCAGGGAAACATCATGCCTGTGTGCATCCAATTTCCCAAGGGGGGGTTCAATACCCACCTTGATTTTTTTTTTTACGCTTGAGACCCTGCAAGGAAGCATCTGGCGTGCGTATATTACTCATTGCTTATCTAGTTTTCGCATGGTCCTCAAGATGTGTACGCCACAATCATGCGGAATAGCAAAGCGTTTCGGCATGTTGGTCAACTGAAGCGAACCCCGCCCCACTAGTCATTTTGGGGTCCTATTGGTGCATTCCTCAGTGATGATTCTGTTTGTGTCGCTATGGATGAGTACAATTGCCTCCCCTCGTCCCTAATATAACGTGCCTTTAAGGATTCCATTGTGCGATGTTGGTATTCTTTTGGATTGATCACTTACATGCTGGGGGAACTCTTAATTCAAAATCGTTTTGTTCCCAGATGTTCTTCGATGAAATATCACCCGGTGTATTCCCGAGCCGGCTGCAGCATTGTGGTGCGTGTGTCTGGGTGTGGCATCTACGGAACGAAAGTCAATCTTACTCCAAGGAGACATTATCATTTACTTGAACGAGCAGCTCCGTCCGCGTTCACAGGTTAGAACCCCGGCACGGTACGTCAGGTGTGCACTGCTTACCGATTTCGTCTGGTCGTTGGGAATTTGCAGTCAGCAGTGAGGTTGAAATGATTTCCTGAACTTCTTGTTCCATTCGTTGTAGGCAACGGTGGGTCTGAACCCATAAGAGCGTACCAGCCAGATGTGACGTATGTATCAGTGTCGCGAAGTTATCATGACAGCAGCCTCATGTCTGGTGTGAATTTTATTTACCTAGCCCGATATTTGAAAGTACGCGATAGTTCATCTCGGCTTGCTATGCTCGGTGACTTATGTGCTATGTACAGGGCGAGGGGACTACCATCGGACGGATGGCGTTACTTTTGAAATATGCGTGGTGGACGACATACGGCAGCAACGAGAAAAATGCGACACTGTCGGTAGTATAGCGCAGTGCCAAGTTCAAAGACATTTGAATTCCTCGCTCCTCGGACTGGGACAGTCACATACATATCTGGATCGTGATGCTAGTCACGTCAATAAGGAAATGGTGTTATATGCCATGATTTCCTGGGTTCAAAATTTGGCGTCCATTATTGTTGTCATACCTCCCGTTAATTTTGGCCCCTCCATGCGGGGTACGCGTTCTCGGATCTAATACGAAGTGAGAGGTTAAATGCCGGCAGCCAGTTGTATGACACAAGTAGCACCTTGTCCAGTTGTGAAATGTACCATAAGGGGATTACAGTTGTATTTAAAGATTTCGAACACGTTGCATAAGAACGTAAACGGACATTTGTAGGGACTGGGTAGGCTAGCAGACCGTTTGCGGGCTTGGAGCAGTGTGAATAGAATGTATCATGGGGGCAAGACCTTCCCAGGCCGTCCCGACTTTGTCGGTAAGTAGCTTAGGTCACTGGATACGATTTAGCTTTGCATGGTATGTTATGGACTATGTATTTTTTCAAACACGTCAAGTTAGCGTAGGCTACACATCACATGATCGCTCGCTTCATCACTCAAAAAATTCTATGACGTAAGCTGATTGCGCCATCAGAGATCTAGAGCTTGTGAGGTGGACTTGCGAGTCTAACGTTAGCGATAATCTGTATCTCCTTGCTCACGTATAACCGGAAAATGTTGTTCGAGGCATTGAGGCATCTCACCGGCCACTCATGAGGATCGGACCTTCTTAACCGATCGGCAGCCGAGTGTTCCTTAGGTCGCTTTATCAACGACCCGGTCCTCATGCTTCTGCACATACAGATTCCATTACCGAAACAGCGCACAGAATTACTATCCCTGGTGCTGGGTTTGAAAGCGGGTAGGTGTGAAAAGTCAATATTGGGCCTTGTTCTCTTGTACTTGGGACCTCGACACTCGCGGAATAAGTGCTCACAACATCTATCAGTATGGCCGTACAATTTGTTTGGCCGAGTTTTGGTGAAATTATAGGAATGGTAAGCGAAAATTCTATGGTGCTGATTGGGATAGCGTCGGAAACATTTCTCTGGACCATGATCTCCGGAATTTTTGTATATCCATGATCCTTATATATGTAGAAGACAAGCTCTGTACAAATTTTTGTGGCTAGGGATTGGCTGTATGGAGCCGGTCATCTAGTCACCACTACAAGCAAATCTAGGTGTGAAAAAACCCTGGATTTCTTATTTCTCTGGCCAAAATGCCTCTTTTGATGAGAGCTTTCAATTGGCTACATAGAGCATTTGATTTAATTCTCGAAATTGGAAGAGTTATAAATTTTGGTCAATTGGCCAACTGTGACATAAACTGGAAGATATGTCAAATATCCTTGCCTTTTGATATAAATACATGGAAAGTTCTTCTCAAAAGTAGTCTGTATGTACATCACAGCCAAACTCATAATAACAGGCCCCATCAAAAATTATCCACACAGGGCAGAATCTAAATTTTAACTTCAACACTGTGTATCATTATGACTTTGGCTGCAATACTGCATACCTAAACATTATCAATCATGGACAGAATCAGATACAAAAAAACAACCAATTTGGCCACTGTCCAAAATTGGTGGTGACTAAGTGACCTGCTCCATAGCCTGTTTGATGGAAACTTTGAAATGAGCATGATAATCCTGGTGAGTGGAGGTTAAAGTACACAATCAAAAGTCACATCTAGGTTGTAGCATTGGTCACACCATGGGTAAAATTTTACACATCACACCTGCACCTCTCAACACTGAACCCACCACAACTGTGGTGACAGCATTTTACCACAGTGTGTCATAGAACACCACAGGTGCAGCAGACATATATACACCATAGTTGTAAGGGGACTAGGAGGTACCCCAAGGGTCTCAGGAGTTTTCTGCATTCATCCCATATTTTTTCCCATCTTATTTCACCCTATTCTGCATTTTCTATGATTTTCTATGATTTTATCTCTATTTTATGATTATTTTTCTGTTTCCCCCATATTTGTACATGTTAACAGTTTTATTTTCAGAAGCAGAGCCCTTTTGGATGCCTACCCACTGATATGATGTTACTCCATCACTTCAATCAGCCTATCTCTGCCTCTTTCTATTTTTGGACTATTATTTGATTTTTGGGTCTGTCACATATACTGGGCATTGACAGATGGGTCCTTAGAGTTTTCTCTTTGGATTCCCCTCTGTTAGGTGTGCCTGAGGTGTCTGTATTATGTAGTATAATATTAACTTTGGATTCCCCTCTGTTAGCCCATTATTAAGTGAGGCTTGAGGTGGCCCTTACAATAGAAAACACTCTCCCTGGACCTGGAATTGAAGCACACTGTGGATGTAACCATTTTTAAGCATACAGGATGTCACCCAGGATGCAAATGACAACTCTGCCTTAAGTGCATGCTTATCTCCACTTGATATGCCACCATGCACCATGGATGCCCCAAATGCATTGAAGCACTTGAAGATGCCATTACTGGATTGCATGCACAAATTCGAATTGCTTAAATCATGCATAGAAAGCTTTGTTAATACTCTACAACATAGTTTCCCATGTAATATTCCATTTATTTTGACCCCAACTGCTTCCAACATCAATGCACCACCTAATATGCATCCAACCACTGGCACACATAGGGTATAACATGGGTATGGACAAACCCACAGTAAGTAGCCAGCAGGTTTGATGGGTACAGGTATGGTTGCTGAAATGCCATACCTGTGGCACACCATACCCCTTTTAGTAGTGTCATGGGCATTAATGGATATTTAAATCACCAGCCACAGAAGATGCCAGACATTGATCAATGAGCATCATGAGAAACAATGATATGATTTGTAAATATTTTTATTCTTATTTCACAACTAACTGAATTTTTAGGTTCTGAATTACTGCCCACACCAGTGACATGAAGTGAACAAAATGGGCCCAAATGACTTTGATTGTCATTTGGGCCTCAGGTAAATTTTTCTTTGTTCATATCTTGTCTTCTTTTATTCAACTAACTTCATTTTCATTGTTTACAGATTTTAACTTACAATGATGTGACTCCTATGATGGTGGCCACCACCACCACCACCACCACCATCACCATCATTATCACAGCACACTCAACTGCTGCTAGTGTTTAAAGGTCCAGTCCATAGGACTGGAAAAAAGACTAAAACTGGACTAAATTGGACCAGTCTTTTTCAGTCTAGTTGCAGGTCTTTCGTTTTCAAAAATAATAAAGGACTGGCCATAAAAAGACCAATTTAGACCAATTTCAATGGGTTAAACATCATGTGAGCTACATATCCTTGTACCCATAATTATTAACTTTAATTTGACCTTTGGTTCATCAAAAACAGTTAAGAATTGAGAAAAATATGACCAAATTTATTTTGGTACAAGTATTCTCTTGTGCAACTTGTACTTTGACTCTAACTCACTCATATTTTGCCCATATTTTGCTCATTCTATGGGAATTTTAGGTAGGAGAATATGTTTAACATCCAGCAATGTACAGTGCCCATCACATAATTTATGGTTGTCACATTAAATTTGCCTGGGTCTTTAGGAGATGCAATTTGGTTTTATTCATAGCTACATCAAATCTTCATGAAATGTATTAGAAATTTAATCAAAAGCAGGTATTTACAAGCATTATCATAATATATTATTTATTTAAGGTTCCAATTAATGGATGTTGATATACAGATGGTTTATATTGCTACAACAAATTTTGCACTAAAAACCTGGTTTAAACCAGTTTTTTTTTCAGTCCATTAACCAAAAAAGACTGGTCCTAGGCAGTCTGGTTCAGTCCCCCCAATATCTGGGTCAGTCCTAGACCAGCAGTTGTGGTTGCAGTTGCCCCATTTGGAAGTCAAAAAACTGGACAGGACCAGACCTTAAGCACTAATCACTGCCATGAGCAACTGCTTGCAGGTGTAAGGGCAACCTCAAGCCTTACTTAGTAATGAGCTAACAGAGGGAAATGCAAAGTTAACATTATACTACATAATACAGACACTTCAGATGCACCTAACAAAGCAGAATACAAAGAGAAAACTCTAAGGACACATCTGTTAATGCCCAGTATATGTGATAGATCTGAAAATCAAATAATAGGCTAAAAATAGAAGAAAGGTGGAGATAGGCAGATAAAGCTGTGGAATGATGTCACCCTGATGGGTAAGGATCTAGAAGGGGTCCTGCCTCTAAGAATAGAACTGTCAACATGCACCAACATGGAAAAAACCAAAAAATAATCATAAAATAGGAATAAAATCATCGAAAATCATAGTAAAGGCAGAATGGAGTGAAATAAAATATAAAAAAATATAGGACAAAGTAGAAAATTGCCCAGACACTTGGGACACCTCCCTTTCCCCTTACATTACCCCCCCTTCTATGAGGCATCACCCTGATGCATTCAAAATCATATTTGGCCAAAGTTGGACACTTGGATGCACTGAGGTGCTGAGGCATGTTGATGGTGGAACTCTTTGACCAGTTGTGGAGCATTCACATCAGACTCTGTGACCCAAGAATTTTTTTTGTACTCATAACCCTTCCAATGCACCAGGTATTTGAGTTTGCCTTGGTGTAAGTGGCTGTCTAGGATAGACTTGATCTTGTACTGAGATTCACCTTCAATGACTGTAGGCGGTGGAGGAGGTCATGTTATACATCCCAGAAATGGATCCATGGGGGCTGGCAGCAGTTTGACAATGTGGAAGACAGGGTGTAGTCTGAATATTGACTGTTGTTATGAGAAGGAAGCTGGTGTTACAAGGAGGGGGGCATGTTTTTCTATTGTCTTACATTCTTTCTCTTACCCTATTGTTCTTGGTTGCTATTGTCTTATCATGCTTACTACTCACTCTTATTGTCTTGCACAGTGCTTTACCCATGCACCTTTAATCTTGCATCCTCCATATCTCACGCTATTGTACTACTCGTGGAATGCTCTTATTGTTCTTACTGTTTCTATTGTTCGCAATGATAGGTCCACTGCATGCTATAAGGTCTGGAGAAGGATCTCATGGTATCTATACACTACAACACACATTCCGAATTACTATGAATGCCACAAAATTGATGTTGAATTCTTTTCAAACTATTTCACACTATTTCAGATGACTTCGAAACATTTCAAATGCTTTTGAACTATTTCATGACACTTCGAATGACTTTGCAGCATTTTGAACGACATCAGTGATGTGTTCAGTTGGTACTCAGTGCAGAGTCCCAATGGAAGGGGTGAACACTAAACCTACAACTGCAGGCATGCTCAGGGTGAGGGGGGTTCGCTTAGAGGGCCTCGGATTATCCTTTGGGGCATGGAGACTATGAAGAGGCTGGTACAGTGGTTGACAATGTATGCACTAGTTGTGTACGCTAAAGGAAAGATATGCACAATGGCAGAAAAGTGTGCAATACAAGCAGGCAAAAACATGCAGTATGGAAAAATGCACAATGGGAGCACAAAAGTGTGCAACGATGAGGATGATGAAAGTGGGAGATGCAGTGGGACAAAGACGGCACTGGGATGTGATGAGAGGGAGGTGCATGGGTTAGGGGCACAAATGGAATGAAAGTGCAAGGGGTGGAAAAAGGCACAAATGGTGCACAAAACATGGCTATACAGATAAATGTGCAAACAGTGTGCATACATGGCTATACAAAGGGCACACTGCAAGAGTGCACAAATGAGGATAAAGGAGGCAATGCAGGGATGAAATGCAGCAATATGATGAGGGGATGCAAACAATATGCAAACACAGCTATGTGAAGGGCACATTACAAAGGCACACAGACTGAATACTGGTGCACAGACTATGTGCGACACTGACTGACTATGAACTATGAGGAGGGGAAAGATCCTCTAGATTCTCTATCTGTCTGCCTACTATGTACAAATGGCTTATGTGATAAAAATGGTAAAATAAAGTGTAAAATAGAAAGCGCCATGTGCTACCCACAAGCACATCCATTTGCCCATCTAAACCTGACTGTACTATGCTGCTGCCTCAGCCAATAAGATTTGTGCACGCTATAATCCAATATCCAACTGTTCTGATGTGATGCACTATTTTTGGTGTGCTCTAGGTCCTGTGCACTCTTCCCAATTAATCTGCTTCAGTGTTATGTGTCACATGCTGCACCTTAGTAATAATGATGTGATCAACCTGTGCCAGTTACCAGATAGGGCAATGCAGATTGAAAATGCAGAAGAACTATAAGGAGATGCTGTGTGAGGCCAAATAGTGCCAAAGTGCCAGGATTATGTGAAAGCACCCAAGTGCAAACAGTCCAATGCCAAATAGGTGCAAAGCACCCAGATTATGTGAGAATGTGCAGTTTGCTCATGTTGGAATCACAGTGCGCCTCAAGTAAATGCACCAGTAAGCTGGAAGCCGCGATGTGCAGTGCAACTGGTGTGGTGGATTGTTGTGTGTGTGATAGGGATTGTGCAATGAGTGTGCAGCAGAGAATGTGAGTTGCAGGTAAAGCATAAAAGGAGCATGCAATAACTGTGAAAGGCAGGTAAGGAGTGTGGAAGGGGCGTGCAGAGGCAGTTTGAAGCATAACAGGGCACATTTAGGGTGCATGACAGCAGGCAGCTATGGAGAAACCAAAAGTGCAGTAGAAATTGCACAAAAGTGCACAAACGTGCATGGAAGCACACAAAAGGTGCACTGGAGTGCATGGGAGCGCATAAAGCAGACAAAGGTGCACGAAAGCAGACAGAGGCACACAGAAGCACATGGGAGCACACTTGGGTGTGCAAAAGCGCATGAAGGCACACAAAAGCATGCTGTGCAAAGTGAGTAGAAGATGTCCAAGCAGTGCACACAATTGTGAAAAATGCTGTAGTACAAGTGCAGGGTGATAGGGAGCCATATCACCATTTTGTAGGAGTGATGGCAGGCTAAATGAGGGAATTTTCCAGCTAAGAACAGTGATGATTGATGGGACGATGCGCATAACATATGACAGTCATTTTGTGGGAATGATGGGAGTGATGGTTGATGGTATTATATAAAATTTGTCAGAGCTGTGCAAGATTAGTCAGAAATAATGGCATTAGTCAGAGCTGACTAAAATTTATCAGCTCTGACTAATATAGCTGGGCTTCAAAATGTGGTCATTGCATATGTAAGGGTGAGCTGCATGTGCATAGCTGAGTTTGAAGTGGAGTTTGAACCTTCGCAAGTGAGCTGAGTCTGGAGGGGAGTGTGAGAGGGTGTGAGGGGGTGTGAGGAGGTGGCAGGAGGGGGATAGAGAAGAGGTATGAGAGAGTGTGAGGAGGTATAAGAGAGAGTGAGAGAGGGAGGGGGAGGGGGAGGGGGAGGGGGAGAGGGAGATAGCAATGAGGAAGGGGGAGGGGGAGATAGCAATGAGGAAGGGGGAGATAGCAATGAGGAAGGGGGAGATAGCAATGAGGAAGGGGAATATGGGTATGGGAATGAGAGATGGGGAGGGGGAGGGGGGGGAGGGGAACGGGAAGAGAGGGGGAGGGGGACAGGAAGAGAGGGGGAGGGGAATGGAGGAGAGTGGAAAGAAGGAGATGGGGATGGGGATGGAGATACAGATAGGGATGGGGATGGGGATAAACACCACAACCCCCCCCACATTGACTTGGGGCCAATGGTACCAAGTCAACTGACTCAGTGTATATTATTTATACAGATACTAGATCATGGCTTACTTCATCCAAAAAGTCCACTAAACAGTTGTGTGACCATAAACCTTCAAACATTGACTTTGGGCTGAAGGTCCAAAGGCAACTAAAGAGTTAAGTAACTGTAGTGGGATTAAGCATTGTGTTATGTATATGCGAGCTGGCCCATACCGGTGTCAGGCTGAGTGAGCAAAGCAAGCGAATGCCATGACAAAGGCATAAATTATAAGCTCATAGGCAGATCAAGCCTTGGAATGACATCACCTTGATGGGTAAACATTCAGAAGGGGTCCTGCCTCTAAGAATAGAACTGTCAACATGTACCAACATGGAAAAAAACTGAAATATAATAATAAAATAAAAATAAAAATATAGAAAATTATAGAAAAGGCAGAATAGGATGAAATAAAATATAAAAAAATCTGGGATGAATGCAGAAAATTGCCCAAATGCCTGGGATGCCTTCCTTTCCCTTACTCTTACAAGATGTCCTCAAGATCATGCAAATGAGGAAGCACAGAATCAGTGAAGGATTTTGGCATACTGTTCTTGTGGAAGGCCTCCACTAGGGAGAAATGTTTGAGGTGGCACATATCTTATGCAGAGGGTTAATAGCAGTATAGAAGATTTGATTACCTTTCTCGATCTGTTCCATCTCCTCATTATCATCATCAGAATTTGGTGCAAGATCTGGGACATCCCCCAAGTCCACATCAGACACAGGCATTGGTCCAGCATGACATTTCTTGTTAAAATTAAATTCCGATGCATGCTGCATACATGAGGCAATGCATGCAGCACACACATTCCTTAGTCATGTGACATCCTTACTATTATGTATATAAGGAGAACCTGTACTGTAGTAGATATACAGTGTTCTTACCTCTGCTAAACCCTAGCTCTAAGACTTACTAAACCCCAGGTAGGTTATAAGGAATGTGTTGTCTCTTCCTCTGTGCAGCGTATGTAGTCTGCTCCAACAGGTTATGGGCCCTGCTGGGCATGTCGCGAACGTGCCTTAACTGGCTGCAAATGACATTGACTTCATTGTCTCCAAATTGTAACCTTGCACTCTTCATGAGCTGCATTGCGCTCCCTGCGAGCTGCATTTAAAAACCCAGGTTGACTAGGGTTAACCACTCTGAAGGAGTGTTTTTGCCTGAGATTATGGAATGTGTTTTCTTGAATAGAGGACTGATTGAGCACTTTTACCAGCTGCCACTACAACATCATGTCTTCAACTCTTGAAAAACTTGTACAAACTTTCGATGGCTCTAACTACATTCAATGGGCCGACTCAATGAAGGCGTGGCTCAGGTCTCAGGGCCTCTGGCAAATAACTAGCAGGATGGAACTAAAACCACCTCTGGCATTTCCTTTGACAGTGACAAACGCTGCACTAGTAGCAGATGCTAATGCCAAGCTCCAGACCTGAAGCAACAAGAATGACCAGGCTATTGGTAGCCTAGTGCTCTGCCTGGCCCCCTCTATTCGGCAGTGTGCCAACACCAAGGACACTGCTGAGGAGGTGTGGGATCTCATCCACACCGATTATGGTGTTGATGGCCCCTCCCAAGTCTTTGCGGACTTTAGGTCTGCAATCGCAATCAAAATTCCAGCTGCAGATCCCATGCCAGAGATTGCCAAGATGGCTGACAAATTCGAGTGCCTTATGGCTGCCAACGTCGCCATCCCCGAATTAGTACAGGCAATGATTCTACTCACTGCGATGTCATGCGAGTATGATTCTCTATCTGCCACGGTCCTTAACACAATCGCTACTAGAGCCTTGACGTTTAAACATGTCAAGGACTCCATTGTTGCTGAGGCCTCACGGCACACAGTGATATGGCTCCCTATCGCCCTGCACGCATACTATGGCATTTTTTGTGATTGTGCACACCTCCTAGATGGCTTCCACACGCTTTGCATGCCTTTGTGCACTTTCATGCACCTTTGCATGCTTCCATGCACTTTCACGTGCCTTTGACCATTTAGGTGCACCTTTGTGCACCTTTTGCATTTCTACTGTGCTTTTGGTTCCCCCATAGCTGCCAATTGTTGTGCACCCTAAATGCGCCTCATTGCGCTTCAAACTGCCTCTGTGTGCCCTTCCACACTCCTTATCTGCCTTCCACATTTATTGTGTGCTCCTTTTATGCTTTACCTGCAACTCACATTCCCTGCTGCACACTCATTGCACAATCCCTATCACACACACAACAATCCACTGCACCAGTGTGCTGCGCATTGCGGCTTCCATCTTACTGGCACATTTATTTGAGGTGCACTGCAATTCCAACATGAGCGAACTGCGCATTCTCACATAATTGGGGCACTTTGCACCTATTTGGCATTGGACTGTGTGCACTTGGCACTTTCATGTAATCCTGGCGCTTTGGTGGTATTTGGCCTTTCACAGCATCTCCTTATAGTTCTTCCACATTTCCAATCGGTATCGCCTTATCTGGTAACTGGCACAGGTCGATCACATCATTATTACTAAGGCACAGCATGCAACACATAACACTGAAGTGGATTAATTGGGGAAAGCACATGAGACTTAGAGTGCACCAAAAATAGCACATCATACCAGCACAGTTGGATATTGGGTTATAGGTGCGCAAATCTTATTGGCTGAGGCAGTGGCATAGTGCAGTTGGGTTTAGATGGGTGAATGGATGCACTTGTGGGTAGTGCATGGTGCTTTCTATTTTTACACTTTATTTTACTGTTTTTATCACATAAGCCATTTGTACATAGTAAGCGGACAGATAGAGAATCCAAAGGATCTTTCCCCCCCTCATAGTTCATAGCTCAGTCAGTGTTGCACATAGTCTGTGCACCAGCGTTCAGTCCATGCGCCTTTGTAGTGCGCCCTTTGTATAGCCACATTTGCATATTGTTTGCATCCCCTCATCGTATTGTTGCATTTCGTCCCTGTGTTGCGTCCTTCGTCCTCGTTCGTGCACTCATACAGTGCACCCTTCATATAGCCGCATTTGCACACCATTTGCACACTTATTTGCATAGCCACATTTGCACACCATTTGCGCCTTTTTCTGCCCCTTGCACTTTCATCCCGTTTGTGTCCCCATCCTGCGCACCACCTTCACAGCACATCCCAGTGTTGTCTTCATCCCACTACACCTCCTGCCTTCATCATCCTCATCGTTGCACACTTTTGTGCTCCCATTGTGCATTTTTGCCCCTTTGCATTGCACACTTTCCCGCCACTGTGCATATCTCCCCTTTAGCATACACAACTAGTGTGCACATTGAAAACTGCCATACCAGCCTCTCCATAGTCTCTGCGCCCTGAAGGACGATCTGAGGCCCTCTAAGCGAACTCCCCCCTTCACCCCGAGCATGCCTGCAGTAGTAGGTTAAATGTACCCCTTCTGTTGAGACTCTGCACTGAGTACCAACTGAACACATCATTTCTGGAGCCCACCATGAGGGGTTTCTGTTTATCAGACCATATTTTAGACCTCCATCAGCTTGCCCTTCGCTTCAACATTAACCACCTTTGCACACTGCACTCCAGCTTGGGGAAATACCAGTATTCAAATCACTCTTCCTAAACAACACGCATCACTCATCTGCGCTGTCTTTACCTCCACCTTCACCTGAATCATCCCTACCTACCTTAACTCCATCTGCATCACTGCATTCTTCTCTGCCTTTGCATTTTGCTGCACTTTTACCAGATCTTCACTCTACACACCTTATTCCACCTACTATGGCTACCATGCATATGCCATCCACATCCAATCAAAATGTGCCGCGTTTTGACCCTGCAAAACTGTGCAAACTCCAGAAGTACTTTGAGGAGCTTGCGCAACTCCTCCGTGATTGTAACATCACTGATGAGACTGATAAGAAGTTCCACACTGTGCGCTATTTGGACAGTGACACTGCAGACACTTGGAAACTGCTACCAGAGTATAGCGCAATGCACAACTATGGCGCATTCAAAGACGCTGTCCTAAAGCTTTATCCTGGCTCTAGGGATGGCAGTAAATGGAGTATTAGTGACCTGGACAAGCTTATTGGTGAGACTGCATGCATTGGCCTTGTAACTGCAGAAGAAATTGTACGCTATTATTGTGCATTTTTCAACATTAGCAAATACTTAGTTGCGCAAGGCATATTGGCGTGCTATGACCAAAGCCACATGTTCATTAGGGTGTTTCGACCAGACCAGCTCGAGCGCATTTTGAGCCACCTTGCGATTGTGGTACCAAATCAGCCTGCAAATGTGCCATACTCACTAGATGCAATACACGATGCAATTGACTTTATTTTTGAAGGCCCAGTGCGCTATTTCCAGCCACTTACTGGGCTCACAGCACAAAACCCTGATATGTATGTGCCCTACTCAGCACCCAGCGTGCCCATTTCCCAGCCACAACCTAGCGCGCCCACAGTCAAAGCAGAAGACATCTCAGTCTTATTCGAACACATGACACAGACAATAGTTACCACATTGAGCACATTGTGCAGAGATGGCGGAAATGGCGCACCTCGCTCAAACAATGACAAGTGCAATGGTTGCGGTCAGACAGGGCATTATATCCCTGAATGCACTTCAATTGAGTGCCTTATTAGCCAAGGAAAGTGTAGGCAAAATGTGGAAGGGTGCATCATACTCCCAGGTGGTGCATTCATGCCGCATTCTATTCCGGGCAACTTCTTGGGTGAGTGCATCGAGGAATGGCATAAGCACAACCCAGGGCAGATAGCCACTGGTCGACTTTTATCTAATACCAATTCACAGCTCATCTACAATATAGCACCTTGTCCAGCTCCAGCAGCACCTTTACAGTCGATGTACATTGCTGCTTCAGTGCCTGCAGCAGATTATATGCAAAGTGCACCAAATGTGCAACTAACAAAGGAAGAGCACATTGATGCGCTCGAGCAGGAGTTGATGGCGCTTTGGAAGAGGCAAGTCTTCGACAGCATCGAAATTCTGCAGCACACACTGCGCAATACATCCAATCAAGAGAGCGCACATTCTACAACCACAGACATTGCACCCACCAACAGTATTGAGTCCCCAGTGTTGCAACCCGCTGCGAGCGCAACTGAAGCACCCAATGAGACACCCATACACCCCTATTCCAACATTCCTGAAGCACATTTTGTGCCTGCAGCAACAGATAAACCAGATGTACCAGCTAACACTTCCAAAGGCAAAGAGCCATCATACTGCACTGTTGTTCCCATCCAGAACCCACAGATTGTTGATGACATATATGCACGCACCATGAAGGTGCCCTCCATTATGGTTTCGCATGAAGAGCTCCTATCCCTTTCGCCTGATCTCAGACAGTGCCATAGAGAACAAGTTACCCCAAAGCGCATTGCAGCTACCGGTGCAGAAGTGGTAGCTACCAACCTTGCAAGCATTATGCCATTTGCACACTGTGAAGCACGCACACCTTTTGCAGAAAATAAAGCGCTTAATGTGACACCTCCAGTTAGCACAGCAATTGCAGCGCCACTTCCTATTGTTTTGCAGGACCCATTTGAACAGTACCTCACCCATCTCCAGCCAGGCAAAATTGAAAACCCGGACATTTTGAAGGTTGCAAAAGAGTCGCATGCACTTCGTTCCATTGATTTATTGATCGACAACCAAGAATACTTCGAGGCTATCTTAGATCTGGATTCGCTAATTATCGCAATGTCAGAAGCAGTCTGCCATTGTCTTGGGCTTCAGTATGACCCACGCATTTGTTTATACATGCAATCGGCCAATGGAGAGGTAGATGAGTTGCTTGGGCTTGCACGCAATGTTTCCGTGTGCATTGGAGATATCATTGTCTATGTGCAAGTTCACGTTATCTGTTCACCTGCTTACGATATTCTGTTAGGGCACCCCTTCGATGTGTTAATGTGCTCTGTCATGCACAACTTTGCAGACAAAGTGCAAACAATTACAATCTGCAATCCGAACACAGGCGCCATCTCCACCATTCCAACAAAGCCTAGGGGGAAGCTGCACGCCACTTCTTACCAGCTCCAGCAACACCACACTTTGCTATTCAGCATAACTCACAAAGAAATTTTTGCCAGGCTTCGAGGAATTGATCGCAGACCAAGGAGAAACTGCCACTATCATAACATTCGACTCTGATACCCAATCTTGTGACGTTTCTGCATTTGCGCTTATTCCATTTTCCGCTTCTGTTCCTTCGACCTCTATTATCTCTCAACTCTACCTATCCCAGTGTACCAACAGTCATGCACAGGCGCTCTTAAATTCGATTGACCCTGTGGCACTTATTCCAGCCATGTTTCCGAAAAGTGCACATGTGCACACAACTTTTATCAATTTAGCAGCACGCTGATGAGTTCGGTTGGTACTCAGTGCAGAGTCTCAACAGAAGGGGTGAACACTTAACCTACAACTGCAGGCGTGCTCGGGGTGAAGGGGGAGTTCGCTTAGATGGCCTTGGATCGTCCTTCAGGGCACGGAGACTATAGAGAGGCTGGTACAGCAATTTTCAGTGTGCGCACCAGTAGTGTACACAAAAGGGGAGATATGCGCAGTGGCGGAAAAGTGCGCAACGCAAAGAGGCAAAAATGCGCAGTGCGGAAAAAAAACGCGCAACGAGAGCGCAAAAGTGCGCAACGATGAGGATGATGAAGGCGGGAGGTGTAACAGGACAAAGATGACACTGGAATGTACTGTGAAGGTAGTGCACAGTTTGGGGGTGCAAACAGCGTGAAAGCGCAAGGAGCGGAAAAAGGCGCAGGCGGTGCGCAAAATACGGCTATGCGAAAGGGTGCGCAAATGGTGTGCAAACGCGGCTATACGAAGGGCGCACTATGATAGTGCACAGACAAGGACGAAGGACGCAATGCAAGGGATGCAATGCAACAATACGATGAGGGGACACAAACAATAACGCAAACACGGCTATACGAAGGGCGCACTACGAAGGCGCACGGACTGGACGCTGGTGCACAGACTATGTGCGACGCTGACTGAGCTATGAACTATGAGGGGGGGAAAGATCCTCTGGATTCTCTATCTGTCCGCTACTATGTACAAATGGCTTATGTGATAAAATGGTGAAATAAAGTATAAAAATAGGAAGCGCCATGCGCTACCCACAAGCGCGTCCATTCGCCCATCTAAACCTGACCGCACTATGCCGCTGCCTCAGCCAATAAGATTTGCGCACCTATAGCTCAATATCCAACTGTTCCAGTGCTATGCGCTATTATTGGTGCGCGCTAAGTCTCATGCGCTCTTCCCAATTAATCCGCTTTGGTGTTATATGTTGCATGCTGCGCCTTAGTAATAATGGCGTGATCGACCTGTGCCGGTTACCAGATAAGGCGATGCCGATTGGAAATGTGGAAGAACTATAAGGGGATGCTGTGCGAGACCAAATACTGCCAAAGCGCCTGGGTTACGTGAAAGCGCCCAAGTGCGCACAGTCCAATGCCAAATAGGCACAAAGCGGCCCAGTTATGTAAGAATGCACAGTTTGCTCGTGCCGGAATCATGGTGTGCCTCAAGTAAATGTGCCAGTAAGGTGGGAGCTGCGATGCGCAGTGCACCGGTGCAGTGGATTGTTGTGTGTGATAGAGATTGTGCAAAGAGTGCGCAGCAGGGAATGTGAGTTGCAGGTAAAGTGTAAAAGGAGTGCGCAAAGGCGCATCGAGCGCACAATAAATGTGGAAGGCAGATAAAGAGCGTGGGGAGGGGGGGCGCACGGAGGCGGCTTGAAGCGCAACGAGGCGCATTTAGGGCGGACAATGATTGGCGGCTATGGGGAAACAAAAGCGCAGTAGAAATGCAAAAGGCGCACAAAGGCGCACCTAAACGGTCAAAGGCGCGCAAAAGCACACGGAGACGTGCAAAGGTGCACGAAAGCGCATGAAGGCGCGCAAAAGCGCGCTACGCAAAGTGTGCGGAAGCCATCTAGGAGGTGCACACAATCGTAAAAAAATGCCGTAGTATGCACGCAGGGCGATAGGGAGCCGTATCATCTCCTCCCAACTGAAGTACTGACTGTCCTCAGGCAGCATGCGATTGGTCAGCGCAAAATTTTCTTCGCTCACATAAGCGGCCATTCTCTCCTTATCCATCTCTGACCACCATCTATCCTCTATAACTCTTTCCACAACCCATCTCTACCCGATCCAATGGCTTCAGCATTTACCTTAGCCCTCAGACAAACGATCCTGGCCCTCAATGAGACCCTCCCTGCTGCTGGGAGTGAGCAGACGACGATGCAAGCTTGGGGTGAAGGGTTTTGTAGTAAACTGGTGCGCTTTTTGTGTTTCTATAACTGGCGCAGGTTGCTAAGGTTCAGGTCACGTAGAACATGTATAAAAGCCATGCGGACTGTGTCCAAGATGACGCAGAACTCGACGCGCTCCTCACAAAGGCGCGTAGCGTATTCAGCGGAATCATGGTGGAGGAGTGGCTTGCTTGGGGCAAAGAGCTGATGCCCGATATGCGTAAGATGATTGAGGAGAAAGAGAGGTCTGAGGAATTTGAGCGTAGGGCGCACGAGCTGGCGGAGCGGCTGGAAGTGCGCGCGGAGCACACCGAAGCACGCAAGGCGCGCCGCGCACTCCTGACCGCTGAATTGCAGGCACCAGAGGTTAACTTGGAGCGGCTGGAAGGTGAGTTCAGAGCCATTGATGAGGCGAGCGATATAGATACCGCCGAGGCGCAGGAGGACGAAAAGGCGCGCGTCGCACTGGTGCACTCTTTGCATGCGCTTTCTGCCGCTACCGATGCTGAGGTTGTAGGCGAAGGAACTGGGGAGTCTTGGGAGAGTGGGGTGACGAGCGAGGGGGAGAACGAGCATAGCGATGAGAGCACCAGTGCGGACGAAGGCGCAAGTGCGCGCCCGGTGCGCACAACGCAGCAACGCACGTATGTCGAAGTGCCACCACTGAGTGGGGTTGGTGCCACCTCTAATGCTAATAGCGGACCAGTAAGTTTCTTTGGATATGCGTCAAACTCACTAAACCATTCCCTTTCTCTACGCTAGTGTGATAACTGCCGCCGCATCGGCCAACCAGCTAGGTGCACCTCTGTCAATGGAAAACGGTGCGCCCCATGCGCAAAGGGTAAGAGAAAGTGCGAATGGATGAAGCGCACCCTCGCACAGCTGTGCGCAACTCCTAGAGGCAGGAAAGCGGCTACTGGGCGCTCTGGTCTGTCTTTTTCTCATCCTACTTCCATGCTGCACTAAACTTTCCAAAGGCGCATCGCAAATTGACAAGGGCAATGAGAGCGATGTGGGGCTCATCAGCCCCTCGAAAGAGTGCACATCCAAGCGCCGCAAAGTCGAAAACGCGCCCCCTCCACCATCGCAAGTGCGCCCAAGGCCGCGCCGCCTTACCATTCGCCAGGCAAGTGTGCACACGCAATCCTCGCGCCAAACCAGATCGGGAAACACCTCGGGGGACGTGGTTTATCAAGGTCAAGATGTTGAGGCTCTCGACTTAGTGCAATGCCGCTCGGTGGTTGCAGTCTTGGGCGCCACGCACGATCGCCTTCAAGAAGATGTCCAAAGGTCGCTCATCGAGTTAGAGGTCGCTAAGAGCCGGTTGCACAGTGCGGAGCAAGCGGAGGCGGACGCAAAGGCGAAACTGGGTGCAGCCACGGAGCGCCTGGAGTTCCTGGAGTCCATTGAATAGCTGCACAATGGTATAAGTTTTAGATAGTATGTTAATCAACCTCTTTGTTGCTCCTGTGATACACATGGTGCACTCCGAAGCAGTGAAGTGTGCGCACGCGCGCGAATGTGCGCACTTTGCGCCAACCTGCGCGCGCACTTCCATGGTGCCATAAAACGAAATTTGTAAGCCCAAATAATATGTGCGAGAGAAAAGAGATAATATAAGCAATGTTTGAGCAAGAAGTGTCAAGCGCACAAAAAATGCGCACCACGCAAAGATGCGCAAATGCAAAGGGGAGCGGAAAAATTGTCCAACCATCACTTTCCTCCTCCCAACTGAGATATTGACCATGTCCATCAATAAAAAAAGTAGGAGATAAAATGAAGCGCACGCGATATCACAAAGTCTAAAAAAATGGGAAAGGCTCAGTAGATCATCACGGCCGGTAAAACCCATGGGTTGCACAATCACGGAACGCGTCCAGATGCGACTTCGCAAATAGGAAAAGGTAACGTAAAAAAATGAAAGAAAGCAAAGCGTACATATAAAATGGTGAAGTATCCATAGCGGTGCGCACGGAGCGCTAGTTGCGCGCCTCATTGGCGCTTTCTTCTTCCTCAGCGCTATCTCCTTGCGCTTCTTCTTCGTCAACTGCTTCTTCGTCTTCCGTGGCCACTACTATGGACTCTTCCATCTCTCTTAACTGCGTCGTGGTGATATCGAGCGCTATGTCAGGAAGCGCAATGGACTTGCGCGCATGGTATGGCAGTAGGCGGAACGCGGCTACTGGCCTGTCAAATACCGTCCCGTTGAGCTCACAGACTATGTATGCGCCGCCCTGATTGCACGACACTATAACTAGAGGACCGAGATAACGCGCGCGCATTTTGCGGTTAAGGCTCTTTTTGATTGCCGTGTTGCGCATAAGGACTAAGTCGCCACGCTGGAAGTCGAAACTGCGGATGGTTTTTGAGTGCGCTTTCTCGAAACGGAGCGCCGCCTTGCGCCTCTCTGCATAGACACGGGAATGGATGCACGCTAAGTCTGCTGGACGCTTTTGTAATGCGCGCACGCACCACGCAATTAAGTCTGTCGTGGAGAGTATAGAATCTGGGGGTGGGTTAAGGTATGTCGCTTCAATGATATCGAGAGGGATTAGAGGCTGCGCGCCTGTAACAATGAAGTATGGCGAAACACCGAGGCACTTCCGAACTGTGATGCGCTCCCCCCAAAAGACTGAGTACAGTGCACTGAACCACTTTGATTCTACTCCATCTGCTGCTTTAATAAGTGCTTGACGCACGTCAAAATGTGCGTGCTCAACAATTCCATTAGCGCGCGAATTATAGCCAGATATGCGGATGTGATTGATATGGTAGCGCTTACTGAGATAGGCTAGCGCTTTGATGAATGGCTTGCCATTATCAGTGACTATCTTGCACAATGCACCCCATCTGCAGATGAGGTCTTGGAACATCCAATCGCCAAGTGCGCTCGCATTTTCTTTAGGGAGCCCGTGGAATTCCAGCCAAGTCGCAAGTGAGCAACGCCCTTGGACGATATAGCGCCGCCCTGCTGATACTGGTAAGTGCATCGTATCAATATAAACTTGCGCAGGCATTGCGACAACTGGCGGTATTAGAACCTTCTGTGTTTGCTGGATCTGGCAAATATGACAAGTGCGCACGAACCAAACGATGTCGTCTATAACATGCGGCCACCAAAAGCGCTCGAGCAATGCGGAGCATGTCGCATAAAAGCGCTTGTGTCCAATGTTGTCATGGATGGCGCGCAATATCAGTAAGCGTCTAGACTGCCAAATAACAAGCTGGTGCGCACCATGCGCATTGCGCTTCCATAGGCGCGTCTTGTCTTTGAAAAACGCGCTCACGTAGCGCACGAGCGCGCTGTACTCAGAATCTGTGAAGTCGCTAGGGCGCGTTAGGGTATCCATCCAAATCCACACCAAATCTAACTTCTCATCCTCTGCATCTGCTGTTGCACTCCTTGGAACTTGGCTATAGTCATCGTCGTAAATAAGCGCACTACTGCGCGCATTTTGTGCGTTTTTGTTTGGCTCTGGCTGCATCAGCGCAAGTGCTTGCGCATCCAAAGACTGTGAAATGGGACGTATCGCATGCATAAATCCATGTAGCGCATCAATCCAGTCCTCAAACTCTTCATCCTCTTCTCCCTCTAAGTCCTCTGGCTGCTTCGGCCGACGCGAAAGCCCATCTGGACCATGCACCGCTCCCCTAACATGCATGAGTGTAAAGTGGAATGTAAGGATTGAGACAATCCACCGGTTAATGCTAGCGGATGGTTGGATATCGGGGTTTTGTAGCATGCCCTTGATATAGCGCGCGTCAGTCTCCACAATTAAGTTGCGCACACCTATAATATAAAGGCGCAAACTGCGCAGCGCGCGGTAAAGCCCATAGATCTCTAGCTTCAGTTGTGAAAAGCGCGCTTCTCTGTCGTTGAGCATAATCGAGCCGAACTGGTTGTAAATGCGCATTTTTGCATCTGCGCTCTTTTGCTGGCAAAGGTAAAAGCCGACCGCTATCTGGGAAGAGTCGACTGCAAGGATAACAGGGAGTTCTGAGGAATAATCGATCGGTTGTAGTGCAGGACACTCTAGCACTGCTTGCTTGATGTCATTTTGCGCCGCTATCTGCTCTGGGCCCCATTCAAATGGAGCGTCCTTGCGCGTAAGCCTTGTGAGCGCGTTAATGTGGTGCGCATAATTGCAGATATAAATGCGCATTAAACCAACTGTTCCCAAGAATGCATGCACTTCCGAAAGCATGTGGCATGCACCCCAATTGTGGATAATGTCTACCTTGTCACATTTGGGTTTTCTACCTTCTGGGGTGCAATAATGGCCAAGAATGACAAAGTTTTCAGTGCACAAGGTGGATTTCGTCCCAGAGAAAGTGCCACCGCTATATTTCATGCGCTGCACAATGCGGTTCACGTTCTGAAAGTGCTCCCACACAAAGCGCCTTACACCAGGGTTTGCAGTGAGCGCTTCGCATGAGCCATCTGGTAAAATGTAGCGCTTCGAAGGCCCCTTGACTGGAACATCGTCAATATAGGGAACGGTGTAATCTGGTATCTCTGGCTGCAGAATATAGCACACATCATCGTGGAAGATTGGTACTGAGTTTGTCCAACCCATTGGCAATGTAACGAGGCGCATTGCGCCATATGGTGTCTGGAATGTTGTAAGATCGCGCGACGATTCTTTGATTAAGCGCTCGTCGTATCCCACATATAGATCAAGGACGGCGCCGCGGGGCGCACATGTGCGCCCCGCAAATTGCTCTGCAAGGTGCTCAGGTGTAGGGGTGACGCCGGAATGTTTAATGGTAACGCGATTAAGCGGTTCGAGGCTATGTACGATGCGCAGTGCTTTCCCATCTTTCTTGAGTGTGCAGAACCAGCGCGATCTATATGCCGAATTTGAGTGCTCATAAACACCTGAGTCCATTTTCTTCCGGATAATGGCGCAAACTTCGTTGTATATGCCTGGTGGAATGGGGATGTTGCGCTCTATCCAAGGAGTGTGCGGAATAACTGGGATTTCTACTGGGGGAAAGAACGCGGTCTTGAAGCTACCGCGCTCCTCATCGCTCCATGCAAAGGCTTCATTCTGCAAAGACATCAAGTGGTGTAAAACCTTCATCTCCTCTGGTAATAGGAAATCAGTGTGGCGCTCCTGGAGCGCTTGCATGCGCTCTTCAGTATAGCGCCCGGTCGGGGTAAATGGTGGCGGATTTGGTAAAAGCACAGGAAGCGCTGCTAGCGGATCGTCTATAATGTTGCGCTCGATGCGGAATTCGTTTGGGACGGGCGCAATAACTGGCTTGACTTTTCTAGCAACCGGTTTATACTTCTTCTTGGTCACTACACCCTTTTGCGGTGCGTGCACCGCTAAATCGATAAAAGTTGCGCGCGCATGTGCGCTTTTCGGAAACGCGGCAGGAATAAGCGCCACAGGGTCGATCAAATTTAAGAGCGCCTGCGCATGACTGTTGGTACACTGGGATAGGTAGAGTTGAGAGATAATAGAGGTGGAAGGAACGGAAGCGGAAAATGGAATAAGCGCAAATGCGGAAATGTCACAAGATTGGGTATCAGAGTCAAATGTTATGATAGTGGCGGCTTCTCCTTGGTCTGAGATCAATTCCTCGAAGCCTTGCAAAAATTTCTTTGCAGGTTATGCTGAATAGCAAAGTGCGGTGTTGCTGGAGCTGGTAAGAAGTGGCGCAGCTTCCCCCTAGGCTTTGTTGGAATGGTGGAGATGGCGCCGGTGTTCGGATCGCAGATTGTAATTGTTTGCGCTTCGTCCACAAAGTTGCGCATGATGGAGCGCGTTAACACGTCGAAGGGGCGCCCTAACAGAATATCATAAGCAGGTGAACAGATAACGTGAACTTGCACATAGACAATGATATCCCCAATGCGCGCAGAAACGTTGCGCGCAAGCCCAAGCGACTCATCTACCTCTCCATTGGCTGATTGCATGTATAAACAAATGCGTGGGTCGTACTGAAGCCCAAGACGATGGCAGACCGCTTCTGACATTGCGATAATTTGTGAACCCGGATCTAAGATAGCTTCAAAGTACTCTTGGTTGTCGATCAATAAATCAATGGAGCGAAGCGCATGCGACTCTTTAGCGACCTTCAAAACATCGGGGTTTTCAATTTCGCCTGGCTGGAGATGGGTGAGGTACTGTTCAAATGGATCCTGCAAAACAATAGGAAGCGGCGCTGCAATTGCCGCGCTAACTGGTGGTGTCACATTAAGCATTTTATCTCCTGCAAAAGGCGCGCGCGCTTCACAGTGCACAAATGGCATAACGCTCGCAAGGTTTGTAGCTACCACTTCCACACTGGTAGCTGTAATGTGCTTTGGGGTAACTTGTTCTCTATGGCGCTGCCTGAGATCGGGTGAAAGGGATAGAAGCTCTTCATGCGAAACCGTAACAGAGGGCGCCTTCATGGCGCGCGCATATATGTCATCGACAATCTGCGGGTTCTGGATGGGAACGACAGTGCGGTATGATGGCTCTTTGCCTTTGGAAGTGTTAGCTGGTATGTCTGGTTTATCTGCTGCTGCGGGCGCAAAACGCGCCTCAGGAATGTTGGAATAGGGATGTATGGGTGTCTTGTCGGGCGCATCAGTTGCGCTCGCAGCGGATTGCGAAGCTGGGGACTCCATACTGTCAGTGGGTACCATGTCTGTGGTTGTAGAATGCACACCCTCTTGATTGGATGTATTGCGCGGTGCGCACTGCAGAATTTCAACTCCGTCGAAGACTTGCCTCTTGTGAAGCGCCATCAACTCCCTCTCGAGTGCATCAATGCGCTCTTCCTTCATTAGTTGCGCATTTGGTGCGCTTTGCATATAATCTGCTGCAGGAGCTGAAGCGGCAACGTACGTCGACTGTAGAGGTGCAGCTGGAGCTGGACGAGGCGCTATATTGTAGATGAGCTGCGAATTGGTATTAGATGAAAGTCGACCCGTGGCAATCTGCCCTGGGTTATGCTTATGCCATTCCTCGATGCGCTCGCCTAGGAAATTGCCTGGAATAGAACGCGGCACGAATGCGCCACCTGGGAGTACGATGCGCCCTTCTGCATTTCGCCTACACTTCCCTTCGCTAATAAGGCGCTCAATTGAAGTGCACTCAGGGATATAGTGCCCTGTCTGACCGCAACCATTGCACTTGTCATTGTTTGAGTGAGGCGCACCATTTCCGCCATCTCTGCATGACACGCTCAATGCAGTAACTATCGTCTGTGTCATGCGCTCGAATAAGACTGAAATGTCTTCTGCTTTGACTGTGGGTGCGCTAGGTTGTGGCTGGGAAATGGGTGCGCTGGGTGCTGAGTAGGGCGCATACATATCGGGGTTTTGCACTGTGAGCCCAGTAAGTGGCTGGAAATAGCGCGCTGGGCCTTCAAAGATAAAGTTGATCGCATCGCGTATTGCGTCTAATGAGTATGGCACATTTGCAGGCTGATTCGGTACCACAATCGCAAGGCGGCTCAAAATGCGCTCTAGCTGGTCTGGTCGAAACACCCTAACGAACATGCGGCTTTGGTCGTAGTGTGCCAATATGCCTTGCGCAACTAAGTATTCGCTAATGTTGAAAAATGCGCGATAATAGCATGCGATTTCTTCTGCAGTTACGAGGCCAACGTGTGCAGTCTCACCAATGAGCTTGTCCAGGTCGCTAATACTCCATTTACTGCCATCCCTAGAGCCAGGATAAAGCTTTAGGACAGCGTCTTTGAATGCACCATAGTTGTGCGTCGTGCTATACTCTGGTAGCAGTTTCCAAGTGTCTGCAGTGTCGCTGTCCAAATAGCGCACTGTGTGGAACTTCTTATCGGTCTCATCGGTGACGTTACAATCGCGGAGGAGTTGCGCAAGCTCCTCAAAGTACCTCTGGAGTTCGCGCGGTTTTGCAGGGTCGAAGCGCGGCGCGTTTTGGTTAGATGCAGATGGCATGTGCATGGTAGCCATGGTAGGTGGAATAAGGTGTGTAGAGTTAAGATCTGGTAAAAGCGCAGCGAAATTCAGAGGTGGGGAAAAATGCGGTGATGCGGACGGAGTTAGGGTAGGTAGGGATGATTCAGGTGAAGGTGGAGGTAAAGACAGCGCAGACGAGTGATGTGTGTTGTTTAGGAAGAGTGATTCAAATACTGGTATTTCCCCAAGCTGGAGCGCAGTTGCTAGCAGCTCGGAATGGAGAGTGCAAAGGTGGTTAATGTTGAAGCGAAGGGCGAGCCGATGGAGGTCTAAAATATGGTCTGATAAACAGAAACCCCTCGCGGTGGGCTCCAGAAAATGATGAGTTCGGTTGGTACTCAGTGCAGAGTCTCAACAGAAGGGGTGAACACTTAACCTACAACTGCAGGCGTGCTCGGGGTGAAGGGGGAGTTCGCTTAGATGGCCTCGGATCGTCCTTCAGGGCGCGGAGACTATAGAGAGGCTGGTACAGCAATTTTCAGTGTGCGCACCAGTAGTGTACACAAAAGGGGAGATATGCGCAGTGGCGGAAAAGTGCACAACGCAAAGAGGCAAAAACGCGCAGTGTGGAAAAAAAACGCGCAACGAGAGCGCAAAAGTGCACAACGATGAGGATGATGAAGGCGGGAGGTGTAACAGGACAAAGATGACACTGGAATGTACTGTGAAGGTAGTGCACAGTTTGGGGGTGCAAACAGCGTGAAAGCGCAAGGAGCGGAAAAAGGCGCAGGCGGTGCACAAAATACGGCTATGCGAAAGGGTGCGCAAACAGTGCGCAAACGCGGCTATACGAAGGGCGCACTACGATAGTGCACAGACAAGGACGAAGGACGCAATGCAAGGGACGCAACGCAACAATACGATGAGGGGACGCAAACGATAATGCAAACACGGCTATATGAAGGGCACACTACGAAGGTGCACGGACTGGACGCTGGTGCACAGACTATGTGCGACGCTGACTGAGCTATGAACTATGAGGGGGGGAAAGATCCTCTGGATTCTCTATCTGTCCGCTACTATGTACAAATGGCTTATGTGATAAAATGGTGAAATAAAGTATAAAAATAGGAAGCGCCATGCGCTACCCACAAGTGCGTCCATTCGCCCATCTAAACCTGACCGCACTATGCCGCTGCCTCAGCCAATAAGATTTGTGCACCTATAGCTCAATATCCAACTGTTCCGGTGCTATGCGCTATTATTGGTGTGTGCTAAGTCTCGTGCACTCTTCCCAATTAATCTGCTTTGGTGTTATATGTCACGTGCTGCACCTTAGTAATAATGGCGTGATCGACCTGTGCCGGTTACCAGATAAGGTGATGCCGATTGGAAATGTGGAAGAACTATAAGGGGATGCTGTGCGAGACCAAATACTGCCAAAGCGCCTGGGTTACGTGAAAGCGCCCAAGTGCGCACAGTCCAATGCCAAATAGGCACAAAGCGGCCCAGTTATGTAAGGATGCGCAGTTTGCTCGTGCCGGAATCATGGTGTGCCTCAAGTAAATGTGCCAGTAAGGTGGGAGCTGCGATGCGCAGTGCACCGGTGCAGTGGATTGTTGTGTGTGATAGAGATTGTGCAAAGAGTGTGCAGCAGGGAATGTGAGTTGCAGGTAAAGTGTAAAAGGAGTGCGCAAAGGCGCATCGAGCGCGCAATAAATGTAGAAGGCAGATAAAGAGCGTGGGGAGGGGGGGCGCACGGAGGCAGCTTGAAGCGCAACGAGGTGCATTTAGGGCGGACAATGATTGGTGGCTATGGGGAAACAAAAGCGCAGTAGAAATGCAAAAGGCGCACAAAGGCGCACCTAAACAGTCAAAGGCGTGCAAAGGCGCACGAAGGCGCGCAAAAGCGCGCTACGCAAAGTGTGCGGAAGCCATCTAGGAGGTGCACACAATCGTAAAAAAATGCCGTAGTATGCGCGCAGGGCGATAGGGAGCCGTATCAACACACACCACAAAAGGGCATAGTAACCAAGAAGAAGTATAAACTGGTTGCTAAAAAAGTCAAACCAGTTATTGCACCCGTCCCAAACAAATTCCACATTGAGTGCAACATTATAGGCGATCCGCTAGCGGCGCTTCCTGTGCTTTTACCAAACCCACCACCATTTACCCTGACTGAGCGCTATACTGAAGAGCGCATGCAAGTGCTCCAAAAGTGATACACCGATTTCTTATTACCAGAGGAGATGGGGGTTTTACACCACTTGATGTCTTTGCAGAATGAAGCCTTTGCATGGAGCGATGAGGAGCATGGCAGCTTCAAGACCGCATTCTTTCCCCCATTCCCATTCCACCAGGCATATATGATGAAGTTTGTGCTATTATCCGGAAGAAGATAGACTCAGGCATTTATGAGCACTCAAATTCAGTGTATAGATCGTGCTGGTTCTGCACACTCAAGAAAGATGGGAAAGCACTGTGCATTGTACATAGCCTCGAGCTGCTTAATCGCATTACCATTAAACACTCCGGCATCACCCCTACACCTGAGCACCTCACAGAGCAGTTTGCGGGGCATGTGTGTGGTGCCATCCTTGATCTATATGTGGGATACAATAAGTGCTTAATCAAAGAATTGTCACATGACCTTACGACATTCCAGACGCCATATGGCACAATACCCCTCATTACATTGCCAATGGGTTGGACAAACTCGGTACCAATCTTCCATGACGATGTGTGCTATATTCTGCAGCCAGAGATTCCAGATTACACTGTTCCCTATATCGATGACATCCCAGTCAAGGGGCCTTCAAAGCGCTACATTTTACTGGATGGCTCGTGTGAAGTGCTCACTGCGAACCCTGGCATAAGGCGCTTTGTGTGGGAGCACTTCCAGAATGTGAACCACATTGTGCAGTGCATGAAATATAGCGGCAGGACTTTCTCTGGGATGAAATCCACATTGTGCACTGAGAACTTCATCATTCTTGGCCATTATTGCACACCAGAAGGTAGAAAACCCAAATGTGACAAGGTAGACATTATCCGCAATTGGGGTGCATGCCACATGCTTTCGGAAGTGCATGCATTCTTGGGAACAGTTGGTTTAATGTGCATTTATATCTGCAATTATGTGTACCATGTTAACGTGCTCACAAGGCTTACATGCAAGGATGCTCCATTTGAATGGGGCCCAGAGCAGATAGCGATGCAAAACGACATCAAGCAAGCAGTACTAGAATGTCCTGCACTACAACTGATCGATTATTCCTCAGAACTCCCTGTTATCCTTGCGGTTGACTCTTCCCAGATAGCGGTTGGCTTTTACCTTTGCCAGCAAAAGAGCACAGATGCAAAAACATGCATTTACAACTGGTTTGGCTCGATTACACTCAATGACAAAGAAGTGCACTTTTTGCAACTGAAGCTAGAGATCTATGGGCTTTACCGCACTCTGCACAGTTTGCGCCTTTATATTATAGGTGTGCACAACTTAATTGTTGAGACTGACGCATGCTATATCAAGGGCATGCTACAAAACCCCAATATCCAACCATCCGCTAGCATTAAATGGTGGATTGTCTCAATCCTTACATTCCACTTTACACTCGTACATGTTAGGGGAGCGGTGCATGGTCCAGATGGGCTTTTATATTGGCCAAAGCAGCCAGAGGACTTAGAAGGAGAAGAAGATGAAGAGTTTGAGGATTGGATTGATGCACTACATGGCTTTATGCATGCGATATGTCCTATTTCACAGTCCTTTGATGTGCAAGCACTCGCTGATAGGTCCACTACACACTTTAAGGTCTGGAGAACAGTTTCACTCATATTGAGACATTACGACAGACATTCCGAATCACTATGAACACCATGAAATCAATGTCAAATCTATTTCTCACTATTTTACATGACTTCGAACAACTTCGAACAACTTTGCGACACTTCGAATGACTTCAAACAACTTTGCGACACTTTGAGCGACTTTGCAGAATTTTGAACAACATCGGCCACCATATAGCTGTGTTAAAATACTTTTGATACATGCTGCACATCTGGAACAAACTATTCCATCGCATATCAAGCACTACTGGACACGAGGAGAGACAACAAGAGATTTAGGATGCGATAATAGCATTTTCTATGTTTTGATGATATATTACAGTGAAAGATAAGTACTTTTACCATATGGGGACATATATGTTTCAATTATTTATCATTTCTCATTTATTTTTGATCTACAAAGTCCTCATTGTATGATATATTGCCACATGTTTTACTTCCCTTTTCAGTACTATCTCTTCAAAAATGTATATAAACTTGTACTAGTTACTTAGAACAACAGAGAACCAGTTACCCTCTCCACTATAGTCGGATTTAAGAGCAGCTCTCTTGAGTCTTACCTCGTGTCATATCTCTGAAGTTCTGTGAAATATTGTGAACTTCCTCAAACTTTCATATTCATTCTCAACTTGTCATCACCTATCGTCACTAAAAACACAGCTCACAACTGCAATATTCATTTGTCAAAACATATATCAATGCCAGTCAAACACCTTTGAACCCCCTTGAACTCACCCAAACAATTTCAAACCCATTCAAACTTATTCCAAACTACTTTGCACGTCTTTGAACCATCTTTGAACATCTTTGTATGCTTTAAAAAGGCTATTCATCATGTCCTTACCATTTCACATCACTAAAACAACGTTTTGGTATTAGTGGTAATATTTAGTACCACCTCGCACCCTTCCTCTAGCCTGAGTTATACTACAAAAGGCTTTTAACAGGTTTTTGCTAGGTTTCCAGGTCAAGTATCATCATTTTGGAGCCCACTGCGAGGGGTTTTTAAATTATTTCATCACCTAATTTACCTCGAATCTCTCAGCTTAGGCCGACACAAGCTCGAAACCTTAGAATCGAGACTTTCCAGGCCTTCAAATCTCTCAAACAATTGGGGGATATCCTAATACCTGTCTCTGATGCCAAATCTACACATCGTCATCTGTTTCCTTCACCTATTTCCTTGTCTACAACTTCGTCTTCCTCTTCTTCCTCATCCTCTACTACATCATTCATTATTCCAGCTACTTCGACACATCTACCATCCTTCACTCAGGTTCTAACTCCTCGAATCGGTACATCTATGGCCACCCAAGCAACAATGCCAGCTCGAGGACATTCCACAGCACCTAAATTTGATCCTACTCAACCTCGAGAGCTATGTCGATACTTTAACGAGCTCAAAATACTTTTCATTGACTGTAATGTTACAAATCCCAAACTTATGAAAAAGCATGCCTGCCGATATGTTGATATCAATACATCCGAACTCTGGGAATTGATTCCTGAATACAAAACCTGCACTTCATTTTATGATTTTCACGTCACAATTCACAGACTATATCCTGGTTCCGAAGACAATTGAAAATGGTCGATTTCAGACATGGACAAACTCATTGGCAAACAACTTTGGATGGGTATCTATAATGTGAGTGATTTAGGATTATATTACAGGTCTTTCTACAAATTATGAAGTTCCTACTCTCTAAAGGCCAAATTTCGGAGGCAGAATAAAGTAGAGCATTTGTTTGAGGTTTTCAACCACGTTTATGATCATGAATTGCATGACGACTCGAACTTAAGTTTCCTGACCACTATCCGGATGATGCCTACCCACTTGACGACATTCACGCAGCAGCGAAATTTGTTTTAGCAGGATCAATTAGCTCGAATTCGGCATCATTACAGTCTTCAGAAACATCGGCATCGACTTCAACATCTTTGACACAGATTAAATCAGAAGACTTATTGGCGATCCTCAAAAAATTCGCAACCACAGTCGTCATGGCTTTAGCAGGTTCGAAACCCACTAACCCTCCTCGAACTAACAGTGGATTTCACTCGGACCAGCTCGAAAACTTAGCTTGTGTCTTTTGTGGACTCACAGGTCATTTCATTAGCGACTGCTTGGTTTGCCAAGCCTATATCAATGAAGGAAAGTGTAAAAAGAACAATGAAGGAAAAAGCATGCTTCCAAATGGACAGTTCACCCCTCGAAACATTCCTGGTTGCTTTATCAAAGACAGAATCAATGAATGGACTCGACAAAATCCTTTGAACACAACTGCATCGTCGCTCATGTACAACATCACATCCTCAATGGCTACTTTGACACCACCTAGGGGCATCTACCAGGTTTCCGAACAATCTGTGACACCTAGAGATCACATCGCAAAACTCAAACAAGAGATATACACTTTGCAAAGTGGTAGGACTTTTGCTAAAGCTAATCCAAGCATACCAACAGTCCCCATCTCTTGACCTTCAGTTTCCCCAAGCACTGCGGCAGTTGAACAATTGACTCCACATGTACCAGTGTCATCCATCTCGTTGATGTGTTCAGCTGGTACTCGGTGCAGAGTCTCAACAGAAAGGGTGAACACTTAACCTACAACTGCAGGCGTGCTCGGGGTGAGGGGAAAGTTTGCTTAGAGGGCCTCGGATCGTCCTTTAGGGCACAAAGACTATGGGGAGGCTAGTATGGTGGCTTTCAATGTGCGCACTAGTTGTGTATGCTAAAGGGGAGATATGTGCAGTGGCGGGAAAGTGTGCAATGCAAAGAGGCAAAAATGCGCAATGGGAGTGCAAAAGTGTGCAATGACGAGGGTGATGAAGACAGGAGGTGTAGTGGGACAAAGACAGCACTGAGATGTGCTGGGAAGGTGACACAAAGGGCAGGGGTGCTAATGGGATGAAAGTGCAAGGGGCAGAGAAAGGTGCAAATGGTGTGCAAAATGTGGCTATGCGAATAAGTGTGCAAATGGTGTGCAAACACGGCTATATGAAGGGCACACTGTATGAGTGCTTGAATGAGGACGAAGGATGCAATACAGGGACAAAATGCAACAATACGATGAGGGGACGCAAACGATACGCAAATGCGGCTATATGAAGGGTGCACTACAAAGGCGCATGGACTGGACACTGGTGCACAGACTATGTGTGACGCTGACTGAACTATGGACTATGAGGAGGGGAAAGATCCTGTGGATTCTCTATCTGTCCGCCTACTATGTACAAATGGCTTATGTGATAAAAACAGTAAAATAAAGTGTAAAAATAGAAAGTGCCATGTGCTACCCACAAGTGCATCCATTCGCCCATCTAAACCTGACTGCGCTATGCTGCTGCCTCAGCCAATAAGATTTGTGCACCTATAGCCCACTACCCAACTGTTCTGGTGCGAGGTGCTATTTTTGGTGTGCTCTAGGTCTCGTGCGCTCTTCCCAATTAATCCACTTCGGTGTTATGTGTTGTGTGCTGCACCTTAGTAATAATGGCGTGATTGACCTGTGCCAGTTACCAGATAAGGCGATGCCGATTGGAAATGCAGAAGAACTATAAGGAGATGCTGTGAAAGGCCAAATACTGCCAAAGTGCCAGGATTATGTGAAGGCACCCAAGTGCACACAGTCCAATGCCAAATAGGCGCAAAGTGCCCCAATTATGTGAGAATGCACAGTTCGCTCATGTCAGAATCGCGGTGCATCTCGAATAAATGTGCCAGTAAGATGGGAGCTGTGATGTGCAGTGCACTGGTGTGGTGGACTGTTATGTGTGTGATAGGGATTGTGCAATGAGTGCACAGCAGGAAATGTGAGTTGCAGGTAAAGCATAAAAGGAGTGTGCAAAGGTGCATCGAGCACACAATAAATGTGGAAGGCAGATAAGGACTGTGGGGGGGGCGCACAGAGGCAGTTTGAAGTGCACCGAGGCGCATTTAGAGTGCACAATGATGGGCAGCTATGGGGAACCAAAAGTGCAGTAGAAATGCAAAAGGCACACAAAGGTGCACCTAAACAGTCACAGGCGCACGAAAGCGCACAGAAGCGTGCAAAGGTGCATGGAAGTGTATGAAGGCGCATAAAAGCGCACTGCACAAAGTGTGCGGAAGGCATCTAGGAGGTGTGCACAATTGCAAAAAAATGCCATAGTATGCACGCAGGGCGATAGGGAGCCGTATCATTGTCCATGGCAACAAACCTACCAACCTCGACTTCAGCATCATCTTCAACTTCAGAAACAACTTCACAGCCTGTTATTCATCCTTACGCTGCTACAAAAGAAAATTCATACCTACCACCACACGAACAAAACTTCGGATCAACTGTGAAAGGTAAAGGCAAAGATGGTCCTTCACACCATACCCAAGTGCCAATTCAAAAGGATAAAATCATGGAAGATGTTTTCACTCGTTCTATGAAGACGCCAATTATCACACTAACACCTGAGGAATTGTTGTCTTTATTGCCCGAAGTTCATATGAAATGGAAGAAACAGGTCACTCCATGTCAAATTCAGCAGCCCGAAGGAAATAATGCCATGAATCTGCTTAACGATGAGATTTTTGTGATTGATGATCCATTCGAAACTTATATTAACAGTCTTCGACCTGGCAATATTCCAGAACCCTTTATCGCTGCAAAGGAATCTCATTTGATTAGGTCCATTATTGTGAACGTCAACAAAAGGAATCCAGTCAAAAGTGTCATAGACCCCGGCTCTTCGATTATCGCAATGTCTGAAGAAATTTGCCACAAACTTGGCCTCGCTTACGATCCTTCAATCCACATTCCACTTCAATCAGCTAATGGAGGCATTGATGAAAGTTTGGGTTTAGCACAAAATGTGCCTTGCGAAGTGGGGAGTATCATGCTGTTCATGCAAATTCACATAATTCGTGACCCAGCCTATGATATCTTACTCAGTCAACCATTCGATGTACTCACTGAAAGCACTGTCAAAAACTACAGGAATGAAGGTCAGACAATTACGATATATGATCCTAATTTGACACGATCGTGCACTATCCCCACGATTCCCCATTCTAATCACCGTCGAAAGGATTTTTGCAACTAGAGGACAAAATTTCAGACATTGACCAGTGCACTTTCGTTATCTTATTCGATTCCTCTAATTTATCTATCAATATCGAATGCACTGTGAATATTTCTGATATGGAGTCCTTGAACTTTTCAAAATCCATTTCTTATTCTTCGATCCTTGCAAATTTATATTTAACAGCCAGTCACCAATACAAAACATATTTATCGACCTTGATGGCAACATCTATGCCTTCTATGCCTATTATCGACTCCTCATATCCAACTTTTGCAGCATCAAAAAAGAAATACAAACCGTTGCACAAAAAATTTGCCCAGTTATTACTGAGCTACCCGACCAATTTCACATTATTTGAACAATTACTGGCAATCCTCTCAAAAACATGCCAAAATTAAATCCTTATCCACCATCGTTTATTCCCACTTTGTGATATACACTCGAACGTAAAGCTATTATTGACAAGAATCATCCTGGTGATTTCCTATGGCCAGAGGAATGAAATCTTATGCACGATTTTATTCGAAATCAGGAAACAGCTTTTGCATGGACAGAACAAGAGCAAGGAAGTTTTCGCTCTGACTTTTTTCCTCCTATAGAGTTCCCTGTCATTCCTCACACTCCATGGGTTGAGTGAAACATTTCCATACCTCCAGGTTTGTACAAACAGATATGCGAAATGCTGAAAAAGAAGATAGAGGCAGGAGTATATGAACCATTGAACTCTTCATACTGATCATGATGGTTTTGCATTGTGAAAAAGGATGCGAAATTGCTTCGAATCATCCACAGTCTCAAACCGCTTAACCAAGTAACGATCCAGCACTCAGGTGTCATACTGATACCCGAACATTTAGCAGAACAATTCAGGGGATGATCATGCAGAGGAATGTTGGATCTCTATGTGGCATTCGATGAAAGGAAAGTCACAGAATCATCTCACGATCTGACAATGTTTCAGACACTGTTCAGAGCACTTCGCATCGTTACCCTACCCATGGGTTAAACAAATTCTGTCCCTATCTTACACGATGATGTAATATTTATTCTACAGTCCGAAATTCCTCATATCACCATTTCTTACATTGACGACACACTGGTTAAGGGTTCAAAATTGGAATATAGAATGATCGGTGGATCCTACGAAATGATTCCTGAGAATCCAGCTATTTGATGCTTTGTCTGAGAGCACTTCGAAAATCTAAATCGGATAGTGCAGCGCATGAAGTATTGTGGAGGAACCTTTTCAGGCACAAAACTCTATCTTTGCATCCCCGAAATAATTGTCTTAGGGCATTGATGCAATATCGAAGGTCATATGGCCGACCCTACTCGAATCGCAGCTGTTAGCAAGTGGGGACCATGTCGAAGCCTCACTGAAGTCAAAGCGTTTCTAGGAACCATTGGAGTTTGTCATATCTTTATCTGAAATTTTGCTCAACGAGCTGCAGCACTGATACAACTCACTCGAAAAGATGTTCCTTTCAAATTTGGAGTGGAACAAATAGCAGCCCAAGAAGATTTGAAAGCAGCTCTAATCAATTCCCCAGTGATTCGAGCAATCGATTACTCATCTCCAGCCCCAGTTATTCTATTGGTTGACACTTCGAACATTGCTATTGGTTTCTTTCTTGCTCAATGCAATCCTGAAAACCCTCGAAAACGATATTATAGTTGATTTGGATCAATTACACTTAACAACCATAAATCCAAATTTTTGCAACCAAAACTCAAACTTTATGGTCTATATCATGCTCTCAGAGCACTACGATTGTATCTAATAGGAGTTCAAAGGCTTATCGTCAAAGTCGATGCATGATATATTAAAGGCATGCTTTCAAATCCTGATATTGCACCTAGCGCTAGCATCAATCGATGGATAGTATCCATCCTAACCTTTCACTTTACATTAGTCCATGTCACAGGGACACACCATGGTCCTGACAGACTTTCAAGATGACTCCCACAAGATGAAGATGTTCAGCTCAACAATGAAGATAATTTCAGAGACTGGATCGACCACCTTCACAGTTTTGTACATCAAATAAATCCTATTACAACCTGACCATTTACTTCGCATTGAATTTCGACCTTCTCCCTCTCTTCAAATTTTAGTAAGGGGGAGGATCTTACCTATAACGATGTCCCACAATCGAATAATGCAAAAACGAATGACGAGAGGTTACTTCACATTCGAAAATGGTTACATGACTTGGTGCGACCCCCTGATCTATCAGACGCAGAATACACTACCTTTATTCGATATTGCACCGAATTCTTTTTAGACTCGGGCAAACTATGGAGGAAAGACTCCCAAGGAGCTCATAAAATTGTCGCTCCTCCAGAACGTCATCTTGAAATCATTCATGCAGCTCACAATGACATCGGATACAAAATGGTTTTTGCTACTAAATCAGTTATCACCCTTCGATTTTGGTGGCCGAACATGAAAGCCAACATCGCATGGTATATTCGAACCTGCCACCTATGCCAAATTTGACAGATGCTAAATGTTCTAATTCCACCCACAGTCGCCACTCCAGCACCCCTTTTTGGCAAAGTCTATATTGACACAATGCAAATGCCACCTTCAAATGGATTTAAATACATCGTACAAGGTCGATGCTCACTAATGACCTATCCAGAATGGTGAAAACTTCAATGCGAAAATGCCATGTCTCTGGGCGATTGGATCTTTGAAGACATTATTTGTCGATGGGGCTCGCTATACGAAATTGTAACTGACAATAGCGCTGCATTTATTGCAGCTATGGAGTATCTTTCAAAATGATATCACATTAACCATATTTAAATTAGCAGTTATAATTTGCACACCAATGGACTCATCGAATGAGCCTACTTTGACATTCGACAGTCGTTATTTAAAGCTGTCGATGGAGATCAAACAAAATGGTCAGCAAAGGCGCACTCAGTGTTTTGGGCAGAATGAGTCATGGTTCGTAAATGCATGGGTTGTTCTCCCTACTTCGCAGTTACAGGAGCACATCCTCTAATACCCCTCGACATCTTAATTTTATCAACAACCAATCTTATAGCTCAATGAGCCATAGCGCTACAAAAATGATCTAATGACCTCGAACTGTTATATTCAAAGGTCTACACATCCTGAATCGAAGCTGCGAAATGCTTTGAACTTGCTCATGAACATACGATGCATGACTACAACTTTGCAAAAGGAGATTTAGTGCTACTTTGAAACATGCAAATCAAGAAGTCCCTTAATCGCAAGATGAAACCCCGATATGTCAGCCCTCTTATTGTTATTGAATGAAACTATGGAGGGGCTTATATTCTCTGTGAACTTGATGGGTCAGTACTACATAGACCTATTGCCGCATTTTGTTTGCTACCATACCTCGCTCGAAAATCAATTTCCCTACCACCGAATTTCCTCGATATTGACTCCAAGCACCTCGAACAACTTCGAACAACTTCGAACTTCGACAAAGATACCTTCAAAGATTTTCAGGACTTCAAAAATGAATAATTATCCTTTCTTTCCTTTTTGCAATTACTTACAAAAAAATTTTGATTACTTTTAGTGTATGATACAAGTCGTGATATCGCATCATAGTGTGGTCATGCAAACTCCAAAAAGTTATTTGGCTATGATGAACTACTGAGCCTTTCCCTAAAAAAAAAAAAAAATTCAATTTTTCATCTGTTATATCTTCATTTATGCTTCATCTTACTTTCCAAACACATTTAACAAAAGACAATTTAAAATAGACAAAACAAAAAAAAGAAAAAAAAAAAAAAAAACAGAAAACAAAAAGTCCTACTCCTCTAACATCTCCTCCAACACCTCGACTTCCTTCCCCAACACCTCCATCTCCACCTTCATCTCGACCAATTTTCTCACCAGCACTCGACGACGAGTGTCAACCTCATCTGAATCCCCAGCCTCTTCGACATCCTCGACCCTTTGAATGGCCCTCACCTTCGCCTTCCCTTTCAATGACCTTTTTCTCTCCTTCGACGCCTTTGATGGCCCCACTACCAGTTTGACATCTTTAAATGGGCTCACAACGTGAATTTGATGTACTACAAAATTGGAAAACAAGTTAGCAATTACTTTGAAACAACTCCAAACAATTTTTGTACCTTTTCTGGGGTGCGAATCTCATTTCACACTTATGAACTTCTTTACTTCGCCTTTTTGAATGCCTCGCCTCAACAAACCAGCCCAGTAACAGCCTTGTGCCTTCTGGGTGCACTTCGAATACTTTGCGGTGCCCTCCCTAACAACACACCGCAGCTGGGACTTGAACCCAGCACACCAATCGCACTATGAAAGTATTTAGCAGTGCGAAAAACTTTCGAACATAAAATAAAACACTCACTGGACCTTCGAAATTGAGCAATGCACTCATTTCAACTGGTGCCCGCTTCACAGCCTCTAATATTCAAGGATTTTGGCATTGAGTTTGACGAGGAGAGACATTATACAAGAAAGAGTTGATGGATTTAGGAGGTGACATGGAAGAATGAGCAATATATTGAACATCGCTAATTTCCTCATCCCGACCATGCATTTCACACATGACTTTGATCAGCTAACTGGGACAGTTAGGATTTCAGTAAAAGGGAGGATAATAGGTCCACTACATGCTTTAAGGTCTGGAGAACAGTTTCACTCGTATTGAGACATTATGACAGACATTCCAAATCACTACGAACACCATGAAATCAATGTCGAATCTATTTCGCACTATTTCACATGACTTTGAACAACTTTGCGACACTTTGAACAACTTTGTGACACTTTGAGCGACTTTGCAGAATTTCGAACAACATCGGCCACTATATAGCTGTGTTAAAATACTTTTGATACATGCTGCACATCTGGAACAAACTATTCTGTCACATATCAAGCACTACTGGACACGAGGAGAGACGACAAGAGATTTAGGATGCGATAATAGCATTTTTTATGTTTCGATGATATATTACAGTGAAAGATAAGTACTTTTACCATATGGGGACATGTATGTTTCAATTATTTATCATTTCTCATTTATTTTTGATCTACAAAGTCCTCATTGTATGATATATTGCCACATGTTTTGCTTCCCTTTTCAGTACTATCTCTTCAAAAATGTATATAAACTTGTACTAGTTACTTAGAACAACAGAGAACCAGTTACCCTCTCCACTATAGTCGAATTTAAGAGCAGCTCTCTTGAGTCTTACCTCATGTCATATCTCTGAAGTTCTGCGAAATATCGTGAACTTCCTCAAACTTTTGTATTCATTCTCAACTCATCATCACCTATCATCACTAAAAACACAGCTTGCAACTGCAATATTCATTTGTCAAAACATATATTGATGCCAGTCAAACACCTTCGAACCCCCTCAAACTCACCCGAACAACTTCGAACCCATTCAAACTTATTCTGAACTACTTCGCATGTGATGATCAACAGGAATGGCAGCAATTGCCCCATCGATCAGGCAGGCAGAGGAACATTCCAAACTGTCCTGGCAATACCTATGGAGAGAAGCGACTCCCTTCTGACATAGAGAGAGATATTGCAAGTGATCAATATTGGAAGAGATCTGTAGGTCAAGATTCGGATCATAACCAAACATGACCTCAATCTCAACAGAAAGAACTGGTTGCTGGACTGAGTTTGGCACCCCATGAGAGTGTGCCCAATTCCAATGATCAAGAACATGATCACCCAATGGGGGAACCAGATGAAGCAGGTTATATTAAAAAGATAACCAAGGAAGGAGAAGATAAGCTTATTCGCTGGCTGTTGTCAAAAGCAGTCAAACCATCAAGTGAAATAAGCCAAGTTCCAAACCAATTTTGTGATATTGCATGCCTACCATGGCAGCAGCAATGTGAGTGGAAACAAGCTTGTCATGAAGAATTAGAGGCTCTTTGTAAGTGACAAGTCTATGACATCATTGATCTTCCACATGATCAAAAAACGATCAAAAATAGATGGGTTTTCTCCATAAAATTGGATGGAAGAAAACGAGCCAGACTCATGGCCAAAGGCTTTTCACAAGTCGAAGGTGTTGACTTTAATGAGATTTTCTCACCGGTAGTCTGCTACGAGACTGTATGCCTCATGTTTGCCCTTGCATCTCTAGAGGGCATCTATATGACCAGCCTAGATGTAAAAACCGCATTTTTGTATGGCAAACTAGATGAGGAGATCTATATAGATCAACCCAAGGGTTTCAGACTCGAGGGGAAAGAGCGCAAAGTAATGCACTTATGCTGAGCATTGTATGGCCTTAAACAGGCCTCACTTGCATGGTGGAAAGAGCTAGAGGCATTCATGCACACCATTGGGTTTGTGCATGCCAGCTCCAATGCCGGCATTTTCATACACAAGGATCCTAAGACAGGCAGCATTGTTATTGCACTCATCTATGTTGATGATGGCTTGTTCATGGGGAAAAACAAGAAACTTGTGGATGAAAAGAAAAATGCTTGTCTAAAGCAATGGGAGTGCTGTAGTACTAAAAAAGTCATGGAATTCTTAGGCATGCACGTCACCCAGACTGCAAGCAAAGTCAAACTCAATCAAACTGAATATCTTGCCAAAATGCTTGAGAGATTCGATATGACAAATGCCAAAGTGACCCCCACTCCACTCCCGACTGGTTACAGACTGTCGGAAAACACAGCAATGCCCAACACACTGCTTAGATCAAAATATCAGTCTGTGATCAGATCTTTATTGTATCTGATGCTTGGAACACGATCTGACATTGCTTATGCAGTAATCAAGATGTTGCAATTCTTGGCTAATTTTAGCCAAGAACATCTAGACAAAGCAATGTACATCATGCGCTATCTGGTGGGAACCCAGAAATATAACATTGTCTATGATGGCAAGAAGTCCGAGGGGCTACAGGCCTTCACAAATTCTGATTGGGCAGCTGACACTGTCAAATGCTGATCTACAATGGGTTACTTTGCTACTCTAGTGAGTGGCATTGTGTGCTGGCAGTCCCATTTACAAAAAACCATAGCACTGTCATCTACAGAAGCCAAATATATGGCTCTCTCCGACACTTGTTGACAGATAGTGTGGATAGAGTCCTTATTCCAGGAACTCGGATATATACTGAAGCGCATACCAATCTGCGCTGACAATCAGGGATCCATCTTTATTGGATCAAATCCAGTCCAGGAAAGAAGGACAAAACATATAGACATTCGCTACCACTATACCCGCAAATGCATAGAAAATGACAAAGTCACGGTTGTTTTCATTCCTGAAAATGATAATCCAGCTGACATGTTCACAAACCTTGGTGCTGTCTTATTCAGGAAATTTAGAGACTCTCTCAGAATTACTTTCGAGATTCAAACTTAGCTGCTTAGAGCACTGTACAGTTTGAGGGGGGGTGTTGAAATTATAAATTCCAATGCATGCTGCATACATGAGGCAATGCATGCAGCACACACATGTTACTGTGCTTACTGTGCATACATGTGGTAAACACATTCCTGAGTCATGTGACATCCTTACTATTATGTATATAAGGAGAACCTGTACTGTAGTAGATATGCAGTGTTCTTACCTCTGCTAAACCCTAGCTCTAAGACTTACTAAACCCCAGGTAGGTTATAAGGAACATGTTGTCTCTTCCTCTGTGCAGCGTATGTAGTCTGCTCCAACATTTCTAAGTGCACTGCACCAACATCTTTTACCCTCAATGTTTTTGTCTGCCCTTAGTAAAGCAAGTATGACAATGGGAGGAATGTTGATTCATACTAACTTCACCTGTCACCCAGTCAACTTCTGGATTATGATCTTGAAGCCATGGGTAGTCCAAAATCATCTTCTGTTTCCCTAATTGAATCACAGCAAAAAGAGCATGCTCACTATGATCCTTGTAGGTCTACAACCTCTTGAATTGCCCCAGCTTCATTCAGAAACCCATACATATTATAAACAGGTATTGGTCAAGACAGTGAATGAGTATTGAGCCATTTTTGTTGGACAAGATGAGTGTCAATAAACTGTAAAGATTGTTGGAGAGGAGTGGATGCCACAATATACTTGCATGGCAGTTTGCGCTCTTTCCATAATTTAATTTTGACAAAGGGAGGAGAGGGAGTAGGAGGAGCAGGTGTTGTGGCTTCCATTGAGCTGAGGAATTTGGAGGAAGGAGTGGTCATGGAGTGACATTCTTCTTCTGATGGGTTGATCAGCAGGGCATTGAAGTGGTTACTGGTGGGTAGTGAGGGTAGACAGTTGGAGGAATTGGGGACATGTGTGGTAGTAGTAGAATGGAGTGTAGTGTTAAAAGCCACATTCATGAGTTGGTTCTCATTGCAAAGAGAAGCAGCTTTATACCAAGTGTAAGAGGGTCAGACTATCTGCATCCAAACCATTACACTAAAAGGTGTTATAATCAACAGTTGTATTGTTGAATATCAGATAGTATATATACACATTATGGAAACTGTAGTAAGCTTGAAGGCTTATGCCAAGCATCAATATTATCATCAGCAGGGCACCCTTCAACATCTGTGCAATCTGATCCTGAACCTCTCGATTGAGACCACAATGAAATTTAACCACTACTAGTAGCCCACTCTCATATCCTGCCATATCCACTAAGTTCCAAAACTCATTGGCATCGACATCAGGCTGCTCAACTAGTTCACACATTGCATCAACAATGTGTCTTTAAGTAGCACACACAGTACATAATTCATCTTATAGTAATTTTCTGTTCACCATGTTTGATGCAATCACTTCTTATATTTTGGGCAGAGGGGTGCATGATGGTGTTGGCACAGTAGGATGTAGTAAATCGAAGCCATCATTTGTTAACACACTTCCATCAAGTACATTTTCTGTGATGTTATTATGATACATGAAAGGTAGTCCAAGTATAATCTGATGACACAGTTTGGAGGTGATGAGAGTGCAAACAGTTTGAGCAGAATAGTAATTATGATTGCAAAGCTTTAGCTTGATACAGAGGGTCAGTGACAGATGAGAATGCAGAAGATTCACTGAGAAAGGCACCAGAGACAGGGAACTCTTGCAGCAGTGTGCAAAAATGAAGATTGAGTTGAGAGGCAAGTTCTTAAGCAATTAGAACTATATGGGAACCATGATCAATCAAGGCTTCGATGTGCAGATGGTTATGGGAAGAGGAATCATCAACAGCACAATGCCATACAAGATGTGGGATGCAGAATGGAACAGATTTGCTTACTGAGTCATTTGAGTCTCACAATAAGTCACCATTGTCCCCCATCAAGATGTTGTGTTTGTTCATCAGTTGCCTGATTGATGTGACAGGATACAAGGTCATACCTATGACAGCTGCAACCAGTAGAAGAGGAGGAGCCATGTTGGGCACAGGGGGTGTAAGCAACATCACAGAAGCAACTGGGATCATAGCTCATCAATAGGAATAGGCAGTGCAGCTAATCCCAGGTGTTGGCAGGCATGATTGATGACACTCATCATGCATTCCACATATCCATCTCATCCCAGGAATTCACATGTATGGTCACTAGTTACATAGAAGTTTCAATACTTCGTGCATCCACTGTGTGCCACTAAGTAATGATGTTCATGTTCAGTCAATTTAGGAGGTCTTCCTTGAGATGCAATGCCAACATTAGATGTAGAGTTGGTTTTGGAAAATGTGGTAGAGGAATTAGAGTTCAATTGTTGTTGAGAATGGACAGTGGGTGCTCAGCATGTAGCATCAGAAAGTCCCATGCTAGAGCCAGTGTGTTTCAATTTATAAAAAAAGCATTCTTGGCCTCCTTCTGGTGCAAGGTGGACTCCTCATGAACTTTGGCATCAAGCCTGATAAGCAATTGCATGAAGTTTTCCAAATGATGTTCTGCCTTGCATGTAGTAGCCTCTGCAATGGTGGCAGCATCATTTTCATTAGGTGCAGTGTTCTCATCATTAGAATCAGAGTCAGAGTCATTTTTCTCTTTGTCTGCTTGGTCATGCAAACCTTGTGAGCCAGATCCTTCTCCCAGCCAGCCTCTGTTTGCAAGGTAACCTCAGATGAAGTGTTCAAACCAATGTAAAAGCTCAGTGGTCATCACACCAGATGTAATAGTCAGTTGCTTCCTGTTATTGGGCATGAGAGTGGCAAGACCATTGTTCAACATGGTGAGACACTGTGTAAGGGCAACCTCAAAATCTCACTTAATAGTGAGCTAACAGAGGGGAATCCAAAGTTAATATTATACTACATAATACAGACACTCTAGGCACATCGAAAAGAGGGGAATCCAATGAGAAAACTCTAAAGACCCATCTGTCGATGCCCAGTATATGTGATAGACCCAAAAATCAAATAGTAAGCAAAAAAATAGCAAAAAGGTAGAAATAGGCAGATCAGGCTGCAGGATGATGTCACCTTGATGGGTAAACATCCAGAAGGGGTTCCACCTCTAAGAATAGAACTGTCAACATGTACCAACATGGAAAAAAACTGAAATATAATAATAAAATAGGAATAAATCATAGAAAATCATAGAAAATGCAGAATAGGATGAAGTAAAATATAAAGTAATATGGGACAAATGCAAAAAATTGCCCAGACACCTGGGATGCCTTTCTTTCCCCTTACACACTGAGTATATGCATAATGTAAGGAATAATTGTCTGTAAATGATGAGCATGAGCAAGTGTGTGGGTTCAATCAAGGTGCAGGTGTAATCCTACTAGATGCTGGAGATGCTTCAGAGTGAGCAGAAGGTGCAGGTGTAATCCTATTAGAAGCTGAAGATAGTGTTGCCTTGACTGACTTTGGGCATTTTTGTATTTTTAAAATACAAAAATGCCCCAAGTCAGTCAAGGCAACACTAGCTGGAAATGCTTCAGAGTGAGCAGAGGAGAAGATGTGTATGTGGAGGTGAGAGGTGAGAACAGTAGCAAAGGTGTGTTTTCTGTTGGTCAGTGAACCCTACTACACATCATAAGGGAGGTTGCGACAGACAGCAACTAAGACAGTTTGATAGAAACTGTCAATGGCTTCAATAATACATTGTAAAATCATTATCAAAAAAAAAAAAAAAAGTGTGAGCTTACCTCCTATGTGGAGGCAGACAAGCACTATGGGAAGGAAGGAATTTTAAGACTTACTTCAAATCACACAAAGCAATAAGATACAGTGTGGTATTTCAGTAACTAGAGCTAGTAATATACCGATGAAAGTTTTGAGGTCAAGAGAGAGAGAGAAGAAAGATCATAAGAGTAAGAAGTCCTGATGTAAGCATGTAGATAAGCCATAACAAATATGGTAGGCTTACAATTAAAGAAAGATGGAAAAGCACTGCACATTGTACATAGCCTCAAACTGCTTAATTGCATTACCATCAAGCACTCAAGTGTCACCTCTACACCTGAGAATCTTGCTAAGCAGTTTGCAGAGTGCTCTTGCAGCACTGTGCTAGACTTATATGTGGAATAGACAAGCACTTGATTAAGGAATCATTGCATGACCTTACAACCTTCCAGATGCCTTATGACACTATGCACCTTGTTACATTGCCAATGGGCTAGATGAACTCAGTACTGATTTTCCGTAATGATGTGTGCTATATTCTGTAGCCAGAGATACTGGCTTATATGGTGCCATATATCGATGATGTACCAGTCAAAGGGCCTTTGACACACTACCTTTTACCTAATGGATCATGTTCAGTGCTTGCTGCAAACCCTGGAATTAGGTGCTTCATGTGGGAGCACTTCTAGAACATGAACCACATTATCCAGCGCATGAAGTAAAGTTGTGGTACCTTCTCCAGAACAAAACCTACATTGTGCACTGAAAACTTTGTCATTCTTTGTCATTACTGCACACCAGAGGAGAAAACCTGAATGCAGCAAGGTAGATGTTATCTGCAATTGGGGCACACAGAGTTTCCTGTTATTCTTGCTGTTAACACCTTGCAGATAGCAGTTGGCTTTTACCTTTTTCAGCAAGAAAGTGCAAATGCAAAAAAGTGCTTTCATAATCAGTTCAGCTTCATCACACTAAACAACAGAGAAGTGCACTTTTAACAACCAAAGCTGGAAATTTACAGACTTTACTGAGCACTGCACAGTTTGCACCTTTATATTATAGGTGTGTGCAACTTAATTGTGGAGACTGATGTGTGCTATATTAAGAGCATGCCCCAAAATCCTGATATCCAACCATCTGCCAGCATCAACTGCTAGATTGTTTCAATCCTCATTTTCCATTTTATACTCATACACATCAGAGGAGTGGTGCATGTAAAGGCAACCTCAAAGCCTCACTTAGAAGTGAGCTAACAGAGGGGAATCCAAAGTTAACATTATACTACATAATACAAACACTTCAGGCACATCTAACAGAGGGAAATCCAAAGAGAAAACTCTAAGGATCCATCTGTTGATGCCCAGTATATTTGATAGACCCAAAAATCAAATAATAGGCTAAAAATAGCAAATAGGTGGAAATAGGTGGATCAAGCTATGGAATAATGTCACCTTAATGGGTAAACATCCAGAAGGGCATTTAAATTGGACTCTGCAACCTAAGAATTTTCTTCATACCCATAACTCTTCCAGCACACCAGGTATTCGAGTTTGCCTCAGCATAAACAGCTGTCTAGAATGGATTTGACCTCATACTGAAGTTTGCCTTCAATCATCGTAGGCAGTGGAGGAGGCCATGTCATCCATCCTAGAAATGGATCTGTGGGAGCAGACAGCAATTTTACAACATGGAAGATGGAGTGGAGTTTGGACATTGACTGTGGTAGCCATATGCAGTAGGCATGCAACCCAATGCATCTAGTGATGAGAAATGGTCCAAGAAAATGGTAGGTGAGTTTCTTGAATAGTCATATGATGGAAATGTCACTGGAGTCAAGGTAGACATGATCACCAATTTTGTACATGGGTGTGGGTGAATGGTGTTGGTTGTAGAAGTGTGCCATATCATCCTTTGCCTTAGCCAAAGCTGCCTTCACCTCCTCCAAGGTGTCCTTCATCTGCTCTGTGAACTCATTCACCATCTCCAAGTGCGATGGTGCTTGACAAGGCTCGAAACTCATGCATGGGTATCGTCTTGTATTGAGGAGGAAGGGAGTTTGTTGGATAGAGGAGTGGACATGATTGTTGTCCCCAAACTTGGCCATGGGGAGGAAGTCTTCCCAATCGTTCTGTTGCTCATTGATGAAGATGCAGATGTACTGCTCCAATTCTTGGTTGATGCACTCTGTCTGTCTATCTGTTTGCAGGTGGTAGGCAGTTTGATCCCCAGCAGGTGGTACAGCTCTTGGGTGAACTCTGCAATGAACTGTGGTCCTCAATTGCAGAGGAACACACCTGGCAATTCATGTAGCTTCCAGACATGGTGCAAATAGAGTTGAGCCACTCCAAGTGCAGTGACAGTCATATGAGTGGGGATGAAGTGAGCTCACTTCCCAACAATTCTCTGGGACTGGGAGGGGTGTACTCACCCATGGGTTTGCGTTGTGGAGTCTTGGTGTGTAAGCAGAGGTCACAGGTGTGACAGTACTGACCAATGAGTTGAGACATATGGTGATCCACTAATTTCTGCCTTTTTGCTATTTTTAGCCTACTATTTGATTTTTGGGTCTATCACATATACTGGGCATCGACAGATGGATCCTTAGAGTTTTCTCTTTGTATTCCCATCTGTTAGGTGCACCTGAAGTGTTTGTATTATGTAGTATAATATTAACTTTGGATTCCCCTCTGTTAGCTCACTATTAAACAAGGCTTTGAGGTTGCCTTTACACCAGAAGTAGTGATATTGGATGCATCTGGGACTTCTATAATTTATAATGAATTAACATTTGCCTTATTGTCTGAAGAATTTGTTTTCTGTTTTCCTTTATTCTTTTTGTAGCCCTTGGGTACCTTTCCATCTGGCCAATGATTCTCAGTCATATGATTAGTGCAACCACATTTCTCACATTTCTGTGAAACTTTTTTGGTGTTACTAATGTGACTGATTTCAGTAGCATTTTTAGTGGCATTATGATGAGATTCTTCCTCAACTATTTTAGGGATGATGGTTTGATCTTGCTCAATTCTTTGGTTGTGGAAAGAATAGTGGAGGATATATTCCCATAGGACTTGGGTAGAGAGCACAAGATAAGAAGGCTCATGAACTGGTCTGTTACTTCAATACCAGCACTTACAGTTTGCTCTCTGGCTGATTCCAAGTCAGCAATTTGAGGGTTTGGTATCAGTGAAATCTGTAAAAAACAGCTGTTGAAAGTAGACAAATGCACCCACTCCCCCAGGAGTGCCATATTGTTCTTTGATGGATTTCCAAGCATCTCCAGCATTCACTGTGTTGCCAAGGAGGTGATGTAATGATAGTTTGATATAAACAGCCAAGTTGCCTTGTGATTCTTTTCTTCCTAGGCATTCAGACCATCAGTATCAGCTGGTCTAAGAGTGGGCTCAGGAGGGCTTTTGTTTCTACAATGTTACACAATCCAGAAAGATGAAAGACTCCATGCATGGCATTTGACCAGGCAGAATAATTTGTGCCATCAAAGATAGGGATAACAGATAAGGATACTTTAGTGGGATCCATATTGCTCATAAGATTGAGAGTTAATACCAAGGTGTGATGATTTGTGTGAGTTTGCCTTTAAGTGACTCAACTCTGAATGTTAAAACTTCTACTGAGTGACATTCACTTTCCTTTGTCCAAGCCATAGATCATACCCCCCATATCACTTGCACTTAGTAGGCTAGGTCAAGTTCAAATATACTCAGGTTGTTTGTCAGATGCCTGATTTTAACAATCAGAGGTGGGAAATCTGTTTGCAAAGGTGTCCCAAGAAATTCTTTACACTACTACTTGCTCAGAGTATGCTTTAAACCTCAACCTCCTCAGTCTTTTAGAAGCACTACTGGTTCCTCTCCTAAGATTGGTTTCCTGTAGCCTATAGCGGTGTCAGACTCTTTAGGCAGTACAATACATAGATCCATTTAGAGATCAAGAAATTTGTCAGCAGTATAATGCAAGACAGAATCTGTTCATGACACCGTAGCACAGCAGCAATGGAAGCTTTGCAGTGAGTCAATAGCAAATCTTGATTATGTAATCAGAATTCTGCAGGGCTCATAACCTAACAGAGTGCAGCATGTGGAAGATTGGTAGGAACTATATTTAATGAGTGTGTTGGATTTATATACTGTAGGGACTACATATGTACTAGAATGTTCCATAATATACTACAAGTACTGCTATGTAATGCTTTGTAAGTATATGATTAGTAAGGAATGTCAGTGATTACTAGGATATATGTGATTGTGCTTATGTATGGATTGTTATGTAATACATGTCCAACACATATAATCCTAGACATTTATTATAATATATAAACTGAGGTTAAATTTAATGTAAAAAAATCTTTTCATGCACCCACACTCATCTTGTGCCTTATCACATGAGAATATCTCACATCCTTGATGCATCAAAATTCTTAATCTGATTAAGGCCACTTTATGCAAATATCTTCTCAACAAGTATGTACATGTATTATCACCAACATCTCCTTGTCATGTATCTCATAGTTTTATTCCATAACTGTCAGCTTTTACATGAAAGAGGTGCAAGTTGTCAGCAAAGGTAAGGATGAAAGTGGAAGTAACCATTTCTTTGAGCCTCTCAAATGCCTCCTGCTGTGCATTGCCCCACCTCCACCCATCCTCTGTGAAGTTGAACAATGATTGCACATAATGTGAAAAGTCCTTGATGAAATGCTGACAGAAGTTGATAAAGTCCAAAAAAGACTGCACATCCTTTTTATTCATGGGTGTAGGCCATGGCATAACACCAGTGACCTTGACAGGGTACATCTTTATATGGCAATCTGAGATGATTAAGCCCAGGTACTCAATCTTGGTTTTCTTAGAATTGCACTTGTCATGATGGAAATAGAGTTTGTGTTGCCAAAGTCTCTCAAGAATGAGGCATGTGATTTGATGGTGTTCCTCAATGCTTTGGATCAAGCCTATGAGAATGACATTGAGGTAAACACAAACAACACCCTCCAGTATGAGGTCATGGAAGATGTTCTTCACCATAGTCTCAAGGGGGTGTCAGGCCACAAATCCCGGATATCATGTCAGAGGGGGGGAATGATGCTGGGCTGCTAAAAGGATTTATGACACTGAAGTCAGATTGGGCTTGGGGGACCAACAGCGCTATGTAAATTGTCATGTAGTAGTCAGAGAAGTATTGTGATTATGTAGAATCAAAAATATAAACCAAAAATTGACTGTAACACTACCAGCTGGACAAAATGGCGAAGAAAAAAAGGTGGGTGAACATTCTTTATCACACAACAACCCTGAGCTAAATCTCAAAATTAGAACTCTAGGTGAACCTGTATATACAGCCAATAGCACTCTTCCTTGCTCTGACTGTGGCAAGGAAGTACATGTCAGTAGTGGTGGCAGTAAAAACCTAAAGACTCATTGCACATCATCCAAAGCCTGTAAGGCACAGCATGAACAAAACTTGAAAGCTGTCATGACCCAGACAAAAAAACAAGATAGCTGACTTCTGACCTATTTTGCACATCAGCAACCACTTGTTCCATCAATGGTAACAATGCCTCCACTTGTGCAAATCCAACAAATACATGTCTCAATCTCTCAACCACCAATGTCAAGGGGTGACTCACAACTTGCTTCACACATGATCCTGGCACCTACGGACAATCTCACACACCCTCCAGCCAGCTGTGCACTAGCAATGAATCCCTGCTATGGGATACAGCTTGTGTTTCCTCCAGGGCAAAATGAGCACATCTCATATCCATTTGCTCTCCACAACAAATGACAACTTCCATAGAATTACCAATCCTGTGATGGTAAATTCTTCCTGCAGGCAAAACTCTGCTAGAAAGCATTAGTGGATGTTGAAAAGGCTTGTACCACCTGCACAGGACTCAAATCCAATGTCAAATACCAGGGTACACATTTACCCCAGTTCCACCACAATTGTATGGGTTACAAGTTCAATCCCAAACACTGGGTTTGCCTGATTTGCAAGGCAGGCAAACAGAGCCAATGTTCCTGATCACTACTAGTATGTGCAAAGATATTAGAGAATGGTAAACAGATCAATGTAGATACAGGGCTTGTGTAGGGCAAAATGTTTGTCAGTATTAGTAATCAAAAATTCTATATATAGAAGGGGGGGGGGGGGGCACCAGAAGCCACTTAAAAAGATTTCTGAGTTTCAGATCTTGCCACCCCCTTGCATGGTCTGAAAAGTCACAGGGATGGATCAATTATGTTACATACATACATATCTCATGAACACAAGTCAAGGTCTTGGGACAAGTCTGGATTTGGTGAGACACCATTTGTGAAACTGCTAGGCTTTGCCTGGAAATTCTAGACCACAAACTTTCACAGCAGACTATTTTTAGTCACATGGTCATACTGCTATGTATGTATCAATGTATCAACTGGGACATTCATTTGATTGACTTGCAGCACAAGCTCTGCACTGGCAGTCAATCTGTGTAGAGCTTGATAGTCCCATATGTCACATGTGCAAGTAAATTCCTGCACTCTTCAATCCCTAGCAAGTATGGGATTGACATCCAACCTCCAAGTCCCACCAGGTGCCCTATTTTATTTTTTATTTTTTGGGAGGTCCTGCCCCAACCCCCAATGTAGGAAGATGGTTGGTATAAAGTTTAGGTGGACCTCTGTTGACTGGAAATTTTAAAAATCCACTTCCAATAAGTCTCCCTTGGCAAGTACTGTAAGTCCCTTAAGTATAACAATCACCTGTGGCACTTTGACCTTAAACAAATGGTCCTGGACATAACATGCATAACAAACAGGTGGAATCGATGCGTGACTGCTCACAAACCGACTGAGATTTGATGCCGAACGCATTTTTCGTGATGTGACAAATTGTTATAATTAAGACGTTTACAGTAGTGTAGATAAATAATCTCAAGAGGCCCGAGTATTCAAGCCTTAGAAGGTTCTACACGCAACGAATTGATCTTCACCCGAGAGCGAGGCCGCATAGGGCGTAGTTGGTTTTTTGCATTGCGACGTGTCGGTATTTTCGGTTCCGAGTTCCGTTTCCGTAAACGACTCATTCTGTTCACTCCTGTGTAATTTAGTACGCTTGTTTCATATGGGCACATGGTGTAGTTGGTTATCACGCCCGCTTAGCATTTACAGCTTGCGGGCGGTCCCCGGTTCAATTCCGGGTGTGTCCATTTGGGATCATGGATCATAACTTTTGTTTTCTTCTGTCCATTGCCCCTGGTAACGAAGTCCATCGTTGTGCTTTTTGCAACTGATGTCTACTCGCCAGCACGAAGTTTAAATGTTTTGACCACCCTCTATGGTTGGCTCTCCATACAGATGCTTCCCATCACCAGCCCTCTGAAGAGTTTTTTTACTATTTGTGTCCCTAGCAAACAATCAATCTTAAGATCTGGGATGGTTTAGGGGATGAATTAGCAAGTGCTGAGATGTATTACTAGTCAAATTACTTGTCCAAACATACTCTCTTCGGAACAGGGGGAGCTCAGGAATGTTATCTGATTCACGTTTCAATACACTACTGAACTGCTCGGGCGTTTTATATCATCACTTCTAACGGGTGTAGAGGCAAGTGAACTTTTTACTGTCTCCAGGTCCTTCACCAGACACAAAGTAGTTGCCATGCTTAAACGCTTGTTTGGGCAAAGATCTGATAAGCAAGTCTCGAAAACCCGATTCCGGCATGGTACATTCTACACGCTTCATAGGCAAAATAGGCAAAGTTGAGCTAGCAGCCGAGCGCTTAGAGGATGAGCTCGAGCGAGGTGCACTAGGCGTAATAGAGGCACGGAGCATTTCTGTGGGGAGAGAAGAGTTGTGATGCTTCACTGCGTAAGCACTGTTGATAAGGCCATACATAGTGATTGTTTTCCATCAAAGCGAAGAGTTTCTCAAGGTCGATGATCGACGAACCGGTCATGCGCCAGATGGTACGAGGGCACGTCGAGCAAACGGCGCATGATTTCTAATTTCTGCTGGGGAACGAATCCGCTCTAACCATTGAAGAAGATGCCGTCACACCAATGGAAGGGTAAAGGACCAATGACAAGCGGATAAACTGTTCAAATCAGTTGTATATGCGAGAATTACACGGATCATCTTAGCCATCTTGGTATGGTTTATATTCGGGGGGACACCCGACCGGGACAGGGTTATCACGCCCGCTTTGCATTTACAGCTTGCGGGTGTGTCCATGTGGTTGTTGTTATTTGTTACTACTCCCAACAAGCCTTCGATTTGCGCCTGTTCATGTGAAAGTAGCGTCTGGCCCAGAAGCACGCTGCTGCATCTCCCGCACTTGCAAGGCACCATGATCTAATGGGAGCAAGACAGCTTCTAATTTGAGTCATAGTAGAATCCTCGTAGTCCATGGATCAGGCAAGTAGGGTTCTTTCTTAATGAGTTGTGTTTTGCTGAGAGGATAAAGGATACGATGCACAACGATATGGCGATTGTACCCTTTCTGTTGTTCGTCATTCCCCTTGTATTCATACTTTTGTTCGTCCAGTCGTCGTCTATGCTGATCCATTTCCCAGTTCCCCTCATTCTCATCCTTGCCCTCATCGCGGCCATCCTAGGTCTTCTTCCCAATACATTCCATCTTCAACTCGTCGTCCACTCCCTTTTAGCTGGAACAACAGGTTCTGCCATTCTCCATCTCCTTTCCCGCCAGTCTACCCTAAAACCCAAGCTATATGCCCCTGCCATCATTCTCTCCAGCGCAACCCTCCTCGGTGTCATATCTCCCTTTCTTCCTATCAAACAATATTTTACTTGTATTCTCTTTCTCGTCTTCACTATATCCACCCTCCCGCTTTTATTTTTCAATCCACAACATAATTTCTTTCTCCTCCCAGCTCAGATCTCCTCTATCATCGCGTCCGCCTTTGAAATCCCAGCCTTACTCTTGCCCAATTTCATATTCCAGATCCTCCAAGCCACCTTTACCATATTCTCTCTCATACTTATTCTCCTCGCCTATCACTGCATTTCACGTATGTATCCCTCTCTTTTCATTCTCGCACATCAGCTTATTAAATAACAAATAGTCGCCGCAAAACAACCCATTACCGAATCCCCGCGCACCCCTACACCCAAACCGCACCCTCCATACACCGCCTCTTGCGATACCATCCCCATTTCTGTCCCTTTGCACACATACGTCCAACACGCATACACCCGGACGCGATTCCCACCGCAATCCTCGTGTTCATGTTCACATTCATCTTCTACCATCCATCTCGGCAAAACGAAAGACCCCCACAACGGCAGCCGTACACCCCCGGACGTACAATCCTTAGACACCTGTACTCTTACTGTCGGTTTGAATCCGCCCCCCGCGCGCACACCACCAAGACCAGCGACCCCTACCAATCTCTGGCCTCCAATATCCATTCCTTCCCCCATGCCCATTTACGTTCCACACGACCACGACCATGACCAACTCCAACGTTACGAACACGAACACGAACACGATTTCACAGACCTGCGAGACCCATTCGCGCCTCGGGCCCATCTCGTCTCTCCGCCTACCTGTCTCCCTACCCGCGCTTCTAATCCCCCACTCTCCCACCCACTCCTCCCCCACACGAGAACGAGAACGGGAACGAGGATGAGCACATGGGGCAGGCTTCAGTTCCCTGTTCGCCTTCCTTCGAATATGTCTTTAGACTCTTTACCGCCTTTCGCCCCTGATCCCGACCCTGGATCTAATAGTGGATCTGCATCTGGATCTGGCACAGGAACAGCAACGATGAAACCAGTCACGACAGGAAAGACCGTCTTCAAGCCGAAACCCATTTCTGCATTGAGTACTAGGGGTGCGCGTGCGCATGCGAGTCCGAGTCCGAGTCCGAGTCGGACAGGGAGGAACTTGAAGGTGGGGAAAGGTAGAGGACTAAAACGCGGTAGTAGCAGCAGGCGGGTGAAAGTGTGTGTGTTGGAAGAGATCGACTCGGACATTGATGGAGAGGTGGAGGATTCGGTGGAGGATTCCGCGTTGTTGGCGCAGAAGCTCTTGAGGAGGCTGCAGCGTCAGGCGTAGAGGCCCGGGTATGACTTGTTTTTTATTTTTATTTTTTATTTTTATGTTGTCGAGACTGAGCGCGTTCTTTTTCATTCTTATGTAAAAAAACGCTCCTGGCGTTTGTATATTTTCTACTGTACGTTGTACGTTTTCTGGTTCGTGGGGTTTATTGTTGTGCAAATTGTTGTGTACATGCTATGAGTTGAAAATACTATATTTCCTCGGGAAAACTTGACATGTATGTCTTAATGCGCCTTGGCGGTAAGTGCACTTGTATTGGATCTGCGAGTCAATACCAACGAAGCCATTGAGTATCAATCATACTGTGTAAATTCTTCAACGAATCGCTTGAATCACTAGCATTATCCATCATTCCACAACCTACTAATTAAATACATCCTGCCAGTTCCAACCACGACTCTCAGGCTAAAACTCAACGCAACATCCACATCAAGCAGTCAAACCATTCTGAACTTCCAGAACGCGCGAGAACGGCATCTCAGCAGTAGGCTGCAACCAATTCTTACCATCATACACCGCAAACGGCGGCGACTCAACCATATGGAACGTGTACGCAAACCGGGTATACGGGCTCCTGTTGCGTTCCGATTTATGCAGAACAGATCCGTGGATCAGAACAAGGTCACCTACGTAATACAAAGTGTTTTAAGTTATTCGACCCAGATTTCAAGAGTTAAATACTTGGACTCAGGATACGTACCAGGTTCACACGGTTCGAGGATATATTCTTCACGTACATTATTCTTCTTCTTCTTCTTCTCGTTATCGTTAACGACCCTCGGAGACTCCGTTTTGCTGAGCGCTTCGAACCCGGTTCCTCCCGTAGGTAAACGGACGAAACGCTTAGTTATTGGGTGGGTGAGATGGGAACCTGGGAGAAAAGAGAGTGCGCCGTTCTCTGATGTGCATTTTTCTAGCGCGATCCAGAAACCAAGGGCGGTGGGAGGGTCGGTGTACTGTAAGTTGGAGTGTAAGTAGTTGGAATCGGGATTGGAGAAGATGTGTGGATTGAGGATTTAGTACGTACTAGGAAGGTTCTGTGGGTGCCACGATGTAGTTGAGAACTTTTGAGAATGAGAATGAGAACACGCACGAATCGCTGTGCTCGGGAACTAAGAATAGTAATAGTAGAGTACTATCGTTAAAACTTGAACATCCATTCACACAGCTAAAATTTCGTTACCTTCTCCCCCAATATGAGTTTGTTTCGTGATGACCATCGATTGAAGGGCTTCAAAAGACTCAGAGTTACATAACCATAACTTCCAATGGAAGCCTTTTATACACGATAGAAAGACAGACTCTCACCTACAGGATCCCGATGGAACCCAAGGTCTCGAACGAGTTTCTTCAACTGTTCATTCTCCAGAGTGACTTTACGAAAAACAGGGTCCAGTTCGTGAAGCGCTGACATTTAGAGTGAAAAAAAAAAAAAAAAAAAGGAGTCCGAGTCAGCATGATAAGTAGTTGCAAAAGGTAAAAAATGGAAATAGAAAGGAGGGGTTAGGCACCATGTCCGATCTTATTCACTGTCTTCTGCTTCTCTCTCGTCAGATTCCCATTCTCATCAACAGCGTCTTCTTCCAGAAAATATCGACTATGAGTAATATAAGAATTGATATTGATAAGTAAACAAGGTTAAAAAAAACTACGTTTGGAAAAAAAAAAAGGACTGACATCTTATCGCCTGACGTTAAAAAGTATTCGTCGCCGACATGGTTCTTGTCGTCCGTCGTGAACTTTGTCTGATACCGGATGTCTCACGACTATCCGAGTCTGTATAAGCGCAGAGAGGGGCAGACATACCAAGGGGTGATCTTCGAGACTGAATTCGTCTAGAAGTTGTTGAGAGCGGGTTAAGAGCGCCTGCGTCGTATTGAGATCGAGAAATCCCGGGACGAGCAGATACCTATAGCTATAGTTCAGCACCACATGCCCAAGGGTCGATTGTTAATGTTGTCAACTCACCCATTTCGATGAAACTAGCAAGCCGGGTTCATTTCAGTACAACAAAGGAAAACACACTGAGATCCTGATACAAACCTGATCAATCTGCTGCTGTGTGAGATACTCCAGCATCGTATCCAATGTGTCAAGATTACAAGTTACACAATCAGAATCTAATCTGATATACAAACAAAATTTATGTGGCAAAATAATAATAAATACTGTCCTGATGCTAAGAGACAGAAACAGGCGGCTGTTCTTCCAAACTTTCCCCATTCCCAAGCAACTGCATAAAATGGTCAATTTTCGCTTTATGTATCCGATGGTGCTCCTGCCATCCTTTCCACGGATGATGCGGGTACTAATAGTGATGCATCGTCAGGAAAAAAAAAAAAAACATCCGCGAATCAAAACGATGAGACTCACCATCCTCCCGAACGCCTGAAAGACCTTATCAGACGTACCCTCTGGCTTGTCAAAGAAGTACTTGGCAAGCAGGATGTCGTCTCCGCGACTATACCGCATCTTTTTCTCTGGCGGCTGGGGCAGTGGTGCATCCGCCTCCGTACGAGAGAACTCGTGTTTATGCCGCCGCCAGAACTTCATCCACGAGGCACGAGAGTGATGAGGTGCCTAGAGAAAGAGTCGTATTAACAACCCTTGGAAAGAAAAAAAAAAACTCGCAAGTAGATTGAACCTACTTTAATCGCAACATCCTTCCAGAACGCGACCATATCGACCCTTCCCTGTGATCTAAGAGTTTGTCACGATAAGCTACATGCTGTCAACTAGCAAAAGTAATCCATACTTTCGATACTCCATGAACCGAATCAAGAATGTCACATCCTCATCTGTAAACGCCACACCCTTACCCGTCGTGCTCCTAAACAGGGCCCGAGGTGGCGTTGGCGAACGATTCCTCGCAGGACCCACCGCAGCCACCCTCGCCTGCGCAGCAGCGATGATACCTAGACCCGGACCGTGGTGGACGATGGGCTCTTCTTCTTCGATTTCGGGGGTATCATCACCGTTGCCGGTCGGTGAAACAGAACGGTCATTGCTCATCACGTACCCGCCGAGCCGGATTTGGTGTTTGTTGCAGTAGCGGCGCCAAGAGTAAAAGCTGGAGAAAAAAAAGGAGAAATTTAGGGAGGTGAGAATAGGAGAGTTCATACGTGTGGTGAGGTGCCTGGGGATAATACATGCGTCAGGATCAACTTTCATGTATTAGCAACGATTTTTTATACCTTAACAGCAATCCTTTCGCAAATTTCACGCAAACTGGCGTAAAAAAGAAAAAAAAGAAGATGAAATTCAGCTCAATAAATAGATGGCTTATGATTCCAGTTACCTGAGCACCAAACCTTGTTCTTGGCAATAATCGATGTACCTCTTTAGATACTGCACATCGTCAGCGGTGAAGAGATTACCACCGTAGGTACTCTTAATGACACGAGTAGGCGGGGTAGGTGAACGTGCTGGTGGATTCTTGTTCACCACCAAGCTTGCAGCTGGTGTGGCGGGGACAGCCTAGATAATTCATTGATGAATAACAAACGAGTCATGATTAGGAGAAATCAACCTGGCTCCGGGTACGCTTTCGACCTCGTGTCTTTTCTGGTGATTCAGGCTGAGGAGCAACAGATGTCGCAGTGCCTGCCGCAGCACCATTCGGATCTTCAATATACTGAGGATCATACGCTTGGTCATACTGCACGAAACAAAATTTACAGCATCAACATAAGTAACGCTCAAATCACGGAAAAAAAAAAAAGATATCACCGAGGGATCGTAATAAGGATTACCCCCAACCCAACCAGTTTGATCATCGCGATACCGATAGTCATACCCATTCGTCGCCGGGCCAGCCATCCCATCAGCTGTAGCGTGAGCGGCAGTGTGATCGTACCCATCCCATCCATCCTCCCGGAACGGGGGGCGCGGTATCATATGTGGCACTGCCGCCAAATGGGTTTGTTGGGGGGCGATGCCCGTGGACTCCTGCCAGGTCTGGGGAGGGGCAGGAGGCATGCCGCGTGGAGGTTGTGGGTGTAACGCTGTGGTGTAGACGGGATAAGGAAAGGTATTATGTCCGGGAACCAGGGGGTCGACGGCCATGGGGGAGATGGACTGGGGATGGACGGGTTGGGATTGTATTTGGCGTGCTGCTTGGTCGACCGTGGATGAGTCGTGGTTCCTCCCACGCCTGCGTCCGGGTGTTTCTGTTATGGGTGCGGCGACGGTGTTGGCGGGTGGTTGTACATCATGTACAGGTGTTACACTGGGTGTTCGTGAGGGAAAATGACACAGGATGTGGATGAAACACATACACTTCTGTTCCGGTGACTTTGCAGCCGGCCCAGTTCGTATGAAAAGTCTGAAGTTGCCCGGCTTTGACACATTCATGGATCCAACGGGAGTTGAGAACAAGTTTGCCCTTTTTACCGGCGTACTGGCGCCATAAATTTTGACCAGACGATTTGTGAGGATCGACTAATGAAAATGAGACATGAAATGACATGCAAACTAATAAGCAGTCGATAGTATGCACCTAGAATATAAGTAACGCCACTGTACCCTGGGGAGACAGTGCCGCCGTGTTTCTGAAAAAGAAAGCATGAGCATCTTGTTGATCCAACGTGATATGGCAACGACAAAAAAGGGCACACATAACATGCCCTCTTCTATTCCACTTCCAAATGGATATTGGACGCGCAAGACGCGACGCGACGCACATTAATTAAGTCAACCACAATGTCTCTATCTTCAACGTCCTTCTCTATGTATATAGCGAGAGAAACCCCGAGCATTGGGTCAATGAAGAGTTCTTGTATGACATTGCCATCTGTATTTTGATTATGGACGGAAGAAAGCGGGATATTGTTTTGGTCGAGATGAGCACGTCTTGTAGAAGAACGAGCTGGTGCCATGGGTCTTGGCCGAGGATATATTTTGTGAGACGGCAGTGGTAGGAGTCCCAACAAAAACGTTCGCACGCACTTCAACCGGAGTTTCAATTCAGCAACGCTAACCATCCCGTCTGGAACTTTTTTTTGGCTCTTGAAGCTTGACGTCTTGCATCTCCGTGTCATATCCAGTCTGATGCACGCTATCTGTCTTTCAACTCCGTTACACACAAATTTTTAACCACAGAGTTCTGCAGGAGAAATTATGCATCACACAGCTTTCGGTACGACAAATTTGCAACGTCTACCAACGTCTTTCATCTGTCCCATTCCGAGGGTGCCTGCGTAACTACCATTCGCAGCTACCGACATCACGTCGTCAGAAAAGTAATACATGTGCTCACGTGAATGTACCTCCGAAAGGTGCTATACGTATACGCTACGAAATTGCTCCAAGTTGTTCCAGGACGCTGAGTACAAAATGATATGAGCTAGCTCAAGCGCTCACATACGCTCACAAGTCGGTCAGCGTTGCCGAACAGAAGGCCACAATTTTCTAATCGAATATCGCAAGACTCACACTCAGCAATAAAAGTCTTAGTGTGTATGTCTGCCATCACTAATCTGGTGATAGACAGATCAAAATTTCGACGGCATCTCTATGACCCATGTCTTTTTCTGCTTTTCACACAGCTTATCTTGTGTACATGTACGTATTGACAGCCACACATGGCCGTACACATTGCATCATTATAAGGTTTGTAATCATGTGTTCCGTGTTTGCTAGGTAACTTCGAATCCGACCGGTCCGAATCTACGGTGAGAAGAGGAATGCTTGCGGAATACTGAGTTAGGGCACCTAGGTATATTTGTCCTCCTAGACAAGTATGTAGTACGACGTGCCCGACATATCACTTTGAATAGTGCTACGTCCAACGACTACGATCTGCTCAACTGTGTGATGATCACATTAATTGAATTGACTTCATCAACGTGAGAGGACGACAACGATCTCTGGGATATAAGTATCAAGAAGCAGCGATATCAAACCATTTAATATGCCTGTCTAAACAGAATCCAGCTTTGTCGGAGAATCGGATGATATTGCACCACCACCACTCAACAGCCACACAATCGACGTTATCCACGGAGGGCTGCCATCGATAAGTGTTTCGTTTCTGCCTATAAGTTTTCATACAGCATACAGAAGGCGGTGTGCGGAATGAACTACAATCGAAACCGATATAGTGTCCGCCTTTCGGATGTGCTACGTAACACCAAGTATCGTCGTCCGTTTCAACGGGTAAGGGAACTAACGGCCTAGCCAATGCGCTGTGCCGAAGAGCCGTGTGCTCGCAAGGGGTGTGACTTTGCCAAGTTTCGAGTACACGAAACGTGGGTGATGCGACTGATGTCGGTCCATGCGTAAGGGTGTCGTTTTTGCAATCAGCCATTTGCAGTGAACGAGTGGTTGTTTGAAAGTTGTTTGATCTGGAATCATGATTGCGCCCATATGAGGCTCTTGCCACAGTTTGTCACGAAGTACAGGATGATCGGATGGCAGCACGTGGAGGTATCGCATGTAATTCCAGGTAATTCCGTGACATTCCGTGACATATACACGGCCGCCCTGATCAAAAGGTACCAAAAACGAGCCTTTTTCGCAGATCACCCTGATCAGGTCTTTAGCGGTATGGGACGGACTTAAAACGTATATCCTAAACTACCGGGGTGCATGCGTTTGCACCAGTTCATATATGGGCTTGAGTCATGCACAAGTAAGAGGCAGAAAGAACAAAGGAAAACCTCGGGGTTGGTGGGCATCGAAACGAAATGAGAATGGGTTTCGGAAATCAAAAGTGATATGGATCGGGTATAGCAGGAGGAAAGCTGGAGTTGCAGGGAATTTGGAGATTGGTTGCTCCTTAGAGGGTAAATAAGCTTGGAGTTTCAACAGGGTGGAACAAGTGATTGATATTTCCTAGAGGAGTTATAGCCCGCTAGTCGGCGGAGAAGAGGAAGGTTTGATATTGGATATTGCAATGGACAGAAAGTATGCGTACATTCTAGCCACTGGACGACAATAGACAAGGCCATCCAGAGACCGGCCAAAAAGGGAAACAAGATCGATCAAACAGCTGAATTGGGGGATATTCTGAATAGAAAGTAGTCGGAGTTTGAAACAGTAGTTGTGGTGCTCTCACTGCCTTTGAGAACACAAGTTGTCTACTCTTCCATTACACCTGGTTTCTTCTCCCCGTCTTCCTCCTCGTCCCCTCCCCCCTTCCCTCGATACAATGTCTGCTGTCGCTGGCCGAAAAAAATCCCTAGTCTCCAATGCGAGCCTTCAAATCGACGCTCCAGTCGCAAACAACACTCTTCTCAATAAATCTGCCTCTCAATCAACCTCTCTATACCAGGATTGCTCTTCTCTCAGATCCCGTCTTATGCGAATACGCGGTTTCTCCTACTATTTCTCCCTTCTAGCTTCCTCGGAAGACGCTCGCTCATCTACAGACCCTGTAACTCAACTATGGGACCTCTTCTCCTTCGGCATTCCTCTCTGCTATATCTTCGATCAACTCCCGGCCGAGGGAGGTTTTGCCAAAATTAACAATTCTCAATTCAATCAGGAGGAATATGATGCGAACCCTGATAAAGCACAGAAGCGTGCCATCGCACTTTTCGCCATGCAGATACGCACAGACAGGATCATGCAGAACATCCCTGGTTGTGAACTATTCACCGTCACAGACCTTTGGGACCGCAACTCAACTGATGGGCTAGTCAAGGTACCCTTCCAGGTCCCATCATCGCTTTGTTGCCGGCCTCATGTCCCGTTTTCCAGGTCATCAACACTGTAACAGCAATTGTTAAACACCTTCCGCCGGACGTATTCGATATATCATTGCCTTCACCCACCGCCATCTCGTCACATGATTCCCTTAGTTCCCTAGCAGGCGAGGCTAACGCTCTCACGCCAGCCAATGCACAAGAATCAGCGAGGAACAACATTATCCGGGAGATGGTCGAAACAGAACGTAAATATGTACAGGACCTCGAGGTCATGCAGGTACGTCCTATCCTTTAAATGCTCTTTCGTTCGCGCCTTCATTTTTTCGCAGAAATATTCCACAGCCTTGTCCCAAGCCAACATCATTGACCAGGACACGATACACCTTCTCTTCCCTAATCTGAACAAGCTTCTCAACTTCCAGCGGAAATTTCTCATCCGGTTCGAGAGCACGGCAGAACTACCGTGGCAGAACCAGCGATGGGGTCAGCATTTTTTAGAAAGCGTGAGTCCTTCTCCTGACCATGTGTCCTATTTGGTCTTCCCATTGTCCCTTACTCATTGTCGTTTCTGTTTTTGCCTTTGACCTTTACGGAACAACAGGAAGAAGAATTTGTTGTATATGAACCATACTGCGCCAATTATACAAGCGCATCGGAGCTCATGCTGGCCAATGAACAAAATCTCGCGGTAAGTGCGAACCTGCTTCCGTTCCTCGATTTCCCCACACCTTGATCCTGTCACGTTGTCCTGACAACTTTTCTTTCATCTCGGCAATTTCCTAATATACTGACCAAATATATATCAATAGCCATTGAACCATTTGATCAACGTAAAGGGTGAACTTCCAGCTTTCCTAATCAAGCCGATCCAGCGCGTTTGTAAATATCCCCTGCTACTTGATGTGTGTCCGATCTCTGTTTGTTTAGTTGCCATTTGATAATTGATGCTTTTTTTTTTACCCCATTTTTTTAGTCCTTGATCAAAGCGACATCAGCCGCTGGCTATCCACATTATGATGAACTCAAGAGAGGGTCTGAAGCCGCAAAACGCATCACGGATAAGATCAACGAGGCTCAAAGGCGGGCCGAGAACGAGCTCACAGTGAAGAACCTCCAGTTTCGCATCGACGATTGGAAGGGCCACCACCTCGAAAATTTCGGCGAATTACTCCTTGATGATATCTTTGTCGTCACCAAATCCGACATTGATCGGGAGTATCATGTTTTTCTGTTTGAGAAAATTATTCTCTGTTGCAAGGAGGCGCCATCTATGCCTACAAACGGCAGAAACAAAGTGGGGAAGAGTAACTCGCTACTGAAAAAGCAATTTACCCCTCCACCACTGGTGCTACCTGGCGGCGTTGGCCAGCCAGTGAAGAAGAATACGCCACTTCTGTTAAAGGGGCGGATTTTCCTCGGCAATGTCACACAAGCCATTCCTGTATCTCCGAAAACCTCGAACAGTACGTGTTTCCAAGGCTTGTCTTTATCTTGGCGTGCTGATGGAATGCGTTTCAGATCCATCTATCCCGACACATTATCCTCTTGCTGTATGGTGGAAAGGAGATGATGATCTCGAATATTTTACCCTGCGCTGTCGCCGAGAAGACCAGATGCGACAATGGGAGTCTGTGATCAACCGCTTGATCAAGGAGTCTGCCCAACGACGTGCGACGGAACATAGTGTAAGCGGCATGTCGAGGATCGCAAATAGCACCAGCTTCGGACAGCAGTCTCGTCTGATGCCACGAAAGTCAACATCACAGTCTTCCTATGGCCCTCCTAACTCAATGTACTCCACCCAATCGTCGACATCGGCCGCCAGCAGTCGTGGTTCAAGAACACCGTATAGCAGTGACGAGCAGGTCGGGAACATTAATATGGCTGTGTACGGGGGTGGCCCACAGGGGTATCCGCAGCACGATGGTTTTGAGTTCGAACCCGATGATGATGACTTCGAGGACTATCCTCTTCCCGCTGGCATCAGTGCACAGGGCCGCGAGACACCCATGGGATACCGCCGCAACAATGCAATGAGCATGCCCCCGGAGCGTGATGCTATCCCTGGCTATGATAGGCCCCGAGCGCAGACAGAGGACACCAACGGACCCGTAATGGCACAGTGGAGGAATGGGCTCCCGCCGGTACCCTTGGGAACAGTTTCTGTGAATGGTCACCTGCGGCCACAAAATTCTCGGATGAACTCGAATATGAGCACGAACAGCTATGCGTCTGACTCGAGCTTTGGTTCCAACATTGCAATTCGGACTCGTCCGCTTCTACGTAGCCAATTCAGCTCGTCGAAGCTGAAGTCTGCGTATGATGGTAGCGAGTACCGTACGGGCACGCCTTCTCCTTCACCCCCGCAACAGCCATTCGCAAATAGTACACCTCTACAGGTAGTGAACCGATCACGGAGTGCGAGTCAGCCTATCGCTTACGTTCCCAAGACAGCACCCCCACCGCTACCAACGCCTGCCCAACAGTGGGCTCGCGAACGGTCTCACACCGCAATGGGCCCCAACAAGCGCGAGAGTGGATCAAGTCAGTCGACAGGCGATAGTTCGGACTACTCCCCGAATAGTTCGTCGCCGATCACGCCGTTTGGTTCAAGTGAGTCGTCGTTGGGTGGTGTTGGGATCCGCACATCGCGGTCACAGCAGTTCGACAATGTGGTTGGGATGGGAATGATGAATGTGAACGGGAATGGGCCGCCAGTGAAGGTCAAGGTGCATTTCCATGAAGACATTTTTGTTATCCAGGTGGCGCGGTCGACGGAGTACGAGGACCTCGTGGAGAAGGTCGGCAGGAAGATCCGGCTTTGTGGTCCTCGTCGCGATGATGGACCGCTACGTGTCAGGTACAAGGATGAGGACGGCGACATGGTCTCGTTAGGCTCGACGGAGGACGTCCAGATGGCATTCGAGCAGTATCGACCAGGCGGACAAGTCACACTCTTCGTAACATGAGTCCAACGCCCTTTCTTTCCCCCTTTCACATCTATGGTTTGCCTGTTCTCCTGCATAATCACAATGACACCAATTTGCATTCTATACACATCACCCGACCCTAATCACTCCACTTGGCATTCAACACTTGCATTCGCTGTTTTCTTTCTCCTTCTCTCTTATCTGGAGGCTCTCATGAGATCACGTTCACTGTTTCTTTCCTTCATACATTTCCTCTGTTCCTCTGCGTCTCTCTTTTCCTGTACCTGTATTACCCGGCCCTTTCCCTCTACCCAATTCCTTCTTCTCTTCATCTCGGTATTCTGACCTCCATAATGTCAGCTACTTTCTTGAGGCCTAATTCACCACTACGCTTCTTTCGACAATCTTTTCCCCTTGCTATCTAACCATCATTTGTTGACCCCTGGATACTTTTGCGCATTGGCAAGGCCACTGTCGTTCTACTCAAGGAGGATTCAATGTTTTATGTAATGATTATTATAGAGGAATGCTACCGATTTGAAACTGAACTTGCCTCTGAATTCCAACTCGCAAAGCAAAGGGTACAAAATTTCTTCTATTATAATATTCGCCCCCTCCAGCTGCATGTCAACTCTGCCTCCTCTTGAACACAAATAAAACTGTCGGGAAATATTAGGTTGCGCAATGCGCACTATGAACCCGCCGAAAGTTCTACTACGACATAGTAGTGTGGTAACATGAATAGTAACATTAAGTAGCATGCTTTCAATCACCACGCACGTTTCATACTCCTGCCTCATTGAAGGATCCTGCATTCATATTCACGTTTCAGCATGGCTTGAAAACGCATATGAAGCCCAGTGAAGCCGCCAAATCGAAGCGCCACCTGAGTACCACTTCAATCACGACAAGGAACGCATATATCAACGAACTCGGCATGGCAACATCGGTAAAATACGACGGCATCGACAAGCATCCGAAGATCTCACCGTCCGATCCTCGTCATGCCGATGGCCTGTCATAAGGGAAGAGCATGCATTTATAGTAGTATACCAGGGCATACCCCTGCTAGGTTCGCAGAGGTATTTAGACAGCGGCCAAGAAGTTCCAAAAAGGCACATCACTCGTCGTCAGATGCACTATAATGTCCGTTGGTGACTCTGAATACCAGAAGTTTATCCGATGGCGTCTGCGTTCAGAGTCCGAGTTCAAACTTCCAGGTACGAGCAGGTACGGTGCACGAGGGGCCAGGTCAGTGAGCGTTCGAAAATAATTTCCGCCATGGTGAGGCCGCCTCAACCTAACCAACCAGTGATTAGCCGATCATTTTGTTCACCGTATTTGTACCGTATAAACTTATTTTTTCGGCATTACACATTACAGTGTGTTGTGTTGAATATTGAACCGGAGTATGTAATCATCCCAACATTTTTTTGGTTGGCTTTATTGTCCTAGCCCAAAATAGAACCGGCGGCACAGTCACTCACACTTTTCGGAAATTCATGGCTCACGTGTTTTTGCGCAAATATGGAAATTGGAAAATAGGAAAAAGTCTTCCAGCGCTATTTCCAACTATGCTCAGCGTGCAGATTAAAACTTTCCTCGACTTTGGTAAATGGCGCTGTTCGTATATGCGTGAATGCGATAAAGAACAACGCGCAGTCCAGCAAGGCCATCGTTCCTGTTGTGGCTGTGAAGTGTGTTGATGCTTGTGCAGACTTGTGTGAGACGTCAACGTGTGTCCTCAAGACGCTGCCGGAGACTATATGCGCGAGATTATTCTGCAACGGCGCTGAACCTGATAACCACGTGACCGAACCTCTTATGTCCTCTCGCCAACTTGTCATGGCCGCAAACGTTGATCTCTGGATGCAATTCAACGGCGCGTATCATCACGCCCTATCTATTCCTGTTGACACGTGTCACCGTTTCTCACTACATCCTCTGACCTGGTTGTTTTACGATCCATGGCAATGAAGGCCACATTTCTGCCTTGCCTGATGGCCCAGAGGTTAGCTACTTTGAGCGTGATAATATACAGGGTGTTTATTATTATATAGTGAGTCATGCTTCAGCATGCCAGGACCTGTCGTTCATCTTTAATGTTAGAGGCGTGTTTGCTTGACCCTGATTTGATGGACGTGAGAAGCTCAGACACATCAGCAATCAGCACAACCTGGGGCAAATTTAGGCAGGATGTGACTGCACGTGACGGAACCTGTGTGATGATTGGTACAGAAGAAGAATTTCAGGTGTGTCATATTGTTCCTCATGCTAAAGGACATCAGGTGTGTTCTGAATATTCTCTTTAATCGTATGGAGTCCTCATTCCAGGCCAAGTACATGATCAATCTCACTGAACACAGGCATGAAGCATTCGATCCACCCTTGAATGACATCAATGATATACGTAATGGAATCCTGCTTGCCTTACACCTCCACAATGTATTTGGGGCCTCTTGAGTCACTTTTTTGCAGGTCTGTTTGTAAACTTAATTGTCTTTCATGCAATGGAATTAGTTCATAAACCCTCAATTTCACAATGACTGTCAATGACGTGGACCTTGTTATGCAACCCAGCACTATGCAAGTCAGTTTCATCATGCAACCATCAATTGCAGACAAACACCTAACATTTCAGCACTTTAACACCCATGCTCTTGCTGTCCAGATGTTAGCACCTCACAACTTGGATGTGAGGCAATCTGTCAGTGATGAGTGGCCACTGCCCCTGATCTTTGATGTTGCTTATGGTTGTGCTGCCCTCAAAACATGGGGAGTGCTTGCATTCATAGTCCTTGCCTGGAATCACACCAAGGATATATACTATGACAATGGACGTAACAATGGCAATCATGGTGGTGGTGGTGGTGGTGGTCATGGTGGTCATGGCAATCATGGTGGCCATGACAGGGGTGATGGGAAGCCAGACAATGGTCATTCCCAGCAGAAGTGTGATCACGATGCATGGGCTGCTAATAGGCAAATGAAATTTGATCAGCAAGCAAGTGACATCACATGCTCTCAATCCCCTGACTTTGCTGACATGATCTTGGAATTATGGATGCACAATGCAAGGAAGAGTCAGCATAAAGTGCATGCAATGGAGGCAGACAGGACCCAGAAGAAAGTCCAAACATGGCTTGAATCTGCAGAGTAGTCCACTACCACCACACTGTAGACTGGTGACTATTCCCTTGTACATGAGCAAGCATTGATGTAGAGGGATCAGTACAGCTGAGCTTAAAAAGGCATAGAATTACAATTTTGTGTATGGAAGCTGAATCAGCAATCCAGAAACCTTCCTTTTTCAGTAACTCTTCTCAAAGAGGAAGGAGATCACAGATTTACGATCTCAACGAAAAATATTTTTAATGCAACACATCGATGCATCGAATAGCATATCCTCATTACCCTTTATACTCAATACATTGATACCCTCAGCTCTACATTATGTATAGTGATTCTCTGCAAGGCTTTTGCATGTTCAAGGTCCAAACACCAAAGACTCATGCTCCTCATGACAAGCCTCTCACACTTGATGCTGATGTGTTCAGTTGGTACTCGGTGCAGAGTCTCAACAGAAAGGGTGAACACTAAACCTACAGCTGCAGGCATGCTCAGGGTGAGGGGGTTTGCTTAGAGGGCCTCGGACCATTCTTCAAGACACAAAGACTACTAAGAGGCTGGTTTGATGGGTTGCAGTGTGCACACTAAGTTGTGTACACAGAACAGGAGGTATGTGCAATGGTGAATAAGTGTGCAATGCAAAGAGGCAAAAATGTGCAGTGTGGAAAAATGTGCAATGGGAGTGCAAAAATGCACAATGATGAGAGAGGTGAAAGTGGAAGGTGTAGTGGGACAAGGATAGCACTGGAGTGTGCTGAAAGGGTGATTCACAGACTAGGGATGCAAGTGAGGTGCAAGCGCAACTAGGGGGAAAATGCACAAATGGTGCACAAAATGCAGCTATACAATGAGGGGTGCAAACAATGTGCAAACATGGCTATACAAAGGGTGCACTGCAAAAGTGCACAAACAAAGATGAAGGATGCAAATGAGGGATGAAATGCAGCTATATGACAAGGGGCACAAACAATATGCAGATGCAGCTATGTGAGGAGTGCATTGCAAAGGTGCATGAACTGGACGATAATGCACAGACTATGTGCAATGCTGAATGAATTATGAACTATTGGAGGGAAAGATCCTCTGGATTCTCTATGTACCTGGGTACTATGTACAAATGGCTTATGTGATAAAAACAGTAAAATAAAGTATAAAAATAGAAAGCACCATGTGCTACCCTCGAGTCCATCTATTGGTCCATCTAAACCTGATAGCTGTTACAAGATGCTATGAAGGACGGAGAAATCATTAATGTTACAAGATGCTACGAAGGACAGGGAAATCATTTTCTTTTGACATGACTCCACTTCCTTGTTATTGTTCTTATTGTCTCTACTCAGAGTATATCCCATGCTATTGTCTTCTGCTCTTATTATGTTGTGACTGCACGCCTTTAATTACTCACACACACATTCCCATGTTATTGTAGTACTCTGCAGATGCTCTCACCTTATTGTTCCGACGCACTTATTGTCCTCATTACACAACTCGTTCTACTTACGTATTCATGATTTTGTTCTTGTAATATTTAAACTATGAATATAGGACCAGTCAAGCTCAGCTTGACCTGGTCATTTCTATGCTCTTATGATCTGACAATCTAAGTCATCCTCAAATCATTGCTTATGAGCTTCGACAATCTAGAACACTTTACTTGAAGGTTGTCGCTTATGAGCTTCAACAGGTTTACAGAACTAGGAGCTTTGATCATAACAAAAGATCAAGCTGATTCAAACTCTGCTGACTAACCTCAGTCCAGGCAGCACACACACTACGACAAGATTCTTATGAGAACCACCCGACCATGACCAACCAGAAGAACTATGGCAGCACCATCTACTCCTACCATTCCCACAGCACCCACCACCCCTGCCTGACCCACTGAAATAAAGATGAGGGCACCAACCGACTATTCTGGAGATCGGGCAAAGACAATGCTCTTCCTCCTGGAGTGCGGAGCGTACATTGATGCCGATTCTACCGCATTCCCTGATGACCACCATAAAATTCTATTCATGCTCTCCAAGAACGGAGGAACAGCTGGGCCTTGGAAGCAGGCCTACTTGGAGGAAAGATATATTGAATCGAAGCCCTGGGATACATTCCAGGAATTCATCATGAAAGTATGAGCAGCATTCTCACCCATCGATGATGCAGGGAATGCACGCACTCAACTCTGGGCACTCTTGCAGGGAGCAAAGGGAGTAGACGAATACATCGCCCAGTTTAAAACACTGGCCTATCGAACCAAGATTAAAGAAGATGCCACACTAATTGAATATTTTATAGATGGACTCAACAGTCGAGTCCTGGATAAGGTATTCGGAATGGAGAATTCGCCAGACACCATTGAAGGATGGTACACTCATGCAGCAAGGGCAGAGGGGCACCTGAGACGGGTGAAAGCGATAAAAGAAAGGACTTACAGTAAGGCGGGAGGAGGAGGGGGAACAGGAGGCTCCTCCAAAGACCCGAACACCATGGACATCGATGCGACACATCTCTCCTATGCAGAGAGACTCAAACATATTAAAAAGAAAAAAATGTTTTATTTGTCATAAAGCAGGACACAGAGCGAGCGATCACAAGGGAGGGAAAGAACTGCCTGCGAAAGAAGAGAAGAAAGTAGAGACAAAGAAAATGCCCCATGACCACTACATGAAGATCCATGCCCTCATCAATGAGTTGGAGGAAAAGGAAAAAGAAGAGGTGTTGGATCTTATGGTGGCTGAGGGTTTTTAAAACGGTGGCCCACATCAGCAATGGAGCCTGCCAGAGTAATCATCTCAACTGTAATGATAGCACAAGTGAGCCACCAATCTACATATGCACATTCCTGTTTACTGCATATTAGGAGACACAAAAGCCAAATTACCTGCCCTAATCGACTCTGGGGCAGGAGAAACGTTCATCGATCACTGAGTCATCGAAAAACTCGGATTGAAAAAAATCCCACTCATGAGAAAGATCCTCACAAAAAATGTTGATGGAACCCTAAACAAGAATGGTACAATCTCCCACTATGTTTATATCGACACAGAAATTGGAGGAAAAGGGGAGAAGATGAGGATGCTCATAACAGGGCTGGGAAAGGAGAGGATCATCTTGGGCTACTCCTGGCTTCAAAGGCGCAACCCAATTATCAACTGGAAATGGGGGACCCTTACCAACAAGCCAACCGAGGGTCTCCTTATGAAGGAGATCCAGACTATGATCGAGCGATCATGCACCATCATCAGTAAGCAAAGTCCCACTCTAGATGACAAGAGGCTGTTTGTATCGAGAGTAATGTTGAGCCTGACTCTCGAGAGGCTACCTAAAGGAGTGCTGGGGAGACCTTCAGGGAAACCCACCTCAGCCGCCGAGCACATGAAGAGTAGGCTCGGGATGGTTCATCTTGCAAGAGGACTTTGTGCTGAGGATGAATCTGATGGCAACAAATCACACTTGGCAATGGACACCCACTCTGGAAACGACCTGCAGATGCCAGTACTAGACGCCGAGGGCATCAACCTATCGTCCTGCATGGAGGGAGATCATGATGGAACAGATGTGCTATTTGCCTACATTTGAGGGGAACCAATAATCGGGGTATTCAGAACCAAGGAATCCCCCCTTACGATTGAACATGACTACATTCCCCCAAATTACCAAAAACTCAGGCACATTGCATGCATCACCCGATCTCAATCGACTGGCAGGGTAGCCCACTCTAATACCACGTACATCTGAGCAAAAACCTCTATCTCACAAAAACTTGCCCATGAAAATGAGGGCAAAGAGGAAAAGCATTTGCTTGATGATCTACTCCCGGGCAAGTACAAGGAGTACCGAAGTGTGCTTGAAAAGGGGGCATCAGAAAGGTTCCCTGAGTTGAGACCATGGGACCACGCGATTGAGTTAAAACTGGACTTTATCCCAAAAGACTGCAAGGTCTATCCCATCACCCCAGCTGAACAAAAGAAGCTAGATGAGTTCATCGATGAGAACCTGAAGAAGGGGTACATTGTACCATCTAAATCACTGATGGCATCTCCATTCTTCTTTGTTGCAAAAAAGGACTCCGACGCACTGCGACCCTGCCAAGACTATTAATATCTGGCTTAATTGCTGCGAAGCTGATGCAGAAAAAGGTAGAGATGGAAATATTGGGAAGGGAAATAGAATTGTTAGAACAGATGTTAAAGGAGTAGAACCCCCCCTTTTTTTCTTCTTTTGTTTTATATCTTTTAATTTGAGATTCGAATCTTCTGAATCTCGAATAGTAGCAATAAGAAAAGTGAAAAGAATGGGAAAGATAAGGGAAAGGTATAGTTATTTGTTTTTGAAGTCCAGAACATCTTCAGGAATATTATCATTGAGGTTCAAAGTTGTTCAAAGCTTTTCAAGACATTCGGACTTGATATTGAGAAAATTTGGCAGAAGAAAAACAAGCATAGGGCATGTTCGAGGGATATTGAGATTGAGATGAGTAAAGGCCTACATGGGTGCATAGAGGCAAAAGCTGTCAAAGCTATTTTGAAGAATGTCAAGCATAGTAATATGTTATTGATAAATAGAATGAGGTCGAAATGTGAAAAAGAGAAATGAAATAGGCAAATTTGATCAATGTCAATGATACTAACCATGATCATGATAAATGAGCCAAAGGACTGGTTGAATAGAAATCAAACAAAAAATCAAGGATCAAAAATGAGGTCAAGAAAATATTTGTCAGTGATGGATGTGATAGAAATTTTGGCGATGAGGGGTAGACAAATTTCAAGATGATAATTATAGATATATGATGAATATGGGATTTCAAGTGCTATACTGGACTTTGAGGGCAAATGCGAACATGAATCTGGTGATGAGGGTGAAGGCAATATTAAAATAGATGATGAGATTGAAAATAAAAATATCAGGAGTGGTGAATGGAAAGTCGAGGTCGAAGTGGGTGATGATGGGAATGAATATGACAAGGATATTGGAGGTGAGATCGAGCTTGAAGCTGATGAAGCTGCAACTATCGGAGTCAACTAGAGTGGAACTACCAAAGGTGAAGACAATGGAACTTGCACAGATGTGTGCAATGAAGTTGGAACTATGTGATGAAGATCAGGAGGCAAAACATTATGTTTTCAAAGTGCAAAAATTTCTCATTCAAGTGCAAGCTTTTTTTTTGAGGGCTAGTTCTTGTTTGAGTGCTGCAATATGAGCTTCTAAGTTGTCCGAAATATTCGAGCTGTGATGTGTACCATGAAATGTTTGGTTCAATGCAGTCAAAAGCGCTATGTCGGTGAGGAATGAGGTCAGAACAAAAATTTTGGGCACTGATCTAGTCAAATGCAAAGCTGCTAAAACCAATGTGAAGTTTGATGTGAAATGTTTAAGAATGTGTGAATTGTCTTTGATTGATGTGCTAGACCACAATGAATTCAAGGTCAAAATTGATTGCTGGGAAATGGAGTACAAGTTCAAGGATGCTACAACAAATTTTGCAGCATCGTGGATGTCGTTCAGAGTGTATGGGTCATCAGGATAATGATTAGGGAACTTTACTTCAAGATGATCTGCAATTTAAGTCCATAAGTCCATTTGAAAGCCTCGAACAAAAGCTTGACTTTGTTTGGCTTCTGAAAGTCTGTGTTTTGAACGAAGAAAGTTTGTAACATTGTAGAATGACCTGTAATAAGCTCCTAAATTGTTTGAGTCAAAGATACTGATGTGAAGCTGTTCACCAATGAGTGTATCTATGTCCAAAATGCTGTATTTTCATTCTTCTTCTGATTTGGGATAGAACTTGTGTACTGCAATGCAAAATGCATTAAACAAGGTGCTGGGCTTGTACTCTGGAATTGATTCCCAGAGTTCATAAGAATCAATGTCAATATATCTGCAAGCATGCTTCTTCTTTAGGTCCTGATCTGTAATACCACAAGTCATGAACAGAAATTTGAGCTCCTCAAAATATTTCTGGAGTTCTTTAGGGTGTTTTGAATCAAATTTCAGAGATGTTGAATGACCATAAGCTGGCATAAAGGACATTGATATGTTCAAAGTAGATTTCAGAGGTTGCAAAGTTGAAATTCATGGGATATCAGATTTTGTATGTTTTGAAGTTGAGGATGGTAGCCAGATAGCAAAAACAAAGGGCAAAAGAGAGTGAAAGTAATATTATCAATGGTCGGGATACTATATCAAGATCTCCTGGTTGTTCAGAAGGGTTGGAGGCACTACAAGTTCAATGTGAAATTGAAATCATTGAGCCCCCTCAGGTGAACTAAGCGGCAGAAAGGATGGGAGGTTTAACAATGGAATAATTTAGAAACCCCTCATGGTGGGCTCCAAAATACTCAACCTGAAAACCTAACAAAAACCTGTTAAAAGGCCTAAGAAGTATAACACAGGCTAGAGGAAGGGTGCGAGTTGGTACTAAATGTCACCACTGATACCCAAAGGTTGTGGTTAGAGATGCAAAATGGTAAGAAGTGTTGCAAATAGTCTGTGGGAGTGTACAAAGATGTTCAAAAGTTGTTTGAAATAGGTTTGAAGATGTCCAAAGTAGTTCAAAGAAAGTTCAAAGAAGTTCAAAGAGGTTCAAGGAGTTTCAAAGGAGTCAGATTGGTGTCAAGATATATCAAAGAATGGATATAGCAAATTAGAAGTGTTTTCAAGAGATGATATGTGATATGCGATAAGTTGAGGGGTGAATATAAAAGTTTGAAGAAGTTTGTGATATTTCACAGAACTTAGAGATACGAGGCAAGACTTGGACTCAGGAGAACAGCTCTTAAATCAAACGATAATAGAGAGGGTAACTTCTTCTCTTCTTCTCTGTTGTTCTAAGTAACTAGTACAAGTCTATATACATTTTGAAGGGATAGTACTAAAAAGGAAATATAACATGTGTAGAACATGAGGCAGTATGCACAGCAATAAAGAACTTCTTGTAAAACATAAAACAAATGAGAAACAATAATAATTGAAACATACATTGTCCCAGTATAGTAAAAGTGCTTATCCTATTGCTTCAATATACACAAAACCACCATTATTGCATCCTAAAGTCTTTTGTTGTATCTCCTCATGTCTGGTAGTGCTTGATATGTGACACAGTAGCTCATATCAGATGTAGTATGGGTATCGAAAGAGTTTCAGGACAGCTATATGGCAGCTGATGTCATTTGAAGTAGTGTGAAGTTATTTGAAGGTGTTTGAAGTGTCATGAAGTCATTCAAAATTGTTTGAAGTTGTCCAAAATAGTTCGAAATAGGTTTAAAATCTAATTTGTGGTGTTTGTAGGAGTTGGAATTGTGAATTGTAGTGTGTCGATATGTTTGGAACCCTTCCCAGACCCTAGAGCACACAATGGACCTATCATTGCCTTGACCACCTACTACCCACAGACAGATAGACAGACAGAACAAGTCAACCAAGAACTGGAGCAGTACATCCATATCTTTGTCAATGAGCAACAGGACAATTGGGAAGATCTCTTCCCCATGGCCAAGTTTGGATACAACAATCACATCCACTCTTCCACCCAACAAACTTCCTTCCTCCTTGACACAGGGCAACACCCACACATGGGCTTCGAGCTTTGTCAAGCACCCTCACACTTGGAGACAGTGAACAAGTTCACAGAGCAGATGAAGGACACCTTGGAGGAGGCAAAGTCAGCTTTGGCCAAGGCGAAGGACAACATGGCACACTTCTACAACCAGCATTACTCACCCACACCCACATATAAAATTGGTGATCATCTCTAGTGACATTTCCACCATGCACCCATCCAAGAAACTTGCCCACCATTTTCTTGGACTGTTCCTCATCACTAGATGTGTCAGGTCACATGCCTACTGCCTATGGCTACCACAGTCAATGTCCAGACTCATAAAATTGCTGCCTGCTCCCACAGATCCATTCCCTGGATGTGTGACATGACCTCCCCCACTGCCTACAGTTATCGAAGGCAAACCTCAGTATGAGGTCAAGTTCATCTTAGACAGCTGCTTATGTCAAGGTAAACTCAAATACCTGGTACACTGGAAGGGTTATGGGTATGAGGAGAACTCTTGGATTGCAGAGTCTGATGTGAATGCCCCATGACTGGTCAGGGAGTTCCACCAGCAACATTCCTCTGTGCCTCAGCGCATCCAAGCATCTGACTTTGGGCAAATATGCTTTTGAATGCATCAGGGCAATGCATCATAGAAGGGGGGTGATGTAAGGGGAAAGGAAGGTGCCCAAGTCATCTGGGAAATTTTCTGTGTTCATCCCATATTTTTTATATATTTTATTTCACCCTATTCTCCCTTTTCTATGATTTTCTATGATTTATTCCTATTTTATTATTATATTTCAGTTTTTTTTCCATGTTGGTACATGTTGACAGTTCTATTCTTAGAGGTGGGACCCCTTCTGGACATTTACTTATCAAGGTGATGTCATTCTGCTGCCTGATCTGCCTATCTCTGCCCTTTTGCTATTTTTAGCTTACTATTTGATTTTTGGCTCTATCACATATACTAGGCATCGACAGATGGGTCCCTAGAGTTTTCTCTTTGGATTCCCCTCTGTTAGGTGTGCCTGGAGTGTCTGTATTATGTAGTGTAATATTAACTTTGGATTCCCCTCTGTCAGCTCTCTATTAAGTGAGGCTTGAGGTTGCCCTTACAATATCCCATGCAAAACAGCTTGGGAAAATGATCAATCCACCCATAATGCTTGTCCCACTTTAACATATTTTGCAGAATTCAGATATAATTGGCTAAATCTATTTTCCTCTGCATTTTCAACAGCTTCCTTATGATCAGCCAAATATTTTGTGTTCCACATGCTATATTGTCCTGTTAAAACAGGGACATTTTCATATATGATGGGTTCTTTGATCAATGTGACATGTGGAATGTCTCGAATAAAGGTGATTTGATGGAGTGAGTGTGACTTGCATGCCAGAGTCTGGCATTCCATGGTATTGGGAGATATAACGAGTGCTGGTTGGATTGATTTGTTGGAGACGGGTTGCAATTTCCCTTAAAATTGCTCATTGGAATTGGGGGGTGCAGATGTAAAAGCTTGGCAAGAGAGTCAAGCTTGAGACCCAGTGCAACTATTTCCTCCTCCTTGTCCATCCCTTTCTGCACATTTTTTATTTTCAATGGCCCAACCTAGTGACCATCAATCTGTTTTTTCAAGACACATGCAAGGTCTCTTATCCAGCCTGATGCTTGGGCATAATGCTCTTTCTGACATTTAACATATTGCTATTGTACATGCAGGTTCAACAGATCAGAATTTTCTGTCAGGGAAAACAGTATGACCAGGGCTGCTGATAAAGAGAGTTTAGAGCTGAAATTTTCAGTGATGAAGTGGCTGAATGATTTGAAAGGAATATCAGGAAATGGGGATTCAACAGAGGAGGTTCAAGTGATAGGAAGCATACCAATACCCATCATGTAAAGGAGGATTGGCGATGATAAACCCAAAGCAATGGCTGAAATCAGAGCTGATGATATTGCATGGATAATCTTCAAAGCCTGGGCACTAGTGCAAAAGATGACAAATTGTTCCTCATATTTAGTCACATACATGCTTACTTTGATTTTCTACCATTATTCTTTCCCTTCTTGTGACTCCCTTTTCTCTTTTCCTACTCTCGCTTTTTGCCCTTTTCTTTTCTCTTTTCCTGCACTTTCATGTTTTTTTCCCTTAAACCCTTTGCTTTTGTCCCCTTTCCCTTTCATCCTTATAATCCCCATCACTCTCAATCTCCAAAGTTCCTCCATTCTGCAACCATGCCTCCAAGTCTGTAGACATATACACTTTCTTTTGTACTGCCCACAAATTGACATCACACATCTGATCCTCATCCTTGCTCAACCATTATATCATCTCACTGTATTCAGCCACTTTGGGGAAGTAATGCTTATAGTGAGAATGGAAAAATGACTTTGACATGAATAGTTTAATGATATTCATTTTCATAGGTCACAAAATCATTTTTTTACTATTTCTTTGTAAGTTTGGAATGCAGTAAGAAAAGCCTTTTTTTTTGATAGGCAAGTTGAAGAGAGACATCACCCATTCCAGGGAATGAGGTTGGAATGTCAAGAAGAGTGATAAGCTGCTGTTTAGATGGCAGAATAGAAGTGGAAGAAGAGGGTGGCAAGATAGGATCTGAAGTCAGGGTCAAAGAAAAATTGGATGCCTCATCAGCCACCTAAAAGTAGAGACTATCAAAATAAATTCCAATAGAGGATTTTAAACTTACAATAAGAAGCTTGAAGGTAAATTGATGGTTTAAAACTGCCCAATCAACCTCTCCATCTTCTTCAATCTCATATCGACCTTAAACATTCCAAAGGTCATCCTCATAGACAAATACACGTTGGTTTTGCTCTAAACCTTGTCTTGAGACTAATTAAAAATTAAAAATTAAAGCATACTTTTAACTGGTGAGTATGAGTTTCCAAGCTTCCTGAGGATAGGTGCAAGATGGTTGGTGACTTCATGCTTAAGCATCATATAAGGCTTTGAGTCCTCAGGATTACCATGTGTCATATAAACATGGACCTTGCCTACAACTTTGCCTAGCTGGGTATCCATGTCCATGCCATCACCAAAATTGTACACATTGCCAGTGCATTACCATGTAAAATACCACCTGTGGTATGGGATGCACCATGTCGAAGGGTGGGCTCATCTGACCTAGCTTAAACAAACCCATACCTCATAAAATAAATAATACTTACCATTTTTTGATTGGCAGTCATCACCAACAGCACAGTTACTGTCCATCATTACAATATCTAATATATTTAAAGGTATGATACTATTAAAAATACTAAAAACTCAGTCATACTCACCAGAGTTAATGGTGGTAGTTGTGATGGCACTGTGTGAGGTGGCATTGACAGTCATGGCAGTGCCATGTGAGGTTATAGAGGTGCTGGTGGCCATGGTGCTGCTGTTGGTGCCATCCATGGCCATGGCAGTGCTGGTGAGATTTTCATGGGTTCCAGATTGGTGCCCAGGACTTCAAATAAAACACCAACAGTTCCTGATTGTACTTTGTTTGGGGCATTTGGATCTTGTTCTGGGTGGATAGAGGTTGATTGGTTATAATTGTACATACTGAATACCATGTGGACCTGCAGTGAGCATGCAAGCATCCTCCAGTGACCACTTGGCTAGGGCTTGAATAATAGAGAAAATTGAACTGTATTACATTGATAAACAGGCTTGATTCAGAACATTGATGAGCTTTTGAGATGCACCTGTTGACCATGCCATAAGACCAAGCCCAATCTGAACCTTGCATGAATGACACAACCTAAAGTAGTGGACCTGAGCACTGATAATGCTCCATCCCTAATCAGAGCTTCAGTTCATGTGAATTGAACAAAATAAATGTAGATGGTCACCATGTGATGATTCCTTAATTTAGACATCTTCAGCTTAACTTTATCTTCATTTGTTTCTGTTGCTGCCTCAAGAACCATGGTCCACACAGGTGTCATATCCAAACTGATTTGTTCTATGAGCCTGTTGATGTCCCATTCTGAAACAAACTCAGGTGTTATTTCCTGTATCGCCATGCTAAGCTTAGGCTTTGCATCCTCCATTTCATTATGAATGATATCATACACAAGATCGACTGTGTGTGGCTTTATCCATTCCTTCATGTGATGATGACCCTTCTCTTCCATAGAATATCAAGAAGATTTTGGAGCCTCAGTGAATTGGCATCTGTAATGAACATTTATATGTGGCAAAATCATTGGTTGAATCATCCAGAATGAGCATGAGGAATTCTGATAGCAGCATGCAAGCATCATGAAGTACAGCAAGGATGTGATTAATAGCTTCTACCTTGGAGAAATGCTTTTTGTGTGGATAAGAGACAAAAAGAGCTGGCATGTTCTCAAGATTTGCACAGAGCTCATTATTGTCAAAAGAGGGTTGAAGTAGATCATGAAAAGTACCAGGAGTTACATGAGTGGACATCAGAGAGAATGGCAGATTTGATACACCAGGTAGCAGTGAATATAGAGAACAGCCAACTTGAACTGGTGACAGTTGTGAGATCTCTGTCTTGTCAAACACTGAGTTTTGTAAATGATCAGCTGGCATCACTGATAATCCAAGCAGATTGAGTGGCGATAAAAGTGGTGGCTGGGAAATGTCATAGCTTCAGTGTGTGTGAGCTTTGGCTACAGCTGTTAAACTATGCACATACCATGCAATGACTGACATGTCATTCTCCAGTTTTACTGGCACAGAGGAGTGCCTGGTGTTTAAGTCCCACACATATGATTTGATGGTGTTTGTAGTGTAAGAAGTCCACAAAGTGCAGATGTTGATATGGTTGGCTGGGGTGTGTCATACAACTCGGCTGCTCGATTTGGGGCTGGATGGGTATGGAAACATGAGATATTGATATCCCAAGGCTGATTTATCTTTATACCTCTTTCTCTGGGTGGTGGCCATTCCTGAAAATGCATATTCAAAACATTTGCATTGATATGGCCCCCTATCACCCTGTGCTCATACTATGGCATTTTTCATGATTGTGCACACCTCTTGGATGACTTCTACTCACTTTGCACAGTGCACTTTTGCATGCCTTTTACATTTCTACTGCACCTTTGGATACCCTTTAGCTGCCTTCTATCATGCACTTTAAATGTGCCTTGTTATGCTTTGAACTGCCTTTGTGCACCCCCTGCACTTGTTATCTGCCTTTCAGAGTTACCACACGCTCAATGTACCTTTATGTGCTCTCTTACGCTTTACCAGCAATTCACATTCTTCGCTGCACACTCATTGCACTATTCATTTGTCACACACAACAACTCTTCACCACATCTATTGTGCTGGGTATCATGGCTTCCAGCTTACTAGTGCTTATTTGAGGTGCACCATGATTGCATCGTGAGCCAACTGTGCATTCCCACATAATCTAGGTGCTTTGCACCTATTTGGCACTGGACTGTGTGCACTTGGGCACTTTCACATAATTTGGGTGCTTTGGTGCTATTTGGCCTCACACAGCATCTCCTTATAGTTCTTCTGCATTTTCAATTGGCATCACTTTATCTGGTAACCAGCACAGATCGATCACATCACTATTACTAAGGTGCAGCATGCAACACATAACACTGAAGCAGAATAATTGGGCAGAGCACATGGGACCTAAAGCACACCAAAAATAGAACATCACACTGGAACAGTTGGATATTGGGCTATTGTTATGATCAAAGCTCCTAGTTCTGTAAACCTGTTGAAGCTCATAAGCGACAACCTTCAAGTAAAGCATTCTAGATCATCGAAGCTCATAAGCAACAATTCGAGGATGACTTAGATTGTCAGATCATAAGAGCATAGAAATGACCAGGTCAAGCTGAGCTTGACTGGTTCTATATTCATAGTTTAAATATTACAAGAACAAGATCGTGAATACATAAGTAGAACAAGTTGTGTAATGAGGACAATAAGTGCATCGGAACAATAAGGTGAGAGCGTCTGCAGAGTACTACAATAACATGGGAATGTGTGTGTGAGTAATTAAAGGTGTGCAGTTGCAACATAATAAGAGCAGAAGACAATAGTATGGGACATACTCTGAGTAGAGACAATAAGAACAATAACAAGGAAGTGGAGTCATGTCAAAAGAAAATGATTTCCCCGTCCTTCGTAGCATCTTGTAACATTAATGATTTCCCCATCCTTCATAGCATCTTGTAACATTAGCTTCTCCTTAACATTTCGAGTTCCACCCAAAACTCATGGTCACATTGTACGCATCGGATCAAACACTGGCGATTGCTCTTCACCAGTTGTTGCAGTGAACATGCTAAACATAGTCGCAGTAGGCACTTCATATGAGTAGACGGCTGTCAGGAGTTTGATATTGGCGTGTCTGTTGGCAAATCGAACTGAGGTGCCCATTAAGAAAGTCATAATGCATGAGAGTGGGGATGAGAGAATTCTAATCGAGATGAATAGATAGAATAGAAACATGATGAGGATGGCTGTGCCAAATATGGCACCTAGAGAAAAGATGAGCATTGATTTTTTGAACATGGTGGTTCGGGTCTAAGTGGTGCAGTGACGAGGTGGATTGTCACATGATGGATTGTTTGGGCAGAATAGAGCCGAATGTTCTGGGTGCCATCATCGACAGTGCAGGCACTGATATTCAGGGCAGTGTGAGGAGAAGTGCCCGATTTGGGTGCATGTGAAACAGATGGAATTTCACATCCAAGGAGGTGCAGGCGGGTACTCAGGTGAGACTTGTCTTGGGTAAGGTGTGGGCACACACGGTGGTGATGTCGAAGATGATTGGCATGGAGGTGGGGGCGATGAGGGTGGTGATGTTGGTTGCTCCAGTGCCATCTCGAATTCATCATCTTCTTTGTCGTCGGAGGGTTCTATAATGAAAATATGCTGTGGTGTAGGGACCTGTTCTCCAGGTCTATAGTTCAATGCCTGTTCATCCAAACTCCTCATGAGTGGGAGCAGGTCAAGGTGATAGGCTTCTTCAGTCAAGCGCTGGAATACCCGTTCAAGGGCAGAAATGGCTTGGTACATTTCGAAAAGGTTGCGTGTGGTCCCATGGAGGAGTGCCCGGTCTTGGGTCACAGAGAGTAGCCTCTCTTCATTCTGGGAGTCATCCGTATCGTGAACGAAGCTGAGAATCAGTTCGAACATCCTTACGGGATCGGGGTTGGGTGTCACGTTCATAAAGAAGTGGAGGGGGCAGCTCATGATGATAGTAAGTTGTGGGTGGACTTGTATTCACCCAGAATCTCTGGAGCATTTTTTAAGTGAGTCTCCAGTTCCTGGGTGTTTTCTGCTGTGCCATAGCCTTTCCATTTCACCAGGAATCAGGTTCTTTGGCCCATCCTTTTGTGGGCTAAAATAGCCTCAACCTCATGTTCGAGTTCTCTCTTGATCAGCTCGGGGGGTGGAGGAAGAAGATTTGGGCTGTGAGTTTCGTTCTCCTTGAAATGCGAAAGAAGAGAGGCATGGAAGACTGGGTGGATCATCCATTGTGAAGGGAGTTTTAGTTCATAAGTGTGCGAGGAGATTACCCAGGTGATGGGGAATGGCCCCTCATGTTTTGGGGTGAGTTTTCTGGTTGGGTATCCCAACTTCAGGTTCTTTGAGTCCAACCATACCTTTTCTCCTACCACAAATGGGCGGAAGCCTCATCCATTGCATCTGATCATAACTTGTCGGGACAGTTCATAGGCTGCCAGGGCCTCTTGCCATATGTTTCCTAATTCGGCTATCCTCTGTTTGGTAGCCGGTACGTTCATTTTTTCGTAAGTCATGGGGATGGCTTTGGGATGTATTCCCATCATTATGTAAAATGGGGTGTTTTTGATTGCTGAGTGGTGTTTCTGGTTGTGTGTGAACTCGGCGGTGGTGAGGTGTTCTTTCCATTGTAATGGCTTGTTTGCACAGAAGATTCGGAGGTAGATCTCTAGCTCTTGATTGACTCGCTCCATTTCCCTATCAGTTTGTGGGTGATAGGCTGTGCTCATAGCCAATTTTATTCCCAGGAGCCTTCCTAATTCCTGGAATGCATTGGAGGCGAATTGTGGGTTGCGATCAGATATGATTTTATCAGGGAGGCCAAATCTCTTGAACACATTATGCAGATAGAGGTCCGCCACTCCCAATGCGTCAATGGTCTTGTTGTAAGGAATGAAAATCACCCCCTTAGTAAGACCATGGTCTACTACGACCATGATGGTGTCACATCCGTTGTTTATCGGTAGGTCAGTGATGAAATCCATTGTCACCAGCACAAATGGTCGTGTCGCTTCTGATTTGATCAGTGATAGTGGCAGTATCATGGGGTGTGTATTTACCTTCATTTGCTGACATGTGGCACATTCATTGACATAGTTCCAAATAAAGATCATCATCCCAGGCCACCAGTAGTCCCTTCGTACTAATTCCAGCGTCTGAAATCACCCGGGGTGCCCTGTAAGTAGATTATCATGGTATTTTTCCATAATCCTCCTCTGCAGCTCCTTGTCATCCGGGACATAGCATCAGTCTTTAAAAAAGACCATTCCATCATTCTCCATTCTCCAGTCTTCTACCACCGACTTGACCGGTGGCATTCCTCCTTCTTTGATGGCCCTTACTATTTCCTTGAGTAGGTCATCATGCATCATACTTTCTGCTAGTAGGTCTTTTAATTCAGTGTCAATCGTCCATGTGAAGATCTCATCCTTTAAGAGTGTGATGTCGTCGTTGTCATCGTCGATTTCTGGTATGTGATCTCCTTGCCATGATAATACATCAGATTGTATCATCATCTTTCCTGGCACGTGTACTAGTTGAAGGTTGAACTGCGACAGGAAGAGGCCCTATCTAGCCTGTCATCGGTTCAGTTTTCATGCCGTCCTGAAGTACATGAGATTCTTGTAATCTGATAGGATCATGGTTGGATGTTTGGATCCCTGGAGGTAGTGTCTCCAAGTTTCCAGGGCCCATATTATTCCCAGCAGTTCCTGATCATAGATCTCATAGTTCCATTCGGTGGCTGTCAGGGAGTGCAAAATGTAGCCGCAGGGGTGCCAGTCCCCATTTGTATCAGTTTGCTTCAGCACAGCCCCCATTGCATATTTCGAGGCATCATTTTCTACTACAAATGGCTTCTCAGTGTTCAGCATTAGTAGAACTGGTGCCTCAGAGAATTTCCATTTTAGTGATTTGAATGCCTCTTGGCATTCGCTTGTCCAGTTGAAGGCCTGGTCCTTCTTTGTTAGGTCGTTCAGCAGTCTTGTGATCTTGGCAAAGTTGCCAATGAATCTTCGATACAAGTTCCCAAATCCCAGGAATGATCTAACTCCTTTGACGTTGGTCGGGGATGGCCAGTCCTTAATTCCACTGAGTTTGGTCGGGTCCATGGCCAATTGATGTGGTCGCAGGATCAGTCCAAGGAATTTGACCTCTTGTACATTGAATTTAAATTTCTCAGGTTTCAAGTAGAGGTCATTTTTCCTTAGCCTTGCTAGAACCCTTTTTGTTCTCTCCTCATGCTCCTTTTGGTCTCTTGAGAAGATTAGAATATCATCCATGTAGATTACTAGCCATCCCTCATTTAGCATGTCTTGGAAAGTGTTGTTCATCATTGCCTGGAAGGTGGCTGGCGAATTACAGAGCCCAAAGAACATGACTCTAGGTTCGAATAGACCTTTGTTGGTCTTGAACGCAGCTTTCCATTCATCTCCCTTCTTGATTCTGATGTTGTGGTAACCCCATCTGATGTCTAATTTTGTGAACCATCTTGCCCCTTTCAGTTTATCGAGCAGATCTCTGATCAATGGGAGGGGATGTGAGTTTTTGATAGTTCCTTCATTCAGATGTGCTGCCCATCCATCCTCACCCCCTTTGATGTCCTCAACCCTCTGAACCTCCTTTGCCTTTGCTTTGCCTTTCAACAACTGCCCCTTCTGCTTCAATTTTGGGGTCAACAGCTTCAAAGGCCCCACTACCAGCTCAACATCTTTGAAAGGGCCCATGACATGAATTTGACACACTTTGAAATGCAAAAACAAGTTAGCAAGCACTTCAAAATAATTTCAAATAAAATTTGGACCTGTTTTTGAGTGCAAATCTCATTTTGCACCTCTGAATTTCTTCACTTCACCCTTGTGAAGTCCCCGGCTTGACAACCCTGCCCAGTAGCACCCTTGTGCCTCCTGGGTGCACTTCGTACATTTTGAAGCGCCCTCATTAACAACACAATGTGGCTGGGACTTGAATCTAGCACATCAATTGCACTATGAAAGCATTAGTACCTCAAAAATTCTGTGAGAATAGGTAAAAAAATTCACCAGGCCCTCGAAATCAAGCAACTTGCTTGTTTTGAGTGGCCCCTGCTTTGCTACCCCTGTGCCCTCGACCTCTTCCTCTGCATCCTCCTCCTCTTTGACCTCTGCCTCTTTTCGCTTTGCCACCCACACCACAGGCAGCTCCCCCTCATCCTCTTCATTGCCTCTCCTAGCCTCCACCCTCTCAATCACTTTTGCCTCTGCTGCAAACTCCATATTCTGTCATTGCAGCTCTTCTTTTGAGATAGTTTTTGCATGAAATTCAGCATGAACCACATTTCAGGCATCCACCAATGCCCTCCTCTGACCCTCAATTTTTGCCTTCTTTGCAGCCTCCTCCTTCTCTCAAACCCACCTTTCTTCCTTCTCCCTTCTGTTAGGGTGACACCCACTGTTCTGCTAGCTGGACTGTGCAGGCTCTCCTACAAGAAGGCAGTGGGGCACATGCACATGATGGGGGGTGATGATTTTGATGTGAGAGGTTAAAATAGTTTAGTTGGCTGAAATAGGTGTTTTGCACCACAAATGTGGATGGAATACCTAAAAAAACTCAACTGAGGTCCTCCGGTATTTATTTTAAGGTTATATACTATGGTACATATATTGTACTATGTTGCCACCAATGCATGTGTACATGCGCATACATATTGATGCATGTAAATACAAAATTCCCATGCTGACAAATAAAGCATTTATAGGCATTTGGTAGCATATTTTAGTAAAATAAAATAAAATAAAATAAAAATAAAATATTATTATGTAATAGGCATGTCAGGAGACTGTTTCCTAATATTACCTTTTATGCCCTCGACTTCCAGGTGAGAAAATATCATATCTGTCCCCTCTGTGAGATTCTGTTACGAGATACTATGGAGGGCAGAAAATCAATTTTCTTCTTATTGTTCTTATTGTCTTTACTTGAGTATGTCCCATGCTTTTGTTCTTCATTCCTATTGTCTTGCGACTGCATACCTCTAATTATGCATCATCACACTCCACGCTATTGTAATAGTCTGCGGACGTTCACACATTATTGTTCTTACTGTTTCTACCATTCTTATTGTTCTCCTTGCACGACTCGTTCTACTTACATATTAACGATCCTGTGCTTGTATTATTTAAACTGCAAATGCAAGACCAGTCAAGCTCAGCTTGACCTGGTCATTTCTATGCTCTTACAATCTGACAATCTAAGTCATCCTCAAGTCGTCACTTACGAGCTTCGATGATCTAGAACGCTTTACTTGAAGGTTGTCGCTTATGAGCTTCAACAGGTTTACAGAACTAGGAGCTTTGATCATAACAAAAGGTCAAGCTGATTCGAACTCTGCCGACTAACCTTGGTCCAGGAAGCACACACACTACGACAAGATTCTTATGAGAACCACCAGACCACGACTGATGAGAAGAACCATGGCAGCACCATCTACTCCTACCATCCCCACAGCCCCCACCACCCCTGCCCGACCTGCTGAAATAAAGATGAGGGCACCTACTGACTATTCTGGAGATCGGGCAAAGACAATGCTCTTCCTCCTGAAGTGCGGAGCGTACATTGATGCCAATTCTACCGCATTCCCTGATGACCGCCATAAAATTCTATTCATGCTCTCCTATATGAATGGAGGAATGGCTGTGCCTTGGAAGCAGGCCTACTTGGAAGAAAGATATATTGAATCGAAACCCTGGGATACATTCCAGGAGTTTATAGCGAAAGTACAAGCAGCGTTCTCACCCATTGACGATGCAGGGAACGTGTGCACTCAACTCCAGGCACTCTCGCAGTGAGCAAAGGGAGTAGACGAACACATCGCTTAGTTTAAAATACTGGCCTACCAAACCAAGATTAAAGAAGATGCTGCACTAATCGAATATTTTGTAGATGGACTCAACAATCGAGTCCTAGACAAGGTATTTGGAATGGAGAATCTGCCAGACACCATTGAAGGATGGTATACTCATGCACAAGGGCAGAGGGGCATCTGAGACGGGCAAAGGCGATAAAAGAGAGAACTTACAGTAAGGCGGGAGGAGGAGGAGGAACAGGAGGCTCCTCAAAAGACCCGAATGCCATGGACATCGACGCGACATGTCTCTCCTACACAGAGAGAATTGAACATATTAAGAAGGGAAAATGTTTTATTTGTCATAAAGCAGGACACAGGGTGAGCGATCACAAGGGAGGGAAAGAACTGCCTGCAAAAGAAGAGAAGAAAGTAGAGATGAAGAAAACGCCCTGTGACCACTATACAAAGATCTGTACCCTCATCAACGAGTTGGAAGAGAAGGAAAAGGAGGAGGTGTTGGATCTTATGGTGGCTGAGGGTTTTTAAAACGGTGGCCCACATTGGCAATGGAGCCTACCAGAGTAATCGTTTCAACTGTAATGATAGTGCAAGTGAGCCACCAATCTATGTGCATTCCCATTTACTGCATATTAGGAGACACAAAAGCTGAATTACCTGCCCTAATTGACTCTGGGGCAGGAGAAATGTTCATTGATCACTGAGTCATTGAAAAACTCAGATTGAAGAAAATCCCACTTGCAAGAAAGATCCTTGCAAAAAATGTTGATGGAACCCTAAACAAGAATGGTACGATCTCCCATTACGTTTATATCGACACAGAAATCGGAGGAAAAGAGGAGAAGATGAGGATGCTCATAACAGGGCTGGGAAAGGAGAGGATCATCTTGGGCTACTCCTGGCTTCAAAGGCACAACCCAATTATTGACTGGAAACTGGGGACCCTTACTGACAAACTGACCGAGGGTCTCTTTATGAGGAAGATCTGGACTATGGTCAAACGATCACGCACCATCATCGGTAAGCAAAGTCCCACTCTAGATGACAAGGGGCCATTGATAGGTCCACTGTGCACTTTAAGGTCTGGAAAAAAATCCCACTTGTATTGAAACATTACGAGATGCACTCCTAATCACTACAAATGCCACGAAATTAACTTTGAATCATTTTTGCATTATTTCGCATTATTGTGGATGACTTTGAACTACTTTGAACCATTTTGTGACATTTTGAATGACTTTGCAGTACTTCGAATGACTTCAGTGGCCATATAGCTGTGTTGAAACATTTTTGATACATGCTGCACATCTGGAACAAACTATTCTGTCGCATATTGAGCATTACTGGACACGAGGAGAGAGTACAAGAGAGTTAGAATGCGATAAGTGCATTTTTGTATTTCTTTGATATATTGAAGCACAGGATAAGTACTTTTACTATATGGGAACACTGTATGTTTCATCATTTATCATTTCTCATTTATTTTTGATCTACAAAGTCCTCATTGTATGATATACTTGCCTCATGTTTTACATATGTTCTTATTTCCTTTTTAGTACTATCTCTTCATTTTGTATATAGACTTGTATTAGTTAGTTAGAACAGAATAATAGATCAATGGGGAACACCACAAGTTACCCTCACACTTATCGTCTGACTTTAAGAGCTGTTCTCTTGAGCCTTAGTTCGCATCGTATCTCTAAGTTCTGCGAAATATCACAAACTTCTTCTAAACTATCATATTCGCTCTCTGTTTTATTGCCCCTTGCCTATCACCATTCAACAAACACTTCACATTTGTTAAACTTGCCCTTCGATACACCTTGAACCCCTTCGAACTTATTTGAACTTATTTGGACTACCTCACATGACTTCGAACCTCTTCAAACCTATTTTGAACTACTTCGCATGACTTTGAACTGATTTCAAACTATTTTGAACACCTTCGTATGCCTATACAGACTATTTGCCACAGCCCTTACCATTTCGTGTTACTAAACACAATGTTCTGGTCTCAGTGGTGATATTTAGTACCACCTCGCACCCTTTCTCTGACTCATGTTATACCATCCGAAGCCATTAGTAGGTTTTGTTTGGGTTTCTGGGTTGAGTATCATCACCATTTGTATCAAGAGTAATGTTGAGCCTGACTTTTGAGAGGCTACCTATAAGGAGTGCTGGGGAGACCTTCGGGGAAACCCATCTTGCCGCCGCTGAGCACGTGAAGAGTAGGCTTGGGATGGTTCATCTTGCAAGAGGACTTTGTGCTGAGGACAGACCTGATGGCAACGAATCACACTTGGCAATGGACACCCACTCTGGAATCGACCTGCAGATGCCGGTACTAGATGCTGAGGGCATCAACCTGGGGTGTTCAGAACCGAGGAATCCCCCCTTACGATCGAACATGACTACATTCCCCCAAATTACCAAAAACTCAGGCACATCGCATGCATCACCTGATCTCAATTGACTGGCAGGGTAGCTTACTCTAATACCATGTACATCTGAGCAAAGACCTCTATCTCACAAAAACTTGCCCATGAAAATGGGGGCAAAGAGGAAAAGCAGTCGCTCGATGATCTACTCCCAGACAAGTACAAAGAGTACCAAAGTGTATTTGAAAAAGCGGCATCAGAAAGATTCCCCAAGTCGAGACCATGGGACCATGCGATGATGATGCTCAATCTGGAAACCTAACAAAAACCTGTTAAAAGGCTTATGTAGTATAACTCAGGCTAGAGGAAGGGTGCGAGGTGGTACTAAATATCACTGCTAATACCAAAACATTGTTTTTAGTGATGCAAAATGGTAAGGATGTGACCAATAGCCTTTTTAAAGCATACGAAAATGTTCGAAGAGGTTCGAAGATGTGCGAAGTAGTTCAGAGTAAGTTCGAACTGGTTTGAAGTTGTTCAGGTGAGTTCGAGGGGGTTCAAAGGTGTTTGACTGGTGCCAATATACGTTTTGACAAACAAATATAGCAGTTACGAGCTGTGTTTTTAGTGACAATAGCAATGACGAGTTGAGAATGAATACAAAAGTTCAAGGAAGTTCACGATATTTTGCAGAACTTTAGAGATATGATGCAAGGTAAGACTCAAGAGAACTACTCTTAAATTCGACTATAGTGGAGAGGGTAACTGGTTCTCTCCTGTTCTAAGTAACTAGTACAAGTCTATATACATTTTGAAGAGGTAAGTACCAAAAAGGAAATATAACAGGTGTAGAACACGAGGCAGTATGCATAGCAATAAAGGTATTGTAAAATGTAAAAACAAATGAGGAATGATAATAATTGAAACATTTGGTGTTGCCATATAGTAAGAGTACTTCTCTTTGTTGTTTCAATAGATCGTTGAAACCCCAAAACTGCCATTATTGTACCCTAATTCTTTTATTGTCTCTCCTTGCGTGTCCAGTAGTGCTCGATATGTGACTAAATAGTTTACTCCGGTTGAGCATCGTGTATCGAAAGTGTTTTAAGACAACTATATAGCAGCTGAAGTCATTCAAAGTGCTGCGAAGTCATTCAAAGTGTTGCGAAATGGTTCAAAGTCATCCAAAATAGTGCAAAATAAGTCAAAAAAAGTTCGGAGTCAATTTTGTAATGTTTGTAGTGGTTCGGAAGGTCTGTCATAGTGTGTCAATATGATTGGAAACTTTCCTCAGACCTTAGAGCATGCAGTGGACCTATCAGCGATCGAGTTAAAACTAAACTTTATCCCAAAAGACTGCAAGGTCTATCCCATCAACCTGGCCAAACAGAAGAAGCTAGATGAGTTCATCGATGAGAACCTGAAGAAGGGGTACATTGTCCCATCTAAATCACCGATGGCATCTCCATTCTTCTTTGTTGCAAAAAAGAACTCCAACACACTGCGACCCTGCCAAGACTATCAATATCTGAATGAAGGAACTATCAAAAACTCATATCCCCTCCCATTGATCAGAGATCTACTCGATAAACTGAAAGGGGCAAGATGGTTCACAAAATTAGACATCAGATGGGGTTACCACAATGTCAGGATCAAGAAGGAAGATGAATGGAAAGCCGCATTCAAGACCAACAAGGGTCTATTCAAACCTAGAGTCATGTTCTTCGGGTTCTGTAACTCACCAGCCACCTTCCAGGCAATGATGAATAACATTTTCTGAGACATGCTAAACGAGGGATGGCTAGTAATCTATATGGACAATATCCTGATCTTCTCAAGGGACTGAAAGGAGCATGAGGAGAGAACAAAAAGGGTTCTAGCAAGGCTAAGGGAAAAGGACCTCTACTTGAAACCTGAAAAATCCAAATTTGACATACAAGAGGTCAAATTTCTTGGACTGATTCTGCAACCAAACCAGTGGGCCATGGACCCAACCAAGCTTAGTAGAATTAAAGACTAGCCATCCCCGACCAATGTAAAAGGGGTTAGATCATTCCTGGGCTTCGGAAACTTCTATCGAAGATTCATTGGCAACTTCGCTGCAATCACGAAGCTACTAAACGACCTGACAAAGAAAGATCAGGCCTTCTACTGGACAAGCGAATGTCAAGAGGCATTTGAAACACTAAAACAGAAATTCTCCAAGGCACTGGTTCTACTAATGCCAAACACTGAGAAGCCATTCGTGGTAGAGAGCAATGCTTTGAAATATGCGACAGGGGCTGTGCTGAAGCAAACTGACTCAAATGGGGACTGGCACCCCTGTGGCTACATTTTGCACTCATTAACAGCCACCGAATGAAACTATGAAATCTATGATCGGGAACTGTTGGGGATAATATGGGCCCTGGAAACTTGGAGACACTACCTTCAGGGATCCAAACATCCAACCACGATCCTATCAGATCACAAGAATCTCATGTACTTCAGGACGGCACAAAAACTGAACCAACGACAGGCTAGATGGAGCCTCTTCCTGTTGCAGTTCAATCTTCAACTGGTATGCATGCCAGAAAAGATGATGATACAATCCGATGCACTATCGTGATGGGGAGATCACATACCGGAAGTTGATGATGACAATGATGACATCATGCTCTTAAAGGATGAGATCTTCACATGAATGATCGACACCAAATTAAAAGACCTACTGGCAGAAAACATGATGCATGATGACCTACTAAAGGAAATAGTAAGGGCCATCAAAGAAGGAGGAATGCCACTGATCAAGTCAGCAGTAGAAGACTGGAGAATGGAGAATGATGGGATGGTCTTTTTTAAAGACCGATGCTATGTCCCAGACAACAAGGAGCTGCAGAGGAAAATTGTGGAAAAGTACCACGATAATTTACTTACAGGGCACCCTGGCCAATTTCAGATGCTGGAATTAGTATGAAGGGACTACTGGTGGCCCGGGATGATGATCTTTATTCAAAACTACATCGACAGATGTGCCACATGCCAGCAGATGAAGGTGAATACACACCCCATGACACCACCACTATCACCGATCAAATCAGAAGCGACACAACCATTCGTGCTGGTAACAATAGACTTCATCACTGACCTACTGATAAACAATGGATGTGACACCATCATGGTTGTGGTAGACCATGGTCTTACTAAGGGGGTGATTTTCATTCCTTGCAACAAGACCATCGACGCATTAGGAGTGGCAGACCTCTATCTTCATAACACGTTCAAAAGATTTGGCCTCCCTGATAGAATCATATCCGATCATGACCCACGATTCACCTCCAATGCATTCCGAGAATTGGGAAGGCTCCTGGAAATAAGATTGGCTATGAGCACAGCCTACCACCCACAAACTGATGGGGAAACAGAGCGAGTCAATCAGGAGCTAGAGATCTACCTCCGAATCTTCTGTGCTAACAAACCATCACAATGGAAGGAACACCTCACTACTGCCGAGTTCACACACAATCAGAAACACCACTCGGCGATCAAGAACACCCCATTTTACGTGATGATGGGAACATATCCCAAAGCCATCCCCACGACTTACAAAAAAACAAATGTACCAGCTACTGAACAGAGGATAGCCGAACTAGGAAACATATGGTGAGAAGCCCTGGCAGCCCACAAACTGTCCCGACAAGTTATGATCAGACACAATGGACGAGGCTTCCGCCCATTCGTGGTGGGAGAAAAAGTATGGCTAGACTCAAAGAACCTGAAGTTGGGATATCCAACCAGAAAACTTGCCCCAAAACATGAGGGGCCATTCCCCATCACCCAGGTAATCTCATCGCATGCTTACGAACTGAAACTCCCCTCACAATGGAAGATCCACCCAGTTTTCCATGCCTCCCTTCTTTTGCATTTCAAGGAGAATGAAACACACGGCCCAAACCTTCTTTCTCCACCCCCCGAGCTGATCGAGGGAGAACTCGAGCATGAGGTCAAGGCTATTTTAGCCCACAAAAGGATGGGCCGAAGAACCCGATTCCTGGTAAAATGGAAAGGCTACAGCATGGTGGAAAACACCTGGGAGCCAGAGACTCACTTAAAAAATGCTCCAAAAATTTTAGGTGAATACAAGTCCACTCACAACCTACTATCATCATGAGCTGTCCCCTCCACTTCTTCATGAACGTGACACCCAACCCTGACTCCATGAGGACATTCGAACTGATCCTCAGCTTTGTCTGAGACATGGTGATAGGTCCACTGCATGCTTTAAGGTCTGGAAAAGGATCCCACTTGTATCGAAACATTATGAGATGCACTCCTAATCGCTACAAATGCCATGAAATTAACTTCGAATTATTTTTGCATTATTTCACATTATTTCAGATGACTTTGAACTACTTTGAACCATTTTGCGATATTTTGAATGACTTTGCAGTACTTTGAACAACTTCGGCGGCCATATAGCTGTGTTGAAACATTTTCGATACATGCTGCACATCCAGAACAAGCTATTTAGTTGCATATCGAGCACTACCAGACACCAGGAGAGACCACAACAGAGTTAGAATGCGATAAGTGCATTTTTGTGTTTTATTGATATATTAAAGCAATAGAACAATAACTCTTACTATATTGGGACAATGTACATTTCACTTATTATCATTTTTCATTTGTTTCATGTTTTACAATACCTTTATTTGCTGTGCACATTGCCTCATGTTTTACACATGTTCTTATTTCCTTTTTAGTACTATCTCTTCATTTTGTATATAGACTTGTATTAGTTAGTTAGAACAAAAAAACAGATCAATGGGGAAGAGCACAAGTTACTCTCTCGCTCATCATCAGATTTAAGAATCATTCTCCTTAGTCTTAGTTCGCATTGTATCTCTAAGTTCTGCAAAATATTGCGAACTTTCCCAAAACTATTGTATTCACTCTCCATTTTATCGCCCATCGCATATCGCCATTTGACAAACACTTCACATTCATTAAACTCGCCCTTCAATATACTTCAAACCTACTTTGTACTTCTTCAAACCTTTTCGAATTTCTTTGGGCTTACTTTGAACTATTTTGCACATCTTTGAACCTTTTTTGAGCTCTTTCAAACATATTCATATGCCTATAAAGACTATTTGCACCATTCCTTATTATTTTGCATCGCTAAACACATTGTTTTGGTCTCAGCGGTGATATTTAGTACCACCTCGCACCCTTCCTCTGGCCTGTGTTATACCATCCGAAGCCATTTAGTAGGTTTTGTTTGGGTTTCCAGGTTGAGTATCATCATTTTGGAGCCCACTGTGAGGGGTTTCTAGATTATTTCATTGTTGAACCTCCACTCTTTCCACCACTCATTTTACCATTTAGAGGCTCAATGATCTCGACTTCATATTGAACTGGTTTTGCCTCCAACCCTCCTGAACAACCAGGAGATCTCGATATAGCATCTCGACCTTGATAATAGTATTTCGCACTCTTTCACCCTTTGAGCTTATGACATCGCTACTATCTTCGACCTCAAAAACATATGAACTAGGACACCACACAAATTTCGACCTCACAACCTCTGAAATCTACCTCGAACATGTCGACCTCTTTTATGCCAGCTCCTGGACATTCTACATCTTCAAAATTCGATTCGAAACGACCTAAAGAACTTTGAAATTACTTCGAAGACCTTGAATTTTTGTTTATAACTTGCAGTATTACAGATCATGACCTAAAGAAGCAACATGCCTGCAGATACATTGATTTCGAATCTTATGACCTCTGGGAATCGCTTCCAGAGTATGAACACGGCACTTCATTTGACGAATTTCACACTGCAATATTCAAGTTCTACCCCAAAATAGAAGATGAATGAAAATACAGCATTTCGGACATGGATACACTCGTTAACGAACAGATTCACACTGGTATTTTTGATGAAACAATTTAGGAGCTTATTACAGGTCATTCTACAAGATCACCAGCTTCCTTTGATCAAAATGTAGACTTTCAGAAGCTGAACAGAGTCGAGTTTTTCTTCAAGGCTTTCAAACGAAGTTATGGACTAGAATTATGGATCGTCTTGAAGTAAAGTTCCCTGATCACTATCCCGATGACCCATATATGCTGAACGACATCTATGACACTGCAAAATTTGCTATAGCATCCTCGAATTCATACCTCATTCCCCAGAAATCGATTTCGACCTCGAATCTATTGCAATCTAGCACATCGATCGACTCCAAAGATGTTTCGCACATCGTTGAAAATTTCGCATCCAACTTTGCATTGGTTATCGCAGCTTCAAATTTGACCAGATCAGCACCCGAAGTTTTTGTCTCAACCTTGTTTATCACTGACATTGCACCTTCGACTACATCGAACCCAGCATCTGACGGTATACCTCACAGCTTAAGCAATTCAAATGACTTCGAAGCCCATATTGTGGCCCTCAAACAGGAACTAGCACTCGAAAAACAGCTTATGCTCGAACGAGAAAATGTCACAGCTCAAAATCATTATGTCGCACCTCCTGGTCTTCATCACATCACCCCAGCTTTGTTGCCTATGTTTATTCCAATTCCATCATCTTTGCCTTCAGTAGCTCCAGCCCCATCCACTTCGATAGTCACACCTTTGTCATTTTCGAACTTGATCTTGCCTCCGATATTCTTGTCACATTCGCCACCTCCATTCCCTATTTTGACCTTGACTTGCCATTCGCCACTTCTGATATTTTCATCTTCGATCTCAACAACCGCATTATCTTCCAAATTAACATCTATTTCGATATCGCCTTTGCCCTCGACACTAGATTCACATTCGAATTTACCTTCGAAGTCTAGTATAGCACTCAAAACTTTATTCCCATTGTATATCTCCAATTATTGCCTCGAAATTCACTTTCCCCTTATCCTCGAAAATTTGCTTATATCCATCGCCAACAAAAAACTTCTCAACCTCATTTTCGCCTTCTCAATTTCGCATCCGATTTTGATTTGACCAGTCACTCGACTCGATTATTATGACCATGGCTAGTACCATCAACATTGATCGAATTTGCCTTTTTTTTTTTTCCTCATTTTTTACATTTCGATCTTATTCTATTTATTAAACATGTTTTACTATTCTCAACACTCTTCAAAACAGCTTCGACAGCTTTTGCCTTTTATGCCCCCATGCATGCCTTCGCTAACCTTAATCTCGATTCTGAACTCTCTCAAAAACACCCTATGACCATTTGAACTTCGCTGAATCCCTTCAAAATAGACTTCAAATGTCTCTAAAAGCCTCAAATACCTTCAAACCTCAACAAAATACTTTCAAAGGCTTTCGGGACTTCGAAAACGAATAACTATATCTTCCCTTACTTTCTTATTCTTTTCACTTTGCTTATCACTAAGTTCAAATTCAAAAAGATATACATCAAAAAGAAAAACCCCTCTACTCCTCCAACATCTCCTCTAACAACTCAATTTCCCTCCCCAACACTTCCATCTCCACCTTCTTCTGCACCAGCTTTTTAGCAATAATTCATCACCAACTTGAAAACATGTTAGCAGTCGCTTCGAAACAATTTTAAATAAATTTCATACCTGATTTGGGATGCAAATCTCGTTTCGCGCCCCCAAAGTTCTTTGCTTCGCCCATGCAAAGCCCTCGCCTCGACACCCCCTCCCAATAACAACCTTGCACTTCTTGAGTACATTTTGTGCACTTTGGGGCACCCTCCTTAATGATGCAGCATGGCTGGGACTTAAACCCAGCGCATCGATCACACTACGAAAGTATTAGGACCTCAAAAATCCTTCAAAAATAGATAAAAGACTTACTGGGCCCTCGAAATCGAGCAGCCTGCTCATGTCTAATCATGGCCACTTCACATTCTCTGCACCCTCGACCTCCTCTTCTCCATTTCCCCCTTCTTCGACCTCTTCGACCTCTGCCTCAGCCACTTTTCGCTTCGCCACCCTTACTACAGGCAGCTCTTCCTCGCCCTCATCCTCGCTCTCGTCCTCATTGCCCTCCTTGTTGCCTTCGCCAGCTTCGGCCCTGTCAATAGCTTTCACCTCTGCTGCAAGCTGTGCATTTTTTTGCTGCAGCTCTTCCTTCAATAATGATTTCACATGAAATGCAGCAAGAGCCATGTTTCGTGCCTTGGCCAGAGTGGTCCTTTGAACCTCGAGTTTCACCTTCTGCACTTCGTCCTTCGCCTGCCACACCACCTCCTCCTCCTCTCAAGCCTGCCTTTCCTCTGCCTCCCTTTGTTCCCTTTTGACCTCTTCCACCAAATCCACAAACAGCAGCTCTCTACCCCACGAAATCCATTCACATCGGGCCATTGGGCTAAAAACATTGAAAACCTCGTCCATGACCTTCTGAACGGTTGCATCGCACTCTTCACTGAGATCTTCGGCAAGTTCATCATATTCCGCCTATGTTTTAGCACCTTTGACCATGAATAGACAAGCAGCAGATGTACCATTTTTGCACAGAAAGCCAGCCCCCAGACTTCGAAATCGGTATCTTTGGCAATGCCACACTTGGGCATCGACTTCACATGTTTGAGAACGTCGGAGTTGAGTTCAGCCAGGAGAGACATTACAAAAGCTAGTATTCAATGACGTAGAGAGGTGATGGAAAGAACGAAGAACGAGAAGTATTTCGAGCCTTGCTAAGTTTTCAACACAATCACACATTTCACACATGACTTCGATCGGCTGACTGGGACAGTCAGGATTTCAGTAAGGGGGAAAATGATAGGTCCACTGCACGCTTTAAGGTCTGGAAAAAGATCCCACTTGTATCGAAACATTACGAGATGCACTCCTAATTGCTACGAATGCCACAAAATTAACTTCAAATCATTTTCACATTATTTCACATTATTTCGGATGACTTCAAACTACTTTGAACCATTTCACGACATTTAGAATGACTTTGCAGTACTTCGAATGACTTCAGCAGCTGTATAGCTGTGTTGAAACATTTTCGATACACGCTGCACATCTGGAACAAGCTATTTAGTTGCATATCGAGCACTACTGGACATGAGGAGAGACCACAACAGAGATAGAATGCAATAAGTGCATTTTTGTGTTTTATTGATATATTAAAGCAATAGAACAAGAACTCTTAATATATTGGGACAATGTACATTTCACTTATTATCATTTTTCATTTGTTTCATGTTTTACAATACCTTTATTTGCTGTGCACATTGCCTCATGTTTTACACATGTTCTTATTTCCTTTTTAGTACTATCTCTTCATTTTGTATATAGACTTGTATTAGTTAGTTAGAACAAAAAAACAGATCAATGGGGAAGAGCACAAGTTACCCTCTCGCTCATCATCAGATTTAAGAATCATTCTCCTTAGTCTTAGTTCGCATCATATCTCTAAGTTCTGCAAAATATCGCAAACTTTCCTGAAACTATCATATTCACTCTCCATTTTATCGCCCATCGCATATTGCCATTCGACAAACACTTCACATTCGTTAAACTCACCCTTTGATATACTTCGAACCTACTTCGTACTTCTTTGAACCTCTTTGAATTTCTTCAGGCTTACTTCGAACTATTTCACACATCTTCGAACCTTTTTTGAGCTCTTTTGAACATATTTGTATGCCTATAACGACTATTCGTACCATCCCTTATTATTTTGCATCGCTAAACACATCATTTTGGTCTCAGCGGTGATATTTAGTACCACCTTGCACCCTTCCTCTGGCCTGTGTTATACCATCCAAAGCCATTTAGTAGGTTTTGTTTAGGTTTCTGGGTTGAGTATCATCAATGGATGACTCCCAGAATGAAGAGAGGCTACTCTCCATCACCCAAGACTGGGCTCTCCTCCATGGAACTACGTGCAACCTTTTCGAAATGTACTGAGCTATTTCTGCCCTAGAATGGGTATTCCAATGCTTGACGGAAGAAGCCTATCACCTCAACCTGCTCCCACTCATGAGTTTAGATGAACAGGCATTGAACTATAGACCCAGGGAGCAGGTCTCTACACCACAGCAGATTTTTATGATAGAACCCTCTGATGACGAAGAAGATGATGAGTTTGAGATGGCGCCAGAGCGACCAACATCATCACCATCATCGCCCCCACCACTATGCCAATCATCTTCGCCACCACCACTGCATATGCCCATGCCCTACTCAAGACAAGTCTCACCTGAATACCCACCCGCACCACCTTGGATGCAAAATTCCATCTGTTTCACATGTGCCCGAATCAGGCACTTCTCCTCGCACTGCCCCAAATATCAGTGCCTGCACTGTCGATGATGGCACCTGGAGCATTCGGCTTTATTCTGCCCAAACAACCCATCATATGATAACCCACCATGTCATCAGCACAACTTGAACTCAGACCATCATGATCAAAAATTTGACTCTCATCATCATCCTTGGCGCCGTATTCAGCACTGCCATTTTCACTATGCTGATTTTCTACATTCTTATCTCATTCAGGATCCTCACCGCTATACCCCTACCTCGTAGTATCGCATTCTTGACCGGCACCTCTGTGTGATTCGCGGGGGCAGATGACATCGAACTACCCACTACAGTCTATGCACACAAAGCACCCACTGCGACTATGTTCAGCATGTTCACCGCAATGACCAGTGAAGAGCAGTCGCCAGCATTTGATCCAATGTGCACGATGTGACCATAGTTTCAGTTGGAACTTGAAACGTTGAAGAGAGGCTAATGTTATGAGATACTATGGAGGGTGGAAAATCAATTTTCTTCTTATTGTTCTTATTGTCTTTACTTGAGTATGTCCCATGCTTTTGTTCTTCATTCCCATTGTCTTGCGACCGCACACCTCTAATTATGCATCATCACACTCCACACTATTGTAATAGTCTGTGGACGTTCACACATTATTGTTCTTACTGTTTCTACCATTCTTATTATTCTCGTTGCATGACTCATTCTACTTACGTATTAATGATCCTGTGCTTGTATTATTTAAACTGCAAATGCAAGACCAGTCAAGCTCAGCTTGACCTGGTCATTTCTACGCTCTTACGATCTGACAATCTAAGTCATCCTCAAGTCATCACTTATGAGCTTTGACGATCTAGAATGCTTTACTTGAAGGTTGTTGCTTACGAGCTTCAACAGGTTTATAGAACTAGGAGCTTTGATCATAACAGATTCTGGTAAGGCCAGAAATTCATCCCCTCATACACCATTCTAGCAATGTGACATGGAGCATTTGGATTACATTTAAAGAATTGGGCAATTGCATTGCGTGCTCGCTTACAATTCTCTTTGGGTTCCCATGAGTTATTTTCATTGGTATAGTTCTTCCACTTGATTAAAAACTCCAATCTGTTTCATCGAAGACATGAGTCCAAAACCTTGTCCACTACATATTCTAGAGCACCTTCTACTATTATTGGAGGCTGTGGAGTAGTTTGTTGACCAGGAATAGTGGGTGGGTGGTAAGGGCATAAACAGGAAATGTCAATTTCAAGATCAATCTTGAATGATTGAGGTAATTTTAACACTACGGCATTGGGTGAAATTATTTTAGAAATTGGATATGGGCCAACTTGCTTCTCCATAAGCTTTTTTGAAGGTCATGGAATATTTAAATCCTTGGTACTTAGCCATACCAAGTCACCAACTTTGTACTCTGGAGCAACAGCTCGAGTACGATCTGCATGTCACATCATGTCATCACATGCTTTCATCAATGCTGCCTCTGCTTCTTCCTGCACCTTTCACATTTTTGATACAAAGTCCTCCACTGACTGTACCTTGACTTCCCTTCAAGGTTCTACTCCCATTCTGGTATGATACCCATAATTAGTGAAGAAGGGTGACATGCAAGTAGCTGAATGGAATTTATTATTGTGGGAAAATTCAGCAATTGCCAACCATTCAGGCCAGTCAGTTTGTTGGTGATTGACAAACATGCATAGGTGCTGCTCCAACTCCTGATTCATTCTCTCTGTCTGCCCATCAGTTTGCAGGTGATATGCCATAGATAACTTGGTTTGAATCCCCAATATGTTATTTAACTCTCGCATAAATGCAGAAGCAAATTGTGATCCACAATTGGAGATAACCATATCAGGTAATCCATGTAACCGCCATACCTGATTTAGATAGAGGTGCGCCAAGCCCAATAATAAGGTTTCTGCAGTAGTAGGAATAATATGGACTTCCTTTGTGAAGCGGTCGCATACTACAAATATTGTATCATATCCTTGAGCTTCAGGTAATCCTGTGATAAAGTCCACAGATACATATATCTCACCAGGGTGCTTTAGGTATAGGGTTCAGCATTAATTTCCCTGCAAGCTTTTCTGGAAATTTCTTTCCCCTCATGCACATATCACATCCATCCACATACCCCAACACATACTTTGAAATTCTGGGCCACCAATAATTTCTCATCACCAACTCCAACGTCTTCCACCTTCCTGGATGTCCAGCAGCTGGCATATTATGATGTAATTGTACGATCTCCCTTCGTAAATTTTGATCCTTCAGTACATATACCTTTCCTCTGAACAACACTAATCCTTGTTCTTCAACCCATTCATCTCCTTTAATATGACCTTTCTTCTCTCCCCTCAAAGCTTTCACAGCTTCCACCATTTCATCATCCATCTCTGAACATTGCCTTATTTTAGACAACATTTCCATCTTTGAGCTATCCACCAATAGATGCCCTTGATGCATAGCACAAATACAAAAATATTCAGGTTTGAGTAGGGTAATATTTTTATTGTCCTCCTCTACTCCCCTTTTATGATCTGTACATCTGGATAATACATCTGCTTTCTTCATCAAGCTTCCTGCTTTGTGGACCAAGTGAAAATTAAAATGCAATAGGAATAATGCCCAATGCGCTTGTTGATGGTTAAGCTTTTTAGTGGACATAATATACTGCAGATTTTGATGGTCTGTCCAGATTTCGATCTGATGTGTACATCCCTCCAAATAATGTCTCCATGCTTCCAATGCTCATATTATTCCCAACATCTCTTTATCATGCACCTCATAATTCCTCTTCACATCATTCAACCCTCAAGACAAATATGCACAAGGATGCCATTTGTCATCTTCACATAATATTGATAATACTGCTCCAGTAGCAAAGTCAGATGCATCTGATTCCACTCGTAAGGGACACATGAAATCTACTGGGGCTAATATTGGCTCTTCTACAAACTTCCTCTTCAACTCCTCAAATGCTGTCTGCTGTTGTTCTCCCCATCTCCACACTACTCCCTTTCATGTAAGGTTGTGTAATGGTGCAGCAATTTTGGAAAAATTATGAACAAAGCAATGATAAAAATTGGTGAGTCCCAAGAAAGCCTGAACTTCCTTGATATGGGTAGGCATGGGCCAATCAACAATTGCCTGTACCTTGATAGGATCCATCTTGATTCCATCAGGACCAATCTTTAATCCCAAGAACTCGATCTCGCTTGCTCCAAATACACACTTCTCTGGTTTAATGAATAAATCATTCTCTGCCAATCTTCTCAACACCTCCTGCACTATCACCTCATGGTTTTCTTCATCCTCCATAAATATCAAAATGTCATCAATGAATATTATTACCATGCCTTTGTCTATTACGTCCTTGAAAATGTCGTTCATCATATTTTGGAAAGTTGGGGGACTGTTGGTCATCCCAAAAAACATGACAAGAAGCTCAAAGGATCCTCGACGTGTGGCAAATGCTGCCTTCTACTCATCTCCTTTCTTTATTTGTACATTGTTGTACCCCCAGCATAAATCCAATTTTGTAAAGACCTTGGCCTTTCCCACCTTGTCAATTATCTCTGAGATCAATGGCAAAGGGTATGCATTCTTCACTGTCCACTCATTCAAATACCTATAATCTGTACACATCCTCTTCCTCAGATCTTTTTTTGGTACAAAGAATACTGGTGATGTCTGTGGTGATTTCGAAGGTCATATGTATCCCTTGCACAATTGTTCATTAAGAAATGCATTTACTTCTTCTTGTTCCTTTGGAGATAACGGATAGACTTTTGACTTCTTTGGCACAAATTCTGGCTTCATCTCAATTGCATGATCCCATGGCTTTCACACTGGCATCCACTCTGATTCTTTCTTCTGAAAAACTGACAAATATTTATGGTAGGCTTTTGGCACCCACTCCTCCACTGGCTTCTCACTTTCACAGCATTTTTATCCCATGACTGTCCTCCACAAATTTCCCTAAAGGTTTGCTTCTGTTCTTCCTTACTGGTCATAATTGGAACTTTCCCATTTGGCATATCCTCATCTTCTACTTCCTCCATTGTAACAGAATACTTCCTCGGACGTTCTTTCTTTTTCTTTTCCTTCTTCTCCTTTTTTACTTTTCTCCTGTACACATTACATTCTTTAGGGCAATGAGTCATGTGTACCTTCCCAGTTTTCCAATCAATTTCCAGGTTATGCTTTCATAACCATGGACATCCAATTATCAGATTGGTTTTCCCAAGGTCACACACCTCAAAATATGGCTCATTCCTGATGATCCTGATACTTCAGTATCATCATCACCTCCTCCTTAATAGTTCCTCCACGATTGATTGTATGGTCAATATTGTACACCATTATAGATTGTGGCAGTTTACGCATGCAAATACCATTTCCAGTAATTAAGGATCAATTAATGAATAATCTGGTAGCACCACTGTCAAGCAATGCCTCCACATTAATTGCTGCATGCATGTCCACTGTCTTCAATCCTACTGTCAAGCTGATTTCAGGTTCTATTCATGCTAAGCAAATAAAAATTTTAGGGGTCTTTGGAAATAAGGCTGGGCATTTTTCTTTATCGCATAAGTCACAATGGTCATACTCTTCAATTTCTCTTTTGGGTTCACTCTGGGTTTCCTTGGATACTAATACATTATATTGATTCTGGGTCACCAATGGGGAAACCACTGGGACTCTTCCACAAAATTCTCCTGCTTATCTTCCTCCAACTTCACTTCCTCGATTGTTGCTTCCCTAATCTTCCTTTTCTGCCTACAATTCCAAGCAATATGCCCTAATTGCCCACAATTAAAACACTTAAGTGGGGCTCATCTCCCCACTTGATCAACATCCATGGCATCCATCCATGCTGCTGACTCCTTAACAATAGGTGTCACTGCCATGGCCAGTGGCTGTCCTGATGACTTTCCAAATCTGACATTCCTGTACATCAATTTTGACTCCGCCTATTCCTGTCGATACTGCCAATCAAAATGCATTGCCCAATTATGCCCGTCCAACCTCTCCAGCATAGAAGGTAGTTGATAGATAGACTTGAATAATGAGGGATTTAATCCTGCCTTCAAAAATTCTCCCAATGCAGCTTCTCCCATATCAGTCTGTGACGCTTCTGCCTTGAACTGCAAAATAAATTTGTCTGCTGTCAGAGAACCTTGGCACATGGTTTTTAATTTTGCATTTGCTATCACCTTTGGGTTAGGGTCTCCAAACTGTGCCTCCAATCTCTCCAAAAATTCCCTGAAGATTGAAAACGGTTTATATTCTGCAGCAATTTGATTAATGGCTTTGTTTCTCCAGAACTGTGCTTTTCCTCCCTGGATGTATGAGAGAGCAAACATAATCTTAGACTCAGTCATATGAAATTCAGGCTTTCTCCCATGAATATACAATACTATAGAGCTGATGAAAGATTTTGTGTTCTCCATGGTACCATCAATATTTGTGGGGGCACGTATTTAGGTAAACACATTTTTCCACTCTCAGATTTCTCCTCTGCATGTACATCATCCTGAGACATCCACTCCACCATCTCCACCATCTCATCATCTTTATCTTCTACTGTCTCTGCTTTTGTTTCTGCTTGTTTGGGCTGTGATGCTGCTAATACTGATACTAGTTGGGATATTTGTGCTGTAAGAGCATCAATTTTGGCTTCTAGGGCTGGCGTGGGAACAGGATTGTGACCAGGATTCAAAGTTGATTGTTTTGTCATAATGACATAAGCTGTGATGAGTCACTTCTTTGGCTGAGTCAAGATTTTGGCTTCAGAATTTTTTCACAAAATTTCGAGCCACGTGACCTGGCTATTTGGGTACCAAACATGGCAAAACATGTGATTTGAGGTATTTGTCAACACTTGGGCACTTCGGATCAATAACCCTTCCAACAATGCCTGATCTCAGGGTTATTACTGAATTCAGCTAGTAACTACCTAAAATAGTTGTCCAAATTGAGTAATGTAAATCTTGGCTAAACCAGATCCAATCAGTTGTCTAATTGCAGCTGTCCTAATGATGAGCACTGCCTCTTGATCACTGGCAGTCACAATGTAAGGCAAGGCATGGTGTCGGCTTATGAAAGCAAGGTAAATACATATATACAATTAATTCTGGCTCTTGCCGAAATGATGAGTAAGTGGTTGTGGCACACTGAGACAGTGATGTATGCACATGTAAGAGAAGGTGCACTGATGGGGAAGTTGAGTTCTTCTACTAGCTGGACCATGCAGGCTCTCCTACAAGAAGGTGGTGGCGCGTGTGATGGGGGGTTTGATGGTTTTGATGTGAGAGGTTAAAAATAGTTTAGTTGGCTGAAATAGGCATTTTGCACCACAAATGTGGATGGAATACCTAAGAGAACTCAACTGAGGTTCCCCGGTATTTATTTTAAGGTTATATACTATGTTACATATATTGTACTATGTTGCTACTGACATGTGCATTGATATGGCTGGCTCCCTATCGCTCTGCGTGCATACTACAGCATTTTTTGCAATTGTGCGCACCTCCTAGATGGCTTCCACACACTTTGCACAGTGCACTTTTGCATGCCTTCATGTGCTTTCATGCACCTTTGACCATTTAGGTGTGCTGTTGTGCACCTTTTACATTTCTACTGCACTTTTGGTTCCCCCATAGCTGCCTGCTGTCATGCACCCTAAATGCACCCTGTTATGCTTCAAACCACCTTCGCGTGCCCCCCCCCCACACTCCTTATCTGCTTTTCACAGTTATTGTGTGCTCGATGCACCTTTGTGTGCTCCTTTTATGCCTTACCTGCAACTCACATTCTCTGCTGTGCACTCATTGCACAATCCCTATCACACACACAACAATCCACCACATCAGTTGCACTGCGCATCACAGCTTCCAGCTTACTGGCGCATTTACTCGAGGCACACCACAATTCCAACATGAGCAAACTGTGCATTCTCACATAATTGGGGCACTCTGTGCCTATTTGGCATTGGACTGTGCACACTTGGGTGCTTTCACATAATTCTTGCACTTTGGCAGTATTTGGTCTTGCACAGCATCTCCTTATAGTTCTTCCACATTTCCAATTGGCATCGCCTTATCTGGTAACTGGCACAGGTCGATCATGTCATTATTACTAAGGCACAGCATGCAACACATAACACCGAAGCAGATTAATTGGGAAGAGTGCATGAGACCTAGAGTGCACCAAAAATAGTGCATCACACTGGAACAGTTGGGTATTGGGTTATAGCATGTGCAAATCTTATTGGCTGAGGCAGCAGCATAGGGTGGTTGGGTTTAGAGGGGTGAATGGATGTGCTTGTGGGTAGTGCATGGCGCTTTCTATTTTTACACTTTATTTTACCATTTTTATCACATAAGCCATTTGTACATAGTAGGTGGACAGATAGAGAATCCAGAGGATCTTTCCCCCCTCATAGTTCATAGCTCAGTCAGCATCGCACATAGTCTGTGCACCAGCATCCAGTCTGTGCACCTTTGTAGTGCACTCTTCATATAGCCATGTTTGTGTATCATTTGCACCCCCTCATTGTATTGCTGCATTTTGTCCCTGCATTGCGTCATTCATCCTCATTTGTGCACTATTGCAGTGCACCCTTCATATAGCCATGTTTGTGCACCATTTGTGCATTTATTTGTATGGCTGCATTTGCACACCATTTGCGCCTTTTTCTGCTCATTGCGCTCTCATCCCGTTTGTGCCCCCAACCTGCACACCACCCTCACAACACATCCCAGTGTCGTCTTCATCCCACTACACCTCCCACTTTTATCTTCCTCATCATTGTGCACTTTTGCACTCCCGTTGCGCATTTTTGCCCCTTTGCATTGTGCACTTTTCCACTATTGCACATATCTTTCCTTTAGTGTACACAACTAGTATGCACATTGAAAACTGCCATTCCAGCCTCCTTATAGTCTCCATGCCCCAAAGGACGATCCGAGGCCCTCTAAGTGAACCCCCCTCACCCCGAGCATGCCTGCAGTTGTAGGTTTAGTGTTCACCCCTTCCATTGAGACTCTGCACTGAGTACCAATTGAACACATCAGCATACATATTGATGCATGTAAATACAAAAATTAATGACCTCTTGTATGGCTGAGTCACATTCCTCCACGAAGTCATCAGCAAGCTTGTCATATTCTGCCTATGAAACACAAATATAGAACACTAAAAGCAAGTATGAACCACAAAACTCACCATGCACTCACAGAATCCCTTGCCCCACACTTTGAAGTCAAGGTCTTCTGTGATGCCACACTCTGGCATTGATTTCACATATTTGAGAACTTCAACATTAAGTTCAGTGAGAAGAGACATTGTTAAATCTAGTAGGAGATGGTAGAAGGTGATAAAAATGAAGAATGAGAGGTATTTCAAACTTTGCTAACTTTTTCAACATGATCATGCATTTCACATGTGACTTTGATTGGCTGACTGGGACAGTCAGAATTTCAGTAAGGGGGAGGATGATAGATCCATTGTGTGCTTTAGGGTCTGGGAAGGGTTCCAAATGTATCAATACATTATGACTTACAATCCCCTACGAATCCAACGAACTCAATTGCAAACCAATTTTGAACTTTTTGAACAACTTTGAACTATTTTGAACTATTTTGAACAACTTTCAACAATTTTGAATAACTTTGAATGACTTTGGAACATTTCGAATGCCTTCAAACAACTTCGCAGCACTTCAAACAAAGTTGGCCACCATATGTCTGTCTCAAAACCCTTTCAATACACATGGCACAACCAGCATGAGCTACTGCATCACATATTGAGCACTACCAGACATGAGGAGAGACAACAAAAGACTTAGGATGGGACAGTCATATGAGTGGGGATAAAATGAGCTTGCTTCCCAGCAGAGCTGACTGTGCACATTACTGCATCAAACCCATTGGACTCCAGTAGTTCCACCACAAAGTCCACACTGACAATGTCCCAACAATTCTCTGGGACAGGAAGGGGGTGTAACTTGCTTATGGGCTTGCGCCGTGGAGTCTGAGTGCATAAGCAGAGATCACAGGTATGGTAGTACTGACCAATGAGTCAAGACATTTGGGGCCACCAATAATTCTATAATATAAGCTCCACTATTTTCCAATGTATGGGGTGGCCAGCAATGAGTGAGTTGTGGTGTGAGAGATAAGTTGTTGTCGAAGCTGGGAATCATTAGGGATGTAGATGCAGTCACAGAAGTATAGGATGTTGTCCTTTTCTGTCCACTCTACTGCACAAAGCGAAGGGTTGGATCCCTTTCTCAGCTCCTTCACTGCCAGAGCCACAGCATCCTCGTGTAAACTGCTATGGTTCACATGATGAATGTCATGTAGGATACTGTAATCCTCACCCTCCAAGATAACACCTTCTAGTGCATAGACTGTAAACAGATTAGGTTGTAACAACACAATACCTTGATTGTCATTGCTTCCATCCCCATGGTCTGAATGATGAGAGAGGACATCAGTCTTCCCCATGCTGTGTCCCAGGCAATGATGCAGGGAGAAATTGAACCTGGAGAAATTGAGGGACTAGTGGGCCTGGCGATGATTAAGTTTCTTGGCAGTCATGAAGTACTCAAGGTTCTTGTGGTCCATCCAGATCTTGATCTTGTGCTGAGCACTCTCCAGGAAATGTCACCACTCATTATTGCCAGCATCTCCTTGTCATGGATCTCATAATTGCACTCCACAGCACTGAGACTCTTTGAGTGGAAGGCAATGGAGTGCCACTTCTGGTCCTCGGGAGACTGTTGAGACAGCACTTCACCCGTCGCAAAGTCCAAACTATCAGCTTCTACATGGAAGGGACATGAGGCTTTAGCAAAGGTAAGGATTGGAGTGGAAGTGACCATCTCTTTGAGCTTCTCAAATGCCTCCTGCTGTGCATTTTTCCACTTCCATCCCTCCTTGCCAGTGAGGTCAAATAATGGTGATAGGCCCTCCAGATAATGTCGTCAATGCTTGAATGCCTCGAAGATGGCCAGAAGTACTTTGTCATGGGTGTCATAGTTTAGCTCAGTGAAATTGAAGGAGCAGGAAGGGAAGGCAACAGGGTGAATGTCACCATCAGGAGTGTGGGCAGAGAGGATTGCTGCCAGGGCATAGTCAGAGGCATCCATTTTAAGGACCAGGCGGGAATCCAGTACCCACTGGGAGAGGACTGGAGCATGGGTGAATTCTTCCTTAAGCCTGTCAAAGGCTTCCTGGCACTTCTTGTTGAAGTCCCAGGGGAAGTTCTTCCACATCAAGCGGGTAAGAGGAACAATGATGTCAGAATATCCATGAATGAATCTGTGGTAAAAGTTGCAGAATCTGAGGAAGGACTGTATATCCTTGACTTTTTGGGGTACCAGCCAGTTCATGATGGTCTTTACTTTGTCTCTGGACATCCAGAGTCCATCCAGTGACAAGATGAACCTGAGATATTAAACTGTATCTTTGTGGAACTCACATTTCTGTGGAGAAGCATAAAGTCCATGTTTCCAGAGTCTCTAGAGGACCTCTTTAATGTGAGCCTTGTGTTTTGACATGTCATCAGAAAAAATGATGATATCATTGATAGGTTCATTGTGCATGCTAAGGTCTGGAGAAGATTCCCACTTGTATTGAAACATTATGACAGATGTTCTGAACTGCTACTAATGCCACGAAATCAACTTCAAACACTTTTCGAACTATTTTGCATTATTTCGGATGACTTCGAATGACTTCGAACAATTTTGTGATACTTCAAATGACTTCGCAGCATTTCGAATGACATTGGCCATCATATAGGTGTTTTAAAACACTTTCGATACATGCTGTACATCTGGAACAAGCCAATTCACTGCATATCGAGCACTACCAGATATGAGGAGAGATTACAAGAGAGTTAGAATGCGATAAGTGCAGTTTTATATTTTATTGATATATTGAAGCACAAGATAAGTACTTTTACTATATGGGAACACTATACGTTTCATCATTTATTATTTTTCATTTGTTTCATGATTTACAAGTCCTCATTGTTTGATATATTGCCTCATGTTTTACACATGTTCTTATTTCCTTTTTAGTACTATCTCTTCAATTTGTATATAGACGTTACAAAAAGAATACCAATGGGGAACACAGCACAAGTTACTCTCTCACTCATCGTCAGATTTAAGAGCCGATCTCTTGAGTCTTATCTTCTCATCATATCTCTAAGTTCTGCAAAATATTATGAACTTCCTTGAAACTATCGTATTTGCTCCACATTTTATTGCCCATTGCCTATTGCCATTTGAAAAACACATTACATTCGTTAAACTCATTCCTCAATATACTTCACACATCATCAAACTTATTTCAACTACTTCACACATCATCAAACTTATCCAAACTATTTTGCACATTATCGAACTTATTCAAACCACTTCGCACATCTTCAAACTTATTCGAACTATTTTGCATGTCTTCAAACCTATTTTGAACTATTTTGAACATCTTTGTATGCTTCTAAAGATTATTTGCAACACACTTTGGCATATTACATCACTCACTACAACTTTTGGGTATCAGTGGTGATATTTAGTACCAACTCACACCCTTCCTCTGACTTGTGTTATACCATCCGAAGCCATTTAGTAGGTTTTGTTTGGGTTTCTGGGTTGAGTATCATCATCGTTGAGATAGATGATGATGCAGACATTGAGCATGTTGCTGAAGATGTCATTCATGAGGTGCTAGAAAGCCATGGGTGCATTAGTGAGTCCAAAGGGAACCACCAGCTACTCGAAGGACCCATAATGGGTCTGGAATGTCATTTTCCATTCATCACCATTGGCAATGTGAATCAAGTGGTAAACATGTCAGAGGTTGATCTTTGTGAAGATGCAAGACTTATGGGGCATGTCAGGGAGGTCAGAGATTAGTGGGAGTGAATAGCAATCCTTCTTTGAGATGTGGTTGAGGCCCCAGTAGTCAACACATAACCAATGAACATTCTCTTCAATGAACACTCACAGGGCTTCAAGTTTGGATGGGGAGAGGGAGTACATATGGCCTGGAGGCAGGGGCGCATTATCCTCTGTCTCTATCTTTAGGTTGTACAGGTGGTGTGAAGAAAGGGTGTCTGCCTTTTGTTTATTGAAGACATTGGTGAACTCATTATATTCTTCAGGGATATCTAAAAGGTCCACTGGATTTTCAGTGACAGCTGAGAATTTGGCTGTAAGGCCTTTCAGAGAAAAGATCATCTGAAAGGCAATAGCCCAGGACATTTGCTACTGTGCATATATGCAGCAGCATTGATGAATGAGATTGCAGGAGGTGCACAGGTATCTGATGGAAGGTTCAGAAGTGACTCAGAAGTCAGAGGGTTGGAAGACATCAGGGGTGCCAGACCTCTATAATCTGCAGAATGGAAAGTTATTCAGCTGGAAGACCAGTCAATCAATGGATTGTATTGCTTTATCCAGTTGTGACCAAGGACTGCAGAATAGGAAGAGTCGAGCAGGGTTACATAAAATGTCAGATTGAATACTTTACCAGATGGAAAAGTGACCAGGAGCATCACGACTTGCCTGATGATGGAGTTGCAAGTTTCATCAAACAGTCGGAGTCCGATCAGCAAAATAGTTTCTGTGCTGAAATGATTTGCCAGCATAAAAGTGGGGTCAAGAAACAGTGGGATGAGCCAGAGTTGATGAGGGTTCAGATGGAAATGAATAGGAGGATGGTCAGGGAATCAGGGTTGGAAAGAGCAGACACATTGAGATAAATATAGGCAGCCAGCTAGAAAAGGTCAATGCAACCCTCAGCTCTATTGGCATATTCCTGAGGGTTGTGGACTATTTTTTTAAATCTGTGGAATCCGGTGCAGATTCAGAGACTGCAGCTGCATAGGCTTTTGCAGCTTTGGACTTGCTGCAATTACCAGCTAGGTGTCCTTCTTCACCGCAATAAAGCCAAAGACCTTTATCTGATGCTCCCATTCTTCTCTGGTTAGTTTGCTGTTCTTCCCCAACTGGTCAGAGATGGAGTCTTTTGGCTTGTTACTCTTGGATCCAGAGGAGCCGCCATATAACAGTTGATTACTGCGAATAGAGTTGAGAAGGTTCTAAGGCTTGGACCGATTATTAGAGCTAGAGTTGGAATTGGAATTGGAGTTTGGAGAACTCTTGGAGTCCTTCTTTCTGGAGTTTCTGGAAGTCCCAGAGGTCTTGGCATCAAGATGATTCTCTTCTTCCTGCATCCAGTAAATGTTGTCAGCATCTTGGGCCTTAAGCTGCAAGGCTGCCAGAGTATCAGGCTTTCTGCCCCACAAAACTTCTATACAGAGGCAGAGCAGTGATAGGTCTATTGCATGCTCGAAGGTCTAGGAATGGTCCTAATCATACTGAAACATCATGACACATGCTCTGAATTGCTAAAATGCCATGAATTCAGTTTCAAACTTATTTTGTACCATTTCAAACTTATTATGTACTCTTTCAAACACTTTCGAATGATTTTGAATGACTTTGAATGACTTCACAACACTTCAAACACCTTCAAATTACTTCACACCACTTCAAACAATGTCAGCCATCATATATCTATCCTAAAACCCTTTTAATACACATGACACATCTGATACAAACTACAGCATCGCAAATCGAGCACCACTGGACATGAGGAGAGATGGCAAGAGACTTAGGATGCGATAATAGCACTTAGAGGTTCCAATGATATATTGAAGTAAAAAGATAAGTACTTTTACTATACAGGGACACTGTACATTTCAATTATTTCTCATTTCTCATTTGTTTTATGATTTACAAAGTCCTTATTGTTGTATATATTGCCTCATGTCCTATACATGTTTTATTTCCTTTTTTAAGCACGATCTCTTTAAATTGTATGTAGACTTGTACTAGTTACTTAGAATGACAGACAAGCAAAGGGAACAGATAAGAAGTTACCCTCTCTCTCATTGCCTGATTTAAGAGCAATTCTCTTGAGTCTTAGCCTCACATCGCATCTCTAAGTTCTGTGAAATATTGGGAACTTCTTTAAACTTTTGTATTTGCTCCTCAACTTATTGCACATTGCCTATCGTCTTTTAAAAAACACTTCTTATTCATTATATTTGCTCCTTGATATACCTCGACATTATTTCAACACTTATGAAACTTCTCAAACTATTTCAAACATCTTCAATCTTTCTTGAAATGACTTCAAACATCTTCAAATACCTTCAAATATCTTTTGAACCTTTTTCGAGCCTTTTCCCATGATATTTAGTACCAACTCACACCCTTCCTCTGACTCATGTTATACCATCCAAAGCCACTTAGTAGGTTTTGTTTGGGTTTCAGGGTTGAGCATTATCAGCAGAAGTCCATAGAAGTACCAGTCATAAAGAGTGGCTTTATTCCAGTCGACCTGGGAGGCTAGTTTTCAAAGTCCACATTATACTTGACTATATGGCCTCCTTTCTTTATAGTGAGCTTGGAAAAAGCTTCTCAGCATTACCCAAAGGGTCGTGAGGACTGAAATTGCTCTCTAGCTCCCCAAGGAATACCTCATAGTTCCACATCCAGTGGGCAAAATCTGTCAGGTCATTGAGGCTGGGTTTAAACCAGCTGAGCACTGATCCCTTTAGGTAAGGGATGATGAATAAGATCTTCCTTTTGTTGGAAGCAAAGACATGAGGGCGATCTCAGAAATGGAGGTTGCATGCAACTAGGAAGTCCCAAAGTTTCCAGGGGTTGGAACCATTGAATATGTTGGATTCCCTAACTTTGATCTTCTTTGGCTTCAAGGCTTGGTTCTGGCAGAGAGTACAGAGACTGTCCTGTCTGAAAGGTCAAACAGGGCATTGACAAATCTGTTGTCCAAATCTGGGTTTCCATCTAAAGGAGGCTGATCTCCAGGGTCATCAGGATTGGAATCATCTCCAGGGCCATCAGGACCGCTAGGGTCATTGCATCCATCAGGAAGTCCATCCTCTTCACCTGTAGCTTCCTTATCAGTAGGGTTGGGTTGCCTGTTGTCCTCTACATAGTTGAGTGGAGTCAGAATTTGAGGGGGTTCTAAAGGCAAGTGCATAGACATGATATTGGTACTTACAGATGGTGCATTGGAGCTGACTTGTCAAAATATGTTTGATGGTCAGACTGAGGCACCAAAGATAGAAGTAGGTCTAGGAGCTGGGAGTACTGATTGTCAGACAGCTGATAAGCCTGGAAGAGTGCCTGCATGGCAGAAGCTTCTTGTTGTCTGCTGAGATTGTGATTCTGTGCAGTACGTAGAATAAGGTTCAGAATAGTATGGGGGTTGACAAGAGAAGTGTGAGTTTGCAAATACTGTCAAAGTTCAAGATCACTACTACCAAGGTCAGAACTTGGTCAGGAATACAGATGTCTGGTTGGACCTGGTCAGAGGTGGTCAGAGGTGTTCAGGGGTTTCAGTCAGAATCCACTGGGCTGTAGCATGCCAGATGAAAGGTGCCAGAGAGGACTTGGCTTCAACTTATAAGAAATTGTGCCCTTTTTTCTCATCAGTTGTCCCATTTCAGGTGGATAGTGTGCAGATGCCCAGCAGGTTTCTGGATGGAGGGCAAGGATAGAATAAAGCAGAGTTTATGGGGTGAAATGAAGTCAAGAGGAGCCAAGAGATCAATGGATTAGGTTGAGGAACAAGTCAAGAATGAATGAAGGGTTAATTTCAAGCAGAGGATGGACAAGGTGAGATATAATGCAAGGACAAGGTAATTTACAAGTAATTTTCAAGTAATTTTCAAACTGGAGACTAAGGCTAAGCTACAGGTGCTTAAATATTGAAGGCTGGAAGAATAACAGGAAGTACAGAAGTTTACTAACAGGTCTTGGTAAGTGTCCATGACCAGAATTGGTAACACTGTATTAGGAATAAAGTGAGTAAGCAAATAATTACTAAGGCACATGACAACTTGTCTGATAACTAAAAGGTGCTGTGGCTGGAATGCCAATGGGCAAGATTGGAAAAGTGTTCGAAAGGAATCGGAAACTATCAGAGATCATAAGTTTCAAAATTGAGTTCATTACAAAGTCAAGTCAGTAAAGTAACAGTTACAAATGAAGTAAAGTCAACAGACAAGTTTCAAAATTGAATTCATTACAAAGCTAAGTCAGTAAAGTAACAGTTACAAATGAGTTTAATATGAAGTAAAGTCAATGAAAATTAGTATCAATACAAAGTCATTAATGGTTAGAAATCAGTCAAGAAATAAAAATTAGTCAAATAGAAAGTCATTATACAGACTTACTAACAAGTTTAAAAATTGAATTCATTATGAAGTAAAGTCAGTAAAAGATAAGTTTAATACAAAGTCCATTATATGGTCAATAATAAAAAAGGGGTTCGAAACCAGGTCAGTCAAATCACATCACAAACTGAACTTAGGTTAACAAAACAAGTTGAAAGTTGAGTTCACCATTGTACCAAGTCAAGTCAGTAAAATATATTATATATCTTTGACATGAGGCATCAATAAAATAAAATTACAGTTAGATTATAAAGTAAAGTCAATAAAAATTAGTTCAATACAAAATCACTATGCAGACTGACTAACAAGTTATAAATTGAGTTTGTTACAATTGTCGTCAACTGAGTAATGTTTACAGATTGACTTCATTATAAAGTAAAGTCAATAAAAATTAGTTTAATATGAAGTCATGAAAATTGAGTTCATTACAAAATGAAGTTAGAGCTTTTGTACAGGCACCTACTCCTCCACTGGTTTCTCCACTTTCTCCACATTTTTATCCCATGACTGTCCTCCACGAATTTTCCTAAAGGTTTGCTTCTGTTCTTCTTTACTGGTCATGACTGGAACTTCCCTGTTTGGCATATCCTCATCTTGCACTTCCTCTATTGTAACAGAATACTTCCTTGGACATTCTTTCTCTTTCTTTTCCTTCTTCTCCTTTTTTACTTTTTTTCCATATACATTATATTCTTGGACAACGAGTCATGTGTACCTTCCCAGTTTTCCAATCAATTTCTAGATTATGTTTACATAACCACAGACATCCAATTATCAGATTGGTTTTCCCAAGGTCATATGTTCTGCATGGATCCATATGGACTACACAAACTCTGCACAGACTAGCACAGAATCCATGCTAATCCACACAGACTATGTGGAATCCATGTCAATCCATATGGACTATGCAGAATCAGTGCTAGTCCATGCAAACTATGCAGAATCCATGTTATCAAGTTAATATCTCATGAGTTCCAAGCTTTTCAAACTGTATGAAAGTCATGAAGTGTCTACAAAATAAGATTGTGTAGAGCAAGGATTGAACTTGAGACCTCATGCTAACATTGCACAACAAACACATATGCTTGACCAGTTGAGCCACAGGAGAATTATTTGTTACTAATATAAAGTTTATTTATGACACTCAAAACTCAAACTCAAACTCAGTTATTTAAACCCTCTCAAACGAGGTGCATTGTTATATATTCAAAATCAAATAATTTTATTAACTACTATAATTATATTTAAAAACTCAAATTTAGTGCAAGAATCAAAAAAAAAAACATAAAAGTAAAAAAACCCTCACCACACAAAATGCAGGGGAGGGGGCAATGGAATATTTACATAACACTACTAAACCCCTCACATTGGACACGAGGGGAGGGCAACAATAAAAAAAAAAAAAAAATCACCTCACCTGCATAAAATGCAGGCAAGGGGGTAATAATATAAATAGAAAACAAAAAACAACCCCTCTGTCATTGAGGGAAGGGGTGGGTGCTGGCACTATTCATCATCGACCACCCCATCTCCACCCCACGAGCAGTTGCTCACAGCGGTGGGTGGGGGTGCCCTGGGTGTTGTTTCCTGGCCTCACCATCATCATCATTTGTCATGGTTGACAGCTGTGATTTGCATTCTGAGGCTTCTGGTGCTGGTAGGCAGTGTTGTCATCATTGTTCTCAACTGCACACACTCATGATTCACCCTACAAGCAGAGGCTCACAGGCGTGGAGTGGGTGTGTTGTCTGTTTCTGGGGTCTCCTAGTTCAGAGGGATTCCATCCACAATCCACCCCCTAAGTAGTGGCTCATGGGGCTGGAGGCGAGTAGTGTGTCATTGGCTGCTACTGCTGCTGATGTCATCATCATCATCATTCCACCTGTGATCCACCCCACGAGCAGTTGCTCATAGGGCTTGGGGCAGGTTGTGGGGGTGCATTATGCATTTTCCATCTTGGCAGGTCATCCCCAGTAGTATACAGCCTAAAAAGTAGTAAAATGCAATTAGTTTATTGATAAAAACAAAAAGGAAAAAGGAAATATATATATATGGCCCAAATAACAGTTGCCATTATTTGGGCCCACATTACCCCATTTTAATCATGGCAGGTTGTCCCCAGTAGTATACAATCTAAAAAGTAGTAAAATGCAGTTAGTTTATTGATAAAAACAAAAAGAAAAAAGAAAAAAAAACTTATCTGTGGCCCAAATGACAGTTGTGGTCATTTGGGCCCATGTTCCATCCAGTCAGCTCATTTGAAGGTGGTGGTGATGGTGGGAGTGGGCATGGGAACAGTGGTGGTGTGCATGCATGCAGTGGTGGTGGTAGCAGAGTGGAGTAGAGGGAGGTGGTGGCATCGATGGTGGTGGTGAGTGTGGGTACTAGCATTGCCTGCCAAATTCTGTCCTATTTGCTTTTGTTTGGTCTCCTGCCAAAATTACAATTTCACTTGCAAATCATTGCATCCCAGCTGTTAGACCTTCCTCAAGCACCCTGCTCACCTTACAATATGTATGTCTTAGTATATCTACACAATATGTATGTCTTAGTATATTTACACAATATGTCAGCAGTATTACATAAGTATGTAGCCTAGAAATTATATATACCCTGTCTACATAAGCCAGACAAAGTTTGGCACACATGTGCTTTGTCATACAAAGCCAAACAGTAGTATATAGTTGCATCAATGGCATTACACATCAATGGCTACATAGTGTAACAGTAATATATGTCTGTAGTCTCTTAGTTAGTCTTGAGGCTATAGATTCAAATATCACTGGTGGAATTATTTTGCTAAGCTCAAATGGTCTGTTCAGATGAATGTGGACTGTCCTTGCTCATCTGACCTGGTTGATCATGGATGCAGATGGACAAAATCTGCAGAATCCGAGTAAAATATGCAGAGTCCATGTTAGTCTGCACAGATCTGTATGGACTATCACACCCTGTTGCCCAGCTAAAATGGTTGATTGTATGGATTGCAAATCTGCACACAGTCCATGCGGAACATGTGGGGCAGTGTAACAACCTCCTTTTTTACAAAGTTCAAAAGAGAGGAGATGGGGAAGGAGGAATGGGAGAGAAGGGGAGTGGGAGTGGAGAGTGAGAGTGAGAGGAGAAGAAGGAGAAGAAGAGTGTGGGGGAAGAGAGAGAGGAGAGGGAGGAGAGTAGGGGTGGGGGGGTGGGGGGTGAAGTAGTGAGGGAGTGAAGTAGTGAGGGAGTGAAGTAGTGAGGGAGTGAAGTAGTGAGGGAGTGAAGTAGTGAGGGAGTGAAGTAGTGAAGGGGAGAGGAAGAGAGAGGAGGAGGGAATGAAGGGAGGCATAGGGAATAAGAAGGAGAGCAGGGGAGTGGATGAGGGGGTGAGGGGAAAGTGGGAAGGTGGGGGCGGGGAGTGGAGCAGGGGGCAAGGTAGAGGTGAGGTGGAGGTAGAGGTGGTAGTAGTGGAGGGCAAGGAAAACTACCTTTGGTGCACTTGGCACTCAAGGTTGGATGTCCTGTGATGGTTCTTCAGAACCTGAACATTTCTGGAGGGGTCTGCAATTGTTTTCAAGGCATATTGACTCAGATTCAGAACAGAGTGTTGGATGTTCAGTTGATTACTGGAGATCATGCTGGACAGAAGGTGTTTATTCCATGGATGCAACTGCAATTAATTGAAAAACAACTTTCTTTCACCCTGTCTTGACTCCAGTTTCCTGTTCAATTATGCAGCAATGCTTTTCAATGTCAATCAACAAATCCCAAGGATAGTCAGTGCAGCATGTGGGATTGGATTCAGGAGTCCAGTGTTCACCCATGGGCAGTTCTATGTGGCAATATCATGAGTAAGGTCTGTGCAAAACATCAGGCAATATGGCCAAGTGACAGTGGAAGTGCAAAAGCATTGTATATAATGAACTACTATTAAAGTAATGTATATAGAAATGAAGTACTATTAAATGTGTTAATGCATGCTAGAGGCACATCCCTATCCTTGTAGTTATAAAAAAGAAGTTGAAAATTAGCTTTAGCTATTAATAATAAGTTTAATATATAAACTGGAATGCTATATTGTTTTCTGAAAAAAAAAAATTTCTTAAACCACAGATCTTTACTCATTTTCTTTCTCTTTCCATTATTATTTAATTGTATTTTTTTAAAATTTAAAGCATTAGATAAAAATAAAAGGTAAAACAATTGTATAATAATTTTGTCTGGAGTCATAACAAAAACAGACTAAGGTAGGGGAAGCCAGGAACAGCCCCCTTTATGTAAGCATATTAGGGTTGGGTTTACATCACATGACATGGCCAAATCTGAAGGTGAAAATTTCACCTGACTCTACTGCTGGCAGAGCTTGGGGGAATTACAATGTAGGAGTATAATTATGAGGTCAATTTGAGTTGCAAATGGACTTTTTTACCTTATCCATAATGTCAGGAGAGAGGATGTGATAGCCACAATATTTGTGCATCGCCCAAATGGCTTGGCACCTGTCAAACCCTTTTTATAACCATCCATAAAGTGAACAGCATGGTTAGCATACCTGTAAAATACATTAACACCAAATTCAATAGAATAACAATGACATACCACTGAATCTGAGAGAGAGAAATGCTGTCCAAGCACTCCAATTCCTGGGCTTCCATTTTACCAACAGTTGCTGGATGGGTGGCAAAATTTCAATATTGGAACTTCATGGCACCCAGTACTGTTCGATAAAATTTAGTTTACAATGGTATTTAGGATAGAATTTGCAAATGTGACCATGTGATGTGGCAACATCCTCAAGATGTGATTTTTGATGCATGAAATCTGGCTCATTGAAGAGGAGGCATCGACAACAGCAATCAGTCAGTCCAGGTTCACATTTAAATCCTTCACACTGAGCTAATAAACCCCCCACTGGCCACAGACCTCATTCATGGATGATCTGCTCCATCCCCTTGAACCATCTGGAGTAAGCTGGATGATCATCCAGAAAATACAAGTCTTGTGGCTCACCACCTGGAAGCATCATTGACTGCATGTGAGGCCCTCCTTTATGGTGTTTCCACCCACTGTAAGTGGAAAGGAAGGTGCCCCAGGCATCTGAGCAATGTTCTTCATTCATCCCATATTCTTTTATATTTTATTTCACCCTATTCTGCCTTTTCTATGATTTTCTATGATCTATTCCTATTTTATTATTATATTTCAGTTTTTTCCATATTGGTACATGTTGACAGTTCTATTCTTAGAAGCAGGACCCCTTCTTGATGTTTACCCATCAAGGTGATGTCATCTCACAGCTTGATCTGCCTATCTCTGCCTTTTTGCTATTTTTAGCTTACTATTTGATTTTCAGCTCTATCACATATACTGGGCATCAACAGATGGGTCCTTAGAGTTTTCTCTTTGGATTCCCCTCTGTTAGCTCACTATTAAGTGAGGCCTTGAGGTTGTTCTTACACCCACTACTTGGGTTCTTCATCATTCTGCAGGTGGAGAGGGCATCAGGAGCACATTGTTGATGGAAAGGGGCATTGTCAAATAGCCAGAGTCCCATCACAAAGCCATTGGTATGTTCTTCAAAGATATTGATTGCGTTATTGACTTGTTGAAGAAGATCCTCAGCATCAAAGTAGCCATCACGATTCTTCCCTGCCTTGAACACCACATGAGCCTGCCTAGATCTCCTGTCAGCAACATCATTCATCAACATCACCACACTCACTCTTTGCCATCCACACTCATCAAATGTCCCCACTCTGAAGTGAGAAAATCTGAGATCATGATTGACACCCCATCACCTTTTCTCTCAGTCACTGCCTTTTGGTCTTGATGAACCCACCTGCTTTTCCATTCATCATTCACAAAGAACATCAATTCATCATGAGTTATGGCCCATGGGTATCAAACAGAATGGGCAATTGGGAACCCATTTGCTGGTCTTGCCACATTGCCTTCATGATCCCAAGTGAACATCCATGATGCTTAATCCTTGAAAAAGCATGAAACAAATTGCTGATGATAGGCCACAACATCATCCCTTTCATGTCCATCAATATTTTTTCTGTGAGTAACACTATTGAAACTTCTTCAACCACTGCTGCACTGTGCATTCCGATATTTTTTTGTGCTGAATCCCTGCTGCCTGTATCCATTCCTGTATTGTTTCTGTCACAACAATCTCAACAACATCAAGGGGCCTAGATGTATCAATCCTTTGCATGTTCCACTAGTTTGAGCTGGATTTCAAGCACAATATCTTCGTCTTCAAGAATGGTTAATCTCTGATCCTTGTAATTGTGCTTGGGAAGTTTCCCGAAGTTGAGGAATCAGCATATCCATTACCATAGCTCCCTTGCATAAAATGGACCATGTCTCTGCAGCCTTGCAACCACCAACGATGATTCCTTTCATGTGTATGAGACCTCTGGATTAAGGTAGAGAGCCAATACTCCTGCCATTGCAGTGATGCGAGAATGGAAGATGACATCAATGTGTTTATCTTTTGCCCTTCACATTGAGCTCTCCAAAGCAAAGGGAAATTCTTATAATTCATTTGGTTCAATCTCTGGTCAATATCTGTCTCCTCTGTGTTGTCTTCAGGCCACTTTCCATTTCTCAGATCCTTCAACATCCTGTTGATGGTCCATCTGTCAGTGGCTCTGAACTTTCAGTGTCCGAGCCATCAGGAGGGGAATTTTCTGTTGCATCAGTGGTGTTTCTTCTGAGTCCAAGCCAGTCTTCTACTGAATGAAATCCTTGTGCAGCAAGGGTTCATGCCATTTGCTGATGGCAACACTTTGTTTGCTGAGAATTCTCAACATATCTTTTGGGCCATTTATTCCCCCTCTTGTGTTTGTGTTCAGCTTTCAGAGCAGTATCATGTGCCCTTTGCAGCATCAACAAAAACTGTTCAAGTGCAGAAGGTTCACAAATTTCAGGTGTGCCTCCTTCCTCATCATCACTTTCAACCCCTAATTCCAAACCTTCATCTTCATCCTCGACCAATGCTGATCCTCTCAGGGCACCAACCATGTCAAGGAATTCAGGGTTTTCATCAAAGATGATATTGTGAGAAGCTGTGTCAAAGCAGGGATCCTGGGAGTGATCCAAAGCATGGGTTTCAGGTGTTTGCTCTTCTTCCTCTTCTTTGGCAGTAGCTCTAGGGTATTCTTTGGAGATATTTTTGAGATAAGCAACTTGAGTATGGTGTGCAAGGCTTTTATGGGGCATTTTTTGCAATTTTTTTTTCAGGCACAGACTCATTTCATCATCTGGTCATATCACGTGATTGTATAGTAAGCCAAATATACAAGATATGAACTGGTCAAATTGCAGAAATCGTTTGCTTTCAACAAGATTGTTGAAATTAAATCCTGATACATGCTGCATACATGAGGCCATGCATGCAGCACACACATGTTACTGTGCCTACTGCGCATACATGTGGTAAACACATTCCCGAGTCATGTGACATCCTTACTATTATGTATATAAGGAGAACCTGTACTATAGTAGATATACAGTGTTCTTACCTCTGCTAAACCCTAGCCCTAAGACTAACTAAACCCCAGGTAGGTTATAAGGAATGTGTCGTCTCTTCCTCTGTGCAGCATATGTAGTCTGCTCCAACAGGTTATGGGCCCTGCTGGGCACATCGTGAACGCGCCTTAACTGGCTGCGAACGACGTTGACTTCATTGTCTCCAAATTGTAACCTTGCGCTCTTCATGAGCTGCATTGCGCTCTCTGCGAGCTGCATTTAAAAAACCCAGGTTGACTAGGGTTAACCACTCTGAAGGAGTGTTTTTGCCTGAGATTATGGAACGTGTTTTCTTGAATAGAGGACTGATTGAGCGCTTTTACCAGCTGCCACTATAACATCATGTCTTCAACTCTTGAAAAACTCGTACAAACTTTCGACGGCTCTAACTACATTCAATGGGCCGACTCAATGAAGGCGTGGCTCAGGTCTCAGGGCCTCTGGCAAATAACTAGCAGGATGGAACTAAAACCACCCCTGGCGCCTCCGTTGATGGCGACAAATGCTGCACTAGTAGCGGAAGCTAATGCCAAGCTCCAGACCTGGAACAATAAGAATGACCAGGCAATTGGTAGCCTAGTGCTCTGCCTGGCCCCCTCTATTCGGCAGCGTGCCAACACCAAGGACACTGCTGAGGAGGTGTGGGATCTCATCTGCACCGACTATGGTGTCGATGGCCCCTCCCAAGTTTTTGCGGACTTTAGGTCTGCAATTGCAATCAAAATTCCGGCTGCAAATCCTGCGCCAGAGATTGCCAAAATGGCTGATAAATTCGAGCGCCTTACGGCTGCCAATGTCGCCATCCCCGAATTAGTACAGGCAATGATTCTACTTGCTGCGATGCCGCGCGAGTACGATTCTCTATCTGCCACGGTCCTTAACACGACCGCTACTAGAGCCTTGATGTTTAAACATGTCAAGGACTCCATTGTCGCTGAAGCCTCACGGCGCACAGCAGTTGGAAAGCCCATTGGCCCACCTCAGGCCACCAAGCTTTCTGCTGTCAAGCGCAAAGGGGAAAACCCCAAATGGCAATCTCAAGGCAACAATGGAGAATCATCCCGAAAGCGTGGACGACGTGGGGACAAAAAGACTAAAGAGGAAAAACCTAAAGAGAAACATTCCCACCTCACCTCACAAGCCTTTACTACTATAAATGGTAATGGCACCATCATACCGCCGATGCCGCTCATCCAGCGCATCGAGAAGCATGAACATACTCCCACAAGGGATCCTCGCCGCTGACCGCCTGCACAGGCATACACGGGCACGGCCTCTACCTCTCATTCGGTCTATACCAAATATCAGCAGGCTTGAGACACCCTCAAGCAAATGAATCTCCCATGCAGCGTGAAAAATCTGCGACCGCTGGAAGAGCATCTAACAGTGCGAGAAGGTAAGAGGAGGAGGATTGAACCAGAACCAAGGATCGTAGAGGTAGAAGACGATAGCGTCTCCCTTGGATCGGAACCTGCCATTTCTGATGAAGAAGTATGGAAAGCCGTCGACAAAATGCTTGTCGATGAACCGCTTGAAACAGGTACATATGATGAAAGGTCAGTCCTTTTCCTTGCCACAAGCACAAGAATTAACATTCTACTGATCACAGCGAACTTTTCATGTGAAATTTTACCGCTACTAAATGTATTATGGAACAATTTACATCTTAATATATGTGTTACGTGTGCAAATGGAAATTGTAAGAAAGGTGCCGACTGGATCATGGATTCAGGTGCATCAAAACACTTCACTGGTGAAATTAAAGATTTTGCTTCTTATGAGCCTTTACCGAGAAAGGACTCTACCCTGGTTCAAACAGCCACGGGTACTACTCATATAGTAGGGAAAGGAGCAGTCTTCATTAGACATCAGGTAGTATGTCATGGGAAGTCAGAGACACGTAAAATGTGATTATACCCTGTCTACTACATACCCAACTGTAATGCTCGATTACTGTCAATGGGCGTCTTCTTACAAGACGGAAGTGATGTGCATGGTTCCTCTGCACACATTTCATTTTTCAAGCAAGGAAACCCAATTATGGATTGCGTCCCTCTTATGAAACATGACACTATTTATTGGGCTCGGACTCATATATTGAGCACCAAGGGAATCAATGTCGCAGACTACTCGACTTGGCATAAGCGACTTGGACACCCATCCAAAGAGGCGCTAGAAAAGATGCCTAATAGCACCATAAAATTCCCGAGGAATTTAATTATTCCTAAAGACAAAATTATATGTCCAGGGTGCGCTGAAGGGAAAATGACCTCAAAATCTTTTCCTGAATCAGATTCACGCACAGAAAGACCCTTTGAATTAATACATTCCGATCTGAAGGAACTCCCAGTACTATCGTACCATAAACATAAATACTTTATTGTATTTCTGGATGACAAAACATCACATATCTGGGTCCAATGCCTTAAAAAGAAATCTGATGCTGCTGTGGCCATCAGACAATTTCGGGCAGTGGCTTTGACACAGTATGGCACTACAATCAAGCGCTGGCATGTTGATCCAGGGGGGGAGTTCAAAGATCATGAGCTACAAAATGTGCTCAAGGACTTTGGCATCAAAATAGAGATGTCTGCACCCCACGTTCACCAACAGAATGGGCGTGCAGAGCATGCCATAAGGACAATAATGGAAAAGTCGCAAACCCTGCAATTTACTGCATGTCTACCACAATCATGGTGGGAATTTTGCATTGAACATGCAACACACCTATACAACCGAACCCCAATAAGGCGCCTGAAATGGCTGACACCAGTTGAGGACCTGACAAAGGTCCGCCCAGATCTAAACAATCTGAAGGTTTTTGGTTGTGGTGCTTATGTCTACCTACCCAAGGAGAAGCGTCCAAACACATTGGCTCCTCGATCGGAGTTGATGACATACCTTGGATTAGAAGATGGCATTAAAGCATACTGTTTCATGTGACCTAGTGGCGCAATATTCATTGGTGCTATGGCACTATTTGATGAAACGTTGTTCCCATGCTGTCCTGGAGCTAAAACTCCTGCCAATACAGACCTTGGTGATTTTCCATCTCCAGAACCAGAAGATGATGACCACTCATCTGGAATGGATGGCGATGATTCTATACCGCCACAAGATCCGCCCCTTCCTCCATCATCAGAAAATGATGATGATGATGTACCAAGTGAGCAAAAGGCACATGACGATGTGACAAATGCTCCTCCTCTGCCGCCTCCAGTAACCACTGAGGACTTTCATCCAAGACGTGATGATCAACAGGAATGGCAGCAATTGCCCCATTGATCAGGCAGGCAGAGGAACATTCCAAACTGTCCTGGCAATACCTATGGAGAGAAGTGACTCCCCTCTGACATAGAGAGAGACATTGCATGTGATCGATATTGGAAGAGATCTGTGGGTCAAGATTTGGATCATAACCGAACACGACCACAAACTCAACAGAAAGAACCAGTTGCTGGACCGAGTTCGGCACCCCACGAGAGTGTGCCCGATTCCAATGATCAAGAACATGATCACCCAATGGGGGAACTGGACAAAGCAGGTTATATTAAAAAGATAACCAAGGAAGGAGGAGATAAGCTTATTTGCTGGCTGTTATCAAAAGCAGTCAAACCATCGAGTGAAATAAGCCAAGTTCCAAACCAATTTCGCAATATTGCACGCCTACCACAGCAGCAGCAACGTGAGTGGAAACAAGCTTGTCATGAAGAATTAGAGGCTCTTCATAAACGACAAGTCTATGACATCGTCAATCTTCCACATGATCAAAAAACGATCAAAAATAGATGGGTTTTCTCTGTAAAATCGGATGGAAGAAAATGAGCCAGACTCATGGCCAAAGGCTTTTCACAAGTCGAAGGCGTTGACTTTGATGAGATTTTCTCACCGGTAGTCCGCTACGAGACCGTATGCCTCATGTTTGCACTTGCATCTCTAGAGGGCATGTATATGACTGGCCTAGATGTAAAAACCACATTTTTATATGGCAAACTAGATGAGGAGATCTATATGGATCAACCCGAGGGTTTCAGACTCGAGGGAAAAGAGCACAAAGTATTGCGCTTACGCCGAGCATTGTATGGCCTTAAACAAGCCTCACTTGCATGGTGGAAAGAGCTAGAGGCATTTATGTGCACCATTGGGTTCGTGTGCGCCAGCTCCGATGCCAGCATTTTCATACACAAGGATCCTAAGACAGGCAGCATTGTTATTGTACTCATCTATGTTGATGATGGCTTATTCATGGGGAAGAACAAGAAACTTGTGGATGAAAAGAAAAATGCTTGTCTAAAGCATTGGGAGTGCTGTAGTACTGAAAAAGTCACGGAATTCTTAGGCATGCGCATTACCCAGACTGCAAGCAAAGTCAAACTCGATCAAACTGAATATCTCGCCAAAGTGCTTGAGAGATTCGAGATGACAAATGCCAAAGCAACCCCCACTCCACTCCCGACTGGTTACAGACCATCGGAAAACACAGCAATGCCCAATGCGATGCTTAGATCAAAATATCAGTCTGTGATCGGATCTTTATTGTATCTGATGCTCGGAACGCGACCTGATATCGCTTATGCGGTAATCAAGATGTCGCAATTCTTGGCTAATCCTAGCCAAGAACATCTAGACAAAGCAATGTACATCATGCACTATCTGGTGGGAACCCAGAACTATAACATTGTCTACGATGGTGAGAAGTCCGAGGGGCTACAGGCCTTCACAGATTCTGATTGGGCAGCTGACACTGTCAAACGCTGATCTACAATGGGTTACTTTGCTACTCTAGCGAGTGGCATTGTGTGCTGGCAGTCCCGTTTACAAAAAACTGTAGCACTGCCATCCACAGAAGCCGAATATATGGCTCTCTCTGACACTTGTCGACAGATAGTGTGGATAGAGTCCTTATTCCAGGAACTTGGATATGTACTGAAGCGCATACCAATCTGCGCTGATAATCAGGGATCCATCTTTATCAGATCAAATCCAGTTCAGGAAAGAAGGACCAAACATATAGACATTTGCTACCACTATACCCGCGAATGCATAGAAAATGACAAAGTCACAGTCGTTTTCATTCCTGGAAATGATAATCCAGCTGACCCCATTCAAATGGAGCGTCCTTGCGCGTAAGCCTTGTGAGCGCGTTAACGCAGTGCGCATAATTGCGGATATAAATGCGCATTAAACTGACTGTTCCCAAGAATGCGTGCACTTCTGACAGCATGTGGCATGCGCCCCAATTGCAGATAACATCTACCTTGCCGCGTTCGGGTTTTCTACCTTCTGGGGTGCAATAATGGCCAAGAATGACAAAGTTTTCAGTGCACAAGGTGGATTTCGTCCCAGAGAAAGTGCCGCCGCTATATTTCATGCACTGCACAATGCGGTTCACGTTCTGAAAGTGCTCCCACACAAAGCGCCTTACACCAGGGTTCGCAGTGAGCGCTTCGCACGAGCCATCCGGTAAAATGTAGCGCTTCGAAGGCCCCTTGACTGGAACATCGTCAATATAGGGAATGGTGTAATCTGGTATCTCTGGCTGCAGAATATAGCACACATCATCGTGGAAGATTGGTACTGAGTTTGTCCAACCCATTGGCAATGTAACGAGGCGCATTGCGCCATATGGTGTCTGGAATGTTGTAAGATCGCGTGATGATTCTTTGATTAAGCGCTCGTCGTATCCCACATATAGATCAAGGACGGCGCCGCATGCACGCCCCCCAAATTGCTCTGCAAGGTGCTCAGGTGTAGGGGTGACGCCGGAGTGTTTAATGGTAACGCGATTAAGCGGTTCGAGGCTATGTACGATGCGCAGTGCTTTTCCATCTTTCTTGAGTGTGCAGAACCAGCGCGATCTATATGCCGAATTTGAGTGCTCATAAACACCAGAGTCTATTTTCTTCCGGATAATGGCGCAAACTTCGTCGTATATGTCTGGTGGAATGGGGATGTTGCGCTCTATCCAAGGAGTGTGCGGAATAACTGGGATTTCTACTGGGGGAAAGAACGCGGTCTTGAAGCTACCGCGCTCCTCATCGCTCCATGCAAAGGCTTCATTCTGCAAAGACATCAAGTGGTGTAAAACCTTCATCTCCTCTGGTAATAGGAAATCAGTGTGGCGCTCCTGGAGCGCTTGCATGCACTCTTCAGTATAGCGCCCAGTCGGGGTAAATGGTGGCGGATTTGGTAAAAGCACAGGAAGCGCTGCTAGCGGATCGCCTATAATGTTGCGCTCGATGCGGAATTCGTTTGGGACAGGCGCAATAACTGGCTTGACTTTTCTAGCAACCGGTTTATACTTCTTCTTGGTCACTACGCCCTTTTGCGGTGCGCGCACCGCTAAATCGATAAAAGTTGCGCACGCATGTGCGCTTTTCGGAAACATGGCAGGAATAAGCGCCACAGGGTCGATCGAATTTAAGAGCGCCTGCGCATGACTGTTGGTACACTGGGATAGGTAGAGTTGAGAGATAATAGAGGTGGAAGGAACAGAAGCGGAAAATAGAATAAGCGCAAACGCGGAAATGTCACAAGATTGGGTATCAGAGTCAAATGTTATGATAGTGGCGGCTTCTCCTTGGTCTGAGATCAATTCCTCAAAGCCTTGCAAAAATTTCTTTGCGGGTTATGCTGAATAGCAAAGTGCGGTGTTGCTGGAGCTGGTAAGAAGTGGCGCGGCTTCCCCCTAGGCTTTGTTGGAATGGTGGAGATGGCGCCAGTGTTCGGATCGCAGATTGTAATTGTTTGCGCTTCGTCCGCAAAGTTGCGCATGATGGAGCGCATTAACACGTCGAAGGGGCGCCCTAACAGAATATCGTAAGCAGGTGAACGGATAATGTGAACTTGCACATAGACAACGATATCCCCAATGTGCGCAGAAATGTTGCGCGCAAGCCCAAGCGACTCATCTACCTCTCCATTGGCTGATTGCATGTATAAACGAATGCGCGGGTCGTACTGAAGCCCAAGACGATGGCAGACTGCTTCTGACATTGCGATAATTTGTGAACCCGGATCTAAGATAGCTTCAAAGTACTCTTGGTTGTCGATCAATAAATCAATGGAGCGAAGTGCATGCGACTCTTTAGCAACCTTCAAAACATCGGGGTTTTCAATTTCGCCTGGTTGGAGATGGGTAAGGTACTGTTCAAATGGATCCTGCAAAACAATAGGAAGTGGCCCTGCAATTGCCGCGCTAGCTGGAGGTGTCGCATTAAGCACTTTATCTCCCACAAAAGGTGCGCGCGCTTCGCAGTGCGCAAATGGCATAACGCTCGCAAGGTTTGTAGCTACCACTTCCGCACTGGTAGCTGCAATGCGCTTTGGGGTGACTTGTTCTCTATGGCGCTGCCTGAGATCGGGCGAAAGGGATAGAAGCTCTTCATGCGAAACTGTAACAGAGGGCGCCTTCATGGCACGCGCATATACGTCGTCGACAATCTGCGGGTTCTGGATGGGAATGACAGTGCGGTATGATGGCTCTTTGCCTTTGGAAGAGTTAGCTGGTATGCCTGGTTTATCTGCTGCTGCGGGCGCAAAACGCGCCTCAGGAATGTTGGAATAGGGATGTATGGGGGTCTCGTCGGGCGCATCAGTTGCGCTCACAGCGGATTGCGAAGCTGGGGACTCAATACTGTCGGTGGGTGCCATGTCTGTGGTTGTAGAATGCACACCCTCTTGGTTGGATGTATTGCGTGGTGCGCGCCGCAGAATTTCAACGCCGTCGAAGACTTGCCTCTTGCGAAGCGCCATCAACTCCCTCTCGAGCGCATCAATGCGCTCTTCCTTCGTTAGTTGCACATTTGGTGCGCTTTGCATATAATCTGCTGCAGGAGCTGAAGCGGCAACGTACGTTGACTGTAGAGATGCAGCTGGAGCTGGACGAGGCGCTATATTGTAGATGAGCTGCGAATTGGTATTAGATGAAAGTCGACCCGTGGCAATCTGCCCTGGGTTGCGCTTATGCCATTCCTCGATGCGCTTGCCTAGGAAATTGCCTGGAATAGAACGCGGCATGAATGCGCCACCTGGGAGTACGATGTGCCCTTCCGCATTTCGCCTACACTTTCCTTCGCTAATAAGGCGCTCAATTGAAGCGCACTCAGGGATATAGTGCCCTGTCTGACCGCAACCATTGCACCTGTCGTTGTTCGAGCGAGGCGCACCATTTCCGCCATCTCTGCATGATGCGCTCAATGCAGTAACTATCGTCTGTGTCATGCGCTCGAATAAGACTGAAATGTCTTCTGCTTTGACTGCGGGTGCGCTAGGTTGTGGCTGGGAAATGGGTGCGCTGGGTGCTGAGTAGGGTGCATACATATCGGGGTTTTGTGCTGTGAGCCCAGTAAGTGGCTGGAAATAGCACGCTGGGCCTTCAAAGATAAAGTCGATCGCATCGCGTATTGCATCTAATGAGTATGGCACATTTGCAGGCTGATTCGGTACCGCAATCGCAAGGCGGCTCAAAATGCGCTCTAGCTGGTCTGGTCGAAACACCCTAACAAACATGCGGCTTTGGTCGTAGCGCGCCAATATGCCTTGCGCAACTAAGTATTCGCTAATGTTGAAAAATGTGCGATAATAGCGCGCGATTTCTTCTGCAGTTACGAGGCCAATGCATGCGGTCTCACCAATAAGCTTGTCCAGGTCACTAATACTCCATTTACTGCCATCCCTAGAGCCAGGATAAAGCTTTAGGACAGCGTCTTTGAATGCACCATAGTTGTGCGTCGCGCTATACTCTGGTAGCAGTTTCCAAGTGTCTGCAGTGTCGCTGTCCAAATAGCGCACTGTGTGGAACTTCTTATCGGTCTCGTTGGTGACATTACAATCACGGAGGAGTTGCACAAGCTCCTCAAAGTACTTCTGGAGTTCGCGCGGTTTTGCAGGGTCAAAGCATGGCGCGTTTTGGTTAGATGCAGATGGCATGTGCATGGTAGCCATGGTAGGTGGAATAAGGTGTGTAGAGTTACGATCTGGTAAAAGCGCAGCGAAATTCGGAGGTGGGGAAAAATGCGGTGATGCGGATGGAGTTAGGGTAGGTAGGGATGATTCAGGTGAAGGTGGAGGTAAAGACAGCGCGGACGAGTGATGTGTGTTGTTTAGGAAGAGTGATTCAAATACTGGTATTTCCCCAAGCTGGAGCGCAGTTGCTAGCAGCTCGGAATGGAGAGTGCGAAGGTGGTTAATGTTGAAGCGAAGGGCGAGCCGATGGAGGTCTAAAATATGGTCTGATAAACAGAAACCCCTCGCGGTGGGCTCCAGAAAATGATGAGTTCGGTTGGTACTCAGTGCAGAGTCTCAACAGAAGGGGTGAACACTTAACCTACAACTGCAGGCGTGCTCGGGGTGAGGGGGGAGTTCGCTTAGATGGCCTCGGATCATCCTTCAGGGTGCGGAGACTATAGAGAGGCTGGTACAGTGATTTTCAGTGTGTGCACTAGTAGTGTACACGAAAGGGGAGATATGCGCAGTGGCGGAAAAGTGCGCAACGCAAAGAGGCAAAAACGCGCAGTGCGGAAAAATGCGCAACAAGAGCGCAAAAGTGCGCAACAATGAGGATGATGAAGGCGGGAGGTGTAACAGGACAAAGACGACACTGGAATGTACTGTGAAGGTGGTGCACAGTTTGGGGGTGCAAACTGAGTGAAAGCGCAAGAAGCGGAAAAAGGCGCAGGCAGTGCGCAAAATGCGGCTATGCAAAAGGGTGCGCAAACGGTGTGCAAACGCAGCTATACGAAGGGCGCACTACGATAGTGCACAGACAAGAATGAAGGACGCAACGCAAGGGAAGAAACGCAACAATACGAGGAGGGGACGCAAACGATAACGCAAACACGGCTATACGAAGGGCGCACTACGAAGGCGCATGGACTGGACGCTGGTGCACAGACTATGTGCGACGCTGACTGAGCTAATAACTATGAGGGGGGGAGGGAAAGATCCTGGATTCTCTATCTGTCCGCTACTATGTACAAATGGCTTATGTGATAAAATGGTGAAATAAAGTATAAAAATAGGAAGCGCCATGCGCTACCCACAAGCGCATCCATTCACCCATCTAAACCTGACCGCACTATGCTGCTGCCTCAGCCAATAAGATTTGCGCACCTATAGCTCAATATCCAACTGTTCCAGTGCGATGTGCTATTATTGGTGCGCGCTAAGTCTCGTGCGCTCTTCCCAATTAATCCGCTTAGGTGTTATATGTCGCATGCTGCACCTTAGTAATAATGGCGTGATCGACCTGTGCCAGTTACCAGATAAGGCGATGCCGATTGGAAATGTGGAAGAACTAAAAGGGGATGCTGTGCGAGACCAAATACTGCCAAAGCGCCTGGGTTACGTGAAAGCGCCCAAGTGCGCACAGTCCAATGCCAAATAGGTGCAAAGCGGCCCAGTTATGTAAGAATGCACAGTTCGCTCATGCCGGAATCGTGGTATGCATCAAGTAAATGTGCCAGTAAGATGGGAGCTGCGATGCACTGCACCGGTGCAGTGGATTGTTGTGTGTGATAGAGATTGTGCAAAGAGTGCGCAGCAGGGAATGTGAGTTGCAGGTAAAGTGTAAAAGGAGTGCGCAAAGGTGCATCGAGCGTGCAATAAATGTAGAAGGCAGATAAGGAGCGTGGGGGGGGCGCATGGAGGCGGCTTGAAGCGCGATGAGGCGCATTTAGGGCGCACAATGATTGGTGGCTATGGGGAAACAAAGGCGCAGTAGAAATGCAAAAGGCGCACAAAGGCGCACCTAAACGGTCAAAGGCGCGCAAAAGCGCACGGAGGCGCGCGAAGGCGCATGAAAGCGCACGAAGGCGCGCTACGCAAAGTGTGCGGAAGCCATCTAGGAGGTGCACACAATCGCAAAAAATGCCATAGTATGCGCGCAGGGCGATAGGGAGCCGTATCAGCGCTGTACAGTTTGAGGGGGGGTGTTGAAATTAATTCCCTTGATGCATGCTGTATACATGAGGCGATACATGCAGCATACACATGTTACTGCGCTTACTGCGCATACATGTGGTATACACATTCCCGAGTCATGTGACATCCTTATTATTATGTATATAAGGAGAACCTGTACCATAGTAGGAATACAGTGTTCTTACCTCTGCTAAACCCTAGCTCTAAGACTAACTAAACCCCAGGTAGGTTATAAGGAACATGTTGTCTCTTCCTCTGTGCAGTGTATGTAGTCTGCTCCAACATCCCAAAGGCTTTCATTGAGCTTCTATGTCAACAATAGCCAGCTTTACCTGATACCAGTGAAGAGAATGTGTTAGGAGGCAAGCCGACCAGCTACGGTAGATACTGTGACACGGCACCATAACTATTAGTAAGGTAGTCACGAAGCGTCTCATGTTAAACGCTCATCCTCACCTGCGCGCGTGAGTCGGCAACTTACCAGTTCCCAACAGAATGTGAACGCCGCACTCGAATAGAATGCGAAATTGAAATTCATCATCTTTTTCGCTTTACCCTATGTCTTGCCAGCTTCGCAATGGTCCCGCAGTTCTTTAGCTATCAAGTTAGCGACGCTGATACACAAGGTGGCGCAATCAAAACAATGGTATTATGGGATGTTGAAATGTCACTTGCACCTATATCCCCGACCCCTAAGGCCAAAGACGGGCTGGCTACGGGGGTCATGGCCGAGCACAGCTATTTTGTTGTGTTGCAGAGATGTTCGGGATGCCCGTGCCGGGGTCGGTCATTAGCCGGGCATCGGTGGTCGGTGAAGGTTGGCAACGTACAAAAGAAAGATGATGGTCATCCAAGTTCCAACCACTCTCCAACCACCTGCAGACGTGCTTCCTTCTAAATCATGGAACAACTGACAACTCTTGACGCGATTGCTCTGGTGCTCTTCCTTTGTCTCGTATACCACTTCGTCTCTCGCCAAACTACCCCATCAATCCAACCTACTACCACACAATCCGCACCAGCTTCCCATACCCCGGCCAAATCCATCATGTCGGCTCCCAGAGATGACCTCGATCCTCCAAAAGAGGATCCTTTCACTGTCCAGCAGCTGGCAACATATGATGGGTCAAATACAGAGCTGCCGATATACGTCGCAGTTAAAGGTTAGCTCCCTGCTTGCATTTTAGCAGGTCATGGTTGCTCATTGGTCTGACACCAGGAACTATCTTTGATGTCACGCGTAAAGCAGACATGTACGGCCCGGGGAAGTCTTATAACATTTTTGCCGGGAAGGATGGGTCCAGGGGTCTGGCAATGCCAAGCCTGAAGCCCGAGAACGTGATTGCAGACTACAGCGATCTAAGTGAGAGACAATGCAAAGTGTTGAATGACTGGCATAGCTTTTTCACGTGAGTTTCGATCCGTTGGTTTCCTTTGGTATGGTCGTTGACTTTCCTGCTTTAGAAAAAGATACAACATTGTTGGCAAGGTCGTCGATACTTCCGCCACCAAATCTTCCACCGACGCTGCTCCTTAGATAGCGTGACACGTGCATACCGATGGCACGATCAGTTGCGGTGCTGGTTGGCAGTCACCCTTACCACTCGAGGCATCCTACAAACATGTCGAACCATCCTGTCATACTAGCCCTCGACAACAGGTTACCTGTATCGGTAATAGCAGAAGTGGCCAGACGGACTTCCGCTTCAGAGCCGTTGGGGAGAAGTTGGGGAGGCTTGGCACTATCATTCGATCGCCGACCGTTGTTTAGTCCAACCACCAACGCTTGTAGTGGATGTTCTTGTCACCCACACGTTTTGGAAGCGGAATCGAGTACGGGACCAGAAACTATCTAGCACTAGTGGATATCGTCTTGCCTATCAGGCTGTTGTACAATATATTGCCAGAATGCATAAGCTTTCAGAAAATGTCGAATATCGTCTCGTCAGTAAATGGTACTTGGAAAGTCGAAATTAAAGTAGGGGCGCTCTACAACGAGCCCGATATCCCCGAGCAAACGAAGCTGATCATTTCCCAAACTCCAAAAGTCCACTCCATTGGTCGTCGATTCATCTTCCTGGATTCCTTGCGAGGACGTGAAGCAAGTAATCACTCCTATTAGCAGGGATGAGCGTTTGATACCGCTATACGTTCCAGAAGCAGGACACCCCCCATGGCACTTGTTGCAGGTACGAATTGCCTGACATGGCTCAACGCTTCGTGACTGCGATGTTCTTTTTCGCCTTGCGGATGTCCAGTCCTTTCGTGCTTGCCTGGATGCTTGCAGCACTCGGGTTTCTGCCTCTTTTCACGATTCATCCTTGGCTTTGGAACCATCAATCATATTGCTTGTGTTGAACACAACTTTTACAGCGATTCTCACCAGAATCGATACGTCCGTCTATCACACAAGCGTAACATCCTGCACTCTCCCCCCATCCGCACCTAGCCTCAGCGCCAACACCTGTGTACTCAAGCTCGAGAACCCATTCCCCACAAACACTTCTGCCTGCCTCGCCAGCTCCACATCCACGCCCACCGCCCAATCCGCCTCCCCCCACCCCACCGTGACCGCCCCGGAATGCGTCACCCTCCTCATCGGGCCATTTACCCACCCTGCCGCCCGGGCCCGCGACACACTCGTCAGCGCCACCTTCAGCTTGTAGTACTGTGCATACACAAGCGGGTGGTCCCATGCGCCATCGTGTAAGACGTGTATCGTGCGCAGGTGAGGCCGGGCGCGTGCGTGGATATCGATGGCGGAGAGGATGCGATTTAGGGTGGGGAAACAATGTTCGAGGGTGGATTCACTGTTAGTGGAGTCGAGGGTAGGTGGGAGGGTCGAGGAACGTAAATCGGGCAGCGTGGCCCAGGTGGTAAACCCTATGTGGTCTTCTGCGAGGCTGTGACAGTGACTTTCGAAGTCGCCGCGTCTTAGGTGGAGGGCTAAGTAGGGTTCTCCTGTGGATTGGTTGGAGTTCAAGCGCAGGTTGAGAGAGGCGTGAGCCCGGCTGGCTATTGTGCGGATTGGGAAAGACCACTCAAAATGTTTGAATAGATAATCCTGGAAGGATGGCCAGATGGAATGGAGGGCTGACGAGGCAAGATAACTGTGGTTTTTATCAGATTCATCCTTGAATAAACGCAAAAAGGACACACTTCCAATCAAACATCCAATCATCAACTACGATACACTTTTCGTTCCCATTCAACAATCGTTGAGCAAACTCCCAACGATCACTGTGGTTTATTTGTAATCTGACATGCTTAGTTTCCAGAGGCGAGCAAACCTCGTCGAAAATAGCAGCATTTATACTGTTTTTAGTGACGCCTGCCAAGAAGGCTGATAATGGAACGACAGACTGATGCCCTCGTGGTCGCCAAACAATTGGCTGGTGCATGTACACGCGGGACGTTAATAGGGCCAGGTGGTGGAATAACAGGATTTCTTGCACCTAGCAATGAGATTTAATAAAGCGCTCTTTCTGAATGAGTCGAACCTACCTGATTATTAAATCCTGCGCCTCGCAGCTGCTTAAACAGCACATACTTGCTCTCTCTATTATTCCTGATAAATTGCCTAGAATGTTGTATTTCCTGTCCAGCTAGAGTGTTGTAAAGCTTATAAGAGGGCCGGGATTTAATGTAACTATACGAGATGAGTATCGAGGCACAGAATATGAGAGCTACAAGAAGGCGAAACAAACGCCAGCGAACGAAGATGTGGTTAGGCATGCATAGGATGTCGTCGTCGTCGTTATCACCTGACTGGTAACACGTGCACGTTGATATGGCGTGCATTAGGGCTGCGGAAATAACTTGAGTTATTTACCAACATAGTTATTCACCGGTTATTTACTAGTTATTTACTAGTTATTTACTGGGGCCAACCCCGACCGATTTTTCGACCAGTAAATTACTGATGTCACGTGCTGTTTGGTATGGAAAAAAAATAAAAATCTATTTCGTAGTAGAGGGGAAACACCGCAAAGTTCAAGAACACGGGGGCCTGTTATGGAGCAAGGGCACATCCCAGAGGTCGTGGCGAACAGCCTTCTACCATCCCCCAGACTCAGCATCATTGATCTCATCCAATTCCCTACCCCATCCCGCAAATTCATCGGCTATCTCTCGACCAATCTGGCCCTATTTTCCTCGGATCCGAGTACAATCACTGGGACAGACAGCCGCGAAGCAATGGTTATCTTTAGCCTTCCCCAGCCAGGCCCCAATGATGTCCGTGATTGCTGGAAGAAGCTGTCGGAATCTGGTGCAATGGAATATCAATCAATCAACTATCCCTTAATGAGCAACTCGAGTGTAAAGTTACCACTCTGGGTGCTGGACTATTGGGATATCCTTCCAAAAGTTTGCGAGAACAAGGCTTTGTGGTTAGCTGCAGAGAGGACGTTAAAGGACGAAGGAGCTCACAAATTATTGGATCTACTCTCAACGATTCCTTGGGACTATAATCTTCCTCGACACTTGGGATCTCATGTTCGCGACCTTGCACTGTTTTGCACGAATGAATGGCTTACAGACAGCCAGATGGATCTGATGGCCACGGTCGTCAACGAAAAGATGGACACAGAGGAGCATGTTGTGTTACATTCTGTATATGGACAGTTGATGATTCGGGACTACCAATTTGCTCGAGAGGCTTACTTTGATGTGAAACCTGGTATCCTCCACACTGCTGGATCAGCAATAGAAGGAAAGCATCAAACGAAAATTGGACTCTGCTTCTCAATTGACATTGGAGACGATCTGCCAACGCTTCCTGAAGGGGGCGCTTCTGGAAATCACTGGGTTGGCGTGGTCATTGACTCCACAGAGAGGAAGCTTCTCTATGTAACCTACACTCCACATGGCTCTCAGATTCATGCTTTGGCAAATGGGAGCACTTTGGCGCTTCAAGCTGGGTCAGATAACAACTTCAGCATGACGTTCTAGTGCTCTGCCACGTCACTCGTCGTTCCGCTTGGGCGCTGGATATACGAGAAAAAAAAAAGGGTTATATATCACGTGATAGAGTAATTTACTAGTTAATTACTGGGTAAATAACTAGGACCCCCAGCCGGCCTGGGTAAATTACCAGTAAAGAACTTTGACCGAGTTATTTCCGCAGCCCTAGCATGCATTGCCAATGCCATCTGAAGTTATAGGATTAAGTACTCATGGGCTCACGAATGTGTAGAGTTGGCCTTCCTTTTATCCAAAAATGCAGCCATACCTTGATTGGGAATTTGAGCATCTCATGTAATTTGGATAATGAATGGACACACATTTTTCTGCCTCTTGGGCTGAGACATTGCGGCCATCTCCATTGCAAGCTAAACCTTCACCTGGGATGACCCAGATTAATTTCTGGTTGACCAAACTTGGCGGTTGGGAATCCCAGGATGATGTCACACATTAATGCCAGCTCATAACCACTGCCAAGCTGCGGAAAAAAATCATGTGAAAGATTAAATGCAAATGAACGTTTGCATACGGGATATCCACTGACTGTAGTGATCATGGACTTGCGGATGCGGGTTACATCCACCCAGTCTTCTAAGAATCAATTTTTGTACACATCGGCAGCTAGAATACCAGGTATTTAATGCATCCAAAAAAGAAAGCAATCCTCTCACTCACTCTTTGTCTTTCATCTCCTTGATATTGACACACACCACCTGCCAAAAGAATTAGGGTGTAGCACAGGTAACACCATGGATTTCACTGGCAACACCACACCTGTAACCTGTGACACCATACCTGTACAAACACCATATCTGCAGGTACAGGTTATAAGCACAGGTTTTGTATGGTGTTTAAAAACTACTGCGGTACTTCAATAAACTACATAAGAATTCATACTCGACTGCGGTACTTCAATAAACTACATAAGAATTCATACTCGACTACGTCACATGACTAAAACATTACTTTGCATGACAAAATAAAAAAATGCATAAGGCTTCGAAACCAATATATTCTATTATGGGCCCAAGGAAAGGTGTAAGAAGTGCAAAGGATCAATCACTCAGGCCCGGAAGTTTGATTTCGGGAGGATTGAGAGACCGGTACAATTTTTTCTTATCTATATATAGCTACCACCCAAATCCAGCTGACTCTATAAAGCACCGGACATTCCACACAATGCCTAGACTGAAGAAGATGAAGTTTCTAAAGAACCTACAGGGATGGGCTACTGCGAATATCAAGAAAAGAAAGCAGGAGGAAGAAGAGGACAAGGAAAATGTAGGTCCATCACAGTCATGCGACGCGTCAATTAATAGATCATGATCAGCTGCCGATGTGTCATTCACCCAAAGAAGCGAGGCACGTGCCACCCAATCCCAATGCGGGACAAGAATTATGCGACATACCTGTGTCAGTGGTTGTATTGATGTCACCATGTGAGAACATCATGTCGACATCACCTGTCACTGGCAGTGGAGACATCACAGCAACAATGATGGATTGGGGCCGCAGCAACGAGAATGAAGTAAATCTTGGAGGATTTATGGGAGAGACAGGAGGAATGCCAAGGGTTGAGGCCACAAACAAGACAGTGGCCGAGGTGACAGCAAGTGGTATTCTGAGTCAAGTCATGGCTGAAGATGGGATGAATACCAGTGAGCCAGTGACTGATGGTGCTCCAGAACAAGATGATGGCACCCCAGAAACTGCCACAGTAAATGATGCAGGATCTGCAAGTGACTCAGATTCAGATTCAGAACAGGAAGGTGTCGAGTTTCATTATGAGAAAACTGGGACCCACCAGTTTGTGCCAACTATTGCAGAAGCAGAAGCTGCATTCGAGGATATCAAAAAAATCCTGAAGCCACCTTGCAAAAAGGGACCCAGCTATGACCAGCATGGTCTCGATGAACTCACGCACAGCCATGTTGAGGCTATGCAAAGGTTTTTATGGAAGTACATTACAGGGAATAGCACCACACAATGGATTGCAGCATCCCTAGAGACCATGCGTGATCACGACTGGGGGCCTTATCATGCTCATCTCCTGTGTGAGTGGATGTGCAGGTTCATTGCCAATAGAGCAGACTTACCAAAAAATGTCTATGGCACTTGGAAGACCTCGATGCTCAATGACAAAGACTTTGTGCAAGCAATTCACTTGCATCTTCAGTCCTTGGGGCCATGGATCTGAGCACAAGATGTTGTTGATTTTGTAAAGCAACCTGAACACTTACTCAGTTTGGATTAAAGAGGCTGATTAAGCTTGCCACTGCTACATGGTAGACAATGTCTCCAGGTGGCCAGTATGTCGATGGACATGAAAAGAAAGATATTGTTGATTATCATCAGAAAACATTTCTTCTGAGATGGATGAGTATTGATGAGTGGACACAGAAGTGGAAGGGAGATTGACTAGAAGATAATATTCAAGATCAGCCCCAGAACTGCCACATTGTAGTCTGGTTTCACAACAAATTGACATTCTATGCGAATGACCACTGAAAGCTCTGTTGGGTCCACAAGAATGAAATGGCCATCTCATGCCCCAAGGGTGAGGGTGCTTCGCTCATGGTTGCGGACTTTGTTCCTGCAGACTACAGATGGTTATGCTCACCTGACAAAACCAAAGATGCCCATGTGTTTTTCAAAGCTGGAAAAAATTGCAAAGGTTACTTCACAAATGAAGATAATCCCCCATTGGAGTCTGAGTGGAGTCCAAGTGGAATGCATTTCAACCAAATGATAAGTCAATTAGATAGATACTGAGCTCAAAGAACTTTGGACTTGGTGAATTTCATAAAGTACTCACAAAATAAATTTGTATAGCACAGGAATTGAACTCAAGACCTCACAGTGAGGAATCACATGACAAACCAAACAAGTGTGTTCAACCACTTGAGCCACAGGAGACTTATTCAGACTCAATATAATGTTTATTTATAACTCAACCTTTCATATTCTTTGAGCAGCCATTTTTCAAACAATTAAGATCCAAAAATTTTAATGAACCAGATCCCTCATGTAGGACATGAGGGAGTGGGTATAATATAATAATAAACAAAAAAAAACCCTCTCACATCTTGCAAGAGGGGGGGGGATTACTACTATGTACATAAAAAACTAAACCCCTCATGCTGAATGTGAGCACTACAATATACAGTGACTCACAAAACTGAGTCAATGTTTTGCACTTTTTAATTTATTGTTGAATAACTTCCCATAAACAACAAAACCAAACAAGGTATTGGTGTACCGAATAACATACATGATCAGGGCTACCAAACAAACAAAGGATTATGTAATTTTAATCATCCCTCATGGAGATATGATCATTTTAATTCAGGGACTCATTGACTCAGTTTTGTGAGGTGGTATCAATACTATGATAAATTGTAATTCTAGTATTTTGTATGACCTCCCTTGGCCTTAATAACTGCTCCCAACCTTCTAGGCATGCTTTTAATCAAATTCTGACACACCTCTGATGGAATATTATTCCACTCTTCTACTACTCTTTCCCATAACTCCCAAATTCCTTTTGGTGCTGTTGGATACTTGTCTAACTGGTTCTTGAGGTGAACCCAATGATGTTCAATAGGACTGAGGTCTGGAGATTGGGCAGAACAATCCAGAAGAGTAATATTGTTGTTCTCCATCCATTTCTTGGCCTTTTTTGAGGTATGCTTGGGGTCATTGTCTTGTTGAAAAATCACCTCTTCTCCAGAAATTCCACTCTCCTCCAAGCTAGGCAGCATATGGTCCTTCAAAATGGACACATACTGGTCAGCATTTATCCTCCCCTCAATCTCTGCAAGATACCCAACTCCATTCCATCCCATACACCCCCATACCATAATGTTTCCTCCCCCAAATTTGACAGTTCCCTGCACCTCTCTCTCAATCAGCCCCTCTCCCTTCTGTTTCCAGACCCACACTCTCCCATCTGACCCAAACCTGTTGATTTTAGTCTCATCTGACCAAATAACCCTCCTCCAGTCTTCCACAGTCCACTCTCTATACTTCTGAGCAAAAGCCAATCTTGCTTTCCTATGCCTTATACTAAGCAAGGGCCTTTTCTTCTTCACCACAGCCTTGAATGAGTTTTTTCTGAGAACTCTTCTGACTGTTTCTAAGGAGACTGGAGTGGGGATGATGCTGTTAATGTAATGGGTGGCCTGAACAGCATTTGCAGCCTTGCCAGTGGTAATTTGGGTAAGGATGGCTCTCTGAGAGATAGATGAGAGCTTAGAAGGACAACCACCAGAGGGGGAATCCAGGTTTGGATGGAGAGCCCTGAGTGTTCTGGATACACTAGACTGGCTGAGGTTGAGTTTAGAGGCAATATTGTGGGTAGAATAATGATTGGAGGCCAGGGAAAGAATGTTTTCCTTCTGAGCAGAGGAGATGGGATGCATTGGAGAATATTGAAGTATGAAGAATGCTAGTCCTAATTAAATACTATAATTTAAGGTCCCATCAAGGGTCACATCACCTTAGAAACCATCTGTCAAGTTTTTGACATTATACAGTTGGTGGAGCATCAGATTCTAATATTTCTGACTACCCCTCACAAAACTGAGTCAATGAGTCCCTGAATTAAAATGATCATATCTCCATGAGGGATGATTAAAATTACATAATTCTTTGTTTGTTTGGTAGCCCTGATCATGTATGTTATTCGGTACACCAATACCTTGTTTGGTTTTGTTGTTTATGGGAAGCTATTTAACAATGAATCAAAAAGTCCAAAACATTGACTCAGTTTTGTGAGTCACTGTATATACCCCTTGCATTCAGTGCGAGGGGTTAACAGATAAATTAAAGATAATAAAGACCCTCCCCATGCAAAATGTGGGGGAGGGGGGGCTGGGGGATGTGGTCTGGGGTAGGCATCGTCGCATGCATCCATCGCCATAGCAAGCCATACCCATCATCCACCCTATGAGCAATTGCTCATAGGTGTGGGGATGGGTGCCATGGGGGGGTGTTGGTAGGCCTCATCATGCTTACAATCCACCCTACGAGCAGGGGCTCACAGGCATGGGGTGGGCATGTTGGGTTGTCTCTCATCTGGCCATTGTTATCAGTAGATTAGAACCTATAAAACAAAAGAAATGAGTTAGTTAGTTTATAAAAACAAACAAATGAAAAAACTTACATAGGGCCCAAATGATGTGATCTGCGTCATTTGGGCCTGCATTCCATCCAGTTGGTTATTTGCAGGTGATGGCATCATTACCAGTGGATTATAATCTAGAAAACCAAAAAAATGAGTTAGTTTATAAAAACAAAAAGCAAACGAAAAAAAACTTATGTAGGGCCCAAACAATGCGATCTGCATCATTTGGGCCCACATTTCATTCTCAGCTGTTAGCACTCATTATCTAGTAAAGAATAACATAAAAGGAATAAAATAGATAACTTACCTAGGGCCCAGATGATGTTTGTAGTTGTCTGGGCCCACTTGCAGTCATCAGCATTGTTGATGGTGGTGGTGGTGGTAGCCTGAGGTTAATGAGCTGGCATGCAGCTGTGTGCTTTGTCATGCACAGCCACAACAACAGTATCTAATGCAAATAGATATATCATTATGCAAGCTGCTGTTGTGCAACAGTTATGCTGTGACTTGCTTATATAAGCATGTACACAATGCTCTGGGTTCAATCTCCTATCTTATGCACTTTTTTCAGTGGACTCCCAGTGGACTCCCAGTGGACTCCCAGTGGGCTCCCAGTGGACTTTCATTGGACTCACTCCAGTGGACTCCAGTGGACCAGTCTGAGTGGAATCCAGTGTTTGAGTGGATTCCACTCAGAGTCTGGTTGGACTGGACTGGGACTGGACTGACAACTTTGCAGGCAATTGGCTGGTGACGAGTCCCAGTGGAGTCCAGTTGGACTCCAGTCAGTCTGGTTGGACTCTGGTTGGAGTCCACTAGGAAAGGTGGGGGAGTGTAAAGACCTTGAAAATCATAGAAAAGGCAGAATAGGGTGAAATAAAATATGGGATGAATGCAGAAAATTGCCCAGATGCCTGGAACACCTTTGAGGAATGTCAGCAGTGGAACCCCTTGACCAGTCATGGGGCATTCACATCAGACTCTGCAATACAAGAGTTCTTCTCATACCCATAACCCTTCCAGTGCACTAAATATTCAAGTTTGCCTTGGTGCAAGCAGCTGTCTAGGATGAACTTGACCTCATACTGAGGTTCACCCATGATTACTGTAGGCAGTGGAGGAGGCCATATTATTTGTCCCAGAAATGGATCTGTGGGAGCAGGCAGCAATCCCACAACATGGAAGATGGGGTGGAGTCTGGACATTGACTGTGGTAGCCATAGGCTGTAGGCATGCAATCCAATGTGTCTAGTGATGAGGAATGGTCCAAGAAAATGGTGGGCGAGTTTCTTGGATGAGCATGTGGTGGAAATGTCACTAGAGTTGAGATAGACATGATTACCAACCTTATATGTAGGTGTGGGTGAGTGATGCTGGTTGTAGAAGCATGCCATATCATCCTTCGCCTTAGCCAAAGCTGACTTTGCCTCCTCCAAGGTGTCTTTCATCCACTCTGTGAACTTGTTCACCATCTCCAAGTGTGAGGGTGCTTGCCAAAACTTGAAACCCATGCATGTGTGTTACCCTGTGTTGAGGAGGAAGGGAGTTTGTTAGAGTGGACATGATTGTTGTATCCAAACTTGGCCATGGGGAGGAGGTCTTCCCAATTGTCCTGTCACTTATTGACAAAGATATGGATGTACTGCTCCAGTTCTTGGTTGACTTACTCTGTCTGTCCATCTGTCTGTGGGTGGTAGGCAGTCGAGGTGAGGAGTTTGATCTCCAGCAGGCAGTACAGCTCTTAAATAAAACTGTGGCCTTCAATTGCAGAGGAATGCACCAGGCAATCCATGGAGCTGCCACACATGGCGCAGGTAGAGTCAAGCTGCTCTGAGCACAGTGACAGTTATATGAGTGGAGATAAAATAAGCTCACTTCCTAGCAGAGTTGACTGTGCACATTACCTCATCAAACCCATTGGACTCTGGTAGTTCCACCACAAAGTGCATACTGATGACATCCCAATGATTCTTGGTGACTGGGAATGGGTGTAATTTACCCATGGGCTTGCATCATGGAGTCTTGGTGCATAAGCAGAGGTCACAGGTGCAACAGTACTGACCAATGAGTCAAGACATCTGGAGTCACCAATAATTTCACAATAGGAGCTCCAAGGTCTTCCAATGCCCAGGGTGGCTGGCAATGAGTGAATCATGGTGCTAAGAGATGAGTCATCATCGAAGCTGGGAATCATTAGGAATGTAGATATGGTCATGGAAGTATAGGATGTCATCCTTTTCTGTCCACTCTGCTGCACAAAGTGAAAGAGTGGATCCCTTTCTCAGCTCCTTCACTGCCAGAGCCACAGCATCCTCATGTAAACCACTACAGTTCACATGACAAATGTCACATAGGATACTGCACTCCTTACCCTCCAAGGTAACACCCTCTAATACATGGACTGTAAACAGATCAGACTGCAACAACACAATACCTTGATTGTCATTGCTTCCATCCCCATGGTTCAGATGACAAGAAAGAGCATCAGTCTTTTCCATGCTGCAGCCCAGGCAATGAGGCAGGGAGAAATCAAATCTGGAGAGGTAGAGGGACCAGTGGGCTTGGCAGCGATTAAGTTTCTTGGTGGTCATGAAGTACTCGAGGTTCTTGTGGTCCATCCAGATTTCAACCTTGTGTTGAGCCCCCTCCAGGAAATGTTGCCACTCCTCTAATGCCCACATTATTGCCAGCATCTCCTTGTCATGGATCTCATAATTGCATTCCACAGCATTGAGACTCTTTGAGTAAAAGGCAATGGGATACCACTTCTGGTCCTCAGGAGACTGTTGGGACAACACTGTGCCCATCCCAAAGTTCAAACTGTCAGCTTCTACATGGAAGGGATGCGAGTCATTAGCAAAGGTAAGGATTGGAGTGGAAGTGACCATCTCTTTGAGCTTCTCAAATGCCTCCTGCTGTGCATTTTACCACCTCCATGCCTCCTTGCCAGTGAGGTCGAATAATGGGTGTGCATGGTGTGAGAAATCTTTTATAAAGTGCCAATAGAAATTGATGAAGCCCAGAAAAAACTGCACCTCTTTCTTGTTCATGGGCATGGGCCAGGTTTTAACACCAGCAGCCATGACTAGGTCCATCTCCACCTGTCCATCTGAGATAATCAAGCCTAAGTACTCAATTCATGTCTTTTCAAACTCACACTTGTCATGACAAAGGTAGAGTTTGTGCCACCAAAGTCACTTCAGCACCAGGCATGTGATTTGATAATGTTCATCGAGGTCTCAAGTGAAGATGAGAATGTCATTGAGGTAGATACAAACAACATCTTCCAATATGAGATTGTGGAAGATGTCATTCATCATGGTCTGAAAGGTGGCAGGACTATAGTAAGACCAAAGAACATGACAAGCAGTTCAAAAAAATTATGGTTCATGCAAAAAGCTGTCTTCCACTCATCCCTTTTCTTTATCCACATATTGTTGTAACCCCAATGGACATCAAGCTTGGTGAAGTAATGCACCCTGCAGAGTTGGTTGACAAGTTCAGATATGAGGGGCAGTGGATAGCAATTTTTGACTGTGATGTCATTGAGGCATCGATAGTCTTGAACCAGTAGAAGGGACCCATCCTTCTTTTTGACAAAGAAGAAAAGTGAGGCCATGGGCAACTTTGAAAAGCAGATACTATCCGAGGCCAAGTGTTTATTGATGAACTTGTCAAGTTGTCATTGTTCTTCAGGAGAGAGAGGATAGACCTTGCAGGAGGAAGGCATAGCACCCAGTGTGAGCTCAATTGCATGATCCCATGGCTTATGGTTGGAAAGTGAGTCAAAGGATTCCTTGGAGAAGACATCCTCAAAGTCATGCAGGTGAGGAAGTACAGACTTAGTGAAGAATTTGGGCACACTGTTCTTGTGGAAGGCCTTCACAAGGTGCTAGGAGATGTTCAAGGTGGCATGCACCTCCTGCAAAGGGTTAATAGCAATGTAGAAAATTTGGTCACCTTCCTCAATATCTTCCACCTCCTCTTCTTTATCATCAGAATCAGGTGCAAGATCTGGAACATTTTTTAAGTCCACATCAGCCATAGGCATTGGACCAGCATGACACTTTCGAGTGCACTGCAAGAGTACTTTTTGCCCTTGACATTCCTGTCTGCCTTCAGTGAAGCAAGTACAGCAACAAGAAGGACAACGATTCATCATAACTTTACCTGTCACCTAGTTGACCTCAGGATTGTGGTCATGAAGCCATGGGTAGCCCAAAATCACCTCCTGCTTCCCCAGTTGGGTCACAGCAAAGAGAGTCTGTTCACTATGATCCTTGTACTGGTGAGGACTAGGTTGACAATCTTCTAAATCACCCCAGCTTGATTTGGGGAACCGTTCACATTGTAAACAGGTATGGGTCAAGATAGTGGGCAGGTGTTGAGTTGTTTCTGTTGAACCAGGTATGAATCAATGAAAAGGCCCATGGCACCTGAGTCCAGAAGAGCAAAGACACTGAGTACTTGCCCTATATCCATAGTCTGCAGCTCAATCTTCAATTCTAGTAATCATTGGGAGGGGGTGGACACCACAATGTATTTGTGTGGTAGCTTGCACTCCCAAGATTTCAATCTGGGTAGAGGAGGAGAGTGTTATGGTGACACCCACTAATCTGCTAGCTGGACCATGTGGGCTCTCCTACAAGAAGGGGGTGGGGTGCACACACATGATGGGGTGTTTTGATGGATTTGATGCAATGGGTTAAAAATAGATGAGTTGGCTGAAAAAGGCATTCTGCACCACTATTGTGGATGGAATACCTAAGAGAACTCAACTGAGGTCCCCCAGGTGTATATTTTAAGTTTATATACTATGTTACAGATATTGTACTATGTTGTTACTAATGCGCATGTACATGCATGTACATATTGATGTGTGTAAATATAAAATTTCCACACTGACAAATGTAGCATGTGTAGGCATTTGGTAGCATAATTTGATGTAATAAAATAAAATAAAATAAAATATTATTATGTAATAGGAATGCTAGGAGACTGTTTCCTAACCTTACTCCCCTTTTATGCCTCGACTTCCAGGTGAGAAAATATTGTATCTGTCCCCTCTGTGAAACTTTGGTAAGGCCAGAAATTCATCCCCTCATACACCATTCTAGCAAGCGATGTGGAGCATTGGGATTAAGTTTAAAGAATTGGGTGATTGCATTACATGCTCACTTACAATTCTCTTCAGGTTCCCATGAGTTATTTTCATTGGTGTAGTTCTTCCCTTTGATTAAGAACTGCAAATTATTTCATCGAAGATGTAAGTCTAAAACCTCTTCCACTACATATTCTGGAGCACCTTCTACCATTATTGGAGGTTGCAGAGTAGTTTGTTGACTGGGAATAGTGGGTGGGCAGTAATGGCATAAGCAGGAAATGTTAATTTCAGGATCAATTTTGAATGATTGAAGTAATTTTAATACTACCACATTGGGCAAAATTATTTTAAAAATTGCATATGGGCCAACTTGCTTCTCCGTAAGCTTTTTTGAAGGTTGTGGAATATTTAGATCCTTGGTACTTAGCCATACCAAGTCACCAACTTTGTACTCTGGAGCAACGGCTTGAGTACGATCTGCATGTTGCATCATATCATTATGTGCTTTCACCAATGCCACTTCTGCTTCCTCCTGCACCTTTTGCATTTTGGCAACAAAGTCCTCTACTGACTGTACTTTGACTTCCCTTCAAGGTTCTATTCCCATTCTGAGATGATACCCATAATTAGCAAAGAAGGGTGACATGCGAGTAGCCAAATGGAATTTATTATTGTAAGAAAATTCAGCAATTGCCAACCATTCGGGCCAGTTGGTTTGTCAGTGGTTGACAAACATGCGTAGGTACTGCTCCAACTCCTGATTCATTCTCTCTGTCTGCCCATCAGTTTGTGGGTGATATGCCATAGATAAATTGGTTTGAATTCCCAATATGTTGTTTAACTCTCACATAAATGCAAAAGAAAATTGTGATTTATGATCAGAGATAACCATATCAGGCAATCCATGTAACTGCTGATAATACTCAACCTGGAAACCTAACAAAAACCTGTCAAAAGGCCTAAGAAGTATATCACAGGCTAGAGGAAGAGTGTGAGTTGGTACTAAATATCACTGCTGATACCCAAAGGTTGTAGTGAGTGATGAAAAATGATGAGGCATGTTGTGAATAGTCTTTAGAGGCATACAAAGAAGTTTGAAAGAGTTTGAAATAGGTTCGAAGACATGCAAAATAGCTCAAAAAAGATTCAAAGAGGTTTGAAGTTGTTTGAAGTTGTTTTGAGGAAGTTTGGAGATGTTTGAAGTGGTTTGAGGTATATCAAGGAGTGAGTGTAGTGAATGGAAAGTGTTTTTTGAGAGACGATAGGTGATATGCAATAAGTCAAAGGTGAACATGAAAGTTTGAGGAAGTTTGTGATATTTTGCAGAACTTAGAGATGTGATGCAAGGCTAAGACTCAAGAGAATGGCTCTTAAATTGAACGATAGTGGAGAGGGTAACTTCTTCTCTGTTCCCTTGTCTCTTGGCTGTTGCCATAAGTAACTAATACAAATCTATATACAATTTGAAGAAATAGTACTAAAAAGGAAACAATAACATGTGGAAAACATGAGGCAGTATGCACAGCAAATAGGTATTGTAAAACATAAAACAAACAAGAAATGATAATAAATGAAACATGCATTGTCCCAGTATAGTAAGAGTACTTGTCCTATTGCTTCAATATATCATTGAAACATAAAACTGCATTTATCACATTCTAATTGTTTTGTTGTCTCTCCTTGTGTCCAGTGATAGGTCCACTGCATGCTCTAAGGTCTGGAGAAGCTTTCCAATCATATTGACACACTACGACAGATGCTCCGAACCACTATGAATGATGCAAAATTGAGTTTGAACACTTTTTGAACTATTTCGAATGACTTTGAACAACTTTGAACCATTTTGCGACAGTTCGAACACTTTTGAAGAATTTTGCATTACTTCAAATGATGTCAGCCACCATATATATTCTAAAACCCTTTTAATACATGCTGCACAACCAGAATGAGTTATTCTGTCACATATCAAGCACTACCAGACACAAGGAGAAATGACAAAGGATTTAGGATGTGATGATAGTGCTTAGAGGCTTCAATGATATATTGAAGCAAAAGATAAGTACTTTTACCATATGGGGACATGTACATTTCAATTATTTATTATTTCTCATTTATTTTATGATTTACAAAGTCCTCATTGTTGGATATATTGCCTCATGTTTTACACATGTTTTATTTTCCTTTTTAGTACTATCTCTTCAAAAATGTATAGAGACTTGTACTAGTTACTTAGAAAAACAGAGAAGAAGTTACCCTCTCCACTACCATCAGATTTAAGAGCCATTCTCTTGAGTCTTAGCTCATGTCATATTTTTAAAAGTTCTGCAAAATATCGTGAACTTCTTCGAACTTTCATATTTGCTCTCAACCTGTCACCTATTGTCTATCATCACTCGAAAACCACTTCTTACTTGCTATATTCATTCTCGACATATCTTGCCACCAGTCAGACATCTTTGAACCCCTTCGAACTCACTTTGAATAACTTCAAACCCATTTAAATCTACTTTGAACTACTTTGCACGTCTTCAAATCTATTTCAAACTCTTTCGAACATCTTTGTATGCCTTTAAAAACTATTTGCCACATCCCTTACCATTTCGTGTCACTAAATGCAACATTTTGATATCAGCGGTAATATTTAGTACCAACTCGCACCCTTCCTCTAGCCTGAGTTATACTTCCTAAGCCTTTTAACAGGTTTTTGTTAGGTTTCCAGGTCAAGTAGCATAATCCATCTCGAATCTCCTGGCTTAGGCCAACCCAAGCTCGAAATCTTAGAATCGAGACTTGCTGTGCCTTCAAATCTCTCAAACAATCAGAGGATATTCTAATTCCTGTCTCTGACACAGAATCTACACATCATCATTTGTTTCCTTTACCTATTTCCTTGTCTCCAACCTCGTCTTCCTCTTCTTCCTCATCGTCTACTACATCATTCATTATTCCAGCCACTTTGACATATCTACCATCTTTCACTCAGGTTCTAACCCCTCGAATCATTACATCTATGGCCACCCAAGTGACAATGCCAGCTCATGGACATTCTACAGCACCAAAATTCAATCCTACCCAACCTCAAGAGCTATGTCGATACTTTAACAAGCTCAAAATACTCTTTATCAACTGTAATGTTACAGATCCAGAGCTTATGAAAAAGCACGCCTGCCGATACATCAATATCGATATGTCCGAACTCTGGGAATCAATTCCTGAATACAAAACTGGCACTTCATTTCAAAATTTTCACATTGAAATTCACAGACTATATCCTAGTTCCAAAGATGATCAAACATAGTCAATTTTGGACATGGACAAACTTGTTGGCAAACAACTTCGGATGGGTATCTTGAATGTGAGCAACTTAGGATTATATTACAGGTTGTTCTACAACATTACAAAGTTCCTACTCTCTAAAGGCCAAATTTCAGAGGCAGAACAAAGTAGAGCATTCGTTCGAGGTTTTCAGCTGGGTTTATGGTCACGAATTGCACAATGACTCAAACTAAAATTTCCTGACCACTATCCAGATGATGCCTACCCCACTCAACAACATTCACATGGCAATGAAATTTGTTTTAGCAGGGTCGATTAGTTCGAATTCGACATCATTACAATCTTCAGAAACTTCAGCATCGACTTCGACATCTTTGACACAAATCAAATCAGAGGACTTATCGGTGATTCTTGAAAAATTTGCAACCACACTTGTCACAGCTCTCGCAGGTTCAAAACCCACTAATCCTCCTCAACCTAACAGTGGATTTCATTTGGACCAGCTCAAAAATTTAGTTTGTGTCTTTTGTGGACTCACCAGTCATTTCATTAGTGACTGCTTGGTTTGCCAGTCCTATATCAATAGAGGAAAGTGTAAAAGAACAATGAAGGAAAAATCATCCTTCCAAATGGATGGTTCATCCCTTGAAACATCCCTGGTCGCTTTATCCAAGACAGAATCAATGAATGGACTTGACAAAATCCTTTGACTACAACTGTGTCATCACTAATGTACAACATCACATCTTCAATGACTACTTCAACACCACCTAGAGGTGTCTACCAGGTTTCCGAACAATCCGCAACACCCAAAGATCACATTGCAAAGCTTGAACAAGAGATATACACTTTGCAAAGTGGTAAGGCCTTTGCTAAAACTAATTTGAGCATACCAACAGTCCCTGTCTCTTGACCTTTGGTTTCCCCAAACACTGCAGCAGTCAAAAAACAATTGACTCCACAGGTACCTGCATCATCCATCTCATCTATGGCAATGAACCTACCAACCTCAACTTTGGCACCATTTTCGACTTTGAAAACAACTTTGCAGCCCATCGTTCATCCTTATGCCGCTGCAAAAGAAAATTCATACTTATTCCCACACAAACAAAACTTTGGATCAACTGTGAAAGGTAAAACCAAAGATGGTCCTTTGCACCATACCCAAGCCCCGATTCAAAGGGATAAAATAATGGAAGATGTTTTCGCTCATTCGATGAAGATGCCAATTATCACACTAATCCCCAAGGAATTGTTGTCTCTATCACCCAAAGTTCATACAAAATGGAAGGAACAGGTCACTCCACATCAAATTCAGCAGTCCGAAGGAAATAACACCACAAATTTGCTTAACAATGAGATTTTTATAATTGATGATCCCTTCGAAACTTATATTAACAGTCTTTGACCTGGTGATATTCCAGAACCCTTTATTGCTGCAAAGGAATCCCATTTGATTAGGTCAATTATCATGAATGTCAATGGAAGGAATCCAGTGGAAAGTGTCATAGACCCCAGTTCTTCAATTATTGCAATGTCCAAAGAAATTTGCCATGAACTTGGCCTTGCTTATGATCCTTCAATCCACATCCCACTCCAATCGGCTAATGGAGGCATTGATGAGAGTTTGGGTTTAGCATGAAATGTGCCTTGCGAAGTGGGAGTATCACACTATTCATGCAAATCCACATAATTTGCGACCCAGCCTACAATATCTTACTTGGTCGACCATTCAATGTGCTCACTGAAAGCACTGTTAAAAACTACAGAAATAAAGCTCAGACAACCATGATATACGATCCTAATTCGACACGATCATGTGCAATCCCCATGATACCCCATTCTAATCACCATCAAAAGGATTTTCACAACTAGAGGACGAAATTTTGGACATTGACCAGTGCACTTTCATTATCTCATTCAATCCCTCTAATTTATCTATCACTATTGAATGCACTGTGAATATTCCCAATATGGAGTCCTCGAACTCCTTGAAATCCATTTCTTATTCTTCAATCCTTGAGGATTTATATTTAACAGCCAGTCATCAATATGAAACATATTTATTGACCTCGATGGTGACATCTATGCCTTCTATGCCTATTATCAACTCCTCACATCCAATTTTTGCAGCGTCAAAAAAGAAATACAAACCTGTCGCACAAAAAATTTGCCCAGTTATTACTGAGCTACCTGACCAATTTTGCATTATTCGAACAATTACTGGTGACCCTCTCAAAAACATGCCAAAACTAAATCCTCATCCACCATCATTCATCCCCACTTCCCAATATTCACTCGAACATAAAGCTATTATTGACAAGAATCATCCTGGCAATTTTCTATGGCCAGAGGAACAGAATCTTATGCACAATTTTATTCAAAATCAGGAAATAGCTTTTGCATGGACAGAACAAGAGTGAGGAAGTTTTCGCTCTGACTTTTTTCCTTTTATAGAATTTCCTGTCATTCCTCACACTCCATGGGTTGAGTGAAACATTCCTATACCTCCAGGTTTGTATGTACAGATATGTGAAATGCTGAAAAAGAAGATAGAAGCAGGAGTATACAAACCATCGAACTCTTCGTACTGATCACAATGGTTTTGCATCATGAAAAAGGATACGAAATCGCTTTGAATCATCCACAGTCTTGAACCACTTAACCAAGTAACAATCCAGCACTCAGGCATCATACCGATACCTGAACATTTAGCAGAACAATTCAGGGGATGATCATGTGGAGGAATGTTGGATCTTTATGTGGCATTCAATGAAAGGAAAGTTGCAGAATCATCTCATGATCTGACAATGTTTCAGACACTGTTTGGAGCACTTCGCATTGTTACCCTACCCATGGGTTGGACAAATTCTGTCCCTATCTTACATGATGATGTGACATTTATTCTACAGCCCGAAATTCCTCATATTACCATCCCTTACATCGACGACACACTGGTTAAGGGTCTGAAATCAAAATATAGAACAATCGATGGATTCTATAAAATAATTCCTGACAATCCAGCTATTCGACATTTCATCTGGGAACACTTCGAAAATTTAAATTGGATAGTTCAGCGCATGAAGTATTGCAGAGGAACATTTTCAGGTCCAAAACTCTATCTTTGCATCGACGAAATAATTGTTCTAGGGCATCAATGCAATATCGAAGGTTGTATGGCCAATCCTACTCAAATCGCAGCTGTTAGCAAGTGGGGACCATGTCAAAGCCTCACCAAAGTTAAAGCATTCCTAGGAACCATTGGAGTTTGTTGTATCTTTATTCGAAATTTTGCTCAGCGAGCTGCAGCACTGATTCAACTCATTCAAAAAGATGTTCCTTTCAATTTGGAGTGGAACAAATAGCAGCCCAGGAAGATTTGAAAGAAGCTCTAATCAATTCCCCAGCAATTCGAGCTATTGATTACTCATCTGCAGCCCTGGTTATCCTATCGGTCGACACTTCGAACATTGCTATTGGTTTCTTTCTCACCCAATGCAGTCCCAAAAACCCTCAAAAATGATATTATAGTCGATTTGGATTGATTATGCTTAATGACCATGAATCCTGATTTTCACAGCCAAACTCGAACTTTACAGTCTATATCGTGCTCTCAGAGCACTATGATTGTACCTAATAGGAGTTTGAAGGCTTATCATTGAAGTCAATGCACAATATATCAAAGGCATGCTTTTGAATCCTGATATCGCACCTAGCGCTAGTGTCAATCAATGGATAGTATCCATCCTAACCTTTCACTTTACATTAGTCCATGTCGCAGGGACACATAATGGTCCTGACAGACTTTCGAGATGCCCCCCACAAGATGAAGATGCTCAGCTTGACAATGAAGATAATTTCAAAGACTGGATCAACTGTTTTCATGGTTTTGTACATCAAATAAATCCTATTACAACCCAACCATTTACTTCGCATCAAATTCTAACCCTCTCCCTTTCTTTGGATTTTAGTAAGGGGGAGGACCTCACCTATAATGATGTCCCATGAATGAATAACACAAAAACGAATGACAAAAGGTTACTTTGCATTCGAAAATGGTTACATAACTTGGTGCAACCCCCTGATCTATCAGACACAGAATACGCTACCTTTATTTGATATTGCACCAAATTCTTTTTAGACTCAGGCAAACTATGGAGAAAAGACTCCCATGGAGCTCACAAAATTGTGGCTACTCTAGAACATCATCTCAAAATCATTCGCGCAGCTCATAACAACATCGGACACAAAATGGTTTTCACTATGAAATCGGTTATTGCCCTTTGATTTTGGTGGCTGAACATGAAAGCTGACATTGCATGGTATATTCGAACCTGCCACCTATGCCAAATTTGACAAATGCAAAATATTTTAATTCCACCCACAGTTGCCACTCCAGCACCCCTTTTCGGCAAGGTCCATATTGATACGATGCAAATGCCACTTTTGAACAGATTTAAATACATCGTACAAGGCCGATGCTCACTAATGACCTATCCAGAATGGTGGAAACTTCGACATGAAAATGCCATGTCTCTGGGCGATTGGATCTTTGAAGATATTATTTGTCGATGGGGTTTGCTATATGAAATCGTAACTGACAATGGCACTGCATTTATTGCAGCTATGGAGTATCTTGCAAAATGATATCACATTAACCATATTCAAATTAGCGGTTATAATTTGCATGCCAATGGACTCGTCGAATGAGCCCACTTCAACATTCGACAATCCTTATTTAAAGCTGTCAATGGAGATCAAGCAAAATGGTCAGCAGGAGCACACTCAGTATTTTGGGCAGAATGAGTCATGCTTCATAAACGCATGGGTTGTTCTCCTTACTTTGCAGTTACAGGTGCACATCCTCTAATCCCCCTCAACATCTTGGAGGCAACATACTTACAATCACTACCTGATTCCATTTTATTGATAATTGATCTCATAGTTCAATGAGTCATAGTGCTACAAAAATGATTGAATAACCTCAAAGTGTTATATTCGAAGGTCTACACGTCTCGAATCTAAGCTGTGAAATGCTTCAAACTTGTTCACAAACATATGATGTGCAACTACAACTTCACAAAAGGAGATTTAGTGCTACTTTGAAACATGCAAATCGAGAAATTCCTCAATTGCAAGATGAAACCATGATATGTCGGCCCTCTTATTGTTATCGAATGAAACTATGGAGGGGCTTATATTCTCTGTGAACTCAACGGGTCAGTACTACATAGACCTATTGCCACATTTTGTCTGCTACCATATCTCACTCGAAAATTGATTTCCCTTCCACCAAATTTTCTCAATATCGACTCTGAATGCCTTGAACAACTTTGAACAACTTTGAGCTTTGATGAAGATACTTTCAAAGATTTCCAGGACCTCGAAAATGAATAATTATTTTTCCTTTTCTTTTTCGAAATTACTTACAAAAGATTTCATTTGCTTTTAGTGTACAATACAAGTTGCGATATCGCATCATAGCATGGTCACGCAAACTCCAAAGGATTTTTTGGCTATGATGAACTACTGAGCCTTTCCCTAAAAGTCATTTTTCATTTGTTATATATATTCATTTTTTTTCTTTTTACTTTACTTTCCAAAGACATTTAACAAAAAAGTTGAAATTAAAATAGAACAACAAAAACAAGAAATCCCTACTCCTCTAGCATCTCCTCTAACACCTCTATCTCCCTCCCCAATATTTCCATCTCCAACTTCTTCTGTGCAAGTTTCATGGTGATCATCCCACAGCGCACTACCCATTCTTCCTTGACATCCTTGACTCCCTGCGACTCCCTCGCCTTCCCCTTCGACAAATTTTTCTTCTCCTTCAATGCTTTTGAAGGCCCTATAACTGGTTTGACATGCTCTACAGGGCCCACCATGTGAATTCGACATACTGCGAAATTTGAACAAATGTTAGCAACACCTCAAAATAATTTAGAACAGTTTTTGTAGCTGGATTTGTGCACGAATTTCTTCTCTTCACCTTTTTGAAGGCCTCGCCTTGACACCCCACCCCAATAGCACCCCTGCACCTCCTGGGTGCACTTTCTACACTTTGCTGCTTCCTTGTCAATGGCACATCATGGCTGGGACTTGAATGCGGCACAATTATTGCACTATGAATTATTTAGCAACTGGAATTACTTCAAACAAAACAAAACACTTACAGGGCCTTCAAAATCCAGTAGCCCATCACCACCAAATTTTGTGCATTTTGCCCCCACCTCATTGTCTCCCTGTTGGCCCTCACCATCATTGATTTTCTCAATCACCCTTGTCTTTCACTTCACCACCCACACCATGGGCAGCTCTTCCTTGACTTCTGCCTCATCCTCATCTTCATCACCAGCCTCTGCCCTCTCGATAGCACTTGCCTCTGCTGTGAGCTCTGCATTCTTCCACTGGAGATTCTCCTTCGATAAAGCTTTTGCACAAAACACAGCAAGAGCTACATTTCAAGCCTTGGCCAGCACTGTCCTTTGACCCTCGACTTTTGCTTTCTTTGCTACTTCCTTCACTCTTTGAACCTCCATCTGCAGCTAAATCCACGAATAACAACTCTCCACCCCATGAAACCCATTCGTGTTGAGCCATCAGCTTGTAGAGTTCGAAGACGTCCTCCATGACCTTTGGAACAGTCATGTCATGCTCTTCACCAAGATCTTCGGCAAGTTCATCATATTCTGCCTACATGAAATGTTTCAGCAACTTTAACCACGAATAGATGAACAGCAGACATACCATTTTCACACAAAACCCCTGCCCCCAGACTTCAAAATCGATATCCTTGGTGATGCCATGCTCTGGCATCGATTTTGCATAATCAAGAACTTTGGCATTGAGTTCAACAAGGAGAGACATTATAGAAGCTAGTACTTGGGGAGGTAAGAGGTGACGTGGAAGAACGACACTAACTTTTTCAACACGATCACGCATTCTGCATGTGACTTCGATCAGCTGACTGGGACAGTCAGGATTTTAGTAAGGGGGAGGATGATAGGTCCACTGTGCACTCTAAGGTCTGGAGAAGCTTTCCAATTGTATTGACACACTACAACAGATGCTCCGAAGCACTATGAATGACACAAAATTGGGTTTGAACACTTTTTGAACTATTTTGAACTTTTCGAACAACTTCGCATGATTTTGAATGACTTTGAACAACTTTGAATGACTTTGAACCATTTCACGACAGTTCAAATGCTTTCGAAGAACTTTGCATTACTTTGAATGACATCGGCCACCATATACCTATCCTAAAACCCTTTCGATACATGCTGCACAACCAGAATGAGTTATTCCATTGCATATCAAGCACTACCAGACATAAGGAGAGACGACAAAGGATTTAGGACATGATGATAGCACTTAGAGGCTTCAATAATATATTGAAGCAAAAGATAAGTACTTTTACCATATGGGGACATGTGCATTTCAATTATTTATTATTTTTTATTTATTTTATAATCTACAAAGTGTTCATTGTTGGATATATTGCCTCATGTTTTACACATGTTTTATTTCCCTTTTTAGTACTATCTCTTCAAAAATATATATAGACTTGTACTAGTTACTTAGAAAAACAGAGAAGTTATTCTCTCCACTACCATCAGATTTAAGAGCTGTTCTCTTGAGTCTTAGCTCGCATCATATCTCTAAAAGTTCTGCAAAATATTGTGAACTTCTTCGAACTTTCATATTTGCTCTCAACCTGTCACCTATTGTCTATCATCACTCGAAAACCACTTCTTACTTGCTATATTCATTCTCGACATATCTTGCCACCAGTCGGACATCTTTGAACGCCTTCGAACTCACTTTGAACAACTTCAAACCCATTTGAATCTACTTTGAACTACTTTGCATGTCTTTGAACCTATTTCGAACTCTTTTGACCATCTTTGTACACCTTTAAAAACTATTTGCCACATCCCTTGCCATTTTCCATCACTAAACACAATGTTTTGGTATCAGCGGTAATATTTAGTACCAACTCACACCCTTCCTCTAACCTGAGTTATACTTCCTAAGCCTTTTAACAGGTTTTTGTTAGGTTTCCAGGTCGAGTAGCATCACCGGTGGCATTCAATATGCAACACAGTGGCTCATTCTGGATGTGCAGTATATATTGAAAGGGTTTTGAAACAGTTATGTGGTGGCCAACTTTGTTTGAAGTGGTGTGAAGTGATTTGAAGGCATTCGAAGTATTGCGAAATTGTTTGAAATCATTCAAAGTCATTCAAAGTCATCTGAAATAGTTCGAAAGAGATTCGAAATAGAGTTTGTGGCATTTGTAGCAATTTGGAGCATCTGTCATAATGTCTTGATATGATTGGAAGCATTCTCCAGAGCTTAGAGTGTGCAATGGACCTATGTATCACTGCCATACCTGATTTAGATAAAAATGTGCCAAGCCCAAGATGAGGTTTCTGCAGTAGTAGGAATAATATGGACTTCCTTTGTGAAGTGGTTGCATACTACAAATATTGCATTGTATTTTTGAGCTTCAGGTAATCCTGTGATAAAGTCCACAGATATATCTCGCCAGGGTGCTTTAGGTATAGGATTCGGCATTAATTTCCCTGCGGGCTTTTCTGGAAATTTCTTTCCCCTGATGCACATATCACATCCATTCACATACCCCAACACATATTTTGAGATTTCGGGCCACCAATAATTTCTCATCACCAATTCCAACGTCTTCCACCTTCCTGGATGTCCAGCAACTAGTGTATTATGATGTAACTGGATGATCTCCCTTTATAAATCTTGATCCTTCAGTATATATACCTTTCCTCTGAACAACACTAACCCTTGTTCTTCAACCTATTTATCTCCTTTAATATTACCTTTCTTCTCTTCCCTCAAAGCTTTCACAGCTTCCACTACTTCATCATCCATTTCTGAACATTGTCTAATTTTAGACAACATTTCTGTCTCTGAGCTATCCACCAATAAATGCCCTTGACACACAGTGCAAATGCAAAAGTATTCAGGTTTGAGTAGGGTAATATTTTTATTGTCTTCCTCCACCCCCCTTTTATGATCTGTATGTCTGGATAATGCATCTGTTTTCCTCATCAAGCTTCCCACTTTGTGGACTAAGTAAAAATTAAAATGCGATAGGAATAATGCCCAACGTGCTTGCCAATGGTTAAGCTTTTTAGTGGACATGAAGTACTGCAGATTTTGATCTGATGTGTACATCCCTCCAAATAATGTCTCCATGCTTCCAATGCTCATATTATTCCCAACATCTCTTTGTCATGCACATCATAATTTCTCTCCACATCATTCAACCCTCGGGACAAATATGCACAAGGATGCCATTTGTCATCTTCACATAGCATTGATAAGACTGCTCCAGTAGCAAAGTCAGATGCACCTGATTCCACTCATAAGGGATGCATGAAATCTACTGGGGCTAATATTGGTTGTTCCACAAACTTCCTCTTCAACTCCTCAAATGCTGTCTGCTGTTGTTCTCCCCATCTCCACACTACCCCCTTTTGCATAAGGTTGTGTAAGGGTGCAGCAATTTAGGAAAAATTATGAACAAAGTGACGATAATAATTTGTGAGTCTCAAGAAAGCCTAAACTTCCTTGATACAGGTGGGCACAGGCCAATCAACAATTGCCTGTACTAGGATCCATCTTGATTCCATCAGGACCAATCATTAATCCCAAGAACTCGAACTCGCTTGCCCCAAACACACATTTCTCCAGTTTGACAAATAAATCATTCTCTGCCAATCTTCTTAATACCTCCTGCACTATCACCTCATGGTTTTCTTCATCCTCCATGAATACCAAAATGTTGTCAATGAATATTATTACCATGCCTTTGTCTATTATGTCCTTAAAAATGTCATTCATCATATTTTGGAAAGTTGGGGGACTATTGGTCATTCCAAAAAACATGACAAGTAACTCAAAGGATCCTCGATGCATGGCAAATGCAGCCTTCCACTGATCTCCTTTCTTTATTCATACATTGTTGTACCCCCAGCATAAATCCAATTTTGTAAAGACCTTGGCCTTTCCCACCTTGTCAATTATTTCTGAGATCAACAGCAAATGGTACACATTCTCCACTGTCCACTCATTCAGATACCTATAATCTGTACACATCCTCTTCCTCTGATCTTTCTTTGGTACAAAGAATATTGGTGATGTCTGCAGTGATTTTAAAGGTCATATGTATCCCTTGTGCAATTGTTCATTAAGGAATGCATCCACTTCTTCTTGTTCCATCCAAGATAATGGGTAGACTTTTGACTTCTTCAGCACAAATCCTGGCTTCATCTCAATTGCATAATCCCATGGCTTTCACACTGGCATCCACTCCAATTCCTTCTTCTGTAAGACTGACAAATATTTATGGTAGGCTTTCAGTACCCACTCCTCCACTGGCTTCTCTACTTTCACAGCATTTTTATCCCATGACTGTCCTCCACAAATTTTCCTAAAGCTTTGCTTCTGTTTTTCTTTATTGGTCATGATTGGAACTTCCCTATTTGGCATGTCCTCATCTTCCACTTCCTCCATCATAACAGAATACTTCCTTGGACATTCTTTCTCTTTCTTTTCCTTCTTCTCCTTTTTTACTTTCCTCCCATATACATTACATTCTTTAGGACAATGAGTCATGTGTACCTTCCCAGTTTTCCAATCAATTTCTGGGTTATATTTACATAACCACAGACATCCAATTATTAGATTGGTTTTTCCAAGGTCGCACACCTCAAATATGGCTCATTCCTGATGATCCTGATACTTTAGTATCATTGTTACCTCCTCCTTAATAGTTCCTCCATGATTAATTGTACTGTCAATATTATACACCATTATAGGTTGTGGCAGTTTGCATGTGCGAATACCATTTCTGGTAATTAAGGATCGATTAATGAATAATCTGGTAGCACCACTGTCAAGCAATGCCTCCACATTAATTGCTGCATGTGTGTCCACTGTCTTCAATCCTACTGTCAAGCTGATTTTGGGTTCTATTCACAGAGCAAATAAAGAATTTAGAGGTTTTCAGAAATAAGGCTGTGCATTTTTCTTTATCACATAAATAATGATAGTCATACTCCTCAATTTCTCTTTTGGGTTCACTCTGGGTTTCCTCAGATACTAATACATTATATTGATTCTGGGTCACCAATGGGGAAACCTTCACTGGGACTCTTCCACAAAATTCTTCTGCTTATCTTCCTCCAACTTCACTTCCTCAATTGTCGCTTCCCTAATCTTCCTTTTCTGCCTACAATTCCTAGCAATATGCCCTAATTGACCACAGTTAAAACATTTAAGTGGGGCTCATCTCCCTACTTGATCAACATTTATTGCATCTGCCAATGCTGCTGACTCCTTAACAATAGGTGTCACTGCCATATCTGGTGGCTGTGCCCTCGGAGCTTTTACCTGAGGCATCCTTCCTTTCTTGGACTTTCCTCCTGATGACTTTCCAAATCTGGCATTTCCATACATCAATTTTGACTCTGCCTGTTCCTGTCAATATTGCCGATCAAGACACATTGCCCAATTATACCACTTGTCCAACCTCTCTGGCATAGAAGGTAGTTGATAGATAGACTTGAATAATGAAAAATTTAATCCTGCTTTCAAAAATTCTACCAATGCAGCTTCTCCCATATCCATCTGTGATGCTTCTGCCTTGAACTGCAAAATAAATTTGTCTGCTATCAGAGAACCTTGGTGCATGGTTTTTAATTTAGCATTAGCCATTGCCTTTAGATTAGGGTCTCCAAACTGTGCCTCCAGTCTCTCCAAAAATCCCCTGAAGGTTGCAAACAGTTTATATCCCATGGCAATCTGATTAATAGCTTCATTTCTCCAGAATTGTGCTTTCCCCCCCTGAATGTATGAGAGAGCAAACATAATCGTAGACTTGGTTGTATGAAGCTCAGGCTTTCTCCCATGGATGTACAATACTATAGAGCTGATGAAAGACTTTGTATTCTTCATGGTACCATCAAATATTTGCAGGGGTGCATATTTAGATAAATGCATTTTTCCACTCTCAGATCTCTCCTCTGCATGTGCATCATTCTGAGACATCCACTCCACCATCTCTTCCATCTCATCATCTTTATCTTCCACTGTATCTGCTTTTATTTCTGCTTGTTTGGGCTGTGATGCTGCCAATACTGACACTAATTGGGACATTTGTGCTGTAAGCACATCAATTTTGGCTTCTAGTGCTGGTGTGGGAACAAGATTGTGACCAGGATTCAAAGTTGATGGTTCTTACATAATGACATAAGCTGTGATGAGTCACTTCTTCAGCTGAGTCATGATTCAGCTTCAGAATTTTTTTGCAAAATTTCAAGTCACATGATCTGGCAATTTGGGTACCAAACATGGCAAAACACATGATTTTGGCCATTTGTCAACAATTAGGCACTTTGGATCAGTAACCCTTCCAACAGTGCCTGATCTTGGGATTAATACTGAATTCAGCTAGTAACTAATATAACTAAAATAGTCATCCAAATAGAGTATAGTAAATCTCAATTAAACCAGATCCAATTGGTTGTCTGGTTGCAGCTGTCCTAATGATGAGTGCTGCCTCTTGATCACTGGTGGTTGCAATGTAAGGCAAGGCCTGGCATTGGCTTATAAAAGCAAGGTAAATACATATATACAATTACTTCCAGCTCATGCCAAAAGGATGAGTAAGCAGTTGTGGCATGCTGAAACAATGATGTATGTGCATGTAAGAGAAGGTGCACTGATGGGTAGTTGAGTTCTTCTGTTAGGGTGACACCTACTAATCTGCTAGCTGGACCATGTGGGCTCTCCTACAAGAAAGGGGCGGGGCACACGTACATGATGGGGGGTTTTGATGGATTTAATGTGATGGGTTAAAAATAGATGAGTTGGCTGAAAAAGGCATTTTGCACCACTATTGTGGATGGAATACCTAAAAGAACTCAACTGAGGTCCCCCAGGTGTATATTTTAAGTTTATATACTATGTTACAGATATTGTACTATGTTGTTACTGACACATGCATACATGCGCATACATATTGATGTGTGTAAATATAAAATTCCCATGCTGACAAATATAGCATTTGTAGGCATTTGGGAGCATAATTTGATGTAACAAGCTTATGACCCATGCCTTTGTTGTGGCATTTGCTCACTTTGCTCGCTCAGCCTGACACCAGCATGGGCCAGCTTGCATATATGTAACACAATGCTTAATCCCACTACAGTTACTCAACAACCAAAATGGTCATAGCATATGTAATAGATTACACTCCTTTGCTTTCAGCTACTCCAGAGACTCGTTTTATACAAAACCATGTCCATTTTGAACTGAACTTGCCCTGCTTTCATTTCTTCCTTGTCTTCAAAGAGAGATTCTTTCGATCTTCTTGATTGACTTGGTATTAACTTGTATTAAGGTGTTATTGACATTATTACAAACTTGTATTGACTTGTTATATCGACTTTACTACAAATATGTAACATCATTACAAACTTTTATTGACTTTATTACAAATTTGTATTGACTTGTTATTGACTTGTTATTGACATCATTACAAACTTGTATTGACCTATCATTGACATTATTACAAACCTTTATTGACTTGTTATTGACATTATGACAAACTTTTATTAACTTGTTATTGAATACACACCAAGGTTTAGTAACCTGCCCTAAAGTTTTCTCACAATAAATTTTTCAACCATTTGATTCAATCCAAGTACAACCCAAATCTAAATCTAAATCTAAATCCAAGTCTATCTTGATATCTATATTAGTTTCCAATTCCTGTAAATAATCTTTCAAGTTACTCACCTTTGCTAAACAACTCCATTCAACACTTCCTTGTATACCACATTGGCAGTTCTGTTATTTGCATTGTTTTCATTCAACAGCACCTTGATCCTATCTCCAGATGTACACCTTGACAGTGCAACATATAGCTGCCCATGTGAGAACACTGGTGTTTGTAAGTCCAACCCAACATGGGATACAGATTGGCCTTGTGATTTATTGATGGTCATGGAAAATGCCAAGCGAACTGGAAATTGATGTCAATGGAGTGGTAATGGCAAGGTCTCTGCTGAAGGCTCCAATGTAATCCAAGGAATGAAAACAATGTTTCCTGCAAACTGTGCATCTCCACTGATGATCCTGCACTTCAATACATGTGGTCTGGCTTCAAGAAGAATAAGTCAAGTTCCATTGCAAAGACCCATAGTGACATCCAGATTGTGTAGAAGCATGAGAGGACAGCCTATCTTTAGTGCCAGCCTGGAGAGAGGAAGGCCACTTGCTTTGATAGAGTTTAGATACTCTGCTGGATATGGCTGGTAGTTGTTTAGCTCCTGCTCTCTGAATGAGACTGTATCAGCACTGTTAAAGACTTGCTCTGGTCCAGGAAATCTGGTAAGGAGAAGAGAGTTGATGACATCAACATTGTCATTTGTGCAGGAGAGAATGGTTCTATCCAGATAGTACTGATCTGGCTTGTTCCCCTGCTCTATGCCTGGATATGTAGAGTTGATAAGGTGATCCATGGTATTTCCATGGCAGAGCATGTTCTGTGGAATTTGTATAGTGTCTGCAGCATCCACTGTTGTGCCTGCACCAATGTGCAAGAGCCAGGCAGCATGTGCAGTATTCTCTGGAGTGCTGTCGAGTCACATATTTTTGGTCAAGTGATAGACAGTAATGCATTGCCAGAGAGTGCTTCTTTTGATGGATGAAGCTATGATCTGTTCTCTAGTACCCCTAGGAATGACAGGTAGAGTCTGTCTAAAGTCACCTCCAAACAAAACGGTGATTCCACCAAATGGAACATTTTTTTTCTTGAGATCACACAAAGTGCAGTCGACTGCATCTGTGGCATATTTGTGCTGCATAAGAACTTCATCCCAGATGATGATAAAAGTTTGATCAAGAACCTGGTGCAAATCTGAACCTCAAAGTATCCTGCAAGTAGAGGCCTCATCGATTTCAATTGGGATTTTGAACATGGAATGTGCTGTGCGACCACCTTCTAGAAGCAATGCAGTGATTCCAGATGATGCCACACAGAGAGCAATTTTTCCTTGAGCATGAACAGCAGCTGCAATGGTGTTGCAGACAAAGGTCTTTCTACAACCTACAGCACTATGCAAGAACATGAGCATTTTCTTGTTATTGTTCACAGAATCCATTGCAGCATCAAAAACCCATCTCTGCCTGTGATTAAAAAGCTGGAGATTGTGAGCGACAGTGATGGCCAACTCTTCAACATTATAATCCCTTTGTTCCTGCAAAAGCCTATTGGCAGGAACATCAATGTGCCAGTTTCCTTCAATGGTGGGCATTTCTGGATAATCAGAAAGTTGTTTGTCTGATCTGATAAGAATCTTATTGATGAGATGCAAGCCATACGTGTACACTTGATCATCTGTAAAGTCTGTATCTGGATAGATTGAAAGAAGCTTGACTCTGAGGTCATCACAAATGTGATGTTTGAACTGGTTCCACAGGATGTCAGGAGATGTTAGATTGCAATAAAGAAGAATGGTGGTAAAGAGCAATCTGAAAGAGGAATCAAGCAGCATCTGGACTGCCTCTGTAAGATACTGGACCCATTCCTGGTCATCCTGCAAAAGACCCAATGCAACGCAGGCCTGCTTGAATGTATTATGGACAACACCATTGACAATGTGCACCCCCTGGGCAGGAGAAGCAAAGTACATTCTGCCAATAGCAGGCTCGCCATGCCTTCTTGGGTTCCACTGCTTCTTGGTTCCATTGTAGACCCATGCTTGAGGAAAGTTCTGGTAGGTGACAGTACATGCTGCTTCATATCTTCTGTTGGCTTCGAACCAAGCAGTGAGATGTGTGATCTTGGCAGCAGGCCTTTCCAAAACCTCATCAATGTTGTCATCTGCATTGAAGTAGACCATTTGCTGGTCCTCCAGATGGACAGGCAGACGATAAACATGAGGAGACTCTGAGTGCATTCCAAATTCATTTATGTGCCAGCAGCTTTCCACAGATCCAATGTAACATGCATCAAGATACTCCTTGACCTCATCTCTGTCTTGATCCAGAATCTCAATCATGGTTCTGTCATGGCCTTTGTATATGTACTTGTGGATGTACTTGACAGCCTTGATTGAAGAACAGATCTCAACATTAATGTGACAGTTGTATCTGACAAATGAACCCAATTGTTAACCAATAAACATGATGTCAGATAAATGTTCCTTACTTTGCAGCCAAATAAGGATTGTGTGGGACCACATGTCTGTTATCACAGACATGGTTACACTTTCTCACTGATCTACCATTGTTGGGTCTGGCATAATCAAGATAATTGTTTATAGTTTGTTCTCTGAACTCCTTGAGATATCTCTTGCTGCACTTGTTGTTGACCATGCATGAAGCCTTGGGTTTGTCATGACTGCAAGGACCATAAAGCATGCAGGTAGTTATAGTGTGATAGAGCATTGGCTGTGTGATGGGGTCAGGAATCTGTGCTGACACAATGGAATCAACATCATGGGCATCACAGATTTTGTTGGCTGGATCGAGAAATATGAGGAGGTGCATATGTGGAAGGCCTCTCTTTTGAAACTCAATGGTATAGATGTGTGCCACCACTTTACCCAAAACACCATCTTTGATATCCTTGAGCAATGCATTCTTTTTCTGTTCAAAGACATGTGCAACAATGTCTGGCCTGTCATAGGCTTCCTGCTTTTTCCTATTTGTGGTAAAATGTGGATTGGGTGATTCCTCCTACAACAGAGCTTCCTGGATCTCTGGCCACTGTGGATTGGCAGTCATGGTGAGAAAGAGATCTGGCTTGCCAAAAAAGTGACAAATGGCCATGGAATCCTGGAAAAGCTGATTCATATGCCTTTCACTGCCTATATGGGTTGATGGAAGAATGATGCGACTCCCATGATTCTCTAGATTGATATTTTCATCCTGGTCACCCATGGCAGCATCCCTCAATCTAGCATACACATTATCCCTAAGCTCCTTCTGGTGATGTCAGACCCAGTTCAACATATTCTGTTCAATAGATGCCCAAGCATCTACAACATACTGTTGCAAGAGATTTCCACCCCAAAATAATGGTGGCTGCTCTCCTGGCCTTGGATGCAATCAATAAGCATGGTAGCATCTCTGACTGACATTGGGTGCCCTTCTGGCTCCATTTGCACCTTGGTGTGCAGCTATATCTGGCTGCCATCCATCTTCACCATGAGGGAAAAGCAAGACATAGTGCAGAGTTGAATAGGATGGATGCAACTGGCTAATGTGCTTGAGCCCTCCCCCTCATAGCCTGAGAACAATATCTCTGTGGTTAGACTGTTCCTCAGAGCCATCACCTGGAATAATGGCTGCCACCTCATTATTGGCTGTAGGAAGATTATAATGATGTAAATCTTGGGTTCTATCTGATTGCAGCCATATGAAAACATTATCCTGCTCTTCTGGAGGCTTTTCCCTCATGATCTGAAATGCCTGCTTAAATAAAGGCATATAATGATGGATGTTATTTAGCATGGCCTGCAGCTCTGTCATAATAAGTGAGTTGAGGTCATTATTCCATCGCTCATGAAGATCAAGCTGTGCAATAGGATCATGGATATAGAGCTGTGCATAGGCTACAGGTTGTCTAGGAGGTGGCAAAAGTGCTCCAGAAAGATGATGAAGATCGCCATGAATATGAAAGCTGTATACACCTGATGTACCTGTGACAGAACAGTCCACCTTGACACCCAAAGAAGTGAATGTAAATGCAGCATTCTGTCGGATGTTTGTTTTAAATTCTTTAGAAAGAGGGCTTTTGCCACACAACAGATCTCGCAATGTGGCAGGAGCAGGTTGGAAAGATGGCAGACGAATTTGTCCCTGCAAGCAGCAACTTCCAAACTTTGGCACAGCTCTGGTAGACCTGGACAGTTTTTCACAATCAAAATGCAAGGCATGGCAGTGTGGACACTCCACATTCATGGGTCCAAGTGAATGTCTGGGAATTGGCTCCTGATAAGGTGCATGGCCTAGTAGTAATGGCCTTGCAGGTTGATGTGGAGGTAGAGGTACAGGCATAGGTGGAGGCAAAGGTGGCAACATTGGGGGATTCAAGAATGAAGCAGGCAGCAGCAGTGAAGGAGATTGCGTGGGAGAAGGTGGCAATAATGGAACATGGAATATTGGGTCAGGCAGCAGTGGTGATGAAGATTGTGGAGGAGAAAATGGAAATTGTAGAGGAGACACCCTTCCAAACTTATCATAATAATCTGATGGCATAGGAGATGGTGGAAATTGTAAAGCAATCACCCTTCCAAATTCATCATAATAATCTGATGGCAGGGAAGAAGGTGGAAATTGCAAAGAAGACTTGCTCCCATCATCATCATCAGATTCCTCATTCTTTATTTCCCTCCTCAAAGCAATCTCATTATTCCTCTGTTCTTCATACTCAGCAGCCAACAATGCAGCCATTTCCCTATCCATCTGAATTTGTTCCACCTGTGCATCCACTTGAGCTCAATATTGATCAATCCAATCTCCAGACATATTGTTAGCCAATTGATCCAACCTTATCATTTGTTGATGCAAGTTTCTGTCTGCAATGGATAGACGTTGGAGCTCCTCAGCCTCATCTATCTGTGCCTGCTCATCTGCACACTGTTCATTTCTCCACATCTGATGCATCCTGGGAGCCCATCTGTTACATTCATGCAATGCAGCCTCTATATTAATATGTCTGGGTGGATCATGATATTGTGGCTCAGCAGCTAAAGCAGCTTGCTGGGCAGCTGCCTGCCTCTCCAACTCCTGTTCAGCCAGCTGCTGCAATTGTTGATTGGCTGCTTCATCTTCAGCAGCCTGCCTGTTTCTTTCCTGTTCAGCCAGCTGCTGCAATTGCCAATTATGCTGCCTAGCTGTTTCAGCTTCAGCAGCTTGTCTTTGTGCATTCACATGCTGCAGTTGCAGATTATGCTCCCTACTCACTTCAGCCTTCTGCTGTAATATCCTCTCTCTCGCAGCAACAGCCTCAGCAGTTCTCCTTTCCTCTGCAATGCTCTGTAATACTTCCTGCTGATGCTGATATTGCTTAGCTGCCTCAGCTTGTTGTAGCTCCTGAACATGTGCATCATAATCTGCAGTTCTTTCCCTCAATGCAATATGTCCCCTATGCAGATTATTGAGTGCAGGATCTGCTTGACCACCTGAAATATTATGCAATGGTCCCAGTCCCCTCCTTCTCCCTCTCCCCCTTCTTGTTTGTAACTGAGGTGCAGGTGGAACTACAGGAATAGGATTGGACAAAGGTGCATTCCACCCTACTGGCAGTTGAACCTGTGGTATAGCAGAAGCTATATTTGCCCCTATTCCATGGTTTGCCAAAACAGGTCCAGATGGCATCACAGGAGCCCCTCTCCTATGTAATACAGGAGCAGGAGGTACAACAGGCAATTCAAATTGCCTTGGAGCATCCCAATCAGCCAGCATCTGCACCTGTGGTATCTGAGCAGCCAATGCAGCTCCATAGTTCAGTGGAACAATTCCTTCAGCAGGGGCAGTCACTCTGACTCTGCTTCTCCTCTCATCAGGATTGGTCATCTGCAACCTTTCCAGATGGGCTGCATCTCTAATTCTAGCCCTTTCCACTTCTGGAGTAGAAGGTCTACTTTGATTCCTGCAAACACTCTAATCAGCCATCTTATTGCAACAAATGCCAACACCACTCACATGTAATGGTAAAGCCCAACAATAATTTTGTTCAATAGCCAACAATGCAGCACAGCTGAAGTAAGTTCAGCAACAACTTCCTTTAACAGCCAGTTGTCACAACACTCACTATAATCCAGCTGTTTTTTACTTCCAATAAACAATTTCAACACTTTTTGTAATAACAATCACAAATTTGCTATTGGATAACAGATAGCAATTGCAATAGTATCACTATTATAGCCCCAAATGTTGTGTGAAGAGAGGTACTCAATTGATTGTTGTGCACTCTCTCTCCACATGTAAGGAGAAGGCAGCTGTTTGGTCATATTGTGCCCATTCTGGGTGAGGCGTGAAAGTAGGTGTCCACTATATCACAACCAAAATTTTCTGGATGCAGATCTGCCTTTTCAGTATTTGACTTGTTACTGACCTCATTACACATTTCTATTGACATGTTACTGACTTCAATAAATTTGTATTGACCTGTTACTGACTTCAGACTTTTTACTGACCTCATTACAAATTTGTATTGACATGTTACTGACCTCACTACAAATTTGTATTGACATGTTACTGACCTCAATACAAATTTGTATTGACTTGTTACTGACTGGTACTATTGATGCTATATGATGACATTCCAAACCCAGCCGTATTTGTCAAAGCTGACAAATTTTAGTCAGCTCTGACTAATGCCATCATTTCTGACCAAGCCTGACAAATTTTAGATAATTGCATCAACCATCACTCTCATCATTCCCACAAAATGACTGTAGCATATGTTATGCAGGTTGTCACCTATTTTTAGCCCTGATCCCATCATTCCATCACTCCCACAAAACAGTCATAGCATATGTAATAGACGAGCTTATGACCCATGCCTTTGTTATGGTGTTTGCTTGCTTTGCTCGCTCACCCTGACACCGGCATGGGCCAGCTCACATATATGTAACACAATGCTTAATCCCACTGCAGTTACTCAACTCTTCAGTTGGCTTTGGACCTTTGGCCCAAAGTCAATGTTTGGGGGTTTATGGTCACACAACTCTTTAGTTGACTTTTAAATAGTACACAACTCTTCGGTTGACTTGGGACCGTTGGCCCCAAGTCAACATGGGGGGGTTGTGGCATTTATCCCCATCTCCCCCATCCCCATCCCTATCCCCATCTCTATCTCTCTCTCCATCTCCATCTCTTCCTTTCCCTTTCCCTTCCCCATACCCACACCCATACCCACACCCATACCCATCCCCATACCCATCCCCATACCCATCCCCACCTCTCTCTTCCTCATCTCTCCCTCCCCCTTCCTCATCTCCTTCCCCCCCATCTCCCCCATCTCTATTCCCATCTCCCCCATCTCCATCTCCATCTCCATCTCCATCTCCCCCTTCCCCTTCCCCTTCCTCTTTCCCACCTCCCCCTTTCCCCTTCCCATCCCCCCTCTCACTCTTCCATGTCCCCCTCCCCCCTCTACACCCCCTCATACCCCCTCTACACCCCTCACACCTCTTCTCTGTTGGAGCAGACTACATACGCTGCACAGAGGAAGAGACGACACATTCCTTATAACCTACCTGGGGTTTAGTTAGTCTTAGAGCTAGGGTTTAGCAGAGGTAAGAACACTGTATATCTACTACAGTACAGGTTCTCCTTATATACATAATAGTAAGGATGTCACATGACTCAGGAATGTGTTTACCACATGTATGCGCAGTAACATGTGTGTGCTGCATGCATTGCCTCATGTATGCAGCATGCATCGGAATTTAATTTCAACACCCCCCCTCAAACTGTACAGCGCTCTAAGCAGCTAAGTTTGAATCTCAAATGTAATTCTGAGAGAGTCTCTAAATTTCCTGAATAAGACGGTGCCAAGGTTCTTTGTGAACATGTCAGCTGGATTATCACTTCCAGGAATGAAAACGACCATGACTTTGTCATTTTCTATGCATTCGCGGGTATAGTGGTAGCGAATGTCTATATGTTTTGTCCTTCTTTCCTGAACTGGATTTGATCCGATAAAGATGGATCCCTGATTGTCAGCACAGATTGGTATGCGCTTCAGCATATATCCGAGTTCCTGGAATAAGGACTCTATCCACACTATCTATCGACAAGTGTCGGAGAGAGCCATATATTCGGCTTCTGTGGATGACAGTGCTACAGTTTTTTGTAAACGGGACTGCCAGCACACAATGCCACTCATTAGAGTAGCAAAGTAACCTGTTGTAGATCAGCATTTGACAGTGTCAGCTGCCCAATCAGAATCTGTGAAGGCCTGTAGCCCCTCAGACTTCTTGCCATCGTAGACAATGTTATATTTCTGGGTTCCCACCAGATAGCACATGATGTACATCGCTTTGTCTAGATGTTCTTGGCTAGGATTAGCCGAGAATTGCAACATCTTGATTACTGCATAAGCAATATCAGATCGTGTTCCAAGCATCAGATACAATAAAGATCCAATCACAGACTGATATTTTGATCTAAGCGCTGCGTTGGGTGTTGCTGTGTTTTCTGACAGTCTGTAACCAGTCAGGAGTAGAGTGGGGGTCGCTTTGGCATTTGTCATCTCAAATCTCTCAAGCACTTTGGCGAGATAATCAGTTTGATCGAGTTTGACTTTGCTTGCAGTCTGGGTGATGCGCATGCCTAAGAATTCCATGACTTTTTCAGTACTATGGCACTCCCAATGCTTCAGACAAGCATTCTTCTTTTCATCCACAAGTTTCTTGTTCTTCCCCATGAACAAGCCATCATCAACATAGACGAGTGCAATAACAATGCTGCCTGTCTTAGGATCCTTGTGTATGAAAATGCCGGCATCGGAGCTGGCGCACACAAACCCACCCAATGGTGTGCATGAATGCCTCTAACTCTTTCCACCATGCAAGTGAGGCTTGTTTAAGGCCATACAATGCTCAGCATAAGTGCATTACTTTGCACTCTTTTCCCTTGAGTCTGAAACCCTCAGGTTGATCCATATAGATCTCCTCGTTTAGTTTGCTGTACAAAAATGCGGTTTTTACATCTAGGCTGGTCATATACATGCCCTCTAGAGACACAAGTGCAAACATGAGGTGTATGGTCTCGTAGCGGACTACTGGTGAGAAAATCTCATCAAAGTCAACACCTTCGACTTGTGAAAAGCCTTTGGCCACGAGTCTGGCTCATTTTCTTCCATCCAATTTTACGGAGAAAACCCATCTATTTTTGATCATTTTTCGATCATGTGGAAGATCGATGATGTCATAGACTTGTCTCTTATGAAGAGCCTCTAATTCTTCATGACAAGCTTGTTTCCACTCACGTTGCTGCTGCCGTGGTAGGTGCACAATATCGCGAAAGTGGTTTGGAACTTGGCTTATTTCGCTCAATGGTTTAACTGCTTTTGACAACAGCCAGCAAATAAGCTTATCTCCTCCTTCCTTGGTTATCTTTTTAATATAACCTGCTTCATCTGGTTCCCCCATTGGGTGATCATGTTCTTGATCATTGGAATTGGGCATACTCTCGTGGGGTGCCGAACTCGGTCCAGCAACCAGTTCTTTCTGTTGAGATTGTGGTCGTGTTCGGTTATGATCTGAATCTTGACCTACAGATCTCTTCCAATATTGATCACATGCAATGTCTCTCTCTATGTCAGAGGGGAGTTGCTTCTCTCCATAGGTATTGCCAGGACGGTTTGAAATGTTCCTCTGCCTGCCTGATCAATGGGGCAATTGCTGCCATTCCTGTTGATCATCACGTCTTGGACAAAAGTCCTCAGTGGTTACTGGAGGCGGCAGAGGAGGAGCATCTGTCACATCGTCATGTGCCTTTTGCTCACTTGGTACATCATCATCATTATTTTCTGATGATGGAGGAAGGGGCAGATCTTGTGGTGGTATAGAAGCATCGCCATCCATTCCAGATGAGTGGTCATCATCTTCTGGTTCTGGAGGTGGAAAATCACCAAGGTCCATATTGGCAGGAGTTTTAGCTCCGGGACAGCATGGGAACAATATTTCATCAAATAGTGCCATGGCACCAATGAATATTGTGCCACTAGGTCACATGAAATGGTATGCTTTAATGCCATCTTCTAATCCAAGGTACATCATCAACTCCGATCGAGGAGCCAATGTGTTTGGATGCTTCTCCTTGGGTAGGTAGATGTAAGCACCACAACCAAAAACCTTCAGATTATTTAGATCTGGGTGGACCTTTGTCAGGTCCTCAACCAGTGTCAGCCATTTAAGGCGCCTTATCTGGGTTCGATTGTAGAGGTGTGTGGCATGTTCAATGCAAAATTTCCACCATGATTGTGGTAGACTTGTGGTAAATTGCAGGGTTTGCAACTTTTCCATTATTGTCCTTATGGCATGCTCTGCACGCCCATTCTGTTGGTGAACATGGGGTGCAGACATCTCTATTTTGATGCCAAAGTCCTTGAGCACATTTTGTAGCTCATGATCTTTGAACTCCCCCCCTGGATCAACATGCCAGCGCTTGATTGTAGCGCCGTACTGCGTCAAAGCCACTGCCCGAAATTGTCTGATGGCCACAGCAGTGTCAGATTTCTTTCTAAGGCATTGGACCCAGATATGTGATGTCTTGTCATCCAGAAATACAATAAAGTATTTATGTTTATGGTACGATAGTACTGGGAGTTCCTTCAGATCAGAATGTATTAATTCAAAGGGTCTTTCTGCATGTGAATCTGATTCAGGAAAAGATTTTGAGGTCATTTTCCCTTCAGCGCACCATGGACATATAATTTTGTCTTTAGGAATAATTAAATTCCTCAGGAATTTTATGGTGCTATTAGGCATCTTCCCTAGCGCCTCTTTGGATGGGTGTCCAAGTCGCTTATGCCAAGTTGAGTAGTCTGCGACATACATTGTCGCAACATTGATTCCCTCGGTGCTCAATATATGAGTCCGAGCCCAATAAATAGTGTCACATTTCATAAGAGGGACACAATCCATAATTGGGTTTCCTTGCTTGAAAAATGAAATGTGTGCAGAGGAACCACGCACGTCACTTCCGTCTTGCAAGAAGATGCCCATTGACAGTAATCAAGCATTACAGTTGGGTATGTAGTAGATGGGGTATAATTGTGTTTCACACGTCTCTGACTTCCCGTGACATACCACCTGATGTCTAATGAAGACTGCTCCTTTCCCTACTATATGAGTAGTACCCATGGCTGTTTGAACCAGGGTAGAGTCCTTTCTCGGTAAAGGCTTGTAAGAAGCAAAATCTTTCATTTCACCAGTGAAGTGTTTTGATGCACCTGAATCCATGATCCAGTTGGCACCTTTCTTACAATTTCCATTTGCACACATAACACATATATTAAGATGTAAATTGTTCCATGATACATTTAGTAGCGGTAAAATTTCACATGAAAAGTTTGCTGTGATCATTGGAATATTAATTCTTGTGCTTGTGGCAGGGAAAAGGACTGACCTTTCATCATATGTACCTGTTTCAAGCAGTTCATCGACGAGCATTTCGTCAATGGTTTTCCATACTTCCTCATCAGAAACCACAGGCTCCAATCCAAGGGAGACACTATTGTGTTCTACCTCTACGATCCTTGGTTCTGGTTCAATCCTCCTCCTCTTACCTTCTCGCACCGTTAGGTGCTCTTCCAGTAGTCACAGATTTTTTGTGCTGCACAGGAGATTCATTTGCTCGAGGGTGTCTCGAGCCTGCTGATATTCAGTGTAGACCGAATATCCGAATGAGAGGTAGAGGCTGCGCCCATGTATGCCTGTGCAGGCAGTCGGCGGCTAGAATCCCTTGTGGAAGTATGTTCATGCTTCTCGATGTGCTGGATGAGCGGCATTGGTGGTATGATGGTGCCATTACCATTTATAGTAGTAAAGGCATGTGAGGTGAGGTGGGTATGTTTCTCTTTAGGCTTTTCCTCTTTAGTCTTTTTGTCCCCATGTCGTCCACGCTTTCGGAACGAATCTCCATTGTTGCCCTGAGATTGCCATTAGGGGTTTTCCCCTTTGCGCTTGACAGCGGAAAGCTTGGTGGCCTGAGGTGGGCCAATGGGCTTTCCAACTGCTGTGCACCATGAGGCCTCAGTGACAATGGAATCCTTGACATGTTTAAATGTCAAGGCTCTAGTAGCAGTCATGTTAAGGACCATGGCAGATAGAGAATCGTACTTGCATGGCATTGCAGTGAGTAGAATCATTGCCTGTACTAATTCGGGGATGGCGACGTTGGCAGCTGTAAGGCGCTCAAATTTGTCAGCCATTTTGGCAATCTCTGGCACAGGATTCACAGCTGGAATTTTGATTGCAATTGCAGACCTAAAGTCTGCAAAGACTTGGGAGGGGCCATCGACACCATAATCGGTGCAGATGAGATCCCACACCTCCTCAGCAGTGTCCTTGGTGTTGGCATGCTGCCAAATAGAGAGGGCCAGGCAGAGCACTAGGCTACCAATAGCCTGGTCATTCTTGTTGCTCCAGGTCTGGAGCTTGGCATTAGCATCCGCTACTAGTGCAGCATTCATTGCCGTCAAAGGAGGTGCCAGAGGTGGTTTTAGTTCCATCCCACTAGTTATTTGCCAGAGGATCTGAGACCTGAGCCATGCCTTTATTGAGTCAGCCCATTGAATGTAGTTAGAGCCGTCGAAAGTTTGTATGAGTTTTTCAAGAGTTGAAGACATGATGTTGTAGTGGCAGCTGGTAAAAGTGCTCAATCAGTCCTCTATTCAAGAAAACACGTTCCATAATCTCAGGCAAAAACACTCCTTCAGAGTGGTTAACCCTAGTCAACCTGGGTTTTTAAATGCAGCTCACAGGGAGTGCAATGCAGCTCACGAAGAGCGCAAGGTTACAATTTGGAGACAATGAAGTCAATGTCATTCGCAGCCAGTTAAGGTGCATTCGTGACGTGCCCAGCAGGGCCCATAACCTGTTGGAGCAGACTACATATGCTGCACAGAGGAAGAGATGACATGTTCCTTATAACCTACCTGGGGTTTAGTTAGTCTTAGAGCTAGGGTTTAGCAGAGGTAAGAACACTGTATATCTACTACAGTACAGGTTCTCCTTATATACATAATAGTAAGGATGTCACATGACTCAGGAATGTGTTTACCACATGTATGCGCAGTAAGCGCAGTAACATGTGTGTGCTGCATGCATTGCCTCATGTATGCAGCATGCATTGGAATTTAATTTCAACATTCTCCATCCCCCTCCTGCCCACCCCCTCACACCCCCTGCCCACCCCTGCCCACCCCTCACACTCTCCTCACACTCCCTCACACTCTCCTCCACACTCAGCTCACTTGCGAAGTTTCAAACTCCACTTCAAACTCAGCTGCAGCTCACCTCTACATATGCGACAACCACATTTTGAAGCCCAGCTATATTAGTCAGAGCTGACAAGTTTTAGTCAGCTCTGACTAATGCTGACACATTTTGCACAGCTCTGACAAATTTTAGATAATCCCATCAACCCATCATTCCCACAAAATGACCATAGCATATGTTATGCATGTCCTCCCAATCAATCACCGATCTTAGCCAAAAAATTCCCCCCTTTAGCTGATGCCATCACGCCATCACTCCCACAAAACAACTGTAGCATATGTAATAGACGAGCTTATGACCCATGCCTTTGTCATGGCATTCACTCGCTTTGCTCGCTCAGCCTGACACCGGCATGGGCCAGCTCGCGTATATGTAACACAATGCTTAATCCCACTACAGTTACTCAACTCTTCAGTTGCCTTTGGACCTTTGGCCTAAAGTCAATGTTTGGGGGTTCGTGGTGACACAACTCTTTATTTGACTTTTAGATACAATAGTACACAACTCTTCAGTTCACTTGGGACCCTTGGCCCCAAGTCAATGTGGGGGGGTTGTGGTGTTTATCCCCATTCCAATCTCTATCTCTCTCTCCATCTCCATCTCTCCCTTTCCCTTTCTCTTTCCCATACCCATACCCATCCCCATCCCCATCCCCACCCTCATCCCCACCTCTCTCTTCCTCATCCCCACCTCTCTCTTCCTCATCTCCCCCTCCCCCTTCCTCATCTCCCCCTCCTCCTTCCTCATCTCCCCCATCTCCCCCATCTCTATCCCCATCTCCCCCATCTCCATCTCCCCCTTACTCATCTCCATCTCCTGCTTCTCCACCTCCCCCTTCTCCCTCCCCATCCCCCTCTCACTTTCCCATGTCCCCCTCCCCCCTCTACACCCTCTCATACCCCCTCCCCACCCCTCATACCTCTCCTCCATCCCCCTCTTGCCCACCCCCTCACACCCCCTCACGCCCCACCCCACCCCTCACACTCCCCTCATACTCCTCTCCACACTCAGCTCACTTGCGAAGTTTCAAACTCCACTTCAAACTCAGCTGCAGCTCACTTCTACATATGCTATGACCACATTTTGAAGCCCAGCTATATTAGTCAGAGCTGACAAATTTTAGTCAGCTCTGACTAATGCCATCATTTCTGACAAATTTTGCACAGCTCTGACAAATTTTGCACAGCTCTGACCAAGCCTGACAAAGCCTGACAAATTTTAGATAATCCCATCAACCCATCATTCCCACAAAATGACCATAGCATATGTTGTGCGCGTCGTCCCCATCAATCACCGATCTCAGCCGAAAAATTCCCCCCTTTAGCTGATGCCATCACACCATCACTCCGACAAAACAACTGTAACATATGTAATAGATAAAATAAAATAAAATAAAATAAAATATTATTATATAATAGAAATGCTAGGAGACTGTTTCCTAACAGAGAGGAGGAGGAAGGGGTAGGTATGTCTTTAGCCACTTCAGAAGGGTCTGGAGAAGGAACAGTCATAGAATAAGACTCATCCTCTAGTCAATCAACAGACAGAACTTCGAAGTGGTTATGGACAGGCAACGAGGGCATACTGTTCACTCATTGTAAATGGACAAATCCTGTTCCTCAGCCTCTTCTTTAATCTCCTCTTTCTCCAACTCTTCAACATCTGCAAGTGCCAACAGATTTTGGAGGAGTTCATCTCGTCCCTCAGGAATAAGTTTACAAATGTCTTGGTGGTGGGGACAGTTTTGAGCCATGTGTCCAGTTTCCCCATAGCAGTAGCAGAGATCTAGCCTGCAAGCTCAGCTATGGGCTACATTGACATTCATTGGAGCAGGGGTATTGGAGTTCAGCGCTGAGTGTTTGGCACATAGGGATGGGGTTAGGATGAGGGAGTGCTTGATTAAAGGTGTGGGGAACACCTGTGGTGGTAGGAGTACAGACAGCCACAGTGAATGCCACATTTGTGAGTCAGTTCTCATCACAGAGGGAAGCAGCCTCATACCATGCATTTATTTTATCATCTGCTGGGCGTTCTTCCAGCATCTGTGCAATCTGGTCTTGGATTTCCTAGTGAAGACCTCAACAAAACTTCACCACCATGGGTAACCCACTCCCATACCTCGCCATGTCCACCAGGTCTCAAAATTCATCAATGTAATTGTCCACAGATCAACATGGTTGGTAGTAGAAGGTGGATTTGAGGCATGTTATGGCTCATTGGCATTTATTGAGGGGGCAGAAATGTTGTATAAACTTGTCATGAAAGTTCCCCTAGGTAGAGAATGCAAGGGAGCCACATTCCTTGGTTTGGCATAATATACAGTTGACATAGAGATCGGCACACTCCAATTTCATGTATGTCAGATCCCAATAAATTTTAGCAGCATCATCCACAAATTGGTTAGGGTGTAGACTGATGTATTACTCACATGAATTGAAGAAGAAACATCTGTGGGAATGCACACCATTAAATTCAGCAGGGAGCACTAGTTTAATGTGCATGTCTTTGTTTGGGTGTGCAGGAGTTGAAATGGGCAGGATGGGTTTTAACTGGAGAGTTCTAATGAAGGTTTCAATGGTAGAAGTAACTGTGTCAATTTGTGCATGAATTCCAGCAACATTGCCTTCAAGCACATTGATGTGCTCTGGGGCATCCATGGCGCTAGGTGGCAGGTCGGGTGAAACATGGTGTGTACTAGAGGTGGGAGTGTCTGAGACAGTGTGTAGGGAGTCTGAGGAGCTCTGGGAGTCATCTTATACTCTGTACCTGCCTATCTTGGCAGAGTGTCCAAGATTTCGAGCCTTAAGGGAGAGTTTTCTACTATAAGGGCAACCTCAAAGCCTTACTTAATAGTGAGCTAACAGAGGGGAATCCAAAGTTAATATTATACTACATAATACAGACACTCCAGGCATATCTAACAGAGGGGAATACAAAGAGAAAACTCTAAGGATCCATCTGTTGATGCCCAGTATATGTGATAGACCCAAAAATCAAATAGTAGGCTAAGAATAGCAAAAAGGTGGAAATAGGTGGATCAAGCTGTGGAGTGATGTCACCTTGATGGGTAAACATCCAGAAGCAGTCCCACCTCTAAGAATGGAATTGTCAACATGTACCAACATAAAAAAAACCAAAATATAGTCATAAAATAGGAATAAAATCATAGAAAATCATAGAAAGGCAGAATAGGGTGAAATAATATATATATAAAATGGGATAAACACAGAAAATTGCCCAGATGCCTGGGATGTCTTTCTTTCCCCATACAAACTCAGCCTCACCTATGATCCTTTGATGCACATCCCTCTACAATCAGCTAATGGTGGCATTGACCAAAGTCTAGGTTTAGCATGGAACATACCTTGCAAAGTCAGTAGCATCACCCTCTACATGCAAATCCACATCATCTGAGATCCAGCCTATGACATTCTGCTTGGATGACCATTCAACATTTTCACAGAAAGTATAGTAAAGAACTATTGAAATAAAGTACAAACAATAACCATTTTCGATTTAAATTTGACACAATCTTGGGCTATTCTGACTATCTCCCAATCCAGTCATCAAAGAAGAGTAGTTCGTGAAGATTTTTGCAACTTGAGAATAACATTTCAAAGAATAACCTGTTGAAATTAAATCCTGATACATGCTGCATACATGAGGCCATGCATGCAGCACACACATGTTACTGCGCTTACTGCGCATACATGTGGTAAACACATTCCCGAGTCATGTGACATCCTTACTATTATGTATATAAGGAGAACCTGTACTGTAGTAGATATACAGTGTTCTTACCTCTGCTAAACCCTAGCTCTAAGACTAACTAAACCCCAGGTAGGTTATAAGGAACGTGTCGTCTCTTCCTCTGTGCAGCGTATGTAGTCTGCTCCAACAGGTTATGGGCCCTGCTGGGCACGTCGCGAATGCGCCTTAACTGGCTGCGAACGACATTGACTTCATTGTCTCCAAATTGTAACCTTGTGCTCTTCATGAGCTGCATTGCGCTCCCTGCGAGCTGCATTTAAAAACCCAGGTTGACTAGGGTTAACCACTCTGAAGGAGTGTTTTTGCCTGAGATTATGGAACGTGTTTTCTTGAATAGAGGACTGATTGAGCACTTTTACCAGCTGCCACTATAACATCATGTCTTCAACTCTTGAAAAACTCATACAAACTTTCGACGGCTCTAACTACATTCAATGGGCCGACTCAATGAAGGCATGGCTCAGGTCTCAGGGCCTCTGGCAAATAACTAGCGGGATGGAACTAAAACCACCCCTGGTGCCTCCTTTGATGGCGACAAATGCTGCACTAGTAGCAGAAGCTAATGCCAAGCTCCAGACCTGGAACAATAAGAATGACCAGGGGATTGGTAGCCTAGTGCTCCACCTGGCCCCCTCTATTCGGCAGTGTGCCAACACCAAGGACACTGCTGAGGAGGTGTGGGATCTCATCTGCACCGACTATGTTGTCGATGGCCCCTCCCAAGTCTTTGTGGACTTTAGGTCTGCAATTGCAATCAAAATTCCAGCTGTGAATCCTGCGCCAGAGATTGCCAAAATGGCTGATAAATTCGAGCGCCTTACGGCTGCAAATGTCGCCATCCCCGAATTAGTACAGGCAATGATTCTACTTGCTGCAATGCCACGCGAGTACGATTCTCTATCTGCCACGGTCCTTAACACGACCGCTACTAGAGCTTTGACATTTAAACATGTCAAGGACTCCATTGTTGCTGAGGCCTCATGTTGCACAGCAGTTGGAAAGCCCATCAGCCCACCTCAGGCCACCAAGCTTTCTGCTGTCAAGCGCAAAGGGGGAAACCCCAAATGGCAATCCCAGGGCAACAATGGAGATTCATCCCGAAAGCATGGACGACATGGGGACAAAAAGACTGAAGAGGAAAAACCTAAAGAGAAACATTCCCACCTCGCCTCACAAGCCTTTACTACTATAAATGGTAATGGCACCATCATACCACCGATGCCGCTCATCCAGCGCATCGAGAAGTGTGAACATACTCCCACAAGGGATCCTCGCCGCCGACCACCTGCACAGGCATACATGGGCGCGGCCTCTACCTCTCATTCGGTCTATACCGAATATCAGCAGGCTCGAGACACCCTTGAGCAAATGAATCTCCCATGCAGCGCAAAAAATCTGCGACCGCTGGAAGAGCACCTAACAGTGCGAGAAGGTAAGAGGAGGAGGATTGAACCAGAACCAAGGATCGTAGAGGTAGAAGACGATAGCGTCTCCCTTGGATCGGAACCTGCCATTTCTGATGAAGAAGTATGGAAAGCCATTGACGAAATGCTCGTCGATGAACCGCTTGAAACAGGTACATATGATGAAAGGTCAGTCCTTTTCCCTGCCACAAGCACAAGAATTAACATTCCATTGATCACAGCAAACTTTTCATGTGAAATTTTACCGCTACTAAATGTATCATGGAACAATTTACATCTTAATATATGTGTTACGTGTGCAAATGGAAATTGTAAGAAAGGTGCCAACTGCATCATGGATTCAGGCGCATCAAAACACTTCACTGGTGAAATTAAAGATTTTGCTTCTTACGAGCCTTTACCGAGAAAGGACTCTACCCTGGTTCAAACAGCCACAAGTACTACTCATATAGTAGGGAAAGGAGCAGTCTTCATTAGACATCAGGTAGTATGTCATGGGAAGTCAGAGACGCATGAAACACGATTATACCCCGTCTACTACATACCCAACTGTAATGCTCGATTACTGTCAATGGGCGTCTTCTTGCAAGATGGAAGTGACGTGCATGGTTCCTCCGCACACATTTCATTTTTCAAGCAAGGAAACCCAATTATGGATTGCGTCCCTCTTATGAAACGTGACACTATTTATTGGGCTTGGACTCATATATTGAGCACTAAGGGAATCAATGTTGCGACAATGTATGTCGCAGACTACTCGACTTGGCATAAGCGACTTGGACACCCATCCAAAGAGGCGCTAGGGAAGATGCCTAATAGCACCATAAAATTCCCAAGGAATTTAATTATTCCTAAAGACAAAATTATATGTCCAGGGTGCGCTGAAGGGAAAATGACCTCAAAATCTTTTCCTGAATCAGATTCACATGCAGAAAGACCCTTTGAATTAATACATTCTGATCTGAAGGAACTCCCAGTACTATCGTACCATAAACATAAATACTTTATTGTATTTCTGGATGACAAGACGTCACATATCTGGGTCCAATGCCTTAAAAAGAAATCTGACGCTGCTGCGGCCATCAGACAATTTCGGGCAGTGGCTCTGACACAGTATGGCACTACAATCAAGCGCTAACATGTTGATCCAGGGGGGGAGTTCAAAGATCATGAGCTACAAAATGTGCTCAAGGACTTTGGCATCAAAATAGAGATGTCTGCACCCCACATTCACCAACAGAATGGGCACGCAGAGCATGCCATAAGGACAATAATGGAAAAGTTGCAAACCCTGCAATTTACCGCATGTCTACCACAATCATGGTGGGAATTTTGCATTGAACATGCAACACACCTATACAACCGAACCCCGATAAGGCGCCTGAAATGGCTGACACTGGTTGAGGACCTGACAAAGGTCTGCCCAGGTCTAAACAATCTGAAGGTTTTTGGTTGTGGTGCTTATGTCTACCTACCCAAGGAGAAGCGTCCAAACACATTGGCTCCTCGATCGGAGTTGATGATGTACCTTGGATTAGAAGATGGCATTAAAGCATACTGTTTCATGTGACCTAGTGGCGCAATATTCATTGGTGCTATGGCACTATTTGATGAAACATTGTTCCCATGCTGTCCCGGAGCTAACACTCCTGCCAATACGGACCTTGGTGATTTTCCACCTCCAGAACCAGAAGATGATGACCACTCATCTGGAATGGATGGCGATAATTCTATACCACCACAAGATCCGCCCCTTCCTCCATCATCAGAAAATGATGATGATGATGTACCAAGTGAGCAAAAGGTGCATGACGATGTGACAGATGCTCCTCCTCTGCCGCCTCCAGTAACCACTGAGGACTTTTGTCCAAGACATGATGATCAACAGGAATGGCAGCAATTGCCCCGTCGATCAGGCAGGCAGAGGAACATCCCAAACCGTCCTAGCAATACCTATGGAGAGAAGTGACTCCCCTCTGACATAGAGAGAGACATTGCACGTGATCGATATTGGAAGAGATCTGTGGGTCAAGATTCGGATCATAACCAAACACGACCACAATCTCAACAGAAAGAACCAGTTGCTGGACTGAGTTTGGCACCCCACGAGAGTGTGCCCGATTCCAATGATTAAGAACATGATCACCCAATGGGGGAACCGGACGAAGCAGGTTATATTAAAAAGATAACCAAGGAAGGAGGAGATAAGCTTATTCGCTGGCTGTTGTCAAAAGCAGTCAAACCATTGAGCGAAATAAGCCAAGTTCCAAACCACTTTCACGATATTGCATGCCTACCCCGGCAGCAGCAACGTGAGTGGAAACAAGCTTGTCATGAAGAATTAGAGGCTCTTCATAAGCGACAAGTCTATGACATCATCGATCTTCCACATGATCGAAAAATGATCAAAAATAGATGGGTTTTCTCTGTAAAATTGGATGGAAGAAAACGAGCCAGACTCATGGCCCAAGGCTTTTCACAAGTCGAAGGCATTGACCTTGATGAGATTTTCTCACCAGTAGTCCGCTATGAGACCGTACGCCTCATGTTTGCACTTGCATCTCTAGAGGGCATGTATATGACCGGCCTAGATGTAAAAACAGCATTTTTATATGGCAAACTAGATGAGGATATCTATATGGATCAACCCGAGGGTTTCAGACTCGAGGGAAAAGAGCGCAAAGTATTGCGCTTACGCCGAGCATTGTATGGCTTTAAACAAGCCTCACTTGCATGGTGGAAAGAGCTAGAGGCATTTATGTGCACCATTGGGTTCGTGCGCGCCAGCTCCGATGCCGGCATTTTCATACACAAGGATCCTAAGACAGGCAGCATTGTTATTGCACTCATCTATGTTGATGATGTCTTGTTCATGGGGAAGAACAAGAAACTTGTGGATGAAAAGAAAAATGCTTGTCTAAAGCATTGGGAGTGCCGTAGTACTGAAAAAGTCACGGAATTCTTAGGCATGCACGTCACCCAGACTGCAAGCAAAGTCAAACTTGATCAAATTGAATATCTTGCCAAAGTGCTTGAGAGATTTGAAATGACAAATGCCAAAGTGACCCCCACTCTACTCCCGACTGGTTACAGACCATCGGAAAACACAGCAATGCCCAACGCAATGCTTAGATCAAAATATCAGTCTGTGATCAGATCTTTATTGTATCTGATGCTCGGAACGCGACCTGATATCGCTTATGCGGTAATCAAGATGTTGCAATTCTCAGCTAATCCTAGCCAAGAACATCTAGACAAAGTGATGTACATCATGCGCTAACTGGTGGGAACCCAGAAATATAACATTGTCTACGATGGTGAGAAGTCCGAGGGGCTACAGGCCTTCACAGATTCTGATTGGGCAGCTGACACTGTCAAACGCCAATCTACAATGGGTTACTTTGCTACTCTAGCAAGTGGCATTGTGTGCTGGCAGTCCCGTTTACAAAAAACTGTAGCACTGTCATCCACAGAAGCCGAAAATATGGCTCTCTCTGACACTTGTCGACAGATAGTGTGGATAGAGTCCTTATTCCAGGAACTTGGATATGTACTGAAGTGCATACCAATCTGTGCTGATAATCAGGGATCCATCTTTATCGGATCAAATCCAGTTCAGGAAAGAAGGACCAAACATATAGACATTCGTTACCACTATACCCATGAATGCATAGAAAATGACAAAGTCATGGTCGTTTTCATTCCTGGAAATGATAATCCAGCTGACATGTTCACAAAGAACCTTGGCGCTGTCTTATTCAGGAAATTTAGAGACTCTCTTGGAATTACTTTCAAGATTCAAACTTAGCTGCTTAGAGCGCTGTACAGTTTGAGGGGGGATGTTGAAATTAAATCCTGATACATGCTGCATACATGAGGCCATGCATGCAGCACACACATGTTACTGCGCTTACTGCGCATACATGTGGTAAACACATTCCTGAGTCATGTGACATCCTTACTATTATGTATATAAGGAGAACCTGTACTGTAGTAGATATACAGTGTTCTTACCTCTGCTAAACCCTAGCTCTAAGACTAACTAAACCCCAGGTAGGTTATAAGGAATGTGTCGTCTCTTCCTCTGTGCAGCATATGTAGTCTGCTCCAACATAACCAGTGTGCTCTCATCATCTCTTTCAACCATTCTAATTCTTTTCTAATTATCGAGTACACTGCGAATGTTCCTGATATGGACTCCTTAAACTCCTCAAATGCCCCTTCCTTTTCTTTGATACTTGCAAACTTATATTTAATGGCTAGCCATCAGTATGCAACATTCTTATTGGTTTTGATGGCTACCCCTATGCACAACTCTACTATCATTTCCCCTTCCAACATCTTGTCAACTGACTCTCTATACCCAATCTTCACAGCATTGAAGAAGAAATACAAACTAGTTGCACAGAAAGTTCAACCAGTTATCACTGCACTACCTGATCAATTTTGCATTATTCAAACAATCACTGGCGACCCCCTTGAGAACATGCCAAAACTCAATCCTCATCCCTTATCATTTATGCCCTCTCCCTGATATACACTCGAACACCAAGCTATTATCGACAAAAAACCATCCTGGCAATTTCCTATGGCCAGAAGAATGGAAACTTATGCACAATTTTATTCAAAATCACAAAATGGCTGTTGCATGGACCAAACAAAAATGAGGAAGTTTTTGCCCTGACTTCTTGCCTCCTATCAAATTTCCCATCATTCCTCATACTCCTTGGGTTGAACATAATATCCCTATACCTCCTGGTCTGTATGACCAGATCTGTGAAATGCTAAAAAAGAAGATCGAAGCAGGAGTATACAAGTTGTCAAACTCATCATATCAATCACAATAGTTTTGCATTGCAAAAAACGATACGAAATCACTTTGAATTGTCCACAGTCTCAAATCACTAAACCAAGTAATGATATAGCACTCAGGTGTGGTACCAATACCCAAACATTTAGCAGATCAATTTAGTGGATGATCTTGCAGAGGAATGTTAGATCTCTACATGGCCTTTGATAAAAGGAAAGTAGCAGAATCATCTTGTGATATAATGATGTTTCAGACACCTTTCAGAGCACTTCATATCATTACCCTACCAATGGGTTGGATGAATTCAGCACCAATCATGCATGATGATGTCACCCACATCCTACACCCTGAAATTTCTGATGTCACTATTCCCTATATTGATGATGTACCTATCAAAGGTCCTAAATCTCACTACCAACTTCATAAAGGTGACTACAAAACTATCTCCAATAACACAGGCATTCAACGATTTGTCTGAGAACACTTAAAAAACCTCAACAAGGTAGTTCAATGCATGAAGTATTGCAGAGGAACATTTTCTGGTCCTAAACTCTACCTTTTCATCCCCAAAATAATCATTTTAGAGCATCAATGCAACATCAAAGGTCATATGGCTGATCCCACTTGCATCACAGCAGTTAGCAAATGGGGACCTTGTCGAAGCCTGACAGAAGTTAAAGTGTTCTTAGGAACTATTGGAGTCTGTCATATCTTTATTTATGTATTTTGCTCAATGTGCTTCAGTGCTGATTCAACTCACTCAAAAAGATGTTCCTTTCAAATTCAGACCAAAACAAATAGCAGCACAGGAAGATTTGGAGGAAGCTTTAATCAACTCTCCAGCAATTTGAGCAGTTGACTACTCATCCCCCACCCCAGTTATCCTATCAGTCAACACTTTGTACATTGCTATTGGTTTCTTTCTCACTCAATGCGATCCCAACAACCCTCAAAAATGGTATTACAGTCAATTTGGCTCAATCATGCTTAATGACTGCGAATCTCACTTTTCACAAGCTAAACTCAAAATCTACAGACTCTATCATGCTCTCAGTGCACTGGAACTTTATCTCATTGGCATACAAAATCTTATCATCAAAGTCAATGCAAGGTATATCAATGGCATGATCTTGAATCCTGATATCATGCCTAGTGCTAGCATTAATCGATGGATAGTATCAATTCTAACTTTCCACTTCACGTTAGTCCATGTGGCAGAGACACACCATGGTCCAGACTGTAGGGGAAAAAAAAAGTGCCCCAGGCATCTGGGCAATTTTCTGCATTTGTCCCATATTTTTTTACATTTTATTTCACCCTATTCTGCCTTTTCTATGATTTTCTATTTATTCCTATTTTATTATTATATTTTGGTTTTTTCCATGTTGGTACATGTTGACAGTTCTATTCTTAGAGGTGGGACCCCTTCTGGATGTTTACCCATCAAGGTGACATCATTCCACAGCTTGATCTGCCTATTTCCATCTTTTTGCTATTTTTAGCTTACTATTTGATTTTCAGGTCTATCACATATACTGGGCATTGACAGATGGGTCCTTGAAGTTTTCTCTTTGGATTTACCTCTGTTAGGTGTGCCCGAAGTGTCTGTATTATGTAGTATAATATTAACTTTGGATTCCCCTCTGTTAGCTCACTCCTAAATGAGGCTTTGAGATTGCCCTTACAATTTCAGCATGGAAACCATTCTGCTAATCGGACTCTGACTATTTGATGGAACTTGCAACTCCATCATTATGCAAGTCACAAAACTCCCAGTCACTTTTCCATATGGTGAAGTGTTCAATCTGACATTTTTTGTAACCCTACTCAACTGTTCCTGTTCTGCAGTCCTTGGTTATAACTGGCTGAATCAATACAATCCATTGATTAACTGGTCTTCTGGCCAAATAACTTTCTGCTCTGCAGATCATAGAGGTCCAGCACCCCTTTCTGATCCTCCAACTTCCAAGTCACCTCCAAACCTTCCAGTGGAAACCCACTTACCTCCTGAAATCTCCTTTTTCATCAATGCTGCCACTTACATGCATGCTAGCAAACCTTTGGGAGCTATATGATGTTTTCCCCAGAAGGTCTCACAGCCAAATCCTCAGCTGTCACCAGATATCCAGTGGATCTTTTGGATATCCCTGAAGAGTACCACAAATTTGCTGATGTCTTCAACAAACAGAAGGCAGACACCCTTCCTCCACATCACTCTTACAACCTAAAGATTGAGATGGAAAATAATGTGCCTTCACCTCTGGGCCACATATATTCCCTCTCCCCATCTGAACTCAAAGCCTTGTGAGTGTTTGAAGAGAATGTCTGTTCTGGCTTTATCTGACCCTCTAAATCACCTTATGGCGCTCCTATACTCTTTGTCAAGAAAAAGGATGGTATGCTCCAGTTATGTGTTGACTACTGGGGCCTCAACTGCATCTCAAAAAAAAATTGCTATCTGCTTCTGCTAATCTCTGACCTCCTCAATGCCCCAAAGAAATCCTGCATCTTCACTAAAATCGACCTTCAACATGCTTACCACTTAGTGCACATCGCTGATTGGAAAATGACATTCTGGACCCATTATGGGTCCTTTGAGTGGCTGGTGGTTTCTTTTGGACTCACTAATGTACCTGCAGCTTTCTAGCACTTCATGAATGACATCTTCAGCAACATGCTCAACATCTGCATCATTATCTACCTTGATGATATCCTCATTTTCTCCAATGACATGTCAAAACACAAGGCTCACATTAAAGAAGTCCTCTGGAGACTCTGGAAACATGGACTTTATGCTTCCACACAGAAATGTAAGTTCCACAAAGATACAGTTGAATATTTCAGTTTTATTCTATCACCAGATGGACTCTGGATGTTTGAAGACAAAGTAAAGACCATCCTGGACTGGCTGGTACTCCAGAAAGTCAAGGATATCCAGTCTTTCCTTGGATTCTGCAATTTCTAATGCAGGTTCATTTATGGATCTTCTGACATCATTGTTCCTCTTATTCCCTTGATGTGGAAGAACTTCCCCTGGGACTTCAACAAGAAGTGCCAAGAAGCTTTTGACAGGCTTAAGGAAGAATTCACTAACACTCTGGTTTTCTTTCAATGGGTACTGGATTCCTGAATGGTCCTTGAAATGGATGCTTCCGACTATGCCCTAGCAACAATCCTTTCTATCCACACCACAGATGGCGACATTCACCCTGTTGCATTCTACTCCTGCTCCTTCAATTCTATGGAACTAAACTATGACACTCATGACAAAGAACTTCTGGCCATCTTTGAAGCCTTCAAACACTGGCAGCAATATCTGGAAGGTTCTGGAAACCCAATTGACATGGTCACTGATCACAAGAACCTGGAGTATTTCAGCACCACAAAGCTCCTTATTCACCACCAAGCCAGATGATCCAAGTACCTTCCTCAGTTCAACTTAGTCATCTACTTCCACCCCAGGAAATTGGGGGCAAAACCCAATGCACATACTAGACGTTGGGACATGTACTGCAAAGGGGGAAATAGCGACTTTGTCTCAGCAAACCTGAGCAACTTCTGACCCATGTTCACCCAAGAACAACTCATCTCATCACTCTGAGCCACTTACCTTGCCATCCCAGTCATCCGACAAGCAGTCCTCATGAACATCGAGAAACTCCACAATGACATCTGGTCCTCCCTGAGCCTTGACCCTGTCTCATCCACAAACCTCCTGACCCCTTCTGCTCCCAATTGTACTGTAGATGACAGTGGACTCCTATGCCACTTCAACCAGATTTATGTCCCAGACATAGCAGATCTTTGCCTCAAAGTCCTGCAGTACAAGCATAACCATATCCTCTCTGGCTACTTTGGTCAGAACAAGACCCTTCAACTTGTCTGATGTGATTATCTTTGGCCCAGCTTATAGACCTTAATACAAGACTTATACAAATCCTGCACTATGTGCAAATGATCCAAGTCACCTTGACACAAACCCTATGGATTCCTGAAGCAACTCCCAGTTCCAGAACGGCTTTGGGACTCAATCTCAATGGACTTTATCAAAAGAATACTGGATTCTGATGGTCATTGCCATTCTAGTCATCATAGACCAACTCTCCAAGCAAGGCATCCTCATTCCCACAGTCAACAAAATCACAGCTCAAGAAGTTGCCAACCTGTTCATTATACACCTTTTTTCCAAGCATGAAGTTCCATCACACATCACTTGCAACTGGGGATCCAAGTTCATCTCCCACTTTTTCCAGTCTCTTGGTCAAGCTTTGGACATGAAGATTCACTTCACTTTGAGTTACCACCCAGAAGGTGACAGACAAACTGAATGCCTTAATCAGACCTTTGAACAATACTTATGGATCTTCTGTAATTACCAACAGGACAACTGGTTCCAGCTGTTGCCCTTAGGAGAATTTGCTTACAATAATGCTTTGTTGGCTTCCACTGGAGTTTCACCTTCTTCACCAACAAGGGCTACCACCTGAACATCACTATCTTCTCTGAATGTGAGCTAGTCTCCCAGCATGCTCCTAACTTCATGGTGGACCTCGATGACCTCCACCAGGAACTCTGGAAACAGCTCTCCAAAGCACAGAAGCACTATCAGGGGTCTAGCAGACAAGCACTGGATTCCTGTTCCTGACTTCAATACCAGAGACTATGCCTACATCAAAGGAGAACTCTTATGCACTACTCAACCCTCCAAGAAACTCTCAGAGAAATTCTATGGTCTATTTGAAATTATTGCCTGCTTGGGCACCCACTCAGTTACTCTCCAGCTTTTGGACCATCTCTGGGCAGTTCACCCTGTATTTCATGTCTCACAACTGGAAGAAGACACCCTGAACACAATTCCTAATCGCTCTCAGCCCCCACCTCCTCCAGTTATTATTGACGATGAACTTGAATATGAAATTGCAGAGATACTGGACCCAAAAATTGATAACTGTCATTGAGTTACTATATTTCATCTATTGGGAAGGGTACCAGGGGACTGATGAAGAAAACTCTTGGCTCCCTGCCACAGAGCTCAATCATGCTCAAGAGTTGGTAGTAAACTTCTACACCTGCTACCTGGGAAAACCCAAACCACTTCAGACTTAGTTCACTCAGTATTGGACAGTGCAAGAACAATTTTGATTTCAAAAAGAAAAGGGCTAAACAAAAAATGATTTTTTTGGGCAGGCCCTGACTGGGCCCCTAGACTTCCCCATCACTCTTTTCCACCAGCTCCACCTGGAGGATCCCTGCAGCTTCCTCAGCTAGCCCAGCTAGCTGTCTCCACCTCTCCCTTGCTCCAGCTCCCTTGCTCCTCCTCCTCTAAGTCTTCCCCCATCTCCCCTGCCCACTCCGGGTCAAAGATGTCAACGAAATCTGCAATCTCCTTATGGGTCCCACCATCTCCTCCCTTGTTGTCAGCTTTTTTTGGGGGGCCTCCTGCCCCTCCCACACCACCATCTCACACTTGTGCTTTGCCCTTGTGCAGGACTCACATGCCTGGCCCCAGGCACCCATCCAGAAACATGCCAATTCCTGATTTGAACATCTAAGGAAGGGGACATTGATAATGCTCAACCTGGAAACCTAACAAAAACCTGTTACAAGGCCTAAGAAGTATAACACAGGCTAGAGGAAGGGTGCAAGTTGGTACTAAATATTACCGCTGATACCCAAAAGTTATAGTGAGTGACATGAAATGACAAGGTGCATTGTGAATAGTCTTTAGAGGCATACAAAGAAGTTTGAAAGAGTTCAAAATTGGGTTCGAAGACATGCAAAATAGTTCAAAAAAGGTTTGAAGGAGTTCGAAGAGGTTCAAAGTAGTTTTGAGGAAGTTTGAAGATGTCGGACTGATGTCGAGGTATGTCAAGGAGCAAATATAACAAATAAGAAGTGTTTTTTAAATGGCGATAGGCAATATGCAATGAGTTGAAAGACTAATATGAAGGTTTGAAGAAGTTTGCGATATTTCACAGAACTTATAGATACAATGCAAGGCTATAACTCAAGAGAATGGCTTTTAAATTGAACGATAATTGAGAGGGTAACTTCTTCTCTGTTCCCTTTGCTTTGTCTGTCTATTCTAAGTAACTAGTACAAGTCTATATACAATTTGAAGAAATAGTACTAAAAAGAAAACAATAACATGTGGAAAACACAAGGCAGTATGCACAGCAAATAAAGGTATTGTAAAACATAAAACAAATGAGAAATGATCATAAATGAAACATACATTGTCCCAGTATAGTGAGAGTACTTGTCCTATTGCTTCAATATATCATTGAAACATAAAACTGCACTTATTGCATTCTAGATTTTTTGTCATCTCTCCTCATGTCTGGTGGCACTCAATATGCAATGAAAAGGCTTATTCTGGATGTGCAGCATGCATCAAAAAGGTTTTAAAATAATTATGTGGTGGCCAACTTCGTTTGAAGTGCTGCAAAGTTGTTCAAAAGCATTCCAAATGTCGCGAAATTGTTTGAAGTCATTCAAAATCATGCAAAGTTGTTCAAAAAGTTTGAAATAGTTTGAAAAGGGTTTGAAATCAATATCGTGGCATTCATAGCAATTCAGAGCATTTATCATAATGGGATTATGACCCATGCCTTTGTCATGGGCCAGCTCACATATATGTAACACAATGCTTAATCCCAATACATTACTCAACTCTTCAGTTGCCTTTGGACCTTTGGCCCAAAGTCAACATTTGGGGTTTATGGTCACACAACTGTTTAGTTGACTTTTTGGATGGAGTGAGCCCCAATCTGGTATCTGGATAAATAATACACACTGAGTCAATGTAGGGGGATTGTGGTGTTTATCCCCATCCTCTTGTCCCTTTCTCCTTCTCCTTCTCCTCCCCCATCCCCATCCCCATCCCCCTCCCCATCCCCCTCTCACTCTCCCATGTCCTCCTCCCTCCTCTACACCCTCTCATACCCCCTCCCCACCCCTCATACCTCTTCTCCATCCCCACCCCCTCACACCCCCTCACATCCCCTTACACCCCTCACACTCCCTCACACCTCTTCTCCATCCCTCTCCTGCCCACCCCCTCACACCCCCTCACACACTCCTCCAGACTCAGCTCACTTGCAAAGTTTCAAACTCCACATCAAACTCAGCCATGCTCCACCCAGCTCACCTCTATATATGCGATGACCACATTTTGAAATCCAGCTATATGACTAATTTTTAGTCAGCTCTGACTAATGCCATCATTTCTGACCAAGCCTGACAAATTTTAGATAATCCCATCAACCATCACTCCCATCATTCCCACAAAATGACTGTAGCATATGTTATGCAGCTCATCATCTATTTTTAGTCCTGATCCCATCATGCCATCACTCCCACAAAACCATCATAGCATATGTAATAGATGTCTTGATACAATTGGGACCATTCCCAGACCTTAGAGCATACAATGGATCTATCAACATCAGCATTGTGCTCAACAGTAATAAAGACTTAGTACTCACCTTTTGCAGGGCCACATGGCCTCCACCTGCACAACCCCCTCAGACTCCACATCCATCTTTGCCTTGCCCCTCACCCTCTTTATGGGCAACCCACTCCCCTCCACCTCTGTCTCCTCTTTAGCAGCTTTTCTCTTGCCCGCCCACTTGGCAGCCACCACCTTCTTCCTCTCCTCTTCCTCCTTCCTCACAGCCTCCACCTATGTGGCCTCTGCCTATTGTTCCTCCTCTTCCCATTGTGCTTCCTCCTCTAGCTGGAGCACCTCCTGGATGAGTTCTTCTTGTTGATCCTTGAGGGTGGCCAACTGTTCAGTAGTGGATTGCGAGGGTGGGTTTATGATGATAGTAGGAGTTAGAAACTCGAAATTTTTCTGACCACAGACCTGGCTTTTAAGTCAGACCCTTGAACCCTCACATGCCTTGTAGGCTCAGCACTAAGAAGGAAATACTGTCAAGATCCATTTCACCCAATCAGATTCCCAATAACTCCCAGAGATGGGGTTGTTCTTTGTTTTCTATTTATATTATTACCCCCTCACCCACATTTTATGTGGGTGAAAGGATTTTTTTTTAAATAATTTTTGCCCTCCCCTCATGTCCAACGCAAGGAGTTTAGTAGTGTTATGTAAATATTTCATTGCTTCTCCCCTGCATTTTGTGTGGGGAGGGTTTTTTTACTTTTTTTTTTTTTTTTTGACTCTCACACCGAATGTGAGGTTTTAAATATAATTATTAATGAAATTTATTTGATTTTGAATATATAACAATGCACCTCATTTATATAATTGAGTTTTGAGTTTGGGTTTTGAGTGTCATAAATAAACTTTATATTAATAAGAAATAATTCTCTTGTGGTTCAACTGGTTAAGCATACATGTTTGTTGCACAATGTTAGCATGAGGTCTTGAGTTCAATCCTTGTTCTACACAATCTTATTTTGTAGGCACTTCATGACCTTCATACAGTTTGAAAAGCTTGGAACTTGTAAGCAATTACCTTGATAACATTGATTCTGCATAGTTTGCATGGACTAGCACTGATTCTGTGTAGTCTGTGTGGATTGACATGGATTCCGCATAGTCCATGCAGATTAGCATGGATTCTGTGCTATTCTGTGCAGATTAGCAAGGATTCTGTGCTAGTCTGTGCTAGTCTGTGTGGATTAGCATGGATTCTGTGCTAGTCTGTGTAGTCCATATGGCTCCATGCAGAACATATGGGGCAGTGTAAATTACTGCTGCCAGTGATCAAAAGGCAGCACTCATCTTTAGGACAGCTGCAACCAGACAACTACTGAGATCTGGTTTAGTCAAGATTTACCATACTCTATTTGAATATAATCTTTACCATATCAGTAAGGGCATAGGTGCATAGGTAGGAAACATTAATTTCAGGATCAATCTTGAATGATCGAGGTAAATTTAGCACTACCACATTGAAAATTACTTTGGAAATTACATATGGGCCAACTGGTTTCTCCATAAGTTTTCTTGAAGATCATGGAATATTTAGATCCTTGCTACTTAACCATACCAAGTCACAAACTTTGTACTCTGGAGTGATGGCTTGAGTACAATCCACATGTCACATCATATCATCATGTGCTTTCATCAATGCCACCTCTACTTCTTCCTGTACCTTTCACATCTTGGATACAAAGTCTTCTACTAACTGTACCTTGATTTACCTTCAGGGTTCTATTCCCATATGGGGATGATACCAATAATTAGCAAAGAAGGGTGACATGCGAGTAGCTGAATAAAATTTGTTATTGTGGGAAAATCCAGCAATTGCTAACTATTTGGGCTAGTCAGTTTGTTGGTAGTTGACAATCATATGTAGGTACTGCTCCAACTCCTGGTTCATTCTCTCTGTCTGCCCATCAGTTTGCAGATTGTGGAAGCAAATTGTGGTCCACAATTGGAGATGACAATATCAGGTTATCCCTTCATACCTAATTTAGATAGAGGCATGCCAATCCTAATGATGAGGTTTCTGCAGTAGTAGGAATAATATGGACCTCCTTTGTGAAGCAGTTGCATACTATGAATATTGCATCATATCTCTTACATCCCTGAGCTTCAAGTAATCTAGTGATAAAGTCCAGAGATATATCTTGCCATGACGCTTTAGGTATAGGGTTCAGCATTGATTTCCCTGCAGGTTTTTCTGAAAATTTCTTTCCCCTCATGCACATATCACACCCCTCCACATACCCCAACACATATTTTGAAATTCCAGGCCACCAATAATTTCTCATTACTAATGCCAACATCTTCCACCTTCCTGAATGTCCAGCAGTTGGTGTGTTATAATGTAACTGGATGATCTCCCTTTGCAAATCTTGATCCTTCGGTACATATACCTTTTCTCAGAATAACATCAACTATCAAGACCCGTTTCACCCAATCAAATTCCCAATAATTTCTGACTCTTTTCTGACCTTCCCCATCAGCATTCTGGCCACAGCACTTTTTAGTCATCAGACAAGTTGTCACATGCTTTAGTAATCATTTGCTTACTCACTTTATTCCTAATACAGTCTTACCAATTTTGGTTACAGACACTTACCAAGACCCATTAGTAAAGTTCCATCTTTTCTGTTATTCTTCCAGCCTTCATTATTTAAGTGCCCATAGCTTAGCCTTGTACTTCAGTTTGCAAATTATTGCTTGTGTATATTTGTCTACACATTGTAATTCACTTGTGTCTATTCATCTCCAGTCTAATATCAATCCTTAATCATCCTCAACCCATTAGTAAAGTTCCATCTTTTCTGTTATTCTTCCAGCCTTCATTATTTAAGTGCCCATAGCTTAGCCTTGTACTTCAGTTTGCAAATTATTGCTTGTGTATATTTGTCTACACATTGTAATTCACTTGTGTCTATTCATCTCCAGTCTAATATCAATCCTTAATCATCCTCAACTTAATCTTGACTTAACCTTTTAATCCTTTGACTCTTCTTGACTCTGAATCAACTCTGATCTTCTGCTTAATCTATCCTTGCCCTCCATCTGGAGACCCTCCAGATATCTGAACCACCTCCACCTGAAATTGGCACATAGGTAAGCTACACTGTATCAAATAATATGACCTATTGAATGCATACAATGTATCGAGTGATATGGGTTCGGTGGATGCCATCGAACACTCTCATAGTATATATAGTACCTACTATATAGTAACCAGTCAATGAACTATTACATTGCTTGCTGTACCATATAGTAGACATAGCATGTAAATCTGTAAATCAGTAACCTGCAGTGTGCCTTGCTGATGGGAGCCATAGAATGACCATCAACAATGAGATAATTATTATAAGTTCATGTATAGCAAGTATATATAGAGGAATTGGCACTGACATCAGCTTAAGAATGGCATCAGGATCAGGATCGGGCACAAAACATTCAGTGTGCCTTGCTGATGGGAGCCATAGAATGACCATTGACAATGAGATAATTATTATAAGTTCATATATAGTATATACTGAAAAATTGGTACCGGCATCACTTAGGTACATCAGCATCAGGGATTGGGTACAAAATGTTCAGCGTGCCCCACCGACAGGCACCATCAGATAATTATTATAAGTTCATGTATAGTATATACATGAAATAAATGTGCATCATTCATTGTCTGTAGTGTCCATATCATCAGAGCCAGACAACCAAGTGTCATCAACATAACCAAAGTCCACATGACTATAGGTGGGCAGTGTGATGCGAGAAGGAGTGGGGTGTTCTATCTGGGAGGTGCTGGGGGACTCACCACTAAAATTATCCTCCGAGTCAGTATTGCCATCGGCATCAGCATCGGCACCAGATTCAGATTCACCATGAGATCCAGTGGAATCTGTCTCTGACGATGAAAAGGAAACATCAGATGCATCAGATGCAGTGGGAAAGGCTATTGAAATGGGATTGCCAAGTGAAGATGCATCACGATCGGATTCACCACCAGAGCTAACAGAATCTGTCCCCAATGATGAGAGGAAAACATCCACTGCATCAGCTGCAGTGGCAAAAGCTGTTGGAAGGGGATTTTTGGGTAGAGATGAAGGGATAGTCGACAATGAGAGGAAAACATCCACCACATCAGCTGCAGTGGCAAAAGCTGTTGGAAGGGGATTTTTGGGTGGAGATGAAGGGGTAGAATCAGCAAGGTAAAAGTCAGTGACATCCAAGCCAGTTGGGGAACCACTATGGGCAGATTATGAATCAGTATCGTATGCCATGGCTGCCTGAAAGGTGGTGGGATCAGCATCATTTGCTGCATCATCTTTGCCCTGCCATACCATGGGCACATTGGCATCAGCAGCAGCATTAGAATCGGCATCAGTGGGAACAGGATCAGCATCAGGAGTGGAAACAGGATCAGCATCGGTAGCAGGAATGGGATTGGCATCAGCATCGGGCATGGAATTGGAATGTGCTGAATGGTTGGATCTAGTAGTTGAAAAATAGAGCCCAGCATCGATGCCAGTTACCGTGGGTGGTCAACTGTAGGCAGCCAAGCCAGCTGTTGGGAGACTTGGTGTGATCGACCACTCCTTTTGGTTTCCACCATCAGGCAGAGACCCCTGCATACCTGGAATGATGTGCCCTTTCCTTGCCTTTGGTTGCCTGGTTGATTGCCAAGAGATCATTCTCTGTGATGTCAACACCCCAGGTCCACTTGTGGGAGGTGGGGGGAAGGGCCTTCAGGTGCTCGAGTTCAGCCTGTGCGCGTGCTCCCATGAGTTGCAATTGTCTTCTTACAGCTGATTGCTTTGAAGGTCCCCCAGCATGTCAAGGGTTTTTTTTTAATGCTGGTACTGAAGACAAAGTCTGCAGTTCAGCCTAAAGCTCCTTGAGCAGGGTGAGCTCATGAAGTGCATGAAACCCTGCCACTTTTCTGACATTGGCATTGAGTGCAGCATCTGCTGATGATTCACAGCTGTTTACAAAATTATGTGTACTGCATGCTTCATTGAACATATCATCAATGAGAGCATGCAGGTCAATGCAAGATCAGCAATTGGCTTGGCAGTCAGCATCGGCTCAGGCATCAGGAGCATCGGGTGTAGGCTGGCTATCAGTAGGAGTTGAGCTGACTGGAAAAGGGATATATTGCCGATAGCAATCAAGGCACTCATCCAGGGTGTCGATGCCTAAAATCCTTGCTGGGTCTGGTTCCCTAACATGTCTCCACCAATCACATGCATATGAAGATACAAGGCAGCTCGGACTGTCCGTCGCGACACCATCATCCAACGTGGCCAAGAGAGATGTATAGAATCCAAGAGGTAGGTGATCTAAATTGATGTTGGCCAAACTGTCAGCCAAGGACCACAGCAGGATCAGCGCATCAATCACCAGGCTGATGCTGGCAGTGGTACCAATCCACGACATGACATATATCTGTGATATTTTTTAGATATTACTTTTAAAAAGATCTAATCTAATCTTACAAGTTCAGCATACAGAGTTTTTTGCATCCATTGTTGTTTGATGACATTTCCCTCCTTGATCTCCAACAAAACAGCCCAGAATCAGGACTCCACATACCAAATAATTTCCTGTGTATGCATTTGAAGTGGAACTTTCAGCCCCAATTGCAAAGAAAAAGGGTTGAAGATTGAGAGTGTTTTGTTTGCCATAGTGATCATGGTTAATGATCAAGATAATTGAGTTTACATAATACAGGATGGTTTAGGTCATAGAGGGGAGATATAATCAACATTTGTTGATCTAAATGCTTTGTCAGCCCTCAATGCCAATTCATGCCATACAGCCTGCTGACGATTAGCATAGGCTAAAGGGCCAGGAAGGGTGTTCTTGGAGTGGGAGGCTGACTGCCACAGTTGGCTTTGATAAATGAAATACTGCATGGTCCACTGCATTTCATATGTGACCAGTAGAAATTCCTCCCTCCATCTATTCCTCTGAGCCTGTGATCGAAGCCAATGGATGCGCCTGACTATGAAAAATGTTAATGAAATTGAAACGAATCGCAACTAAAGACATTTACATTCCCAAACTCAGCCAGCATTGGCATCGGCATCAGCCCCAACCCCAATGTCCTCATCAGCAAAGACACCAGTCCAAATGTGGGCATTGTGCCAAATCCAGGATAGACAAAGAGTAGTGGAACCAGGTACATTCAGCTTCAAAATAGCAGTACTGGCATGAAGGTCATCCTTCATTAACTGCTGAAACACACTCAATGTCTCAGCATCGCAATTCAGTGCCAGCAATCAGCTTCGGCAATAGTTATACATTCTGGCATGCAAGGTAATTTTGTTCACCAACTCCCAGACAATGGCTCATGACTGGGTGTGAACTTTCTTTTATGGCACCACTCACATGATGTGTGAATACTGGAATGATTTGTTGGCAATGAGCTCCCACAGCTGATGCAGGAGTCAGCTTGCCTGGTTCTTGCAGAGGTTAATCTCTACATCAGTGAGATTACCATTACAGGGGAAATATACTTGTTGGTCCTCAACTGGAATAGGGTGGGCCCGAGGATTTGAAGGACCTGATGCTGCTGGAGTGTTGTCTTTATCTGGGTCTAGTTCATCAGAGGAATCAAATTTGGCTTCATTGTCACATCTGATTCGTGAGGGAGCAATCTCATGATCAGCAATGTTGGCAGAGTTTTGTAAATGTTTTAAGGTTACCATGTGGGATGCAAGAGCTTCTCTTTCCCATTCAACAGGTTGTGTATCAGAAACATGTGGTGATTTAACAAGTCAATGGACTTTGTCTCATAATTCAATCCTGGCACACGTCAATGATGGGATGTAATGGAGAGACAGTCCAACTTACTGCATCTGTTCAAAAATGATAGCAAAATCAATCCACTCTTCAACAGGGGATTGAACCAATGCCAATGATGACCCTGATGCTGACATCAGTGCTGATGATGCTGATGCCAATCCCTGAGTAGCATACATATCCATTACCTTTACATTTGTTAGCCTCAGGGATTCTGCAGAGGTCACTTCATCCTCCCATCTTTTGATTGCCTGTTGGCCAAATGCTTCAGTCAGCTCTGCATGGTGCTGGCCAAGTCATGTGGAGACCTCCAGGGCTTTTCAAGATTTTGAGCACAGTCTAACTGTCATGCTGAGCATTTTTTTGTGATTTGAATCTGTAGCATGATCATCAAGCATTTCTGCCCGATGTGCCAAGATCACTGTTCTGACTGTCAGGGAAATGGAATTCAGTGATGACCACAGAGACTTGAGTATTTCTCCGGCTACAATGCCTGACCCAGGAATGAAGGACAGAGCATAGCAGAAAAAGCATTCGTCCTTGTGGCCATGAACATGCAAAAGCCCAATGGCCTTGTCAATGGTCAAGCCAGCCGGCAGATGGGCACCAATATGGTCCCAAATGTGGATGATGTACTGGCAGACAATGTTGTAAATGAGCATGACTCCCTGTTGAGGGTCAACCCTGGTAATCTTCAGCACTTGAAGGAAAGCAACATTGACATTCTTTTGCTGTTCTCCACAGAACAAGTCTACCAATGCATTGGGTACATAGCAGCCATGCCGTGCACATGCAATGGCCACCAGTCCAGTCCTATCACACACCTTCAATGCCAGAAAAGTGTTCACAAGGGCTAGGAATTTGTTTTCACAAGGAGCCTTCTGGAAAACTGGGTCATGATCAGACTGGCATCGGCATTGGCATTGGTCGTCGGCATTGGTCATCGGCAGGGAACAGTACCTACCGTTAATAATTCTATGGTGGCTTGGAGGAACTGCTCATATTCAGCTTGATTTGGGGCCATCCCACCTCCATTCCATAGCCATATATCATCATAACATGATTGGCTTTGAAGTTGCCATTGGCCACGGATATGCATTTAAAAACAAATCTGATTTTGGCACAATCATTTTAGATACCAGTGTAAGTATTTAGTCACTTACTGGTTTACATCATCCTTCCAATCTTCCAATATATTTATGCCAACTTGAGGACAGGCCAGACAAAAATTGGCAAGTGATCCTGGTTCAGGATTCAAAGGATCTCTTTGATTGTGTCCATACCCTGCCCACTTCAATCTTTTCATCCAACATCATAAGCAGGACATGCTCTGGAGCTCGTGGTAGAGATTGACCACTTTGGCAGGCCTCATCGGCAATGTTACATGCCGAATCAACTGGTAAAATTGATAGGCTGATGCCTTTAATTCCAGATTACAAAGCCGAAAATGGTCTAGGACTTGCACAGTGAAAAGAGTCTGTATTTTGGTGAAGCTGGTGGGTAGTAAGTTACTGGTTACTAGGTCCAAGGGAATTTGGTGTTCCCTCTGACACCAGCAGGTAACCATTGCTAAGTGATGTATTCCATTTGTATGCACCACACAGATATAACTGTCATTCAAGGCATTGGCTGTTGGTAGTGAGGGGCTCAGAATGGCATTAGCAGTTGGCAGTGCAGTGGTCAGCTCGGCATTGGCAGGTTGATTAGGATTAGGCAAATATGGGTCAAACCCATAGATGTCTTCATCAGTGTCTTCAACTTCAACTTCATCATTGCCATCAAAGAAGTCTTGTAAACTATCCTCAACATCAATATTCTCCTGTCCTTAATGCCAGAGGGCATCAAGGTGATCAAAAAATGCTGAGTCAGCCCCAGTTTCATCTTCAGCCCTGGGTGCCTCATTGGGGCCAATTCCATCTACTGACATTCCCGATGCCAAGTCAGGTGATGAGGGCCGATGCCGATCATCGGCATGCCAATTGAAGGACTCTTGCTCTGCTTTGTCCTTCATGTCTTCAAATGTCTCCAGATATTTTAGTTGGAAGTTAAGAGCATTGCAAATTGGCTTATCTGTCTGGTGCTGGACTAAAATGTATGTGCCGACCTCCCATAGCTCAGCCCAGTGGAAGTGCATGCCAGTCCAGCATTCAATGCGATGGAAGGGGTTTTCCCTGTGGGTTACACACATGCATGTGTGGCAAAGCGTGCTCCCCAGTGAACAATCAACACATCTCCAAATTGCCCATTTATTGGATGGACAGTGGTTGCAAACTTGTTTGTCAGCCAACCATGCCTGCCGAGACAGGGATGCTTGCAGCAATTCATCCACTTGTCCAACAAACTCCAAGACATAGTCTCACTGCCTCTATTATTTGCATATGAGCCTCAGTAAGTTAATCAGTGTCAGAAACTGACCATGCCGATGTGTGGCCAACTTGACTGTTTGGCAACCTGAGCTTCTTGCATATCCCAACCTGCACCTGCAGCAAGATCGGGATTATCATAGATACCTGGACCCTGTTCTTTGATAGAGGCAGTCAAGGGAACCTTGATAGGCTTTGTCTTTGGTCCATGTTTCATGTTGACTTCAACTTCTACATGTGTAACAGTATTGACAGTATCATTGTTGTCCTCATGCAGGGCAGCATTCTTCTTTAATCTTCTCTTTCACTTGTAAAGAGGTCTTGTTAGGCTCATGATGATTCAAGGGGAATGAACAACATGTATGACTATTAATATTGTACTATTGACCTTGTGTGATCCTCATGCCAATAATATGTTCAATGATATGTCATGCCAATCTCTTCTTTCCTCCACATCAATCCCCTCCAATGCTGCCTGAGCCCTCACAGACCCTGTGGTTGAGACAGTACCAGAAGGAGAGCAGATATATGGTTGAGGAGCAGAAGATAATTGAGCCTTATAAAGTGGCATTCCAAATGCAGGACTCAAAAGCTGGCTGAATGCAGATACTCAGGAGTAACATTTTCCCTGCGATATTCAATTACTGGATGTCAGTTGACAAGGCCCCAAAGAATGATGAGGAGAGTTGTGCTCATGCCAAGGTAGACTCTCAAGCATGTCAAGGATGTAGTATTGATCACATCACCAGGAACTAACAACCTGGCTTTCCAACAACTGGTGAATGACCAAAAGCTCCTCATGGAAATCCAACAACTTCCGAGTGAAGCAGTCGGAAGCCATTTGGAGCTTATATCAGGACCGAGTGTTCCAACAGATTGCAAACCTGTTAAATGTTGAGGGTGCCACCACAAGTACACCTGGATGGTTCCAGATGTGACTGCCAGCTATCAAGCACGTTTTTGACAACATGACTGCAGAGGAGAAAGCAGTCCTTGACGCCGAGTGGGAGAAAATGATGCAGGAAGGATATCCTGAGCAGATGAAGCAAAGGTAAGTGAATGCCAATGCTGATGCCAATGCCAGAGATAACTAATATTTCACAGTCTCACAGAGAAAAATCTGCTTAAGCATTGATAGGTCCACTGCACGCTCTAAGGTCTGAGCAAAGTTTCCAATCGTATTGACACACTATGACAGACCTTCCGAACCACTATGAACATTACGAAATCAACTTCGAACTATTTTCGACTTATTTCGCACTATTTCGGACGACTTTGAACTATTTTGAATGCTTTCGAACCATTTCGCGACATTTCAAATGACTTTGCAATACTTCGAACGACTTCGGCGGCTGTATAGCTGTCCTCAAACACTTTCGATACACGATGCTTAACCGGAGTAAGCTATTTAGTCGCATATCGAGCACTACCGGACACGAGGAGGGATTACAAGAGAGTTAGAATGCGATAAGTGCGGTTTTTATTTTCATGATATATTAAATCAATAGGACAAGAACTCTTACTATACTGGGACAAAGTACGTTTCAATTATTGTCATTTCTCATTTGTTTTTACAATTTACAACGTCCTTTATTGTTGCACATATTGCCCTTTATTGTATTCCCCTTTTTGGTACTATCTCTTCAAAATGTATATAAACTTGTACTATTTACATAGAACAATAGAGAAACAGTTACCCTCTCCACTATAGTCAGACTTAAGAGCAATTCTCTTGAGTTTTACCTCGTGTCATACCACTAAGTTCTGCGAAATATTGCAAACTTCCTCGAACCTTCCTCATAATGGCTATATTTGTCTGTCAAAACATATATCGACACCAGTAAAATACCTTCGAACCCCCTCGAACTCACCCAAACAACTTTGAACACATTCAAGCATATTTCGACCTACTTCGCACGTCTTCGAACCAATTTCGAACATTTTCAAACACCTTTGTATGCTTTAAAAAGGCTATTCATCATGTCTTTACCACTTCGCATTACTAAAACAATGTTTTGGTATTAGCAGTGATATTTAGCACCACCTCGCACCCTTCCTCTAGCCTGAGTTATACTACAAAAGGCTTTCAACAGATTTTTTCTAAATTTCCAGGTCGAGTATCATCATTTTTGGAGCCCACCGCGAGGGGTTTCTAAATCATTTCATCGCCTAATCCACCTCGAATCTCTCGGCTTAGGCCAACACAAGCTCAAAACCTTAGAATCGAGACTCGCCAGGCCTTCAAATCTCTCGAACAATCGGGGGATATTTTAATACCTGTCTCTGATGCCAAATCCACACATCGTTGTCTGTTCCCTTCACCTATTTCCTCATCTATAACTTCGTCTTCCTCTTCTTCTTCATCCTCTACTACATCATTCATTATTCCAGCTACTTCAACACATCTACCATCCTTCGCTCAGGTTCTAACTCCTCGAATCGGTACATCTATGGCCACCCAAGCAACAATGCCAGCTCGAGGACATTCCACAGCACCCAAATTTGACCCCACTCAACCTCGAGAGCTACGTCGATACTTTAATGAGCTCGAAATACTTTTCATCAACTGTAATGTTACGGATCCCGAACTTATGAAGAAGCACACCTGTCGATATGTCGATATCGATACGTCCGAACTCTGGGAATCAATTCCCGAATACGAAACCGGGACTTTGTTTCACAATTTTCGCGTTGCAATCCACAGACTGTATCCTGGTTCCAAAGACGATCGAAAATGGTCAATTTCAGACATGGACAAACTCGTTGGTGAACAGCTTCGGATGGGTATCTATAATGCGAGCGATTTAGGATTATATTACAGGTCTTTCTACAACATTATGAAGTTCCTACTCTCTAAAGGCCGAATTTCGGTGGCAGAACAAAGTAGAGTGTTCGTTCGAGGTTTTCAACTGGGTTTATGGTCACGAATTGCACGACGACTCGAACTTAAATTTCCCAACCACTATCCAGATGATGCCTACCCACTTGACGACATTCACGCAGCAGTGAAATTTGTTTTAGCAGGGTCAATTAGCTCGAATTCGGCATCGTTACAGTCTTCAGAAACATCAGTATCGACTTCGGCATCTTCGACACAGATTAAATCGGAAGACTTATCGGCGATCCTCGAAAAATTCGCAACCACACTCGTCACGGCTTTAGCAGGCTCGAAATCCACTAACCCCCCTTGAACTAACAGTGGATTTCACTCAGACCAGCTCGAAAACTTAGCTTGTGTCTTTTGTGGACTCACAGGTCATTTCATTAGTGACTGCTTGGTTTGCCAAGCCTATATCAACAAAGGAAAGTGTAAAAAGAACAACGAAGGAAAAATTGTGCTTCCAAATGGACGGTTCACCCCTCGAAACATTCCTGGTCACTTTATCAAAGACAGAATCGATGAATGGACTCGACGAAATCCTTCGAACACAACTGCATCGTCGCTCATGTACAACATTGCATCCTCAACGGCTACTTCGACACCGCCTAGGGGCATTTACCAGGTTTCCGAACAATCTGCGACACCTGAAGATCGCATCGCAAAACTCGAACAAGAGATATATGCTTTGCAAAGTGGTAGGACTTTTGCTAAAACTAATTTGGGCATACTGACAGTCCCCGTCTCTCGACCTTCAGTTTCGCCAAACACTGCGGCAGTCGAACAATCGGCTCCACATGTACCAGCATCATCCATCTCATCTATGGCAACAAACCTACCAACCTTGACTTTGGCATCATCTTCGATTTTGGAAACAACTTCGCAGCCTGTTATTCATCCTTACGCCGCTACAAAAGAAAATTCGTACCTACCACCACACGAACGAAACTTCGGATCCACTGCGAAAGGTAAAGGCAAAGATGGTCCTTCGCACCATACCCAAGCACCAATTCAAAAAGATAAAATCACGGAAGATGTTTTCGCTCATTCGATGAAGATGCCAATCATTACATTAATGCCCGAGGAATTGTTGGCTCTATCACCCGAAGTTCATACAAAATGGAAGGAACAGGTCACTTCACGTCGAATTCAGCAGTCTGAAGGGAATAATGCCACTAATCTGCTTAACGATGAGATTTTTGTCATTGATGACCCATTCGAAACTTATATTAACAGTCTTCGACCCGGCGATATTCCAGAACCCTTTATCGCAGCAAAGGAATCCCATTCAATTAGGTCGATTATTATGAATGTCAATGGAAGGAATCCAGTGGAAAGTGTGGTAGACCCCGGTTCTTCGATTATCGCAATGTCCAAAGAAGTTTGCTACGAACTTGGCCTTGCTTATGATCCTTCAATCCACATCCCACTCCAATCAGCTAATGGAGGCATTGACGAAAGTTTGGGTTTAGCACGAAATGTGCCTTGCGAAGTGGGGAGTATCATGCTGTTCATGCAAATTCACATAATTCGTGACCCAGCCTATGATGTCTTACTCGGTCGACCATTCGATGTACTCACCAAAAGCACCGTCAAAAACTACAGGAACAAAGTTCAGACAATTACGATATATGATCCTAATTCGACATGATCGTGCACTATCCCCATGATTCCCCATTCTAATCACCGTCGAAAGGATTTTCGCAACTAGAGGACAAAATTTCGGACATTGACCAGTGCGCTTTCGTTATCTTATTCGATCCCTCTAATTTATCTATCAATATCGAATGCACTGTGAATATTCCCGATATGGAGTCCTCGAACTCGTCAAAATCCGTTTCTTATTCTTCGATCCTTGCGAATTTATATTTAACAGCCAGTCACCAATACGAAACATATTTATCGACCTTGAAGGCAATGCCTACGCCTTCTAAGCCTATTATCGACTCCTCATATCCAACTTTCGCGGCATCGAAAAAGAAATACAAACCTGTTGCACAAAAAATTCGCCCAGTTATTACTGAGCTACCCGACCGATTTCGCATTATTCAAACAATTACTGGTGACCCTCTCGAAAACATGCCAAAATTAAATCCTTATCCACCGTTGTTTATCCCCACTTCGCGATATACACTCGAACGTAAAGCTATTATCGACAAGAATCATCCTGGTGATTTCCTATGGCCAGAGGAACGAAAACTTATGCACGATTTTATTTGAAATCAGGAAACAGCTTTTGCATGGACAGAACAAGAGCGAGGAAGTTTTTGCTCTGACTTTTTTCCTCCTATAGAGTTCCCTGTCATTCCTCACACTCCATGGGTTGAGTGAAACATTTCCATACCTCTAGGTTTGTACGAACAGATATGCGAAATGCTGAAAAAGAAGATAGAGGCAGGAGTATATGAACCATCGAACTCTTCGTACTGATCACAATGGTTTTGCATTGCGAAAAAGGATGCGAAATCACTTCGAATTGTCCACAGTCTCGAACCGCTTAACCAAGTAACGATCCAGCACTCAGGAGTCGTACCAATACCCAAACATTTAGCAGAACAATTTGGGGGATGATCATGCGGAGGAATGTTGGATCTCTATGTGGCATTCAATGAAAGGAAAGTTGCAGAATCATCTCGCGATCTGACAATGTTTCAGACACCGTTCGGAGCACTTCGCATCGTTATCCTACCCATGGGTTGGACAAATTCTGTCCCTATCTTACACGACGACGTGACATTTATTCTACAGCCTGAAATTCCTCATATCACCATTCCTTACATCGACGACACACCGGTTAAGGGTCCGAAATCAGAATATAGAATGATCGGTGGATCCTATGAAATGATTCCCGAGAGTCCAGCTATTCGATGCTTTGTCTGGGAGCATTTCAAAAATTTAAATCGGATAGTCCAGCGTATGAAGTATTGCAGAGGAACATTTTCAGGTCCGAAGCTCTATCTTTGCGTCCCCGAAATAATTGTTTTAGGGCATCGATGCAATATCGAAGGTCGTATGGCCGACCCTACTCGAATCGCCGCTGTTAGCAAGTGGGGACCATGTCGAAGCCTCACCGAAGTCAAAGCATTCCTAGGAACCATTGGAGTTTGTCATATATTTATCTGAAATTTTGCTAAGCAAGCTGCAGCACTGATACAACTCACTCGAAAAGATGTTCCTTTCAAATTCAGAGCGGAACAAATAGCAGCCCAACAAGATTTGAAAGCAGCTCTAATCAATTCCCCAGCGATTCGAGCAATCGATTACTCATCTCCAGCCCCGGTTATTCTATCGGTCGACACTTTGAACATTGCTATTGGTTTCTTTCTCGCTCAGTGCGATCCCGAAAACCCTCGAAAACGATATTATAGTCGATTCGGATCGATTACACTTAATGACCACAAATCCAGATTTTCGCAACCCAAACTCGAACTTTACGGTCTATACCGTGCTCTCAGAGCACTACGATTGTACCTAATAGGAGTTTGAAGGCTTATCGTCGAAGTCGATGCATGATATATTAAAGGCATGCTTTCGAATCCTGATATTGCACCTAGCGCTAGTATCAATCGATGGATACTATCCATCCTAACCTTTCACTTTACATTAGTCCACGTCGCAGGGACACACCATGGTCCTGACGGACTTTCGAGATGACCCCCACAAGACGAAGATGTTCAGCTCGAAAACGAAAATAATTTCGGAGACTGGATCGACCGCTTTCACGGTTTCGTACATCAAATAAATCCTATTACAACCCGACCATTTACTTCGCATCAAATTTCAACCTTCTCCCTCTCTTCGAATCTCAGTAAGGGGGAGGATCTCACCTATAATGATGTCCCACGATCAAATAACGCAAAAACGAACGACGAGAGGTTACTTTGCATTTGAAAATGGTTACATGACTTGGTGTGACCCCCTGAGCTATCAGACGCAGAATACACTACCTTTATTCGATATTGCACCAGATTTTTTTTAGACTCGGGCAAACTGTGGAGAAAAGACTACCAAGGAGCTCACAAAATTGTCGCTCCTCCAGAACATCATCTTGAAATCATTTGCGCAGCTCACGACGACATCGGACACAAAATGGTTTTTGCTACTAAATCAGTTATCGCCCTTCGATTCTGGTGGCTGAACATGAAATTCGACATTGCATGGTATATTCGAACCTGCCACCTATGCCAAATTCGACAAATGCGAAATGTTCTAATTCTGCCCACAGTCGCCACTCCAGCACCCCTTTTCGGCAAAGCCTATATCGACACAATGCAAATGCCACCTTCGAACAGATTTAAATACATTGTACAAGGTCGATGCTCACTAACAACCTATCCAGAATGGCGAAAACTTCGACGCGAAAATGCCACGTCTCTGGGTGATTGGATCTTCGAAGACATTATTTGTTGATGGGGCTCGCTATACGAAATCGTAACCAACAATGGCGCTGCATTTATCGCAGCCATGGAATATCTTGCGAAGCGATATCATATTAACCATATTCGAATTAGTGGTTATAATTCGCGTGCCAATGGACTCGTCGAACGAGCCCATTTCGATGTTCGACAATCATTATTTAAAGCTGTCAATGGAGAACAAGTGAAATGGTCAGCAGGGGCACACTCAGTGTTTTGGGCAGAATGAGTCACAGTTTGTAAATGCATGGGTTGTTCTCCCTACTTCGCAGTTAGAGGAGCACATCCTCTAATACCCCTCAACATCTCTGAAGCAACATACTTACAACCGCCACCCGATTCAATTTTATCGACAACCGATCTTATAGCTCGACAAGCCATAGCCCTACAAAAATGATCTAATGACCTCGAACTATTATATTCGAAGGTCTACACGTCCCGAATCGAAGCTGCGAAACACTTCGAACTTGCTCACGAACATACTATGCGCAACTACAACTTTGCAAAAGGAGATTTAGTGCTACTTCGAAACATGCAAATTAAGAAGTCCTTAATCGCAAGATGAAACCCCGATATGTCGGCCCTCTTATCATTATCGAACGAAACTACGGAGGGGCTTATATTCTCTGCGAACTCGATGGGTCAGTACTACATAGACCTATTGCCGCATTTTGTTTGCTACCATATCTCGCTCGAAAATCAATTTCCCTACCACCAAATTTCCTCGATATCGACTCCAAGTGCCTCGAACAACTTCGAACAAGTTCGAACTTCGATGAAGATACCTTCGAAGATTTTCAGGACTTCAAAAACGAATAATTATCCTTTCTTTCCTTTTTGCGATTACTTACAAAAAATTCGATTACTTTTAGTGTATGATACAAGTCACGATATCGCATCATAGCGTGGTCGTGCAAACTCCAGAGGGTTTTTCGGCTATGATGAACTACTGAGCCTTTCCCTAAAAAGTCATATTCTTTGTTCGTTAAATTATATTCATCTTTTCTTTACTTTACTTTCCAAAGACATTTAACGAAAATTTGAAATATGAACAGATATACAACAAAAGAAAAACCCCTCTACTCCTCCAACATCTTCTCCAATACCTCTATCTCCCTACCCAATACCTCCATCTCGACCCTCTTCTTCACCAGTTTTCCAGCAATAATCTGTCGCCATACCCCCCATTCTTCCTCGACATCCTCGACTCCCCGCGACTCCCTCGCCTTCGCCTTTCCCTTCCCCTTCGATGATTTTTTCTTCTCCTTCGACGGCTTCAAAGGACCCGCTATCGGCTCGACGCTCTCTACAGGGCCCACAAGACGGATTCGATGAACTACAACATTCGAAAACTAGTTAGCAATTACTTCGAAGCAGTTATGAACAAACTTCGTACCTAATTTCGTGCGTGAATCCCGTCTCGCGCTCCCGAATTTCTTCGCTTCGCCTTTGCGAAGCCCTCGCCTCGACACCCCACCCCAATAGCACCCCTGCGCCTCCTGGGTGCATTTCAAACACTTTGGAGTGCCCTCCTTGACGACGCAACGCGGCTGGGACTTAAACCCAGCACAATGATCGCACTACAAAGGATTTAGTAGCTCGAAAATTCTTTGTATGTAAGTAAAAACTCACCAGGCCCTCAAAGTCAAGGAGGGCGTTCAATTCAATTCGCGCCCACTTTGCACCCCCTTCGTCGCCATCTGCCTCCTCTTCGTCCTCCGCTGCCTTTCGCTTTGCCACCCGCACCACGGGTAGCTCATCTTCGGCCTCATCTTCCTCCTCTCCCTCGTCTTTGTCACCTTCGCCAGCCTCCGCCCTCTCAATCGCCCTTGCCTCCACCTCGAACTCGACATTTCGATGTCGCAACTCCTCCTTCAGAATTGTTTTCACGCGAAACGCAGCAAGAGCCACGTTTCGTGCCTCTGCCAATGCAGTCCTTCGACCCTTGAGTTTTGCCTTCTGCGCTACATCCTTCGCTCTTTGGACCTCCTCCTGCTCCTCCTGAATTCGTCATTCTTCCTCTGCCCTCCTTTCGTGTTCTATCTCTTCCCCTAAATCCACGAAAAGTAGCTCACCACCCCACGAAACCCACTCCCGACGAGCCAAAGGTCAGTATACTTCAAAAACCTCGTTAATGACCACTTGTACAGCCACGTCGCATTCTTTGCCGAGATCTTCGGCAAGTTCGTCATATTCTGCCTATACAAAAATGTTTTAGCACCTTTTACCATGAATAAACGAGCAGCAGACGTACCATTTTTGCACAGAAAGCCCGCCCCCAGACTTCGAAGTCGATATCTTCTGCAACGCCATGCTCAGGCATCGACTTCGCATGTTCGAGGACGTCAGAGTTGAGTTCAGCCAGGAGAGACATTACAAAAACTAGTATTCGATGACGAACAGAGGGGATGGAGGGAAAAGAAGAACGAGAAGTATTTCGAACCTCGCTAAGTTTTCAACACGATCACGCATTCCACATGTGACTTCGATCGGCTGACTGGGACAGTCAGGATTTCAGTAAGGGGGAGGATGATAGGTCCACTGCGTGCTCTAAGGTCTGAGCAAAGTTTCCAATCGTATTGACACACTACGACAGACCTTCCGAACCACTACGAACATTACGAAATCAACTTCGAACTATTTTCGACTTATTTCGCACTATTTCAGATGACTTCGAACTATTTCGAATGCTTTTGAACCATTTCGCGACATTTCGAATGACTTCGCAATACTTCGAATGACTTCGGCGGCTGTATAGCTGTCCTCAAACACTTTCGATACACGATGCTTAACTGGAGTAAGCTATTTAGTCACATATCGAGCACTACCGGACACGAGGAGGGATTACAAGAGAGTTAGAATGCGATAAGTGCAGTTTTTATGTTTCATGATATATTAAATCAATAGGACAAGAACTCTTACTATACTGGGACAAAGTATGTTTCAATTATTGTCATTTCTCATTTGTTTTTACAATTTACAATGTCCTTTATTGTTGCACATATTGCCCTTTATTGTATTCCCCTTTTTGGTACTATCTCTTCAAAATGTATATAAACTTGTACTATTTACATAGAACAATAGAGAACCAGTTACCCTCTCCACTATAGTCGGACTTAAGAGCAATTCTCTTGAGTTTTACCTCGCGTTGTACCACTAAGTTCTGTGAAATATTGCGAACTTCCTCGAACCTTCCTCGTAACAGCTATATTCGTCTGTCAAAACATATATCGACACCAGTAAAATACCTTTGAACCCCCTCAAACTCACCCAAACAACTTCGAACACATTCAAGCATATTTTGAACTACTTCGCACGTCTTTGAACCAATTTCGAACATTTTCGAACACCTTTGTATGCTTTAAAAAGGCTATTCATCACGTCTTTACCACTTCGCATCACTAAAACAATGTTTTGGTATTAGCGGTGATATTTAGTACCACCTTGCACCCTTCCTCTAGCCTGAGTTATACTACAAAAGGCTTTCAACAGATTTTTTCTAGGTTTCCAGGTCGAGTATCATCAGCGTGTGGCAGAGAGTGCATGACAACACTGGCTAGAAATGGTTGTGCTGTCCATGACCTTCACAGCTTATACTGCATCTAATGGATTGATCGTTGTTGATGCGTGAGTGTCCGAATCATTTACTGCCAATGACATGCCAATGCCAATGCCAATGCTGATGCCAATGCCAATGCTGATGCCAATGCCAATGCTGATGCTGATACTGATGCTGATGCCGATGCCGATGCCGACTCCAGTCATGAACATGTTGCCTCTCTGATTGGCACCCCTGGACAATCATTTCTCGATACATATGATGCTCAGGTCTGGGACCTGAAGCGAAAGTTCATGATCTATCTGAAGAATTTACGCACACTGGACCTGACTTCAAGAGAACCTAACGCCACAGTAACCCAACTACTGATGACTACAGATGGGTTCCCGCTCCTTCCCACACCATGGAAAGGATTAGAATACAAGAAAAAAGAGCTTAAAGAGTGGTTTGTCTTGTATGTTGGGCAGCATTACAGTATGATGACTTCCTATTCCACAAACCATTACTTATCTCCCTGCAGAACTAGCAAATAGTGGTCATCGCTGCCATATCCCATTCAAAGCAATTGCCAATCGTACCTCTTCATTCATTAATCCAGAATATCTCCCAGCTAGGTTTAAATTCAGAGACCCATGGAACTTGCACAAGGGGGTCATAGAAGACTTCTTTGACCATGTTCACCAGCGACAAACAGCCCAGGGTCCTGAAAGAGCATTCCGGTTCAAAGCCATCAAAGCCAATGATGGGATGTTGCCTACACACTATTCAGATGAATTGAACAACCCTTCTTCCCAATGCATTTCCAAACACCGTGGCCAAGAGCCGACTGCCAAACATGAGTCCAACGCTGCCCGATCAAGGAGCAGGAAAGTTGGGAAAGGCAAAAGCAAGGGAAAGCAAGCTCTACGATAATCAATGGCAGCTCAGGCCCCCAACTCTGACCCTCCAGAATCCTTGCAAATTATGGATACAACTATGGCAGATCAGGCCCCCAACTCTGGTCCACCTGAGTCCTTGCAAACTATAGATACTGAGTCGAACTATATTTAAGTCAATCAAAGGACAATGGACATGCTCTGCACAGCTGGTGTCACTCGACCACAAGCAATTAATGGTCCTGGTGATGGTGAACCAGAGTATCTTGTGCCTTGACTCATCTATGTGAGGTACATCACAACACCCACAGCAGTTGCAAATGCTAATGGAAATGAATGCACAATTGATCCATCTCTGTTGGAAGAAATGGACACCGGGACCACTCCACCCCAAGAAAGCTCAGGACATCCAAAGCCTCAATGACTTGTGGGGGAAAAACAGACTGAGGACCCGCTTGCAAGGGCAAGGGCATTAGCAGCATTAGGATTACCAACAGTAGGATCAGCAACAGTAGAATCGGCAATGGGTGGGTCGGCAATGGCAACAGTAGAATCAGCAACAACAGCAGGATCAGCAACAGTAGGATTGGCAACAGTAGGATTGGCAACAGTAGAATCAGCAACAGTAGAATCAGCAATATGTGGGTCGGCAACAGGTGGATCAGCAACAGTGGGAGCAGCAACAGCAGTATTGGCAGTAGACACATTTCATCAAATGACCCCACCATCCTCTCAAAACACTCAATCAGACACCCGATGCATCTGAAGGACAGCTGATGACCTTGCGCAGCAGGAAGCCATCAGTTACAAAAGTTCAACTTTTATTTACATGTCAAGTAACACAAAAAAAATGCCCCTCTATTCTTTTCTGCCCTGTTTGGCATCATCTCGGTCCTCAGAAGTTCCCGGTCTCTTCTTCAGGTTTGGCTGAGGAGTGGTACTCCTGGAACGTAGTCCAGATGGTTGAGGTGTAAGGCTGTGAGGGGATCGGTGCAACTGTGCAGGTGGAGGGGAGGCGCGGGGCGAGGGTGACAGGCCTCTTTCAAGTGGAGGAGTGGTACGTGATTGTCCAGATGGACCAGGTGACAGTAGCCATGGGGACTTGCGCAACTGCAGAGGAGCAGGCAAGGGGTGAGGCAAGGCGATACTGTCGACTGCCGATGCCAGTGAGCATGCCTCGGGCTCAGTGAGTGCAGTCAGGGTGAACAGTGGAGGGAGTGGTGGGGCCATCAATGTTGGTTGCTGTGCCATTTCTTGAGATTCCTGTGGCGTGGCAGGAATTATTTGGATGGGGGGAGCGGTGGGCAAAGACATTTCTCCTACTTCCTCTATGGCAGGTTGAGAAAGATTGGGTGCAGCCAGTGCATGCTGGATATGGTCAGGCTCAAAGTGTTCAGGCTTGCCTGGCTGGACTTCCCATTCCACCAGCTTGCCATCGGCACCACTCCCAACCTCCATTTCTCTGTCTGTCCTCAGATTGGCATTGGCAGCAATCTCCACAGCAGTAATTCCCTCCATTGGTTCCATAACCTCGATGTGATTGTAAATGGCACCAGCAGTGGCATCGGGAGCGGGAGCGGCAGTGGGAGTCACTTTGTTCTCCCTCATGTTGCCCATCTCTTCTTCCATCCTGCTTCCAACCCTCTTGATGCGATTCACCTGCTGGAAAGACTGGCCATCGTACAAGGTGATGGGCTGAGACTGCCACCCAAGGTACTGTTCAATGTCATTCATTTTCCTCATAAGCTCATTGACTGTGTCCCACAGTCCCTGTACCTCAAGCAAGGTGTCCTAGATTGTTTCTTTGACCCACCATGCCTGGTCATACATTTGTTGATTTATACCATGCACAAGGTCCTCCAAGTGATTGGCAAGGGTATTGTACTGATCAGCATAGTGGGCTTTGGCAGTGGGATCAGCAGCGAAAGTGGGAGCAGCAGTGAAAGCAGGGTCAGGGTCAGCCATCTGGATATCACCATGTGTGGCTATAAATAAGTGTATGAGTTAGTGGTTGTATTTGTCACAATATGGAACACTTACCTTTGGATTTCTCCTTTTCTGCTTGAGTGAACCGCCTGGGCGATTCTTCCTTTTGCCTGGAAGCGAGGACTTTCTTCCCTTTGCTTGTGGCTGATCCTTTTGCTTTCTTCGGTCTTGCCACTCGATCCATCTCCTCTGTGTCGCAGTGCACCTTGCTCTTCCTGCAGTTGTAGCATGCTGTTTTACTGTTAACCTGCTCATAACAATCTCACCCAAGCTGGGCACATCATTCACATGGCATTGGGTGGTGACCTCCAGGCTGGGGTGCTCCTCGTGCCTCTGCCTTCTGGGCGTTCTCCTGCTTTGGCTTCTTTGGGGGCTCAAGATTGGCCTCGCTCTCCATCTCATCTTCCCCCTCCTCATCAGGCTCGAATGCATCTGAGTTGCTCTGGACTACTGGCCTGGGACCTGTTACTGTGATCGCAGGGATGATTGGTCCCAGACAGTGTGGGTGTTGTGCTAGGGGCTTGGATTTTGAAGCTTCTGGTTCGACATGCACCACCACTGGTCTGGGCAATGGTTTAACTGGTTTGACGACCATTTTTTGTGCATTGGCTGGTTTGAGGGCCAGTGTCGCTTTTGGTGCCAGGGCTGCATGTGGGGGTACCAGTGCCGATGCCACTCCTGATGTCCATCACCATGTCCTCAGTAAACAGGCGGGGGTCAGCGTGGGTACCAGATCATTTCCTTTTCCCAGAAGGTCATTCCTACAGCCACTCCTGATGTTGATGGTCCACCCACTCCCGATGCTGGTGCCACTGTTGATCTTGCTACACCTGCTTCCGATGTTGATGGTCCAGCCGCTCCAGATGCTGGTGCCACTACTGATCTCATCTTACCCTGATCCCCTGATCTTACCCTGACTGCCATTGCTGCTACCCCATGTTCCTCATCCCATTTACTCATGGCCTTCCACTGGCTTTCGATAAACCCCTGGTCCCCAGTCTTCTCCAAGTTTTCCCATGCCACCATAAAAATCCCCATAAAAACATGTTTTGAAGAAAGACGGCTTGAATTTCAGCTATTTTAATTTCCTTTTGCCAAGAGAACAATTGTTTCTAAAGTATGTGAGTGTCATCCAAGTTATGTGGATCACTTATGAGGGCAGCTTTCTGATCCTTCATTATGGCCTTGATGTCCCCTATGTGAAGACCCTTCCACACTTCCATATCAATCTTGCTGAGGTGGCCGAGGACTCTTGCTGGTGTAACATTCATGATGAGTTGGGGCAGGTACAGGGATGGGGTAGATGGATATGGGGACAGGGCAGATGGATGTTGATATGAAAAGATGAAAATCAACCAACATGTGTTGATGTTGATGTAAGATCAAATGACAAACAAAGAATGATAAACAAACAAACACTGTCTTATCACTGATGAAACACCGATGTATGATATAAGATAAAGTTGTTATAAGATAAAGTTGTTACATCCATCCATCTACAATGAGCAATCAGCAGGAAAGCCAGGGGGATATTCTACAGGGGTATGTCGTTATCTGCAGTGATGATGGGCAGCACTATCTAGTGCCCCCTTTTATGATTCTGGCCACCCATCAGGCGATGGAGGCCTATTGCAAGAAGGTTGACCTTAATGTGCAAGATGCATATGGAGGGGTAAGCATTCCTTCGTTTCAAACTATCCATGCCTCTGGCCGATGCTGATGCCGATATTGGCCAGTGCCAATACTTGGCCTGATGGGCCCGATGCTGTCCTCTCTTGATGCCGATGCCTTTATTGTATCACTCATAATTAATTTGCAGTCTGGAAACATGACCAATGAACCAGCCTACACTGTGGCCTGAAATCAGCTCGAGCTACCTGCCGATCCAGTAAGTGTCATTGGCCTCATTTGTGTGGCTATATCAGTTTATGCCATTGCAGAAGTTGACAGATAGGGAGCTGTTGAGCTGCCATGCTGATGTGAAGGCCCTCCAAACCCAGCTTGGCATATTATACAAGGATGCCAGTCATCTTCTTTACATGGCCGAGGTTGAGAAGCTTGAACAACAAGATATTACACTGAAGACATATGCAACCTTGAAGGAAAGAATGGAGTGTAATCTGAAATCATTTGAAAGCAGGTTCTCGAAAGTTCATGCCAATGACAACAAGGCCGATTCCCCTGCCGATTCTCATTGATGTGGCTTTACTCAATGATAGGCCTACCTTACATCTATGTAACTAGGACAGTACAACATTGTTATTTAAGCTAAGAATGGACACTTATTTTTTGCTTGTTTTCCAATGCCGATCCACTTGCCTAATCCTGATGCCGATCCTGAGCCAATGCCGGTGCCAATTGTTCTGTATATACTATTCATGAACTTATAATAATTATCTTGTTAATAGCTCCTGTTGTCATGGCCTACTGAACATGTCATGCCCAATCCCTGATGCCGATGTACATAAGTGATGCCGGTGCTGAGTCTTCAGTATATACTATACATGAACTTATAATAATTATCTGACAGTACCTGTTGGCAGGGTGCACTGAACATTTTGTACCTGATCCCTGATGCTGATGTACCTAAGTGATGCCAGTGCCAATTTTTCAATATATACTACACATGAACTTATAATAATTATCTCATTGTCAATGGTCATTCTACGGCTCCCATCAGCAAGGCACACTGAATGTTTTGTGCCCAATCCTGATCCCGATGCCATTCCTAAGCCAATGTTGGTGCTGATTCCTCCATATATACTTACTATACATGAACTTATAATAATTATCTCATTGTCAATGGTCATTCTACAGCTCCCATCAGCAAGGCACACTGCAGGTTACCGATTTACAGATTTACATGCTACATCTACTATATGGTACAGCAAGCAATGTAATAGTTCATTGACTGGTTACTAGATTTACATGCTACATCTACTATATGGTACAGCAAGCAATGTAATAGTTCATTGACTGGTTACTATATAGTAGGTACTATATATACTATGAGAGTGTTCGACGGCATCCACTGAACCTGTATCACTTGATACATTGTATGTGTTCGATAGGTCATATTATTCGATACAGTGTAGCTTACCTATGTGAAATTGGACAACTGACAAGGAGAAGGGCACAGCTTCTTACAAGTTGAAGCCAAGTCCTCTTTGGCCCCTTTTCACCTGGCCTGCTACAGCCCAGTGAATTTGGCCCAGAAACCTCTGAACCCTACAACCACCGATGACCAGGTCTGACCAGAAGTCCAGTGTTTTCCTGACCAAGTCCTGATCTTGGTAGTAGCGATCTGGCTTTTGACAGACATAGAATAAGGTTCAGAATAGTGTGAATGATTGATGAGAAAAGTGTGAGTTTGCAATATTGTCAGAGTTCAGATTCACTACTACCAAGGTTGATCCAATTTCTGGAAACTCATGCCACACAAATAGATTCAGGACTAAAGATGCAATGAATGATTTAGTTGATAATGATATGGATGATGAGATAGTGATTGTTGATATACCAGTTACGAAAACATCTTCAATAACTGTCACAGTCAAGGTGAATCAGATTATTGACACGATTTTTGATTCATAATTGTCCAATAATCGCACTAACAGTCAAGGTGAATCAGATTATTGACACGATTTTTGATTCATAATTGTCCAATAATCGCACTATCAATCGTACAATAATCGCCTACTTTGACCGCTACTATTGGTAGATGTCAGAACAGCTTGTGCTACCTGCAAGGGCTTCAAATTCACAATTTCACATACCAAGGAACTGTGGAGTGCATCATGGGAGAAAACATGCCTTTTGCATACCAGCTCATCGGTGGGCTTACCAGCTTGTTGTGGCAGAGAGTTGACCAGGTGCGAGCCTTGCATTTAACAAAGTTGAACAACACTCGTAAGCTGGTAGGGAAAGCAGCAGCATTGGAGGACCACAAGCAATGGATCTTAACAGTGGCGAGTGGGAAGGTGGAGCAAGTTGCAGTGCTGGTGAAAGCAGGATTGAAATCATGCTGAAATACGTGGGCTAATTGCAGAGTATGAGCGGGCAGCATCAAAGTTGTATCAACCACAGAGGTATTCAGAAGAAGACATGATGGGGGACAAAACCCTGGCAGTACAAATTGTCGAGATTTTGGACCCTGATGATGGAGCAAGCAAGTCTTTACATTGATAAAACAACTCCATTCAGCAGGCATGTTACATGGTGATCTTGAGCCACGAAACATCGTTCGGACCGCAGACAGAGTTGATCGATTTCACTGAAAGTAAAACTCACACTTGTTCGACAACGACCTACTTCGATGTATGTTTATCGTAGCTCACAACCACACTTATGCGCAGGCACTTGTATTGCACGGTCCCTCTCAAGGCAACAAGGCACGGTGTGATGAAATCTGTTGCGTCCAACAAGTCCTTCGCAAAAGGCAACCTTCGATAACTTTCCGAGAGCGTCTCGATTATCCTTAAGTGAATGGTAGCGGACGTTGATTGCACGCGACACGGTTCACGACTCCACGCCCATAATTGGGTGTTCAGCTTGAGCAGGTCTTTCAATGCGGGTTAAATGCCGTATCACATCAAGAAAATTGAGATCCATATGGTGATTTGCCTAATGACGGTAAAATTGAATTTGGGAGAGGCCAAGACAGGGGAGAGGCCAAGACAGGGAACAGCTCGGAGTAGGACCGCTACGGTCCAGACACACAAGTTCCGCTATTGCACTATCAGTTGCGTTCGCCATGAGCAGTGCGAAACAAAATTTTCCTCAAGTCGACAAACGGGCCGCATCGTACCTCAGTAGTGGTTGCCCAGAGGACAGGGAAATAAGAAGCTCCTCTACCTTGTCCAGGGCGCCTTTAGCAGTTCGCAAGATACCATCTGTGTGTTTGAATAGACTACTATAGCTTTGACATCATCTGAAATAACTTGTGTATGGTACTTCAATGGCAGTCGGTAGGCCTGTTACTGTAAGCATCACCATGCATTTGGTCCAATAGTTGAAAAGTGACACGCTCAGGCTTACCTGCGTTCCATCAATATCCTCTGCCATCTGCGGTCTTTTCCCACCCTGACTCATCCGGTGCCTCACCCTGACTTGTCTCCACAAGCGTCGGAACATCTGACGGAGCATCCGACATCATCACATCAGCCGCTCGAGGGTCTGGATTCTGCGTTGCATCGACCTGCGATGCAGCAGACGTATTCTCACTGCCACCCTTCTTCCTGCCAAATGGATTGCTCTGCTTGTTCTTGTCTTTTGGCTGAGGTGGCAACATCCCGAAAAGCGTCGCCTGACGTGATCCAGTGCTCGTTTTTTCCTTTTCCTTGCCATTGGGTTTTGGGAGAAATCCTATACAAATTATTAATTATCAACCAAGAGATAAACCAGAAGGGAAAAGACGTACGTTTAGATTTACTCCCGCTGTCCTCGTCAATTTTATCGAAAAAGCTCTCGCTTTTCTGAATCGTCTTATTGGACTCTGATTTCCGCGCGAACGGGTTTCGTGTGTTCTCTGTACCCACTTTGCGTGCAAATGGATTGGTTTCTGTGCATGGCACCCTCAGCAAGGAAAGGAAAAAGTAAATGTTAATTGCTTACTCTGTTTCGGTGGAGGGGCTATCAGCAAACTAGAGCTCAAACTGGAAACATCACCATCATCCCCCTCCGCCCGTTTCCTCTTGCCCTCTCCAGACGTGGTACTCTGAGAATCCATCGATTGCGTCTCAGTCTGCGTCGGCTCGGGAGGTACAGGCGGGGCCATCGAACTATACCTTGTAGTCTCAATGACCGGTACCGTTACTCGTGCTATACCGGGCCTCTCAATCGCAGGCGGCGGGCGTACGTCACCCAGAGGGTCTACCCTCCCACCATAACTCTGCACCTGCACCTGCCGTAGCTGTGGATCAGGCTTCATACACCTCCTCCGCTTATTCCTCATCACCATAAGCCGATCTTCGTTCTCCTCCCGTTCCGCCTTCAGTATCTCCACCTTTTCCCGGAACCCGGGGAGGTGGTAGAAATCCGCGATTTTCATGGCGGCGTCGAAGGAGGTGAGCTGATGGAGGAGCTTGGTGAGCTCCAGCGCACGCGGGATGTTGTCGGCTTTGCAGGCACCTTGAACGAGGATGATGAATTCTTTGTCGATTGCACGTTCGCGGGTGATGATGGAGTCCGTCGTGAGGTCTTCGTCAAGGAGATCGAGGGCTGCGTGAATGTGAAGGAGTTCACGTTCCACTCTATCAATGATGTCAACGGTTTGCATTACCCGAAAATGAAATAGTTTACGTACTGTTCCTCCCTCGTTTCTTCGGTGCGGAATGGCATCTGCATAGACAGCTCCTGGATAAGCGGCCGTGGAAATCCAGGATACTCCATTCTTCCCTTTCACAACGAAATTTTATCAAACGAAGGACTCTCATAACGACAACGAGATACCTTCAGAATCAAGCACATTAATGTGCTTTCCGTGATCCCGACCGGCCAGTATGACTCGTCTTTCCCCTGTCTGCGTTCCAGCAGATTCGTGTCCATAATGCGGGCCCACGACGCGTGGTGCGGTATCCGGAACTTCGTCAGAACATGGACGTAGCCTGCACTGTCATAGATCGCCGGTGCCTGCGCAGGATGGAACAAGAGAATGTAAGAATTTATGCCCAACACGTAGGAAGATACTTACCCCTTGGTCAGTCAAGCCAACCCACTTCAATACATGTCCCTTCGGGATAGGCAACATATCCCTCTGCCGCACACTGAAATCCTCAAAGTCGAGCATAGTGTATGTCAGATTTTGAGAACCTGTTCAATTAAACCAAAAAACATGAATCATAACCAACCCCGAACGGAAATAGAGGAAATTAAATACCATCAATAGTCGTTGCCCCAGCTCTGTGCACCACGAATACCCACTCCGGCGCAGCCACCATCGACACAAAATCTGCGCCTAGCCCCACAATTCGCCTCTCCCGACCTGTCCCACTTAAGAATGTTAGATCGCCCTCGCTCGTCGCGACCACTACGTCCCCGTAGCCCTGCAAGCTATCCTCTGATGAGCGCTGCAAGGGGAGGCCACCGGCGGCGACACCGAGGACGGTGCTGCGCTTCCGGGAAAGTGTGTATGTCCACTCGTTCGATTGCCCCCAGGACGTATATGGTCGGTAATATACTTGCGCGGGGTGGTCAGATTCAGGGGGACATGCGAAGACAGCGCCCCGTTCGCCTAGTTTTTTTTTTTTCGTGTCAGTTTCGTGACTCTGGTTTGGGAGTAAGAAAGATGAATCTACCCAGATACCCAAGATTATATTTGGATCGGTCGATGAAGTGGTACCCTTTTCGTGTTGAACGGTCGAAGAATTCGACATTGACGATATGGTGCGTGTCTTGGTCTGTCACTTCGATCACCCCGAGCGTGTTGTGTGCTGGAAAATAATTCAGTTACCCCCACTACAAGAATGTTGTCACCAGAAAAATACAGACCCAGATACCGTTTCCGATTCTCCATAGGCGTCGAGCCAGGCTGGAACGGCGGTTGTGCCTTCGTGATACTAACTGCAAGCGCAAATTCAAACCCACCAATTGAACAATCTGAATAGCATAGTAAAAGTAGCACAAAAAGCACCTACCCATCTCCTTGACATACCCACCACTCTTCTTTCCGCCACCACCCACATCATCCATGGGACCATCACCAATATCATCAATAATCCAATCATCATCCATATCCCCAAGTTTAGGCATCGTATCTACATCCAAATCTGCATCCAAATTCACGTCCCCTGTAGCAACGCCCGAACCCATGTCACCCATGCCTGCAATTAGGTCGTCCCCGAACAAGTTCAACCCCGTCTTCGGCTTGCCCTGTACTGATGCCGCGGCATTCGTCGCGATGGAGGGATTGACAGGGTCCGGGAGCGTACTTGGGATAGGGTTAGGCCATCGAGTGAATATGCCTTGGGTGTCTGTCCATGCGAGGAGATTTTCGCGCGGGGAGAAGGTGAGTTGGGTTATGATGCTTCCCGGGGTTCCTGCATGACTGGAAGGTCATGAAAATGGAAACGCGCAGTTGGTCAGGGCCGGTGGAATTAATGTAAGAGTGACCCACCTGGCGACTATCCTGCGTGATTGAGTGGACCAGATGTAGACTTTTGAAAGGCAGGCAGACGCGAGGTAGACACCGTTTGTAGAGAGGGCGAGTGCCGTGATAGCTCCTGTAACGTCTTTGTCGAACAGGGTGGATGTTTTTGACCAGTCAGATTTAGATATCGTTACAATCTCTACAAAAGATAATATAGATGTAAAATAAAACAAAAAGTGATTTGAAGACTTACCATGAGCTCGTGAAGCGACAAAGAAATGTTGGCCTGATGTATGCCATACAGCAGAACAATCATATGCAAATTCAGGCGATCTATGAACATATTCACCAACTTGTTTTCATGGTTGTATGGGTTGGAGGCTTACTCTGAATCGGAAACGGTAGGAATGATGCCTTCAATGGTGGACTCAATCCTGGGCTCATCTCTTGAAACATCCCAAACCATAATTTTGCCATCTGTCCCACATGTTGTCTGATAAAACCATTCGTCAAGTGTGGCAATGAGAACGGGTAGGGCTGGAGTCGCACCACGAGTGAGGTAAATGGATGCCATGTTACTCTCCTAACGCCTCCTTCATGTCCTCTCAAAATGCAAACCTTCATAATATCCTCCAGTTCTACAATTTTTACAAAGAACTCGCTAGACACTTCGTTAGGATATGCAACGTCCTGTGACTCAACGATAAACTCACTCGGACGCAACTGCCACCCTCTTACCCTTCGGATCGATAGCGACACATCGAATGGGCACTGCATTCGCACTAGTTACCATTCCCACCATTTCGCCTCTGTGCGTGGCATACCGTCGAACCTCCGCATCCTCGCTACCAGAAACCCAACAGTCACCCTACAGACACGTATCAACTATGCTGCTTTGCGTCACCGTGGACAAAGTGAGCATACCGTGGCTGAAACCGACGAAACAGGCCCTTCTGCTTCAACCGCGGTTTCTGGCTCTTGCTCTGCTCCCTCGTCGATCTTCCATATGCGAACAATACAATCTTGTCCACCAGTAAAAGCGCGTCTAGAGCAGCAGTATGAACGACCATCTGAGAGGATATGTAACCACGTACGATCCGTCTTTGGAGAAAGTCAAGGATGTATGACCTGGTCCATGCGACGAGCTGGTAATCAATTTCGACATCGTCGCCAAAGCACAAACCGCGTTCAGTAACACTTCGTCACGCGTTCGTGACAAACATAACATGTGACAACTGGATACTTATATAATAAGCAAAGCATCCCGAATTCGAAAACAGTAGTGCTGGGTGAATCACATTCGGTGTGGTATTATACATCAGCACAGGATGGTGCTGGTGTATCGAAAGTATTGTAGGTATTTGTTGGAGCAGACTACATATGCTGCACAGAGGAAGAGACGACACGTTCCTTATAACCTACCTGGGGTTTAGTTAGTCTTAGAGCTAGGGTTTAGCAGAGGTAAGAACACTGTATATCTTCTATAGTACAGGTTCTCCTTATATACATAATAGTAAGGATGTCACATGACTCAGGAATGTGTTTTCCACATGTATGCGCAGTAAGCGCAGTAACATGTGTGTGCTGCATGCATGGCCTCATGTATGCAGCATGTATCAGGATTTAATTTCAACACCCCCCCTCAAACTGTACAGCGCTCTAAGCAGCTAAGTTTGAATCTTGAAAGTAATTCCAAGAGAGTCTCTAAATTTCCTGAATAAGACAGCGCCAAGGTTCTTTGTGAACATGTCAGCTGGATTATCATTTCCAGGAATGAAAATGACTGTGACTTTGTCATTTTCTATGCATTCGCGGGTATAGTGGTAGCGAATGTCTATATGTTTGGTCCTTCTTTCCTGAACTGGATTTGATCCGATAAAGATGGATCCCTGATTATCAGCACAGATTGGTATGCGCTTCAGTACATATCCAAGTTCCTGGAATAAGGACTCTATCCACACTATCTGTCGACAAGTGTCGGAGAGAGCCATATATTTGGCTTCTGTGGATGACAGTGCTACAGTTTTTTGTAAACGGGACTGCCAGCACACAATGCCACTTGCTAGAGTAGCAAAGTAACCCGTTGTAGATCGGCGTTTGACAGTGTCAGCTGCCCAATCAGAATCTGTGAAGGCTTGTAGCCCCTCGGACTTATCACCATCATAGACAATGTTATATTTCTGGGTTCCCACCAGATAGCGCATGATGTACATCGCTTTGTCTAGATGTTCTTGGCTAGGATTAGCCGAGAATTGCAACATCTTGATTACTGCATAAGCGATACCAGGTCGCATTCCGAGCATCAGATACAGTAAAGATCCGATCACAGACTGATATTTTGATCTAAGCATCGCGTTGGGCATTGCTGTGTTTTCCGATGGTCTGTAACCAGTTGGGAGTGGAGTGGGGGTCGCTTTGGCATTTGTCATCTCAAATCTCTCAAGCACTTTGGCGAGATATTCAGTTTGATCGAGTTTGACTTTGCTTGCAGTCTGGGTGACACGCATGCCTAAGAATTCCATGACTTTTTCAGTACTACGGCACTCCCAATGCTTTAGACAAGCATTTTTCTTTTCATCCACAAGTTTCTTGTTCTTCCCCATGAACAAGCCATCATCAACATAGACGAGTGCAATAACAATGCTGCCTGTCTTAGGATCCTTGTGTATGAAAATGCCAGCATCGGAGCTAGTGCGCACGAACCCAATGGTGCACATAAATGCCTCTAGCTCTTTCCACCATGCAAGTGAGGCTTGTTTAAGGCCATACAATGCTCGGCATAAGCGCAATACTTTGCGCTCTTTTCCCTCGAGTCTGAAACCCTCGGGTTGATCCATATAGATCTCCTCATCTAGTTTGCCATATAAAAATGCAGTTTTTACATCTAGGCCGGTCATATACATGCCTTCTAGAGATGCAAGTGCAAACATGAGGCGTACAGTCTCGTAGCAGACTACCGGTGAGAAAATCTCATCAAAGTCAATGCCTTCAACTTGTGAAAAGCCTTTGGCCACGAGTCTGGCTCATTTTCTTCCATCCGATTTTACAGAGAAAACCCATCTATTTTTGATCGTTTTTTGATCATGTGGAAGATCGACGATGTCATAGACTTGTCGCTTACGAAGAGCCTCTAATTCTTCATGACAAGCTTGTTTCCACTCATGTTGCTGCTGCCGTGGTAGGTGCGCAATATTGCGAAATTGGTTTGGAACTTGGCTTATTTCGCTCGATGGTTTGACTGCCTTTGACAACAGCCAGCAAATAAGCTTATCTCCTCCTTCCTTGGTTATCTTTTTAATATAACCTGCTTCGTCTGGTTCCCCCATTGGGTGATCATGTTCTTGATCATTGGAATCGGGCACACTCTCGTGGGGTGCCGAACTCAGTCCAGCAACCAGTTCTTTCTGTTGAGTTTGTGGTCGTGTTTGGTTATGATCCAAATCTTGACCCACAGATCTCTTCCAATATCGATCACGTGCAATGTCTCTCTCTATGTCAGAGGGGAGTCGCTTCTCTCCATAGGTATTGCCAGGACGGTTTGGAATGTTCCTCTGCCTGCCTGATCGACGGGGCAATTGCTGCCATTCCTGTTGATCATCACGTCTTGGATGAAAGTCCTCAGTGGTTACTGGAGGCGGCGGAGGAGGAGCATTTGTCACATCATCATGTGCCTTTTGCTCACTTGGTACATCATCATCATCATTTTCTGATGATGGAGGAAGGGGCAGATCTTGTGGCGGTATAGAATCATCACCATCTGTTCCAGATGAGTGGTCATCATCTTCTGGTTCTGGAGGTGGAAAATCACCAAGGTCCATATTGGCAGGAGTTTTAGCTCTGGGACAGCATGGGAACAACGTTTCATCAAATAGTGCCGTAGCACCAATGAATATTGCGCCACTAGGTTGCATGAAACAGTATGCTTTAATGCCATCTTCTAATCCAAGGTACATCATCAACTCTGATCGAGGAGCCAATGTGTTTGGACGCTTCTTCTTGGGTAGGTAGACGTAAGCACCACAACCAAAAACCTTCAGATCGTTTAGATCTGGGCGGACCTTTGTCAGGTCCTCAACCAGTGTCAGCCATTTCAGGCGCCTTATCGGGGTTCGGTTGTATAGGTGTGTTGCATGTTCAATGCAAAATTCCCACCATGATTGTGGTAGACATGCGGTAAATTGCAGGGTTTGCGACTTTTCCATTATTGTCCTTATGGCATGCTCTGCGTGCCCATTCTGTTGGTGAATGTGGGGTGCAGACATCTCTATTTTGATGCCAAAGTCCTTGAGCACATTTTGTAGCTCACGATCTTTGAACTCCCCCCCTGGATCAACATGTTAGCGCTTGATTGTAGTGCCATACTGTGTCAGAGCCACTGCCCGAAATTGTCTGATGGCCGCAGCAGCATCAGATTTCTTTTTAAGGCATTGGACCCAGATATGTGACGTCTTGTCATCCAGAAATACAATAAAGTATTTATGTTTATGGTATGATAGTACTGGGAGTTCCTTCAGATCAGAATGTATTAATTCAAAGGGTCTTTCTGCGCGTGAATCTGATTCGGGAAAAGATTTTGAGGTCATTTTCCCTTCAGCGCACCCTAGACATATAATTTTGTCTTTAGGAATAATTAAATTCCTTGGGAATTTTATGGTGCTATTAGGCATCTTCCATAGTGCCTCTTTGGATGGGTGTCCAAGTCGCTTATGCCAAGTCGAGTAGTCTGCGACATACATTGTCGCGACATTGATTCCCTTGGTGCTCAATATATGAGTCCGAGCCCAATAAATAGTGTCACGTTTCATAAGAGGGACGCAATCCATAATTGGGTTTCCTTGCTTGAAAAATGAAATGTGTGCGGAGGAACCATGCACATCACTTCCGTCTTGTAAGAAGACGCCCATTGACAGTAATTGAGCATTACAGTCGGGTATGTAGTAGACGGGGTATAATCGCATCTCACGCGTCTCTGACTTCCCATGACATACTACCTGATGTCTAATGAAGACTGCTCCTTTCCCTACTATATGAGTAGTACCCATGGCCGTTTGAACCAGGGTAGAGTCCTTTCTCGGTAAAGGCTCGTAAGAAGCAAAATCTTTAATTTCACCAGTGAAGTGTTTTGATGCACCTGAATCCATGATTCAGTCGGCACCTTTCTTACAATTTCCATTTGCACATGTAACACATATATTAAGATGTAAATTGTTCCATGATACATTTAGTAGCGGTAAAATTTCACATGAAAAGTTTGCTGTGATCAGTGGAATTTTAATTCTTGTGCTTGTGGCAAGGAAAAGGACTGACCTTTCATCATATGTACCTGTTTCAAGCGGTTCATCGACAAGCATTTCGTCGACGGCTTTCCATACTTCTTCATCAGAAACGGCAGGTTCCGATCCAAGGGAGACGCTATCGTCTTCTACCTCTACAATCCTTGGTTCTGGTTCAATCCTCCTCCTCTTACCTTCTCGCACTGTTAGGTGCTCTTCCAGCGGTCGCAGATTTTTTGCGCTGTGTGGGAGATTCATTTGCTTGAGGGTGTCTCGAGCCTGCTGATATTCGGTATAGACTGAATGAGAGGTAGAGGCTGCGCCCGTGTATGCCTGTGCAGGCGGTCGGCGGCGAGGATCCCTTGTGGGAGTATGTTCACGCTTCTCGATGCGCTGGATGAGCGTCATCGGCGGTATGATGGTGCCATTACCATTTATAGTAGTAAAGGCTTGTGAGGCGAGGTGGGAATGTTTCTCTTTAGGTTTTTCCTCTTTAGTCTTTTTGTCCCCATGTCGTCCACGCTTTCGGGACGATTCTCCATTGTTGCCTTGAGATTGCCATTTGGGGTTTCCCCCTTTGCGCTTGACAGCAGAAAGTTTGGTGGCCTGAGGTGGGCCAATGGGCTTTTCAACTGCTGTGCGCCGTGAGGCTTCAGCGACAATGGAGTCCTTGACATGTTTAAACGTCAAGGCTCTAGTAGCGGTCGTGTTAAGGACCGTGGCAGATAGAGAATCATACTCGCGCGGCATCGCAGCAAGTAGAATCATTGCCTGTACTAATTTGGGGATGGCGACATTGGCAGCTGTAAGGCGCTCAAATTTATCAGCCATTTTGGCAATCTCTGGCGCAGGATTTGCAGCTGGAATTTTGATTGCAATTGCAGACCTAAAGTCCGCAAAGACTTGGGAGGGGCCATCGACACCATAGTCGGTGCGGATGAGATCCCATACCTCCTCAGCAGTGTCCTTGGTGTTGGCACGCTGCCGAATAGAGGGGGCCAGGCGGAGCACTAGGCTACCAATCGCCTGGTCATTCTTATTGTTCTAGGTCTGGAGCTTGGCATTAGCTTCCGCTACTAGTGCAGCGTTTGTCGCCGTCAAAGGAGGCGCCAGGGGTGGTTTTAGTTCCATCCCGCTAGTTATTTGCCAGAGGCCCTGAGACCTGAGCCACGCCTTCATTGAGTCGGCCCATTGAATGTAGTTAGAGCCGTCAAAAGTTTGTACGAGTTTTTCAAGAGTTGAAGACATGATGTTATAGTGGCAGCTGGTAAAAGCGCTCAATCAGTCCTCTTTATTCAAGAAAACACGTTCCATAATCTCAGGCAAAAACACTCCTTCAGAGTGGTTAACCCTAGTCAACCTGGGTTTTTTAAATGCAGCTCGCAGAGAGCGCAATGCAGCTCATGAAGAGCACAATGCAGCTCATGAAGAGCGCAAGGTGATAATTTGGAGACAATGAAGTCAACATCGTTTGCAGCCAGTTAAGGCGCGTTCGCGACGTGCCCAGCAGGGCCCATAACCTGTTGGAGCAGACTACATACACTGCACAGAGGAAGAGATGACACGTTCCTTATAACCTACCTGGGGTTTAGTTAGTCTTAGAGCTAGGGTTTAGCAGAGGTAAGAACACTGTATATCTTCTATAGTACAGGTTCTCCTTATATACATAATAGTAAGGATGTCACATGACTCAGGAATGTGTTTTCCACATGTATGCGCAGTAAGTGCAGTAACGTGTGTGTGCTGCATGCATGGCCTCATGTATGCAGCATGTATCAGGATTTAATTTCAACAGTATTGTTTGTTTTATACCGGCTTGCCGGGCCAAAATTTTTTGTGTATAATACGACAATGTATTATAAGTATTATACGTATACTTGGTATAAAACACTATTCTGACTACCAGGTCATGTCATCTGAGTTAGCCCACTTTGATGGTGCAGAGCTAGTGAGTGGTGCATATTTAGATGTGGAGTTGTTGGGTACTGGAGATTCTATGAACTGAGCAAGAAGTTTGGTGTTGATAAATCAACCAGATCATCAATCTGGAGGCGCTCGATAGATGTATGGGTAATGGTTGGAGAGTCTTCGTCTTCTGAGTCCTCCTCATCCTCACTGTCCTCTTCATCATCCAGGGCCTGGGCACCATAAGGATCTGATAACATAAAAATTGATTCTTCAGAGTCAGCAAGCATGGGATTAAGGAGATCATTAAGAGTTGGTGCAGAAAGCTGAATTGGTTGGGCTGAGGGTTTTGTCTTGGGTAAGGTAAGAGTGGCAGTGTGAGAGTATTTTGGGTTGTAAAACCATGACACCAATACTGTTGCAACTGAGCCTGCATATGATGTTTTCGCCACTTAGACCATTTTGTTTGGCAGTGCTGAATGCTGACATCTTGGATGCAGTGCGTTCATCACACATTTCAGATGGTGAGACACTGAAAAGCTTGATTGCCACTTTCTAGAGTATGGCAGGGGTAGGCAAAACCCTGGGGTATTTGAGGAGGGTATACTAAGGGTAAGGGTAGGGGTATGAGATGTCATACCCTCTCTATACCCCTACCCTGCAGGGGTATACATACTTTTCTTTGAGTCCAGGATGTATCCAGGCCTTTTCCTACCTTTGTATAATTAATAGAATATAAATAGATTTACAGTACTATAAAGGGATGGTGACGGCGGTGCGCCGGTGCCGAAAAAATGAAAAATATGAATAAACAGTATTTCTTGGACACTCTTGCAGACATCTACTGGCCAGCACCATGAGCAGGGATGAACAACCTACAACCAGTAAGGGCCGCAAAAGGATTCCAACATTCAAGGCCAAAGAGTACGAGCCTGCTGCCAAGAAGAAAAGGATCAAGAAACTGCCAGACCAGACACCGTCACCTCATTTTCCTAACCATCCAAGGCCAGTCACACAAGCTACATTGATGAGCTCTGCTATCTCTGCTACCTCTGCATCTCAGCCTTCATCACCCAGGAGCTATGTGCCGTCAATTGAAGAGATTGCTGATGAAGATGATGAGATCGAAATTCAAAACAAGAGTCCTAGAGCAAGTGATGTACCGTCATCTGATAATAGCAGTGATGATGATGAAGAGGTGGAGGAGAATGAAATGATAGCATCCGGATACCCTGAGGAGGATCCGCAGGCTCGTCTAGGTGAGCTCATCTGAGTTTTAGACTCTATGAATACGGATGAAAGTTTTGAGACCACCTTTATAAAACTTGGAACTCACCGATCTATGTGTTCTTTAAGCCACCCATGTTCAAAGTCCAGGATGGCAAACAGTATCAAGTCTTTGAATGTGCTGCGAAAAACTGTCGCAACAATGGCAACCGTTTTGTCAAGCGGAACCTTGACACTGGGAATGCGACCTCGACATCAAATCTTCATGCACATGCAAATAAATGTTGGAGCGTCGACACGGTAAAAGCAGCCATGGGAACTGGCTCACTAGCCAAGGCGCGAGAGGTTGTTCAAGACAAGAATAACCTGCGGCAGGGGTCAATAACTGTTGCATTCCAGTGAGCAGGGAAGGAACAAGTGATGTACTCACACAGACTACCAACGAGACTGGAGAGTCGTCTCCACCACGTTCGGTGGATGGCTGAAAGCAAACACCCATTCGCGCTCGTGAATGATAAGGGCTATCATAGAAATATGAAGGAGGGACGACCTGGCCACTACATACCATCAGCTTCAACAGTTTCACAGGATGTAAAGAAAGTCTTTCTTGGTGCACGAGAACGAATTTCGAAGCTGCTGAGGGTATGTGTTGAATTACTGTATGACCTGGACTAACAGCATACCTAGGAACAGCAAGGCAGGCTACACTTTGCCACGGATTGTTGGACATCACCAAATTGACGTGCTTATATGGCAGTAACAGTACGATATGAGAAGAATGGGGTTATCAAGGAGTGGTTGTTGGATATCACTGAGGTGGCGAGACATCATACAGGTGCCAACCTTGTGACGGAGTTTTCGAAGATTTTAGATGATTATGGAATAGGTGAAAAGGTGCATACGGCACACCTTAACCGGTCAGATACTCATCGCAGTCCTAGATCCTCTCGATAACATGCGACAATGCAACCAACAACGACGTGATGATCAATGAGCTCTATATGAAGCTGACAAGTTTTTATGGCCAGGCTTCACGAGTCCGTTGCTTTGCGCATGTTGTCAATCTTGTGGCAAAAAGCGTTCTTTCACTGTTTGACTCACCAAAAAAGACCAAAGAAAGATGTATAAATGACGAAGACATTGAAGACGATGTCGAGCTTGATGATGAAGATGTTGATAACGTGGGCCTGCTGGAAAAAGAGGCAATAGCACAGATGCTTGCCGATTTGCATGACCTGACAATTGGTCTTGATGAGGAGGAAAGGGTGACAACAGAGGAGGTGCCAGAGGAAGAGCGAGAAAAGGAGGACAAGGATGACGGATGGATTGATGAGAGGGTAGAAATGGAGTGTGAAGAGGTGAGGAAATTGAACAAGGATGTTCTTCCTGGCTGTAAGATGTTGATGAAGGTGGGTGCTTGTTGATTTCGGTATACATGCTGATGTCCATTGCAGTTGCACAAACTCGCGTTCGCTGTCAAGAATTCACCAACTGTCCTTCTTCCCCGCTGGCATAAAATATGTGATGAAAAAAGGCTTAAAGATTGTGTTATTCCTCGTGATGTCCGAACACGATGGAACTCAACATACGATATGCTCGAATTCTGTGTCAAATACAAGGAGGCTATCGATGCTCTCTGTGGGAAAAGAAACCTGAATCTAAGGAAGTACGAGCTGGATGATGATGAGTGGAAGCTGGCAATGCAGCTTCGAGATGTTTTATTGGTATGCTTGTTTGTCCTTCTCGAGCTACAACTTATCCAGTATCTAGGTTTTTAAGCAAGCCACGCTGGCATTTTCGACTGCCAAAATACCCAACATCTCTCAGGTCATACCTGCCATCGACCACTTCGACAACATGCTCGCCACTGCCATCACCTCCCAGAATTACTCTTGCGCCATCAAGGCTGCAGTGGGGCTTGGAAAATGGACACTCAACCGTTACTACAGCAAGACAGATGAGTCAGACATGTATCGGATTGTGATGGGTACATTCGTGATTCATTTCTACTTAAAATTGAGTTCTAAGTTGTTGCTGGTAGTTTTAGACCCTCGCTACAAGCTCTTGTACTTCCAAAAACTCAACTGGGAGCAGGAATGGATCGACACCGCTGAGAATACTGTTCGAGATGCCATGAAACCATACTATGACAATTCACCATCAGAGAAGGATGACTCGGCGGATGATGTCCTCATGGTAAACTCTCCTGACTTTTCTGGTCGACGTGCTCTCATGTAGCTGGTTGTTTCCAGGACACGGCAGATATATGTCCTTCCTCACCGAAGAAGACAAATGCATTTGAAGATTTTCTCGACCAGTCTTGGGGTGATGATACAAGTGTTGAACAGTCTGACAAGGATGAACTCCAGCGATATTTGAGCATGCCGACCGAGAAAGTGGAGAATCCGCTTATCTGGTGGCTGGAACGCTGTACTGCATTCCCAATACTTTCTCGTATGGCTCTAGATTATCTATGTGCTCATGGTGCACGCTGCCTTTTGCCTTGGCCCTTTCGCAATGCATTATCTAAACTATTGAACTCTTCACAGCTTCATCAGTCGGTGTCGAACGAGTATTCTCAAAAGGCCGCAATCATCTTTCATATCTGCGCAATCAGCTTCGGGTACAAACGACAAGGGCTTTGCTATGCTTGGAGGATTGGATTAAGGTCGGGCTGGTGGAGGACAAGCACATTCTAACCGTTCTTTGGGGGCTACTGGATGTTGACGACGAGAGTGAGTTGGACGTTGAAGAGGGATGGGATGCCATCCCAAAGTAGTACGTTCGTTATAATAATGATTTCAGTGTGTTCTCCGAACCTGCCACGTCCTCGCCATGCCACATCACACAGAGGTCCCATCGTTGCCTCCAGCCAACATTGGCCGCCGAAGGCCCTCACCTTTTTCCACAACCTCACATCATGAATGCTCGATGGGGTGCGCTAGATTTGGGATGCTGTCACACAGCATCCACGACACAACCGTATTACTTTTTCAAGACTTTTCCGAGGAGACGGGCAAGATTATGAGTTCAAGGGGATACTAGGACATACGAGTATGCAATCCGATGCTGAAGACGACTGCGCGAGGCTCAACATGACATCCCGAGGCCCCAAACTCCTTCTCACCCGCTGCCAGCCATTTTCCCGAGCACCGACTTTTTCAAGACTTTTGGAGGATTTTTTGGAGGAAGGAAGACGTTTCACAGCTTCAGGGAGTGCTAGGACTGCCATGTACGCTATCCGCTGCGCTTTCCGTTCGTCATTCACTGCTGTAGCCATCCGACACCATTACCATTCCATCCCATGATTCCCATCAACCCTCCGACGTTTTTGTCATCGTTCACCGCCTTCCCGCGATTCGTTTTGCTTGAAACCTCGCATATTGCTTCCACACCTATCTCCCCACCTTCGTACCAAGTTTCAAACTGTTTCGTTCATCCGCTGCTGCTCACTACTGTTTTTTCCAACCCCATTCCTTTTGGTTTACCAACACGATTTTTCATTTTGTCGACCGATGCCTTCCCGTGATCTGATTCACTTGAAATTTTACAGGACTGTCCCGCACCTCTTTCCGCACCTACTCGCCAACTTTCGAGCGATTTGGTTTGCTCATCGTCACCCTACGGCACTTCTCCAACTTCACGATTCCTTTGCGAATATCTCCTCGCATCCTTATTGCTAACAGTTCATTTTTGGAGGAACGCTTTGCATCGCCTTTCCGAAGCTGCTCACCGAATTTCAAGCCATTCCATTCACTCATCGTCGCTCGGTGGCATTTCTCCAACTTCGACATTGTTTTGCGAATAATTCCTCACTATGTTATCGCCTACCCTTCGTTTTCGGCACAACATTTTGCATTCCTCCTTCGAACCTATCGCCGCACCTTTTCACCAATTTTCACATCATTTCTTCTTGCTCATCGTCATTTCTCCGACTTGAGCACTCTTTCACGATTATCTTGTCACCCCGATATCGCTGACCTTTTCTTTTTGGAGGAACGACTTGCAACCCCCTTCCGAAACTGTACATCAATTTTCGAGATATTTGCCCCATCCATCGTTGCTCACCATCATTCTTTCGATCCTAAGACCATCCGCCATTTTCTCTTTGGCACGATGCTTCATATCGCCCTTCCGAACATCTATGCCAAATTTGACGCCATTCTGTCGCTTTCTCATCTGTCGATGATAATGTTTCGGACTTTGATAACTGTTTGTCGTTGGCACACATCAGTTATTGTCTGTAGTAGGTAGTAAGTACAAGTAATACAATGTACTTTTAACATTACGTACTATGGATCTTTACTGGATCTATCAGGTGTACCCTTCATAGTATACCCCGGGTTGTTGTATACCCCTACCCCGCAGTGCATACCCTTGACACATTGAAGGGGTATACCCCTACCCTTCCTCCAGGATAAGGGTTTAGAAGGGTAAGGGCAGGGGTATAGCCTCAAATACCCTTACCCTACCCCTGCCATTCTCTACCACTTTCTGAAAGCAACACTGAATATTATGCTATGTATTTAGACAACAAGCTTACTGCAAGTTGTGATCCATTGCTGTCCTTGCTTCTAGCCTCCCACCAGCTCAAATGATGCAGAGGATCAGCAGTAGGGATGCCACAGTCTGGTTCCGAACCAAAGTTCGAACCTGAACTTTTCAGAACCGGACCAAAGTTCGGTCCAAGGTTTGGGTGGATGGGTAGAACCAGACCATAAGTTCAGTTCTGGGTTCGAGCAAGGTTAAAAATCTTTGAACCTTGCTGAACTTGGTTCGAATTGAACTTTTTTTGAATGTTTATTTCACATCTTTTGTGATCTTGGGGAGAATATTTTGGTTTGTTTGCCAAGGCCATGTGTACAAAAGCATGAGACTTGTTGTAAATTGTCAACAAACCCATCAAGTATCTGACCCTCATGATCTAGTCAGAGGCATGGTCACAATAGTTTTCACTGGATTTTGTGTTGCTATTATTACTGCCTGAGTTATCCTTCAATGTTGTCTTTGGATCTCAAACACCATTAAAGGGAGCTCTTCCTTTCTCTTACTCTGTCAAGACCCAGTTCACCTGATCAGATTTCCTGATAATCCCTGACTCTTTTCCAATTCCTTTCTGACCTTGTCTGTCAGCATCCTGGCCGCAGCATCTTTTAGTCATCAGACAAGTCATCATGTGCTTTAGTAATATTTGCTTACTCACTTTATTCCTCAAGGAGGTGGCAGAACAGGAAAATCTGACATCCACTCAGGTTTTTTTTTTCACCCATCGTTGGAACCCCCTCCTTCCATATATGGTAATTCAGGTCATGTGCACATGTTTTTCAAAGAACTAAATATTATAAATGTTGCGTACACTATGCATATGGCATGGCGATCGAACATAACTGATATTGCCAGAAGTACAACTAGCCTCATCCTCCTGACAAATGAAGCAGGCCTTTTCCTCATGTTGATAGGGGAAATACAGAGAGCGCTTCACAACCAGAATCTCATGATGGTCCTGTGGTAACAATTCCCCATATAAATTAGATGCCAACAATACCAAAAAAGAACTCTCAAGAAGGTAGGTTGGTTTTCCAGGTGTCCGAACAGAAATGGATGGATTGATTGGATGAGCAAACCAACCAGGGACACCATCACAGGTACAGTCCATCTGTAGAGACCAGCACCAGTCATATTCTTTTGTTGGATTGTCTTCCACAGTTGCTGGACAAAGATGCAATATCTGGAAATCAACTTTTGCTGAGCTATCAGCAAGGTGGTGTAGGCAAATCTCATTAAGATTGTTGTCAGATGCAAAGTGTAACCAATTAATTTGAGTGACAGCAAGAAATATCTGCCCTTCACATTGTACGAGGATGGCGATTTGGTTTTTTATGCATAGACAGGGGGCACCGAGCACACTGTCAGACAAGATGATGTCCAAGTCAATCCCAGATGAAGGAACAATATTGAAACAAGCTATCTGCTGGACATGTTTCAGCCTATCGGTTGAAGAGCGGTTTGTTCGATACATCATCCTATGCCATAGGGCCTTGGCTTTCATTGTCTTCTGTCCATTTATGACAATATCCGATGTGATCATTGTATTTCGAGGAACCTCTTCAACAATTGCATCTTCCATGTCTCCTTCATGAGTGTAAGGAATATTACATGCAGTACTCGAAGCAGATGCATCAGCCACAGGTTCAGATGAGTCATTGAATGGGGCCTCCGAGCTACCAGCATACATGTCTGCTATCTCTGAGCAATCATATTCATCATCAGCATCTCGAATATTGACCAGAATGTCACCGAGGGGAGATAGAATATCTACACCAGAAGTGCTGCCAAGACATTCAAAGGCTATGCAAGCTTCTGAATTGATCTCAACAGCGCTCTGATGACCAAGAATCCAGCAGGTTTAAAGGTTGACCTGCGAAACCTCAATGTCACTATTCCAAGAGGCCGGGTTGATGTGATCTGCCTTGGCAGTGATTTTACCAGACTCTTTGGAAATGACAGGGAGCTTCAACCATCGAGGAGGGTGATCCCATTCTGGATGATGAGGCAATATAACCGCTACTTCGGTAAGGCCTGAAGCACGACTCCCCAACTGCATTGTATCGTTGTTGTTGTCAGGACCGACCAATGTTTGCACTAGTCCAAAAAAGAGTTCTGAATAATCCATGCTGAGCAAGATGATGTAGAATGTTCCATGAGGTGTATCAATCTTAAACTTCGCAATACAAAAATAGACGTTTTTAACCATCAGCATGATGTCGACATAGGATTGAGTGGGCATGAATTTAGTGCATGCTGAATTATCACTGTAAAGATAAAGCACCAAATGTGCCACTGTACTCAGCTGAATAAGCTGCTCATTGAGGTTGAGGTCAACACAGATATAGGGCATCATAAGATTGCATGCAAATTGTCCATAAACATATAAAGCTCGATGGGCCAGCACAAATGTGGGATCAGAACCAGCTGGTGTGGCAGGAAGTGACCATATTTCCTTTAGCAGAGAGTAACCGAGGACAACATCTTGTTGATCATTCGGATTGAGAAGAGCCCTAAGCCAAAAGAAAGAGACCCCGTTGGACTGCAGGTGTATACGAAGGATGGATGGAGTGATACAGAAACCCTCTATGACAATTCCTTTGTTGCACATCATAAAATTTTGCTGGCATTTGAAAACGTGCTTAAAATCCTTGTCTGCCATTATATCGTCAGGCCCGACAAGAAAATTCATGAACTTGAGGCCTTTGAGTTGTTCATAGATCAGAGAATCCAACGACAATGTAGAATTCATGGTGAGATGGACCAGGGCATCACCACATTTTGCTTCCCTGTTGATGGTACTCAACCTGGAAACCCAAACAAAACCTACTAAATGGCTTCAGATGGTATAACACAAGTCAGAGGAAGGGTGCGAGGTGGTACTAAATATCACCGCTGAGACCAATACATTGTGTTTAGTGATGCAAAATGATAGGGAATGTTGCAAATAGTCTCTATAGGCATATGAAGATGTTTGAAATAGTCCGAAATTGGTTCGAAGAAGTGTGAATATAGTTCAAACAAGTTCGAAGATGTGCGAAGTTGTTCAAATAAGTTCGAAGAAGTTTGAGGTATATCGAAGGATGAGTTTAACGAATGTGATGTGTTTTTCAAATGGCAATTAGCGATGGGCAATAAAACATGGGGTGAATACAATGGTTTAGAAGAAGTTTGCGATATTTCGCAGAACTTAGAGATACAACATGAACTAAGACTCAAGAGAATGGCTCTTAAGTCAGACAATAAGTGTGAGGGTAACTTGTGCTGTTCCCCATTGATCTATATTGTTGTTCTAACTAACTAATACAAGTCTATATACAAAATGAAGAGATAGTACTAGAAAGGAAATAAGAACATGTGTAAAACATGAGGCAAATATATCAAACAATGAGGACTTGTAGATCATGAAACAAATGATAAATGATAAATGATGAAATGTATAGTGTTCCCATATGGTAAAAGTACTTATCCTGTGCTTCAATATATCAAAGAAACACAAAAACACACTAATCACATTCTAACTCTCTTGTACTCTCTCCTCGTGTCCAGTAGTGCTTGATATGCGACTAAATAGCTCACTCCGGTTGTGCAGCGTGTATCAAAAGTGTTTCAAGACAACTATACAGTGGCTGCTATCGTTCGAAATGCTGTGAAGTGGTTCGAAGTGTTGCAAAATGTCGCAAAATGGTTTGAAATAGTTTGAAGTCATTTAAAATAGTGCAAAATAGTTCGAAAATAATTCGAAGTCAATTTCATGGTGTTCATAGCGATTCGGAGTGTATGTCATAATGTGTCGATACGAGTGGGAATACTTCTCCAGACTTTAAAGCATGAAGTGGACCTATCATCCTCCCCCTTACTGAAATCCTGACTGTCCCAGTCAGCCAATCCAAGTCACGTGCAAAATGCATGATCATGTTGAAAACTTAGCAAGGTTTGAAACACTTCTCGTTCTTCTTCTTTCCATCACCTCTTTATTATCGAATACTAGCTTTCATAATGTCTCTCCTGGCCGAACTCAACATTGACATTATCAAATATGCAAAATCGATGCCTGAGCACAGTGTTGCTGAAGATACGGATTTTGAAGTCTGGGGGCAGGAGTTTTGTGCAAAAATGGTACATCTCATCTTCGTTTATTTGTGGTCAAAGGCGCTAAAACGTTTCATATAGGCAGAATATGACGAACTTGCCAAAGATCTCAGTGAAGAGTGCAACGCAACCATTCAAAAGGTTGTGGACGAAGTTTTTGAAGTATACCGACCTTTGGCTCATCGGGAGTGGGTTTCGTGGGGTGGCGAGCTACTTTTTGTGGATTTAGCGGAAGAGATAGAATGTGAAAGGAGGGCAGAGGAAGAACGACAAATTCAGGAGGAGCAGGAGGAGGTTTGAAGAGCAAAGGATGTAGCGCAGAAAGCAAAAGTGGGTCAAAGGACCACACTGGCAGAGGCATGAAACGCAGCTCTTGCTGCGTTTCACATGAAAATGATTTTGAAGGAGGAGTTGCGACAATGAAATGTTGAGTTCGAGGTGGAGGCGAGGGCAATCAAGAGGGTGGAGGCTGGCAAAGGTGACAAAGACGAGGGAGAGGACAAAGACAAGGCTGAAGATGAGCTACCCATAGTAAGGGTAGTGAAGCGAAAGCAGTAGAGGAGGAAAACAATAAGGATGATGGACAGGAAGTCAAGGGGGTAGAAGTGGTGAAGCTGCCGTGACTAGACATGAGTGGGCTGCTCGATTTCGAGGGCCCAGTAAGTTTTCTACCTATTTTCAAAGATTTTTCAAAGTTCTAATACTTTCATAGTGCAATAGATGCACTGGGTTTAAGTCCCAGCCATGCTGCATTGTTAAGGAGGGCACCCCAAAGTGCACGAAGTGCACCCAGGAGGTGCAGGGCTGCTATTGGGATGGGATGTCGAGGTGAGGGCTTCACAAGGGTGAAGCAAAAAAGTTCAGGGGCGTGAAATGAGATTTGCATACTAAATCAGGTATGAAGTTTATTTGAAATTGCTTAGAAGCAATTGCTAATGTTTGTTCAAATTTTGTAGTATGTCGAATTCGGGTTGTGGGCCCATTCGAAGATGTCAAGCGAGTAGCAGGCCCTTCAAAGGCATTGAAGGAGAGCAAGAGGTCATCGAAAGGGAAGGTGAAGGCAAAGGCAGTTTGAAGGGTCGAGGATGTCGAAGATATTGAGGAAGATTGGGTGGTGCAGCGACGAATTATTGCTGAAAAACTGGCACAGAAGAAGGTGGAGATGAAAGTATTGGGGAGGGAGATAGAAATGTTGGAGCAGATGCTAGAGGAGTAGGAAAGAAATTATTCATTGTACTTCTTTAGATTGAAAAATACAGTCTTATTTATTTGTTTTCGAAGTTTCGAAAATCTTCGAACGTATGATCATCGAGGTTCGAGGCTTTTCAAGGCTTTTCGAGACGTTCAAAGTTGATTTTGAAGAGGTTCAGCGAAAGCAAAATAGTTATAAGGTATTTTTGAGAGATATCAAGGTTGATATCAAGGTTAGTGAAGGCATATGTGGGTGGATAAAGGTGAAAGCTGTCAAAGCTGTTTTGAAGAATATCGAGGATAATAAAATGTTTTAGATAAATAGAACGAGATTGAGATGCGAAAATGAGAAACAAAATATGCAATTTGATCAATGTCGATGGTTCTAACCATGATTGTAATAATCGAGTTGAGCAACTGGTCGAATCGAAATCGGATGCGAAATCGAGGGGGTGAAAACAAAGTTGAGGCAATATTTGTTGGCAATAGTTGTAATAAAATTTTCGAGGATGAGGGGTAGATGAATCTTAAGGCGATAATTGTATATTTTCGATGCAAATGGACTTTTGAGCACTTTACTAGACTTCGAGGGCGAATTTGAATGCGAATCTAGTGTCGAGGGCGAAGGCAATATCAAAGTAGATGGTAAGATGTGAGAGGGCGCAGATGATGAGATCGAAGATGAAAATACTGGTAGTGGCAAATGGCGAGTCAGGGTCGAAATAGGTAATGGTGGGGGCAAATGCGACAAAGATATCAGGGGCGAGTTCGAGTTCAACGCTGACGAAGTTGCAATTATCAAAGTGGACAGGGCTGGAGCTACCAAAGGCAAAGACGATGGAATTGGAATGGATGTGGGGGACAAAGCTGGGGTGATGCGATGAAGACCAGGAGGCACGACATGATGATTTTGAGCTGTGACATTTTCTCATTCGAGTGCAAGCTGTTTTTTGACGGCCAGTTCTTGTTCGAGTGCTGCAATACGAGCTTCAAAGTCATTCAAATCATTCGAGCTGTGAGGTATACTATCAGATGCTAAGTTCGATGTAGTCGAAGGTGCAATTTGGTGATGAATGAGGTCAAGATGGATACTTCGGGTGCTGATTTTGTCGAATTTGAAGCTGCAATAACCGATGCGAAGTTAAATGTGAATTGTTCAAAAATATGCAAAGCATCTTTGAAGTCAATCGATGTGCTAGATTGCAATAGATTCGAGGTCGAAATTGATTGCTGGGGAATGGGGTACAAATTTGAGGATGCTATAACAAATTTTGCAGCATCGTGGATGTCGTTCAGCATATATGGGTCATCAGGATAGTGATCAGGAAACTTTACTTCAAGACAATCCACAATTCTATTCCATAACTTCGTTTGAAAGCCTCGAGCAAAAGCTTGACTTTGTTTAGGTTCTGAGAGTCTATGTTTCGAGCGAAGGAAGCTCATGACCTTGTAGAATGACCTGTAATAAGCTGCTAAATCATTTTCATCGAAAATACCAGTGCGAATCTGTTCATTAACAAGTGAATCCATGTCCAAAATGCTGTATTTTCATTTGTCTTCTATTTCAGGATAGAACTTGAATACTGCGATGCGAAATTCATTGAATGAAGTGCCAGATTCGTACTCTGGAAGCGATTCCCAGACATTGTAAGAATCGAAATCAATGTATCTGCAAGAGTGTCGCTTCTTTAGGTCATGATCTGTGATACCACAAGTTATGAACAAAAATTCGAGGTCTTCAAAGTAATTTCGAAGTTCTTTAGGTCATCTTGAGTTGAATTTTGGAGATGTCGAATGTCTGGGAGCTGGCATAAAGGATGTCGACATGTTCGAGGTAAATTTCAAAGGTCGCAAGGTTGAAATTCGTGCAGTGTCATAGTTCATATGTTTTCGAGGTTGAAGATAGTAGCGATGTCATAAGTGCAAAGGGTGAAAGAGTGTGAAATACTGTTATCGAGGTCAAGATACTATATCGAGATCTCCTGGTTGTTCAGGAGGGTTAGAGGCAAAATGAGTTCAATTCGAAGTCGAGATCATTGAGCCCCTAAATGGTAAAACAAGTGGTGGAAAGAGTGGAGGTTCAATAATGAAATAATCTAGAAACCCCTCATGGTGGGCTCCAAAATGATGGTACTCAACCCGGAAACCCAAACAAAACCTACTAAATGGCTTCGGATGGTATAACATGAGTCAGAGGAAGGGTGCAAGGTGGTACTAAATATCACTGCTGAGACCAATATGTTGTGTTTAGTGATGCAAAATGATAGGGAATGTTGCAAATAGTTTCTATAGGCATACAAAGATGTTTGAAATAGTCTGAAATTGGTTCGAAGAAGTGTGAATATAGTTCGAACAAGTTCGAAGATGTGCGAAGTGGTTCAAATAAGTTCGAAGAAGTTTGAGGTATATCGAAGGATGAGTTTAACGAATGTGATGGGTGATAAAACATGGGGTGAATACAATGGTTTAGAAGAAGTTCACAATATTTTGCAGAACTTAGAGATACAATGCGAACTAAGACTTAAGAGAATGGCTCTTAAGTCAGACAATAAGTGTGAGGGTAACTTGTGCTGTTCCCCATTGATCTATATTGTTGTTCTAACTAACTAATACAAGTCTATATATAAAATGAAGAGATAGTACTAGAAAGGAAATAAGAACATGTGTAAAACATGAGGCAAATATATCAAACAATGAGGACTTGTAGATCATGAAACAAATGATAAATGATAAATGATGAAATGTATAGTGTTCCCATATGGTAAAAGTACTTATCCTGTGCTTCAATATATTAAAGAAACACAAAAACATACTTATCACATTCTAACTCTCTTGTACTCTCTCCTCGTGTCTGGTAGTGCTCGATATGTGACTAAATAGCTCACTCCGGTTGTGCAGCATGTATCAAAAGTGTTTCAAGACAACTATACAGTGGCTGCTATCATTCGAAATGCTGCAAAGTGGTTCGAAGTGTTGCAAAATGTTGCAAAATGGTTCGAAATAGTTCGAAGTCATCCGAAATAGTGTGAAATAGTTCGAAAATAATTCGAAGTCAATTTTGTGGTGTTCGTAGTGATTCAGAGTGTATGTTGTAATGTGTCGATATGAGTGGGAATACTTCTCCAGACTTTAAAGTGCAAAGTGGACCTATCACCATCCGATGTGATTGAAACTGTGCGGTAAGTGACTCCACCATGTTTCTTCTGATTTTCACTTGCTGTGAGGAGTGTCTGGATTAACTTTGCATGTTGGGTGCCCATTTCCTTCTTGCAAGTACCAGAGAACATGATCAGATGAATGCTATATTCATGGGGGTTTTCAGAGAGCATGCCCAGCATAGCGACTGTTGCCTAGAAACAAATGGTGCACCAGTCCTCAATTTTCAACTGCTGATATCTGACTTGGGGGATTACATACCTCACTTGCCAGATGGACCTCATCCGAATCAAGGGAATCACATAACATATCTAATTTCCTTTCAGATGAGAACTTCAATGAAATCTTTGAGTTGTGCTCCCTGCATGTACCCTGAAAGTTGTCAGTTAGATCATCCAATTGAAGTCATTTCTCGGTTGCCAGTTCATCGAGCATTAGAACCTGATGGTGGACAATCTCCAATCGGTTGTGGATTGGGCTGTCATCATCTTCAATGCCAGAGAGAGCATCAAAACAAGACATTATATTGTTCTCAACCTCTACAACAGTGGGCCAAGATGGTGAGACGATAAGAGATCGAATGACAGTATTGCATCTGATAGTTGTGAGACTCGGTAGTGATAAGGATCTGTGTGTGAACTCTGCAACACATGCACCACCAAGTCATAACATGACAATCATTTGTACTGCTGGATCAAGCTTCGAACACCTGCATGATGCACTAAACCTGCTTGCACTAGTGAGGCAACACGATCCACCCTGCCACTCACAACTGCCAAAATCCACTGTTTGTGGTCCTCCAACATTGCCACTTTCCCCAAGAGTTTCTGACCAGTGTTCAGCTTCATCAAACACATCTGCTGCACTTGATCAATCTTCCGTCTGACAGCCATGACCAGACCCCCAACTCCATGATATGCAAGAGGCATGTTTTCGTGAACACCGTGCTCCATTCAATGTATAATGCCATCATAGAGGGATGTTGATTTCAGGGTTTCACATTTAAGGCAAGCTTCTCCTTCATCCACCAATTCCTTCATACATGACCTTGCTTGTAGATAGAACTTCTTGTCAATAGAATGGTAGTTCCATGGGATTATTTGCTCACCATGTAGGCCAAATGGATAGGATGTATGCTGATTCATGCCGAGTGGGAAAATGATAAGATTTCCACCACACACATGCTTCTCTTTGTCCAGTAGAACCATGTTGCTTGATTTAGTTGGAACAGCTGGTATGTACAGTTCTGCATTATCTACCAGGTCATCGATCTGATCAATATCAATTACCTCTGGAAGTATTGGGTAGGATGGATATCTGTGGGTATCTCATAAGTGTCTAGAGTTTCATTTCATGTTTCATCCTCATGAACTTGGATTTCAGCTCATCCATTACTGCCATGACCTTGGACTCGAACATCCCACCCTTCAAACCACAGTGAATCACGAAGTAATGCAGGAATGTGACAAATTCATCCAGCCCATATCTACTGTGATGCATATCTCCTTCATGGAATTGCACATTTCTTCCTCTCCCCACCCAGACACTTTCTTTATCATTGGGTTCAACAGATCTTCCCAATCGTCAACATCTGGGTGGATGAACTGAGCTGGATCTCCTCCAAAAGGTTGCAGCCGATGTTCTGTAGTTGCATGTGGATTGTCATCTGGGATTCGCTTGATCTCTGTGCAAAGGCTGGAGAGAAGTTCCAATGCATTTTGACAAACATTGGATGCGGGCTCTGCAGTGCTTGTCGAAGGTGCATCGGGTAGTCCTTCCAAAGCAGCCGTGCTACCATGGTTCTTTGGTGGCAATTGCTTTGACAAAATCTCTGACTCTGAGGCATGAATAGATGGTTGTGCCAATATGAGTGGTGGGTTTTGGGGAACTTTCGCCTTGAAGAATGCATGCAATGATTGATTGGCTTTCTTGGATTTGGGCCAAGCAGAAGCACTCTGCCGATCACATTCAATTCGACATGTTTTGGAACCTTTATGAATGTCAAGGTTTTTTCTGCCGCCTGTTCCAACATGAATGTCTATGCTACATGCTAGACATTGTAGTGTGCTCTCCTCTGTGAACTCGCTAGCTTTGCTGCTTTACCCATTAGCTCATCTGTTTTACTGCTCAATGATGTCAATAAGTACCTTTTCTTCGGCATGCCATACAATTAAGCTCGATGGTTCAAGGTTGTAGAAAATATGAACCAGTAAAAAATTATGCTATCAAGCAATTATTAGGTATTAACTGTCTATTGGGAGCTTCAGTTGACATTGAATGCTTCTGAAGAGTAAAAAGAGTAATTACAGTGCTCAAACAGCAGCGGAAAGCCTAATTTGGGCACAGGTCAGTTTTTTTTTTTCAGGATTTCCCAGAGACCATGAGAAGCTGATTGATAAGATAAAGGCCATAATCATGGACATCATCATCAGTAGGATTAATATGAATGTTGGTGTGCTGGAGCTGATATCTCAAGTCATTGCAAATGTGAGGCCAATATGTATTCCAGAGATGGACAGGATCAGAGGGAGCACAGTCACGAAGGATGGTGACAAAAAGATTGCGAAGCTGATGACCGGTTGCCATGGACTTTGCTTCCTCCAGACACTGCTGCCACTCTTGGTCATCCTCCAAAAGGCCATGGGCGAGGCAGGCCTCTCTGAATGAGGGAGCGACAATGCCCTGAAAAGTGCGAAGGTCTTCATATGATGTAGCACCTTTCACAGCAGTGAGAAGCAGCCTGAGGTAAAAGTGTTCACCAGCACTGGGTGGAGCATAAAACATCCTTCCAATGGCAAATCCCCTCTGCCTGGGCTTCTCCTTGTGAGCCCTTTGATCCCACACGAATTTGGAGGGAAAGTCCTGGTAAAGAACAACCTGTGCAAGCTCTGGATACTCCTGATTGGCCTTGAAAAAGGCAGTGAGGGTGGTGTCTCACTGTGCAGCATGCTGGACGATTTCCTGGATAGACTGTGGACCATTCTGATTTCAAGTGACATACTGCTGGCCAGGAAGGTGGACCTGAAGATGGACAACATTGGGAGAAGCACCATGCATGGTGAAGTGAAAGAGGCACCAGATGCTTTCGCATGCAGATATGTAGCGAGCATCGAGGTACTGCCTGACTTCATCGTTGCAAGTTCCAAACTCCATGGTGATGCGATCATGGCCTTTGTAGACATATTTGTAGATGTACTTGATGGCCTTGATAGAGCTGATGGACTCGATATTGATGTGGCAATGGTACTTCCAGATGAGATAGGCAGAGTAAGTGACCACCCAACGATTGTCGACCTGCTTTTCCCGAACGTGATATGTGTGTCCAGTATCCTGACACTTGGTAGAGGCATAGGCATCCTCAGAGATGGTTGTCTGATCCCTGAATGGCTTGGGGAAACCTTTGGAGCACTGTCCATTCACCATGCAAGGAGTTGCAGGGTTCTCTGCACCACAAAGTTTATGGACCATAAACTTCTTGATGAGGTCGAGGAGCTCAGGATCATCATTAGGAAACTCTGAAGACAGAAGGCTGTCTATCTGCTCAGGGGTGCGAAGCTTGGAATGCTCATCGAGAAAGATAATGCAGTGCATGTGAAGAAGGCCATGCTTTTGAAACTCGATGGTGAATAGATAAGCCACAGCCTTTCCAAATATGCCAGCCTCAATATTTTTAATCATCTCCTTCTGCTTTGCATAGAATGCATGAATGACCAAATCTGGGTGATCTGCTGCAGTCTGCCCTGGACAAAGAGCATTTCATATTTCTGGCCAGGCAGGGTTGGCAGTGATGGTGAGAAAGAGATCGCCTCCATTGCAGTGACGATTAATGGTGAATGCACCCTGAAGAAGCTGCTGCATGTGATGTGTGCTTCCTGCAAAGGATGAAGGAAGAATGATTCTTTGACCCAGAGACTCTGTGTCCACATCGATGTTTGCAGCCACAGCATCTGCCAGGCCGACATAGACTTTGTGATGAATGGTGTCCTGATTCATCAAAATCCAGCGCAACCAATCCTGCTCAGCAGTGGCCCATCCATCACACACAAACTTCTGAAAGAGCTTTCCAGTCAGAAAGATATGCTGGGGCTCAACAGCAGGTGGTTGAAAATGGAGGCGATAGCAATAGAATTCAGATTTGGAGACATGTTTGTGAACTCTGGCACCACCTCGGTTGTTGGCATCGACAGCTGCATACTCAATTTGAGAGTGCCATTGGAGCTGGCCAGTAGGAAATAGCAAAAGATAAGGAGTGTTGGGCAGAGTTGGGTCCATGGGAATCGGGGAGCTTTCTTACAGTAGTGGAGGATGTGAGATTCTTTTGTAGATGTATTTGACAGCTTTGATGGAGGCAATGGACTCAATGTTGATGTGGCAGCAGTACTTCCAGAGGAGATAGGGTAAATAAGTGACAACCCAGCGATCATCAACCTGCTTTCTCTGAACCTGATATGTCTGTCCAGTATTCTGACTCCTGGTGGAGGCATAAGCATCCTCAGAGATGGTTGTCCGATCTCTGAGTGGCTTGGGGAAACCTTTGGAGCACTAACCATTCACCATGCAAGGAGCTGCAAGATTCTCTGCACCACAGGGGTTATGGACCATGAACTTCTTGACCAACTCGAGCAGCTCAGGATTGTCATCAGGAAACTCTGAGCATATGAGGCTGTCTATCTGCTCAGGAGTGTGAAGCTTGGACTCCCCATCGAGAAAGATAATGCAGTGCATGTGAGGCAGGCCACACTTCCGAAACTCGATCACAAACACATAAGAGAGTGCCTTGCCAAAAGTCCCAGCCTTGATGTCTTTGATCATCTCCTTCTGCTTTGCATGGAATGCATGAATGACCAAGTCAGGGCGATCAGCAGCAGTCTGTCCTGGCATGAGCTCATCCTGAATCTCTGGCCAAGTGGGGTTTGCAGTCATGGTCAGAAAGAGATCACCATTCTTGAAGTAGTGATTGATAGCCAAGGCATCCTGAAGAAGCTGCTGCATATGATGCATGCTTCCTGCGAATGAAGAAGGGAGAATGATTCTTTGACCGAGAGACTCTGTGTCTGCATCCACATTTGCAGCCACAGCATTAGCCAAGCCCATATAGACTTCACCATGGATAATGTCCTGATTCATCATGATAAAGCACAACTGATCCTGCTCTGAAGTTGCCCACTGGTCACAAACAAACTCCTGAAAGAGCTTTCTGCTCAAGAATATATGCTGAGGCTCGATAGCAGGCAGTCGAGGGTGGAGACAATAGTGGTAGAAATCTGATTTGGACACATGCTTGCGAACCCTTGCACCACCTTTATTAGCAGCTGCATACTCAATTTGAGGATGCCATTGGAGCTGGACAGTAGTCAACAGGAGGACATAGTGAAGAGCAGGATAGAGGGAATGGACATTGGTGATGCGCTGAAGGAAAGGGCCATACCTGCAGTAGAGAATAATATCACATGTGCTCTCTGGCTGATCGCCATCACCTGGAAGAATGACCGTGATCTCATTGTTGGTGGCATCAGGAAGATTGTAGTGGTGATGGTCACAGGATTGATCAAAACACAAAACTACATATCTTGCACTGCTGGTGTGGAGGCAAGTTCCTGGTGAGCTCATGGGCCTGCTTGTACATCTGAAGTGCAGGATGGAGATGGTGGAGCATGTCCTGGAGGGTGACCAAAGTGTGGTGATTGAGGTGAGTGTTCCAGGCATTGACTGTATAAAAGTTGGCTGCATCGGCTGGATCATAAATGTAAAGCTGAGCATACACTGGAGATTCACCCTCTGGTGGAAGAAGAGAGCAACAGCTTGCCATGCAGTTTGAAGATGTAGGGGCCAACACCATTGTTCACAGCCTCTTCACCTTCATTAACAGACTCATCAATTTTGTGCCCAATGGAAGTCATGGCAAGAGCATTGTTGTATGTGCGGATATGATCATGAAACAACTTGCCAATGTGATCCTGTGTTAGGGCAACACCCACTGTTCTGCTAGCTGGACCATGTGGGCTCTCCTACAAGAAGGCGGCAGGGTGCACACGCATGATGGGGGGTTTGATGGTTCTGATGTGATGGGTTAAAAATAGATTAGTTGGCTGAAATAGGTGTTTCACACCACAAATGTGGATGGAATGCCTAAGAGAACTCAACTGAGATCCCCTAGTATTTATTTTAAGATTATATACTATGTTACATATATTGTCCTATGTTGCTACTGATGCACATGTACATGCACGTACATATTGATGCATGTAAATAGAAAATTCCCACACTGACAAATAAAGTGTGTATAGGTGTTTGGTAGCATATTTTGGTGAAATAAAATAAAATAAAATAAAATAAAAATATTATTAGGTAATAGGCATGTTAGGAGACTGTTTCCTAACATCCTGAGCAGTGAGCAACTGGAGAAGCTCAGGTGGGACTGGGTGGAGAGCAGGCAAAATGATTTTTCCACTCAAGCAGCACATGCCAAATCTGGGATTTATATTGGAGGATACTGTGAGATGCTCAGCCATCCAGTGCAATGCATGACAATTGGGACACTAAATATCCATTCTCCCCAGATAATGAACAGGCCAGTCAGGACTAAAAGGACGGCATGCAGGAGGGAGGGGCCCAAGTGGAACAGGTGCAGGATCAATATGTTGAGCCACCTGGGGATAATCGAGTCAGTCACAAAATAAAGACATGACCAAAAAGGACATAAGCATACATGTGGAGGAATATCAACAACAGGGATGACAGGTGCAGGAATGGGAGGAACAGGTGCAGGGAGATCAAAAACAGGAGGAGCAGGTGCAGGAACAGGAGGAACAGGAGCAGGGGGATCAAAAACAGGAGGAGCAGGAGCAGGATGCTACATCATCATTATTGTCAGTTAATATACTCAAAAGAACATATATAAGCCTACATGGAGAGGGATATTGGCAACAGGGACAATAGGAGCAGGAACAGCAGGAACAGCAGGAGGAGGATCAAAAACAGGAGGAGGAGGAGGAGGAGGCTACATCATGATATTGTCAGATAACATACATCATGTGAAAGATAAACCAACATACAGCAGGAAATAGAGGTGGCAGTGCAGCATGCTAAAAAGCAAGTTCAGTCCAGGCCATTGCAGGAGCTGCCACAGGAATGGGAGGTGCAGGAATTGGAGGTGCAGGAACAGGAGGGTCAAAAACAGGAGGTGCAGGAGGGGCATTAAAATAATATGGAAAAGCTGCATTGTGTAAAGAAGCAACAACAGGCTGAGGTGGAGCTGCATGACTTGAGCCTCTTCCCCTCCCTCTTCCCCTCCCTCTGCCCCTGCCTCTTGCAATCTGTGGAAGGGGAGGAAGTGCCACCAGCTGCTGTGCCAAATGAGGAGGAAGGTGATTGTATTGAGGAGGTGGTGAAGGAGCAGCAATAAAAGAATTGGCATTCAGCAAGCCAATATTATGGGCTGGCGGCAATGGCAGCAGTGGCTGGGCAATGTGCATCGTGTGAGCATGGTGTGGAGTCCAGTGGCGAGTAGGGCTATCCAAGGTCCATTGGTCCCATTCAGTTTGCTGCATGGCCGTTCGAACACATTGAGGAGTGTTGAGTGGAGTTGGGTCCATGGGAATCAGGGAGCTCTCTTACAGCAGTGCAGGATGTGAGATTCTTGCAGGAGGCTGTGAAATCAGTGCAAACAGTGGCAGTTGATAGTGGAGCGACTTCCAAAAATGGAAGGGGAGGCAACTGCAAACCTGCCAGCCCAATCTCCCTGCACACTGTGCCCTGAGAGAGGTCCAAAAAACAACTGGCAGACACTCTTTTTGTTGAAAAAAGAGAAGCCAGAGAGGTAGGACTTCACAGAGCTTCACCTTGGTCTACAGATACCTCAAGAATGCAAAAACAACCCCATTGGAAAAGAGCCCAGAGCCAAAAAGAGAGCAGAAAAGTTAGAAGTGACCAAAACTCAGCCTTTAATTTGGTTCCTACACCCAGTTATGATATTTGTCATCAGGCCAAAAATCAGCCAAAAATATTGTTCCTACACTCAGTTATTATATTTGTCATCAGGCTAAAAAGTAGCTGAGAATTTGGTTTCTACACCCAGTTATTAGATTTGTCATCATGGGAACACCTTATTATATTTGTCAGCAGGTCAAAAATTAGCTGAAAATTTGGTTACTACACTCAGTTATGAGATGTGTCATCATGGGAACCTTATTTGTCATCAGGCCAAAAAGTAGCCAAAAATTTGGTTCCTACACTCAGTTATTACATTTGTCATCATAGGAACACCTTATTATATTTGTCATTAGGCCAACACTGTAGCCAGAAATGTTGTTGCTAGTTATATTTGTCATCATAGCAACACCCAGTAATTATATTTGTCATCAGGCCAAAAAAAAAAAAAAGTTTAGCTGAAAAATTTGATCCCACACTGTAGCTAAAAATGTTGTTCCTACATGAAGTTATTATATTTGTCATCATGGCAACACCCAGTAATTATATTTGTCATCAGGCCAAAAAAAAAAAATTAGCCAAAAATTTTGATCCCCCAATGTAGCCAAAAATGTTGTTCCTGCATTATATTATTGTAGCCAAAATTGATCCCACACTGTAGCCGAAAAAATATTGTTTCCACACCCTATTATTAGTTATTATATTTGTGATCTGGCCCCAAATTAGCCAAAAATTTTTGTTATCATTAGAGTGTATTTGCACTGCATTTCAAAATTTCGTTAGAAGCGTGGAAATTTTCCTTGACCACTTTTGGTAGGGTCACATTCTGGATTTGGACACGCGTGACTCTGTTTAATCCTCAATGCGACATCTCTCCTTCATCTTGCATCTCCCTCTATACTCTACATTTCGCGTAATGATGCGTATTTCTCAGCACACACTTGCTTTCTCCCAGTCCAACTCCTCTGCCACTCCTTTCCCGCACCCTTTGACTCCATTTTCGGACCACAACGATGTGGATGATTCCGATCCCCCCTACCCCTCTGTCGCGACACTCACAGCTTCCAATCCTCGGATGGCTGACCACAACTCGGCGGCGGGACTTCATGCTACACCCCCCCTCGATCCTGCACGTGCGACAGTGCCTTCTCAGTCCACAGAGCCATCCCAGCCCAAGACCACTAGTTCACGACGCGTCGCACCTTTCACCGCGAAAGAGTTGTACCAGCTCGCGCAGGCCGCCGTCACCGTTTTGAGAAGGACATGGAACACGGCGTTTTAACGGAGTTTCGAGCTGGATCTGCATCAAGGCAGTCACTTGATCATGAGCAGCATCGTGACCTAGAATAGCAGCGAGAAGTCCCGGATCAGGGTCAGGAGGCGGTGGGACAGGTTCTAGAAGAATTGGAGCCGCCATGAGGGCCAGCTTTAGTGTGTCCATCGTGGATGGATCGCGGGCGGGACGTCGACGATGGTGGGCGCTCGGTGAACGCACCTTATCACGACCGTGAGAAGAGTGACAAGGCGTCACATTTGCTCAAATGGGAAGGATCAAATTTTCACTAAATTTTCGTTAGCAGCCATCAAATTTTTGTTAGATTTGGCATTTGGGTGGTTGCAAATATACTCTATTAGCTGAGAATTTTGTTCCCACCTTTCACTTATATTTGTCATCATATCTCACGACCCTCAGAGTTGGTCATTACTCTCCCACCCACTCAGAGCAACTCCCACAGCCTCATCACTTCCCATGGCCTAGTCATATGACCATTCTCCTTTTATTATTGACAAGGTTCACTGTGTTCATTGATTTTCACAATATAGATTTTAATGTAATAACATTTTCTGTGAGTAGTGGTTACATATGTACAATATATATTTTAATCTAATAATACTTCATCATATACAATATTTTTTGTCTTTGCACTGTCCTCTGAGCTTGGCCATATTGCCTTGATATTGTGGACTGACTTGACCCATGATATTGCCACATAGAACTGCCCATGTGTGAAGACAGGACTCCTGAAATCCAAACCCACATGCTTCACTGACTGCCCTTGTGACTTGTTGATCGACATTGAAAAGCAAAGACGAACAGCAAACTGCAGTCGAGAGTGTATGAAGGGGAGTTGACCTTCAATGGGCCAAAATCGCATCTGTGGAATAAAAACAGTCTCTCCTGCATTATCTCCAGTGATCAACCGAATCTCCAAAACCCTATTTCTGATCTGAGTCAATATCCCCTGACTTCCATTGCAGACCCCTCCAGCAATATTGAGATTGCGAAGTATCATCACAGGGATGCCAACCTTCAGAGCCAAATGTGCCAAAGGTAGACCTGAGCAGTTGATGGAATTAAGATACTCTTGGGGATATAGAAGTTCACCATTCTCATCATTTGCAATCGAGTCAGCACTGTAAAAGACCTGCTCCTGTCCAGGGAAATTGTGAAGAATATGATGGTTCAAATCGTTGACATCATCGTTCTTGCTTGCTAGGATGACCCACTCTGAAAAGTATTGATCTGAATGCTGAGCCTGATCATAGATGCCAGGATAGATGGTGTTGATGAGGGAAGTGATGGTGTTCTGAGGACATTTGAGATGATCAGGAAGATTGATAGTGCCACATTCATCTGTATGACCACCCTTTCCAACCTCCAACTGCCACTTTGCAAAGTTGTGCTCCTGAAGATCGTCTGTGTTCAAACGCATTTTAATTTTGAGATAAAGGATTTTAATGTGTTGCCAGAGCAGAGCATTGCAAAGAAGCACCAATGATTTGAGGTCGAGAACCCTTCTCAACGACAGGCAGGATCTGATGAAAGTCACCCCCAAAGACCATAGGCACACCACCAAAGGGTTTGTCACATTGGAGAATGTCTTTCAGAGTGCAGTTGACAGCTTCATGGAGATGGTGATGCTGCATGAATGCCTCATCCCAAATAATCAAGTCAATCTGCTGCAGCAGCTGTGCCCATGTTGAACCTCTGGAAATGGTGCAGGTGGATGACTCATTTATGATGATTGGGATCTAAAAGCAGAAATGGGAAGTATGACTGCCTTTGAGCAAAAGAGCAGCCATTCCAGACAATGCAACACAGAGGACGATCTTGCCTTGAGAGCGAAGCTGATGGCAGAGGGTGTTGTAAACATAGGTTTTGCCAGTGCCACCTGGACCATGGAGGAAAAATGTGTGGCCAGTCTTGTTGTTGACTGCATGCATGATCTCATCAAAGCCAGCCCTCTGATCCTGATTGAAAGTGTCCAGATTGTATGCAGCCAACTCAGCCTGCTCCACAACATCATATCTGTGCTGCTCTGCAATCAACCCGTTTTGGATGTTGGCATCCCAATTCTGAGTGATCTGAGGCATGTATGGCCAATCCTTCTCGAGAGATTTCTTAGAGACCATGAGAAGCTGATTGAGAAGATAAAGGCTATAATTATGGACATTATCATCGGTAGGATTGATACGAAGTGTGAGGCAGGCCTCTCTGAATGAGGGAGCGACAATGCCCTGAAAAGTGTGAAGGTCTTCATATGATGTAGCACCTTTCACAGCAGTGAGAAGCAGCCTGAGGTAAAAGCATTCACCGGCACTGGGTGGAGTATAGAACATCCTTCCAATGGCAAATCCTCTCTGCCTGGGCTTCCACTTGTGAGCCCTTTGATCCCACACAAATTTGGAGGGAAAGTCCTGTAAAGAACGACCTGTGCAAGCTCTGGATACTCCTGATTGGCCTTGAAGAAGGCAGTGAGGGTGGTGTCATGCTGTGCAGCATGCTGAATGATTTCCTGGATAGACTGTGGACTGTTCTGATATCAAGTGACATACTGCTGGCCAGGAAGGTGGACCTGAAGATGGTGTTAGGGTGACACCCACTAATCTGCTAGCTGGACCATGTGGGCTCTCCTACAAGAAGGCAGCGGGGCACACACACGTGATGGGGGTTTTGATATGGGTTAAAAATAGATGAGTTGGCTGAAAAAGGCATTTCACACCACAAATGTGGATGGAATACCTAAGAGAACTCAACTGAGGTCCCCTGGTATTTATTTTAAGGTTATATACTATGTTACATATATTGTACTATGTTGCTACCAACATGCACATACATGTGTGTACATATTGATGCGTGTAAATAGAAAATTCCCATGCTGACAAATAAAGCATTTATAGGTGTTTGGTAGCATATTCTGATAAAATAAAATAAAATAAAATAAAAATATTATTATGTAATAGGCATGTTAGGAGACTGTTTCCTAACATTACCCCCCTTTTATGCCTTGACTTCCAGGTGAGAAAATATTGTATCTGTCTCCTCTGTGAAATTCTGGTAAGGCCAGAAATTCATCCCCTCATACACCATTCTAGCAATGCAACACAGAGCATTTGGATTATGTTTAGAGAATTGGGCAATTGCATTACATGCTCAATTACAATTCTCTTCAGGTTTCCATGAGTTATTTTCATCGGTGTAGTTCTTCCACTTGATTAAGAACTCCAATTTATTTCGTCAAAGACATGAGTCCAAAATCTCTTCCACTACATATTCTGGAGCACCTTCTACCATGATTGGAGGTTGCAGAGTAGTTTGTCAACCAGGAATAGTGGGTGAGCAGTAAGGGCATAAACAGGAAATGTTAATCTCAGGATCAATCTTGAATGATTGAGGTAATTTTAACACTACTGCATTGGGTGAAATTATTTTAGAAATCGGATATGGGCCAACTTGCTTCTCCATAAGCTTTCTTGAAGGTCGTGGAATATTCAGATCCTTGGTACTTAGCCATACCAAGTCACCAACTTTGTACTCTGGAGCAACAGCTCGAGTATGATCCATGTGTCGCATCATATCATCATGTGCTTTCATCAATGCCACCTCTGCTTCCTCCTGCACCTTTTGCATTTTTGATATGAAGTCCTCCACTGAGTGTACCTTGACTTCTCTTCGAGGTTCTACTCCCATTCTGGGATGATACCCATAATTAGCAGAGAAGGGTGACATGCAAGTAGCCAAATGGAATTTATTATTGTGAGAAAATTCAGCAATTGCCAACCATTTGGGCCAGTCAGTTTGTCGGTGATTGACAAACATGCATAGGTACTGCTCCAACTCCTGATTCATTCTCTCTGTCTGCCCATCGGTTTGTGGGTGATATGCTGTAGATAACTTGGTTTGAATCTCCAATATGTTATTTAACTCTCACATAAATGCAGAAGCAAATTGTGATCTGTGATCAGAGATAACCATATTAGGTAATCCATGTAACTGCAATACCTGATTGAGATAGAGGTGCACCAATCCCAATGATGAGGTTTCTGCAGTAGTAGGAATAATATGGACTTTCTTTGTGAAGTGGTCGCATACTACAAATATTGCATCATATCCTTGAGCTTCAGGTAATCCTGGGATAAAGTCCACAGATATATCTTGCCATGGCACTTTAGGTATAGGGTTCAGCATTAATTTCCCTGCAGGCTTTTCTGGAAATTTCTTCCCCCTCATGCACATATCACATCCATCCACATACCCCAACATATACTTTGAAATTCTGGGCCACCGATAATTTCTCATCACCAACTCCAATGTCTTCCACCTTCCTGGATGTCCAGCAGCTGGCATATTATGATGTAACCATACTATTTCCCTTCATAAATCTTGATCCTTTGGTACATATACCTTTCCTCTGAACAACACTAACCCTTGTTCTTTAACCCATTCATCTCCTTTAATATTACCTTTCTTCTCTCCCCTCAAAGCTTTCACAGCTTCCACTACTTCATCATCCATTTTTGAACATTGCCTAATTTTAGACAACATTTCCATCTCTGAGCTATCCACCAATAGATGCCCTTGATGCATAGCACAAATACGAAAGGATTCAGGTTTGAGTAGGGTAATATTTTTATTGTCCTTTTCCACTCCCTTTTTATAATCTGTACATCTGGATAAAGAAAGCATCTGCTTTCTTCATCAAGCTTCCTGCTTTGTGGACTAAGTAAAAATTAAAATGCAATAGGAATAATGCCCAATGTGCTTGTTGATGGTTAAGCTTTTTAGCAGACATGAAGTACTGCAGATTTTGATGATCTGTCCAGATTTCAATCTGATGCATACATCCCTCCAAATAATGTCTCCATGCTTCCAATGCTCATATCATTCCCAACATCTATTTATTATGCACATCATAATTCCTCTCCACATCATTCAACCCTTGAGACAAATATGCACAAGGATGCCATTTGTCATCTTCACATAACATTGATAATACTGCTCCAGTAGCAAAGTCTGATGCATTTGATTCCACTTGTAAGGGATGCATGACATCTACTGCGGCTAATATTGGCTCTTCCACAAACTTCCTCTTCAACTCCTCAAATGCTGTCTGCTGTTGTTCTCCCCATCTCCACACTACTCCCTTTCATGTAAGGTTGTGTAATGGTGTGGCAATTTTGGAAAAGTTATGAAGAAAGCGACGATAGAAATTGGCGAGTTCCAAGAAAGCCTGAACTTCTTTGATATGGGTAGGCACAGGCCAATCAACAATTGCCTGTACCTTGATAGGATCCATCTTAATTCCATCAGGACCAATCTTTAATCCCAAGAATTTGATCTCGCTTGCCCCAAACACACACTTCTCTGGTTTAATGAATAAATCATTCTCTGCCAATCTTTTCAACACCTCCTGCACTATCGCCTCATGATTTTCTTCATCCTTTGTAAATATCAAAATATTGTCAATGAATATCATTACCACACCCTTGTCTATTACATACTTGAAAATGTCATTCATCATATTTTGGAAAATTGAGGGACTATTGGTCATTCCAAAAACCATGACAAGCAGTTCAAAGGATCCTCAATGCATGGCAAATGCAGCCTTCCACTCATCTCCTTTTTTTATCTATACATTGTTGTACCCCCAGCATAAATCCAATTTTGTAAAGACCTTGGCCTTTCCCACTTTGTCAATTATCTCTGAGATCAATGGCAAAGGGTATGCATTCTTCACTGTCCACTCATCCAAATAACTATAATCTGTACACATCCTCTTCCTCTGATCTTTCTTTGGTGATAGGTCCACTGTGCACTCTAAGGTCCGGAGAAAGTTTCCAATCATATTGATACACTATGACAGACTTTCAGAACCACTATGAACACTATGAAATTGACTTCAAATTCTTTTCGACTTATTTTGTACTACTTTGAACAACTTCATACTTTTTTGAACAATATTGGCTACTGTATAGCTGTCTTGAAACACTTTTGATACATACTGCACATCCAGAACAAACTATTCCATCACATATCAAGCACTATCAGACACAAGGAGAGACTACAAGAGATTTAGGATGCGATAATAGCATTTTTATGTTTCAATGATATATTGAAGCAAAAGATAAGTACTTTTACCATATGGGGACACATATGTTTTAATTATTTATCATTTCTCATTTATTTTATGATCTACAAAGTCCTCATTGTTTGATATATTGCCTCATGTTTTACACATGTTTTATTTCCCTTTTTGTACTATCTCTTCAAAAATGTATATAGACTTGTACTAGTTACTTAGAAAAAGCAGAGAATAAGTTACCCTCTCCACTACAGTCAGATTTAAGAGCAGTTCTCTTGAGTCTTAGCTCACGTCATATCTCTGAAGTTCTGTGAAATATCGTGAACTTCCTTGAACTTTTGTATTTGCTCTCAACTCATCATCTCCTATTGCCACTCAAAGACCACTTCTTAATTGCTATATTCATTTGTCAACATATCTCGTCACCAGTTGAACACCTTCGAACTTCCTCAAAACTCACTCAAAACAACTTCAAACCCATTCGAACCCATTTCGAACTACTTCGCACATCTTCAAACATCTTTCAAACTATTTCGAACATCTTTGTATGCTCTTACAGACTATTTGTCACATCCATTACCATTTTGCATCACCAAAACAACATTCTGGTATTAGCAGTGATATTTAGTACTGACTCGCACCCTTCCTCTAGCCTGAGTTATACTGCATAAGCCTTTTAACAGGTTTTTGCTAGGTTTTCAGGTTGAGTATCATCATTTTGGAGCCCACCACGAGGGGTTTCTAAATCATTTCATCGCCTAATCCACCTCGAATCTCCCAGCTTAGGCCAACCAAAGCTTGAAACCTTAGAATTGAAATTCACCACACCTTTGAATCTCTTGAACAATTGGGGGATATTCAAATTCCTGTCTCTGATGCTGAATCTACACATTGTCATCTGTTTCCTTCACCTATTTCCTTGTCTCCAACCTTATCTTCTTCCTCATCATCTACTACATTATTCATTATTCCAGCCACTTTGACATATCTACCGTCCTTCACTCAAGTTCTAACTCCTCCAATCGGTACATCTATGGCCACCCAAGCGACAATGCCAGCTTGTGGACATTCCACAGCACCTAAATTCGACCCTACTCAACCTTGAGAGCTATGTCGATACTTTAACAAGCTCGAAATACTCTTTATCAACTGTAATGTTATGGATCCAGAACTTATGAAGAAGCACACCTGTCGATATGTCGATATCGATACATCTGAACTCTGGGAATCAATTCCCAAATACAAAACTGGCACTTCATTTCAAGATTTTTGCATTGCAATCCACAGACTATATCCTGGTTCCGAAGATGATCAAAAATGGTCAATTTCAGACATGGACAAATTCGTTGGCAAATAACTTCGGATGGGTATCTTTAATGCAAGCGACTTAGGATTATATTACAGGTCATTCTACAACATTATGAAGTTCCTACTCCCTAAAGGCCAAATTTCGGAGGCAGAACAAAGTAGAGCATTTGTTCAAGGTTTTCAGCTGGGTTTATGGTCATGAATTGCATGACAACTTGAACTAAAATTTCCCAACCACTATCCAGATAATGCCTACCCACTCGACAACATTCACGTGGCAGCAAAATTTGTTTTAGCAGGGTCAATTAGTTTGAATTTGGCATTGTTACAGTCTTCAGAAACCTCAGCATCAACTTTGACATCTTCAACACAGATCAAATCGGAAGACTTATTAGCGATTCTCGAAAAATTCACAACCATGCTGATGTGTTCAGTTGGTACTCAGTGCAGAGTCTCAACAGAAGGGGTGAACACCAAACCTACAACTGCAGGCATGCTCAGGGTGAGGGGGTTCATTTAGAAAGCCTCAGATCGTCCTTTGGGGCATGGAGACTATGAAGCGGCTGGTATGGCAGTTTTCAATGTGCGCACTAGTTGTGTACACTAAAGGGAAGATATGTGCAATAGCAGAAAAGTGCGCAATGCAAAGGGGCAAAAATGCACAACAGGAGCATGCAATGATGAGGGAGATGAAAGCGGGAGGTGGAGTGGGGCAAGGACAGCACTGGGATGTGCTGCAAGGGTGGCACACAGGTTAGGGGCACAAACAGGATGCGAGCACAATGGGTGGAAAAATGTGCAAACAGTGCACAAAATGTGGCTATACAATAAAATGCGCAAATGGTGCACAAATGCGGCTATATGAAGGGTGCACTACAAGAGTGCACAAATGAAGACGATGGATGCAATGCAGGGATGAAACACAGCAATCTGATGAAAGGGACCCAAATGATATGCAAATGCAGCTATATGAAGAGCGCACTACAAAGGTGCATGGGCTGGACACTGGTGCACAGACTATGTGCGACACTGACTGAGCTATGAACTATGAGGGGGGGAAAGATCCTGTGGATTCTCTATCTGTCCACCTACTATGTACAAATGGCTTATGTGATAAAAACAGTAAAATAAAGTGTAAAAATAGAAAGCGCCATGTGCTACCCACAAGCGCATCCATTTGCCCATCTAAACCTGACCATGCTATGCTGCTGCCTTAGCCAATAAGATTTGCACATGCTATAGCCCAATACCCAACTGTTCCAGTGTGATGCACTATTTTTGGTGTGCTCTAGGTCCTGTGCACTCTTCCCAATTAATCTGCTTCAGTGTTATGCATCATGTGCTGCACCTTAGTAATAATGATGTGATCAACCTGTGCCAGTTACCAAATAAGGCGATGCCAATTGGAAATGTGGAAGAACTATAAGAAGATGTTGTGTGAGGCCAAATAGTGCCAAAGCACCAGGATTACATGAAGGCACCCAAGTGCACACAGTGCAATGCCAAATAGGCACAAAGCACCCAGATTATGTGAGAATGCACAGTTTGCTCATGTTGGAATCATGGTGCATCTCGAATAAATGCACCAGTAAGATGGAAGCCACGATGCACAGCGCAATTGGTGTGGTGGATTGTTGTGTGTGTGGTAAGAATAGTGCAATGAGCGCATAGCAGAGAATGTGAGTTACAGGTAAAGTGTAAAAGGAGTGCATAAAGGTGCATCAAGCATGCAATAATGGTGAAAGACAGATAAGGTGTGTGGAGGGGGGCATACAAAAGCAGACAAAGGTGCATGGAAGTGCACAGGAGCACACTTGGGCACATGAAGGTGCATGAAGGCATACAAAAGTGCACTGTGCAAAGTGAGTAGAAGATGTCCAAGTGGTGCGCACAATCGCAAAAAATGCTATAGTATGCATGCAGGGCGATAGGGAGCTGTATCAATGCTCGTCACGGCTCTAGCAGGTTCAAAACCCACTAATCCTCCTCGAACTAACAGTGGATTTCGCTTGGACCAGCTCGAAAATTTAGCTTGTATCTTTTGTGGACTCACTGGTCATTTCATTAGCAACTGCTTGGTTTGCCAGTCCTATACCAATGAAGGAAAGTGTAAAAAGAACAACAAAGGAAAAATTGTCCTTCCAAATGGACAGTTCACCCCTCAAAACATTCCTGGTCACTTTATCAAAGACAGAATCGATGAATAAACTTGATGAAATTCTTTGACTACAACTGCATCATCACTCATGTACAACATCGCATCCTCAATGGCTACTTCGACACCACCTAGAGGCATCTACCAGGTTTCCAAACAATCTGCTGATAGGTCCACTGCACACTATAAAGGTCTGGAAAAGGATCTAATCATATTAAGACATTATGACACGCACTCCGAATTGCTACAAATGCCACAAAATTGACTTCGAACACTTTTCAAACTATTGTGCATTATTTCAAATGACTTTGAATGACTTTGAACAATTTCATGACACTTTGAATGACTTCACAGCATTTTGAATGATATCGGCCACCGTATAGTTGTTTTAAAATACTTTTGATACATGCTGCACATCCAGAACAAACCATTTCACTGCATATCGAGCACTACCAGACACGAGGAGAGACTACAAGAGACTTAGAATGTGATAAGTGCGTTTTTTATGTTTCATTGATATATTAAAGCAATAGAACAAGAACTCTTACTATATTGGGACAATGTATGTTTCACTTATTATTATTTCTCATTTGTTTTTATGTTTTACAATACCTTTATTGCTGTGCATATTGCCTCTTGTTCTCCATATGTTATTATTTCCTTTTTAGTACTATCTCTTCAATTTGTATATAGACTTGTATTAGTTACTTGGACTAAGAAGAAGACCAATGGGGAACAGAGCACAAGTTACCCTCTCACTATCGTCAGATTTAAGAGTCATTCTCTTGAGTCTTATCTTTGTGTCATATCTCTAAGTTCTGCAAAATATCGTGAACTTCTTCGAAACTATCGTATTTGCTCCTCATTTTATCACCTATTGCCTATCACCATTCGAAAAACATTTTACATTTGCTAAACTCATTCCTCGATATACCTCAAACCTCTTTGAACTTATTCGAACCACTTCATGCATCTTTGAACTTATTCAAACTATTTCACACATCTTCGAACCTATTTTGAACTCATTCGAACAACTTTGTACACTCTTATAGCCTATTCACACCATCCCTTATTATTTTGCATCACTAAACACAACATATTGGTCTCAGCGGTGATATTTAGTACCAACTTGCACCCTTCCTCTGACTCATGTTATTCCATCTGAAGCCATTTAGTAGGTTTTGTTTGGGTTTCCAGGTTGAGTATCATCACCGCGACACCCAAAGATCACATTGCAAAGCTCGAACAAGAGATATACACTTTGTGAAGTGGTAGGGCCTTTGCTAAAACTAATTCGAGCATACCAACAGTCCCTGTCTCTTGACCTTCAGTCTCCCCAAACACTGCGGCAGTCGAACAATCAACTCCACAAGTACCCACATCATCCATCTTGTCTATGGCAACAAACCTACCGACCTCAACTTTGGCATCATCTTTGACTTTGGAAACAACTTTGTAGCCCATCATTCATTCTTATGCCACTGCAAAAGAAAATTCATACCTACCACCACACCAACAAAACTTCAGATCAACTGCGAAAGGTAAAGCCAAAGATGGTCCTTCACACCATACCCAAGCCCCAATTCAAAAAGTTAAAATCATGGAAGATGTTTTCACTCGTTTGATGAAGACGCTGATTATCACACTAACCCCTGAGGAATTGTTGTCCCTATCACCTGAAGTTTGTACAAAATGGAAGGAACAGGTCACTCCACATTGAATTCAGCAGTCCGAAGGAAATAACATCACAAATCTACTTAATGATGAGATTTTCATAATTGATGATCCATTCAAAACTTATATTAACAGTCTTCGACCTGGCAATATTCCAGAACCCTTCATCACTGTGAAGGAATCCCATTCGATTAGGTCATTTATTATGAATGTTAACAGAAGGAATCCAGTTGAAAGTGTTGTAGACCCAGGGTCTTCAATTATCACAATGTCCAAAGAAATTTGCCATGAACTTGGCCATGCTTATGATCCTTCAATCCACATCCCACTCCAATCGTCTAACGGAGGCATTGACGAAAGTTTGGGTTTAGCATGAAATGTGCCTTGCAAAGTGGGGAGTATTATGCTATTCATGCAAATTCACATAATTCATGACCCAGCCTATGATATCTTACTTGGTCAACCATTCAATGTGCTCACTGAAAGCACCATTGAAAACTACAGAAATGAGGCTCAGACAATCATGATATATGATCCTAATTTGACACAATCATGTGCAATTTCCACGATTCCCTGTTCTAATCACTGTCGAAAGGATTTTCACAACTAGAGGACAAAATTTCAGACATTGACCAGTGCCCTTTTGTTATCTCATTTGATCCCTCTAATTTATCTATCACTATTAAACGCACTGTGAATATTCCCGATGTGGAGTTCTCGAACTCCTCAAAATCCATTTCTTATTCTTTGATCCTTGCAAATTTATATTTAACAGCCAGTCATCAATACGAAACATATTTATCGACCTCAATGGCGACATCTATGCATTCTATGCCTATTATTGACTCCTCATATCCGATTTTCACGGCATTGAAAAAGAAATACAAACCTGTCACACAAACAATTTGCCCAGTTATTACCGAGCTACCTGACCGATTTCGCATTATTCGAACAATTACTGGCGATCCTTTCAAAAACATGCCAAAATTAAATCCTCATCCACCATCATTCATCCCCACTTCACGATATTCACTCGAACGTAAAGCTATCATTGACAAGAATTATCCTGGTGATTTTCTATGGCCAGAGGAACGAAATCTTATGCATGATTTTATTTGAAATCAGGAAACAGCTTTTGCATGGACAGAACAAGAGCGACGAAGTTTTCACTCGGACTTTTTTCCTCCTATAGAGTTTCCTGTTGTTCCTCACACTCCATGGGTTGAGTGAAACATTCTTATACCTCCAGGTTTGTATGAACAGATATGCAAAATGCTGAAAAAGAAGATAGAAGCAGGAGTATACAAAGCATTGAACTCTTCGTACTGATCACAATGGTTTTGCATTGTGAAAAAGGACATGAAATCACTTCGAATCATCCACAGTCTCGAACTGCTTAACCAAGTAATGATCCAGCACTTAGGCATCGTACCGATACCTGAACATTTAGCAGAACAATTTGGGGGACGATCATGCAGAGGAATGTTGGATCTTTATGTGGCATTCGATGAAAGGAAAGTCACAGAATCATCTCACGATCTGACAACATTTCAGACACCATTTGGAGCACTTTGCATCGTTACCCTACCCATGGGTTGGACAAATTCTGCCCCTATCTTACATGATGACATGACATTTATTCTACAGCCCAAAATTCCTCATATCACCATCCCTTACATCGACAACACACTGGTTAAGGGTCCGAAATTGGAACATAGAATGATCAGTGGATCCTACAAAACAATTCCCAACAATCCAGCTATTTGACACTTTGTCTGGGAGCACTTCGAAAATTTAAATCAGATAGTCCAGCGCATGAAGTATTGCAGAGGAACATTTTCAGGTCTGAAACTCTATCTTTGCATCCCCGAAATAATTGTTTTAGAGCATCGATGCAATATTGAAGGTCATATGGTTGACCCTACTCGAATCACAGCTGTTAGCAAGTGGGGACCATGTCGAAGCCTCACTGAAGTCAAAGCATTTCTAGGAACCATTGGAGTGTGTTATATGTTTATCCAAAATTTTGCTCAATGGGCTGCAGCACTGATCCAACTCACTCGAAAAGATGTTCCTTTCAAATTTGGAGTGGAACAAATAGCAGCCCAAGAAGATTTGAAAGCAGCTCTAATCAATTCCCCAGTGATTTGAGCTATCAATTACTCATCTTCAGCCCCAATTATCCTATCAGTTGACACTTCGAACATTGCTATTGGTTTCTTTCTCACCCAATGCAATCCTGAAAACCCTCAAAAACAATATTAAGTTGATTCAGATTGATTACACTTAATGACTGCAAATCCCAATTTTTGCAGCCAAAACTCGAACTTTACGGTCTATATCACACTCTCGGAGCACTACGATTGTACCTAATAGGAGTTCGAAGGCTTATCATTGAAGTCAATGCACGATATATCAAAGGCATGCTTTCGAATCCTGATATCATACCTAGCACTAGTGTCAATTGATGGATAGTATTTATCCTAACCTTTCACGTTACATTAGTCCATGTCCCAGGGACACACCATGGTCCTGATGGACTTTCAAGACACCCCACACAAGACAAAGATGTTCAGCTCAACAATGAAGATAATTTCGGAGACTGGATTGACTGTCTTCATGGTTTAGTGCATCAAATAAATCTTATTACAACCTGACCATTTACTTCGCATCGAATTTCTACCCTCTCCCTTTCTTCAAATTTTAGTAAGGGGGAGGACCTCACCTATAATGATATCCCATGAATGAATAACGTGAAAATAAATGACAAAAGATTACTTCACGTTCGAAAATGGTTACATGACCTGGTGCAACCCCCTGATCTATCAGATGCAGAATACCCTACCTTTATTCAATATTGCACTGAATTCTTTTTAGACTCCAGCAAACTATGGAGAAAAGACTCTCATGGAGCTCACAAAATCATTGCTACTCCAGAACATCATCTCGAAATCATTCATGCAGCTCATGACGCCATTGGACACAAAATGGTTTTCATTACAAAATCAGTTATTGCCCTTCGATTTTGGTGGCCAAACATGAAAGCCAACATTGCATGGTATATTCAAATCTGCCACCTATGCCAAATTTGACAAACATGAAATGTTCTAATTCCACCAACAGTCATGACTCCAGCACCCCTTTTTGGCAAGGTCTATATTGATACGATGCAAATGCCACCTTCAAAAGATTTAGATACATTGTACAAGGTTGATGCTCACTAATGACCTATCCAGAATGGCAGAAACTTCGACGCAAAAATACCATGTCACTTGGTGATTGGATCTTCGAAGATATTATTTGTCAATGGGGTTTGCTATATGAAATCGTAACCGACAATGGTGCTGCATTTATCACAGCTATGGAGTATCTTGCAAAATGATATCACATTAACCATATTCAAATTAGCAGTTATAATTCATGTGCCAATGGACTCGTTGAATGAGCCCACTTCGATGTTCGACAATCCTTATTCAAAGCTGTTGATGGAGAACAAGCGAAATGGTCAGCAGGGGGACACTCAGTATTTTGGGCAGAACGAATCACAGTTCATAAACGCATGGGTTGTTCTCCTTACTTCGCAGTAACAGGAGCACATCCTCTAATACCCCTTGACATCTCCAAGGCAACATACTTACAACTGCCACCCGATTTGATCTGATTGACAACCGATCTCATAGCTTGACGAGCCATAGCATTACAAAAAAGATCTAACGACCTCAAACTGCTATATTTGAAGGTCTACATGTCCTGAATTGAAGCTGCAAAATGCTTCGAACTTGCTCACAAACATATGATGCACAACTACAACTTTGCGAAAGGAGATTCAGTGCTACTTTAAAACATGCAAATTGAGAAGTCCCTCAATGACAAGATGAAACCACGATATGTCGGCCCTCTTATTGTTATCAAACAAAACTATGGAGGGGCTTATATTCTCTGTGAACTCGATGGGTCAGTACTACATAGACCTATTGCTGCATTTCATCTGCTACCATACCTGGCTCAAAAATCAATTTCTCTTCTACCAAATTTCCTCAATATTGACTCTGAGTGCCTCGAACAACTGAGAACAACTGAGAACTTTGATGACGATACCTTCAAAGATTTTCAGGATGTTGAAAACAAATAATTATCCTTCCTTTTCTTTTTCACAATTACTTACAAAGATTTTGATTGCCTCTAGTGTACAATACAAGTTGTGATATCGCATCATAGCATGGTCATGCAAACTCCAAAGGGTTTTTTGGTTATGATGTACTACTGAGCCTTTCCCTAAAAGTCATTTTTTTTTCCTTTGTTATATCTTTATTTCTTCTTCACCTTACATTTAAAGATAATTTGAAATAGAGCAACAGAAACAAAAAGTTCTACTCTTCCAACATCTCCTCCAATGCCTCTACCTCCCTCCCCAATACCTCCATCTCAACTTTTTTCTGTGCCAATTTCGCAGCAATCAAGCTATGGTGCACAACCCACACATTATCAACCCCTTTGACCCCTTTGACAACTTGTACCTCCCTCGCCTTGCCCTTTGATGATCGCTGTTTCTGTTTTGATTTGGGTGTTGATATGACTCCCTATCGCCCTGCGTGCATACTACGGCATTTTTTGTGATTGTGCGCACCTCCTAGATGGCTTCCGCACACTTTGTGCAGTGCGCTTTTGCACGCCTTTGTGCACTTCTATGTGCCTTTGTGTGCTTCCGTGTGCTTTTGCATGCCTTTGACCATTTAGGTGTGCCTTTGTATGCCTTTTGCATTTCTACTGCGCTTTTGGTTCCCCCCTAGCTGCCAATCGTTGTGTGCCCTGAATGCACCTCGTTGCACTTCAAACCGCCTCCGTGTGCCCCCCCCCCCCCCACACTCCTTATCTGCCTTCCACATTTATTGCGCACTCGATGCGCCTTTGCACACTCCTTTTATGCTTTACCTGCAACTCACATTCCCTGTTGCACACTCATTGCACAATCCCTATCACACACACAACAATTCACCACACTGGTGTGCTGCACATTGCAGCTCCCATCTTACTGGCACATTTATTCGAGGCACACCATGATTCTGACATGAGCAAACTGCACATTCTCACATAATCAGGGCGCTTTGCGCCTATTTGGCATTGGACTGTGCGCCTCGGGCGCCTTTATGTAATCCTGGTGCTTTGGCAGTATTTGGCCTTTCACAGCATCTCCTTATAGTTCTTCCACATTTCCAATTGGCATCACCTTATCTAGTAACCAGCACAGGTCGATCACACCATTATTACTAAGGCGCAGCATGTGACACATAACACTGAAGCGGATTAATTGGGAAGAGCACACGAGACCTAGAGCACACCAAAAATAGTGCATCGCACTGGAACAGTTGGGTAGTGGGCTATAGGTGCGCAAATCTTATTGGCTGAGGCAGCAGCATAGTGCGGTCGGGTTTAGATGGACGAATGGGTGTGCTTGTGGGTAGCGCATGGTGCTTTCTATTTTTACATTTTCTTTTACTGTTTTTATCACATAAGCCATTTGTACATAGTAGGCGGACAGATAGAGAATCCAGAGGATCTTTCCCCCCCTCATAGTTTATAGCTCAGTCAGCATCGCACATAGTCTGTGCACCAGCATCCAGTCCATGCGCCTTTGTAGTGTGCCCTTCGTATAGCCACATTTGTGTATCATTGGCATCCCCTCATCATATTGTTGTGTTTCGTCCCTGCATTGCATCCTTCGTCCTCGTTTGAGTACTCATACAGTGCGCCCTTCATATAGCCGCATTTGTGCACCATTTGCACACTTATTTGTATAGCCATGTTTTGTGCACCGTTTGTGCCTTTTTCCGCCCCTTGTGCTTCCACCCCATTTGTGTCCCCAACGTACGCACCACCTTCACAGCACACCCCAGTGTTGTCTCCATCCCTCTACACCTCTCGTCTTCATCACCCTCGTCGTTGTGCACTTTTGCGCTCCCATTGCGCATTTTTCTGCACTGCGCGTTTTTGCCCCTTTGCATTGTGCACTTTCACACCACTGTGCATATCTCCCCTTTAGCATACACAGCTAGTGCGCACATTGAAAACCACCGTACCAGCCTCCCTATAGTCTTTGCACCCTGAAGGACGATCCGAGGCCCTCTAAGCGAACTCCCCCCTCACCCAGTGCATGCCTGCAGTTGTAGGTTAAGTGTTCACCCCTTCCGTTGAGACTCAGCATTGAGTACCAACTGAACACATCATTTCTGGAGCCCACTGTGAGGGGTTTCCGTTTATCAGACCATATTTTAGACCTCCATCGGCTCGCCCTTTGCTTCAACATTAACCACCTTCGCACTCTCCATTCCAAGCTGTTAGCAACTGCGCTCCAGCTTGGGGAAATACCAGTATTCGAATCACTCTTCCTAAACAACACGCATCACTCGTCCGCACTGTCTTTACCTCCACCTTCACCTGAATCATCCCTACCTACCCTAACTCTGTCCGCATCACCGCATCCTTCTCCACCTTTGCATTTTGCTGCGCTTTTACCAGATTTTAACTCTACACACCTTATTCCACCTACTATGTCTACCATGCATATGCCATCCACATCTAACCAAAACATGCCACATTTCGACCCCGCAAAACCATGCGAACTCCAGAAGTACTTTGAGGAGCTTGCGCAACTCCTCTGTAATTGTAACATCACCGATGAGACCGATAAGAAGTTCCACACTGTGCACTATTTGGACAGCGACACTGCAGACACTTGGAAACTGCTACCGGAGTATAGCGCGATGCACAACTATGGCGCATTCAAAGACACTGTCCTAAAGCTTTATCCCGGCTCTAGGGATGGCAGTAAATGGAGTATTAGCGACCTGGACAAGCTTATTGGTGAGACTGCATGCATTGGCCTTGTAACTGCAGAAGAAATTGTGCATTATTACCACGCATTTTTCAACATTAGTGAATATTTAGTTGCACAAGGCATATTGGCACGCTACGACCAAAGCCGCATGTTCATTAGGGTGTTTCGACCAGACCAGCTCAAGCGCATTTTGAGCCACCTTGTGATTGTGGTACCGAATCAGCCTGCAAATGTGCCATACTCACTAGACGCAATTTGCGATGTGATCAACTTTATCTTTAAAGGCCCAGCGTGCTATTTCCAGCCACTTACTGGGCTCACAGCACAAACCCCCGATATGTATGTGCCCTACTCAGCACCCAGTGCACCCATTTCCCAGCCACAACCTAGCGTGCCAGCAGTCAAAGCAGAAGACATTTCAGTCTTATTCGAATGCATGACACAGTCAATAGTTACTGCATTGAGCGCATCATGCAGAGATGGCGGAAATGGTGTGCCTCGCTTGAACAATGACAAGTGCAATGGTTGCGGTCAGACAGGGCATTATATCCCTGAGTGCGCCTCAATTGAGCACCTTATTAGCAAAGGAAAGTGTAGGTGAAATGCGGAAGGGCACATCGTACTCCCAGGTGGTGCATTCATGCCACGTTCTATTCCAGGCAACTTCTTGGGTGAGCGCATTGAGGAATGGCATAAGTGCAACCCAGGGCAGATTGCCACTGGTCGACTTTCATCGAATACCAATTCACAGCTCATCTACAATATAGCGCCTCGTCCAGCTCCAGCAGCACCTTTACAGTCGATGTACATTGCCGCTTCAGTGCCTGCAGCAGATTATATGCAAAGCGCACCAAATGTGCAACTAACAAAGGAAGAGCACATCAATGCGCTCGAGCAGGAGTTGATGGCGCTTCGGAAGAGGCAAGTCTTCGATGGCGTCGAAATTCTGTGGTGCGCACCATGCAATACATCCAATCAAGAGAGTGCACATTCTACAACCACAGACATTGCACCCGCCGACAGTATCGAGTCACCCGCTTTGCAACCTGCTGCGAGCACAACTGAGGCGCCCGACGAGATGCCCATGCATCCCTACTCCAACATTCCTGAAGCGCGTTTTGTGCCCACAGCAGCAGATAAACCAGATGTACCAGCTAACACTTCCAAAGGCAAAGAGCCATCATACCACACTGTCATTCCCATCCAGAACCTGCAGATTGTCGATGACATATATGCGCGCACCATGAAGGCGCCCTCTGTTATGGTTTCACATGAAGAGCTCCTATCCCTTTTGCCCGATCTCAGACAGTGCCATAGAGAACAAGTTACCCCAAAGTGCATTGCAGCTACCGGCGCAGAAGTGGTAGCTACCAACCTTGCGAGCATTATGCCATTTGCACACTGCAATGCGTGCACGCCTTTTGCGGAAAATGAAGCACTTAATGCGACACCTCCAGTTAGTGCGGCAATTGCAGTGCTGCTTCCTGTTGTTTTGCAGGATCCATTTGAGCAATACCTCACCCATCTCCAGCCAGGTGAAATTGAAAACCCTGACATTTTAAAGGTTGCAAAAGAGTCGCATGTGCTTCATTCCATTGATTTATTGATCAACAACACTTTGAAGCTATTTTAGATCCGGGTTCACAAATTATCGCAATGTCAGAGGCGGTCTGCCATCGTCTTAGGCTTCAGTACAACCCACGCATTCGTTTATACATGCAATCGGCCAATAGAGAGGTAGATGAATCACTTGGGCTTGCACGCAACATTTCTGCGCACATTGGAGATATTATTGTCTATGTGCAAGTTCATGTTATCCATTCACCCACTTATGATATTCTGTTAGGGCGTCCCTTTGATGTGTTAACGTGCTCCGTTGTGCGCAACTTTGCGGACGAAGTGCAAACGATTACTATCTGCGATCCGAACACAGGCGCCATCTCCACCATTCCAACAAAGCCTAGAGGAAAGCCATGCCACTTCTTACCAGCTCCAGCAACACCGCACTTTGCTATTCAGCATAACCCACAAAGAAATTTTCGCCAGGCTTCAAGGAATTGATTGCAGACCAAGGAGAAGCTGCCACTATCATAACATTTGACTCTGATACCCAATCTTGTGACATTTCTGCATTTGCGCTTATTCCATTTTCCACTTCCGTTCCTTCGACCTCTATTATCTCTCAACTCTACCTATCTCAGTGTACCAACAGTCATGTGCAGGTGCTCTTAAACTCGATTGACCCCATGGCATTTATTCCAGCCGCGTTTCCGAAAAGCGCACATGCACATGCAACTTTTATCGATTTAGCAGCATGCACACCGCAAGAGGGTGTAGTAACCAAGAAGAAGTATAAACTGGTTGCTAGGAAAGTCAAACCAGTTATTGCGCCCATCCCAAACAAATTCTGCATCGAGCGCAACATTATAAGCAATCTGCTAGCGGCGCTTCCTGCGCTTTTACCAAACCCGCCACCATTTACCCCAACCGGGTGCTATACTGAAGAGCGCATGCAAGCGCTCCAAAAGCGCCACACCGACTTCTTATTGCCAGAGGAGATGAGGGTTTTGCACCACTTGATGTCTTTGCAGAACGAAGCCTTTGCATGGAGCAATGAGGAGCATGGCAGCTTCAAGACCACGTTCTTCCCCCCAGTAGAATCCCAGTTATTCCGCACACCCCTTGGATAGAGTGCAATATCCCCATTCCACCAGGCATATACGACGAAGTTTGTGCTATTATCTGGAAGAAGATAGACTCAGGCATTTATGAGTGCTCAAATTCGGCATATAGATCACGCTGGTTCTGCACACTCAAGAAAGATGGAAAAGCACTGTGCATCATACATAGCCTCGAGCCGCTTAATCGCATTACCATTAAACACTCCAGCATCACCCCTACACCTGAGCACCTCACAGAGCAGTTTGCGGGGTGCACATGCAGCGCCATCCTTGATCTATATGTGGGATATGATGAGCGCTTAATCAAAGAATCGTTGCATGACCTTACGACATTCCAGATGCCATATGGTGCAATGCACCTCATTACATTGCCAATGGGTTGGACAAACTCAGTACCAATCTTCCATGATGATGTGTGCTATATTCTGCAGCCAGAGATTCCGGATTACACCGTTCCCTATATCGATGATGTCCCAGTCAAGGGGCCTTCGAAGCGCTACATTTTACCGGACAGATCATGCGAAGCACTCACTGCAAACCCTGGCATAAGGTGCTTTGTGTGGGAGCACTTCCAGAATGTGAACCGCATTGTGCAGTGCATGAAATATAGTGGCGGCACTTTCTCTGGGATGAAATCCACACTGTGCACTGAGAACTTCGTCATCCTTGGCCATTACTGCACCCCAGAAGGTAGAAAGCCCGAACGTGACAAGGTAGATGTTATCCGCAGTTGGGGCACATGCCACACGCTGTCAGAAGTGCGCGCATTCTTGGGAACAGTCAGTTTAATGTGCATTTATATCCGCAATTATGCGCACCATGTTAACATGCTCACAAGGCTTATGCGCAAGGATGCTCCATTCGAATGGGGCCCAGAGCAGATAGCAGTGCAAAACAACATCAAGCAAGCAGTACTAGAGTGCCCTGTGCTACAACCAATTGATTATTCCTCAGAACTCCCTGTTATCCTTGCGGTTGACACTTCCCAGATAGCGGTCGGCTTTTACCTTTGCCAGCAAAAGAGTGCAGATGCAAAAACATGCATTTACAACCAGTTCGGCTCGATTATGCTCAACAACAGAGAAGCGTGCTTTTCACAACCAAAGCTAGAGATCTACAGGCTTTACCGTGCACTGTGCAGTTTGCACCTTTATATTATAGGTGTGCGCAACTTAATTGTTGAGACTGACATGCGCTATATCAAGGGCATGCTACAAAACCCCGATATCCAACCATCTGCTAGCATTAACCGGTGGATTGTCTCAATCCTTACATTCCACTTTATGCTCATACATGTTAGGGGAGCGGTGCATGGTCCAGATGGGCTTTCGCGTCGGCTGAAGCAGCCAGAGGACTTAGAAGGAGAAGAAGATGAAGAGTTTGAGGATTGGATTGATGCACTACATGGCTTTATGCATGCGATACGTCCCATTTCACAGTCCCTTGATGTGCAAGCACTCACGCTAATGCAGCCAGAGCCAAGTGCAAATGCACAAAATGTGCAAAATGCATGCAATAGTGCGCTTATTTATGACGATGACTATAGCCAAGTTCCGAGGAGCACAACAGCAGATGCAGAGGATGAGAAGTTAGATTTGGTGTGGATTTGGATGGATACCCTAACGTGCCCTAGTAACTTCACAGATTCTGAGTACAGCATGCTCGTGCACTACGCAAGCGTATTTTTCAAAGACAAGACATGCCTATGGAAGCGCAATGCGCATGGCGCTCACTAGCTTGTTATTTGGCAGTCTAGACACTTACTGATATTGCACGCCATCCACGACAACACCGGACACAAGCGCTTTTACGTGACGTGCTCTGCATTGCTTGAGTGCTTTTGGTGGCTGCACATTATGGATGACATCGTTTGGTTTGTGTGCACTTGTCATATTTGCCAGATCCAGCAAATGCAGAAGGTTCTAATACTGCTAGTCATTGCAATGCCTGCGCCTCTCTTTAGTAAAGTTTATATTGATACGATGCACTTACCAGTATCAGCAGGGCGGCACTATATCGTCCAAGGGCATTGCTCACTTGCGACTTGGCCAGAATTTTGCGGGCTCCCTAAAGAAAATGCGAGCGCACTTGGCAATTGGATGTTTCAAGACCTCATCTGCAGATGGGGCGTGTTGTATGAGATAGTCACTGATAACGGCAAGCCATTCATCAAAGCGCTAGCCTATCTCAGTAAGCACTACCATATCAATCACATCCGCATATCTGGCTATAACTTGCGCGCTAATGGAATTGTTGAGCGTGCACATTTCAACATGTGTCAAGCACTTATCAAAGCCGCAGATGGAGTAGAGTCAAAATGGTTCAGTGCACTGTACTCAGTCTTTTGGGCGGAGCGCATCACAGTTCGGAAGTGCCTTGGCATTTCGCGATACTTCATTGTTACAGGCACACAGCCTCTAATCCCTCTCGATATCATTGAAGCGACATACCTTAACCCACCCCCAGATTCTATACTCTCCACTACAGACTTGATCACATGGTGTGCACGTGCATTACAAAAGCGTCCAGAAAACTTAGCGTGCATTCATTCCCACATCTATGCAGAAAGGCGCAAAGCAGCACTCCATTTTGAGAAGGCGCACTCAAAAACCATCCACAATTTTGACTTCCAGCACAGTGATTTAGTCCGTATGCACAACACAGCGATCGAGAAGAGCCTTAACAGCAAAATGTGTGCACATTATCTCGGTCCTCTAGTTATAGTGTCATGCAATCAAGGCAGTGCATATATCGTTTGTGAACTCAATGGGACAGTATTCGACAGGCCAGCAGCCGTGTTCCGCCTACTGCCGTACCATGCGCGCAAGTCCATTGTGCTTCCTGACATAGCGCTTGATATCACCACAATGCAGTTGAGGGAGATGGAAGAGTCCATAGTAGTGGACACAGAAGACAAAGAAGCAGTTGACAAAGAAGAAGCACAAGGAGATAGTGCTGAGGATGAAGAAAGCGCCAATGAGGTGCGCAACTAGCGCTCTGCGTGCACCGCTATGGATACTTCACCTTTTATATGTATGCTTTGCTTTCTTTCATTTTTTTACGTTACCTTTTCCTATTTACGAAGTCGCATCTGGACACATTCTGTGATTGTGCAACCCATGGGTTTTACCAGCCATGATGATCTACTGAGCCTTTCCCATTTTTTAGACTTTGTCCTATGGCATGCGCTTCATTTTATCTCTTACTCTTTTATTGTTGGACATGGTCAATATCTCAGTTGGGAGGAAAAAAGTGATGGTTGGATGATTTTTCTGCACTCCTTTGCATTTGTGCATTTTCACACTGGTGCGCGTTTTTGTGCGCTTGACATTTCTTGCTCAAACATTGCTTATCTTATCTCTTTTTCCTCACATATATTATTTGGACTTACAAATTTCGTTTTATGGCACCATGGAAGTGCGCATGCAGGTTGGCACAAAGTGCGCACATTGCACCGCTTCGGAGTGCATCACGCATATCACAGGCGCAACAGAAAGATTGATTGACACACTATCTAAAGCTTATACAGGCGAGTGGCTATTCAATGGACTCCAGGAACTCCAAGCACTCCGAGGCCGCATCCAGTTTCGCCTTTGCATCTGCCTCCGCTTGCTCTGTGCTGCACAACCGGCTCTTAGTGACCTCTGAGTGGCTATTCAATGGACTCCAGGAACTCCAAGCACTCCGAGGCCGCATCCAGTTTCGCCTTTGCATCTGCCTCCGCTTGCTCTGTGCTGCACAACCGGCTCTTAGTGACCTCTAACTCGACGAGCGACCTTTGGACATCTTCTTTAAGGTGATCATGCGTGGTGCCCAAGACTGTGACCACTGAGCAGCATTGTGCTAAGTCGAGCGCCTCGACATCCTGGCCTTGGTAGACCACATCCCCTGAGGTGTTTCCCAATCTGGTTTGGCGTGAGGATTGCATGTGCGCACTTGCCTGGCGAATGGTAAGGCATGCGCCCTACACTCAAATTCCTCAGACCGCTCTTTCTCCTCAATCATCTTACACATATCGGGCATCAGCTCCTCACCCCAAGTAAGCCACTCCTCCACCATGATCCCACTGAATGTGCTGCATGCCTTTGCGAGGAGCGCGTCGAGTTCTGCATCGTCTTTAACAGTGTCCACATGGCTTTTATACATGTTCTACATGCCCCGACCCTTAGCAACCTGCACCAGTTATAGAAACACAAAAAGCACACCAGTTTACTACAAAACCCTTCACCCCAAGCTTGCATCATCGTCTGCTTGCTCCCAGCAGCAGGGAGGGTCTCATGGAGGGCCAGGATCGTTTGTCTGAGGGCTAAGGTAAATGCTGAGGCCATCGGATCGGGTAGAGATGGGTTGTGGAAAGAGTTATAGGGGATAGATGGTGGTCAGAGATAGATAAGGAGAGGATGGCCGCTTATGTGAGCAAAGAAAATTTTACACTGACCAATCACATGCTGCCTGAGGACAGTCAGTACTTCAGTTGGGAGGAGATGATACAGCTCTCTATTGCCCTGCGCACATACTACGGCATTTTTTGCAATTGTGCGCACCTCCTAGATGGCTTCCGCACACTTTGCGCAGCGCACTTTTGCACGCCTTCATGCACTTTCATGCGCCTTTGTGCGCTTCTGTGTGCTGATAGGTCCACTGCATGCTCTAAGGTCTGAGCAAAGTTTCCAATCGTATTGACACACTACGACAGACCTTCCGAACCACTACAAACATTACGAAATCGACTTCGAACTATTTTTGACTTATTTCGCACTATTTCGGACGACTTCGAACTATTTTGAACGCTTTCGAACCATTTCGCGACATTTCGAACAACTTCGCAATACTTCGAACAACTTCGGCGGCCGTATAGCTGTCCTCAAACACTTTCGATACATGATGCTTAACTGGAGTAAGCTATTTAGTCGCATATCGAGCACTACCGGACACGAGGAGGGATTACAAGAGAGTTAGAATGCGATAAGTGCAGTTTTTATGTTTCATAATATATTAAATCAATAAAACAAGAACTCTTACTATACTGGGACAAATCCTTTATTGTTGCACATATTGCCCTTTATTGTATTCCCCTTTTTGGTACTATCTCTTCAAAATGTATATAAACTTGTACTATTTACATAGAACAAGAGAATAACAATGGGGAAGAGAACAAGTTACCCTCTCGCTATCATCAGATTTTAAAAATCGTTCTCTTTAGTCTTATCTTCATGTCATATCTCTAAAGTTCTGCGAAATATCGTGAACTTCCTCGAAACTATCGTATTCGCTGTCTGTTTTATCGCCCATCGCCTACCGCCATTCGAAAAACACTTCACATTCATTAAACTTGCTCTTCAATATACCTCGAACCTTTTCGAACTTATTCAAACTTCTTTGGACTACTTCGCATGACTTCGAACCTCTTTGAACCTTTTTCGAGCCTATTTCGCACATCTTCGAACCAATTTCGAACATTTTCGAACACCTTTGTATGCCTATACAGACTATTATCCACAGCCCTTACCATTTCACATCACTAAACATTTCACTTTGGTCTCAGCGGTGATATCTAGTACCACCTCACACCCTTCCTCTGGCCTGTGTTATACCATCCGAAGCCATTAGTAGGTTTTGTTTGGGTTTCTGGGTTGAGTATCATCAGCGCTTTCGCATGCCTTTGACCGTTTAGGTGCGCCTTTGTGCACCTTTTGCATTTCTACTGCGCTTTTGGTTCCCCCATAGCTGCCAATCATTGTGCGCCCTGAATGCGCCTCATTGCGCTTCAAACTGCCTCTGCGCGCCCCCCCCCCCACACTCCTTATCTGCCTTCCACATTTATTGTGCGCTCGATGCACCTTTGCACACTCCTTTTATGCTTTACCTGCAACTCACATTCCCTGTTGCACACTCATTGCACAATCCCTATCACACACACAACAATCCACTGCAGCGGTGCGCTGCGCATCGCAGCTCCCATCTTACTGGCACATTTATTTGAGGCACACCACGATTCTGACACAAGTGAACTGCGCATTCTCACATAATTGGGGCGCTTTGCGCCCATTTGGCATTGGACTGTGCGCCTTGGGTGCCTTCACGTAATCCTGGAGCTTTGGCAGTATTCGGCCTTTCACAGCATCTCCTTATAGTTCTTCCGCATTTCCAATTGGCATCACCTTATCTAGTAACCAGCACAGGTCGATCACACCATTATTACTAAGGTGCAGCATGTGACACATAACACCAAAGCAGATTAATTGGGAAGAGCGCACGAGACCTAGAGCGCACCAAAAATAGTGCATCACACCGGAACAGTTGGGTAGTGGGCTATAGGTGCACAAATCTTATTGGCTGAGGCAGCAGCATAGTGCGGTCGGGTTTAGATGGATGAATGGGTGTGGTTGTGGGTAGCACATGGCGCTTTCTATTTTTACATTTTCTTTTACCGTTTTTATCACATAAGCCATTTGTACATAGTAGGCGGACAGATAGAGAATCCAGAGGATCTTTCCCCCCCTCATAGTTCATAGCTCAGTCAGCATCACACATAGTCTGTGCACCAGCATCCAGTCTGTGTGCCTTTGTAGTGCGCCCTTCATATAGCCACGTTTGTGTATCGTTGGCATCCCCTCATCGTATTGTTGCGTTTCGTCCCTGTGTTGCATCCTTCGTCCTCGTTCGAGCACTCATACAGTGCGCCCTTTGTATAGCCGCATTTGCACACTATTTGTGCACTTATTTGTATAGCTGCATTTTGTGCACCGTTTGTGCCTTTTTCTGCCCCTTGCGCTTCCACCCCATTTGTGTCCCCAACATGTGCACCACCTTCACAGCACACCCCAGTGTTGTCTCCATCCCCCTACACCTCTTGTCTTCATCACCCTCATCGTTGCACACTTTTGCGCTCCCATTGCGCATTTTTCTGCACTGCACATTTTTGCCCCTTTGCGTTGTGCACTTTCCCGCCACTGCACATATCTCCTCTTTAGCATACACAGCTAGTGTGCACATTGAAAACCGCTATACCAGCCTCCCTATAGTCTTTGCGCCCTGAAGGACGATCTGAGGCCCTCTAAGCAAACTCCCCCTCACCCCAAGCATGCCCGCAGTTGTAGGTTAAGTGTTCACCCATTCCGTTGAGACTCAGCACCGAGTACCAACTGAACACATCAGCATTGATGGCTTGGATGGCCCCACGACTTGCTCGCCATCTTTGAAGGGGCCCACAACCTGAATTTGATGCACTACAAAGTTCAAAAACCACTTAGTAAGCTCTTTGAAACAATCTCAGATATTTTTTGTACCTTGTCTGGGGTGCGAATCTCATTTCGCACTTACAAACTTCTTTGCTTCACCTTTTCGAAGGCCTTGCCTTGACAACCCCACCCAGTAACAGCCTTGCACCCCATGGGTGCACTTCGAACACTTTGCAGTGCCCTCCCTAATAACACACCGCAGCTGGGACTTGAACCCAGCACACCGATCACACTATGAAAGTAATTAGCAGTGCAACAAATCTTCGAACATAAGAGAAAACACTTACTGGAGCTTGGAAATCGAGCAACTCGCTCATTTCGACTCATGCTCACTTCGCAGCCTCTACCCCCATGACCTCCTCTTCCTCATCCTCTTCGCTCTCGACTCAACAACCTTTTGCTTTGCCACCCTCACCATGGGCAGCTCATCTTTGTCCTTGTTTTCATCATTCTTGCCTCCCTCCACCCTTTTGATCACCTTTAATTCAGCCTTGAACTTTGCACTCTGCCTTTTCAAGTCCTCCTTCGAAATCGTCTTTGCACAAAATACAGCAAGAGCCGCATTTTGAGTATCTGCCAATGCCCTCCTCTGACCCTTGATTTCCACCCTCTTTGCCTCCTCCTGCTCCTCTCTAGCCTGTCTTTTTTCCTCCTCCCTTCTTCTGCATTCTATCTCCTCATCCAAATCCATGAATAACAGCTCCCCACCCCATGAAATCCATTTGTGTCAAGCCATGGGCTTGAAAACCTCGAAAATTTTGTCAATGACCTTTTGGATGGCCATGTGGCACTCCTCACCTAGATCTTCAGCAAGCTCATTATATTCCACCTACCCAAAACTTTTAGCATTTTGACCATGAACAGATTGGTGAGAGATGTACCATTTTCGCACAAAAACCCTTCCCCCACAGTTCAAAATCCAAGTCCTCAGCGATGCCGTGCTCGGGCATCGATTTTGCATATTCGAGCATTTTGGCGTTGAGTTCAGCAAGGAGAGACATTATAGAAGTAAGAGTTGATGAATGTAGGTGATGTGGAAGAACAAGCAATATATTGAACCTCGCTAATTTCCTCACCCCGATCGTGCATTTCACATGTGACTTTGATCAGCTAACTGGGACAGTTAGGATTTCAGTAAGGGGGAGGATGACAGGGCCACTGCACACTCTAAAGTCTGGAGAAAGTTTCCAATCATATTGACACACTATGACAGACCCTCCGAACTGCTACGAACACTATGAAATCGACTTTAAATTCTTTTCAACTTATTTCACACTACTTCAAATGACTTCAAACAACTTCAAAAAAGTTCATGACACTTTGAACAACTTCGTACTATTTTGAACAATATCGGCTGCCATATAGCTGTCTTGAAACACTTTCGATACATGCTGCACATCTGGAACAAACTATTCCATCACATATCAAGCACTACTGGACACAAGGAGAGACTACAAGAGATTTAGGATGTGATAATAGCATTTTTATGTTTCAATGATATATTGAAGCAAAAGATAAGTACTTTTACCATATGGGGACACATATGTTTTAATTATTTATTATTTCTCATTTATTTTATGATCTACAAAGTCCTCATTGTTTGATATATTGCCTCATGTTTTACACATGTTTTATTTCCCTTTTTTGTACTATCTCTTCGAAAATGTATATAGACTTGTACTAGTTACTTAGAAAAAGCAGAGAATAAGTTACCCTCTCCACTACAGTCAGATTTAAGAGCAGTTCTCTTGAGTCTTAGCTTGCATCGTATCTCTGAAGTTCTGTGAAATATCGTGAACTTCCTCAAACTTTTGTATTTGCTCTCAACTCATCATCTCCTATTGCCACTCAAAGACCACTTCTTAATTGCTATATTCATTTGTCAACATATCTCGTCACCAGTCAAACACCTTCGAACCTCCTCAAAACTCACTCGAAACAACTTTGAACCCATTTGAACCCATTTCAAACTACTTTGCATGTCTTCGAACATCTTCATATGCTCTTACAGACTATTCATCACATCCCTTACCATTTTGCATCACTAAAACAATGGTCTGGTATTAGCAGTAATATTTAGTACCAACTCGCACCCTTCCTCTAGCCTGAGTTATACTGCATAAGCCTTTTAACAGGTTTTTGCTAGGTTTCCAGGTCAAGTATCATCATCAGTACAAAGAATACTGGTGATGTCTGCAATAATCTCAAAGGTTGTATGTATCCCTTGCACAATTGTTCATTAAGAAATGCATCCACTTCTTCTTGTTCCTTTGGAGATAACAGGTAAACTTTTGACTTCTTTGGCACAAATCCTGGCTTCATCTCGATTGCATGATCCCATAGCTTTTGCACTAGCATCTGCTCCGATTCCTTCTTCTGAAAAATTGACAAATATTTATGGTAGGCTTTTGGCACCTACTCCTCCACTGGTTTCTCCACTTTCATAGCATTTTTATCCCATGACTGTCCTCCACAAATTTCCCTAAAGGTCTGCTTCTGTTCTTTCTTACTGGTCATGATTGGAGCTTCCCCATTTGGCATATCCTCTTTTGCTGCATGCATGTCCACTGTCTTCAATCCTACTGTCAAGCTGATTTTGGGTTCTATCCGTGCTGAGTGAATAAAGAATTTAGGGGTCTTCGGAAATAAGACTGGGCATTTTTCTTTGCCGCATAAATGATGATGGTCATACTCATCAAGTTCTCTTTCAGGTTCACTCTGGGTTTCCTTGGATACTAATACATTATATTGATTTTGGGTCACCAATGGGGAAACCTTCACTGTGACTCTTCCACAAAATTCTTCTGCTTATCTTCCTCCAACTTCACTTCCTCGATTGTCACTTCCCTAATCTTCCTTTTCTGCCTACAATTTCTAGCAATATGGCCTAATTGCCCACAGTTAAAACATTTAAGTGGGGCTCATCTCCCTGCTTGATCAACATCCATTGCATCCATCGATGCTGCTGACTCCTTAACGATAGGTGTCACTGCCATGGCTGGTGGCTGTGCCCTCGGAGTTTGTACCTGAGGCATCCTTCCTTTCTCGGACTTTCCTCCTGATGACTTTCCAAATCTGGCATTCCCATACATCAATTTTGACTCTACCTGTTCCTGTCAATATTGCTGATCAAGATGCATTGCCCAATTATACCACTCATCCAACCTCTCTGGCATAGAAGGTAGTCGATAGATAGACTTGAATAAAGAGGGATTTAATCCTGCCTTCAAAAATTCTACCAATGCAGCTTCTCCCATATCTGTCTGTTACACTTTTGCTTTGAACTGCAAAATAAATTCATCTGCTGTCAGAGAACCTTAGCACATGGTTTTGAATTTTGCATTAGCTGTCACCTTTGGATTAGAATCTCCAAATTGTGCCTCCAATCTCTCCAAAAATTCCCTGAAGGTTGCAAACAGTTTATATCCCATGGCAATTTGATTAATAGCTTTGTTTCTCCATAACTGTGCTTTCCCTTCCTGAATGTATGAGAGAGCAAACATAATCCTAGACTCAGTCATATGAAATTCGGGCTTTCTCCCATGAATATACAATACTATAGAGCTGATGAAGGATTTCGTATTCTCCATGGTACCATCAAAAATTTGCAGGGGTGCATATTTAGGTAAATGCATTTTTCCACTCTCAGATCTCTCCTCTGCATGCACATCCTCCTGAGACATCCACTCCACCATCTCCTCCATCTCATCATCTTTATCTTCCACTGTCTCTGCTTTTATTTCTGCTTGTTTGGGCTGGGATGCTGCCAATATTGACACTAACTGGGACATTTGTGCTGTAAGCACATCAATTTTGGCTTCTGGAGCTGGCATGGGAACAGGATTGTGACCAGGATTTGAAGTTGATTGTTCTGTCATAATGACATAAGCTGTGATGAGTCACTTCTTCAGCTGAGTCAAGATTCGGCTTCAGAATTTTTTCACAAAATTTTGAGTCATGTGATCCAGCAATTCGGGTACCAAACATGTCAAAACATGTGATTTCGGCTATTTATCAACAATTGGGCACTTTGGATCAATAACCCTTCCAACAGTGCCTGATCTCAGGGTTATTACTGAATTCAGCTAGTAACTACCTAAAATAGTCATCCAAATACAGTAATGTAAATCTCGACTAAACCAGATCCGATTGGTTGTCTGGTTGCAGCTGTCCTAATGATGAGTGCTGCCTCTCGATTACTGGTGGTCACAATGTAAGGTGAGGCCTGGTGTCAGCTTATGGAAGCAAGGTAAATATGTATATACAATTAATTCTGGCTCTTGCCAAAATGATGAGTAAGTAGTTGTGGCACACTGAAACAATGACATATGCACATGTAAGAGAAGGCACACTGATGAGGGAGTTGAGTTCTTCTGTTAGGGTGACACCCACTAATCTGCTAGCTGGACTGTGCGGGCTTTCCTACAAGAAGGCAGCAGGGCATGCACGCATGATGGGGGTTTTGATGGTTTGGATGTGATGAGTTAAAAATAGATGAGTTGGCTGAAAAAGGTGTTTCAAGAGAACTCAACTGAGGTCCCCCAGTGATAGGTCCACTATGCACTTTAAGGTCTGGAGAACATTCCCACTTGTATTGAGACATTACGACACATACTCCAAATTGCTAATGAACACCACAAAATCGACTTCGAATCATTTTCGCATTATTTTGCACTATTTCAAATGCTTTCAAACTATTTCGTGACACTTCGAACAACTTCGGCCACCATATAGCTGTCCTCAAACACTTTTGATGCATGCTGCACATTCGTAACAAGCCACTGCATCACTTATCGAACACTACCGGATGCAAGGAGAGATTACAAGAGACTTAGAATATGATAAGTGCAGTTTTATATCTCATTGATATATTAAAGCAATAGAACAAGAACTCTTACTATATTGGGACAGTGTACATTTCACTTATTATCATCTTTCATTTTGTTTTATGTTTTACAATACCTTTATTTGCTGTGCACATTGCCTCATGTTCTACAATTGTTATTATTTCCTTTTTAGTACTATTCCTTCAAATTGTATATAGACTTGTATTAATTAGTTAGAAGGACAACAGAACAACAGGGAACAGCACAAGTTAACCTCTCGCTATCGTCAGATTTAAGAATCATTCTCTTTAGTCTTATCTTCATGTCACATCTCTAAGTTCTGTGAAATATCATGAACTGCTTCGAAACTATCGTATTCACTCTCCATTTTATCACCCATTGCCTACCACCATTCAACAAACACTTCACATTCATTAAACTCACTCTTCGAACTTATTCGAACTTCTTTGGACTACTTTGCACAACTTCAAACCTCTTCGAACCTTTTTCGAACCTATTTCACACATCTTCGAACCTCTTTCGAACTTATTTGAACAACCTCATATGCTCTTACAGATTATTCGAACCATCACTTACTATTTCACGTCACTAAACACAACATTTTGGTCTCAGCGGTGATATTTAGTACCACCTTGCACCCTTCCTCTGACTCATGTTATACCATCCGAAGCCATTTAGTAGGTTTTGTTTGGGTTTCCGGGTTGAGTATCATCACCGGTATGTATTTTAAGGTTATATACTATGTTACATATATTGTACTATGTTGCTACTGATGCACATGTACATGCGCATACATATTGATGCATGTAAATAGAAAATTCCCATGCTGACAAATAAAGCACTTATAGGTGTTTGGTAGCATATTTCAATAAAATAAAATAAAATAAAATAGAATAAAAATATTATTATGTAATAGGCATGTTAGGAGACTGTTTCCTAACAGATGGATGACATTGGGAGAAGCATTATGCATGGTGAAGTGGAAGAGGCACCAGATGCTTTCACATGCAGATATGTAGTGAGCACACATAGGTAAGCTACACTGTATCAAATAATACGACCTATTGAATGCATACAATGTATCGAGTGATATGGGTTTGGTGGATGCCGTTGAACACTCTCATAGTATATATAGTACCTACTATATAGTAACTAGTCAATAAGCTATTACATTGCTTACTGTACCATATAGTAGATGTAGCATGTAAATCTGTAAATCGGTAACCTGCAGTATGCCTTGCTGATGGGAGCCGTAGAATGACCATTGACAATGAGATAATTATTATAAGCTCATGTATAGTATATACTGAAAAATTGGTACCAGCATCACTTAGGTACATCGGCATCAGGGATTGGGTACAAAATGTTCAGTCTGCCCCGCCGACAGGTGCTGTCAGATAATTATTATAAGTTCATGTATAGTATATACATGAAATAAATGTGCATCATTCATTGTCCATAGTGTCCATATCATCAGAGCCAGACAACCAAGTGTCATCAACATAACCAAAGTCCACATGACTATAGGTGGGCAGTGTGATGTGAGAAGGAGTGGGGTGCTCTATCTGGGAGGTGCTGGGGGACTTGCTACTAAAATTATCCTCCAAGTCAGTATCGCCATCGGCATCAGCATTGGCACCAGATTCAGATTCACCATGAGATCCAGTGGAATCTGTCTCTGACAATGAAAAGAAAACATCAGCCACATCAGATGCAGTGGAAAAGGCTGTTGAAATGGGATTGCCAAGTGAAGATGCATCACAATCGGATTCACCACCAGAGCTAGCAGAATCTGTCCCCGACAATGAGAGGAAAACATCTGCTGCATCAGCTGTGGTGGCAAAAGCCATTGGAAGGGGATTTTCAGGTGGAGATGAAGGGGTAGTCGACGATGAGAGGAAAACATCTGCTGCATCAGCTGCAGTGGCAAAAGCCGTTGGAAGGGAATTTTTGGGTGGAGATGAAGGGGTAGAATCGGCAAGGTAAAAGTCAGTGACATCCAAGCCGGTTGGGGAACCACTATGGGCAGATGATGAATCAGTATTGTATGCCATGGCTGCCTAAAGGTGGTGGGATCAGCATCATTTGCTGCATCATCTTTGACCTGCCATATCATGGGCACATTGGCATAGGCAGCAGCATCAGGATCGGCATTGGTGGTGGGAACATTCCTGGCAGATAATGAATCAGCATCATATGCCATGGCTGCCTGAAAGGCAGTAGGATCTGCATCATTTGCTGCATCATCTTTGCCCTGCCATACCATGGGCACATTGGCATTGGCAGCAGCATTAGAATTAGCATTGGTGGGAACAGGATCAGCGTCGGGAGCAGGAACAGGATCAGTGTCGGGAGCAGGAATGGGATCAGCATCAGTATCAGCATCGGGCACGGAATTGGAATGTGCTGAATGGTTGGATCCAGTAGTTGTACCATGGGTGGTCGACTGTAGGCAGGCAAGCCAGCTGTTGGGAGACTTGGTGTGACTGACCACTCCTTTTGGTTTCCACCATCAGGCAGAGACCCTGCATACCCAGAATGATGTGCCCTTCCCTTGCCCTTGGTCACCTGGTTGATTCCCAAGACATCATTCTCTGTGATGTCAACACCCCAGGTCCACTTGTGGGAGGTGGGGGGAAGGGCCTTCAGGTGCTCGAGTTCAGCCTGTGCGCATGCTCCCATGAGTTGCAATTGTCTTCTTACAGTTGATTGCTTTGAAGGTCCCTCAGCATGTCAAGGGTTTTTTTTTAATGCCAGTACTGAAGACAAAGTCCACAGTTCAGCCTGAAGCTCCTTGAGCAGGGCAAGCTCATGAAGCGCATGAAACCCTGCTGCTTTCCTGACATTGGCAATGAGTGCAGCATCTGCTGATGATTCGCAGCTGTTTATGAAATTATGTGTACTGCATGCTTCATTGAACATATCATCAATGAGAGCATGCAGGTTGATGCAAGATCGACAATCAGCTTGGCAGTCAGCATCAGCTTGGGCATCGGGAGCATCGGGTGTAGGCTGGCTATCAGTAGGAGTCGAGCTGACTGGGGAAGGGATATATTGCCAATAGCAATCAAGGCACTCATCCAGGGTATCATGCCTAAAATCCTTGCTGGGTCTGGTTCCCTAACATGTCTCCACCAATCACATGCATATGAAGATACAAGGTGGCTTGGACTGTTTATCGTGACACCATCATCCAACGTGGCCAAGAGAGATGTATGGAATCCAAGGGGTAGGTGATCTAAATTGATGTTGGCCAAACTGTCAGCCAAGGACCACAGCAGGATTGGGACATCAATCACCAGGCCAATGCTGGCAGCAGTACTGATCCATGACATGACATATATCTGTGATATTTTTTAGATATTACTTTTAAAAAGATCTCATCTAATCTTACAAGTTTGGCATACAAAGTTTTTTGCATCCATCATTGTTTGATGACATTTCCCTCCTCGATCTCCAACAAAACAGCCCAGAATCAGGACTCCACATACCAAATAATTTACTGTGTATGCATTTGAAGTGGAACTTCATAATACAGGATGGTTTAGGTCATAGAGGGGAGATATAATCAACATTTGTTGATCTAAATGCTTTGTCAGCCCTCAATGCCAATTCGTGCCATACAGCCTGCTGACAATTAGCATAGGCTAGGGGGCCGGGAAGGGTGTTCTCAGAGTGGAAGGCTGACTGCCACAGTTGGCTTTGATAAATGAAATACTGCACAGTCCACTGCATTTCATATGTGACCAGTAGAAATTCCTCCCTCCATCTATTCCTCTGAGCCCATGATTGAAGCCAATGGATACACCTGACTATGAAAAATGTTAGTGACAATAGCAGTATTGGCAGTAGACACATTTCAACAAATGACCCCGTCATCCTCTCAAAACACTCAGTCAGACACCCGATGCATCTGAAGGACAGCTGATGACCTTGTGCAGCAGGAAGCCATCTCAACCCAGACTGTTGGGAGAAGATAGAGAATTTAAAAAGTGAAATTTGTGTAGTAGATTTACCAATTTCTAAATACAGTTACAAAAGTTCAACTTTTATTTACATGTCAAGTAACACAAAAAAAATGCCCCTCTATTTTTTTCTGCCCTGTTTGGCGTCATCTTGGTCCTCAGAAGTTCCTGATCTTTTCTTCAGGTTCAGCTGAGGAGTGGTACTCCTGGAACATAGTCCAGATGGCTGAGGTGTAAGGCCATGAAGGGATCGGCGCAACTGTGCAGGTGGAGGGGAGGTGCAGGGCGAGGGTCACAGGCCTCTTTCAGGTAGAGGAGTGGTATGTGATAGTCCAGATGGACCAGGTGACAGTAGCCATGGGGACTTGCGCAATTGCGGAGGAGCAGGGGAGGGGTGAGGCAAGGCAATACTGTTGACTGCTGATGCCACTGCCAATGCTGGTGAGCATGCTTCGGGCTTGGCGAGTGCAGTCAGGGTAAACAGTGTAGGGAGTGGTGGGGCCATCGATGTTGGTTGCTGCACCATTGCTTGAAAGTCCTGTGGCATGGCAAAAATTATTTGGATGGGGGGAGTGGCGGGCAAAAACGTCTCTCCTACTTCCTCTGTGGCAGGTTGAGAAAGATTGGGTGCAGCCAGTGCATGCTGGATATGGTCAGGCTCGAAGTGTTCAGGCTTGTGTGGCTAAACTTTCCGTTCCACCAGCTTGCCATTGGCACCACTCCCAACCTCCATTTCTCTGTCCATCCTCAGAGCGGCATCGGCAGCAATCTCCACAGCAGTAATCCCCTTTATTGGTTCCATAACCTCGACGTGATTGTAAACAGCACCAGCAGCGGCATCGGGAGTGGCAGTGGCAGTGGGATTCACTTTGTCCTCCCTCATGTTGCCTGTCTCTTCTTCCATCCTGCTTCCAACCCTCTCAATGCAATTCACCTGCCAAAAAGACTGGCCATCGTACAAGGTGATGGGCTGAGACTGCCACCTGAGGTACTGTTCAACGTCATTCATCCTCCTCATAAGCTCGTTGACCATGTCCCACAGTCCCTGTACCTTGAGCAAGGTGTCCTGGATTGTTTCTTTGACCCATTATCCCTGGTCATATGTTTGTTGATTTATACCATGCTCAAGGTCCTCCAAGCGATTGGCAAGGGTATTGTACTGATCAGCATAGTGGGCTTCGGCAGTGGGATTGGCAGCAGGAGTGGGAGCAGGAGCGAAAGTGGGAGCGGCAGTGAAAGCAGGGTCAGGGTCAGCCATCTGGATATCACCATGTGTGGCTATAAATAAGTGTATGAGTTAGTGGTTGTATTTGTCACAATATGGAACACTTACCTTTGGATTTCTCCTTTTCTGCTTGAGTGAACTGCCTGGGCGATTCTTCCTTTTGCCTGGAAGCGAGGACTTTCTTCCCTGTGCTTTTGGCTGATCCTTTTGCTTTCTTCAGTCTTGCCACTTGATCCATCTCCTCTGTGTCGCAGTGCACCTTGCTCTTCCTGCAGTTGTAGCATGCTGTTTTACTGTTAACCTGCTCGTAACAATCTCACCCAAGCTGGGCGCATCGTTCACATGGCGTCGGGCAGTGACTTCTGGGCCGGGGTGCTCCTCATGCCTCTGCCTTCTGGGCATTCTCCCACTTCTGCTTCTTTGGGGGCTCAGGATTGGCCTCGCTCTCCACCTCATCTTCCCCCTCCTCATCAGGCTTGAATGCATCTGAGTTGCTCTGGACTACTGGCCCGGGACCTGTTACTGTGATCGCAGGGATGATTGGTCCCAGATGGTGCAGGTGTCATGCTGGGGGCTTGGATCCTGAAGCTTCTGGTTTGGCATGCCCCACCACTGGTCTGGGCAATGGTTCAACTGGTTGAGGACCATTTTTTGTGCGTTGGCTGGTTTGAGGGCCAGTGTCGCTTTTGGTGCCAGCGCTGCATGTGGGGGTACTGGTGTCGATGCTGCTCCTGATGTCATTCCCACAGCCGCTCCTGATGTTGATGGTCCAGCTGCTCCCGATGCCGGTGCCACTGCTGATCTCATCTTACCCTGATCCCCCGATCTTAACCTGACTGCCATTGCCACTACCCCATGTTCCTCATCCCATTTACTCATGGCCTTTTGCTGACTTTCGATAAACCCCTGGTCCCCAGTCTTCTCCGAGTTTCCCCATGCCACAATGAATCCCCATAAAAACATGTTTTAAAGAAAGACGGCTTGAATTTCAGCAGTTTTAATTTTCTTTTGCCAAGAGAACAATTGTTTCTAAAGTATGTGAGTGTCATCCAAGTCATGAAATTATGTGGATCACTTATGAGGGTGGCTTTCTGATCCTTCATCATGGCCTTGATGTTTCCTATGTGAAGGCCCTTCTGCACTTCCATATCACTCTTGCTGAGGGGGCCAAGGACTCTTGCTGGTGTAACATTCATGATGACTCAGGGTGGGTATGGGGATGGGGCAGATGAATATGGGGATGGGGCAGATGGATGTTGATATGAAAAGATGAAAATCAACCAACATGTGTTGATGTTGATGTAAGATCAAATGACAAACAAAGAACAATGGACAAACAAACACTGTCTTATCACTGATAAAACACCAATCAATAATAAAAGGAGGATGGTCAGGTGACTAGGCCGTGGGAAGTGAAGAGGCCATGGGAGTTGAAGAGGCCGTGGGAGGTGAAGAGGCCGTGGGAGTTGCTCTGAGTGGGTGGGAGAGTGATGACCAACTCCGAGGGTCATGAGACAATGATGACAAATATAAGTGAAAGGTGAGAACAAATGATAACAAAATTTTTTGGCTAATTTGGGGCCGGATCACAAATATAATTAACTAATGACATCAATTTCGGCTACAATATAATAGAATGCAGGAACAACATTTTCAGCTACATTGGGGGGATCAAAAATTTCGGGTAATTTTTTTTTTTATTGGGCCTGATGACAAATATAATTTAATTACTGGGTGTTGCCATGATGATAAATTTAAACTTTTTGGCTACATCGTGGGATGAAAATTTTCAGCTAATTTTTTTGGTGGGGGCCTGATAACAAATATATTTTGATTACTGGGTGTTGCCATGATGACAAATATAATAACTTTGTGTAGGATCAATATTTTCGGCTGATTTTTGGCCTGATGACAAATATGATTACCAAGTGTAGAAACCAAATTTTCGGCTGATTTTTGGCCACTTCTACCTTTTCTGCTCTCTTTCTGGCTCTGGGCTCTTTTCCAGTGGGGTTGTTTTTGCATTCTTGGGGTATCTGTAGACCAAGGTGAAGCTCTGTGAAGTCCTACCTCCCTGGCTTCTCTTTTTTCAACAAAAAGAGTGTCTGCCAGTTGTTTTTTGGACCTCTCTCAGGGCACAGTGTGCAGGGAGATTGGGCTGGCGGGTTTGCAGTTGCCTCCCCTTCCATTTTTGGAAGTCGCTCCACTATCAACTGCCACTGTTTGCACCGATTTCACAGCCTCCTGCAAGGATCTCACATCCTCCATTGCTGTAAGAGAGCTCCCCGATTCCCATGGACCCAACTCCGCCCAACTCTCCTCGACGTGCCCGGACGGCCGCACAGCAAAATGAACGGGACCAACGGATCTTGGATAGCCCTACTCGCCACCGGACTCCACACCATGCTCGCACGATGGGCATTGCCCAGCCTTTGCTGCCAGTGCCACCACCCTATGGTGGTTTGCTGATTGGGAATGACACTGATCCTTTTCTTGCCCCTCCACCCCCACCTCCTCAATACAATCACCTTCCTCCTCATTTGGCACAGCAGCTGGCGGCACTTCCTCCCCTTCCACAGATTGCAAGAGGCAGGGGCAGAGGGAGGGGAAGAGGAAGGGGAAGAGGCTCAAGTCACACTGCTCCACCTCAGCCTGTTGTTGCTCCTTTACACAATGCAGCTTTCCCATATTATTTTGATGCCCCTCCTGTTTTTGACCCTCCTGTTCCTGCCCCTCCAATTCCTGCACCTCCCATTCCTGTGGCAGCTCCTGCAATGGCCTGGACCAAACTTGCTTTTCAGCATGCTGCACTGCCTGCTCTATTTCCTGCTGTATGTTGGTTTATCTTTCACATAATGTATGTTATCTGACAATATCATGATCTAGCCTCCTCCTCCTCCTCCTCCTCCTCCTCCTGTTTTTGATCCTCCTCCTGCTGTTCCTGCTGTTCCTGCTCCTATCGTCCCTCTTGCCAATATCCCTCTCCATGTAGGCTTATATATGTTCTTTTGAGTATATTAACTGACAATAATGATGATGTAGCATCCTGCTCCTGCTCCTCCTGTTTTTGATCTCCCTGCACCTGTTCCTCCCATTCCTGCACCTGCTATCCCTGTTTTTGATCCCCCTGCACCTGTTCCTCCTGTTTCTGCACCTGCTATCCCTATTTTTGATCCCCCTGCACCTGTTCCTGCCATTCCTGCACCTGTTGTCCCTGTTTTTGATCCCCCTGCACCTGTTCCTCCAGTTCCTGCACCTGCTATCCCTGTTTTTGATCTGCCTGCACCTGTTCCTCCCATTCCTGCACCTGTCATCCCTGTTGTTGATATTCCTCCACATGTATGCTTATGTCCTTTTTGGTCATGTCTTTATTTTATGACTGACTCAATTATCCCCAGATGGCTCAACATATTGATCCTGCACCTGTTCCACTTGGGCCCCTCCCTCCTGCATGCCGTCCTTTTATTCCTGACTGGCCTGTTCATTATCTGGGGAGAATGGATATTCAGTGTCCCAATTGTCATGCATTGCACTGGAAGGCTGAGCGTCTCACAGCATCCTCCAGTATAAATCCCAGATTTGGCATGTGCTGCTTGAGTGGAAAAATCATCTTGCCTCCTCTCCACCCTGTCCCACCTGAGCTTCTCCAGTTGCTCACTGCTCAGGATCACATTGGCAGGTTGTTTCGTGATCATATCCGCACATACAACAATGCTCTTGCCATGACTTCCATTGGGCGCAAAATCGATGAGTCTGTTAATGAAGGTGAAGAGGCTGTGAACAATGGTGTTGGCCCCTATGTCTTCAAACTGCATGGCAAGCCGTCCCACAGGATTGGCTCTCTTCTTCCACAAGAGGGTGAATCTCCAGTGTATGCTCAGCTTTACATTTATGATCCAGCCGATGCAGCCAACTTTCGCATGGCCAATGCCTGGAACACTCACCTCGATCACCACACTTTGCTCACCCTCCAGGACATGCTCCACCGTCTCCATCCTGCAGTTCAGATGTACAAGCAGGCCCATGAGCTCACCAGGAACTTGCCACCACACCAGCAGTGCAAGATAGCTTTGCGCTTTGATCAATCCTGTGACCGTCGCCACTACAATCTTCCTGATGCCACGAACAATGAGATCGTGGTCATTCTTCCAGGTGATGGTGATCAGCCACAGAGCACACGTGATATCATTCTCTACCGCAGGCATGGCCCTCCCCTTCAGCGCATCACCAATGTCCATCCCCTCTATCCTGCTCTTCACTATGTCCTCCTTTTTCCTACTGGCCAGCTCCAATGGCATCCTCAAATTGAGTTTGCAGCTGCTAATGAAGGCGGTGCAAGGGTTCACAAGCATGTGTCCAAATCAGATTTCTACTGCTATCGTCTCCACCCCCGACCGCCTGCCATCGAGCCTCAGCATATATTCTTGAGTGGAAAGCTCTTTCAGGAGTTTGTTTGTGACCAGTGGGCAACTTCAGAGCAGGATCGGTTGCGCTTTATCATGATGAATCAGGACACTATTCGTGGTGAAGTCTATATGGGCTTGGCTGATGCTGTGGCTGCAAATGTGGATGCAGACACAGAGTCTCTCGGTCAAAGAATCATCCTGCCTTCTTCATTCGCAGGAAGCACACGTCATATGCAGCAGCTTCTTCAGGATGCCTTGGCTATCAATCGCTACTTCAAGGGTGGTGATCTCTTTCTGACCATGACTGCAAACCCCGCTTGGCCAGAGATTCAGGATGAGCTCAAGCCTGGGCAGACTGCTGCTGATCGCCCTGACTTGGTCGTTCGTGCATTCCATGCAAAGCAGAAGGAGATGATCAAAGACATCGAGGCTGGGATCTTTGGCAAGGCACTCTCTTATGTGTTTGTGATCGAGTTTCAGAAGCGTGGCCTGCCTCACATGCACTGCATTATCTTTCTTGATGGGGAGTCCAAGCTTTGCACTCCTGAGCAGATAGACAGCCTCATGTGCTCAGAGTTTTCTGACGACAATCCTGAGCTTCTCGAGTTGGTCAAGAAGTTCATGGTCCATAAACCCTGTGGTGCAGAGAACCCTACAGCTCCTTGCATGGTGAATGGACAGTGCTCCAAAAATTTCCCCAAGCCATTCAGGGATCAGACAACCATCTCTGAGGATGCCTATGCCTCCACCAGGCGTCGGAACACTGGAAAGACATATCAGGTTCAGGGAAAGCAGGTCGACAATCGCTGTGTCATCACTTATTCACCCTATCTCCTCTGGAAGTACCGCTGCCACATCAACAGCGAGTCCATTGCCTCCATCAAAGCTGTCAAATACATCTACAAATATGTGTACAAAGGTCATGATCACATCACCATGCAGTTTGGGACTTGCAACAATGAAGTCAAACAGTATCTGGACGCTCGCTATATTTCTGCCTGCGAGAGCATTTGGCGCCTCTTTCATTTACCTATGCACTCTGCTTCTCCCAATGTCGTCCGACTTCAGATCCACCTCCCTGGCCAGCAGTATGTCACTTGGAATCAGAACGGTCCACGGTCTATCCAAGAAATCGTCCAGCATGCTGCACAGCATGACACCACCCTCACTGGCTATTTCAAAGCCAATCAGCAGTATCCAGAGCTTGCACAGGATCTTCTCTATCAGGACTTTCCCTCCAAATTTGTGTGGGATCAGAAAGCCCACAAGTGGAAGCCGAGACAGAGAGGGTTTGCTATTGGGAGGATGTACTACACTCAGCCTACTGCAGGTGAACACTTCTACCTCAGGCTTCTTCTGACAGCTGTCAAGGGTGCAACATCATATGAACATCTGTGCACTTTTCAGGGAAATGTCTATCCCTCATTCAGAGAAGCATGTCTGGCACATGGCCTTTTGGAGCATGACCAAGAGTGGGTGCAGTGTTTGGAGGAAGCAAAGTCCATGGCAACAGGTCGTCAGCTCCGGCAACTCTTTGTCACTATTCATCGTGATTGTGCACCCTCTGATCCTGTCCAGCTTTGGAACACATACTGGCCCCACATTTGCGATGACCTGCGGTATCAGCTCCAGCACAACAATATCCATCTCAACCCTACCGATGACGATGTGCAGGATTATGGCCTCTACTTGATCAACCAGCTTCTCTTATCCTCTGGCAAATCTCTCAGCAAGGATTGGCCATACATGCCTCAGATCACTCAGAATTGGGAAGCCAACCTCGAAAACCGGTTGATTGCAGAGCAGCGCAGATATGATGTTGTGGAGCAGGCTGAGTTGGCTGCACAGAACTTGGACACTTTCAATCCAGACCAGAGAGCTGTCTTTGAGGAGATCATGCATGCTGTCAACAACAAGACCGGCCAGACCTTTTTCCTCCATGGTCCCGGTGGCACAGGCAAAACCTTTGTATACAACACTCTGGCCCATCAGCTTCGTTCTCAGGGCAAAATCGTCCTCTGCATAGCATCATCCGGCATTGCTGCACTCCTGCTCAAAGGTGGCTCCACTTCTCATTCATGTCTCCAGATCCCTCTCATCATCAATGAGTCATCCACCTGCTCTATCTCCAGAGGTTCAATTCGGGCAAAGCTGTTGCAGGAGACTGACTTGATCATTTGGGACGAGGCACTCATGCAGCATCGTCATCTCCATGAAGCTGTCAACCGCACTCTCAAAGACATTCTCCAATCTGATCAACCCTTTGGTGGCATTCCTATTATTTTTGGGGGCAACTTTTACCAGATCCTGCCTGTTATCGAGAGGGGTTCACGGCCTCAGATTGTTGGTGCTTCCTTGCAGCGCTCTGTTCTTTGGCAACATATTAAAGTTCTTCATCTCAAAATCAACATGCGATTGAACACGGATGATCTTGAAGAGCGACAGTTTGCAAAGTGGCAGCTGGAGGTTGGAAAGGGTGATCATACAGATGAGGGTGGCAACATCGAACTTCCCAACCATTTCAAGTGTCCTGAAAACACTCTGGCTTCCCTCATCGACACCATCTATCCTGGCATCTATAATCATGCTCAGCATCCCAATCAATACTTCTCAGAGCGGATTGTCCTGGCAAGCAAAAATGATGATGTGGATGATTTGAACCATTACATTCTTCAGAGGTTCCCTGGAGAGGAGCAAGTGTTTCACAGTGCAGACTCTATTGCAAACAATGAACTTCTGTATCCACCTGAATACCTCAACTCAATCAACTGCTCCAGTCTACCTTTGGCACACTTGGCACTCAAGGTTGGCGTCCCTGTGATGATACTTCGCAATCTCAATATTGCTGGAGGGGTCTGCAATGGTTCTCGAGGGATTTTGACTCGGATTCGGAACAGAGTGTTGGAGGTTCGGTTGATTACTGGAGATCATGCTGGAGAGAAGGTGTTTATTCCACGGATGCGACTGCAGCCAATCGAAGGACAACTCCCTTTCACTCTGTCTCGACTTCAATTTCCTGTTCGACTGTGCTTTTCAATGTCGATCAACAAATCCCAGGGACAGTCAGTGCAGCATGTGGGATTAGATTTCAGGAGTCCTGTCTTCACTCATGGGCAGTTTTATGTAGCGATATCATGAGTAAGGTCTGTGCACAACATCAAGGCAATATGGCCAAGTGACAGTGGAAGTGCAAAAACCAAAAATATTGTATATAATGAAGTACTATTAGAGTAACATAGAAATGAAGTCCATACTTATTAAACATGTTAACACATGACAGTGAAAGTGCAAAAACCAAAATAATGAAGTACTATCAGACTAACATAGAAATGAAGTCATGACAGTGGAAGTGCAAAAACCAAAAATATTGTATATATTACTTATTAAACATGTTAACGTGTGCCGGAGGCACATTCCCAACCTTGTCAATAATAAAAGGAGGATGGTCAGGTGACTAGGCCGTGGGAAGTGATGAGGCTGTGGGAGATGAAGAGGCCGTGGGAGGTGAAGAGGCCGTGGGAGTTGCTCTGAGTGGATGGGAAAGTGATGACCTACTTTGAGAGTCGTGAGACATGATGACAAATATAACTCAATGGTGGGAACCTTTTTCTCAGCTAATTTTCGCCACCTCTATCTTTTTTTTTTTTTTGGGTCTGGGCACTTTTTCTATATAGAGTGTAAAAATTGAGTTTAATGACAAAGTGAAGTTGGAGATTTTTTACAACATTCAAAAGAGAGGAGAGGGAGGAGAGCAGGGGTGAGAGGGTGAGGGGGTGAAGTAGTGAGGGAGAGAGGGGGGGAGGGGGTGAAGGGGGGAATGGGAGGTGGGAGTGGGTGAGGGGGTGATGGGGGAGGGGGGGGAGTGAGTAGGGGAGGGGGGAGAGAGGAGGAGGAGGATGGATGGAGAGGGGGGGAGAGGGGGGAGAGGGAGGGGAGTAGGGGAGAGGGGAGAGGGAGGGGAGTAGGGGAGAGGGGAGAGGGAGGGGAGTAGGGGAGAGGGGAGAGGGGGTGAAGGGAGGAGGGGGGTGAAGGGGTGAGGGGGAAGGAGGGGGGAGGAGATGAGGAGGGGGAGAGTGAGTGAGGGGGGGAGGGAGTGAGTGAGGGGGTGATGGGGGTGAAGTATTGAGGGGATGAGGATATGAGAGTGGGAGAACATGAGAGGGGGGGGTGAGAGGGGGAGTGAGGAAGAAGGGGGAGAGAGAGGAGAGAGGGGAGAGGGAGGAGGGGGAGGGTGCATGAGGAGGGGAGGGGGGAGGGGAGGGGGGGAGAGGGGAGAAGGAGGGTGGATGGAGAGGGAGAGAGGGAAGGGGGAGGTAGGGATGGGAAGGGGATGGGGGTGAAGTAGGTGGAGAAGGCGATGGGGGTGAAGTAGGTGGAGAAGGGGATAGGGGGAGAGGGAGAGGGAGAGGGAGAGGGAGAGGGAGAGGAAGAGGGAGAGGGAGAGGGAGAGGTGGATGGGGATGGGGATGGGGGAGATGGGGATGGGGAAGGGGGAGAAGGGTATGGGGATGGGGGAGATGGGTATGGGGGATGGGAATGGGGAGGTGGGGATGGGAAGGGGATGGGGGTGAGGTAAGTGGAGAGGGGGATGGGAATGGGAGAGGTTGGGATAGCGGAGATGGGGATGGGGAAGGGGGAGAAGAGGATGGAAATGGGGGAGATGGTTATGGGGGAGATGGGTATAGGGGAGATGGGTATGGGGGATGGGAATGGGGAGGTGGGGATGGGAAGGGGATGGGGGTGAGGTAAGTAGAGAAGGGGATGGGGATGGGGTAGGTGGAGAAGGGGATGGGAATGGGAGAGGTTGGGATAGCAGAGATGGGGATGGGGAAGGGGGAGAAGAGGATGGAAATGGGGGAGATGGTTATGGGGGAGATGGGTATAGGGGAGATGGGTATGGGGGATGGGAATGGGGAGGTGGGGATGGGAAGGGGATGGGGGTGAGGTAAGTGGAGAAGGGGATGGGGATGGGGTAGGTGGAGAAGGGGATGGGGATGGGGTAGGTGGAGAAGGGGATGGGGATGGGAGAGGTGGGGATAGGGGAGATAGGAATGGGGAAGAGGGAGAAGAGGAAGGTGATGGGGGAGATGGGGATGGGGAAGGTGATGGGGGAGAAGAGGAAGGAGATGGAGGAAATGGGGATGGGAGAGATGTGGAAGGGGATAAACACTACAATCCACCAACTGAAGAGTTGTGTACTATCTAAAAGTCAACTAAAGAGTTGTGTAACCATGACACCCCAAGTCCAAAGGCAACTAAGGAGTTGAGTAACTGTAGTGGAATTAAGCATTGTATTATGTATATGCAAGCTGGCCCATGAAAATAAACCACCACTCACACATTCACAGACCGAGTCAAAAAATGCAATGAAGTGAACAATGTGCACTGAAGTCAAAAAATGCAATGAGATGTTGATAAAATTAATGAACACAGTGACCAACATAAGCCATACTTCACTTATGAGTGGTTCTGTGTAGCAATATCATGAGTAAGGTCTGTGCACAACATCAAGGCTCTATGGCCAAGTGACAGTAGAAGTGCAAAAACCAAAAATATTGTATATAATGAAGTACTATTAGAGTAACATAGAAATGAAGTACTATGTATATAGAAATGAAGTCCATACTTATTAAATATGTTAACACATGACAGTGGAAGTGCAAAAACCAAAATAATGAAGTACTATCAGACTAACATAGAAATGAAGTCGTGACAGTGGAAGTGCAAAAACCAAAAATATTGAATATATTACTTATTAAACATGTTAACACGTGCCGGAGGCACATTCCCAACCTTGTCAATAATAAAAGGAGGATGGTCAGGTGACTAGGCCATGGGAAGTGAAGAGGCCGTGAGAGTTGCTCTGAGTGGATGGGAAAGTGATGACCAACTTTGAGGGTCGTGAGACAAGATGACAAATATAACTCAATGGTGGGAACCTTTTTCTCAGCTAATTTTCGCCACCTCTATCTTTTTTTTTTTTGGGTCTGGGCACTTTTTCTATATAGAGTGTAAAAATTGAGTTTAATGACAAAGTGAAGTTGGAGATTTTTTACAACTTTCAAAAGAGAGGAGAGGAAGGAGAGCAGGGGTGAGAGGGTGAGGGGGTGAAGTAGTGAGGGAGAGAGGGGGGGAGGGGGTGAAGGGGGGAATGGGAGGTGGGAGTGGGTGAGGGGGTGATGGGGGAGGGGGGGGAGTGAGTAGGGGAGGGGGGAGAGAAGAGGAGGAGGATGGATGGAGAGGGGGGAGAGGGGGGAGAGGGAGGGGAGTAGGGGAGAGGGGAGAGGGGGTGAAGGGAGGAGGGGGGTGAAGGGGTGAGGGGGAAGGAGGGGGGAGGAGATGAGGAGGGGGAGAGTGAGTGAGGGGGGGAGGGAGTGAGTGAGGGGGTGATGGGGGTGATGTATTGAGGGGATGAGGATATGAGAGTGGGAGAACATGAGAGGGGGGGGTGAGAGGGGGAGTGAGGAAGAAGGGGGAGAGAGAGGAGAGAGGGGAGAGGGAGGAGGGGGAGGGTGCATGAGGAGGTGAGGGGGGAGGGGAGGGGGGGAGAGGGGAGAAGGAGGGTGGATGGAGAAGGAGAGAGGGAAGGGGGAGGTAGGGATGGGAAGGGGATGGGGGTGAAGTAGGTGGAGAAGGGGATGGGGGTGAAGTAGGTGGAGAAGGGGATGGGGATGGGGTAGGTGGAGAAGGGGATAATGGAGAGGGAGAGGGAGAGGGAGAGGGAGAGGAAGAGGGAGAGGGAGAGGGAGAGGGAGAGGGAGAGGGAGAGGGAGAGGGAGAGGGAGAGGGAGAGGGAGAGGGAGAGGGAGAGGGAGAGGGAGAGGGAGAGGGAGAGGGAGAGGGAGAGGGAGAGGGAGAGGGAGAGGGAGAGGGAGAGGGAGAGGTGGATGGGGATGGGGGAGATGGGGATGGGGGATGGGGGAGATGGGGATGGGGGATGGGGGAGATGGGTATGGGGGAGATGGGTATGGGGGAGATGGGTATGGGGGATGGGAATGGGGAAGGGGGAGAAGAGGATGGAAATGGGGGAGATGGTTATGGGGGAGATGGGTATAGGGGAGATGGGTATGGGGGATGGGAATGGGGAGGTGGGGATGGGAAGGGGATGGGGGTGAGGTAAGTGGAGAAGGGGATGGGGATGGGGTAGGTGGAGAAGGGGATGGGGATGGGGTAGGTGGAGAAGGGGATGGGGATGGGAGAGGTGGGGATAGGGGAGATAGGAATGGGGAAGAGGGAGAAGAGGAAGGTGATGGGGGAGATGGGGATGGGGAAGGTGATGGGGGAGAAGAGGAAGGAGATGGAGGAAATGGGGATGGGAGAGATGTGGAAGGGGATAAACACTACAATCCACCAACTGAAGAGTTGTGTACTATCTAAAAGTCAACTAAAGAGTTGTGTAACCATGACACCCCAAGTCCAAAGGCAACTAAGGAGTTGAGTAACTGTAGTGGAATTAAGCATTGTATTATGTATATGCAAGCTGGCCCATGAAAATAAACCACCACTCACACATTCACAGACTGAGTCAAAAAATGCAACGAAGTGAACAATGTGCACTGAAGTCAAAAAATGCAATGAGATGTTGATAAAATTAATGAACACAGTGACCAACATAAGCCATACTTCACTCATGAGTGGTTCTGTGTAGCAATATCATGAGTAAGGTCTGTGCACAACATCAAGGCTATATGGCCAAGTGACAGTGGAAGTGCAAAAACCAAAAATATTGTATATAATGAAGTACTATTAGAGTAACATAGAAATGAAGTCCATACTTATTAAACATGTTAACACATGACAGTGGAAGTGCAAAAACCAAAATAATGAAGTACTATCAGACTAACATAGAAATGAAGTCATGACAGTGGAAGTGCAAAAACCAAAAATATTGAATATATTACTTATTAAACATGTTAACACATGCCGGAGGCACATTCCCAACCTTGTTCATAATAAAGCGAGCATGGTCACATGAAGGGGTCATGGGAATCATGACAAACTCTGAAGGGGTGGGAGATCCATGACTAACCCTTGACTGTGAGAAAATGATGACAAATATAAGTCATAGGTGGGAAATGAAATTCTCAGCCAATAATTGGGTGTTTCCATCATTTCAAAAATTAGCCGAAGATTTTTTGATTAGCCAAAAAAAATTTTCAGCTATTTTTTGGCTGGATCACAATTGTAATAACTGTTCCCATGACATGATAACAAAATTTTTCAACTAAATTTTGGGCCCGATCACAAATGCAATAACTGTTCCCATCATAACATAATTTTTTGGCTGATGTTTGGCCTGATGACAAATATAATAAGGTGTTCCTATCTAATAACTGAGTGTAGGAACCAAATTTTGGCTACTTTTTGGCCTGATGACAAATAAAATTCTCATGATGACACATCTAATAACTGAGTGTAGTAACCAAATTTTCGGCTACTTTTTGGCCTGATGACAAATATAATAAGGTGTTCCCATGATGACACATCTCATAACTGAGTGTAGTAACCAAATTTTCAGCTAATTTTTGACCTGCTGACAAATATAATAAGGTGTTCTCATGATGACAAATCTAATAACTGGGTGTAGAAACCAAATTCTCAGCTACTTTTCAGCCTGATGACAAATATAATAACTGAGTGTAGGAACAATATTTTCAGCTGATTTTTGGCCTGATGACAAATATCATAACTGGGTGTAGGAACCAAATTTTCAGCTGAGTTTTGGTCACTTCTAGCTTTTCTGCTCTCTTTCTGGCTCTAAGCTCTTTTCCAGTGGGGTTGTTTTTGCATTCTTGAGGTATCTGTAGACCAAGGTGAAGCTCTGTGAAGTCCTACCTCCCTGGCTTCTCTTTTTTCAACAAAAGGAGTGTCTGCCAGTTGTTTTTTGGACCTCTCTCAGGGCACAGTGTGCAGGGAGATTGGGCTGATGGGTTTGCAGTTGCCTCCCCTTCCATTTTTGAAAGTTGCTCCACTATCAACTGCCACTGTTTGCACCAATTTCACAGCCTCCTACAAAAATCTCACATCCTCTGCTGCTGTAAGAGAGCTCCCTGATTCCCATGGACCCAACTCTGCCCAACACCCCTTATCTTTTGCTATTTCCTACTGGCCAGCTCCAATGGCACCCTCAAATCGAGTATGCAGCTGTCAATGCCAACAACCAAGGTGGTGCCAGAGTTCACAAACATGTTTCTAAATCTGAATTACCATCACTGCCAACCCTGCCTGGCCAGAAATATGGGATGCTCTTTATCTGGGGCAGACTGCAGCAGATCGCCCAGATTTGGTTGTTTGTGCATTCTATGCAAAGCAGAAGGAGATGATCAAGGATATTGAGGCTGGCATATTCAGAAAGGCTGTGACTTATCTATTCACTATCAAATTTCAGAAGCATGGCCTTCCTCACGTGCACTGCATTATCTTTCTCAATGAGCAATTCAAGCATTGCACCCCTGAGCAGATAGACAGCCTTCTGTCTTCAGAATTTCCTGATGATGATCCTGAGCTCCTCGACCTCATAAAGAAGTTCATGGTCCATAAACCCTGTGGTGCAGAGAACCCTGCAGCTCCTTGCATGGTGAATGGACAGTGCTCCAAAGGTTTTTCCAAGCCATTCAGGGATCAGACAACCATCTCTGAGGATGCCTATGCCTCTACCAAGTGTAGGGACACTGGACAAACATATCATGTTCAGGGAAAGCAGGTCGACAATTGTTGGGTGGTCACTTACTCAGCCTATCTCATCTGGAAGTACCATTGCCACATCAATATCGAGTCCATCAGCTCTATCAAGGCCATCAAGTACATCTACAAATATGTCTACAAAGGCCACAATCACATTACCATGGAGTATGGAACTTGCAACAATGAAGTCAGGCAGTACCTCGATGCTTGCCACATAGGCAAGCTACACTGTATCGAATAATATGACCTATCGAATGCATACAATGTATCAAGTGATACGGTGATGTGTTCAGTTGGTACTCGGTGGAGAGTCTCAACAGAAGGGGTGAACACTAAACCTACAACTGCAGGCATGCTCAAGGTGAGGGGGTTTGATTAGAGGGCCTCGGATTGTCCTTCGGGGCATGGGGACTACGAAGAGGCTGGAATGGTGGTTCTCGAGGTGCACACTAGTTGTGTACACAAAAAGGAAGGTATGCACAGTGGCAAAAAAGTGTGCAACACAAAGGGACAAAAATGTGCAGTGTGGAAAAATGTGCAATAGGAGCACAAAAATGTGCAATGACAAGGGAGATGAAAGTGGGTGGTGTAGTGGGACAAGGACAGCACTAGGATGTGCTGTAAGGGTGGCACACAAGTTAGGGGCACAAATAGGATGTGAGCGCAACAGGCAAAAAAATGTGCAAACGGTGCACAAAATGCAGCTATACAATATAATGTGCAAATGGTGTGCAAATGCAGCTATATGAAGGGCACACTACAAGAGTGCACAAACGAAGATGAAGGATGCAATGCAGAGACAAAATGCAGCAATACAATGAGGGGATGCAAACGATATGCGAACACAGTTATATGAAGGGTGCACTACAAAGGTGCACAGACTGGATGCTGGTGCACAGACTATGTGCAATGCTGACTGAGCTATGAACTATGAGAGGGGGAAAAGATCCTCTGGATTTTCTATCTGTCTGCCCACTATGTACAAATGGCTTATGTGATAAAAATGGTAAAATAAAGTGTAAAAATAGAAAGTGCCATGCGCTACCCACAAGCGCATCCATTCGCCCATCTAAACCTGACTGCACAATGCCACTGCCTTAGCCAATAAGATTTGTGCATGCTATAGCCCAATACCCAACTGTTCCAGTGCAATGCACTATTTTTGGTGTGCTCTAGGTCCTGTGCACTCTTCCCAATTAATCTGCTTTGGTGTTATGCATTGCATGCTGCACGTTAGTAATAATGACATGATTGGCCTGTGCTGGTTACCAGATAAGGTGATGCCAATTGGAAATGTGGAAGAAATATAATGAGATGCTGTGCAAGGCCAAATAGCACCAAAGTGCCAGGATTGTGCGAAAGTGCCCAAGTGCACACAGTCCAATGCCAAATCGGTGCAAAGTGCCCTGATTATGTGAGAATGCATAGTTCGCTCATGTTGGAATCATGGTGTGCCTCGAATAAATGTGCAAGTAAGCTGGAAGCCACAATGCACAGTGCAATTGGTGTGGTGGATTGTCATGTGTGTGATAGGGATTGTGCAATGAGTGCACAGCAGAGAATGTGAGTTGCAGGTAAAACATAAAAGGTGCATGTAAAGGTGCATCGAGTGCGCAATAACTGTGAAAGGCATATAAGGAGTGTGGGGGGGGCACATGGAGGCAGTTTGAAGCATAACAAGGCACATTTAGAGTGCATGACACAAGGCAGCTATGGGGGATCCAAAGGTGCAGTAGAAATGTAAAAGGCACACAAATGCACACAAAAGTGCACTGGAGTGCATTGGAGCGCAGAAAGCAGACAAAGGTGCATGAAAGTGGACAAAGGTGCACAAAAGCAGACAAAGGTGCATGGAAGCGCATGGGAGTGCACTTGGGCACATGAAAGCACATGAAGGCACACAAAAGTGCGCTGTGCAAAGTGAGTAGAAGATGCCCAAGTGGTGCACACAATCATGAAAAATGCCGTAGTACGAGCGCAGGGGGATAGGGAGCCATATCAACAGGTTCGGTGGACCCCATCGAACACTCTCATAGTATATATAGTACCTACTATATAGTAACCAGTCAATGAACTATTACATTGCTTGCTGTACCCTATAGTAGATGTAGCATGTAAATCTGTAAATTGGTAACCTGCAGTGTGCCTTGCTGATGGGAGCCATAGAATGACCATCGACAATGAGATAATTATTATAAGTTCATGTATAGTAAGTATATATGGAGGAATTGGCACCAACATCAGCTTAGGAATAGCATCGGGATTAGGATTGGGCACAAAACATTCAGTGTGCCTTGCTGATGGGAGCCATAGAATGACCATTGATAATGAGATAATTATTATAAGTTCATGTGTAGTATATACTGAAAAATTGGCACTGGCATCACTTAGATACATTGGCATCAGGGATCAGGTACAAAATGTTCAATGCGCCCTGCCAACAGGTGCCATCAGATAATTATTATAAGTTCATGTATAGTATATACTGAAGACTCAGCACCAGCATCACTTATGTACATTGGCATCAGGGATTGGGCAGGACATATTCAGTAGGCCACAACAACAGGAGCTATTAACAAGATAATTATTATAAGTTCATGAATAGTATATACAGAACAATTGGCACTGGCATTGGCTCAGGATCGGCATCGGGATTAGGCAAGTGCATCAGCATCGGAAAACAAGCAAAAAGTAAGTGTCCATTCTTAGCTTAAATAACAATGTTGTACTGTCCTAGTTACATAGATGTAAGATAGGCCTATCATTGAGTAAAGCCACATCAATGAGAATCAGCAGGGGAATCAGCCTTGTTGTCATTGGCACAAACTTTTGAGAACCTGCTTTCGAATGATTTCAGATTACACTCCATCCTTTCCTTCAAGGTTGCATATGTCTTCAGTGTAATATCTTGTTGTTCAAGCTTCTCAACCTCAGCCATGTAAAGACGATGACTGGTGTCCTTGTACAATATGCCAAGCTGAATTTTGAGGGCCTTCACATCAGCATGGCAGCTCAACAGCTCCCTATCTGTCAACTTCTGCAATGGCATAAACTGATATAGCCACACAAATGAGGCCAATGACACTTACTGGATCAGCAGGTAGCTTGAGCTAATTTCGGGCCACAGTGTAGCCTGGTTCATTGGTCATGTTTCCAGACTGCAAATTAATGATGAGTGATACAATAAAGGCATCTGCACCAAGAGAGGATGGCATTGGGCCCATCAGGCCAAGTATTGGCACTGGCCAATATCGGCATCGGCATCGGCCAGAGGCATGGACAGTTTGAAATGAATGAATACTTACCCCTCCATATGCGTCTTGCACATTAAGGTCGACCTTCTTGCGATAGGCCTCCATCGCCTGATGGGTGGCCAGAATCATAAAAGGGGGCACTAGATAGTGCTGCCCATCATCACTGTGGATAACAACATACCCCTGTGAAATATCCCCCTGGCTTTCCTGTTGATTGCTCATTGTAGATGGATGGATGTAACAACTTTATCTTATAACAACTTTATCTTATATGGTACACAAGGTTGGGAATGTGCCTCCGGCACGCGTTAACATGTTTAATAAGTAATATATTCAATATTTTTGGTTTTTGCACTTCCACTGTCACAACTTCATTTCTATGTTATCATTTCTATGTTACTCTAATAGTACTTCATTATATACAATATTTTTGGTTTTTGCACTTCCACTGTCACTTGGCCATATTGCCTTGATGTTGTGCACAGACCTTACTCATGATATCGCTACATAAAACTGCCCATGAGTGAAGACAGGACTCCTGAAATCTAATCCCACATGCTGCACTGACTGTCCCTGGGATTTGTTGATCGACATTGAAAAGCACAGTCGAACAGGAAATTGAAGTCGAGACAGAGTGAAAGGGAGTTGTCCTTCGATTGGCTGCAGTCGCATCCGTGGAATAAACACCTTCTCTCCAGCATGATCTCCAGTAATCAACCGAACCTCCAACACTCTGTTCCGAATCCGAGTCAAAATCCCTCGAGAACCATTGCAGACCCCTCCAGCAATATTGAGATTGCGAAGTATCATCACAGGGACGCCAACCTTGAGTGCCAAGTGTGCCAAAGGTAGACTGGAGCAGTTGATTGAGTTGAGGTATTCAGGTGGATACAGAAGTTCATTGTTTGCAATAGAGTCTGCACTGTGAAACACTTGCTCCTCTCCAGGGAACCTCTGAAGAATGTAATGGTTCAAATCATCCACATCATCATTTTTGCTTGCCAGGACAATCCGCTCTGAGAAGTATTGATTGGGATGCTGAGCATGATTATAGATGCCAGGATAGATGGTGTCGATGAGGGAAGCCAGAGTGTTTTCAGGACACTTGAAATGGTTGGGAAGTTCGATGTTGCCACCCTCATCTGTATGATCACCCTTTCCAACCTCCAGCTGCCACTTTGCAAACTGTCGCTCTTCAAGATCATCCGTGTTCAATCGCATGTTGATTTTGAGATGAAGAACTTTAATATGTTGCCAAAGAACAGAGCGCTGCAAGGAAGCACCAACAATCTGAGGCCGTGAACCCCTCTCGATAACAGGCAGGATCTGGTAAAAGTTGCCCCCAAAAATAATAGGAATGCCACCAAAGGGTTGATCAGATTGGAGAATGTCTTTGAGAGTGCGGTTGACAGCTTCATGGAGATGACGATGCTGCATGAGTGCCTCGTCCCAAATGATCAAGTCAGTCTCCTGCAACAGCTTTGCCCGAATTGAACCTCTGGAGATAGAGCAGGTGGATGACTCATTGATGATGAGAGGGATCTGGAGACATGAATGAGAAGTGGAGCCACCTTTGAGCAGGAGTGCAGCAATGCCGGATGATGCTATGCAGAGGACGATTTTGCCCTGAGAACGAAGCTGATGGGCCAGAGTGTTGTATACAAAGGTTTTGCCTGTGCCACCGGGACCATGGAGGAAAAAGGTCTGGCCGGTCTTGTTGTTGACAGCATGCATGATCTCCTCAAAGACAGCTCTCTGGTCTGGATTGAAAGTGTCCAAGTTCTGTGCAGCCAACTCAGCCTGCTCCACAACATCATATCTGCGCTGCTCTGCAATCAACCGGTTTTCGAGGTTGGCTTCCCAATTCTGAGTGATCTGAGGCATGTATGGCCAATCCTTGCTGAGAGATTTGCCAGAGGATAAGAGAAGCTGGTTGATCAAGTAGAGGCCATAATCCTGCACATCGTCATCGGTAGGGTTGAGATGGATATTGTTGTGCTGGAGCTGATACCGCAGGTCATCGCAAATGTGGGGCCAGTATGTGTTCCAAAGCTGGACAGGATCAGAGGGTGCACAATCACGATGAATAGTGACAAAGAGTTGCCGGAGCTGACGACCTGTTGCCATGGACTTTGCTTCCTCCAAACACTGCACCCACTCTTGGTCATGCTCCAAAAGGCCATGTGCCAGACATGCTTCTCTGAATGAGGGATAGACATTTCCCTGAAAAGTGCACAGATGTTCATATGATGTTGCACCCTTGACAGCTGTCAGAAGAAGCCTGAGGTAGAAGTGTTCACCTGCAGTAGGCTGAGTGTAGTACATCCTCCCAATAGCAAACCCTCTCTGTCTCGGCTTCCACTTGTGGGCTTTCTGATCCCACACAAATTTGGAGGGAAAGTCCTGATAGAGAAGATCCTGTGCAAGCTCTGGATACTGCTGATTGGCTTTGAAATAGCCAGTGAGGGTGGTGTCATGCTGTGCAGCATGCTGGACGATTTCTTGGATAGACCGTGGACCGTTCTGATTCCAAGTGACATACTGCTGGCCAGGGAGGTGGATCTGAAGTCGGACGACATTGGGAGAAGCAGAGTGCATAGGTAAATGAAAGAGGCGCCAAATGCTCTCGCAGGCAGAAATATAGCGAGCGTCCAGATACTGTTTGACTTCATTGTTGCAAGTCCCAAACTGCATGGTGATGTGATCATGACCTTTGTACACATATTTGTAGATGTATTTGACAGCTTTGATGGAGGCAATGGACTCGCTGTTGATGTGGCAGCGGTACTTCCAGAGGAGATAGGGTGAATAAGTGATGACACAGCGATTGTCGACCTGCTTTCCCTGAACCTGATATGTCTTTCCAGTGTTCCGACGCCTGGTGGAGGCATAGGCATCCTCAGAGATGGTTGTCTGATCCCTGAATGGCTTGGGGAAATTTTTGGAGCACTGTCCATTCACCATGCAAGGAGCTGTAGGGTTCTCTGCACCACAGGGTTTATGGACCATGAACTTCTTGACCAACTCGAGAAGCTCAGGATTGTCGTCAGGAAACTCTGAGCACATGAGGCTGTCTATCTGCTCAGGAGTGCAAAGCTTGGACTCCCCATCAAGAAAGATAATGCAGTGCATGTGAGGCAGGCCACGCTTCTGAAACTCGATCACAAACACATAAGAGAGTGCCTTGCCAAAGATCCCAGCCTCGATGTCTTTGATCATCTCCTTCTGCTTTGCATGGAATGCACGAACGACCAAGTCAGGGCGATCAGCAGCAGTCTGCCCAGGCTTGAGCTCATCCTGAATCTCTGGCCAAGTGGGGTTTGCAGTCATGGTCAGAAAGAGATCACCACCCTTGAAGTAGCGATTGATAGCCAAGGCATCCTGAAGAAGCTGCTGCATATAATGTGTGCTCCCTGCAAATGAAGAAGGCAGGATGATTCTTTGACCGAGAGACTTTGTGTCTGCATCCACATTTGCAGCCACAGCATCAGCCAAGCCCATATAGACTTCACCACGAATAGTGTCCTGATTCATCATGATAAAGCGCAACTGATCCTGCTCTGAAGTTGCCCACTGGTCACAAACAAACTCCTGAAAGAGCCTTCCACTCAAGAATATATGCTGAGGCTTGATAGCAGGTGGTCGAGGGTGGAGACGATAGCAGTAGAAATCTGATTTTGACACATGCTTGTGAATCCTTGCACTGCCTTCATTAGCAGCTGCATACTCAATTTGAGGATGCCATTGGAGCTGGCCAGTAGGAAAAAGGAGGACATAGTGAAGAGCAGGATAGAGGGGATGGACATTGGTGATGCGCTGAAGGGGAGGGCCATGCCTGCGGTAGAGAATGATATCACGTGTGCTCTGTGGCTGATCACCATCACCTGGAAGAATGACCACGATCTCATTGTTCGTGGCATCAGGAAGATTGTAGTGGTGATGGTCACAGGATTGATCAAAACACAAAACTACATATCTTGCACTGCTGGTGTGGAGGCAAGTTCCTGGTGAGCTCATGAGCCTGCTTGTACATCTGAACTGCTGGATGGTGACGGTGGAGCATGTCCTGGAGGGTGACCAAAGTGTGGTGATTGAGGTGAGTGTTCCAGGCATTGACTGTATAAAAGTTGGCTGCATCGGCTGGATCATAAATGTAAAGCTGAGCATACACTGGAGATTCACCCTCTGGTGGAAGAAGAGAGCAACAGCTTGCCATGCAGTTTGAAGATGTAGGGGCCAACACCATTGTTCACAGCCTCTTCACCTTCATTAACAGACTCATCAATTTTGTGCCCAATGGAAGTCATGGCAAGAGCATTGTTGTATGTGTGGATATGATCATGAAACAACTTGCCAATGTGATCGTGTGGTAGGGCAACCCCCACTGTTCTGCTAGCTGGACCGTGTGGGCTCTCCTACAAGAAGGCGGCAGGGTGCACACGCATGATGGGGGGTTTGATGGTTCTGATGTGATGGGTTAAAAATAGATTAGTTGGCTGAAATAGGTGTTTCACACCACAAATGTGGATGGAATGCCTAAGAGAACTCAACTGAGATCCCCTAGTATTTATTTTAAGATTATATACTATGTTACATATATTGTCCTATGTTGCTACTGATGCACATGTACATGCACGTACATATTGATGCATGTAAATAGAAAATTCCCACACTGACAAATAAAGTGTGTATAGGTGTTTGGTAGCATATTTTGGTGAAATAAAATAAAATAAAATAAAATAAAAATATTATTAGGTAATAGGCATGTTAGGAGACTGTTTCCTAACATCCTGAGCAGTGAGCAACTGGAGAAGCTCAGGTGGGACTGGGTGGAGAGCAGGCAAAATGATTTTTCCACTCAAGCAGCACATGCCAAATCTGGGATTTATATTGGAGGATACTGTGAGATGCTCAGCCATCCAGTGCAATGCATGACAATTGGGACACTAAATATCCATTCTCCCCAGATAATGAACAGGCCAGTCAGGACTAAAAGGACGGCATGCAGGAGGGAGGGGCCCAAGTGGAACAGGTGCAGGATCAATATGTTGAGCCACCTGGGGATAATCGAGTCAGTCACAAAATAAAGACATGACCAAAAAGGACATAAGCATACATGTGGAGGAATATCAACAACAGGGATGACAGGTGCAGGAATGGGAGGAACAGGTGCAGGGAGATCAAAAACAGGAGGAGCAGGAGCAGGATGCTACATCATCATTATTGTCAGTTAATATACTCAAAAGAACATATATAAGCCTACATGGAGAGGGATATTGGCAAGAGGGACGATAGGAGCAGGAACAGCAGGAACAGCAGGAGGAGGATCAAAAACAGGAGGAGGAGGAGGAGGAGGAGGAGGAGGAGGCTAGATCATGATATTGTCAGATAACATACATTATGTGAAAGATAAACCAACATACAGCAGGAAATAGAGCAGGCAGTGCAGCATGCTGAAAAGCAAGTTCGGTCCAGGCCATTGCAGGAGCTGCCACAGGAATGGGAGGTGCAGGAATTGGAGGGGCAGGAACAGGAGGGTCAAAAACAGGAGGGGCATTAAAATAATATGGGAAAGCTGCATTGTGTAAAGGAGCAACAACAGGCTGAGGTGGAGCAGCGTGACTTGAGCCTCTTCCCCTTCCTCTTCCCCTCCCTCTGCCCCTGCCTCTTGCAATCTGTGGAAGGGGAGGAAGTGCCGCCAGCTGCTGTGCCAAATGAGGAGGAAGGTGATTGTATTGAGGAGGTGGGGGTGGAGGGGCAAGAAAAGGATCAGTGTCATTCCCAATCAGCAAACCACCATAGGGTGGTGGCACTGGCAGCAAAGGCTGGGCAATGCCCATCGTGCGAGCATGGTGTGGAGTCCGGTGGTGAGTAGGGCTATCCAAGATCCGTTGGTCCCATTCATTTTGCTGTGCAGCCATCCGGGCACATCAAGGAGAGTTGGGCGGAGTTGGGTCCATGGGAATCGGGGAGCTCTCTTACAGCAATGGAGGATGTGAGATCCTTGCAGGAGGCTGTGAAATCGGTGCAAACAGTGGCAGTTGATAGTGGAACGACTTCCAAAAATGGAAGGGGAGGCAACTGCAAACCCGCCAGCCCAATCTCCCTGCACACTGTGCCCTGAGAGAGGTCCAAAAAACAACTGGCAGACACTCTTTTTGTTGAAAAAAGAGAAGCCAGGGAGGTAGGACTTCACAGAGCTTCACCTTGGTCTACAGATACCCCAAGAATGCAAAAACAACCCCACTGGAAAAGAGCCCAGAGCCAGAAAGAGAGCAGAAAAGGTAGAAGTGGCCAAAAATCAGCCGAAAATTTGGTTTCTACACTTGGTAATCATATTTGTCATCAGGCCAAAAATCAGCCGAAAATATTGATCCTACACAAAGTTATTATATTTGTCATCATGGCAACACCCAGTAATCAAAATATATTTGTCATCAGGCCCCCACCAAAAAAATTAGCTGAAAATTTTCATCCCACGATGTAGCCAAAAAGTTTAAATTTATCATCATGGCAACACCCAGTAATTAAATTATATTTGTCATCAGGCCCAATAAAAAAAAAAATTACCCGAAATTTTTGATCCCCCCAATGTAGCTGAAAATGTTGTTCCTGCATTCTATTATATTGTAGCCGAAATTGATGTCATTAGTTAATTATATTTGTGATCTGGCCCCAAATTAGCCAAAAAATTTTGTTATCATTTGTTCTCACCTTTCACTTATATTTGTCATCATTGTCTCACGACCCTCGGAGTTGGTCATCACTCTCCCACCCACTCAGAGCAACTCCCACGGCCTCTCCACCTCCCACGGCCTCTTCACCTCCCACGGCCTCTTCATCTCCCACGGCCTCATCACTTCCCATGGCCTAGTCACCTGACCATCCTCCTTTTATTATTGACAAGGTTTTTAAATGTGCCTCCGGCACACGTTGTTCACTGTGTTCATTGATTTTCTATGAGTAGTAGTTACATATGTACAATATATATTTTAATCTAATAACACTTCATCATATACAATATTTTTTGTCTTTGCACTATCCTCTGAGCTTGGCCATATTGCCTTGATATTGTGGACAGACTTGACCCTGGATATTGCCACATAGAACTGCCCATGTGTAAAGACAGGACTTCTGAAATCCAAACCCACATGCTTCACTGACTGCCCTTGTGACTTGTTGATCGACATTGAAAAGCAAAGATGAACAGCAAACTGCAGTCGAGAGAGTGTGAAGGGGAGTTGACCTTCAATAGGCCGAAGTCACATCCATGGAATGAAAACAGTCTTTCCTGCATTATCTCCAGTGATCAACCGAATCTCCAAAACCCTATTCCTGATCCGAGTCAATATCCCCCGACTTCCATTGCAGACCCCTCCAGCAATGTTGAGATTGCGAAGTATCATGACAGGGACGCCGACCTTGAGTGCCAAATGCGCCAAAGGTAGACCTGAGCAGTTGATGGAGTTAAGATATTCTTGGGGATATAGAAGTTCGGCATTCTCATCATTTGCAATTGAGTCAGCACTGTGAAAGACGTGCTCCTGCCCAGGAAAATTGTGAAGAATGTGATGGTTCAAATTGTCGACATCATCGTTCTTGCTTGCCAGGATGACCCGCTCTGAAAAGTATTGATCTGAATGCTCAGCCTGATCATAGATGCCAGGATAGATGGTGTGGATGAGAGAAGCGATGGTGTTCTGAGGACATTTGAGATGATCAGGAAGATTGATAGTGCCACCTTCATCTGTATGACCACCCTTTCCAACCTCCAACTGCCACTTTGCAAAGTTGCACTCCTGAAGATCGTCTGTGTTCAAACGCATGTTGATTTTGAGATGAAGGATTTTGATGTGTTGCCAGAGAACAGAGCATTGCAAAGAAGCACCAACGATTTGAGGTCAAGAACCCTTCTCAATGACAGGCAGGATCTGATGAAAGTCGCCCCCAAAGACCACAGGCACACCCCCAAAGGGTTTGTCACATTGGAGAATGTCTTTCAGAGTGCAGTTGACAGCTTCATGGAGATGACGATGCTGCATGAGTGCCTCATCCCAAATGATCAAGTCGGTCTGCTGCAGGAGCTGTGCCCTTGTTGAACCTCTGGAAATGGTGCAGGTGGATGACTCGTTTATGATGATTGGGATCTGAAAGCAGGAATGGGAAGTACGACCGCCTTTGAGCAAAAGAGCAGCTATTCCAGACGATGCAGCATAGAGGACAATCTTGCCTTGAGAGCGAAGCTGATGGCAGAGGGTGTTGTAAACATAGGTTTTGCCAGTGCCACCTGGACCATGGAGGAAAAAGGTCTGGCCAGTCTTGTTGTTGACTGCATGCATGATCTCATCAAAGACAGCCCTCTGATCGTGATTGAAAGTGTCCAGATTGTGTGCAGCCAACTCGGCCTGCTCCACAACATCGTATCTGCGCTGCTCTGCGATCAACCGGTTCTGAATGTTGGCATCCCAATTCTGAGTGATCTGAGGCATGTATGGCCAATCCTTCTCGAGAGATTTCCCAGAGACCATGAGAAGTTGATTGATAAGATAAAGGCCATAATCATGGACATCGTCATTGGTGGGGTTGATACGAATGTTGGTGTGCTGGAGCTGATATCTCAAGTGATTGCAAATGTGAGGCCAATATGTATTCCAGAGGTGGACAGGATCAGAGGGAGGACAGTCATGAAGGATGGTGACAAAAAGATTGCGAAGCTGATGACCGGTTGCCATGGACTTTGCTTCCTCCAGACACTGCTGCCACTCTTGGTCATCCTCCAAAAGGCCACGGGCGAGGCAGGCCTCTCTGAATGAGGGAGCAACGATGCACTGAAAAGTGCGAAGGTCTTCGTATGATGTAGCCCCTTTCACAGCAGTGAGAAGCAGCCTGAGGTAAAAGCGTTCACTGGCACTGGGTGGAGCATAGAACATTCTTCCAATGGCGAATCCCCCCTGCCTGGGTTTCCACTTGTGAGCCCTTTGATCCCACACAAAGTTGGAAGGAAAGTCCTGGTAAAGAACGACCTGTGCAAGCTCTGGATACTCCTGATTGGCCTTGAAGAAGGCAGTGAGGGTGGTGTCACGCTGTGCAGCATGCTGGACGATTTCCTGGATAGACTGTGGACTGTTCTGATTCCAAGTGACATACTGCTGGCCAGGAAGGTGGACCTCAAGATGGACGACGTTGGGAGAAGCACCATGCATGGTGAAGTGGAAGAGGCGCCAGATGCTTTCGCATGCAGATATGTAGCGAGCGTCGAGGTACTGCCTGACTTCATCGTTGCAAGCTCCAAACTCCATGGTAATGCGATCGTGGCCTTTGTAAACATATTTGTAGATGTACTTGATGGCCTTGATAGAGCTGATGGACTCGATATTGATGTGGCAATGGTACTTCCAGATGAGATAGGCAGAGTAAGTGACCACCCAACGATTGTTGACCTGCTTTTCCCGAACCTGATATGTCTTTCCAGTGTTACGATGCTTGGTAGAGGCATAGGCATCCTCAGAGATGGTGGTCTGATCCCTGAATGGCTTGGGGAAACCTTTGGAGCACTGTCCATTCACCATGCAAGGAGCTGCAGGGTTCTCTGCACCACAGGGTTTATGGACTATGAACTTTTTGATGAGGTCGAGGAGCTCAGGATCATCATCAGGAAACTCTGAAGACAGAAGGCTGTCTATCTGCACAGGGGTGCGAAGCTTGGATTGCTCATAGAGAAAGATAATGCAGTGCATGTGAGGAAGGCCACGCTTCTGCAACTCGATGGTGAAAAGATAAGCCACAGCCTTTCCAAATATGCCAGCCTCGATATCCTTGATCATCTCCTTCTGCTTTGCATAGAATGCACGAATGACCAAATCTGGGCGATCTGCTGCAGTCTGCCCTGAACGAAGAGCATCCCGTATTTCTGGCCAGGCAGGGTTGGCAGTGATGGTGAGAAAGAGATCACCTCCATTGCAGTGATGATTGATGGCAAATGCATCCTGAAGAAGCTGCTGCATGTGACGTGTGCTTCCTGCAAAGGACGAAGGAAGAACGATTCTTTGACCCAGAGACTCTGTGTCCACATCAATGTTTGCAGCCACAGCATCTGCCAGGCCAACATAGACTTCGCCTCGAATGGTGTCCTGATTCATCAAAATCCAGTGCAATCGATCCTGCTCAGCAGTGGCCCATCCATTGCACACAAACTCCTGAAAGAGCTTTCCAGTCAGAAAGATATGCTGGGGCTCGACAGCAGGTGGTCGAAGGTGGAGGCGATAGCAGTAGAATTCGGATTTGGAGACATGTTTGTGAACTCTGGCACCACCTCGGTTGTTGGCATCGACAGCTGCATACTTGATTTGAGGGTGCCATTGGAGCTGGCCAGTAGGAAACAGCAAAACGTAGTGAAGGGCTGGATAGAGGGGATGGACGTCACTGATGCGCTGAAGGGGAGGCCCATGCCTGCGGTAGAGAATGATGTCGCGTGTGCTCTCTGGCTGATTGCCATCACCTGGAAGAATGACAGCGATCTCATTGTTGGTAGCATCGGGCAGATTGTAGCAGTGACGGTCACAGGATTGATCAAAACGCAAAGCTATCTTGCACTGCTGGTGTGAAGGCAAGTTCCTGGTGAGCTCATGAGCCTGCTTGTACATCTGAACTGCTGGATGGTGACAGTGGAGCATGTCCTGAAGAGTGAGCAAAGTGTGGTGATAGAGGTGAGTGTTCCAGGCATTGGCCATGTGAAAGTTGACAGCGTCAGCTGGATCGTAAATATATAGCTGAGCATAAACATGAGGTTCACCCTCTGGTGGAAGCAGAGATCCGATCTTGTGGGACAGCTCGCCATGGAGTTTGTAGACATAGGGACCGATGCCATCATTCACAGCCTCTTTGCCCTCATTGACTGACTCGTCAATCTTGCGACTGATAGAAGTCATGGCAAGTGCATTATTGTAAGTGCAGATGTGATCACGAAATGATTTTTCAATGTCATCCTGAGCAGTGAGCAATTGTATAAGCTCAGGTGGGACTGGGTGAAGAGGTGGCAAAGCGATCTTTCCACTCAGACAGCACATGCCGAATCTGGGATTTATATTGGAGGATGTGGTAAGATGTTCAGCCATCCAGTGCAAAGCATGGCAATTGGGACACTGAACATCCATTCTTCCAAGATCATGAATAGGCCAAAGTGGGCTAAATGGGCAGCGTGCAGGAGGCAGCAGAACATGTGGAAGAGGGGCGGGATCAATCTTGGATGATCAAGTCAGTCACCACATTCATCAAAACAATAACAGCCTGCTTACATGTGGAGGTACGTTGGCAACAGGAACAGCAGGAGCAGGAACAGCAGGAACAGCAGGAACAGCCAGAGGTGGGAGAGGTAGAGGGGGAGGTAGAGGTGGCTACATCATTATTCAGTCAGACCATTGCACATCATGTAGAATATAATTCAACATACAGCAGCCAGAGGTGGAAGTGCTGCATGCTGCACAGCAAGCGCAGCCCAGGCCATTGCAGGAACCATTGGTGGAGGAGCCATTGGTAGAGGTATATTGGCCACAGGAATGGGAGGTGCAGGCACAGGAGGAACAGGAACAGGAGGGTCAAAAACAGGAGGAGGAGGAAGCTGTAATGATATGTTGTTAGTTCGTACATCTATTCACCTGAAGTAAAACTCCAACGTACAGCAGGAAAAAAAAGTGGAACTTGCTCAGGAACAGGAGGTGCAGGAACAGGAGGAACAGGAGCCGGAGGGTCAAAAACAGGAGGCAGAAAAGGCTGCATCAGTATTATGTTGTTAATTAACCTGTGTCACATAGAAGAATATGTAATCCAACATACAGCTACAGGAACTTGATGTCCAGGCCAGGCCATTGGAGGAGCGACAGGAATAGGAGGTGCAGGAACCAAAGGAACAGGAGCTGGAGGGTCAAAAACAGGGGGAGGACCCAAAGGTGGAACTTGCAGCCCAGCCTGGGCGATTGCATAAGTATTAGGAGTAGGAGGTGCAGGTGCAACAGGAATAGCAGGTGCAGGAGCAACAGGAATGGGAGGTGCAAGAATAGGAGGTGCAGAAACAGGAGGGTCAAAAACAGGAGGGGCAGGAGGGGCATTAAAATAATATGGAAAAGCTGCATTGTGTAAAAGAGCAACCACAGGCAGAGGTGGAGCTGCATGAATTGAGCCTCTTCCCCTCCCTCTTCCTCTTCCTCTGCCTCTGCCTCTCACCACCTGTGGAAGGGGAGGAAGTGCTGCCAGCTGTTGTGCCAAATAAGGAGGAAGATGGTTGTATTGAGGAGGTGGAGGTGGAGGGGCAAGAAAAGGATCGGAGTCATTCCCATTCAGCAAACCACCATGGGGAGGTGGCACAGGCAGCAAAGGCTGGGCAATGTTCATTGTGCGAGCGTGGTGTGGAGTCCAGTGGCGAGTAGGGCTATCCAAGGTCTGTTGGTCCCGTTCAGTTTGCTGTGCGGCCGTCTGAACACATCGAGGAGTATTGGGCAGAGTCAGGTCCATGGGAATCGGAGAGCTCTCTTACAGCAGCAGAGGAGGTGAGATTCTTGTAGGAGGCTGTGAAATCGGTGCAAACAGTGGCAGTTGATAGTGGAGTGACTTCCAAAAATGGAAGGGGAGGCAACTGCAAACCCGCCAGCCCAATCTCCCTGCACACTGTGCTCTGAGAGAGGTCCAAAAAACAACTGGCAGACACTCTTTTTGTTGAAAAAAGAGAAGCCAGGGAGGTAGAACTTCACAGAGCTTCACCTTGGTCTACAGATACCCCAAGAATGCAAAAACAACCCCACTGGAAAAGAGCCCAGAGCCAGAAAGAGAGCAGAAAAGCTAGAAGTGGCCAAAAATCAGCTGAAAATTGGGTTCCTACACCGAGTAAGCCGAAAATTAGCCGAAAAAATTGATCCTACACTCAGTTATTAGATTTGTCATGATAGGAACACCTTATTATATTTGTCAGCAGGTCAAACATTAGCCGAAAATTTGGTTACTATACTCAGTTATTAGGTTTGTCATCATGGTAACCTTATTTGTCATCAGGCCACAAAGTAGCTGAAAATTTGGTGGTTCCTACACTAAGTTATTAGATTTGTCATCATAGGAACACTTAATTATATTTGTCATCAGGAAAATATTTGTTCTGATGGGAACACTTATATTGAATTTGTGATCGGGCCCAAAACTTAGCCGAAATTTTTTCTTATCATGGGAACAGTTAAAAATAGCCGAAATTTTTTTTTCGGCTAATTTTTGAAATGATGGAAACACCCAGGTTAGCCGAAAATTGGATTAGATTCCCACAATGTCAGATTTTGATATTTGTCATACTTTCTCACCATTCTCCCATTCCCACACCTCTGCAGAGTCCCACGGTGTGATGCCATTCCCACCCCTTCGGAGTTTGTCATCATTCCCACAACCCCTTCACGTGACCATGCTCGCTTTATTATGGATACAGTCTTACCAATTCTGGTCATGGACACTTACCAAGACCCATTAGTAAACTTCCACATTATCCATTATTCTTCTGGCCTTTGTTATTTAAGTGCCCATAGCTTAGCCTTAGTCTCCAGTTGCAAATTACTTGTCCTTGTGCATTACATTGCCTATTGCTTGTATCTTGCCTTGTATCATCCTTGCCTGATATCAACCCTTTAATCATCCTTGACTCATTCCTGAACTAAACCTTTAATCTCTTGACTCCTCTCAACTTCAATCACTTCATAACCTCTGCTTCATCCTCCATCTGGAAACCCACCAGACATCTGCATGCTTCCCACCTGAAATTGGATAACTAATGAGGAGAAGAGCACAACTTCTTATAAGTTGAAGCCAAGTCCTCTCTGGCCCCTTTTCACCTGGCATGCTACAGCCCAGTGGATTCTGCCTGGAACCCCTGAACACCTCCAACCACCAATGACTGGGTCCGACCAGAAGTCCAGTGTATTCCTGACCAAGTCCTGACCTTGATAGTAGTGATCTTGAATTTTGACATACTCCTGCCAATGACTGCATCACTGCTGGGCTTCTTTGCATGGTCAGCTTGTTTTTTTCAGTGTCTTTCCTTCAGCATTTTTTCTCTACTCTCAGTGCAATACAGATCTTGTCCATGTGAAGCAAATTACACTTGTAAGGCTTAGCTTGGACTGTTGCCAAATCTACATCACATCTTACCCTTATTACTGAATAGCACTGGCAATTTTTGCAGTCTTATCTGCCTGTTTATGCTCATAATAGAAAGATGAAAGGGAGGTGTATGTTTCAGCAATCACTTATAGGCCAGTGGCTAACTATAAAGCTAGGTAAAATGCCTTGATTTTTTTTTTAACTTTTCTCGTGGTGGCCCTAGATCAACATACTCATGCAGCAGATGGAAGTTTCCTTGACACCTCTGCTATTATCTTTTACAATGATCCCAATGAAGATGCCCTCCTTCCTAACTCTGTAGCTACCTCCTACCCTGTGCATGCCTTCTTTCAAGGTGGTCCAGCTCCAGGCAAGATAGTTTCCAGGTCTCATCATTCCACTTGTGTTACTTGTCCTTCAGCTCGTATCATTGACCCTGACAATGTGGAGGTTTCTGCAGTGATGTGGAAGTGATTGGCCACTGTAATGGCATCAGCTGAAGCATCTCTGTGTGCTGCACATTGGGCAAAGGTTACTGGCAGTGACAATGAAAGTGAGCACAATGAATCAGATAATGCTGAGGTCAGCACAGGGGATGATGATGTTGGAATGGGTGGCACAATCACTGAAGAAAAAGGCAGCAGAGACAGCACTGATGTTGAGCTTGTAGAAGAGTCATATCACACCACCAAGGCCATGGGAGATGCAGATTGACAGGTATGTCTGAAAATTCTTGTCCAAGTACATGGCGAGTAATCTATTTCCCACCCTGTAGCTCCTTGGCAAGCATTACAAGATCATGCATACAGCTGATGTCCAAACAATCTTCAAACTTGATAAGAACCAAATGAATCCTGACACAGGCAAGATAGAGGAGGGGAACTGGTGCACTGTATGCCAGTAAGTCATCCATCCAACTAAGCACTATCAATATTTAAGATTAGTAGATCCATGGGAATTGTCAAAGAGAACTGCTTCTTTACTGGTGGTATGTCAACTCTGCATACCCATATTGAGAGGGATGCTCTGTCTGTGTTTACATGATGCAGTGCAATAAGTTGAATGTCATTGCCAACCACCGAGCCCTTCCCAAGTCTGCGAGTGTCATGACTATTGATGAGTAAGTTGCTTATGTCGACTCAATGAGTTTTGATCAAACTATTCCTTTAGACTGATCCAGGGAAGCCTAGATAAGATTGTTAACTCATCTCCCTATGTTCTCGACCACTGGCCTTCTCAATTATATCATTGAACTTATTGTTGAGGAAGATGAGGTTGGTAACTTAGCATGTACTTTATTATACTAACCTAACTCCAGGCATTTCAGTTGGTTGACAAGGGTTCTTTTCACTGACTACTGATGTACATGTGGCCTTCCCTTTCTGAGAGGGATATCTCTTATTGAACCAAGATTTAGCAAGAAATTCTCCTTTGTGCTCATGCTGCAGAGGTGAAAGTCTCAGAAGCTTTGGCCAACATCAAGGGGAAGGTTTCATTCACCTTCAATACCTGGACTTCTGATGCACAGGATCCATATCTTTCTGTCACAGGTCACTTACATTACTGCACCTGAGGATCGACCTCAAGACTGGGAGCTCAAGTCAGAGCAGCTAGCATTTATGCATTTTGAAGGTAACCACTCTGGAGTCAATACAGCAAATGTTCTTATCTGTACAATTGATCGCTACAATCTGCACACTAAGGTATGCATCAATCCATCACATTATTTTTGCCTGATGCTGTTACTCCAGGTGGGCTGGTTTATGGCTGACAATGCATTGAACAATAGAGTTGCTTTGTGAGAGCTCAAGCTGCTCCTTGTTGATCCACTTTTTGATGTCAAGCAGTGTTATATACAATATATCTATTAATTTTCTTCAACCAAAGTCTCCTTTAATCATGTTTGCAGAAGCATGGAACATTCTATGAATCTCTTCACCAAAACTTTTGTCCAGGCTGTCGCACCCTCACCAGCATGAAAGATCCTCATGAAGATGAAAAAAACTCTCCAAGTCGTGAGTGATGACAATTCCAGCACATTTGACCTCGATGACCTCGACACATGTCTTGCCAATTTTGATTTTGATGATGACAATAATGAAGAAAGCAGTGGTGGAGAGGAAGAAGGGGTACCAGAAGAAGAAGTGGATGCTGCTGACTCCCTTAAAAAGGCTCTTCAACTTGTAAAGCAGGTATGTCTTGGTTGCTACATTCTATGCTGACATTGACATATGATTTCCAATTCATGCTTCTCCTCAGGCTCAGGCTTTCTTTAAGAAGTCTTGCCAGCAGGTTGAAGTACCCATACTACAGCTTCTCCTCTGGGTTCATACTCATTGGGCTTTTTTGTATGCATTCCTTGACAGAATTCTAACTATGAAGAAGGTTTGACAGTTCTTAGTCGACTTGTGGGTTAACATACCTGACATGAGATAATTAGGAAGTCAATCACTTTGTTCAGCTTGCAGATGATAGCGATGAGGTGCCATATTTGAAAGGAAAGTTGTACTCAGACTTTCAGCTTCAAAAGCAGGATTGGGCCATGAAGGAGCTAATGCATGAAGTTCTCCAGGTAAGTACCTACACAAGTTGTGAAGTACCAAACTCATCATTTACATTCCAGGAACCTGCAACAGCCAAATAAACAATCTTGAGTGCTCACAAACCTACCATATGGTGTACAATCCCAGTCCTCAAGTTCCTTCTCCAGTCATGGGAGAATATGGCTGATCTTTCAAAAACTTCTGAGCTTGGACATGCAATACGTAAAGGTCTTGAGAATATTAACAAGTAGTATTGCAAAGTCAATGATATGGATGCTTACTTCATCTGTCTCAGTATGTTAGTCTTTCCTTCCAGATCTCATTGATCCTTATACCTGTTGCAAGCATTAGACCCCACCATCAAAACTGCCTATGCTGAAGAGAAATGGCAAGAGGAGTTTTATGAGGCTGGGCTCCGGCATCTAGAAGAAGTTGTAAGCTGACTGTGCTAATGTTTTACACAGCACTCATCATGTTGATTCTAGTTTGATTCTTGTTATATACCTCCTGTCATTGCATTAGTTGTGCAATCAGGCATGCAGAATACTTCTAGTAAGCCAGAATTTCTACATATCAGGACTCTAAGCTAACAAAATACAGGCTTCATTGAATCTCAATATTAATATGGATATACATGGATGCACATTGCAGTTCATTCCCAGCAGGAAATGGAGCCAAAAAGATTTAATTCTCGAGATGAGTTGAGAAGATATCTCAAGAGTCCTCTTGTGGAAGGTGTAACAGATGTAGTTTGCCATTGGAGAGTAAGTGAATTTTGATAGCTCGAGGTTAAAAGTATGCTGATTCACACCCAACAGCACCAACTGTAGAATATCCAATCCTTTCTCGGATGGCTCAGAACTACCTGGCTATTCAAAGGTTAGCAACATCTTCTGAATGTGCCTTCTCAGGTGGTGGGATCACAGGGACCCCCAATTGCAACCATCTTTCAGTTACTTCTTTTGAAGCATTACAACTTTTAAAGAGTGCTTATTGCAACAGACACATTGCAACTGCAGATAATGCAGCTAAGCATCTTAACACCTTTGATTTTTCAGTTTTGAGGTGTGAGTAAGTCATGCTCTATGTAGCTTTGAATGGCCTTCATAAACAGACATTTTTAAATAAAAAAAGATTCAGTTCCATGTTCAAACCCCTGCTGAACCTGAACAACACCCTTCTGAACCTGAACCGATGGTCCAGTTTGAAGTTTGACAGATTTCCTGAACTGAACCTAAAGTCCAGTTCTAGACTCAGCAAAATTTTCAAAGAACTGGACTGAACTGAACTTCAGCATCTCTAATCAGCAGGTGCATCTGTGAATGGGGCCTCTCAATACTTGTGCTAATGGGCTGCTGCTATGCATGGCATATCTGAGTTCTGTTCATAAGCAATGCAAATAGATTCCAATTATCACATTCTCACATGGGATCTGATCTGGTACCATATTTTCATAGACTAAGGAACTACCCATATGTCATGGCCAAGTGGGCAGACACCATGATGTCAGAAGCTAAAGTAAGCAAATAATCCAAAACAGAATCAATGCTGGTAAACTCTCCAAAAGTAAAACTCAGTAATAACCTTGCCAATTGATGCTGTAGGTCCTCTCTGATCTGATCCAATGAATATCATGTTTCAGAACCAACTGCAGGAAGGTTCTTGTGCATCCAAAATGTGGCTAGCAACTCAAGTAGCATATCTGATGCTGTCTCCTCCCTACAAGCCTGTACAGCCTGTGGATCCTTCCACCAGACATTGAAGAGTACAGTGATAAAAGCATCATATGCACAACTATTGCTGTCCCATTGGGTACTGATAGGTATGTTCAGTTGATGGGGTTCTTCATCACCTGTGGTAGACATAACCTTCACCATCTTCAACCTTTGTAACAGACTGCAAAATGTGCATCACGAAAGGTCAAGAAGCCTTTGTGCATTTGTGGAAACACTCTCTTAATTCTGAGGGAAAACCAGTCTTAGAAACTCTGTTTGTCGAGTTGATAGACCCTTCTACCACAGCTACATAAGCTTGAAGGTTTGCCTCAGAATGTGGTACCACTGACAAAGACGAGTGTCTCCACTGCCTGTCAGCTGCTGGATGATACTACAATTATAGTGTCACATATCCAGATAAAGGCACTTCCTAATTTTGTGATGACAGACTATGCCTCACAGAGAAAGACCAGGCTGTACAAAATTGTGGATCTGACATATAGCCAGTCACACCAGGGGTACTACATGGCATTATCGAGGAGTTCCAGTGCTGCTGGGACACTAATTCTATCAAGCTTTCATCCATCAAAGATTACTAGAGGAGCATTAGGTGCTCTTTGGCAGGAGTTCTGTGAGCTGGAGCTGTTAGACAATATCATGGCCCTAAAGTTTGTGGGTAAGCTTCCAAAAAAAATTGTGCAATGGCAGATCACAGGAGTACCCTCCTTGCACAGTTTCATGAACACAAGGGAATGGGTTATATACCTTCTACCATGCACAAAGCAATAAGGTGGATGCCACATGACTTGGGAATGTGTTTACCACATGTATGCACAGTAAGCACAGTAATATGTGTATGCTGCATGTTGCCTCATGTATGCAGCATGCTTCTCGGGGTCTAATTTCAACACATGTCTCTGAATGGTGTGTCGAGGTCATTCATTTTTTGGGCCAGCTGCTCACTAATCATGTACATGTCCCTGCATGATAGCATGGAAACCTCATCAAGAAACACATACTGGACTCCTTCTAACCTTGACTTGATCTGCAAGAGCTGTGTATTCATCATATGTGAACTATTGGTGTTGATTCCAAAGGCAGAATGGTATGTTGAGCCTCCCAAAAGTGCAGCCACATTTCCAGTTGGTGCCACAACAGTCAGACAATAAGATTCTTTTTTGAGGGCAAAAAATTTGAGGAGAACTTTAAGAACTTGTGATTTTCCTGTGCCCACCATCCCTCCTACATACATTTTCAGTTGATCTGAATCAGGGCTACATAAGTGATTTGCTATGATGTGGAAAGCACAATCCTGGTCCTTGTTCAACTGGAAGTGGTGTGCAACATCATCAATAGTCTTCTGCCACTCCTTTGACTTGAATGAATTCAACAAGTAAGTTTTTTTGACTACATGCACTTCATTCAGAACAAAGTTTACAGGTTGATTGATGCCTGCCTGAGTATGACCAATTCTCCAATATTTCAGCATGTTTAGCCACAATGACAGTTTTCCAGGCACTCAGTGCCATGGTAACTGAGTGATGTAGAGGTGAGAGCCACTGTAGATAGATGTTGGATAGTGAAGTTGGTCTATTTTCAGACCACCCATGGTCTGACAACATCCATCTTGTGTTGCTCTTCAATGCACTCATGCTTACCAATCTGGGTTGAGACCTCGTCAATGACAATCAGTCTGCCAGGGCCATCAATTGAATCCTCAATCACTATTTCATCAGAATCTGGGAAAAACTGATTATCAGTCAGTATCTGTGCCTCACCTTTTTTTATTTGAGCATGGAAGTCATCTCAAGCATCAAGACATTTATAACAAATATTTATAAATCTCATTATCTCATGCTGTCTTGCCAAAAATTGGTATGAGGAGAAGGCCTCATCCAAGTCTGTTATGAGAGCAAAATTAACATTTTACATTATCTTATCTAATCATATCAGATCATCTTAGTAGATTACATACAGCATGGTTAGGGGCAGGCACTGTGCAACAGCATGGATGCCAGCATGGCAAGGGAGGCTTACTGATTCAACACATGGGGTAAGCATGGCCAAACCTCATGGATGCAGCATGTATAGTAGTATATAAGATGCAATATTATACCAAGAGACTCTAGTCAAATTCTCTTAAGATTCCACCATAACAAGTGTGAACACTTGAGACTGCAAGACAACCTTTCTATCAAACAAAAACTTCTTGTGAGAGCCCACCTAGCAGTCCACTCAGTATAACTTTGGTTGAAGTAATAGTTGCAATTGGTGTTGCCTTAACAGAAGAACTTAACTCCTTTACTCATTCTCTCACACATCATACCTCTCACATCACATAATGTTTTGACAAAGAGCTTAGTATGCATTTTATCACTAATTTCTCCACATGCACATTTCACCCAAACCGCCTTAAACATTTCATCAGCAGATCCTCAGAGCTTCATAATAGATGACAAGGGATCACTTGTACTAAGAGTAACATTGAGCCCGACTCTCAGGAGATTACCTATAAGGAGTGCTGGGGAGATCTTTGGAGAAACCCACCTCGCTGCTGCTGAGTACATGAATAGTAGACTCAGGATGGTTCATTTCACAAGAGAGCTCTGAAAGAGAGAATGAGGATTTTCCTGCACTGGGTGTTAGATCTGCCTGTTGGTTAACAGGGTCTGTGAGTTATGCTGCACTTGGTGTAACAGATAAACCTTCCCTACATACCTAAGGTCCAACTCAGGGTCATGTTCCCAGACCAAGAAACTATTAAGTAAAAAATGTTTTTCAAACACCATCACATTCACCTGCCATATCCAACACAACCCCATCATTGGCACCTTGACCTACCACACCACTATCCACTAACCTATCATTAGTAAACATGGGTGACTTGTCAGAGAATTTTGAATTACCAAGAGAGCCAGTACTCCCCATAGAGGAATGCTATGCAAATCTGAAGCAGGAATGTGATGAGATCATCACACAATTCTTGTCGATGAAGGAGGAGCTAGACCTTACTAAAAACAAGGTTGAGAGAACAAAGTGCAGGGCGCTGAAGATTGCCTTACCACCAGTGTTCATGGGGAAGATGGAGGAAGTTGACACATTCTGTACTGCATGCTACATGTGCCTGCATGGGTGCACCAATGAATTCCCTACAGAAGAATCCAAGGTCATATGGATTCTCTCCTTTCTGCAGGGCAGCACAGCATTAAAATGGCATGAGGTAGCCATACAAGAAATCATGCATGGTGTAATGCCATTTGAGACAGCTGAAATACTGCTAGACAACATTGAGGAGACCTTCGGGGACCCTAACAAGGAAGACATCCAAGTCTTCAAGATCATGACCATGATGCAGGGTGATAAAACTGCAGATGAACATGTCCAAGAGTTTAAGATTGCTGCACATGAATCAGGCTACACTGGGAAGCCCCTGATCTATGAGTTCAAGCAGTCTCTTAACCAGGCACTGCACAAATGACTCAATAACTTGGAATGGAGACCATATGCAATCACTGGGTTATACACAAAAGCAATGAGGCTGGACTGCCAATAGCAACAAGCAAAAATGGAGGAACAGATGTTTGCCTCACACAGGAATCAGATAGTTAAGGCACCAGAAGTATGGCCATTTTGGGAAAAACCACCCAAGGTACAGCAGCCAGCTGAGCAGCAAAGAAGGAATCCAAATGCTATGGACATAGATCATGGGGGAGTAAGACCCCCAATGAAATGCTGGAAATGTGGCAAGCTGGGCCACATGGCAAGAAATTGTAGAGTCAAATTAGATGTACAGAACATGACCTACAATAAAATGAGTGACTTTTTTAGGATGGAAGAGGAAGAGAAATCCAGGAAGAAGGATTTTCCAAGTGAGGACAAGTAGCTCCCATACTTAGTTCTCAGAACAGATACAGTGACTTAGTAATGGATGACTCATGTAATGATTATAAAACCAGGGGGATTCAGGAAACTGAGCTTGGTGCACAGGGGGCATGCTTAATTCCTGTTTCACATAAGGCATTGGAGTCAGAAGCAAACAAAAGCAAGGGAGAACTGATTGGAAGACATTTTGTACAATCAATGAAATTAGAAAGGGAGATACTGATGGATGTTGCTATCACAACATGGATACACATGACTCGATATCAGTCAAGACACTGCTGGATAGTGGAGCAACTGATCTATTCATAGACAAAGAATTTGTGCACCACAATGGATTGAAAATATGAGCACTGGAGTCCCCCATTAAGGTATACAATGTGGATCGCATGGAGAATCAAGGAGGCTTGATCACTGAGGAGGTCACCTTGATGTTGTCACACAAAGGACACCGAGAAAAGGCGGTGTTTGAGGTGTGTGATTTAGAGAAGGCAGTAATGATTCTGGGACACCCCTGGTTAAGGAAATATAATCCAAAGATAGACTGAATCACAGGAGCAGTAAATATGATTCGATGCCCACATGAATGCAATGTGTACATAAGGGCAGTAAAGAAAAAGAGGCATCAAAAGAAGCTGGCAGCAGGATGAAAATATAAACCATCAGTAGAGGATATAGAGGACGAGGATGCACAGGTGCATAGGAGAGGAGGAGTAGTTGAGAATGAAGATATAATTTTGGAAAAAATTATCCAAACAGCAGCATGACCTGCATTGTGTGGAAGCCAGGATTTAAACCTGCAAATAAAAGATGGGGTGCAGAAGACAGTCAAGGAGATGGTACCAGAACGATTCCACAAATACCTAAGGGTTTTCAAGAAGAAAGCATCAGAAAGGATGACAAAACACCAACCATGGGATCATGTGATTGACTTGAAACCAGGGTTTGAACCAAAGAAGGCAAAGAATATTCCACTATCACCTCAGGAACAGAGGGAGGTAGATGCATTCTTGTCAGATCAATTGGCTAAGGGATATATATGTGAAAGGAAATTACCCCAAACATCAGCAACCTTCTTTGTGCCAAAAAAGGACATGAAGAAACATTTTATGCAGGATTACAGAGCACTGAATGGGCAGACCATCCAGAACAACTACCCATTACCATTGATTGATGAGTTGGTTGATAAGGTAGCAAAAGCAAGGGTGTTCACAAAGCTAGACATTAGATGGGGATACAACAATGTGAGAATGAAGAAGGGAGATGAGTGGAAGGCTGCATTTACAACACATCAAGGGGCATTTGAATTATTGGTCATGTACTTCAGATTGACAAACAGTCCTGGAACATTCCAGTCAATGATGAATGGGATTCTGCAAATAGAAATCGAGAGTGGGAAAGTGGTCATCTATATAGATGACATAATGATATACACAGAGACTGAAGAGGGTCATGATGAAATGGTAAAGGAAGTGTTGAAGAAGTTGGCAGAAAGCAATTTATACTTGAAACCAGAGAAGTGTGTATTCAAACAGAAAGAGGTGGAGTTTTGGGGTGTGGTCATCAGATTAGATGGATTAAAGATGGATAAGACAAAGGTCAAGGCAATAAGGGACTGGCCAGCACCAACATGCATAACACATGTACAGCAGTTTCTAGGACTCGCAAACTATTACTGCCAGTTTGTGGAGGACTTCTCGAAAGTGGTGACACCCTTAAATAAGTTGTTACAAAAGGAACAGCAGTGGAAATGGACAGAAGCACAGCAAGGTGCATCCAATGAACTGAAAAGGTGGTTTACAACATTTCCAATATTGGTAAACCCAGATTTGGAAAGACCAATGAGGATAGAAGCAGAGTCATCAGGGTTTGCAACTGGGGCAGTCTTGTTAATGAAGGGAGAAGATGAGAAATGGAGACCATGTGCATTCTACTCAAAAATGTTGAATTATGTTGAAAGAAATTATGATGTACATGATAGAGAAATGCTGTCAATCATTAGGGCATTGGAGACATGGAGGCATTATCTTGAAGGAGTGAAGCACAAAGTGGAAATCTGGTCAGATCATCAAAACCTGCAATATTACATGACAGCAAAGAAGTTAAATTGGAGACAAGTATGATGGGCACTGTACCTATCAAGATTTGACTTTGAATTAATACTAAAGCCAGGAACAGCAATGGGAAAAGCAGATGCTCTGTCCAGGAGGCCAGACTTTAGAGGGGATGGAAAGTAATAATAAAGATGTTACTTTATTGAAACCCAAACTTTTTGCTGTATGGGCACTACAACAGGGACGCCTGTTGATCAAAGGAGAAGAGGAAGGGATCTTATCAAAAATCAGAAAATCAAGAGAGAGGGATGAATCAGTTGTAAAAGCAATTGAAGAAATGAAGAGTTCACCGACAAAGAGATTAAGATCAGAAGAATGGGCTGAGGAGCAAAACTTAGTACTGTTCAGAGGAAAGGTCTATGTATCTAAAGACCTACAGTTGAGGAGAGAACTGGTGAAATTGCATTATGACACACTGATAGTGGGACACCCAGGGAGGTGGAAAATGCTAGAGTTGATATCACAAAATTATTGGTGGCCAGGGATTACAAAGTTTGTATTTGATTATGTGGATGGGTGTGATAAGTGTCAGCAGAACAAGAACTACCCACAACCTCTGACAGGAAAACTAAGGCCACCAGAAACACCAACAGAGCCATGGAAGGGTTATGCGGCAGATTTTATCACAGGGTTACAAGAGGTGCAGGGTTTTGATGCACTACTGGTGGTGGTTGAAGGGCAAAGAAGCAGATACATGCAGTGCCAACAACAAAGGAGACAAGTGCATTAGGGCTGGCTAGGTTGTATTGGGATAATGTGTGGAGGTATCATGGTTTACCTGAATCAATAATCTCAGATTGGGGACTGCTGATAGGTCCACTGTGTGCTCTAAGGTCTGGAGAAGGTTTCCAATCATATTGACACACTACAACAGATGCTCTGAACCGCTACGAACACTACATAATCCTTTTTGAACACTTTCAAACTATTTTGCACTATTTTGAATGACTTTGAACCATTTTGAACCATTTCGTGACATTTTGAACACTTCGAATGATATCGGCTGCTGTATAGCTGTTTTGAAACCATTTCGACTTGCACTGCACATTTGGAATAAACAATTTCATTGCATATCAAGCACTACCAGTGATATGGCTCCCTATCGCCCAGCATGCATACTACGGCATTTTTTGCGATTGTGCACACCTCTTAGATGGCTTCCGCACATTTTGCGCAGCACGCTTTTGCACACCTTCATGCACTTTCACGTGCCTTTGACCACTTAGGTGCACTTTTCTGCACCTTTTACATTTCTACTGCGCTTTTGGTTCCCCATAGCTGCCTGCTGTCGTGCGCTCTAAATGTGCCCCATTGCACTTCAAACCGCCTCCGCGTGCCCCCCTTCACACTCCTTATCTGCCTTTCACATTTATTGTGTGCTCCTTTTATGCTTTACCTGCAACTCACATTCTCTACTGTGCACTCATTGCACAATCCCTATCACACACACAACAATCCACTACACCAGTTGCACTGCACATTGCAGCTTTCATCTTACTGGTGCATTTACTTGAGGCACACTGCGATTCCAACACGAGTGAACTGCACATTCTTACATAACTGGGGCACTCTGCACCTATTTGGCATTGGACTGTGTGCACTTGGGCACTTTCACATAATCCTGGCACTTTGGCAGTATTTGGCCTTTCACAGCATCTCCTTATAGTTCTTCCACATTTCCAATTGGCATCACCTTATCTGGTAACCAGCACAGGTCGATCATGTCATTATTACTAAGGCGCAGCACACAACACATAACACTGAAGCAGATTAATTGGGAAGAGCGCACAAGACCTAGAGTGCACCAAAAATAGCGCATTGCACTGGAACAGTTGGATATTGGGCTATAGGTGTGCAAATCTTATTGGCTGAGGCAGTGGCATAGTGTGGTCAGGTTTAGATGGGTGAATGGATGTGCTTGTGGGTAGTGCATGGCACTTTCTATTTTTACATTTTATTTTACTGATTTTATCACATAAGCCATTTGTACATAGTAGGCAGACAGATAGAGAATCCAGAGGATCTTTCCCCCCCTCATAGTTCATAGCTCAGTCAGCATCGCACATAGTCTGTGCACCAGTGTCCAGTCTGTGCGCCTTTGTCGTGCGCCCTTCGTATAGCTGTGTTTGTGCCTTTTTTGCATAGCTGCGTTTTGCACACCGTTTGCACCTTTTTCCACCCCTTGCACTTTCATCCTGTTTGTGTCCCCAACCTGCGCACCACCTTCACAGCACATCCCAGTGTTGTCTTCATCCCACTACACCTCCCACCTTCATCATCCTCATCGTTGCACACTTTGCACTTCCATGGCACATTTTTCCACACTGTGCATTTTTGCCCCTTTGCATTGCACACTTTCCCGCCACTGCGCATATCTCCCCTTTAGCATACACAACTAGTGCACATTGAAAACTGCCATACCAGCCTCTTCATAGTCTCTGCACCCCGAAGGATGATCCAAGGCCCTCTAAGCAAACTCCCCCCTCATCTCAAGCACGCCTTCAGTAGTAGGTTAAGTGTTCACCCCTTCCATTGAGACTCTGCACTGAGTACCAACAGAACACATCACCGGACATGAGGAGAGACAACAAGAGACTTAGAATGCGATAAGTGGAGTTTTTATCTTTCAATGACATATTAAAGCAATAGGACAAGAACTCTTACTATATGGGGAGGGGACACTGTATATTTCAATTACTTATCATTTCTCATTTGTTTTATGATTTACAAAGTCCTCATTATTGTATATATTGCCTCATTTTTTGCACATGTTATTATTTCCTTTTTAGTATTATCTCTTCAATTTGTATATAGACTTGTATTAGTTACTTAGAAAACACAAGCACAAGGAAACATGGACAAAGTTACCCTCTCCATTATTGTTCAATTTGAAAGCCATTCTCTTGGGTCTTATCTTCATGTTGTATCTCTAAGTTCTGCAAAATATCGCAAACTTCTTCGAACTTTTGTATTCGCTTTCAACTCATTGCCTATAACCTATCGCCACTCAAAACCCACTTCTAATTTGCTATATTTGTTTCTCAACATATCTTGCCACCAGTCCGACATCTCCAAACTTCTTCAAAATTACTTCAAACCTCTTTGAATCTCTCTGAACCTTATTTGAACTATTTCACACATCTTCGAACCTATTTCAAACTCTTTTGAATGACTTCATATGCTTCCATGGACTATTCACCATACTTCTTACCATTTCACATCTCTAAACACAACCTTGGGTATCAGCAGTGATATTTAGTACCAACTCACACCCTTCCTCTAGCCTGTGTTATACTTCCTAAGCCTTTTAACAGGTTTTTGTTAGGTTTCCATGTTGAGTATTATCACCGCAGTTTGCAGTGGACTTAATGAAGGAATTGAACTGAATGCTAGGAATTCAGATGTGGTTGTCAACAGCATATCATCCATAGACAGATGGTCAGACCAAACAAACAAATCAGGACATAGAACAGTACTTGAGGATGATGTGGCACACAGACAGGATGACTAGCCAGAATGGATTGCAATGGCAGAGTTTGCATACAACAACAAGATGCATTCTGCAATCCAGACATCACCATTTTATGCAAACTATGAATTCCACCCATGCATGGGATTTGAACCAAGGAGAGAGACAAAGAATGAAGCAATGGATGACTTCACAAAGAGAATAAAAAGGGTTTATGAGGAAGCAGAGGCAGCACTAATGAAGGTGTGAAATAAGATGAAGCACTATGCAGATCAAGACCATGGGGAGGCACTGAAGTATGCAGAGGGCCAAAAAGTATGGTTGGAGACAGAGAATTTGAACATTGGGCAACCAATGAAGAAGCTGACAGATAAATGAATCCAGTCCATACAAAATTACAGAAGTGCTTGTTGGAGCAGACTACATATGCTGCACAGAGGAAGAGACGACACGTTCCTTATAACCTACCTGGGGTTTAGTTAGTCTTAGAGCTAGGGTTTAGCAGAGGTAAGAACACTGTATTCCTACTACGGTACAGGTTCTCCTTATATACATAATAATAAGGATGTCACATGACTCGGGAATGTGTATACCACATGTATGCGCAGTAAGCACAGTAACATGTGTATGCTGCATGTATCGCCTCATGTATACAGCATGCATCAAGGGAATTAATTTCAACAGTGCTGTCACCAAATGCAGTCAGGTTACAAGTACCAAAGACAATGAAAATACATTCAGTGGTCAATGTGTCATGAATAAGGCCATATAATGAGACACAAATTCCAGGGCAGAAAGTCATGCCACCAGAACCAGTGATTATTGAAGGAGAGAAAGAGTATGAGGTTGAGGAGGTACTATATTCAAGAATGAGGTGAGGGAGATTAGAGTATTTAGTCAAGTGGAAAGACTATATGGAAGAGAATAACACTTGGGAGCCATTCCCAAACCTTGGCAATGCACCAGATAAGGTGCAAGAATTTCACCATCTGCACCCCGCAGCACCATGACAAATTTGAACACTGGATGGATTGAACTTTTGACTGATCAAGAACTTTACCACAACACCGGAAGGAATGCTTAGCAAGCTGAACATTGACTAGCCTCCCACACAAAAGCCTCTCCCCACTACAAGTTAAGACACATCCCAACTATAACCATATAGTCCTCATCTACTACATATGTTATGACCGTTTTGTGAGAGTGATGGCATGATGGGATCAGGGATAAAAATAGACAACAAGCTGTATAACATAGGCTACAGTCGTTTTGTGGGAATGATGGGAGTGATGGTTGATGGAATTATCTAAAATTTGTCAGAGCTGTGCAAAATTGGTCAGCGCTGTGCAACATTAGTCAGAAATGATGGCATTAGTCAGAGCTGACTAAAATTTGTCAGCTCTGACAAATACAACTGGGTTTGAAATGTGGTCATCCATATGTAATAGTACCAGTCAGTAACAAGTCAATACAAATTTGTAGTGAGGTCAATAACAAGTCAATACAAATTTGTAGTGAGGTCAGTAACAAGTCAATACAAATTTGTGATTTGTAACGAAGTCAGTAACATGACAATACAAATTTGTAATAACAGGTCAATACAAATTTGTAATGAGGTCAGTAAAAAGTCTGAGTCAGTAACAGGTCAATACAAATTTAATGAAGTCAGTAACATGTCAATAAAAATGTGTAATGAGGTCAGTAACAAGTCAAATACCAAAAAGGGAGATTTGGGTGCACAAAATTTCGGTTGCGATATAGTGGACACCTACTTTCATGCCTCTTCCGGAACACACACAACACAACCAAACAGAGGCCTTTTCCCTATATGTGGAGAGAGAGTGCATGACAATCAGTTGAGTACCTCTCTTCACACAACATTTGGGGCTATAATAGTGATACTATTGCAATTGCTATCTATTATCAAATAGCAAAATTGGGATTGTCATTACATAAGTGTTGGAATTGGCTATTGAAACTTGAAAAAGTTGATTTACAGTGAGTGTTGTGACAACTGGCTGTTAAAGGAAGTTGTTGCTGACCTTACTTCAGCTGTGCTGCATTGTTGGCTATTGAACAAAATTATTGTTGGGCTTTACCATTACTAAACATGTGAGTGGTGTTGGCATATGTTGCAATAATAATGGCTGATTAGAGTGTTTGCAGGAATCAAAGTAGACCTTCTACTCCAGATGTGGAAAGGGCTAGAATTAGAGATGCAGACCATCTGGAAAGGTTGCAGATGACCAATCCTGATGAGAGGAGAAGCAGAGTCAGAGTGACTGCCCCTGCTGAAGGAATTGTTCCACTGAACTATGGAGCTGCATTGCTCAGATACCACAGGTGCAGATGCCTGCTGATTGGGATGCTCCAAGGCAGTTTGAATTGCCTGTTGTACCTCCTGCTCCTGTATTACATAGGAGAGGGGCCCCTGTGATGCCATCTGGACCTGTTTTGGCAAACCATGGAGTAGGGGCAAATATAGCTTCTACTATACCACAGGTTCAACTGCCAGCAGGGTGGAATGCACCTTTGGCCAATCCTATTCCTGTGGTTCCACCTGCACCTCAGTTACAAACAAGAAGGGGAAGAGGGAGAGGGAGAGGGAGAGGGAGGGGACTGGGACCATTGCATAATATTTCAGGTGGTCAAGCAGATCCTGCACTTAATAATTTGCATAGGGGACATATTGCATTGAGGGAAAGAACTGCAGATTATGATGCATGTGTTCAGGAGTTACAGCAAGCTGAGGCAGCTAAGGAGTATCAGGATCAGCAGGAATTATTACAGAAGGTTGCTGAGGAAAGAAGAATTGCTGAGGCTGTTGCTGCCAGAGAGAGGATATCACAGCAGGTGGCTGAAATGAGTAGGCAGCATAATCTGCAATTGCAGCAGGTGATTGAAGAGCAGCAAGCTGTTGAAGTGGAAGCAGCTAGGTGGCATAATTGGCAATTGCAGCAGTTGGCTGAACAAGAGCAGCACAGGCAAGCTGCTGCAGTTGAGGAGTATGCACAAAGACAAGCTACTGAAGCTGAAGAGTATGCCCAAAGACAGGCTGCTGAAGCTGAAGCAGCTAGGCAACACAATCAACAATTGCAGCAGCTGGCTGAACAGGAAAGAAACAGGCGAGCTGCTGAAGCTGAAGAGTATGCACAAAGACAGGCTGCTGAAGCTGAAGCAGCTAGGCAGCACAATCAACAATTGCAGCAGCTGGCTGAACAGGAGTTGGAGAGGCAGGCAGCTGCCCAGCGAGCAGCTTTGGCTGCTGAGCCACAATATCATGATCCACCCAGACATATTAATATAGAGGCAGCATTGCAAGAACATAACAGGCGCGATCAGGAATGGGCTTTCAGGATGCATCAGATGTGGAGAAACGAACAGCTTGCAGATGAGCAGGCACAGATCGATGAGGCTGAGGAGCTACAATGTCTATCCATTGCAGACAGGAACTTGCATCAACAAATGATGAGGTTGGATCAATTGGCAAACAATATGTCTGGAGATCGGATTGATCAATATCAAGCTCAAGTGGATGCACAGGTGGAACAAATTCAGATGGATAGAGAAATGGCTGCATTGTTGGCTGCTGAGTATGAAGAACAGAGGAATAATGAGATTGCTTTGAGGAGGAAAATGGAGAATGAGGAATCTGATGATGATGATGGGAGCCAGTCTTCTTTGCAATTTCCACCTTCTCCCCTGCCATCAGATTATTATGATGGATTTGGAAGGGTGACTGCTTTACAATTTCCACCATCTCCTATGCCATCAGATTATTATGATGAGTTTGGAAGGGTATCTCCTCTACAATTTCCATCTTCTCCTCTGCAATCTTCATCACCACTGCTGCCTGATCCAATATTCCATGTTCCATCATTGCCACCATCTCCCATGCAATCTCCTTCACTGCTGCCACCTGCTTCATTCTTGAATCCCTCAATGTTGCCACCTTTGCCTCCACCTATGCCTGTCCCTCTACCTGCACATCAACCTGCAAGGCCATTACCACTTGGTCATGCACCTTATCAGGAGCCAATTCCCAGACATTCACTTGGACCCATGAATGTGGAGTGTCCACACTGCCATGCCTTACATTTTGACTGTGAAAAACTGTCCAGGTCTACCAGAGCTGTGCCAACGTTTGGAAGTTGCTGCTTGCAGGAACAAATTCATCTGCCATCTTTCTGACCTGCTCCTGCCACATTGCGAGATCTGTTGTGTGGCAAAAGTCCTCTTTCTAAGGAATTTAAAACAAATATCTGACAGTACAATGCTGCATTTGCATTCACTTCTTTAGGTGTCAAGGTGGACCATTCTGTTACAGGTACATCAGGCATATACAGCTTTCATATTCATGGTGATCTTCATCATCTTTCTGGAGCACTCCTGCCACCTCCTGGACAGCCTGCAGCCTATGCACAGCTCTATATTCATGATCCTATTGCACAGCTCAATATTCGTGAGTGGTGAAACAATAATCTCAACTCAGTTATCATGACAGACCTACAGGCCATGCTGAATAACACCCATCCTTATGTGCCTTTATTCAAGCAGGCATTCCAGATCATGAGGGAAAAGCCTCCAGAAGAGCAGAACAATGTCTCCATATGGCTGCGATCAGATAGAACCCAGGATTTACATTGTTATAATCTTCCTACAGCCAATGATGAAGTGGCAGCTATTATTCCAGGTGATGGCTCCAAGGAATGGTCTAATCACAGAGATATTCTTCTCAGGCTGAGAGGGGGAGGGCTTAGGCATATCAGCCAGTTGCATCCATCCTATTCAACTCTGCACTATGTCTTGCTCTTTCCTCATGGTGAAGATGGATGGCACCCAGATATACCTGCACACCAAGGTGCATATGGAGCCAGAAGAGTTCCCAATGTCAGTCAGAGATGCTACCATGCTTATCGGTTGCATCCAAGGCCAGGAGAGCAGCCACCATTGTTTTGGGGTGGAAATCTTTTGCAGCAGTATGTTGTAGATGCTTGGGCATCTATCGAACAGAATATGTTGAACTGGGTCTGACATCACCAGAAGGAGCTTAGGGCCGATGTGTATCTGGATTGAGGGATGCTGCCATGGGTGACCTGGATGAAAATATCAATCTAGAGGATCATGGGAGTCACATCATTCTTCCATCAACCCATATAGGTAGTGAAAGGCAAATGAATCAGCTTTTCCAGGATTCCATGGCCATTTGTCGCTTTTTTGGCAAGCCAGATCTCTTTCTCACCATGACTGCCAATCCATAGTGGCCAGAAATCCAGGAAGCTCTGTTGCGGGAGGAATCACCCAATCCACGTTTTAGCACCCATGGAAAAAAGCAGGAAGCTTATGACAGGCCAGACATTGTTGCATGCGTCTTTGAACAGAAAAAGAATGCATTGATCAAGGATGTCAAGGATGGTGTTTTGGGCAAAGTGGTGGCACACATCCATACCCATCGAGTTTCAAAAGAGAGGCCTTCCACATATGCACCTCCTTATATTTCTTGATCCAGCCGACAAAATCCATGATGCCCATGATGTTGATTCCATTGTGTCTGCTCAGATTCCTGACCCTGTCACACAGCCAATGCTCTATCACACTATAACTACCTGCATGCTTCATGGTCCTTGTGGTCATGACAAACCCAAGGCTTCATGCATGGTCGACAATAGGTGCAGCAAGAGGTATCCCAAGGAGTTCAGAGAACAAACTTCCTTTACTGCAAACAATTATCCTGATTATGCCAGACCCAACAATGGTAGAACAGTGAGGAAGCATAATTATGTCTATGATAACAGACATGTGGTCCCACACAATTCTTATTTGGCTGCAAAGTAAGGAGAACTTATTTCAGAACATGCTTATCAGTTCACAACTTGGTTCATTTGTCAGATACAACTGTCACATCAATGTCGAGATCTGTTCTTCAGTAGAGGCTGTCAAGTACATTCACAAGTACATATACAAAGGCCATGACAGAACCATAATTGAGATTCTTGACCAAGACAGAGATGAGGTCAAGGAGTATCTGGATACACGTTACATTGGATCTGTGGAAAGCTGCTGGCACATGAATGAATTTGGAATGCATGCAGAGTCTCCTCATGTTTATTGTCTGCCGGTCCATCTGGAGGACCAACAAACAGTCTACTTCAATGCAGATGACAATATTGATGAGGTTTTGGAGAGGCCTGCTGCCAAGACCACACGTCTCACTGCTTGGTTTGAAGCCAACAGAAGATATGAAGCAGCACATACTGTCATCTACCAGAACTTTCCTCAAGCATGGGTCTACAATCCAACCAAGAAGCAGTGGAATCCAAGAAGGCGTAGCAAGGCTGCCATTGGCAGAATGTACTTTGCTTCTCCTGCTCAGGGGGAAAGATTCTACCTCAGGCTGCTCCTTACTGTTGTCACAGGGGCAACATCATTCCAGCACTTGCGCATTGTCAATGGTGTCATCCATAATACATTCAAGCAGGCCTGTGTTGCATTGGGTCTTTTGCAGAATGACCAGGAATGGGTCCAGTGTCTTACAGAGGCATCCCAGATGCAGCTCGGTTCCTCTCTCAGATTGCTCTTTGCCACCATTCTTCTTCATTGCAATCCAACATCTCCTGACATCCTGTTGAACCAGTTCAAACATCACATTTGTGATGACCTCAGAGTCAAGCTTCTTTCCATCTATCCAGATACAGACTTTACAGATGATCAGGTCTACATGTATGGCTTGCATCTCATCAATCAGATCCTTATCAGATCAGGCAAACAACTTTCTGATTATCCAGAGATGCCTCCCATTGAAAGAAACTGACACATTGATGTTCCTGCCAATAGGCTTTTGCAGGAACAAAGGGATTACAATGTTGAAGAGTTGGCCATCACTGTTGCTCACAATCACTGTTGCTCACAATCTCCAGCTTTTCAATCACAGGCAGAGATGGGTTTTTGATGCTGCAATGGATTTTGTGAACAATAACAAGGGAAAGCTCATGTTCCTGCATAGTGCTGGAGGTTGTGGAAAGACCTTTGTCTGCAACACCATCGCAGCTGCTGTTCATGCTCAAGGAAAAATTGCTCTGTGTGTGGCATCATCTGGAATTGCTGCATTGCTTCTAGAAGGGGGTCGCACAGCACATTCCATGTTCAAAATCCCAATCGAAATTGATGAGGCCTCTACTTGCAGAATACTTCGAGGTTCAGATTTGCACCAGGTCCTTGATCAAATTTCCATCATCATCTGGGATGAAGTTTCTATGCAGCACAAATATGCCACAGATGCAGTCAACCGCACTTTGCATGATCTCAAGAAAAAGAATGTTCCATTTGGTAAAATCACCGTTTTGTTTGGAGGTGACTTTAGACAGACCCTACCTGTTATTCCTAGGGGCACTAGAGAACAGATCATAGCTTCATCTATCAAAAGAAGCACTCTCTGGCAATGCATTACTGTCTATCACTTGACTGAGAATATGCGACTCGACAGAACTCCAGAGAACACTGCACATGCTGCCTGGCTCTTGCACATCGGTGCAGGCACAACAGTGGATGCTGCAGACACCATACAGATTCCACAGAACATGCTCTGCCATGGAAATACCATGAATGACCTTATCAACTCCACATATCCAGGCATAGAGCAGGAGAACAAGCCAGATCAGTACTATTTGGATAGGACCATTCTCTCCTGCACAAATGACAATGTCGATGTCATCAACTCTCTTCTCCTTAGCATATTTCCTGGACCAGAGCATGTCTTCAACAGTGCTGATACAGTCTCATTCAGAGAGCAGGAGTTAAACAACTACCAGCCATATCCTGCAGAGTATCTAAACTCTATCAAAGCAAGTGGCCTTCCTCTCTCCAGGCTGGCACTTAAGATAGGCTGTCCTCTCATGCTTCTATGTGATCTGGATGTCACCATGGGTCTTTGCAATGGAACTCGACTTATCCTTCTTGAAGCCAGACCACATGTATTGAAGTGCAGGATCATCAGTGGAGATGCACAGTTTGCAGGAAACATTGTTTTCATTCCTTGGATTACATTGGAGCCTTCAGCAGAGACCTTGCCATTACCACTCCGTCGACATCAATTTCCAGTTCGCTTGGCATTTGCCATGACTATCAACAAGTCACAAGGCCAATCTGTATCCCAAGTTGGCTTGGACTTGCAGACACCAGTGTTCTCACATGGGCAGCTATATGTTGCACTGTCAAGGTGTACATCTGGAGAAAGGATCAAAGTGCTGTTGAATAAAAACAATGGAAATAACAGAACTGCCAATGTGGTATACAAGGAAATGTTGAATGGAGTTGTTTAGCAAAGGTGAGTAACTTCAGAGATTATTTACAGGAATTGAAAACTAATATAGACATCAAGATAGACTTGGATTTAGATTTAGATTTAGATTTAGAATTAGAATTAGATTTAGATTTAGATTTGGATTGTACTTGGATTGAATCAAATGGTTGAAAAATTTATTCTGAGAAGACTTTAGGGCAGGTTACTAAACCTTGGTGTGTATTCAATAACAAGTCAATAAAATTTTGTAATAATGTCAATAACAAGTCAATAAAAGTTTGTAATGATGTCAATAACAAGTTTGTAGTAAACTCTATATAACAAGTCAATAACAAGTCAATACACATTTGTAATAAAGTCAATGACAAGTCAATAAAAGTTTGTAACGATGTCAGTAACAAGTTTGTAGTAAAGTCAATATAACAAGTCAATACAAGTTTGTAATAATGTCAATAACACCTTAATACAAGTCAATACCAAGTCAATACAAGTTTGTAATGAAGTCAATACATCAATAATGTGTTAGTCTGATAACAAATTAGACTTGAGTAACTGTAGTGGGAGTGATGGTGAGCTAAATGGAGGAGTTTTTTGGCTGAGAATGGTGATTGATCAGTGATGATTGATGGGACAATGTGCATAACATATGCTACAGTCATTTTGTGGCAATGATGGGAGTGATGGTTGATGGGATTATCTAAAATTTGTCAGAGCTGTGCAAAATTGGTCAGTGCTGTGCAACATTAGTCAGAAATGATGGCATTAGTCAGAGCTGACTAAAATTTGTCAGCTCTGACTAATATAGCTGAGCTTCAAAATGTGGTCATTGCATATGTAGAGGTGAGCTGCAGCTGAGTTTGAAGTGGAGTTTGAAACTTTGCAAGTGAGCTGAGTGTGGAGAGGAGTGTGAAGGAGTGTGAGGGGGTGGGCAGGAGGGGGATGGAGAAGAGGTATGAGGGGTGGGAAGGGGGTATGAGGGGTGTAGAGGGGGGAGGTGGACATGGGAGAGTGAGAGGGGGAAGGGGAGGGAGAAGGAGGAGGTGGGGAAGGGGGAGGGGGAGGGGGAGATGGAGATGGGGGAGATGGGGATAGAGATGGAAGAGATTGGGGAGATGGGGGAGGGGGAGATGAGGGAAGGGGAGGGGGAGATGAGGAAGATAAAGGTGGGGATGGGGGTGGGGATGGGTATGAGTATGGGTATGGGGAAGAGAAAGGGAGAGATGGAAATGGAGAGAGAGATAGAGATGGGGATGTGGATGGAGATAAACACCACAACCCCCCCACATTGACTTGGGGCCAATGGTCCCAAGTCAACTGAAGAGTTGTGTACTATCTAAAAATCAACTAAACAGTTGTGTGATCATGAACCCCCAAATGTTGACTTTGGGTTGAAGGTCCAAAGGCAACTGAAGAGTTGAGTAACTGTAGTGGGATTAAACATTGTGTTACATATATGCAAGCTGACCCATGCCAGTGATGATACACGACCTGGAAACCTAACAAAAACCCGTTAGAAGGCTTAGGAAGTATAACACAGGCAGGAGGAAGGGTGCAAGTTGGTACTAAATATCACCGCTGATTTCCAAACATTGTTTTTAGTGATGCAAAATGATAAGGAATGGTGTGAATAGTCTGTGAGAGCATATGAAATAGTTCAAATGAGGTTTGAAATGAGTTCGAAGATGTGCAAAAGAGTTCGAAAATTGTTCAAAGTTGTTCAAAGGTGTTCAAAGGTGTTCAAAGTTGTTCAAAGTTGTTCAAAGTGACTTTGAGGAGGTTCGAAGATGTCAGAGTAATGTTGAGATATGTCGAGAAGTGAATATAACAAATAGGAAGCATTTGTCGAAATGCGATAGGTGATGTGCAATAAAATGAGGAGCGAACATGATAGTTTGAGGAAGTTTGCAATATTTCGCTGAACTTAGAGAACTGCTCTTTTAAATCTGATGATAGTGGAGAGAAGTAACTTATTCTCTGTTCCCTGTTGCTTTTCTGTCATTCTAAGTAACTAATACAAGTCTATATACAAATTGAAGAAATAGTACTAAAAAGGAAATAATAACATGTGTAAACATGAAGCAATATATCCAACAATGAGGACTTTGTAGATCATAAAACAAATGAGAAATGATAAATAATTGAAATGTACAGTGTTCCCATATAGTAAAAGTACTTATCTTTTGTTTCAATATATCATTGAAACATCTAAACACTATTATCATGTCCTAAGTCTCTCGTAGTCTCTCCTCATGTCCGGTGGTGCTCGATATGCAACAAAATGGTTTGTTCTGGATGTGCAGCATGTATCAAAAGGGTTTTAGGATGGGTATATGGCAGCTGATGTCATTTGAAGTGCTGCGAAGTGGTTCAAAATGTCACAAAATAGTTTGAAATCATCTGAAATAGTGTGAAATAGTTCAAAAAAGATTCGAAGTCAATTTTGTGGTGTTCATAGTGGTTCAGAGCATTTGTCATAGTGTATCAATATGATTGGAAAGCTTCTCCAGACCTTAGAGCATGCAGTGGACCTATTACTGGTATTAGGCTGAGCGAGCAAAGCAAGCGAATGCCATGACAAAGGCATGGGTCATAAGCTCATCTATTACATATGTTACAGACATTTTGTGGGAGTGATGGCAGGCTAAATGGGGGAATTTTTCAGCTAAGCATGGTGATGATTGATGGGATGATGCACATAACATATGCTATGGTCATTTTGTGGGAATGATGGGAGTGATGGTTGATGGGATTATTTAAAATTTGTCAGGCTTGGTCAGAGCTGTGCAAAATTTGTCAGCCTTAGTCAGAGCTAACTAAAAATTTAGTCATATAGCTGGGCTTCAAAATGTGGTCATCACATATGTAGAGGTGAGCTGCATGGAGTATGGCTGAGTTTGAAGTGGAGTTTGAAGCTTCGCAAGTGAGCTGAGTGTGGAGAGGAGTGTGGGGGAGTGTGAGAGGAGTGTGAGGGGATGTGAGGGGGTGGGCAGGAGGGGGATGGAGAAGAGGTGTGAGGGGGTGTAAGGGGGTGGGAGGGGGTGGGAATAGAGAAGAGGTACATATGAGGGGTGGGGAGGGGGTATGAGGGGGTGTAGAGGGGGGAGGGGGACATGGGAGAGTGAGAGGGGGGTGGGGAGGGGAAAGGGTGAGGTGGGGGTAGTAATGAAGAAGAGGGAGATGGGGAGGGGGATGGGGAAGGGAGAGAGGGGGAGGGGGATGGGGTAGGTGGGGATGGGAATGGGGGAGATGGGGAGGGTGATGGTGATAGTGAGGGGTAGGCAGGATGGGGATGGGGTAGGTGGGGATGGGGATTGGGAGGATGAAGAAGGGGGAGGGGATGGGGAGATGGGGATAGGGATAAACACCACAACCTCCCCACATTGACTTAGGGCCAATGGTCCCAAGTCAACTGAAGAGTTGTGTACTACTGTATCTAAAAGTCAACTAAAGAGTTGTGTGACCATGAACCACCAACTGAAAAGTTGAGTAACTGTAGTGGGATTAAGCATTGTGTTATATATACATGAGCTGGCATGGGTCATAAGCTCATCAGGTCAAATGGCACAACCACTCCTGACTCATCTGTTTGCATGCCAAAAATTAATAATGTGTCTACATGTGAGTCATGTGTATGGGTGGTGGAAGGTTGCCAGATGGACTGGAGCTCAATGTCTGTGAAGAGGATGGACATGCTGGGTGTGTGAACCAAGGAATGGGAGGATGAATTGTGTAATGTATGTGCAGTCTGCCAAAAGAGGCAGATGAGGATGACAAAAAGAGTGCTTCCAAAGAGTGCTCTGAGGATGGAAAGTAACATGTGGTTGAGCAACATTGGGGAAACAAGCATTGAGAATGGTGCATGACAAGCAGAGTAGTTGGTATTTGGCAATAAAGTTTGTCTCATGGCTCGAGTCCAGATCTCGATCAGGATGATCGAGCATAAGAAGGGGATACTGTTATGAGAGCAAAATTAACATTTTATATTATCTTATCTAATCATATCAGATCATCTTAGTAGATTACATACAGCATGGTTAGAGGCAGGCACTGTGCAACAGCATGGCAAGGGAGGCTTACTAGTCCAACACATGGGGTAAGCATGGCCAAACCTCGTGGATGCAGCATGTATAGTAGTATATAAGATGCAATATTATACCAAGAGACTCTAGTTGAGTTCTCTTAAGATTCCACCATAACAAGTGTAAACACTTGAGACTGCAAGACAACCTTTCTATCAAATGATGACTTCTTGTGAGAGCCCACCTAGCAGTCTACTCAGTATAACTTCGGTTGAAGTAGTGGTTGCAATTGGTGTTGCCTTAACAAAGTTTCATTTCTATGTTTCAGCTCAAGCCCCAACCTCCAAGGTTTGAAAAGAGTCAACATCATATAGCAGTAGTACTCTCAGTCACCCTGATCTGGGTGTGGTAATGTGGCACTTAAGAAGTTTGAAATACAAGGTTTCAAAGACAAGGAGCAGCAATGGGTCCCATGGGTATCTGCCAGGGGATGTGCATCCAGGAAGGAGAGCAATGAGTTTTTGGAACACTGAGAATCACCTTTGCTGTCTGCTACATATTTGCCATTGTAGTCTGAGGCACTATCTGATGCAAACTCCATGTCTGGTGCACTTCTTACCTGTAGAGATCTTTTCATGGTCACATCTTGCAACCCAATCATAAAGACACATGGATTCAATTTTTTTAGAATAAAATACATAATCAAGAACTGGTGAGAGACTGACAAGTTGGCCTTTAACCTTGCAAACTGCAACTTTATCTGGCATAAGATTGCTCTTCTCAGGTGAATTGGTATGTACCCAGGGCCCTCGACATTCTTGAACAAAAGATTTACAGTAAAACAGAGGAGATTTATGGCTCTTATAGTAATCCAGATTGTTAAGCATGTACAGACAGATCATAGGAGAACCCATTTTCATTTTAGCATGGAGTGAGTTAACAATCTTTGTTATCAACTTTGAGCTTTTTTTCTCCTTGTATCTGAACCACTGACCATCTCAGCATTTTTCTCATATATTGACCAAACAGTATCAAATACTACATGTGCAGAGGAAGCTTTGTGACATAGTTTGATATGTACAAGAGCACACCTTTGATTGCCATGCAAGAATGTAGACTGGTGATGTCAGTGTTACATCAAAATAAGTAGGTGACAGCATATGTGAATGTGTTGAGCCAAGATTCATGATTCTTCATGTTCATCCTACCAGTCTCCTCATCAACTTTAGTCTCACAATATATTGGACAGGGTAATCTTGCCCTACATCTGCCCCAGACATTGTCAAGACAATCTTTGAATGGGTGAGCTTTGTTTTGCAAACCATCCTTGTTTTTATTGGAAGTGCACTTGTGAACAATCAATTTTAGAAGCAAATCATCTGCTGTCACTCTAAAGTGGGTCCACCAAGATGTTAATGCATTTCAATGCTCACAAGTTCTGCTGTTATCTTTCAAATAGCACAAAGGTGGGCTTTCTGGCATGGTTTCTGTTGGGTCACAGTAATTTGGAAGATCAGATGTGGTTTCAAAGCAATCTTCCACTTTATCCTTTGTTTCCATCATGAATTCTCCTGCATGTACACTCTCTAGGTATTGAATCAGGCTTTTCCTAAATTCAGAACTGAGATCTAGTATCTTACAGCATATCTCATCTGGTGATAGTTTTCCTTTGATCCAGAGCAGCATGTGCAAGTGCAGTGACAGGTGCCCTTGCTGTTCAACAGTACCATAATATGCAGATGTTTCTCCATAGAGACTGCAGTGGTCTGCCTCTACTCCTAGAACATGCTTGATAAACATCTTGACCATGAAGTCAAAGAACTGGGTACTCATGACTGGATTGTTTGCAATAAGGTGATATTGCTTATTCTGTGGCCAGAAGATATCAACATTAAAATGTTCTTTGTTATCTGCAAAATGTAGGCATAAAGGATGCTTATTATCAGCAGTCAACAATGTAATGTACCAAAGAGGAGCTCCCATGTTGGCAATAAGTGACCAAATTTTGCTGCACATGTATTTCTTACTCATAGTTGACTCACTCACTTTACTGTTGATGTGATCAAGGTCATTGATGAGTTGGAAGCAGGCAGCCTCTTCATCTGATGTAGGTTTTACCATTTCTCCATGAGCCATCTTCATTGGTTAGCACCATTTGGTCTATACTGAGCAGGTGGCTAGTGATGTCATCAAAGTTGGATTTTTCTGCCAAAAAAAAGCTGCTGTTGTTGATTTTTTTACTTGCTTATGGCTGAAAGTGACAAAAGGAGAGGAAATATCATGTTGGAAATGTTTGTCATGGTGCATCAATAACATCCACTTATGTAACTTATATGTCCATTGACCCAATACCTTCAAGGCCATAAGGGAACAGCCAGAGAACATCTGTGGATACAGATTCAGGTTGTTACAGATTGATAAAGCAGTTTCACTATGCAAGACCCCTAATGCACTGCCACAGTTATTCCAATGCCTCAAAGCAATTCACTTCAGTTCCTTGACAGATTTGGTTGTCATCTGATCACTAGTTAGCCTGTGTACCAAAAATAGACAATCACCCTCAAGAACTCCATCATCAACAGTGTTGTTGAACACACTGGTACCTTCTTCTATCTTGTTTGATTCTGAATAATGATACTCAACTGAAACAGGAGGTGAGTCTTTTGGGTACCTATTTAATTCATCATAAGATATTTTCAAGGTCTGCATAATCCACATGATTTAATTTTGGCCATTCCAGTGTTTGTGTGACATGATTCCATCTAATCAGCAATGGTGTGCATTCAAATTTCTTCTCAGTTGGCTTGCAAGGGCCAGTGAATAATATAGCCAAAACTTCATCCAGGTCTTCTACAGGGGGAGGAAGGCGATGATACACCTTTGGTACAGGCAGCTCAAACACGATGACATGCAAAGCCATTTTCCTCAAACCTGATGATCCTATGCAAACAAAACAACTATTTACTCTAACATGAGCTATGAGCAGCTTCTCCACAAATCTAAGGCTGGATAACTATTCTAGGACTTCACCAATCCAGAGGCCTTTCGCTAAAGCATGCAGTGGAACCACATTCTTTTCGATGTGTTTATGACAACCATTGCAAATGTGATTGCACTTATAATCAAGCACTGGTCCCTTAAACTTGTGGATGGAATCCAAAGGTTTCCAAAATTCTACCCTGGTGACACCAGCAGCCTCCAATACACTAAGCTGGTTCTTCACAGCCTTCAATTTTATGAGCTCAGAAACAGGAGTTAGATACCCACAAACTGCACAGCCCACTTCTTCAGACATTTTGGGTGTGGAGTCCTCACAAAAGCCCTGGATAACATTGTAGATCAGGGGAAGGTTGGTAGGGCTGAGGGAAAAGTCACTTCCATCATTTACATCATCAGCTTCAACACTGACTGTTGGATCATTGATATGTATGTAAGATGGTCTGTGTGATTGTCAGAGGTTTAGCCTGATTGGTCATAGATGTCTTGGTTAGTGGCGCATCCCCAAATCCTGAAGTTGCTTTCACCTTTTTTCCAGACATATGATAAATCATACTTGCCACTCTCTTTTTTGCCATCAAATTGAAGATATCCAGGGTGTATGTTACTGATGACGTTGTTGTCCCCTGAAGCTTCACAGGTGTCATGCACATTGTGCTGAGTGTCTTTTATTTTTTGCTGATGTTTCTGATTCTTTACTGTCATGGACTCTAGGGTTATAAAGTCAATGATATATAATTTACACAATTCACAAATATGGCCTTCAAACAGCTTAAGCATCTCTTGCTTTGGGACATGAGAGGAGGCCTGAATCTGATGGATCTTAGCAATTTGGAATAGAGTCTGTAATTTTAAATGTGGTACAATTAGATTAAAAGGAACTTTAGCATATACATACTGATCCACTACTGGATAAAGCTTATGAAGGGAATCAGATGTGACATTGTCTACAAAGTTGAATGATTGATCAGGTCTGGATGCAATGTCTGAGAGAAAATATGGCATGATACTCATGAAGCAGAACACATGCAGCCTTTCACCACCAAAATAGTTGATACATTGACTACCGTAGTTGCTAGGTCCTTTACTCAAGTTCATTGTATGCTTCTCCTGGAAATCAGGGTGATATAGTGCAGACAATGATGGAAACCTCACACCAATAAATGTCAAGATAGAAAGCAAACAAACTAGCTATGAGAATGGTAGATGCTCATGCAAATAGGAGTGCAAGGTGGACATGCTACCATGGGAATACTTGTTAGCAGACATAAGATTAATCAGATGAGGGCAGAACATAAATGGTTGGATGAGAAGTTTAGACAGTCGATCCAGGAAATCATGCCTGAACATGATGAAATGGAAAATATGTAAACAGCAATGTGAGAAAGTAGGCTAGGCTCATGGAGTGGGATGGTATGGATCCCCTGAATTAAATCAAGGAGGTTGGCACAAAAATGCCAAAGAAAGCTATACTGTTGTAATCCAATAATCTATCCCAGCACTCTATGCCACTTTTGAATAGAAAGCAGAACAACATGGCTGAAGGTTCAAGTGAAGCACTTGATCACTCTATCTATAAGATAAGGAATTTTGCCAATCAAAATTGGCATGTAAGATTCGTAGTCATTCAGCCCATCAGGCAACAAAGACAATGAAGACAACCATATATCCACAGACATGTTGTAATATAGCAGGGGTGCAGAGACAAGGGCCTCTGGTAAGGCAGCAGGACAGGGACAGAGACATGTGTAGAAACATGCATTGGGACATGCATTGGGACAGGGACATGTGTTACCACACACATTAGGACAGGGACATGCACATGTTGGGACAGGGACATGTGTTATTGCACACAACTGCATAGAGAGTATATGCAGGTGAATCATCCTATGTTATACAACCAAGAATTAGTGGAAAATGAAACAAAAATGAAAATGGTAATGTACTTGAGATAGTGAAAACCCCATGGAACTGACCAATTGGGAGAAACACAAATATGTGTTCTTATGCACATTGACATGTGAAGTCAGATTGTATCAGGACAAAGAAGATCACACAAGATCAATACAAGATAAAGAGAGAAAAACAAGAATTACACACTTGAGACATGAAAAATCCATGAAACTAAGAGATCACATGGGATCTAGCTGATCCAACAGAACAGAAAAGCTGTTGACTGCTGATAGGTATGTTCATGGAAATGGGTCAGGCAGTCTGCCTGACCCATGAATGAAGACAGGACGGCCAGAATATTACATACCTTCGCCTTCGACAGTATCCCGTGATGTTCGAATGGTTTTTGTGCACACGCGGCAGAGGATTGCGAACATGTTGCAGGTAAGTGGACATTTCTTTGGGCCCCACTTTGAACGACACTGAGGGGATACAGACATATGATGGCGAACTGAACTTTGCAACCGACGTGTGGACATCCCCAAACCACAAGGCATTTGTAGTGCTTACAGTTCACCTTGAGCGAAATGGTACGCTGCTATGCCTCGTATTAAATATTGTTGAAGTTGCACAAGTATGGACCTACCATGGTTAGAAGTTGCTGTTCACTGATGAGCCCCATTCCATAGTCTCACTCTGGACTTAACTTGGCAACAGCATTCGCAAAGATCCTACAGGAATTTGGAATAGCAGACAAGGTGAGGATCAAACCAAAACTGAGGAAGAAATGCCTCACCTCCAACAAATTCTGAGTATTACATGCGATAATGCATCGTGTAATAATGTCATGATAGCCAAGCTTGCGAAAATTCTTCCCTCCTTCTCCGAGGTTGGCCACACATGGTGCTTCCTGCACATTGTCAATCTTGTGGCAAAATCTATAATAAAACAGTTTGACGTACAGAAAACGCGAGAAGATCAACACCTGGACGATGCAGAACAAGAACTTTGGGGCGACGTGGCTGAGTGAGAATTGCAGGACCTGGCCAGGGATGTGGACCTCGAAGAATGACAATCTATAGATGCTATGGCACAACGTCAGATCGACAGCGAGACAGGTGACACGGACATGGAAATGGAGACAGATGATGACGTAGAAGGATGGATCGATGAGATGATGTTGCTTTCCCCCACTGAGCGTGAGCAAGTCGAGGGAGATATTCACCCAGTCAAACTCGTTCTGGTAAAGGTGAGATACCAATTGTGCAGGGAGGATGTTACTTACAGGAATTGGAAGCTTCGGAAAATTGCTTTCAAAGTCATCAACTCATCAACAATTGTCTTGCCTGCTTGGCGAAAACTGCTCCAGGAACTCAAAGCATCAGATAGGATTATGCCTCACGATGTGACAACGCGCTGGAACTCAACCTATGATATGTTGAAGTTCGTGCTCGAGTACCGCAAGGCAATCGACATCCTGACGGCAGACAGGCAGAACGAGCTCCGAAACTATGAGTTGAGCGAACGGGAATGGACGATTGCAGCGCAGTTGAGTGATGTCCTCAAGGTAAGTGATGTAAGCGATCCACGGATCGCTGACTCATCATCAACGTAACGCCATCTGCACAGGTCTTGAAAGACACGACATTGTTCTTCTCTCGCTCAACGCCCAACCTCGCTACCGTTATTCCGGCCATGGATTTCATCAACGACAAGCTTACTGCACACGCACATGATTGGAGCCTCTCCCCAGCCATCAAGGCCTCTCTGGAACTTGGAAAGAAGACTCTGAACCGATACTACTCGCTCACAGATTCGTCTGAGGTGTACCGTGTCGCTATGGGTCTGTAACTCAAGTTTCCTCTAACAAACCTTTCCTAATTCCATCCAAAATCAGTTCTGCACCCTCGTCATAAACTCTCATACTTTAGAACAGCCAGCTGGGAAGAAGAATGGATTGAAACAGCAAAAGAAATGGTACGTGATGTGTTTGAGCGATCTTACAAACAGGAAGAGGCTTGTGTGGAAGAAAGACCGACTCTGGCAACGTCAAATGCAGCATCGAAGGTGCATGCTCCTTGTTCTCCCAAGAACTAAGCTAACGTCTGCAGGCAGGCGTCATCAAAGCCGAAAAACATGTTCGACGACCTTCCGTCACTCAGCGCCCCCACGCAGAAGGAATTGCAGGACGAGCTTGACCGGTACCTCAGCACCGACCCAGAAATGGTAGAGGGAGTCCTTATGTGATGGCACGAGCACCGGGGAATGTACCCGTGCCTCTCGCATATGGCGTTGGATTACTTGATGATCCCCGGTGGGCCGTCATTTTCTTTTGATACATGATCATCAACTCAACTATCTATTTCAGCTACATCTGTCGACATCGAGTGTATCTTCAGCCGCGGCCGCCTCGTTTTATCCCACGTCCATAGCCAGCTCTCATCGCAGTCCACCCGGGCACTTCTGTGCTTAGGCTCATGGAGTCTGCTGGGTCTGGTCAAGGACAGTGATGTTTTGGCAGTTACAGTCCTCCAGGAGGTTGAAGGGGATGATGAGCCTGAGCTCGAGGATGGCTGGGACAGTATATTAGTTTAATATATTCTTAATGCATACTTTTCGACTCGACCTGTCTATGTGGACCTGTACCCGCATGACCCGTAGCTCATGACCCATGGGTTATGGGTACGGGTAGCCATGGGTACGGGTACAGGTAACCCAAAAACTACCTGTGGGTTACCCGTGCCACTGCCTACAGGCAGATGGGTAGCAGCACAAGGATGCATAAGCAGGCAAAAAGCAAATGAAACATTCTCATCTGTGGTGATGAAAATGGAGGGACAAACTTTAATGTGAGTCATTTTAAATAGAATATAAACAAATACCAACTGATTACATATGGTATGAATCTAATAATAATCTTCAGCATTTGCTGCAATGATAGATTAGAATTCTCCCATGCTACCTCAGTTGGAAAGGATGAAGGGATATAACCTCATTCTATAAATAGAACTTGGAACATGTATGCCGATGTATTGTATCTAAATCATAAATTAAACACAATACTACCTGTGAGTTGTTTGAGAACCAATTGACCCTCTACACCACCACCCTTCTTCTCTTGAAGGTGTTCATTTTGAAGCATTTTGCATGATGATTTACTAGCCAAACAATGAGACTAGAAGAGGTACCACAGGAGAATGATAGTTGAGGTGGTAGATTGAGCCATAATGCACCATCTTGATAATAAACTAGGGCCTGGTTAATCTTAATACAGGCAAACTAATGACAACTCACTTGGATCAAGGAAATATGTAAGAATAAACATATGCTGAGTAGTCCTTCAAGAATATAGCAAAATGCCTGTTGAAGACCTCAAATGTTTCTGAGCAATACTGATAAATTTCACTTCCTGCACACCAATATTGATATTAATTTATTCCAAAGTAGAGTATAATAACTTATGAGGATTTTGGAATACATGGTTGAGTCCAATTGCAATACCAATAAAAATAGAAAAAATTTGAAACAGGTTGTATCCTGCCTTTCAAGGGTTTGGAGGCCACATGCAACAGGCTTTGGAAGCAATTTAATTGATACAGTTGCCTCCAAAATATCAGTGAGTCAGGGCCAGTCTCAATGTACTTTCTGAGAGGCACTGTCTATAAAATATTACTTTGAAACCACTTCAGAACAACAAAATGAAAGTATATACTGCTTTTGTATCAAACTTTATTGTCCCAGAACTCAAGCATCACTCAATAGCACCAAAGCAATGACTTATACTATTAGCATGAGTAGCAAAGCTTGAGAACCTTGTTGCACCACCAGACTGGATCTCACATTGATCATACTCCTTTTTGAGCTCCTGTTTAAGTTGATGTTTACCATAGTTGCTATGTGAGAAGTATGTTATCAGGCATGAAATAGTTGCCATTGGCTGCAACAGATTGAGTTACAAAGCATATGAAAAGTCAACAAACTGAGTAATACCTCAGCAAAACCCTTGATTTTCAGGAATTTCTTGGACCCAAGCATTATATCCTTCATCATCAACTTGAGTTGATCACATGGATCTGAACAGTTCAAAATTCATAACCACTTCTCACAGATTAGGCATTGGCATTTCTTTACATTCCCAGTTGTATCAAAGACAATAATGGAAAAATGATATGCAGCAAACTGCAAGATAACCTACAGAAACTGTGAGGTGGAATGCCACATAGTCTGTGCATACTCACTTTGCTAATCAAACTGAACAAGTTTTGACCATCTGTTGAAAGCCCAGTTGGCATCAAACCATCAACTAGATAAGTCTGCTGCAAAGAGGTAGTAATGTGTACAGTATAGATTTCAGCACCTCCTTTACTAGACCAGCTATCAAATGACAATGTAAGATGGATAAACCCAATCAGAAAGGTGACAAGTTGCTCCACCACATTGACAGATTTAGCTATGAGATGTTGCATGAAGAAATGGGATTGGTCTGGAACAGAATATCCAGGGCATCTGAATTTTGATGAGAAATGTACTGCATGTTGGACAAAAGACTTACAATACAGCAATAAAGTCAATGAAGAAACTGCTATCCATAACCAAAAAAGCAATAGCACAACAGACAATAAACCACAGGAGGTAGTAGTCAATTATGGCCTAGCATGTGACAGTAATCTTTGTTGTATCATGCCAAGTAGCAGCCAGAGTTTGCTGAACTGGCTGAGATTCTACCATTTTCCTGGTAGTTGATGGAATTGGAGTGCTAGAAGAGGATATGGGGACTGGAATGTGGCCTTCATCTTTATTGGTAACCTCACACTTTTTATTATGCATGGGTGGTGCCAAAGTGGTGCCTGTTAATGTACTTCTCCCCAAAAGCTTATTGAAAGCTTTGGTAACCTGTTGGTACTCAGTTGGCCATTCCCACTGCAGTGTCTTTGCAAATATCATAAGTAGAAGTCAAAATTGTGCTCAGTGGTATACCTTGCAGTCCTTTGCATGAGCAAGTGCCTGAGAATGCAAGTTGTTGCCCCACTCTTCATCATATGCAATACTGTAGTAATATGGTATGAGGACACCCTTTGAGTTTGTTTCTTCACACTGAATAGCCAGGCTGAGACAAAGTGGATAGAGCTTCTTGACTGTGCAGTGGTGTTCCTGAGGAGAAATACTCTCTTTCTGTCATTCCTGTTGCTCTGCTTTACAATTGGCTGCCACAGATTGAAGGATTTGAGTTGAGAGCTGAGATTGACCATTTGTGGACACCATTTCTTGACTCAGCATGTCAATATCCATCTGAATCAAGTCTGATGATAAATTGCGAGGCAGTAACTATGCTAATCATTAGCCTGCCACAAAAAGAAAAGAAATATACAGTGAGGGACAAAACTTTTCAAATGATTTTTGAAGTTAAACTATTTCTTAAATAACTCAAGAACAACTCAACCAAACAAGTCCAAATTTGGGATAGTGGTAGAGTATCATGTGAATAATAAGTTGCAATTTGTTTTATTACATAATCTTAATTTGTTCCCATGTTATTGATATTTTACTGGCACAAGTTCATTTGAAAGATTTTGTCCCTCTGGTATGTCAGGCACATGACTTTGTTTCATCAAAGCAAATATGTAAATACAAATAAAATCATGTGACTTGGTGAAAATATGTATATATACTCTGTGTCCAACTTTCTGTCATTTCCCACACCAAATCCCCCTATATACACTCATGCGATTACTTACTCCTGCTCAACACACTCGTGTTCTTGAACTGCTTGACAAAGAGCAGTCTTGTCCTGCTATCTCCTCCATCACTGGTATAAGTGTTGGTTCTGCATCCAATATTCACTCCAAACATCATTCAACACTTTTCAAATCTGTTGGTGGCCATCTACGGAAGCTTTTACTTGCTGACATCTACAATGCCATTCACCTCATCACTTCTCAGAAGGCTGAAAATGCCACTGAGGTCACCAAAACCTTACAAGACATGACCAACACATCATTTACTGTGAAGACAGTATGAAGAGCACTCAGAGGCACTGGAATGAAGGCTATAACCAAGCAAAAATGACTTTTTCTCTCCAAGAAACATAGGAGGCTTAGGATGGACTTTGCAGAAGCACACAAAGACTAGACAGTGGAGGACTGGAAGAGGGTTAGATGGTTAGATAAGACCAAAATCAATTGTTTGGGGTCAGATGGGAAGAAATGGGTGTGGAAAAAGCCAGGAGAGAAGTTGAGTGATAGGCTGGTGCAGGGGACAGTCAAGTTTGAAGGGGGTTCTCCAATGATCTGGGGCTGTATGTTCTGGGAAGGGCCTGGATATGCAACCAAGATTAATGGGAAAATGGATGCTGACCTTTTTGTCAGCATTCTGGATGATGAACATCAAGAATCAATCAGGTATTACCAGAAAAACCCAACAGATGTTCTTTTTTAGCAGGACAATGACCCCAAACACAAGAGCAAAAAGGCCCAAAAATAACTTCAAGACAGTGGATTAGAGGTTATGCAGTGGCCCCCTCAATTAGCAGACCTTAACCCCATTGAACACCTTTGGCATCACCTCAAGATTAGACTTGGAGAGTATAATACTCCAGCATCTGGAATTGCAGAGTTGTGGGGGAGAATACAGAAGGAGTTGAATGATATTCCAGCATCTGTCTGTCAGAATCTGATAGAGAGTATGCCTAGAAGGGTTCAGGCCATGTTACAGGCAAAGGGGGGCTATACCAAGTACTAGAATATTAGAATAATATTTTATAATACCAGAGGGACAAAACCTTTCAAATGGACTTGTGCCAGTAAAATATTTATAACATGGGAACAAATTAAGATTATGTAATAAAACAAATTTCAACTTATTAGTCACAAGATACTCTACCACTATCCCAAATTTGGACTTGTTTGGTTGAGTTGTTCTTGAGTTATTTAAGAAATAGTTCAACTTCAAAAATCATTTGAAAGGTTTTGTCCCTGACTGTACTTCAACGCACCTCTGGAGCCTAACCAGCATCACCATCCCTTAACTGCTCCTCATACACTGTGAGAGTGGTCCAATATTGCAACCATTTCATTGCATCATCTTCATTTCATTGCAAACTGAACACCATCGACATGACATCTTTAACTTACCCATGGGAGAAGCCTGGGTCTCGCAGGAATTGAAACATGCATCTTAGGAATATGCAAGTGCGCTAGTGGCATGTCTACCCTCAAGAATCTCATTATAAAGAGGAAAGGATTGGCTGCACCATTTCTTATCTTTGGAATGAGCTGACCTCCAAATCAGCTATTAGATACTAGTGCATACAAATTTTAGAATACATGCTGCAATGTGGGCATCCCAAATATCATCGGGAACAGTTACCCTGTGTCAGGCTTCATCCCAGAACCAGCCTGACTACCCTTCAAGGTGCTGAATAGCAAGAAACTCAGATCTGAGCTCAAAGCATATGTTAACAAGAAAAGATATCAAAATATGGATATGTATGTGTACCTTGTCCCAATGGCCATTGCATTTCTTCATGTCCTTCTTCATACCACCCAATACAAGCAAGTTCTGAGTTATGCAGTGTGAGTTCTGCAGTAGTTCAAACACAGCCTTTCCAAGCATTATCTCCTTGGTTTCTGGCTGCCTGCTGTTCAGTGAAAACTCTGGTGAGTTCTCAGCACTCCATTTTGTCTGCTCAGGAGGTTTTGGTGGGGGCTTGGGTTTCTGCTGTTTGGTGCTAGGCAGTTGCTGTTTGGTTTGGCTCCTTTCCCTAAAACTTTAAGCTTTAAAGAGGGAGTAAATGGTAGGTTCTCTTGACTGATAGGCATAGTAGGTTACAATGTTGAAAACAAGTGGAAGGGGGGGGGGGGGGGGGGCAGGACATGACAAGGACAAGAATGGCATGATTGTAAGGGGAAAGGAAGGTGCCCCAGGCATCTGGGCAATTTTCTGCATTTGTCCCATATTTTCTTATATTTTATTTTACTCCATTCTGCCTTTTCTATGATTTTCTATGATTTTATTCTTATTTTATAATTATATTTTGGCTTTGTCCATGTTGGTACATGTTGACAGTTCTATTCTTAAATGCAGGACCCCTTCTAAATGTTTACTCATCAAGGTGATGTCATCCCACAGCCTGATCTGTCTATTTCCACCTATTTGCTATTTTTAGCTTACTATTTGATTTTCGGCTCTATCACATATACTGGGCATCGACAGATGGGTCCTTAGAGTTTTCTCTTTGTATTCTCCTCTGTTAGGTGCACCTGAAGTGTTTATATTATGTAGTATAATGTTAACTTTGAATTCCCCTGTTAGCTCACTATTAAGAGAGGCTTTGAATCTGTCCCAAAGTCAAAATTAGGCAAATTGGCTGTTTTCTAGTGCTGGGTCTAGAACTCAGCTGTATTATACCAGGCTGTATTATACTGGGATCATACATATTATACATCTGAGGTCCCAGAACCTCAGTATAATATGTATTAAAGAACTAAAATTGCAAAAAAAATCAGAATGAAATAAGTAAGTTGTCTATTAGTATCATAGCACTCTATTGGTGACACTAACAGGAAAATGAGTTGCAAACTTTTAAATGGCTTTGTTGCACTCTGATTGGCTTCAATAGGTTATGATTTTCCTTTCTCAGAACCTTCCCTGTCAAGATGTCACATCAAAGTTACAGTAATGATTGATAAAGATTACTATTCTGCTCTCACAGATGCCACTAGACTATTCTCATCTGTGGCTGGGTCCAACTACAGAGTGGATGTTCAGAAGAACAGACAAGACCATCAGGATTTGACTGTGCCCAATGATAACAACTTCAGCAGCTGGTCACCTTCACCTCCCCAATGGTAAGTTCATGTTCTTGCACACCACCTTGATACTCATCATTTTTTTACCCTCAGGAACCACTAGTGATGGAAAAGTTTGGTTTAGTCCAGTTCAGAGGAGATTTTTGCTGAACCAAATACCGGACTGAGGGTTCAGTTTAGCACATTGCCTGAACCATGAACAAAACTGATGGTTCTGGTTCAACAACAGTTTGGTTCCAGTTCAGAGGCATCTGAACCAAGAACCAAACTTACTCAACAAAAGAAATCATTTTTTTGGAAGGAAGAGACTGAAAATAATATTTATGATCTGGATGCAAATTGAATAGCACAATAGTCTCAAAGTTAATATTATACTACATAACACAGACACCTCAGGCACACCTAACAAAGGGGAATCCAAAGAGAAAACTCTAAGGACCCATCTGTTGATGCCCAGTATATGGGAGACCTGAAAATCAAATGATAGTCTAAAAATAGAAAAAGACAGAGATAGGCTGATTGAAGTGATAGAGTGACATCATATGAGCAGGTAGGTATCTAAAAAGGGCTCCACCTCTGAAAGTGAAACTGTCAATATGGGGGAAATGGAAAAATAATTATAAAATGGAGATATAATCATAAAAAATCATAGAAAATGTAGAATAGGGTAAAATAAGATGGACTTGCCAATGGGCTTGTGTCATAAAACCTTGGTATGTAAGCAGAAGTCACAGGTGTGGCAATACTGACCAACAAGTAGTGACATCTGAACCCACCAGTAAATTTGTGATATAAGTTCCAATGTCTTCCAGCATCTGGGGTGGCCAGCAATCAGTGAATTGTGGTGTTGGGAGATTATTTGTCATTGAAGCTGAGGGTGATTGGGGACATAGATGCAATCACAGAAGTACAAGAGGTTGTCCTTTTCCACCCACTCTGCAGCATAAAGTGAAAGGGTAAACCCCTTCCCCAGTTTCTCTACAACTAGGGCAACAGCATCCTTGTGTAAACTGCTACAGTTCACATGACAAATGTCACATAGGATGTTCCACTTCTCACCCTCTGGTGTAAAGGGACTAGGAGGTGTCCCAAGGGTCTTAGAAATTTTCTATATTCATCCCACAACTTTTTACATTTTATTTCACTCTGTTCTTCAATTTCTATGATTTTATTCCTATTTTATGATTATTTTCCCATTTCCCCACCTTTGTACATGTTGACAGTTCTATTTTCAGAGGCAGGACCCCTTCTGGATGTTTACACATCAAGGTGACATCATTCCACAGCTTGATCTGCCCATTTCCACCCTTTTGCTATTTTTAGCCTACTATTTGATTTTCAAGTCTATCACATATACTGGGCATCGACAGATGGGTCCATAGAGTTTTCTCTTCAGATTCCCCTTCATTAGCTCATTATTAAGTGAGGCTTGAGGTTGCTCTTACATATATCTTCTTTGCAATGACATCCCTTTTTGTGTTTGCCCTTGGTTCTTCCTGTGCAGAGACACCTTGGTGGCTAAAATCTTCTTGACTGCATCTTGGAGCCTGTGCTGAAAGTCCCTCCACTCCCATGTCCTCATCCAGGTTGTACACTCCAATGAAGTTGTGCAAGGCACAAAGTGCAGAAATAATTTTTGTTTGGTTTTAAGATTTCTCCTTTGTAAGGTATCATGAGTGCATCACAAGTTGAAAACCCAGCATCCACCAAAAAGTATGTTCTTGGTGAGATGGCAAGTGACTCCCACTGTGCATTGTCAAATACATGCCCATCTGCAGCACTGCCTTTCCAACTGGGAAGAATATAACAAAACTGCATGTCAAAAGTACATGGAGCAAGAACATTCTGTGAGAGGCTGCCTGTATGATTGCGATAGTGGGCAACAGTACCATTAGGAACAAATGCATCAATATGAGTGCCATCAATTGCTCCATGACAGAAAGGATACAACTTTGGATTGGCCCAAATCTCTGGTGGTGGAGTCTAATCTTTTAGTGGGAGTTTGACATAGTGGTTATAAAATGGCCCTGAGACAATCATGTCCAGGATGCAGTGGATTATTCTATAGATGTAAGTATTCATCTTTAGTATAAGATATACTGACTTACTTCAATATTGTATCAGGGCTGTGCTGAATGCATTCCTGCAAATTATGCATTGTGCCATCTGTTTTTCACAGGTGAAAACATATTGCTACATGTTCCTCTGCAGAAATATGCCTGGAGTGCTTCAGATCTGCATGCAATTCTAATTCATGCACAAGCTTGTGGAAGACATGCTTTAGCATAGCAAGTGCATCATAGAAGCAAACAGGATGGCCTGTCAGAACCTCTCTCAACCATGCCATCCCAGTGAGAACTAAAGTATTCATAGGAGTGGGGAACAGTGAAGATGCCAAGTGACTAGCGGCAGCAGTTGCCATGAGTGTTATGAGCTGTTTTTTGTGCTCCTTTTTACTATTTAGGCAGGCTTGTACAGCCCTTGCCTTTTGGAAGCAGTAGAGCCCATTGTTGAAATTAAACTCCGAGATGGTATGCTGCATACATGAGGCAATGCATGCAGCATACACATGTTACTGTGCATACATGTGGTAAACACATTCCTGAGTCATGTGACACCCTTATTATTATGTATATAAGGAGAACCTGTACCATAGTAGATATACAGTGTTCTTACCTCTGCTAAACCCTAGCTCTAAGACTTACTAAACCTCAGATAGGTTATAAGGAATGTGTTGTCTCTTCCTCTGTGCAGCATAGATAGTCTGCTCCAACAATCGCAAGGCGTAAGCGAGCGAAATTGTTGAAGCAGCTGTAAATGGGATGTGTGACGGAAGTGTGACTCGAGCGCCACCGATTTGTTTCGAAATTGGGCAGTTTTGAAAACATTTGGTTTTGAAACCGGAGCCGCCGAACGGGACCTGAAATTCTCGGTTTCACATGAGCTTCGAGCATCACATCGACCACATACGAAACAAGTTTCTAGCTTCCTATAGCGACTTTTTTCAGAATATCACAATTTCTGAACCTTTTACTGATATTCATTGAAACACACCGTGGATTACGCTTGTTCATACGTGCGGGTCTGATTTGAAGCTATTGCTCTCACATGCGCCTTTTGGCTTCAGATGGTTGACGGTTCCGGAATTTAGCGACAGAGGATGGCCATTTATGCTTACTCACTGCGGTAAACAATCAGCATCAGGGCTACACCAAACGAAAATAATGGATCTCGAAGCTCAAGCGCTCACGTTTCAAACTGCTGTCAAGCATAAGAACTAGCGCTTTTCTTCGCCACGAGTCAACCGCACGTCACGGTGCGAAACTCGTCCTCGTGCGTTCGAGTACGCAGCAGCCCACAAACGGTGACGAACCTTCGAAGGAAGGCTATGCGTACACTCCAAAGTCTCATGCTTCGTGCCTTTGATTAGATTTCCTACGCGTTCATATCTAGTCTACGTGCCTCAGCTGGTGTTCTCCGATCCGTCGCCTCTGAAGACCCGGTTTGTCTCCCAACTGCGTTGTTGGGGCGAACCCTGATTTTTTTTCTGCGGCCAGTGCCGAAGGCGACCGTCGCACGTCAAACTTATCTTCTTGCCATGCCATTGCCGCTTTATTTGATTCCATATACTTATTTGGTGGCGTTCGTTGGCCCTTCTATGGGACCCGAATTGAGCCAAAAAAATCTTATTTGGACGCGATTTATGACTTCTCGTAGTATAGGGTCAAGCTGTGACAAGGTCATCTGCCATTACTTCTTGTCGGCTTCTGGGAAGGCGACGTACTCTTCCAAGCCTAGTTCATCCAACAGACACTTCTTTCATGGATATAAAAGAAATTTTTCTACGATCGCAATACGTTGATTGGCTGACAGAGCTCCACTTTGGAGTTGCAGATATGCTCTAACGTCACGTATGCAGTTCGAACTCTATGACCAATTAGGCTTGACCCCTCCCAGGCTGAAGGCCGCAGATTAGTTTTCAACTTTGCGGTGTTTTGCGGCTGCCTCGAAGGAACAGGCTATAAATATTCACACGCTTTAAATTTCGGGTGAGTGCGCATCATTTTCATGCGATTGTACTACATAGTAAACAACCCCCGGTCAGTGATCACCACGATGAATTCGGACTCCGGAGGCTAGTAATTAACTGACCATTACAACTGGTTCGTGGTTTTTACCCCAAACCACCTAATATTCCCGTTCTTTGCCTCATTGCTAGTGCAGAGCGACCGCCCGGAGACTCGGAACCAAATGCTAGCAAGAATCGCAAGACTAGGGTCGAGTTCTTTGCCGACTCTGCTCCATCAGTCCTTGTCCTGATGGCGATATCATAAGTAAACCCATGATATCAAGTTCCATTCAGCATGTTTCGATGATGATCGAAGGACGTCACTGCCATTATTAATATTAATAGAAAACGAGTGTTCGAGCTGATGATACATATATGGCTGCTCCGCTGTTTTTATTCCTCATCTCGTCATTTCTGTTACTCTTCAACAGGTTTCGACATTTCATCTGTCAGACAGTCTGGCCATGCTTTACCCACAATCCTTCACTTATCTTTCTTCAAATACGAGCGTGAAACCCCAGAAGGTGAATCTCTCTAGTCTGAACATCCAGCCATCCACATCCGCCAGCACCGCAGATATCATCCCGTACCCGATCTTCATCCTGACATGCAGCTCTCTCTGCATCTCAACAATGGCGCTAGTCTTCAGCGCCATCATATTGGACATCTCCCCGCTGCTCTGCATCTTCATTCCCGCATTCGCCCTAACCATTTTCTATCACGTCGTCGTGGCCATCACCTCCAGAACTGAGCTGCCTGACTCTCGGCGTCTCTTCTGCTACACCAACGTCATATCCGGGTGCGCGCTGAGTGTCCTGTGGATTGCTGCATCCGGGATCGCAGTCGCCATCAATGTTCTCATTGATATGGGAAGACTGAACACAGGCAAAGGATCATGGAACGCGATCATTCCGTGCATCTGCTCCTTCCTCGAGGTTATTATCATGGGCTTCATTGCTTTTCTCACACAGAAAGAGCGTAAGCGGATACTATATTCGGATGAGTGGAAGTGGCGGGCTGGTGCAGAATCAGCTCCATCGTCCGCATCGTCAGCGTCACAACGGAGGTGGGCATTTTACGCCGCCGCCCGCTCTTGCATAATCATCTAATGCGGTTGATATGTAGTGTCCCAAAATAAATTGAGAACATAAACCATCGTTGTCGACGTCAATACCGCTTTCTTTCACACAGCCGGGTTCCTACATCGTGGCCAGTTCTGTATGATTCTGCATGCGTCCAGCAGTAAAACTACTCCTTAGCTCGATTGATGAATATCTTTAATCATTAACAACTTTTGTACGGTAGTGATTGTACCAAAAGGTAACTTATCCATGGACCTGCAGGTCTCCGATCTTGTCCTCATCGCCTTCGCTCCCCTCTGCATTAGCGTTTAACACCTCGGTGTCCTGAGCTGATCCAGATCCAGCCTCATTACTAGTCTCCCCTACTGCCATGTCACTAACTCGCCCTTCATTCTCCATACTTTTGTCCTTGACTATGCCTACCTCATCCCCCAACAGGACAGGCACGCCTGAAGTGAACGACTCCGTCAACGAACTGACGGTCGTGACAGCCATATCCAAAACGGCCTCGACCCTTTTTCTCAATGCCTCGTTCGAACTTGATACACTCTGCACAACAGAAATGAGAAACGAATCAAAGATCATGAATGGATCAGAAATGATCAAACGAATCAGAAATCACAGGACATATCAAACAAAGCAACAAAAGAAAAGGCAAGTATAATATAAATCAGAACATACCAGTGACAGAAGATTGATCCTCGCATCCGCCTCATCCAGTCTCACGATCAATGACGGATCGTGCTGCTCGTCCTCGCCCTGCTCAAGCTCATGTGCGTCTTCCTCTGGCATATGAAGCTCGACCTCCCCAAAGTGCGCCTCAAGGAACATTGCAAGTCGTTGTATGCGCATCACAGAGGAAGCTCCACTATCCTTGTCCGCATGTGGGTGCGCATGGTTATGAGAATGTGAGTGGGGCTGCGTAGTGACTGTTCATAGCCATCAGTAGTGGTTGGTAAGATGAACAGACAAAAAAGACAGATGTATACACAGGGATCAAAAAATGATGCGAGCAACATACGTTTGACAGAGGCAGGACTCTTATCAACCCCCGTGATGAGGGCCAACGTCGAATCCGCAATCATATCATTGCTCGCGCTCGAATCCCACTCCAACGTCAGCTCATGCTCGTTTGTATGCTTCACATCCACAGCGCTCATCACCTGCACAACAACAATAAGCCTTAAGCAACTGTAAACCCAGATACGCACCCGCATTGTTGGCACCCCGTCCTTATCTAGCCCCTCCTCGACGCTCCCAAACATGCCCTCCAGATGCCAGCGCACCAGCTCCCACCCCACGCCTAAAGTGATCCTCTGCCGTTGTGTGACCGTACACGTCGACAGTCCCGCAAAGTCGCGAAGATCGCGTGGGTCAAGGAGCGTGTATGAGTAATCTTTCGCGACGAGCAGCCCAGACAGCATGTCATTTGGCTGGGGGTGTTTTTCTGCGAGGGTGCCAATGGCCTAGGGAATTGTAAAGGGATTAACTAATTATAATTCGTCAACAAGACATACTTTTGCAACGCGTTCCCCACGGAAGGAAAGGCTCAGTGTTTCTAGATTACGCGGTGTGTGTATTTTAACGTCCTCGTCTCGTTCTTTATACCTAGACGTCATAGCTGCACGTAAGCGGCCCATAGCTGTCTGCTCGCCGTGGACAAGAACCTAGATCATCACTCTCAGCAAAAACGAGCATATGAACCGCAAGAAGAAAGGGACATACGACGTGCTGGGCCTTGACGGCCTCGATGAACTCTGAATTCTGGGAATAATCTACGTGAGCACTGAACGAGATGTACTCAACCGAGATTTTGCGCGGGATAGTGTTGCCCTTCAAAGTAACGAACTCTTCCGGTTCATTCATTATGTCCTGTCGGAATATCCATAAGCTCAAAGTTCACGCTCGTGAACACAAAAAGTAAACGAAATGGGAAGCATTCTCAGTCTGAGGTCGGACAGGGAGGGAAAAAATGTCCATTGATGCATGTTATGTACAGGGAACAGTAGATATCCACTCCAAAACCGCTTGGAACTCACCCTAGCCGGTGTACCCTCAATCGAGTATCCAGTGATAATGAGGCCATTCCGCGCGTCTGGAGCCCAGAGCTCGAACAACTCGCGGCTGGGTCCAACCTGCATGAATCCGGGGCTGGCAAGAACGACACAAGGAGGACCTTCGGCTATCTTCTTCTCCCATCCTCGCGTTTGCGGGACATGTGAAATATGTCTAAGTTATCATTTTTGAGTAACGCAGATATGGGATCGGTGAAACGAGTAAACACACTTGAAGACAAAGGGATTATCCCGTCGTGCGAACCTTGACCGAATGTTGGAGTTCATCGTGTGGATATATGTTTGGTAGACGGCCATGCATTTCCTCGCGAGACTCGACGCATAGTAGATGGGCACGTTATGAAGATCAGGGTGTTTCTTCCAATATTCATCCAGCACCAACAACAGTTCCTGCGCACGGCCCAGCGCAAAAGAAGGGAGAAGAACATGCCCTCCTCTCCGGATAATGGAGTGCACGAGACTAGTGAATCGTGCCTCCTTCTCGTCCCTCGGTTCTCCACTCTGGACGCCATAGGTGCTTTCAACGATAAGTACGTCCGGCCGTATTGGTGGTAATTCAGCCTTCACAAGGTGCCGATCTTCTTCTCGGGAATAGTCACCTGTGTAGAGGATTTTAAGGCCTGCGATGTCGAGAAAGAACATACAGGCTCCGAGGACGTGTCCGGCGTGGTATGGGGTGAAGGTGACGCCGGGGCATACGGTGATCAATTGGTGGGCGGATACGGGAATGATAGATGCAAGTGACATCGTCATGTCCAGGGGAGTGAAAAGAGCATCGGACGTTGAGGATCTAGAGTAATAGTTAGAGAGTGATGTAGCAAGTGAATGTAGAGACTGACCCCATTCGAACATAGTCCTGCATCATAAACTTGTGAACGGCCTTGGTTGGATGTGTCATGTACACTTTGCCTTTGCCATCTTTGAAGTTCGTCTTACATCGAAGAGACAGACTTTAATATTAGCAGGCAATAAACGGTGTGAGGATAACTAACTTTTTCTGTGATGTATGTCAAGGCCGCAGCATGATCCAGATGAAAACTTAGGACAAGAGAAAATCAGAGACCACAAACTGAAAGGGCAAGTCCTACTGAGTAATCAAAACAGCATCCACTGTGCTCCAGTCTAGCTCGTCGATGAATGGCAGAGACGCCATTCCATTGTATGCAGGATGAACACCAGCATCACAGACAATAGTACGGCCGCGATACTGCAGGACACAGCACGACCGTCCAACCTCTTGACCTGCGCCGAGCAGTGTAACACTCAATGTTGGTGCATCAGACATGAGAGCAGTCAAACATATGTAAACAACTTTGAACTTGTTACATCGAACTTGACTCCAAACTTCAGCTTCAAAAGGCTCCAACCGTTTAGTTTACGTTTACTCACAAAGGTCAAGTAGAAACAGTGGCCTAAACAGGAATTGGTTAGCTCTGACTAATATAGCTGGGTTTCATAATGTGGCCATCACATACATACAAGGTTAGGAATGTGCCTCCGGCACATGTTAACATGTTTAATAGTACTTCATTTCTATGTTACTCTAATAGTACTTCATTATATACAATATTTTGGTTTTTGCACTTCCACACTGTCACTTGGCCATATTGCCTTGACACAGACTTTACTTGTGATATCACCACATAGAACTGCCCATGGGTGAAGACAGGACTACTATAATCTAATCCCATATGCTGCACTGACTGTCCCTGGGATTTGTTGATCAACATTGAAAAGCATAGTTGAACAGCAAATTGGAGTCGAGACAGGGTGAAAGGGAGTTGTCCTTCGATTGGCTGCAGTCACATCCATGGAATAAACACCTTCTCTCCAGCATGATCTTCAGTAATCAACCAAACCTCCAACACTCTGTTCTGAATCCATGTCAAAATCCCTTGAGAACCATTGCAGACCCCTCCAGAAATGTTCAGGCTGAACCACCATCACAGAGTGCCAAGTATGCCAAAGGTAGACCAGAGCAGTTGATTGAGTTGAGGTATTCAGATGGATACAGAAGTTCATTGTTTGCAATAGAGTCTGCACTGTGAAACATTTGCTCTTCTCCAGGGAACCTCTGAAGAATGTAATGGTTCAAACCATCAACATCATCATTTTTGCTTGCCAGGACAATCCACTCTGAGAAGTATTGATCAGGATGCTGAGCATGATTATAGATGCCAGGATAGATGGTGTCGATGAGGGAAGCCAGAGTGTTTTCAGAACACTTGAAATGGTTGGGAAGCTTGATGTTGCTGCCTTCATCTGTATGACCACCCTTTCCAACCTCCAGCTGCCACTTGCAAACTGTCGCTCTTCAAGATCATCCATGTTCAATCACATGTTGATTTTGAAATGAAGAACTTTGATATGATGCCAAAGAACAGAGCACTGCAAGGAAGCACCAACAATCTGAGGCCATGAACCCCTCTCGATAACAGGCAGGATCCAGTGAAAATGCCCCCCAAAACAATAGGAATGCTACCAAAGGGTTGATCAGATTGGAGAATGTCTTTGAGAGTATGGTTGACGGCTTCATGGAGATGATGATGCTGCATGAGTACCTCATCCTAAATGATCCAGTTAGTCTCCTGCAACAGCTTTGCCTGAATTGAACCTCTGGAGATAGAGTAGGTGGATGACTCATTGATGATGAAAGGGATTTGGAGACATGGATGAGAAGTGGAGCCATCTTTGAGCAGGAGTGCAGCAATGCCAGATGGATGATGCTATACAGAGGACAATTTTGCTTTGAGAATGAAGCTGATGGGCCAGAGTGTTGTATACAAAGGTTTTGCCTGTGCCACCGGGATCATGGAGGAAAAAGGTTTGGCCAGTCTTGTTGTTGACTGCATGCATGATCTTTTCAAAGAAAGCTCTCTGGTCTGGATTGAAAGTGTCCAAGTTCTGTGCTGCCAACTCAGCCTGCTCCACAACATTGTATCTGTGCTGCTCTGCAATCAACCAGTTTTTGAGGCTAGCTTCCCAATTCTGAGTGATTTGCCAGAGGATAAGAGAAGCTGGTTGTTCAACTAGAGGCCATAATCCTGCACATTGTTATTGGTAAAGTTGAGATGTATATTGTTGTGCTGGAGCTGATACCACAGGTCATCGCAAATGTGGGGCCAGTATGTGTTCCAAAGCTGGACAGGATCAGAGGGTGCACAATCATGAAGAATAGTGACAAAGAGTTGCTGGAGCTGACAACCTGTTGCCATGGACTTTGCTTCCTCCAAACATTGCACCCACTCTTGGTCATCCTCCAAAAGGCCATGTGCCAATGCTTCTCTGAATGAGAAAGAGACATTTCCCTGAAAAGTGCACAGATGTTCATATGATGTTGCACCCTTGACAGCTGTCAGAAGAAGCCTGAGGTAGAAATGTTCACCTGCAGTAGACTGAGTGTAATACATCCTCCCAATAGCAGATCCTCTCTATCTGTGCTTCCACCTGTGGACTTTCTGATCCCACACAAATTTGGAGGAAAAGTCCTCCTGTGCAAGCTCTGGATACTGCTGATTGGCTTGGAAATAGCCAGTGAGAGTGGTGTCACACTGTGCAGCATACTGGACAATTTCCTAGATAGGCTGCTGACCATTCTGATTCCAAGTGACATGCTGCTGGCCAGGGAGGTGGATCTGAAGTCGGATGACATTGGGAGAAGCAGAGTGCATAGGTAAATGAAAGAGGTGCCAAATGCTCTGTCAGGCAGAAATATAGCGAGTGTCCAGATACTATTCAACTTCATCATTGCAAGTCCCAAACTGCATGGTGATGCGATCATGGCCTTTGTACACATATTTGTAGATGTATTTGACAGCTTTGATGGAGGCAATGGACTCAATGTTGATGTGGCAGTGGTACTTCTAGAGGAGATAGGGTGAATAAGTAATAACCCAGCGATTGTTGACCTGCTTTCCCTGAACCTAATATGTCTGTCCAGTATTTCAATGCCTGGTGGAGGCATAGGCATCCTCAGAGATGGTTGTCTAATCCCTAATGGCTGGGAAAACCTTTGGAGCACTGTCCATTCACCATGCAAGGAGCTGCAGAGTTCTCTGCACCACAGGGGTTATGGACCATGAACTTCTTGACCAACTTGAGCAGCTCAGGATTGTTATCAGGAAACTCTGAGCACATGAGGCTGACTATCTGCTCAGGTGTGTGAAGCTTGGACTCCCCATCGAGAAAGATGATGCAGTGCATGTAAGGCAGGCCACACTTCTGAAACTTGATCACAAACATATAAGAGAGTGCCTTGCCAAAATTCCCAGCTTCAATGTCTTTAATCATCTTCTTCTGCTTTGCATGAAATGCACAAACAACCAAGTCAGGATAATCAGCAGCAGTCTGTCCAGGCTTGAGCTCATCCTAAATCTCTGGCCAAGCAGGGTTTGCAGTCATGGTCAGAAAGAGATCACCACCCTTGAAGTAGCAATTGATAGCCAAGGCATCCTGAAGAAGCTACTGCATATGATGTGTGCTTCCTGTGAATGAAGAAGGCAGGATGATCCTTTGACTGTGAGACTCTATGTCTGCATCCACATTTGCAGCCACAGCATCAGCCAAGCCCATATAGACTTCACCACAAATAGTGTCCTGATTCATCATGATAAAGCACAACCAATGATAATACTTGACCTGTAAACCTAACAAAAACCTGCTAAAAGGTCTAAGAAGTATAACACAGGCTAGAGGAAGGGTGCGAGTTGGTACTAAATGTCACTGCTGTTATCCAAGGGTTGTGGTTAGTGGTATGTAATAGTCAGACATGTTATGAATAGTCTTTTGGGACATTGATAGGTCCATTGCATGCTATAAGGTCTGGAGAAGGATCTAACCATATTGATACATTATGACACACACTCCGAATTGCTGCGAATGCCACAAAATTGACTTCGAACACTTTTTGAACATTTTTGAACTATTTCATATGACTTTGCATGATTTTGAACAGCTTCGAATGTATTTGCGACACTTTGAATGTTTTCAAATGACTTCACACTACTTAGAATGACATTGGCCACCATAGGGATATTCTAAAACCATTTTGACACACATAAAACATACAGCATGAGCCACTGCATCGCATATCGAACACTACTGGACACAAGGAGAGATGATAAAAGACTTAGAATGCAATAAGTGCATTTTTATGTTTCCATAATATATTGAAGCAATAGAACAAGAACTCTTACCATACTGGGACAATGTACATTTTACTTATTATCATTTCTCATTTGTTTTATATTTTACAATACCTTTATTTGCTGTGCATATTGCCTCATGTTTTCCACATGTTCTTGTTTCCTTTTTAGTAATATTTTTTTAAATTGTATATAGACTTGTATTAGTTACTTAGAACAATAGCAAAGCAATGGGGAACAGAGAATAAGTTACTCTCTCACTCATCATCTGACTTAAGAGCTGTTCTCTTCAGTCATATCTTCAGTCATATCTCTAAGTTCTGTGAAATATTGCGAACCTCTTCGAACTATTGTATTCACTCCTTGTTTTATCACAAATCACCTCTCGTCTCTTGACAAACACTTTTTATTTGTTATATTCGCTTCTCAACATACCTCAACATTAGTCTGACATCTACAAACTTCTTTGAACTCACTTCAAACCTCTTCGAACCCCTTCAAACCTTTTTTGAACTATTTTGCACATCTTTGAACCTATTTCAAACTCTTTCAAACATCTTCGTATGCCTTTGAACAGTATTCACTATTCGCAACATGCCCCATCATTTTACATTGCTCACTACAACTTTTTGGTATCAGCGGTAATATTTAGTACCAACTCGCACCCTTCCTCTAGCCTGTGTTATACTTCTTAAGCCTTTTAACAAGTTTTTGTTAGGTGTCCAGGTCAAGTATCATCAATGTACAAAAAGGTTTGAAAGACATTTAAAAGATGTTTGAAGGGATTCAAAGAAGTTCAAAGTAGTTTCAAGGATGTTTGAAGATGTTTGAAATGGTTTGAAAAGTTTTGAGAGAGTTGGACTGGTGTCAAGATATATCGAGGAGTGAATATAGCAAATGAGAAGTGTTTTTCGAGAGACAATGGGTGATGTGCGATAAGTTGAGGAGCAAATATGAAAGTTTGAAGAAGTTCACGATATTTTGCAGAACTTAGAGATATGAGGTGAGACTAGGCCTCAAGAGAATGGCTCTTAAATTGAACAATAATAGAGAGGGTGACTTCTTCTCTGTTGTTCTAAGCAACTAGTACAAGTCCATATACATTTTGAAAAGATAGTATTTAAAAAGGAAATATAACATTTGGAAAACACAAGGCAATATACACAACAATAAAGGAGTTCTTGTAAAACATAAAACAAATGAAACAATAATAATTGAAATGTACATTGTCCCAGTATAGTAAAAATACTTATCTTATTGCTTCAATATATCATTGAAACACAAAACCACCATTATTGCATTCTAAATCTTTTGTTGTCTCTCCTTGTGTCTGGTAGTGCTTGATATGCAATGAAATGGTTCATTCTGGATGTGCTGTGTAAGCTGAAAGGGTTTCAAAACAGCTATATTGTGGCTAACATCATTCAAAGTAGTGTGAAGTTGTTTGAAGGTGTTCAAAGTGTCATGAAGTTGTTCAAAACTGTTCAAAATCATTCAAAGTCATTCAAAATGGCTCAAAATAAATAGGTTCGAATTTGAATTTGTGGCATTCATAGGGGTTGGGATCGTGAATTGTAATGTCTTGATATGTCTGGAACCTTTTTCCAGAACCTAGAGTGCACAATGGACCTATCACCGATCCTGCTCTGAAGTTGCCCACTGGTCACAAACAAACTCCTGAAAGAGCTTTCCACTCAAGAACATATGTTGAGGCTTGATAGCAGGCAGTCAAGGGTGGAGAAGATGATGATACTCAACCCAGAAACCCAAACAAAACCTACTAAATGGCTTTGGATGGTATAACATGAGTCAGAGGAAGGGTGTGAGGTGGTACTAAATATCACTGCTGAGACCAAAACGTAATGTTTAGTAATGCGAAATGGTAAGGGCTGTGGCGAATAGTCTGTATAGGCATACGAAGGTGTTTGAAAGAGTTCGAAATAAATTTGAAAATGTGTGAAAGAGTTCAAAGTAGATTCGAAGATGTGCGAAATAGTTCGAAGAGGTTCAAGGTATATTGAGGAACAAGTTTAATGAATGTGAAGTGTTTGTCGAATAGCGATAGGCGATGGGCGATAAAATGAAGAGCAAATATGATAGTTTCGAAGAAGTTCGCGATATTTCACAGAACTTAGTGATATGATGTGAGCTAAGACTCAAGAGAATGACTCTTAAATCTGACAATAAGCAAGAGGGTAACTTGTGCTGTTCCCCATTGATCTATTATCTTGTTACTCTAACTAATACAAGTCTATATACAATCTGAAGAAATAGTACTAAAAAGGAAATAATAACAATTGTAGAACATGAGGCAATGTGCACAGCAAATAAAGGTATTGTAAAACATAAAACAAATGAAAAATGATAATAAGTGAAACATTCAGTGTTGCCATATAGTAAGAGTACTTGTTCTATTGCTTTAATATATCAATGAAACAAAAATCTGCACTTATCATATCCTAAGTCTCTTGTAATCCCTCCTTGTGTCTGGTAGTACTCGATATGTGGCGAATTGGCTTGTTCCAGATGTGCAGCATGCATTGAAAGTGTTTCAAGACAGCTATATGGCGGCCGAAGTCATTTGAAATGCTGCAAAGTTGTTCAAAGTGTCGCGAAATCGTTCAAAGTCATTCAAAGTTGTTCAAAGTTGTTCAAAGTCGTGCGAAGTCTCATGGCATCCATAGTGATTCGGAGTGCATGTCGTAATATGTCGATATGAGTGGAAAGCTTCTCCAGAGCTTATGGTGTGTAGTGGACCTATCATCCCTTTAGGTCATGACCTGTGATACTGCAAGTTATAAACAAAAATTTGAAATCTTTGAAGTAATTTTGCAGTTCTTTAGGTCATCTCAAATCGAACTTCAGAGATGTAAAATGTCCGGGAGCTGGCATAAAGGATGTCGACATGTTTGAGGTAGATTTCAGAGGTTGCGAGGTTGGAATTCGTGTGGTGTCATAGTTCATATGTTCTCGAGGTCGAAGATAGTAGCAATGTCATAAGCACAAAGGGCGAAAGAGTGCGAAATAATAGTATCAAGGGGCAAGATGCTATATCGAGATCCCCTGGTTGTTCAGGAGGGTTGGAGGCAAAACGAGTTCAATTCGAAGTCGAGATCATTGAGCCCCCTTAATGGTAAAATGAGTGGTGGAAAGAGTGGAGGTTTAACAATGAAATGATTTAGAAAACCCTCACAGTGGGCTCCAAAATGATGATGCTCGACCTGGAAACCTAACAAAAACCTGTTAAAAGGCTTATGAAGTATAACTCAGGCTAGAGGAAGGGTGCGAGTTGGTCCTAAATATCACCTCTAATACCAGAATGTCGTTTTTAGTGATGCAAAATGGTAAAAATGTGACAAATAGTTTTTAAAAGCATACAAAGATGTTCAAAGTAGTTCAAAATATGTTCAAAGTAGTTTGAAATACATTCAAAGACATCCAAAGTAGTCCGAAATAAATCGAAAAGTGTTCGAAGTTGATTTCGTGGCATTCATAGTGATTCGGAGTGCATGTCATGATGTGTTGATATGAGTTGAATCCTTCTCCAGACCTTATAGCATGTAGTGGACCTATCAACGATAGCAGTAGAATTCTGATTTGGACACATGCTTACAAACCCTTGCACCACCTTCATTAGCAGCTGCATACTCAATTTGAGGATGTCATTGGAGCTGGCCAGTGGGAAACAGCAGAACATAGTGAAGAGCAGGATAGAGGGGATGAATATCAGTGATACACTGAAGGGGAGGTCCATGCCTGCAGTAGAGAACAATATCACGTGTGCTCTTTGGCTGATTGCCATCAGCTGGAGAAATGACTGCGATCTCATTGTTGGTGGCATCAGGAAGATTGTAGCGATGATGGTCACAGGATTGATCAAAGCGCCAAAGCTATCTTGCACTGCTGTCCTGGAGGCATGTTTCTAGTGAGCTCATGGGCCTGCTTATACATCTGAACTGCAGGATGGCAATGGCCTGAAGGGTGAGCAAAGTGTGGTGATTGAGGTGTGTATTCCAGGCATTGGCCATCCAAACATTCACAGCATCAGCTGGATCATAAATATATAGCTGAGCATATACAGAAGGCTCTCAATCTGCTGGAAGAAGAGAGCCAATTCTGTGGGACAGCTTGCCATGGAGTTTGAAAACATAGGGACCAATACCATTGTTCACAGCCTCTTCACCCTCATTGACAGACTCATCAATTTTGTGCCTGATAGAAGTCATGGCCAGAGCATTGTTGTATGTGCAAATATGATCATGAAATAACCTCCCAATGTTATCCTGAGCAGTGAGCAGCTGGAGAAGCTCAGGTGGGACTGGATGGAGAGGAGGCAAGACAATTTTTTTTTCTTTCCACTCAGACAGCACATGCCAAACTTGGGATAATAATAGGAGGATTTGGTGAGACGTTCAGCCATCCAGTGCAGAGCATGGCAATTGGGACACTGAATGTCCATTCTTCCCAGATAATGAACAGGCCAATCAGGATTAAAAGGCTGGCAGGGAAGAGGCAAAACAGGCTGAAGAGGTGGTGGTGCAGGATTAATATGTTGAACCACCTGGGATAATCAAGTTAGTCACAAAATAAAGACATGACAAAAAAGGACATAAGCATACATGTGGAGGAATATTAACAATAGGGACAACAGGAGCAGAACAGGAGGAACAGGTGCAGGGAGATCAAAAACAGGAGGAGCAGGAGCAGGAGGCTACATCATCCTTATTGTCAGTTAATATCCTCAAAAAAACATATATAAGCCTACATGGGGAGGGATATTGGCAACAGGGACAATAGCAGCAGGAACAGCAAAAACAGCAGGAACAGCAGGAACAGCAGGAGGAGGATCAAAAACAGGAGGAGGAGGAGGAGTAGGAGGCTACATTATGATATTGTCAGATAGTATACATTATGATATTGTCAGATAATATACATCATGTGAAAGATAAACCAACATACAGCAGGAAATAGAGGTGGAAGTGCAGCATGCTTGGAAGCAAGTTCAGTCCAGGCCATTGCAGGAGCAGCCACAGGAATTGGAGGTGCAGAAATTGGAGGTGCAGAAACAGGAGGGTCAAAAACAGGAGGTGCAGAAGGGGCATGAAAAAAATATGGAAGAGCTGCATTGTGTAAAGGAGCAACAACAGGCTGAGGTGGAGCTGCATGACTTAAGCCTCTTCCTCTCCCTCTTCCCCTCCCTCTGCCCCTGCCTGTTGCAATCTGTGGAAGGGGAGGAAGGCTGCCAGCTGCTGTGCCAAATGAGGAGGAAGGTGATTGTATTGAAGAGGTGGTAGGAGCAACAACAAAAGGATCAGCATTCAGCAAGCCAATATTATGGGCTAGCAGCAATGGCAGCAGTAACTGGACAATACACATCATGTGAACATGGTGTGGAGTCCATGGTGAGTTGGGCTATTTAAGCTCCATTGGACCTATTCAGTTTGCTGTGCAGCCATTTGGACATGTTGATAGGTCCACTTTGTGCTCTAAGGTCTGGGGAAACTTCCAAATGCATCAATATATTATGACACATGCTCCCAACCCTTACAAACCCTTATGAACCTCGTGAAACAAATTTCAAACTATTTCGAACTACTTCAAACTACTTTGAATGACTTTGCAATGCTTTGAATGAGTTTGAATAACTTTGCAGCACTTCAAATGATGTCAGCCACCATATTCCTATTCCACCACCCTTACAATACACACAGCACACATGGAACGAGTTAGTGCATCACACATCGAGCACCATCAGACATGAGGAGATATGACAAAGGACTCTTAGAACGTGATTGTGGAATTTTGGTGTTTCAATGATATATTGAAAGATTAGGACAAGTACCTTTGATATACTATGACTCTGTACATTTCACTTATTATTTGTTTTTATGATTTGCAAAGTTTTTTATTGCTGTGTATATTGCCTCATGTTCTCCACATGTTGTATTTCCTTTTTAAGTACCATCTCTTCAAAATGTGTATAGACTTGTACTAGTTACTTGGAACAAGGGAGAAGAAGTCGTCCTCTCCCATTCATCAACTGATTTAAGAGCCATTCTCTTGAGTCCAAGCTTCACACCATAATTCTAAGTTCTGTGAATCATCGTGAACTTCCTTGAACTCTCATACTAGCCTCTCGAAACTATCACCTATTGTCTCTCATCTCTCAAAAACCTTCCTGATTCTCTATATTCATTCCTTGATATCCCCCCAAACCATCCACCTTTCTTACAAACCCCTCTAACATTTTCAAATGTCTTTTAGCATTCTCAAACATCTTCAAACCTTGTTCGTAGCCCTTCAAAAACCTTTATATGCTCCTAAAACTATTTGCAACCTTTTTCACTACTTCATACCTCTCAATAAAATTCTTGGGTAACAGTGGTGATCTTTAGTACCACCTCACACCCTTCCTCTAGCCTGTGTAACACTTCTTAGACCTTTTTAGCAGGTTTTTGTTTGGTTTCCAGGTTGAGTATTATCAACATCGAGGAGTGTTTGGTGGAGTTGGGTCCATGTAAGGGGAAAGAAAGGCATCCCAGGTATCTGGGCAATTTTCTGCATTTGTCCCATAGTTTTTTATATTTTATTTCACTCTATTCTGCCTTTTCTATAATTTTCTATGATTTTATTCCTATTTTATGATTATATTTTGCCTTCTTCCATGTTGGTACATGTTGACAGTTCTATTCTTAGAGGCTGGACCCCTTCTGGACATTGACCCATGAAGGTGGCATCATTCCACAGCTTGATCCACCTATTTCCACCTTTTTGCTATTTTTAGCTTACTATTTGATTTTCAGCTCTATTGCATATACTGGGCATCGACAGATGGATCCTTAGAGTTTTCTCTTTGGATTCCTCTCTGTTAGATGTGCCTAAAGTGTTTGGTATTATGTAGTATAATGTTAACTTTAGATTCCCCTCTGTTAGCTCACTATTAAGTAAGGCTTTGAGGTTGCCCTTACAATAGAAAACTCTCCCTTAAGGCTTGAAATCTCAGACACTCTGCCAAGATAGGCAGGTACAGAGTAGAAGATGACTCCCAGAGCTCCACAGACTCCCTACACACTGTCCCAGACACTCCCACCCTTAGTGTGCACCACTTTTCACCTGACCTGCTGCATAGTGCTATGGATGCCCCAGAGCACATTGATGCACTTGAAGATGATGTTGCTGGAATTTGTGCACAAATTGACACACTTATATCTATCATTGAAACCTTCATTAGAACTCTCTAGTCAAACCCCACTCTGCCCATTTTGACCCCTAGCATGCCAAGTGTGCATGCATCACCCAATGCACCCCCAAGTGAAGACATGTGTATTAAACCCATGCCCCCACCAAATTCAATGATGTGCATTCCCATGGACATGCCTTCCTCAATTCCTGTGAGTTATACATCAGTCTATGCCCAAACCAATTTGTGGATGATGCTGCTGATATGGCTCCCTATCACCCTGTGCTCATACTACAGCATTTTTTGTGATTGTGCACACCTCTTGGACAACTTCTACTTACTTTGTGCAGTGCACCTTCATGTGCTTTCATGCGCCCAAGTGCACTTTTGCACACCTTTAACTGCTTAAGTGTGCTTTTGTATGCCTTTTACATTTCTACTGCACCTTTGGATCCCATATAGCTGCTGTCTACCATGCACCTTAAATGCACCTTGCGATGCTTTGAACTGCCTTCGTGTGCCCCCTACACTTGTTATCTGCCTTTCACAATTACTGCACACTCGATGTGCCTTTATGCACTCTCTTATGTTTTACTGGCAACTCACATTCTTCACTGCACACTCCTTGCACTATTCATTTACCACACACAACCCTCTACCACATCTATTGTGCTGTGCATCATGGCTTCCAGCTTACTAGGGTGCTTATTCAAGGTGCACCATGATCGCATCATGAGCCATCTGCACATTTTCACATAAATTGGGTGCTTTCAAAGCATCTATTTGGCACTGGACTGTGTGCACTTGGGCACTTTCACATAATTCAGGCACTCTGGTATTATTTGACATCACACAGCATCTCCTTATAGTTCTTCTGCATTTCCAATTGGCATTGCTTTATCTGGTAACTGGCACAGGTTGATAACCCTAACCCTCCTTTCATCCTACAAAGTGAAATTTTGTAGTTGGTTATTTGTAAGGAGTGCAAACCTGCCTAGTTGTTTCTTATCCATTGTTTTTTGGATACAATTGTCCTTGGTATGACAGAGCTATGGAGATATGAGAGCATGGTGCTTTATATTACATATGTCACTATTAGTAAGGCACAGCATGCGACACATAACACTGAAGCAGACTAATTGGGCAGAGTGCATGGGACCTAGAGTACACCAAAAATAGAACATTGCACCAGAACAGTTGGGTATTGGGCTATAGCATGCACAAATCTTATTGGTTAAGGTAGCAGCATCATGCAGTCAGGTTTAGATGGGCCAGTGGATAAACTTGGACACATAACACTGAAGCAGACTAATTGGGCAGAGTGCACTGGACCTAGAGTGCACCAAAAATAGAACATTGCCCCAATCATTGCATAATCGATCATGATGTAGCCAGACTCTTCTATAGTTGGCACATGATGCTTCCATTCCTTTGGTCCACATGCATTTGGGTTATTGAGTAACCGGTAGTTGACAAGTGGTTTTGCAAGAATGTGACTTGATCATTTCTGAGGAATCAGTATGCAAGATGGCAATGATTGATGTATTTTCTTTTCTGGTGAGCGATCCGAATCTGATGCAGTGCCATTCCCACTGTCACCTGAAGTCTGCTTGGCACTGGTTTCATGCTCCCCCTCAAGCTGCGCAGGGTGAGTGACCTCCACAATGTTAGAATCATCCTCTTCTGACATGAACACCACATTCTTAGAGGTAAGAATTTGGTGGGTCTGGGAATTGTAGTACCTGTATTCCTTAGTACCATCAGCTATTCCCACAAAAATAAATTGGTGTAATCTCAGATCAGGTTTTGAGTTTTTCCCATCCTGCTGTAAAACCCAACAAGTCCTGTTGAATTCTTGCAGGCCCGATATGTCTGGCTTCTTCCCCAGAAGACTTCATCAGGTACCTTACAATCTTTGATCACTCAAGTTGGTGATCTGTTTTTAAGATAAGTTGCATAAGCGATCACCTCCCTCCAAAGAGAGTGAGGTAGTCCATGCTGATGTAACATTGTATGTGCATGCTCTACCAGGGTTCAGTTTAGACATTCAGCAATTCTATTTTGGCATGGCGAGTGGGGGGCTATGACTTCCAGTCAGATTCCGTTGTTGAGTAAAAATTTCTTGAATTCCATGCTAAGAAATTCTTTTGCACCATCAACAAGAAGTTTCTTGAGCTTCTGACTGGTTTGAGTTTCGACAAAATTTTTGTACTGCTTAAATCTCATAAGTGCTTTGGATTTCTGCTTCAAGAAATATGTCATCGTGCATCATGTCTTGCCATCAGTAAATGTGACAAAACACTGATCTCTCTCTGGAGCTTCAGTGTGTGAGGGCCCTCACATTGCTAACTGTCAGATCTCTGATCTCCTTGATCTCAGTTTGGCTTTCCTTGGGAAAAGACTGGACATGCTGCTTGGCAATGATGCATGCTTGCCATTGAGCAGCTGGCTGCACAGTTCTATCCACATCCATTCCCAAAATCATCTCCTTCTCCTTAAGCATCTTTATTGACCCCATGTTCAGATGCCCGAAAATCCTGTGCCATTCATCCCATGTTCTGCCATTCTTGACAGGGTATGCTTGGTCTTGTTTGGCAACACCTTTGACATTCATATCAAATAACTGGTTCTTGACCCAACCTTCCATAATAATAGTCTTGTTTGGCACCTGGAACTGCACCCCCGGTGTCACAAATAAAACTTTGATTTTAGCCTCAAGTGTGCATAAAATCGAGATAAGGTTAAAGGGTGCATCAGGTGTGTGTACCACATCTTTTAGGGTAAGTGCTGAGATTCTTCTGTCCACAGTACATTCCAGCCATATCGAACCTTGTCCAAGTCCAGAAGATTTACCAAAACCTGAGATTTGATGTCCAGGGGTAGGAGTATTGTCAATAAAGATATTTCAATCCCATGCTATGTGTGAAGTGCATGCTGAGTCCACCAACCAAGAGTCCATTGAGACTTCAAGTGCAATGTCATCCCCACAATCCCCACAGAAGGCAAATTCCTCATTCGCTGCTGCATGAGCCTCTGTTGATCCCTTTTGCTTTCCTCCTGATCTCCCCTTTCCCGATTTGGATTTGTTTTGACTATGACATAGAAGGTAAAACAATACTGACCAACTTCCTTGCTGAGAAGAATGTGATGTTTAAGGACATGCTATGTGAACACCTAGGCTGGCTACTCTAGCAGGTGAAGAGATTTGTGCTGAAACCAGAGGAGCTGTTTAAACATGTACATCAGGTGTTTACTGTCTATGGCCCCCTGAAAGATGCCAAGGATGATTCATTCATGCTGTTCAATGACACTATCTAAAAGATTGCAGGGACAGTACTGGAAAATATCTGTCATCACTTCTACTTGGATCCTCACAGCATTCCACTTTACTATATCTGGGGTAGGGACAAGTATGGCCTGATGTGATAGTGGTGCATCTGAGGTACAAATGGAATTGAAGGTGGTGTGTACCAGAACATTATCCAATGGTTTGGTGCCTTCAGTGCAGGACCTGATTTTGCAGTGGAGCTGCTCTGTGACCATATGCTGCACCATAATTTAAAGGTATGTTTGGCTTCAGTTCTCAGATGTCCAACTTTCTGTCTCTAATCTCACAGCAGGTTCATTTGATATTTGGACAAGAAACCATATTTTGAAGATGCTGGATCTGACATCTGCTCACTTTGAAAACTTGCTTGTGGAAGGATGGATCAATGGTAACAACTTTGTTCAAACAACAGAGTTGTTTGGAATTTTACTGATGCCTGAGGAACAATGAGACAAGTTGAATATGTATGCCTTCAACCCCCAGTTTGCAAAGGACACAAACACCTGCCACTGCTACCTAGCCAAAAAGCAAATCACTCAAATCACAGTCCTGCTGATTCACATGAAGCCTGAATGGCTCCTTTTTTGAGCTATGCTCACAGGTCCCCAAGCCCAACACAAGCCAAACTGGGAAAATTTTGCTTGAGACTGGAACCCTTACTGCAACAGGCCAGACATATACTACCAGGTGTGTATGCTACAGTCAACTGAACTGGTACCATCTATCTAACCATGGTCTGTTTAACTTTCAGAGCACTTATGAGCCCATTGGAAGAAATGGATGAAGAACTCAAACAAGAAGCAGTCCATATTCATCAATCAAGCTGCATATAATGAGCTACAGCAATACTTTCCCCCCTTTGCAATGATCCTCAGCTCAAGTTCAATCCACCAGGCCTGTACTGCTGTCTGACCAAATATGCTGTTTGCTTGAGCTCCAGCTGACTGGGAATGACAAGGTTGATAGATGGCATGCACAATGGCTCCTGGACCACCATCACATTGAGCAATCAGCTATTCAGTATCTCTATGGAGATGGAAAACATGTACCAACTACAGCCAGCAAGTCAGTCACAAAGGGGAAGAAGTCAGAAATGCTGATTCCAGCCCCATTGTTTCAAAATGAAAAACATGAACTTGTGTGTGGTGCCAGCATGATGACTGCAACAGGAGGTGGCAGAGTAGCTGGTGTACAAACTTCCCAGTGGTACATACCTAATGATCCCCATTCCCACTCACCACTAAATGTCGATACATATAGCTGCCAGCTAGTGGCCAGCACACTCTTGAAGCATTTGCCAAAGGTTCAGATTTGCAGGACAGTGAAGCATCTGGTTAGGTGCAGATGCTGGATGGAAGGCTTAGAGTTACAGTTGCATAAGGGTAGTTTTTCAAGTATTAGTGAGGGTAGTTTAGCAAGAATTAATGGAAGATGGCCCCATCAATGTTGAACATTGAATGCTGATGTTGATCATGCACAGTGTTGCTGGGGACAACTGGATTTGTGTTCTCCAAGGTACCCATAAGTTGATCCAGATAATCAGCATCAGTACCTCAATTGGCTGATCAAGCAAAATATTAATAATACAAAAAAAAATTTAAAATTTAACACGTTGATGATACTCAACCCGGAAACCCAAACAAAACCTACTAAATGGCTTTGGATGGTATAACACGAGTCAGAGGAAGGGTGCGAGTTGGTACTAAATATCACCGCTGAGACCAAAACGATGTGTTTAGCAACACAAAATAATGAGTGATGGTTCGAATAATCTGTAAGAGCATACGAGGTCATTCGAAAGAGTTTGAAAGAGGTTTGAAGATGTGCGAAATAGGTTCGAAAAAGGTTCAAAGAGGTTCGAAGTCATGCGAAGTAGTCCGAATAAGTTCAAATAAGTTTGAAAAGGTTCGAGGTATGTCGAAGAGTGAATTTAATGAATGTGAAGTGCTTGGCAAATGGTGATAGGTGATGGGTAATAAAACGTAGAGTGAATATGATAGTTTCGAGGAAGTTCGCAAGATTTCACAGAACTTAGAGATACAATGTGAACTAAGACTCAAGAGAACGACTCTTAAATCTGACGATAGCAAGAGGGTAACTTGTGCTGTTCCCCATTGTTGTATGTTGTTATTCTAGCTAATACAAGTCTATATACAATCTGAAGGAATAGTACTAAAAAGGAAATAATAACAATTGTAGAACATGAGGCAATGTGCACAGCAAATAAAGGTATTGTAAAACATGAAACAAAATGAAAGATGATAATAAGTGAAATGTACATTGTCCCAATATAGTAGGAGTCTTTGTTCTATTGCTTTAATATCTCAATGAAACACAAAAACGCACTTATCGCAATCTAACTCTGTTGTGGTCTCTCCTCATGTCCGGTAGTGCTCAATATGTAAATAGCTCACTCTGGTTAAGCATAGTGTATCGACAGTGTTTTAAGACAACTATACAGCAGCCAAAGTCGTTCAAAGTGTCACGAAATGGTTCAAAAGCGTTTGAAATAGTTCGAAGTCATCCAAAATAGTGCGAAATAGTGCGAAAATGGTTTGAAGTTGATTTCGTGGCATTTGTAACGATTTGGAGTGTGTGTCATAATGTCTCGATGTGAGTGGAAATGTTTTTCAGACCTTAAAGCGCATAGTGGACCTATCAATGTATGCCTCCATATAGACTGTGGGGCGATAGAGCAAAATCACAATCAGTGCTCAAATAGATGAGAGCTGCAAGAGCTGCAATGTTCTCCTCCTCCCCCTTCTCAATTTATTATTTAATTATTTAATTTATTTAAGTTATCATGGAATGCACACCTATAGTATGTGAGCCTAATTTTTTACTCTGGATGAGAAATGAGAATAATTAGTTCCCACTGTGGATGAAACATAGTCATAATCACTCCTTATACATGGGCAAAACATGATGTACATATAAGATGAAATGATGCATGACATGATTTCATTCTGTGAACCAAACATATGCATACCACCACTACAGTCACTAAAAAATTAAAGTTCAAATTATGGCTACATGTGATTCAGCACAAGTGTAATGCAATATAAATGATATCACATTGCTTTTTTCCTTTTTTTCTTATGGTGGATGGGTTGGAGTCTGGACTTTGGGTTGCAATGGTTTGAAGTTAAACTAACAGTTCTCAATACCTTCAACTACTAAGATGCACTATGTCAGTTGCTGGTTAGCAATGTGCACAGTGACACCATCAGAATGATGCACAACAAGTGTCACAAAGAACAGGACCCCAGATAATCCCTACTAAAGCTTCCTAAAGTGCTGAACTGGACAAATTTTCCTGGATTTCATCTCAACAGTCAACATAGTGCTTTTGTAACATAGATAATCTAGCGCAGGCAGCCATGTAACAATGTACTGGGACCCCAGACTATATCTATCTAGCCTATATACTGTTTCAGACAAATTTGAGCAGATTTGACTCTGATATCTATGTACATTCCCAGACAAAACTGGGGGTAAACACTGAAACAGCCTGATACATTGTCCAGACCTCCATACTGACATGAGAAAGTTGTCCATATTGTCTAGTGGTTAATGTTTGTGATTTGATTGTTGTGTAATGTTTAGTCTTTGGATTCAAAGCATGGGCTGAGTTTTGTTTTTGCCTCATTACAAATTTTTTTTATCCACTACTGACATAACATTTTGAACCCTCGCAGCTCCAGTGCCCAGACATTGCACATTGCACTCATTCTCTATATGAGTGATAGCTTGCTGGATTTGGCTGCTGTTCCCTCATTCATGAAAAGTGAATGGATTGCAATCAGAAAAAAATACACAACTACAGATACCCCACTAGAAGTTGTCTGGGCAAGAGCCAAACTATTGAAGATCCCAGAAATGCAAGCAGGCTGCATTTGTAAGGGCAACCTCAAGCCTCACTTAATAGTGAGCTAACAGAGGGGAATCCAAAGAGAAAACTCTAAGGACACATCTGTCAATGCCCAGTATATGTAATAGACCCAAAGATCAAATAGTAGGCTAAAAATAGCAAAAAGGCAGAAATAGGTGGATCAAGCTATGGAATGACATCACCTTGATGGGTAAACATCCAGAAGGGGTCCTGCCTCTAAGAATAGAACTGTCAACATGTAACAACATGGAAAAACTGAAATATAATTATAAAATAGAAATAAATTTATAGAAAATCATAGAAAGGGCAAAATAGGATGAAATAAAATACAAAGAAATATGGGACGAATGCAGAAAATTTTCCAGATGCCTGACACCTTCTTTCCCCCTTACATCACCCCCCTCCCACAAAATGAAAGAGTGGATCCCTTTCTCAGCTTCTTCACTGCCAAAGCCACAGCATCCTCATGTAAACTGCTACAGTTCACATGATGAATGTCATGTAGGATACTGCACTCTTCACCCTTTAAGGTAACACCCTCTAATTCACAGACTGTAAACAGATCAGGTTGCAACAACACAATACCTTGATTGTCATTGCTTCCATTCCCATGGTCTGGATGATGAAAAAGGGCATCAGTCTTCCCCATCATGTGGCCCAGGCGATGATGTAGAGAGAGATTAAATCTGGAGAGGTAGAGGGACCAGTGGGCTTCACAACAATTACATTTCTTGGCAGTCATGAAGTACTTGAGGTTCTTGTAGTCCATCCAGATCTTGATCTTGCATTGAGCACTCTCCAGAAAATGTTGCCACTCCTCCAGCACCCACATTATTGCCAGCATCTCCTTGTCATGGATCTCATAATTGCATTTCACAGCACTGAGACTCTTCAAGTAGAAGGCAATGGGGTGCCACTTCTGGTCCTTGGGAGACTGTTGGAACAACACTGTGCCCATTACAAAATCTGAACTGTCAGCTTCTACATAGAAGGGACACAAGTCATCAGCAAAGGTAAGGATGGGAGTGGAAGTGACCATTTCTTTGAGCTTCTGAAATGTCTCTTGCTGTAAATTTTCCCACCTCCATGCCTCCTCGCCAGTTCTTGTGGAAGGCCTCCATGAGGTGCTGGGAGACATTTAAGGTGGCATGCACCTCATGTGAAGGGTTGATAGCAGTGTAGAAAATTTGGTCACCTTCCTTGATCTCTTCCATTTCCTCTTCATTATTGTCAGAATCAGGTGCGAGATCTGGAACATCTTCCAAGTCCACATCAGCCATAGACATTGGACCACCACAATGTTGAAATTAAATCCTTATGCATGCTGCATACATGAGGCAATGCATGCAGCACACACATGTTACTGCGCTTACTGCACATACATGTGGTAAACACATTTCTGAGTCATGTGACATCCTTACTATTATGTATATAAGGAGAACCTGTACTGTAGTAGATACACAGTGTTCTTACCTCTGCTAAACCCTAGCTCTAAGACTAACTAAACCCCAGGTAGGTTATAAGGAACGTGTCGTCTCTTCCTCTGTGCAGCATATGTAGTCTGCTCCAACACACAACACTTTCAAGTGTGCTGTAAGAATACCTTTCACCCTCGATGTTCCTGTCTGCCTTCAGTGAAGCAAGTATGGCAATGAGAGGGACAATGACTTATCATAACTTCACCTGTCACCCAGTCAACCTCAGGATTATGGTCACAAAGCCACAGGTAGCCCAAAATTGCCTCCTGTTTCCCCAGTTGGGTCACAGTGAAGAAAGCCCATTCACTATGGTCCTTGTACCAGAGGACTAGGTCGAGAACCTCCCAAATCACCCCAGCCTCATTTGGGGAACTGTTCACATTGTAGACAGGTATGGGTCAAGATAGTAAGTGGGTATTGAGTTGTTTTTGTTGAACCAGGTGTGAATCAATGAAAAGTCCCATGGCACCTGAGTTCAGAAGAGCAGAGACACTGAGTACTTGCCCCATATCCATAGTCTGCAGCTCAATCTTCAATTCTAGTGAATGTTGGGAGGGGGTGGATGCCACAATGTACTTGCATGGTAGCTTGCACTCCCAAGATTTCAATCTGGGTAGAGGGGGGGGAGGGGGGAAGAAGAGGTAGGTATGTCTTTAGCCACTTCAGAAAGGTTTGGAGAAGAAATGGTTATAGAATAAGATTCATTATCTAGTGAATCAACAGACAGAACTTTAAAGTGGTTATGGACAGGCAATGAGGGCATACTGTTCACTCATCATGGGTGGATAATCCTGTTCCTCCACCTCTTCTTCTTTAACCTCCTCTTTCTCCAACCCTTCAACATCTGCAAGTGCCAATAGATCTTGGAGGAGTTCATGTTGTCCCTCAGACATAAGTTTATAGATGTCGTAGTGGTCATGGTTGGTGATCAAGATAATCATGTTTAGATGAATTATGTTTACATAATACAGGCTCTTTTCAGTCACAATGGGGAGATATAATCGGCATTTGCTGATCTAAATGCATTTCATATGTGACCAGTAGAAATTCCTCTTTCCATTGATTTTTATGAGCCCATGAATGAAGCCAATGTAGTCACCTGACTATGAAAAATATTAGTACATACAAAATATATTTACATTCTCAGAATCGGCAGCGGCATCATCATTGGCAACAGCAATATTAATATCAGCAATGGCAACTCTAGGATTGGCAATGGCAACACCAATATTTGGCAATGGCAACAGTGGGATTGGCAATGGCAACACCAGGATGGGTAGCAGCTGGTGCCTATCATATCCCCTCTGCACCGGATGTATTTCAACAGATGATTCCACCATCATCTCAAAATCCATTGGCCTTGGCATGGGCATGATCTATCCAAAGGACAGCTGATGACCTTGCACAGCAGAAAGCCATTTCTACCTAGGCTGTTGGGAGGATGCAGTGAATTAAAAAAGTGAAATTTACAGAGTAGATTTACAACTAAATTGCTATGTAATGTGCAAAACAAAATTAACACCACTTTTATGTATATGCAGATAACATCTACTCTTTTCTGCCTTGCTTCATCTCCCCTCTGTCCTCAGGTGTGGCTGCTCTCTTCCTTTGGTTAGGCTCAGGGGTGATACTTCTGAAAGATAGTCCAGATGGACCAGGGGTCAGCCCACATGGGGATCGGTGCAGTTGTGCAGGGGGAGGGGACAGCTGGGGTGAGGTGATGACATTGACTACCGATGACAGGGCAGCAGGCTCAGGCTCACTGAGCGACATTGGGGGGAAGAGGAGAGGGAGTCGTGGGGCCATAGGTGTTGTGGGCTGTACAATTTTGTGAGAATCCTGTCGCGTGGCAGGAATAATTTGGATTGGGGGGCGCCAGCCAAGAATCATTCCTTGGAAACCTCTTCAGGTATGGTCAGGCCCTCTTCACCATCCAGCTCAGCCATCTCTTCATCTTTCTGTGTGGCAGCAGGAATGGGAGCAGCATTGGGAGCGAAAGTTGGAGCAGGCATGGAACCAGCAGCAGGAGCAGGAGTGGGAGTGGGAGTGGGGATGAAAGCATGGATGGGAGCAGGAGGGGGAGGGGGAGTGGGAGAAGTGGGACTCAGAGTGGGAATGGGAGCAGCATCGACTTCCTTGGCATTCATCCTTCCTTCCCAATACACCTCTGCCCTCCTGCTTGGAATCCTCTTGAGGCAAACCACCTGCCCAGCCATGTAACCATTGTATAACATAATGGGCTGTGCACTAGCCTGCAACCCAAGGTATCCTTCAATGTCGCTCACTCTGTTTTGAAACAAGTGAAATGCATTCCAGAGTTCTTGTATGTGGAGTCGGGACTCTTGCACTGACTCTTCATTCCACTATGCATGCTGATACATGTCTTCTTCCAGTTGGTATAGATGTCCAGTGAGGGGGGCATAGTCAACGGGGGAGGGGTTGGCCATCAGGGGAGGGGGGGCAGTCAGCTCGGGCTCAGGATCAGCCATGTTGATATCCTGTTCCACAGCTATAGGTATATGTGTTAGTTAGTGGTTTTATGTGTCATGATATGGAAGAACTCACCTTTGGATTTTCCTTTTTCTCTTGCAGTGAGCTGCCTAGATGATTCCTCTCCACTGTCTTCACTGGAAAATCATGCCTTCTTTGCTTTTCGTCTTGCCAATCCTTTTGCTTTCTTCATTTTTGGCACTCGATCCACATCCTCTGGACTGCATTAAACTTTCCCTTTCCCACAGAAGTAGCATGCAGTTTTGCTGTTCACCTGATCCCAACACTGACACCTAAGCTTGACACATCGTGCACAGGGCATTGTTCACAAACTCCCTCACTGGGGTGGTGCTCATCCCTTCCTTGCTGCATTGTGCTGCTTCTGCTCCATCCTGGGATTGGCACTGGTGATAGGTTCAATACATGCTTTAAGGTCTGGAGAACATTCCCACTTGTATCGAGACATTATGACATGCAATCCAAATCACTATGAATGCCATGAAATCGACTGCAAACCATTTTTGCACTATTTCACACTATTTCGGACATTTTGAAGGCTTTCGAACTATTTCATGACACTTCAAATGACTTCACAGCATTTAGAACGACTTCAGCCACTGTATAGCTGTCTTCAAACACTTTCTATGCACACTGCACATTCAGAACAAGCCAATTTGCTGCATATTGAGCACTACTGAACACAAGGAGAGACTACAAAAAACTTAGAATATGATAAGTGCAGATTTGTGTTTCATTGATATATTAAAGCAATAGAACAAGAACTATTACCATACTGGGACAATGTACATTTTACTTATTATCATTTTTTATTTGTTTTATGTTTTACAATACCTTTATTGCTGTGCACATTGCCTTGTGTTCTACAATTGTTATTATTTCCTTTTTAGTACTATTTCTTCAAATTGTATATAGACTTGTATTAGTTAGTTAGAACAAGGAATGGGGAACAGAGCACAAGTTACTCTTGCTATCATCAGATTTAAGAGCCATCCTCTTGAGTCATATCTTCGCGTCGTATCTCTAAGTTCTGTGAAATATCATGAACTTCTCCGAAACTATTGTATTTGCTCCACGTTTTATTGCCCATTGCCTATCGCCATTTGACAAGCACTTCACATTCATTAAACTCGCTCTTTGATATACCTTGAACCTTTTTGAACTTATTCAAACTTATTCGGACTACTTCGCATGACTTCAAACCTCTTTAAACCTTTTTCAAACCTATTTCACACATTTTCAAACCTATTTTGAACTCTTTCGAACACCTTCGTATGCCTACACAGACTATTCGCACCATCCCTCATCAATTTGCCTCACTAACAACAACGTTTGGTCTCTGCAGTGATATTTAGTACCAACTCACACCCTTCCTCTGACTCATGTTATACCATCCGAAGCCATTTAGTAGGTTTTGTTTGGGTTGAGTAACATCACCGGCATCGCTCTCTATCTCCTCATCCAAATCCTCATCTGATCCCTTGCTACTCTCCACCTGTCACAACCTGTGTGCCACTGTGATGACTGGCAGTATTGGACACTGGGCAGGGGCAGGAATTCTTGATCCTGATGCTTCTGGTTGGGTCCGCATCTTCGCCCATGCTGCTGCCACTTCTCTCCTTGTTGGCATTGCCGCTGCCACTCATGGTGCCACTGCCACTACTGCTCAGAATGCTTTTTGCCTTTGCCACTCCCATTCCTCATTTCTTGGCCACTGCCATTTCTTCTTTCTTGGCTGCTGCCATGGATGCCTTCTTGGCCACAGCCATTCCAGCAGGTGATGCTGTTCCCACTGCCACTGCTGCTATGGGGGCCATTGCTGGTCCAGCTCCCACCACCGCTGCCGTTGTCAAGTTGGTGGGTCCAGTTGCTGTGGATGCAGTGCCTGTGATGCCCTTTTTCTTGTTGGAGCAGACTACATATGCTGTACAGAGGAAGAGATGACACGTTCCTTATAACCTACCTGGGGTTTAGTTGGTCTTAGAGCTAGGGTTTAGCAGAGGTAAGAACACTGTGTATCTACTACAGTACAGGTTCTCCTTATATACATAATAAAAAAAAAAAATTTCAACACCCCCCCTCAAACTGTACAGCGCTCTAAGCAGCTAAGTTTGAATCTCAAAAGTGATTCTGAGAGAGTCTCTAAATTTCCTGAATAAGACAGTGCCAAGGTTCTTTGTGAACATGTCAGCTGGATTATCACTTCCAGGAATGAAAACGACCGTGACTTTGTTATTTTCTATGCATTCGTGGGTATAGTGGTAGCGAATGTCTATATGTTTGGTCCTTCTTTCCTGAACTGGATTTGATCTGATAAAGATGGATCCCTGATTATCAGCGCTGATTGGTACGCACTTCAGTACATATCCAAGTTCCTGGAATAAGGACTCTATCCACACTATCTGTCAACAAGTGTCGGAGAGAGCCATATATTCGGCTTCTGTGGATGACAGTGCTACAGTTTTTTGTAAACGGGACTGCCAGCACACAATGCCACTCGCTAGAGTAGCAAAGTAACCCATTGTAGATTGGTGTTTGACAGTGTCAGCTGCCCAATCAGAATCTGTGAAGGCCTGTAGCCCCTTGGACTTCTCGCCATCATAGACAATGTTATATTTCTGGGTTCCCACCAGATAGCGCATGATGTACATCACTTTGTCTGGATGTTCTTGGCTAGGATTAGCCGAGAATTGTGACATCTTGATTACTGCATAAGCGATATCAGGTCGTGTTCCGAGCATCAGATACAATAAAGATCCGATCACAGACTCATATTTTGATCTAAGTGTCACGTTGGGCATTGCTGTGTTTTCCAATGGTCTGTAACCAGTCGGGAGTGGAGTGGGGGTCGCTTTGGCATTTGTCATCTCGAATCTCTCAAGCACTTTGGCAAGATATTCAGTTTGATCGAGTTTGACTTTGCTTGCAGTCTGGGTGATGTGCATGCCTAAGAATTCCATGACTTTTTCAGTACTATGGCACTCCCAATGCTTTAGACAAGCATTTTTCTTTTCATCCACAAGTTTCTTGTTCTTCCCCATGAACAAGCCATCATCAACATAAACGAGTGCAATAACAATGCTGCCTGTCTTAGAATCCTTGTGTATGAAAATGCTGGCATCGGAGCTGGCACACACAAACCCAATGGTGTGCATGAATGCCTCTAGCTCTTTCCACCATGCTAGTGAGGCTTGTTTAAGGCCATACAATGCTCGGCGTAAGCGCATTACTTTGCGCTCTTTTCCCTCGAGTCTGAAACCCTCAGGTTGATCCATATAGATCTCCTCATCTAGTTTGCCATATAAAAATGCAGTTTTTACATCTAGGCCGGTCATATACATGCCCTCTAGAGATGCAAGTGCAAACATGAGGCGTATGGTCTCGTAGCGGACTACTGGTGAGAAAATCTCATCAAAGTCAACACCTTCGACTTGTGAAAAGCCTTTGGCCACGAGTCTGGCTCATTTTCTTCCATCCAATTTTACGGAGAAAACCCATCTATTTTCGATCATTTTTCGATCATGTGGAAGATCGACAATGTCATAGACTTGTCGCTTACGAAGAGCCTCTAATTCTTCATGACAAGCTTGTTTCCACTGACATTGCTGCTGCCATGGTAGGCACGCAATATCGGGAAATTGGTTTGGAACTTGGCTTATTTCACTCGATGGTTTGACTGCTTTTGACAACAGCCAGTGAATAAGCTTATCTCCTCCTTCCTTGGTTATCTTTTTAATATAACCTGCTTCATCTGGTTCCCCCATTGGGTGATCATGTTCTTGATCATTGGAATCCGGCACACTCTCGTGGGGTGCTGAACTCGGTCCAGCAACCGGTTCTTTCTGTTGAGATTGTGGTCATGTTTGGTTATGATCCGAATCTTGACCCACAGATCTCTTCCAATATCGATCACATGCAATGTCTCTCTGTGTCAGAGGGGAATCGCTTCTCTCCATAGGTATTGCCAGGACGGTTTGGGATGTTCCTCTGCCTGCCTGATCGACAGGGCAATTGCTGCCATTCCTGTTGATCATCATTTCTTGGATGAAAGTCCTCAGTGGTTACTGGAGGCTGCGGAGGAGGAGCATCTGTCACATCGTCATGCACCTTTTGCTCACTTGGTACATCATCATCATCATTTTCTGATGATGGAAGAAGGGGCAGATCTTGTGGCGGTATAGAATCATCGCCATCCGTTCCAGATGAGTGGTCATCATCTTCTGGTTCTGGAGGTGGAAAATCACCAAGGTCCATATTGGCAGGAGTTTTAGCTCCGGGACAGCATGGGAACAACGTTTCATCAAATAGTGCCATAGCACCAATGAATATTGTGCCACTAGGTCGCATGAAACGGTATGCTTTAATGCCATCTTCTAATCCAAGGTATGTCATCAATCCCGATCGAGGAGCCAATGTGTTTGGACACTTCTCCTTGGGTAGGTAGACATAAGCACCACAACCGAAAACCTTCAGATTGTTTAGATCTGGGCGGACCTTTGTCAGGTCCTCAACCAGTGTCAGCCATTTCAGGTGCCTTATTGGGGTTCGGTTGTATAGGTGTGTTGCATATTCAATGCAAAATTCCCACCATGATTGTGGTAGACATGCGGTAAATCGCAGGGTTTGCGACTTTTCCATTATTGTCCTTATGGCATGCTCTGCGCATCCATTCTGTTGGTGAACGTGGGGTGCAGACATCTCTATTTTGATGCCAAAGTCCTTGAGCACATTTTGTAGCTCACGATCTTTGAACTTCCCCCCTGGATCAACATGCCAGCGCTTGATTGTAGCGCCATACTGTGTCGAAGCTACTGCCAGAAATTGTCTGATGGCCACAGCAGCATCAGATTTCTTTTTAAGGCATTGGACCCAGATATGTGACGTCTTGCCATCCAGAAATACAATAAAGTATTTATGTTTATGGTACGATAGTACTGGGAGTTCCTTCAGATCGGAATGTATTAATTCAAAGGGTCTTTCTGTGTGTGAATCTGATTTGGGAAAAGATTTTGAGGTCATTTTCCCTTCAGTGCACCCTGGACATATAATTTTGTCTTTAGGAATAATTAAATTCCTCAGGAATTTTATGGTGCTATTAGGCATCTTCCCTAGCACCTCTTTGGATGGGTGTCCAAGTCACTTATGCCAGTTTGAGTAGTCTGCGACGTACATCATCGCGACATTGATTCCCTTGGTGCTCAATATATGAGTCCAAGCCCAATAAATAGTGTCACATTTCATAAGAGAGACGCAATCCATAATTGGGTTTCCTTGCTTGAAAAATGAAATGTGTGCAGAGGAACCATGCATGTCACTTCCGTCTTGCAAGAAGACACCCATTGAGAGTAATCGAGCATTACAGTTGGGTATGTAGTAGACAGGGTATAATTGCATTTCATGCATCTCTGACTTCCCGTGACATACTACTTGATGTCTAATGAAGACTGCTCCTTTCCCTACTATATGAGTAGTACCCATGGCTGTTTGAACCAGGGTAGAGTCCTTTCTCAGTAAAGGCTCGTAAGAAGCAAAATCTTTAATTTCACCAGTGAAGTGTTTTGATGCACCTGAATCCATGATCCAGTCGGCACCTTTCTTACAATTTCCATTTGCACACATAACACATATATTAAGATGTAAATTGTTCCATGATACATTTAGTAGTGGTAAAATTTCACATGAAAAGTTCGCTGTGATCAGTGGAATGTTAATTCTTGTGCTTCTGGCAGGGAAAAGGACTGACCTTTCATCATATGTACCTGTTTCAAGCGGTTCATCGACGAGCATTTCATCGACGGCTTTCCATATGTCTTCATCAGAAACCGCAGGTTCCGATCCAAGGGAGACGCTATCATCTTCTACCTCTACGATCCTTGGTTCTGGTTCAATCCTCCTCCTCTTACCTTCTCGCACTGTTAGGTGCTCTCCCAGCGGTCGCAGATTTTTTGCACTGCATGGGAGATTCATTTGCTTGAGGGTGTCTCGAGCCTGCTGATATTCAGTATAGACCGAATGAGAGGTAGAGGCCGTGCCCGTGTATGCCTGTGCAGGTGGTTGGTGGTGAGGATCCCCTGTGGGAGTATGTTCATGCTTCTCAATGCGCTGGATGAGCGGCATCGGCAGTATGATGGTGCCATTACGATTTATGGTAGTAAAGGCATTTGAGGCAAGGTGGGTACGTTTCTCTTTAGGCTTTTCCACTTTAGTCTTTTTGTCCCCATGTCATCCATGCTTTCGGGATGACTCTCCATTGTTGCCCTGAGATTGCCATTTGGGGTTTCCCCCTTTGTGCTTGACAGTGGAAAGCTTGGTGGCCTGAGGTTTGTATGAGTTTTTCAAGAGTTGAAGACATGATGTTGTAGTGGCAGCTGGTAAAAGTGCTCAATCAGTCCTCTATTCAAGAAAACATGTTCCATAATTTCAGGCAAAAACACTTCTTCAGAGTGGTTAACCCTAGTCAACCTGGGTTTTTAAATGCAGCTCGCAGGGAGCGCAAGGTTACAATTTGGAGACAATGAAGTCAACGTCATTTGCAGCCAGTTAAGGCGCGTTCACGACATGCCCAGCAGGGCCCATAACCTGTTGGAGCAGACTACATACGCTGCACAGAGGAAGAGATGACACATTCCTTATAACCTACCTGGGGTTTAGTTGGTCTTAGAGCTAGGGTTTAGCAGAGGTAAGAACACTGTGTATCTACTACAGTACAGGTTCTCCTTATATACATAATAGTAAGGATGTCACATGACTCAGAAATGTGTTTACCACATGTATGTGCAGTAAGCGCAGTAACATGTGTGTGCTGCATGCATTGCCTCATGTATGCAGCATGCATCAGGATTTAATTTCAACATTTCTCATCAAAGATCTTCATTGCCCTCTGTTGACCTTCAATAAACCTTTGGTCCCCTATCCTGTCTGACTTTGGCCATGCTACCACAAATCCACACAAGAAGGCATCAGCCTGGAACACGGCCTGCACATCTTCTGTGAGGACCTCTCTTTGCCACCCAAATAATGTGTTCTACAATTTATAAGTGCATAGTTGGTCTGATAGCATGCCGATCCACTCACAAGCACTGCTTTTCTTCCCTTCATCACTGCAGCGATACTTCTGTTCCAAAGTCCATTGCGGATGGCCTGTTTGATCTTGCTGATCTTGCTGAGGACTTGGTCATGTGTAACATTCATGATGGATGATAGGTCAGCTGCAGCAGCAGGGTCGATATTGATATGAAAAACAGTGAAATGCTGAAGATCAACAATCACATGTTGTTGATCTCTATACAATCAATATACAAACAAAGCGGTGTTCCCATTTTGAAACTCAAACTCAGCTTTTTGAGTATGCTGAAATTTGGTAGTCGGGTAGCCTTAAGCTGGATTGGCTCTTCTTGTTGAGGAGGTTAATGTGATGTAATAGTGTTTTTTATTCATTTTAAATGTGTGATTGATCCCTGACTAAACGGTTATGATTCCAGTTACCCACCAGGCAATGGAGGCCTATTCCAAGAAGGTTGAATTTAATATGCACATGGCACATGGGGGGGTAAAATTTCCTTCTTTTCAAAGTCTCATTGCCAGCAACCTAGCCCTGATGCCATCCTTGTGCCAACATTGTCCTGTTGGCCGATGCCGCATCTTGGCTGATGCCATGCCTTTGGCCGATGCCATGTCTTTGGCTGATGCCATGTCTTGACTGGTGCATTGTCTTGCTGCTGCAGTGTCTTGACTGTAGCCATTCAAAAACTGGCAATATTTCATTATTAGATACAGCACAGCAATGTTCAATGTAGATACAATAAGAATGTCATGGCCTGGCATAACATCAGTGAGAATTGGCAGGAGGATCAGCATCCTTGTCATGCTCATGGGACGACAATCTGATTGGAATCTCGGAGAACCTGTGTTCAAATGATTTCAGATTTAACTCTATCCTTTCCTTCAAGATTGCATATGTCTTCAAGGTGACATCCTGCTGTTCCAGTCTTTCGACCTCGGCCATGTAGAGACAATGACTGGCATCCTTATACGATGTGCCGAGCTGGTTTTGCAGGGCTTTCACTTTAGCATGGCAGTTCAACAGCTCCCTGGGTGTCAATGTCTGTAACAAGATCAACTATAGTCACACAAATGAGGACCATGACACCTACTGGGTTGGCTGGTAACATGAGCTGGTTTCAGGCCAACAGATAGTACAGTTGATCAGTCATGTTTTCAGACTGCAAAATGATGATTAGTGAGATGATATGGCATTGGAAGCAAATACGGCATTGGCCAGAGACACAGCATTGGCCAACAACATGGCATTGGCCAGAGGCATGGCATTGGCCACTGGCAATGACATTTAAACTGAAGGAAATTTTACCCCCCCATGTGCCATATGCACTTTGAATTCTACTTTCTTTCAATAGGCCTCCATCGCCTGGTGGGTAGCTGGAATTATAAAATGGGGCACAAGATAGTGCTGCCCATTGTTGCTTCAGATTGGGACATAGCCATCAGGAATATCTGCCCAGCTTTCTTCCTGATTGCTCATTGTAGAGGGATGGATGTAGGAAGAGAGATGATAACACTATCATGTTTAATCATTGATCAGAGATCTATAGATGAGGAATTATTTAGTTGGCCTTATTTGGCCTTCATTGCCAATCTCACTGTTGCTGATCCCCCCATTGCCAATTCCACTGTTGCCAATTCCACTGTTGCCAATTCCACTGTTGCCAATAATGCTTATTCCACTGTTGCTGATCCCCCTGCTAATGCTTTTCCCCTTGCCCTTGCAAGATGGTGGATTGTGATCAAAATAATTGTGTTTACATAATACAGAATGTTTTGGTCATATAGGGGAGATATAATCAGCATTTGCTGATTTAAATGCATTGTCAGCTCTCAATGCTAATTCATGCCAGAAAGCCTGCTGGCGATTAGCATAGGCTAGTAGTCCAGGAAAAGTATTCTCAGACTGCAAGGCTGACTGCCACCATTGGCTGTGATAGATGAAATATCGCACAGTCCACTGCATTTCATATGTGACCAGTAGAAATTCCTCCCTCCATCTATTTCTCTGAGCCCATGATCAAAGCCAGTGTACTCTCCTGATTAATAAAACTGTTAGTGTGATGAATATGGATGGCCACAAAATACATTGTGCTGTTCAGTAATGACACCAGGTCAATTGTGGGCATTATGCCAAATCCAGGACAGGCAAAGATTAGTGGAGCCTTGTGCATTTGGCTTCAGAATAGCTGTGCTAGCATTGAGGTCATCCCTCGTTAACTGCTGAAACATACTCGATGTCTCAGCATCACAATTTAGTGCCACCAGTCAGGTTTGGCAATGGTTATACATTTGGGCATGCAAGGCAATTTTGTTAACCACATCCTGGACAATGGCTTGTGCTCGGGTGCGAACTCCCTTTTTCGGTGCTGCTTGGATGATGTGTGAATATTGAAATGATTTGTTGGCAACGAACTCTTGCAGCTGATGCAGTAGTTGACTTGCCTGGTTCTTTCTGAGGTTAATCTCCACATTAGCAAGTTCTCCATCATGTGGGAGGTATACTTGTTGCTCCACAACTGGAATAGTGTATGTGTCAGCCAGAAGAGATGAAGCAGAAGTCTCTTCATCAAAGGGTTCTATGTCATCAAAGTTCTCAAATTTAGGTTCATTGTCACAGGCGATTCAGGAGGGAACAATGTCATGCTCAGCAATATTGGCAGCATTTTGTAAATGTATTAAGGTTGCCATATGAGATGTGAGAACTTCTCTTTCCCATTCAATAGCTTGTGTGTTAGAAGTGTGTGGTGCTTTACCAAGTCGACAGACTTTGTCTCATAATTGAATGCTGGTGCAGATCAATGAGGGATTATGATACATCAATCTTGGTAGAAAGTATGACCAACTTCATTTGTTCAAAAACAATAGCGAAATCAATCCACTGCTCAACTGCTGATTGAATGAGTGTCGATGCTGTGACCATTCCCAATGCCAGTCCTGGTTCTGGTCCCATTCCCGTTCCTGATGCCAGTTGCGATCCCTGAGTGGCATACATATCCATTACCCTGACATCTGTTAGGCTTAGCATTTCTGCTGTGGTGACTTCATCCTCTCATTGTTTGACTGCCTGTTGACTGAAAGCTGCTGTCAGTTCTGAATGGTGCATGCCGAGTTGTGTGGATATCTCAAGGGTTTCTTGAGATTTTGAACACAGTGTGACTGTCATGCTAAGCATTTTCTTGTGATTTGAATCTGTAGCATAATCATCAAGCATTTCAGCCAGATGTGGCAACATTGCTGATCTGACTGTTGGGGAAATGAAATTCAGTGATGACCACAAAGACTGAAGTATTTCCCCTGCTACAATGCCAGACCCTGGAATAAAAGATGGAGCATAGCAAAAAAAAGCATTTATCCTTGTGGCCATGAACATGCAAAAGCCCAATGGCCTGGTGAATGCTCAAGCCATCCAGCAAATGTGCACCAATATGCTCCTGAATGTGGATGATGTATTGGCAGACAATGTCATAAATGAGCATCACTCCCTGTTGATGGTCAACCCTGGTGGTTTTCAGGGCTTGGAGGAAAGCAAAGTCAACATTCTTTTGCTGTTCTCCCCAAAACAAGTCTACCAGTGCATTGGGTGCATAACAACCATGCTGTGTGCATGCAATGGCCACTACTTCAGTCCTATCACATGCCTTCAATGCAAAAAAAGCATTTGCAATGGCTCGGAATTTATTTTTACATGGAGCCTTCTAAAAACCCATGTATCCCAATCAGAACAAGCATTGGGAATGGCACCAGCAGCAGTTATGACATCGGCCACTGCAAAGTAAAGTGTACCTACTGTGAATTGTTCTATGGCAGCTTGCAGGAATTGCTCATATTCAGCCTGATTTGGGGCCATCCTAGCTCCATCCCATAACCATACATCAGCATTGGAGTTTTTCTGCCGGACATGGTCAGCTTTGAAATTGCTGTCAGCCACAAATATGCATTTAAAAACAAATCTGAGAGCCATAGTATCATTTCAGATGCAACTTGTATAATCAAAGTATATAGTCACCCACCGGTTCACATCATCCTTCCAATTTTCTGGTATATTTATGCCTGCTTGAGGACAGGCTGGACAGTAATTGGCAAGTGATCCTGGTTCAGAATTCAATGGATCCTTTTGATTGTGTCCATACCCTGCCCACTTTAATCTTTTTATCCAATGCCATAAGTGGGACATGTGCCGAAGCTCATGGTAGAGGTTGACCACTTTGGCAGGCCTCATTGGCAATGTTATGCGCTGAATCAGCTGGTAAAACTGATAGGCTGATGTCTTTAATTCCAGATTACAGAGCCAAAAATGGTCTAGAACCTGCATGGTAAAAAGAGTGCATATTGTGGTGAAGCTGGTGGGGAGCAAGTTACTGGTGACTAGGTCCAAGAGAATTTGGTGTTCTCCCTGACACTGGCAGGTAACCATTGCTAAATGATGTATTCCATTTGTATGCACCACACAGATATAGCTGTTGTTTAAGGCATTGGCAGTCGGCAGTGCAGTGGTCAGCTCAGAATCAGCAGTGACTAGTATGGTTGTTGCCTGGGCATCAGTCCTCATGCATCATTCAGGCAAATATGGTTGAAACCCATGGATGTCTTCATCAGCATGTTCAACTTCATGTTCATCATCGCCATCAAAGAAGTCTTGTAAGCTGTCATTGACATCATTATTGCCCTTTTCTTGAAGCCAAAGGGCATCAAGGTGATTAAAAAAGGCTGCATCAGCCCCAATCTCATCATCTGCTGTACTCTCTGTCATTCCCGATGCCAACTCATGATATTGAGCTATTGCTGTTGCTGTTGCCAAGTAATAATTGGCTGACTCTGCCTTGGCTTTATCCTTCATCTCTTAAAATGTCTCCAGATATTTCATTTAAAAGTTAAGAGCATTGCAAATTGGCTGATCTGTTTGGTGCTGGACCAAAAGGTATGTGCCAACCTCCCATAGCTCAGCGCAGCAGAAGTGTGTGCCAGTCCAGCATTCAATGCGATGGAAGGGGTTTTGCTATGTGTTATGCACATACATGTCCAGCAAAGTGTGCTTCCTAGTGAACAATTGACACATCTCCAAATTGTCCATTTATTCAGTTGATAGTGGTTGCAAACTTGTTTGTCGATGGACCATGCCTGCCGAGCCAGGGATGCTTGCAGCAATTCATCCACTCATCCCACAAACTGCAATACATAGTCCTTTTGTCTCTATCAGTTGTATATGAGCCTCAATAAGTCAATCCATGTCAGAAACTGACCATGCTGATCCGTGGCCAAACTGGCTCATCAGCCACCTGAGGTTTTTGCATATCCCATTCTGGAGCAAGACCTGGATTGTCGTGGATACCAGCTGAACTCAATTCACCATGTTCTTCCATAACCAGAGGCAAGAGAACCTTGATACATTTTGTTTTTGGTCCATGTCTCTTGTTGACCTCAACTTCTACATGTGTAACAGTATTGACTGCATCATCATGGTCCTCATGCAGGGGTGCATTTTTCTTTAATCTTCTCTTTCTCTTGTATGGAGCTCTTGTCAGGCTCATGATGATTGGGGGAATCGACTGTGGTGATGGAGTATTTATTGTACTATTGGCCTCATGTGTCCTCATGTTATCCTCATGCCAATAATATGTTATGCCTGATGATGACAAGAATCATTCTTTCCTCCACATCAATCCCCCTCCAATGCTGCTTGCACCATCAGAGAACCTTGGTGGGGGACAGTATTGCAAGGGGAGATATACGGTTGAAGAGCAGAGGATTATCGAGCCTTATAGAGATGCATTCCGATCACAGAAATCCAAAGCTGGCCAGTTGCAAATACTCAAGTGTGACATTCTCCCTGCTATATTCAATTACTGGGTGTCAATCGAGAGGGCCCCAATGGATGAGGAGGAGAGTTGCCTATGTGCCAAAGTGAACCATCAACTTGAAGCATGTAAAGGTTATATTCTTGATCACATCACCAGGAACTAACAACCTGGCTTTCAAACAACTGGCAAATGATAAAGGGCTACTCATGCAAATCAAACAACTTCAAAGTCAAGTGATCAGAAGCCATTTGGGCCTTATACCAGGATCGAGTTTTGAAAGAGATTGGAAACCTGCTAGGTATTGAGAATGCCACCACAAGCACACCTGGATGGTTTCAGATGCGACTGCCAGCCATCAAGAGTGTTTTTAGCAACATGACTGCAGAGGAAAAGGTGATCCTTGAGATCGAGCAGGATAAAATGATGCAGGAAGGTTATCCTGAGCAGACCAAGCAAAGGTAATTTAATGCTGTTGCCACTGCCAATGCTGATGGTGACTGACATCTCACAGACTAGCAGAGAAAAACCTGTGTAAGCATGTAGAGGAGAGTGCCCAACAACACTGGTTAGAAATGGGAGTGCTGTCTGTGACATTTACAGCCCATACTGCACCTAATGGTTTAATGGTTGTTGACATGTGAGTGGAATCTTTAATTGTAATGCCGATGCCGATGCCAATTCCAATGCCGATGCCGATTACAGTCATGACAATGTTGTCTCATTAATGGCTACCCCTGTATGATCATTTCTGGACACCTATCATGATCATATCACAGAGCTCAAGCGGAACCTCATGAGTTCTGTCAAGGTGTTACATGCATCGGACATTGCCTCAAGGTCGGCAATGCAACCTAACACCACCACACCACAAACCCAGCTTCTGATGACTCAGAATGGGTTTCCCATCCTGCCCACACCATGGAAAGGATCACAATACAAGAAAAAGAGCTGGAGCAATGGTTTATATTGTATGTTGGGCAGCATTACAGTATGACAACTTCTCATGCTACAAACCATTACTTATCTCCATGCAGAACTAGCCAACAATGGTCATAGTCACCATATCCATTCAAAGCAATTGCTGACCAAACCTCTTTATTCATCAATCCTGAATATCTCTCAGAAAGGTTCAAATTCAGAGACCCACAGAACATGCACAAGAGCATCATAAAAGACTTCTTTGACCACGATCTGCAGTGTAAAACAGCACAGGGCCCTGAAAGAGCATTCAGGTTCAAAGGAATCAAAGTGAGTGATGGGAGTGTGTCTCCTGGACACTATCCTCATAATTTAAATAACCCTCCACCTTCCCAACACATTTCCAAATGCAGTGGATGATGTAATGGTGATGCAATACCTGATGCTGAGTTTATCATGGGCACTGGCCTGCATTCCGATGTCAATGCTGTTCCCGATGCCGATGCTGATGCTGAGCCCCAAGGTCAATCAAGAAGCAGAAAAAGGGCAAAAGTGAAACAACAGCAAAAAAAATCCTCGCCAAAGATTGAGAGCAGAACAGGCACCCATTTCTGAACCCCCAAATTCCTTGCAACTCATGGATCCAGCTCAGTTGAGCTATGTGCAAGTCAATCAAATGACAATGGACATACTCTGCACAGCTGGTGTGACTCGACCACAGCCAATTAATGGTCCGGGTGATGGTGAACCAGAGTATGTCATTCCTCGACACATTTACGAGAAGTCCATCACACCCATATCACCTTTGAATAATGATGTAAATGATGCCCCATGTCTACTTGATCCATCACTGTTGGAGGGCAACACCACATCAACTCAAGAAAGATTGAACTGACCTAAACCTTGCTGCCTGTCCAGGCAAACTCAGACAGACGATTCTATTGCAAGGGCAAGGGCAAAGGCATTAAAACTGTCAACAGTGGGATTGGCATTAGGATCAGCAATAGTAGGATCGGCAGACAGAGAACCAGCAGCGGTAGGATTGGCAGACAGAGAATTGGCCACAGTAGGATCAGCAGACAGAGAACTGGCAGTGGCAGGATTGGCAGACAGAGAATCGGCAGTGGTAGGATCATTTGGTAATTGCCAGACTCCACCTGTGAAGCATACATTGCAACAGATGACCCCCCCATCATCTCAAAGCAAGAATCAGGGACAGACATCGGCCCGATGTGCCTGCAGAACAGCTGATCACCTTGCTCAGCAAGAAGCTCTCTCTATGCAGATTGTTGGGAGAAGAAGAGCAAACTTTGCACAGTAAATTTACTATATGTGTCTCAGTAGAAGACAAAGATTGACAATAGTAAGATTTGCAGAAGGAATCAAGTGCTGGAGAGTATCTGTGCTCAGGTCCTGGGTGGTGATAGGTCCACTGCATGCTATAAGGTCTGGAAAAGAGTCTAATTGTATCTACACATTACGACATGCACTACAAACATCATGGAATCGACATCGAACACCTTTCGAACTATTTTGCACTATTTTGGATGACTCCGAACAACTTTGAACAATTTTGAGACACTTCGAACACTTTCGAATGACTTTGCACTACTTAGAAGGACATTGGCTGCCATAGGAATATTCTAAAGCCCTTTCAACACACACAAAACATCTGGCATAAGCCACTGCATCGCTTATCGAACACTACTAAATGCAAGGAGAGACGATAAAGAATTAGGGTATGATAATGGTAATTTTGGGGGTTCAATAATCTATTGAAACAACAAGAGAAGTACTCTTACTATATGGTAACACTGAACATTTTAATTATTATTGTTCCTCATTTGTTTTTATGTTTTACAATACCTTTATTGCTGTACATACTGCCTCATGTTCTACACCTGTTATATTTCCTTTTTGGTACTTACCTCTTCAAAATGTATATAGACTTGTACCAGTTACTTAGAAGAGGAGAAAGAAAAGTTACCCTCTCACTTATCGTCTGATTTAAAACCAGTTCTCTCAAGTCCTACCTCACGTCATACCTCTGAAGTTCTGTGAAATATCGCAAACTTCATCGAACTCTCGTATTCGTTCTCAACTCATCATCGCCTATCGCCACTCAAAACCTACTTCTTGATTGCTATATTCATTTGTTGAACATATCTTGACACCAGTCGAACACCTTTGAACCTCCTCGAACTTGCCCGAACAACTTTAAACCCATTTGAATCTATTTTGAACTACTTCGAACATCTTTGTACACTTTTAAAAACTATTCTTCACATTCTTTACCATTTTGCATCACTAAAAACGATGTTCTGATATTAGAGGTGATATTTAGGACTGACTCGCACCCTTCCTCCAGCCTGAGTTATACTTCATAAGCCTTTTAACAGGTTTTTGTTAGGTTTCCAGGTTGAGTATCATCATTTTGGAGGCCACTGTGAGGGGTTTCTAAATCATTTCATCGCCTAATCCACCTCGAATCTCTCAGCTTAGGCCAACACAAGCTCGAAACCTTAGAATCAAGACTCGCCAGGCCTTTGAATCTCTCGAACAATCGGGGGATATCCTAATACCTGTCTCTGATGCCGAATCCACACATCATCATCTGTTTCCTTCACCTATTTCCTCGTCTACAACCTCGTCTTCCTCTTCTCCTTCATCATATACTACATCATTCATTATTCCAGCTACTTCGACACATCTACCATCCTTCGCTCAGGTTCTAACTGCTCAAATCGGTACATCTATGGCCACCCAAGCAACAATGCCAGCTCATGGACATTCCACAGCACCAAAATTCGACCCTACTCAACCTCGAGAGCTACGATGATATTTTAATGAGCTCGAAATACTCTTTATCAACTGTAATGTTACAGATCCAGAGCTTATGAAGAAGCATGCCTGTTGATATGTCGATATCGATACATCTGAACTCTGGGAATCAATTCCCGAATATGAAACCAGCACTTTGTTCCAGGATTTTTGCCTCGCAATTCACAGACTATATCCTGGTTACGAAGATGATCAAAAATGGTCAATTTCAGACATGGACAAACTTGTTGGTGAACAACTTTGGATGGGTATCTTTAACGCAAGCAATTTAGGATTATATTACAGGTCGTTCTACAACATTACGAAGTTCCTACTCTCTAAAAGTTGAATTTTGGAGGCAAAACAAAGTAGAGCATTCATTCGAGGTTTTCAACCGGGTTTATGGTCACGAATTGCATGGCGACTCAAACTAAAATTTCCTGACCACTATCTGGATGATGCCTACCCACTCGACGACATTCATGCAGCAGTGAAATTCATTTTAGCAGGGTCAGTTAGTTCAAATTCAGCATCGTTACAATCTTCAGAAACCTCGGCATCGACTTTGACATCTTCGACACAGATCAAATCAGAAGACTTATCGGCAATCCTCGAAAAATTCACAACCACCCTCATCATGGCTCTAGCAGGTTCAAAACCCACTAATCCTCCTCGAACTAACAGTGGATTTCGCTTGGACCAGCTCGAAAACTTAGCTTGTGTCTTTTGTGGACTCACCAGTCATTTCATTAGTGACTGCTTGGTTTGCCAAGCCTATATCAATGAAGGAAAGTGTAAAAAGAACAATGAAGGAAAAATTGTGCTTCCAAATGGATGGTTCACCCCTCGAAACATTCCTGGTCGCTTTATCAAAGACAGAATCGATGAATGGACTCGACAAAATCCTTCGAATACAACTGCATTGTCACTCATGTACAACATCGCATCCTCAATGGCTACTTTGACACCACCTAGGGGCATCTACCAGGTTTCTGAACAATCTGCAACACCCAAAGATTGCATCACAAAGCTCGAACAAGAGATATATGCTTTGTGAAGTGGTAGGGCCTTTGCTAAAACTAATTTGAGCATACCAACAGTCCCTGTCTCTCAACCTTCTGTCTCCTCAAACACTGTGGCAGTCGAACAACTGACTCCACAAGTACCTGCATCATCCATCTCGTCTACAGCAACAAACCTACCAACTTTGACTTTGGCATCATCTTCGACTTTGGAAACAACTTTGCAGCCTGTTATTCATCCTTACGCTGCTACAAAAGAAAATTTGTACCTACCACCACACGAATGAAACTTCGGATCAACTGCGAAAGGTAAAGGCAAAGATGGTCCTTCGCACCATACCCAAGCGCCAATTCAAAAGGATAAAATCATGGAAGATGTTTTCACTCATTCGATGAAGATGCCGATTATCACACTAATGCCCAAGGAATTGTTGTCTCTATTGCCTGAAGTTCATACAAAATGGAAGGAACAGGTCACTCCACATCAAATTCAGCAGTCCGAAGGAAATAACACCATGAATCTGCTTAACAATGAAATTTTTATAATTGATGATCCATTCGAAACTTATATTAACAGTCTTTGACCTGGCAATATTCCAGAACCCTTTATCACAGCGAAGGAATCCCATTTGATTAGGTCGATTATTATGAATGTCAATGGAAGGAATCCAGTCAAAAGTGTCGTAGACCCTGGCTCTTTGATTATTGCAATGTCTGAAGAAGTTTGCCACGAACTTGGCCTTGCTTACGATCCTTCAATCCACATCCCACTCTAATTGGCTAATGGAGGCATTGACGAAAGTTTGGGTTTAGCACGAAATGTGCCTTGCGAAGTGGGGAGTATCACGCTGTTCATGCAAATTCACATAATTTGTGATCCAGCCTACAATATCTTACTCGGTCGACCATTCAATGTGCTCACCAAAAGCACTGTCACAACTACAGGAATGGAGGCCAGACAATCACGATATATGATCCTAATTTGACACGATCGTGTGCAATCCCCACGATTCCCCATTCTAATCACCATCCAAAATATTTTTGCAACTAGAGGACGAAACTTTGGACATTGACCAGTGCACCTTCATTATCTTATTTGATCCCTCTAATTTATCTATCACTATCGAATGCACTGCGAACATCCCCGATATGGAGTCCTCGAACTTCTCAAAATCCATTTCTTATTCTTGGATCCTTGCGAATTCATATTTAACAGCCAGTCATCAATACGAAACATATTTATCGACCTCAATGGCAATGCCTATGCCCTCTACGCCTATTATCGATTCCTCATATCCGATTTTCGCAGCTTCAAAAAAGAAATACAAACCTGTCGCACAAAAAATTCACCTAGTTATTACTGAGCTACCCGACCAATTTCACATTATTCGAACAATTACTGGTGACCCTCTCGAAAACATGCCAAAATTAAATCCTCATCCACCATCATTTATTTCCACTTTGCGATATACACTCAAATGTAAAGCTATTATCAACAAGAATCATCCTGGTGACTTCCTATGGCCAGAGGAATGAAATCTTATGCACGATTTTATTCGAAATCAGGAAACAGCTTTTGCATGGACAGAACAAGAGCGAGGAAGCTTTCGCTCTGACTTTTTTCCTCCTATAGAGTTCCCTGTTGTTCCTCACACTCCTTGGGTTGAGCAAAACATTCCTATACCTCCAGGTTTGTACAAACAGATATGTGAGATGCTAAAAAAAAAGATAGAAGCAGGAGTATACGAACCATCGAACTCTTCATACCGATCACGATGGTTTTGTGTCGCAAAAAAGGATGTGAAATCACTTTGAATCAGTCTTGAACTGTTTAACCAAGTAATGATCCAGCACTCAGGCATTGTACCGATACCTGAACATTTAGCAGAACAATTCAGGGGATGATCATGTGGAGGAATGTTGGATCTCTATGTGACATTCGATGAAAGGAAAGTCGCAGAATCATCTTGCGATCTGACAACATTTCAGACACTGTTTGGAGCACTTCACATCATTACCCTACCCATGGGTTGGACAAATTCTGTCCCTATCTTACACGATGATGTGACATTTATTCTACAGCCTGAAATTCCTTATATCACCATCCCTTACATTGACGACACACCAGTTAAGGGTCCGAAATCGGAATATAGAATGATCGATGGGTCCTACGAAACGATTCCCAAGAATCCATCTATTCGACGCTTTGTCTGGGAGCACTTTGAAAATTAAAATTGGATAGTCCAGTGCATGAAGTATTGCAGAGCAACATTTTCAGGTCTGAAACTCTATCTTTGCATCCCCAAAATAATTGTTTTAGGGCATTGATGCAATATTGAAGGTCATATGGCTGACCCTACTTGAATCGCAGCTGTTAGCAAGTGGGGACCATGTTGAAGCCTCACTGAAGTCAAAGCGTTCCTGGGAACCATTGGAGTTTGTTGTATTTTTATCCAAAATTTTGCTCAACGAGCTGCAGCACTGATCCAACTCACTCGAAAAGATGTACCTTTCAAATTCAGAGCAGAACAAATAGCAGCCCAAGAAGATTTGAAAGCAGCTCTAATCAATTCCACAGCAATTTGAGCTATTGATTACTCATCTTCAGCCCCAGTAATCCTATTGGTCAACACTTTGAACATTGCTATTGGTTTCTTTCTCGCTCAATGCGATCCCAACAACCCTCGAAAATGATATTATAGTCGATTCAGATCAATTATGCTTAATGACTGCAAATCCCAATTTTTGCAGCCAAAACTCGAACTTTACGGTCTATATCATGCTCTCGGAGCACTATGATTGTACCTAATAAGAGTTCGAAGGCTTATCATTGATGCACGATATATTAAAGGCATGCTCTCGAATCCTGATATCGCACCTAGTGCTAGCATCAATCGATGGATCGCATCCATCCTAACCTTTCACTTTACATTAGTCCACATCGCAGGGATACACCATGGTCCTGATGGACTTTTGAGATGCCCCCTGCAAGATGAAGAGATGTTCAGCTTGACAACGAAGATAATTTCGGAGACTGGATTGACTGCCTTCACAGTTTCGTACATCAAATAAATTCTATTACAACCCAGCCATTTACTTCACATCAAATTTCGACCTTCTCCCTCTCTTTGAATTTCAGTAAGGGGGAGGATCTCACCTATGATGATGTCCCATGATCGAATAATGCAAAAATGAATGACGAGAGGTTACTTCACATTCAGAAATGGTTACATGACTTGGTGTGACCCCCTGATCTATCAGACACAGAATACGCTACCTTTATCTGATATTGCACCGAATTCTTTTTAGACTCAGGCAAACTATGGAGAAAAGACTCCCAAGGAGCTCACAAAATTGTCACTCCTTTAGAACATCGTCTCAAAATCATTCATGCAGCTCACAACAATATCGGACACAAAATGGTTTTTGCTACTAAATCAGTTATCGCCCTTCAATTTTGGTGGCCGAATATGAAAGCTGACATTGCATGGTATATTCGAATCTGCCACCTATGCCAAATTCGACAGATGTGAAATGTTCTAATTCCACCCACAATCGCCACTCCAGCACCCCTTTTCAGCAAAGTCTATATTGACACAATGCAAATGCCGCCTTCAAACAGATTTAAATACATCGTACAAGGGCGATGCTCACTAACGACCTATCCAGAATGGCGGAAACTTCGATGCAAAAATGCCACATCACTTGGCGATTGGATCTTTGAAGATATTATTTGTCGATGGGGTTCGCTATATAAAATCATAACCAACAACAGCGCTGTATTTATCGCAGCTATGGAGTATCTTGCAAAATGATATCACATTAACCATATTTGAATTAGTGGTTATAATTCACATGCCAATGGACTCATCAAATGAGCCCACTTTGATGTTCAACAATCCTTATTCAAAGCTGTCGATGGAGCACAAGCGAAATGGTCAGCAGGGGCACATTCAGTATTTTGGGCAGAACGAGTCATGGTTCATAAATGCATGGGTTGTTCTCCTTACTTCGCAGTCACAGGAGCACATCCTCTAATACTTCTCGACATCTCCGAGGCAATATACTTACAGCCGCCACCCGATTCAATTTTATCAACAACTGATCTTATAGCTCGACAAGCCATAGCGCTACAAAAATGATCTAATGACCTTGAACTGTTATATTTGAAGGTCTACACATCCTGAATCGAAGCTGTGAAATGCTTCAAACTTGCTCATGAACATACAATGTGTGACTACAACTTTGCAAAAGGAGATTTAGTGCTACTTCAAAACACGCAAATTGAGAAGTCCCTCAATCACAAGATGAAACCCCGATATGTCGGCCCTCTTATCGTTATCGAACAAAATTATGTGGGGGCTTATATTTTCTGCAAACTCGACAGGTCAGTACTACATAGACCTATTGCCACATTTCGTCTGCTACCATACCTCACTCGAAAATCAATTTCCCTACCACCGAAATTCCTTGATATCGACTCTGAGCACCTTGAACAACTTCGACAAAGATACCTTTGAAGATTTTCAGGATGTCGAAAATGAATAATTATCCTCCCTTTTCTTTTTTGCAATTACTTACAAAGATTTTGATTGCCTCTAGAGTACAATACACGTCACAATATTGCATCATAGCATGGTCGTGCAAACTCCAAAGGGTTTTTCGGCTATGATGAACTACTGAGCCTTTCCCTAAAAGTCATTTTTTTTTTGTTCATTATATCTTCATTTCTTCTTCACCTTACTTTTCAAAAGACATTTAAAAATAATTTGAAATAGAGCAACAGAAACAAAAAGTTCTACTCTTCCAACATCTCCTCCAACACCTCTACCTCCCTCCCCAATACCTCCATCTTGAATTTTTTCTGTGCCAATTTCACAGCGATCAAGCTACAGTGCACAACCCATGCATTATCAACCCCTTCGACCCCTTCGACAACTTGTACCTCCCTCGCCTTGCCCTTCAACAATCGCCTTTTCTGTTTCAATTTGGGTGTCGATGGCTTGGACAGCCCCACAACTTGCTCGCCATCTTCAAAAGGGCCAACGACATGAATTCGATGCACTACAAAGTTCGAAAACCAGTTAGTAAGCCTTTCGAAATAATCTCAAATATTTTTTGTACCTTGTCTGGGGTGCAAATCTCGTTTTGCACTGACAAACTTCTTTGCTTCACCTTTTCGAAAGCCTTGCCTGGACAACCCCACCCAGTAACAGCCTTGTGCCTCCTGGGTGCATTTCGAACATTTTGCAGCACCCTTCCTAACAACACACTGCAGCTGGGACTTAAACCCAGCACACCAATTGCACTACGAAAGTGATTAACTGCACAAAAAATCTTCGAACATAAGAGAAAACACTCACTGGACCTTCGAAATCAAGCAACTTGCTTGTTTTGACTTGCGCCCACTTCGCAGCCTCTACCCCCGCAACCTCCTCTTCTTCATCCTCTTCGCTCTCGACCTCGACCACCTTTCGCTTCACCACCCTCACCACGGGCAGCTTGTTTTTGTCATCCTCCCCTGCTTCCACCCTTCTGATCACCTTAAATTCAGCCTCAAACTTTACACTCTGCCTTTTTAAATCCTCCTTCGAAATTGTCTTCACATAAAACGCAGCAAGAGCTGTGTTTTGAGCGTCCGCCAATGCCCTCCTCTGACCCTCGATGTCCACCCTCTTTGCCTCCTCCTGCTCCTCTCTAGCCCATTTTGCTTCCTCCTCCCTTCTTCTGCATTCTATCTCCTCAGCCAAATCTACGAACAATAGCTCTCTGCCCCACGAAATCCATTCACGTCGTGCCATCGGTTTATACAGCTCGAATACTTTGTCCATGACCTTTTGCATGGCCGCATCGCATTCTTTGCCAAGATCTTCGGCGAGTTCATTGTATTCTGCCTACACGAAACATTTTAGCATTTTTAACTATGAATCGATCAGTGACAGATGTACCATTTTCGCACAAAAACCCTTTCCCCACAGTTTGAAATCCGAGTTCTCGGTGACACCGTGCTCAGGCATCAATTTTGCATATTCAAGGATTTCAGTGTTGAGTTCGACAAGGAGGACATATAGAAGTAAGAGTTGATGAATGTAGGAGGTGACGTGGTATTGAACCTCACTAATTTCCTCACCCCGATCACGCATTTTGCACATGACTTTGAATGGCTAACTGGGACAGTTAGGAATTCAGTAAGGGGGAGGATGATAGGTCCACTATGCACTATAAGCTCTGGAGAAGCTTTCCACTCATATCGACACATTATGACATGCACTCCGAATCACTATGAATGCCACAAAATTGATGTCGAATTATTTTTGCACTATTTTGCACTATTTCAGATGACTTCGAACTATTTCGAATGCTTTTGAATTATTTCACAACACTTTGAGCGACTTCGCAGTATTTTGAATGACTTCAGCCACTGTATAGCTGTCATGAAACACTTTCAATACATGCTGCACAACTGGAACAGGTTATTCTGTCACATATCAAGCACTACCAGACACGAGGAGAGACTACAAAAGAATTAGAATGCAATAATAGCATTTTTATGTTTCGATGATATATTTCAGCAAAAGATAAGTACTTTTACCATATGGGGACATGTATGTTTCAATTATTTATCATTTCTCATTTATTTTTGATCTACAAAGTCCTCATTGTATGATATATTGCCTCATGTTTTACACATGTTTTACTTCCCTTTTCAGTACTATCTCTTTAAAACTGTATATAAACTTGTACTAGTTACTTGGAAAAACAGAGAACCAGTTACCCTCTCCACTATAGTCGGGTTTGAGAGTAGTTCCCTTGAGTCTTACCTCATGTCGTATCTCTGAAGTTCTGCAAAATATCGCAAACTTCCTCGAACTTTTGTATTCATTCTCAACTCATCATCGCCTATTGTCACTAAAAAACCCACTTCATAACTGCTATATTTGTTTGTAAAACATATCTCAACACCAGTCGAACACCTTAAACTCACCCGAACAACTTCAAACCCATTCAAACCTATTTTGAACTACTTTGCACATCTTCAGACCAATTTCAAACTTCTTCAAACATCTTTGTACGCTTTAAAAAGACTATTCATCACACCTTTTACCATTTGCATCACTAAAATAATGTCTTGGTATTAGCAGTGATATTTAGTACTGACTTGCACCCTTTCTCTAGCCTAAGTTATACTTCATAAGCCTTTTTAACAGGTTTTTGCTAGGTTTCCAGGTCGAGCATTATCACCGATAGAATCATTGTTGCATGTTTTGATCCCTGCAAATAGTGTCTCCAGGTTTCTAGCACCCATATTATTCTGAGCAGTTCTCACTCATAGATCTCGTAGTTTCTCTTGTCAGTGTGAGAGAAGTGAGAGATGTACCCGCAAGGGTGCCAGTCCCTATTAGTATCAGTTTGCTTGAGGACCACTCCAGTAGCATATTTTGATGCATCACTTTCCACTACAAATGGTTTTTCTGTGTCCAGCATGAGTAGTACCGTTGCCTCAGAAAATTTCTGCTTTAGGGTTTCGAATGTGTCTTGGCATTCATTTGTCCAGTTAAAAAGTTGGTCCTTCCTTGTTAGGTCATTCAGTGGTTTTGTGATTGCAGTGAAATTGCCAATGAATCTTCAATAGAAGTTATTGAAACCAAGGAATGATCAAACTCCCTTGATGTTGGTCAGGGATAGCCAGTTTTTTATCCCACTAAGCTTAGTTGGGTCCATTGCTAGTTGATTTGGCTGCAAGATCAATCTGAGGAATTCTACCTCCTGCACATCAAACTTAGACTTTTTGGGTTTAAGGAAGAGATCATTTTCTCTTAACCTAGCCAAAACCCTTTTTGTCCTTTCTTCATGTTCTTTTCAATCTTTTGAGGATATTGTCCATATCAATCACCAGCCACCCCTCATTTAGCATGTTTCGAAAGACATTGTTCATCATTGCTCAGAAAGTAGCCAGAGAGTTGCAGAGGCTGAAAAACATTACTTTGGACTTGAACAGCCCTTTGTTAGTTTTGAAAGCAGCCTTCCACTCATCTCCCTTCTTAGTCTGGATGTTGTGGTACCCCCACCTGATGTCTAATTTTGTGAACCATTTAGCCCCTTTTAACTTGTCAAGTAGATCTTCAATCAAAGGGAGAGGGTAGGAGTTCTTGATGGTTCCTTCATTTAGGTATTGATAGTCTTGGCAGGGTCACAGGGCATCAGAGTTCTTCTTCACAATGAAAAAGAATGGTGATGCCATTGGTGACTTAGATGGGATGATGTACCCCTTTTTCAAGTTTTTGTCTATGAACTCATCCAATTTCTTTTGTTCAGCTGGGGTAATGGGGTAGACCTTGCAGTCTTTCAGGATGAAATCTGGCATCAGCTTAATCGTGTGGTCCCATGATCTTGACTCAAGAACCCTTTTTGATGCCGCCTTTTCAAACACCCTCCAATACTCCTTATACTTGTCAGGGAGTAGATCATCCAGTGATTGCTCCTTCTCCCTGTTTTTGCTCTCATGGGCAAGCTTCTGCGAGATGGAAGTCTCTGCTCAGATGTACATGGTATTCAAGTATGCAATTCTGCTGGTTAGCTAGGATCGGGTGATGCGAGAGATCTGCCTGAGTTTTTGGTAATTTAGTGGGACATAGTTGGATTCGATAGTAAGGGGTGATTCCTCAGTTCTGAATACCCCAATCATGGGTTCCCCCCGAATATATGTGAATAGCGCTTCTGTGCCATCCTGACTTCCCTCAGTGCAGAGTGATACTTTGATGCCTGCAGCATCTAATACCAGCATCTGCAGGTCATCATTAGGGTCCACGTCCATTGCCAGGTGTGGTCCATGGTTGTTCTGTCCATTTTTGGTGCAAAGTCCTGTTGTGAGATGAACTGTCCCGAGCCTACTCTTCATGTGCTCAGTGGCAGTGAGGTGAATTTCCCCGAAGGTCTCCCCAGCACTCCTTATAGGTAGCCTCCCAAGAGTCGGGCTCAACATACTCTCAGTGCAAGCAGCCTCTTGTGATCTATAGTGGGACTTTGCTTACCATCAATTTTTCTGTGCTAGGTCTGTTCGATCATGGTTCAGATCTTTCCAATTAAGGTTAGTTTGATGGACAGAGTCCCCTTCTTCCAGTCAATCATGGGGTTGTGCTTCTGAAGCCAGGGGTATCCTAATATTATCCTTTCCTTTCCCAGGCCAGTTACCAGCAGTCTGATGTTTTCCTTTTCTCCTACAATCTCCATGTTCATGTCGATGTAGTGCATGATCATCCCATTTTTGTTAAGAGTTCCATCGACGTTTTTGGCGAGGATCCTTTTTGGCAGAGGCAATTTCCTTAATTTGAGTTTCTCCACTACCTGGTGATCTATAAATGTTCCCCCTGCCCCAGAGTCAATTAGGGCAGGTAGTTTAACTTTTTCATCTCCTAGCACACAGTAAATGGGAATGCGCATACATTGGTTGCTTACTTGTGCTCCCAATATACTTGAGACTATAATTCTGGTGGGGTCCACTGCTGATGCAGGCCGCTGCTTTAAAAACCCTCTGCTACCATTAAGTCGAGGACCTCCTCCTTCTCCTTCTCTTCTAGCTTGTTGATTAGGGTTTGGATCCTCTGGTAGGGGTCTCTCAATGTCCTTTTTGTTTCTGGGCTTCTTCTCCTCTGGTTTCCTTTCTTCTTTGGTGGGAGGTTCTTTTCCTCCTTTATAATCGCTTGCTCTGTGCCCTGCTTTGTGACAGATAAAGCATTTTCCTTTTTAATATGTTCGAGTCTCTCTGCATAAGAGAGACATGTCGCATCGATGTCCATGTTGTTTGGGTCCTTTGAAGAACCTCCAGCGGCTCCTTTCCCCCCCCACCTTGCTGTAAGTCCTTTCCTTTATTGCCTTTGCCCTCCTTAAATGTCCCTCTGCTCTGGCCACATGTGTGTACCACCCTTCAATTGTGTTGGGCAGATTTTTCATGTTAAAGACCTTGTTGAGGACTCGATTGTTAAGTCCATCTACAAAATATTCAATCAGGGCCACATCTTCTTTTATCTTTGTGCAGTATGCCAGTGTTTTCAACTGGGCAATATACTCGTCAACTTCCTTCACTCCTTGTGCAAGTGCTCTGAGTTGTGTTCATGTGTTCCCTGCATCATCAATCAGCAAGAAGACTGCTCAAACCTTTGCGATAAATTTCTGGAATGAGTCCTAGGGTTTCGATTCAATATATTGTTCTTCCAAATAGGCCTGTTTCCATGGCCCTGCTATTCCCCTGTTCATGTATGAAAGCATAAACAGGATCTTTTATTGATTGTCTTCAAACGCCTGAGGGTTGGCATCCACATATGCTCCTCACTCCAAGAGAAAGAGCATGGTCTTTGATCAATCACCTGAAAAGTCGGTGGGTGCTCTCATCTTTATTTCTGCTGATTGGGCAGTCACAGCAGGTGTTTTAGGGACAATGGGGTAGAAGGTGCTGCCATCATGTGTGGTGTTTGATTCTCATAAGAGTCGTGTTTCTTGTTTATTGGTGGTGGCTGCCTAGACTCAGATTAGTCAGCAGAGTAGAACAGCTTGACCTTTTGTTAAGATCAATAGCTCTTTTAAGTCATTCATTAGGTCTGAGTTCACTGTTGCTCGTAAGTGGCAGTTGAGGATGACTATCAGTACGTTGAGAGCATAGAGATGACCAGATCAAGCTGAGCTTGCCTGGTCTTGCATTGCAGTTTAAATAATACAAGCGTGAGGGTGTAGTTATGTTCATAAGCAGGTAAAGGACAATAAGAACAATAGTGAGTGAGAAAATGATGAGCATCCCATGGTTAGTACAAGATGGGGATGGGGGTGATGGGGATGGGGGTGGGAGTGATGGGGATGGGGATGGGGGTGATGGGGATGGGGATGGGGATGGGGGTGATGGGGATGGGGATGGAGGAAATGGGGATGGGGGAGATGGAAAAGGGGATGAGGTAGGTGGAAGAGGATGGGGGAGATGGAGAAGGGGAAGGGGAAGAGGGAGAGGAGAAAGAGGGAGATGGGGATGGGGATGGGAGAGGTGGGGGGTAGGAAAGATGAGGATGGGGATGGAGATGGGAAAGAGGATAAACACCACAATCTACCCACCTTGACTTGGGGCCAACAGTCCCAATCAACTGAAGAATTGTGTACTATCTAAAAGTCAATTGAAGAGTGGTGTGATGATGAACCCCCAAATGTTGACTTTGGGCTGAAGGTCCAACATCAGTGGTCTTCCAATGTTTGCACTTTGTGCAGTATGTAACAATACATAATCATTAAAATGCAGTGAGGTGTTCATGAGAAGATGAACCACCATTCACACATTCACAGACTGAGTCAAAAAATGCAATGAGATGTTGATAGAATTAATGAACACAGTGAACCACATGTGCCGAAGGCACATTTAAAAACCTTGTCAATAATAAAGTGAGATCGGTCACATGACTAGGGCATGGGTAAATACATGACAAACACCAAAGGGGTGGGAGAATGATGACCAACTCCAAAGGGGCTGGGAGAAATTGAGAGGTGTGAGAAATTCTGACAAATATAACTCAAAGCTGGAGACTTTTTTCTCGGCTAATTTTTCACCACCTCAAACTTTTTTTGGGGGGTCTGGGCTCATTTTCTATGTACAATAATGTCTGGACAGCATGTAAGGAGCTGTATCGGAGTAATTCAAAGTGATACTTTTACTATACTGTGAAAGCTGACTAAGCAAACCTCATGGGCTAAACAAAATGCAAAACCTGATCATGATCTTGGCACACGACTCAAACAAATTGATTTAGACACATCACTGTATTAGTCAGTAATGAGTTGGATCAATGAAATATGTTTAAATGGTTACAATTTATAAATGAGGTCATTACAAAGTCAGGTCAGTATTGAATGAACTCATTTATGAAGTAAAATCAACAAATATGTTTGAATTGAAAATTGAGTTCGTTACAAAGGAAAGTTGGTAAAATATAACAGTTACAATTGAGTTCATTATGAAGTAAAGTCAACAAAAATTAGTCTAGAAATGAGTCCAAGGAAATAAAAATTACTTGAATACAATAAGTTTGAAAATTGAGTTCGTTACCAAGTAAAATCAATAAAATATAACAGTTATAATTGAGTTCATTATGAAGTAAAGTGAACAAAAATTAGTCTAGAAATGAGTCCAAGGAAATAATAAAATAACAAGTGTAGAAATGAGTCAGTAAAGGATAAGTTTAATACAATGTCCATTATATGGATCAATAGAAAACAGGTTTGAAACAAAGTCAGGTCACATCACAAACCAATATTAGGTTAACAATACAAGTTGACAGTTGAGTTCATTACCTTGGTACAAAGTCAAGTCAGTAAAATATATATCTTTGAAATGAGGCATCAATAAAATAAAATTACAGTTATCATTATGAAGTCAAGTCAATAAAAATTAGTTCAATACAAAGCCTAACAAGTTATAAATTGAGTTTGTTACAATGGATTGAGTTCATTATAATTTAAAGTCAATAATACAAAGTTATAACAATTGGGTTTATTGACAAAGTGAAGTTAGAAAGTTTTTACACAACTTAAAGAGAGGAGAGGGAGGAGAGCAGGGGTGAGGGGGTGAGGGGGAGAGGGAGTGAGGGGGAAGAAGGAGTGAAGGGGGAAATGGGAAATAAGAGAGAAAGTGGAGAGTCAGTGGGGATAAGAGAGAGGAGAGGGGGAGAATGGAGGGAGGAGTGGGAGGGTGCATGAGGGGTGAGGGGAGAGGGGAGGGGGGGAGAGGGGAGGAGGAAGATGGATGGTGAGGGGACAGGGGTGAGGGGGAAGGGGGAGGAGAGGAAGGGGAAGGGGGACATGGGAATGGGGGACATGGGGAAGGGTATGGGGGACATGGGAAAGGGGATGGGGGACATGGGGATGGGGCAGATGGGGCAGATGGGGCAAGGGATGGGGCAGATGGAAAAGGAGGAGATGGGGAAGGGGATGGAGTAGTGGGGAAGGGGATGGGGATGGGGTAGGTGGAGAAGGGGAAGGGGAGAGAAAGAGGGAGAGGGAGAAGAGGGAGAGGGGGAAGAGGGAGATGGGGATGGGGATGGAAGAGGTGGGGATAGGGGAGATGGGTATGGGGTTGATGGGGATAGGGTTGATGGGGATAGGGGAGATGGGAATAGGGGAGATGGGAATGGAGAAGATGGGGATGGAGATGGGGGAGATGGGGAAGGGGGAGAGGGAAGGGGGTAGGGGAAGGGGGAGAAGGGGAAGAGGGACATGGGGATGGGGATGGGGATGGGGATGGGGATGGGGATGGGGATGGGGAGATGGGGATGGGGATAAACACCACAACCCCCCCACGTTGACTTGGAGCCAACAGTCCCAAGTCAACTGAAGAGTTGTGTACTACCTAAAAGTCAACTAAAGAGTTGTGTGACCATGACCCCCCAAATGTTGACTTTAAGCTGAAGGTCCAAAGGCAACTGAAGAGTTTAGTAACTGTAGTGGAATTAAGCATTGTGTTATGTATACGTGAGCTGGCTCATGAAAATGAACCACACTCACACATTCACAGACTGAGTAAAAAATGCAATGAGATGTTGATAAAATTAATGAACATAGTGAACAACGTGTGCCAAAGGCAGATGATGTGTATTGCCCAATCTGCACTGCCACTACCTAGATTCACATTAATGATGATGATTCTTTTGCTGCTCCTGCACCGTATTGACATCTTCCTCCTCATTTGGCACAGCAGCTGGCTGCACTTCCTCCTCTTCTACAGCAAGGTACAGGCAGAGGCAGAGGAAGAGGAAGAGGAAGAGGAAGAGGAAGAGGAAGAGGAAGAGGAAGAGGAAGAGGAAGAGGAAGAGGAAGAGGAAGAGGAAGAGGAAGAGGAAGAGGAAGAGGAAGAGGAAGAGGAAGAGGAAGAGGCAGAGGCAGAGGAAGAGGAAGAGGCAGAGGAAGAGGCAGAGGCAGAGGCAGAGGCAGAGGTTCTCAAATATTCCCACTTTGTCCAGTATGCAACAATACATAATTATTAAAATGCAGTGAGGTGTTCATTAAAAAATGAACCACCACTCACACATTCACAGACTGAGTCAAAAAATGCAATGAAATGTTGATAAAATTAACACTATTAAACATGTTAATGCATGCTGGAGGCACATTCCTAACCTTGTCCATAATAGTGAGCATGGTCATGTGACTAGGGCATGGGTAAATGGATGACAGTCCAAAATTCTTGGCTAATGACTGGGTGTTCCCCTGATAACAAAATTTTTAGCCAATTTTTGGCCAATTTTTAATTGGATGACAAATGTAATAACTGGGTTGTTTCCATGATGACAAATCTAATAACTGGGTGTGGGAATAAAATTTTTGGCTAATTTGTGGCCTGATGACAAATATAATAACTGGGTGTTCCCATGATGACAAATATAACAACTGGGTGTAGGAACAAAATTTTTGGCTAATTTTTGGCCACTTCTATCCTTTCTGCTCTCTTTCTAGCTCTGGGCTCTTTTCCAGTGGGGTCATTTCTGCATTCTTGGGGTATCTGTAGACCAAGGTGAAGCTCTGTGAAGTCCTACCTCCCTGGCTTCTCCTTTTTCAACAAAAGGAGTGTCTGCCAGTTGCATTTTGGACCTCTCTCAGGGCACAGTGTGCAGGGAGATTAGGCTGGCAGGTTTGCAGTTGCCTCCCCTTCTATTTTTGAAAGTTGCTCCACTATCAACTGCTACTGTTTGCACTGATTTCACAGCCTCCTGCAAGAACCTCACATCCTCTGCTGCTGTAAGAGAGCTCCTTAATTCCCATGGACTGTAAGGGCAACCTCAAAGCCTCACTTAATAGTGAGCTAACAGAGGGTTAACATTATACTACATAATACAAACACTTCAGGTGCACCTAACAGAGGGGAATCCAAGGAGAAAACTCTAAGGACCCATCTGTCGATGCCCAGTATATGTGATAGAGCCGAAAATCAAATAGTAAGCTAAAAATAGCAAAAGGTGGAAATAGGCAGATCAAACTGTGGGATGATGTCACCTTCATGGGTAAACATCCAGAAGGGGTCCTGTCTCTAAGAATAGAGCTGTCAACATGTACCAACATGGAAAAAGCCAAAATATAATCACAAAATAGAAATAAAAGATGCTTGGATGCACTGAGGTGCAGAGGAATGTCGCTGGTGAAACTCTCTGACTAGTCATGAGGCATTCACATCAGACTTTGCAACCCAGGAGTTCTCCTCATACCCATAACCCTTCCAGTGCACCAGGTAGTTGAGTTTACCTCAATGTAAGCACTTGACCTCATACTGAGGTTCACCTTCGATGACTGTAGGCAGTGGAGGAGGTCATGCCATGTGTCCAGAAAATGGATCTGTGGGAGCAGGCAGTAATTTTATGACATGGAAGACAGGGTGGAGTCTGGAAATTGACTGTGGTAGCCGTAGGTGGTAGGCATGTGACCCAATGCATCTAGTGATGAGGAATGGTCCAAGGAAGTGGTGTGCAAGTTTCTTGGATGGATGCATGGTGGAAATGTCACTAGAGTCGAGGTAAACATGATCACCAACCTTATATGTGGGTATGGGTGGGTGACGCTGGTTGTAGAAGCATGCCATGTTATCCTTCATTTTAGCCAAAGCTGAATTCACCTCCTCCAAGGTGTCCTTCATCTGCTCTATTAACTCGTTCACCATCTCCAAGTGTGAGGGTGCTTGCCAAGGTTCAAAACCCATGCATGGGTGTCTCCCTGTGTTGAAGAGGAAGGGAGTTTGGTGGGTGGAGGAGTGGACATGATTGTTGTATCCAAACTTGGCCATGTGGAGAAGATCTTCCCAATCATCCTGCTGCTTGTTGATGAAGATATGGATGGACTGCTCCAGTTCTTGGTTGACTTGCTCCATCTGTTCATCTGTCTGTGGGTAGTAGGTGGTCAAGGTGAGGAGTTTGATCCCTAGCAGGCAGTACAGCTCTCGGGTGAACTCTGCAATGAATTGTGGTCCTCAATCATAGAGGAATGCACCAGGCAGTCCATGGAGCTTCCACACATGGCACAAATAGAGTTGAGCTGCTCCAAGCACAGTGACAGTTGTATGAGTGGGGATGAAATGAGCTTGCTTCCCAGCAGAATTGACTGTGCACATTACTGCATCAAACCCATTGGACTCCAGTAGTTCCACCATGAAGTCCACACTGATGACATTCCGATGATTCTCTGGGACAGGAAGGCAGTGTAACTCACCCATGGGCTTGCACCATGGAGTCTTGGTGCATAAGCAGAGATCACAGGTATGACAGTACTGACCAATGAGTCGAGATATCTGGGGCCACCAACATCTGGGGTGGCCAGCAATGAGTGAGTCATGGTGCTGAGAGATGAGTCATTGTCAAAGCTGTGGATTGTTAGGAATGTAGATATGGTTATGAAAGTATAGAATGTCATCTTTTTCTGTCCACTCTGCTGCACAAAGCAAAGGTGTGGATCCCTTTCTCAGCTCCTTCACTGCCAGAGCCACAGCATCTTTGTGTAAACCACTATGGTTCACATGATGAATGTCACATAGAGTACTGTGCTCCTCACCCTCCAAGGTAACATCCTCTAATGCACAGACTGTAAACAGATCAGGTTGCAATAACACAATACCTTGATTGTCATTGCTTCCATCCCTGTGGTCCAGACCATGAGAAAGGGCATTAGTCTTTCCCATGCTGTGTCCTGGGCCATGATGCAGGGAGAAATCGAACCTGGAGAGATATAGGGACCAGTGGGCTTGGCAACAATTAAATTTCTTGGTGGTCATGAAGTACCTAAGGTTCTTGTGGTCTGTCCAGATCTTGACCTTGTGTTGAGCACCCTCTAGTGAATGTTGTCACTCCTCCAATGCTGCATTATCACCAGCATCTCCTTGTTGTGGATCTCATAATTGCATTTCACAGCACTGAGACTCTTTGAATAGAAGGCAATGGGGTGCCACTTCTGGTCCTCTGGAGACTGTTGGGACAATACTGTGCCCATTGCAAAGTCTTAACTGTCAGCTTCTACATGGAAGGGATGCAAGTTGTCAGCAAAGGTGAGGATTGGAGTGGAAGTGACCATCTCTTTGAGCTTCTTGAATGCTTCCTGCTGTGCACTCTCCCACTTCCATCCCTTTTTGCCAGTGAGGTCAAACAATGGGCATGCATGGTGGGAGAAATCTTTAATAAAGCACTGATAGAAATTGATAAAGCCCAGAATAGACTGTACCTCTTTTTTGTTTATGGGTGTGGGCAGTTTGTAACACCAGCAACCTTGACCAGGTCCATCTCCACCTGTCCATCCGAGATAATCAAGCCCAAGTACTCAATTTGTGTCTTTTCAAACTCGCACTTGTCATGACAAAGATAGAGTTTGTACTGCTGATGTCACTCCAGTACCAGGTGCATGATTCAACGATGTTTATCGAGGTCTTGAGTAAAGATAAAAATGTTATTGAGGTAGACACAGACAATGCCCTCCAATATGAGATCATGTAAGATGACATTTATCATGGTCTGAAAGGTGGCAGGACTATTATGAGACCAAAGAACATGACAAGGGGTTCAAAAAGACCACAGTTTATGCAGAAAGCTGCCTTCCACTTATCCTCTTTCTTTATCCACACATTGTTGTAACCCCAGTGGACATTGAGCTTGGTAAAGTAATGCCCCCCATGGAGTTGGTTGATGAGTTTGGATATGAGGGTAGTGGATAGCGATTCTTGACTGTGATGTCATTGAGGTGTCGATAGTCTTGAACCAGTTGAAGGGACCCATCCTTCTTTTTGACAAAGAAGAAGGGGGAGGCCATGGGCAACTTTAAAGGGCAGATATGACCTGAGGCCAAGGGTTCATTGATGAACTTGTCAAGTTGTCATTGTTCTTCAGGAGAGACAGGATAGACCTTGCAGTAGAAAGGTGTGCCACCCAGCATGAGCTCAATTGCATGATCCCACAGCTTACAGTTAGGAAGTGAGTCAAAGAATTCCTTGGAGAAGACATCCTCAAAGTCATGCAGGTGAGGAAGTACAGAGTCAGCAAAGGATTTGGGTGCACTGGTCTTGTGGAAGGTCTCCACAAGGCACTGAAAGATGTTCAAGGTGGCAGGCACCTCATGCAAAGGGTTAATAGCAGTATAAAAAATTCAGTCACCTTCCTCAATCTCTTCCACCTCCTCTTCATCATCATGAGAATCAGGTGCGAGATCTGGGACATCTTCCAAGTCCACACCAGCAATAGGCATTGGATCAGCATGATACTTTTGAGTGCGCTGTAAAAGGACCTTTCACCCTCAATATTCCTGTCTGCCTTCAGTGAAGCAAGTACAGCAATGAGAGGGACAGCGACTCTGCATGACTTTGCCTGTCACCCAGTCAACCTCAGGATTGTGGTCACAAAGCCATGGGTAGCCCAAAATCACCTCCTGCTTCCCCAGTTGGGTCACAGAAAAAAGAGCCCATTCACTATGATTTTTGTACTGGAGGACTAGGTTGACAACCTCCCGAATCGACCCAGCTTCATTTGGGAAACTGTCCACATTGTAGACAGGTATGGGTCAAGATAGTGAGTGGGTATTGAGTTGTTTTTGTTGAACCAGGTGTGAATCAATGAAAAAGCCCATGGCATCTGAGTCCAGGAGAGCAGAGACACTGAGTACTTGCCCATATCTGTGGTCTGTGGCTCAATCTTCAATTCTAGGGATCATTGGGAAGGAACAGTTATAGAATAAAATTCATTCTCTAGTGAATCAACAGACAGAACTTTAAAGTGGTTATGGACATGCAATGAGGGTATACTGTTCACTCACTGTGGGTAGAAGAATCCTGCTCCTTCACCTCTTCCTCTTTAATCTCCTCTTTCTCCAGGCCTTCAACATCCACAAGTGCCAACAGATCTTGGAGCAGCTCATCTTGTTCCTTAAGTGTGAGTTTACGGATGTCTTGGCAGTGGGGACACCTTTGAGCCATGTGTCCAGTTTCCCCACAATGGTAGCAGAGATCTAGCCTGCGAGCTTGACTACAGGCTGCATTGACATTTATTGGAGCAGGGGTATTGGAGCTCAACACTGAGGGCTGGCACATAGGGATGGGGTTAGGATGAGGGGGTGCTCAATTAAAGGTGTGGGGAGCATGGGTGGTGGTAGGAGTGTGGAAGGCCACAGTAAATGCCACATTGATGAGTCAGTTCTCATCACAGAGGGAAGCAGCCTTGTACCAAACATTTATGTTATCATCTGCTGGGTGCCCCTCCAGCATCTGTGCAATCTGGTCTTGGATTTCTTGGTTGAGACCTTGATGAAACTTTACCACCAGGGGTAACCCACTCCCATACCTCGCCATGTCCCTCAGATTGTCCTTCAAGGCACAAAGACTACTAAAGAGGCTGGTCCAATGGGTTGCTAGGTGCACACTAAGTTGTACACAAACAGGAAGGTATGCACAGTGGCAAAAAAGTGTGCAATGCAAAAGGGCAAAAATGTGCAGTGCACAAAAATGCACAACAGGAGCACAAAAATGTGCAACAACAATGGAGGTGAAAAGTAGAAGGTTTAGTGGGACGAGGACAATGATGGAGTGTGCTGAAGGGGTGATGCACAGACTAGGAACACAAGTGGGACACAAGCACAACTAGGGGGAAAATGTGCAAACAGTGTGCAAAACACAGTTATACAATGAAAATGTGCAAACAATGTGCAAATGCAGCTATATGAAGGGCACACTGCAAAAGTGCACAAACACAGACAATGGATGCAAACAAAGGACAAAATGCAGTTATATGATGAAGGGCACAAACAATGTGCAAATGTGGCTATATGAGGGGTGCACTTCAAAGGTGCACAGACAATGGCAGTTATCAATTTCTGAGTCCAGAATTTTTGCAATTTCATATTCAAGTTCATCATTGATAATAACTGGAGGGGGCAGAGGCTGAGTATGATTAGGGATGGTGTTCAGAGTGTCTTCTTCTAGCTGTGAGATGTGGAACACAGGGTGAACTGCCCAGAGATAGTCCTGGATGATAATGCACAGACTATGTGCAATACTGAATGAACTGTGAACTATTGGGGGGGAAAGATCCTCTGGATTCTCTATGTACCTGGGTACTATGTACAAATGGCTTATGTGATAAAAATGGTAAAATAGGGTATAAAATTGGCCCATCTAAACCTGACTGCATGATGCTGCTACCTTAGCCAATAAGATTTGTGCATGCTATAGCCCAATACCCAACTGTTCCAATCCAAAGGGAGATCAGATTGGCTGGAATAGAAGGAGGCAATGAACACCGAAATAATGCAGTTAACCAAATGAGGCACTTACAAATTGATTGACTTACCCCCTGATCACCAGGCTATTGCAAGCAAGTGGGTATATCACATCAAACATGATCACATTGGGGAAATCATGAAGCATAAGGCTAGGCTTGTAGCGAAAGGATGTTCCCAAATTCTGGGAGTAGATTTTGTGGAAACCTTCACACCAGTTATGCAACTGGAAATGTTCTGGCTATTAATAGTGCTCACAATGAATTTAGGACTTGCAATTCACATGGTCGATGGTGGGCACATACCTTAATGGAGTTTTGGAGGAGGTTATTTTTATGTTGCAACCACCAGAATACGATGACAGTAGCAGGTGCATATGGCAACTCTTAAAACCTCTCTATGGATTGAAACAGGTGGGATGGGCCTGGAACGACAAACTCAACCAAACCTTTCTCAAAATGAGCTTTATGTGGCTTTTCTTGGATCAATGCATTTATATTAGGCACACCGATCATGATCTCCTAATTACATTGATTCATATTGACAACATGACCATCCTAGGATCGGATATTGATGCCATCACAGAAATGAAAGCCAAATTGAGGAAGTACTTGACAATCATGGATTTGGGAGAGGCAAAGCAAATTGTGGGACTAGAATTAGAGAGGGACTTGGAAAGGGCCACTCTCAAAATTATGCAAGCCCAATATATCAAGAGGGTCCTGGAGAACTTTGGAATGTCAGATTCACACCCTGTCAGCACACCATTGGACCCTAACATCAAATTGATCAAGACACCTGATGATGAGCATCATGATATCCCTGAGTATCAGAGTACAATCAGATCACTCATGTACATGGTGATTGGAATGCAACCTGACATCTCATTTACAGTCCAAACACTTAGTCAATTCATGAGCAACCCCAGACCCACCCATTGGACTGCTGTCAAGTGCATTTTCTGGTATCTTAATGGCACTCATGAACTTGGGATTGTTTACCAGCAAGGTGGAGAAGTCGAACCCCTCACTTATTTGGATGCTGATTGGGGATCAAATGTCAATGATCAAAAATCTATTTCCAGATATGTCTTCCAGATGACTGGCAGTCCAATTTCTTGGCAATCAAGAAAGCAGCCAATGATTGCATTATCATCTATGGAAGCAGAGTACATGGCAGAGAGTCTAGCAATGTGCCAAGCAATCTGGTTATGGACCCTTACTGCCAAACTCAGCAATTTCTACTCTGGACCCACTGTCCTCAAGGTGGACAACCAAGGTGCAATCACTTATTCTCACAATGCCATCAATCATGGCTGCACCAAACACATCGACATCCAACACCATTTCATACATGAGAAACTCATCTCTAACAAAATATGCATTCAGTACTATGCAACAGATGACAACTTAGCCAATTTGCTTACCAAAGCATTACCAAAGCTAAAATACAATGACCTTGTTAATTGCTTAGGGATGGCATAGGTGTCAAGGAGGAGTGCTGAAATTGGGCAGTGGTAGGCGCATTAGGGAACACCGATGCCGACACCAAACAAATGGCTGTGGTGCATAGCCATGGTCATTAGTAACATCACCTTCTTGTTTTAGACTTAATTACAGGGTGGTGTCCCATGCTAGTATAAATATTCATTGTAAATAGTTTATTAAATCTAATGAAGTATTCTATACTCTATCGAGTCCTCTAGAATTCAACAGTGATACAACTCTCGTCTTCATAACATTGATTCCCTTGTACTGTTTGGGGTGATTGGGAGCTAGATGTCCATGTGCCACTACAAGAGATAGGTCAGGAGAGAATAATGATATGGGTGTTCCTCCAGATGTGGTGCTGTCAATAGGCTTTCTGACATCAGTGGCTGATAGTACCTGGAACATAAGCCAAGTGGCATAGACAACTTGAGTTGCATAAGTGACATGGGTTTCGGGGAGCTCTTTGTTCTCCCACTTGGTGCTGATGCAAATGGCAGGGTCCTTAAGTAGATACCACCACAAAACAGTGGCTGCAAGGTCTGCAAGGCCAGCAGTTGCATTTGTTGTGGGATTTCGAGCCTTAGCCATAGCACCAAGATCAACAGCTCCAACAAACTGAGTGTCCCTCTCAGCTGAGAATTTACAATCCCAAAAAAGTTTTGTGAAATTGCCTGCAACTTTAAGCCCAACTTTTTTGATGCAAGGTGCACAGAGAAAGGCAAGCAGGCTAGATGGAAGCTTCCCCTCATGCCAGCAAGAGCCAAGCTGCAGTACATTCAGCAATCATGCAGTTTTAAATGGTCAACCATCACTGACCTGAAGCAAGTATATCTCCTTTTCTCGGGCAATGGAAATGACTGCAACCTGCCCATGAACCAATGAGCTCCGGTCAACTGGCCACTCCATATCCATTCCTACAAACATCTCTTCACCATTGGAGATATCATCCATCAGGCTGCTCAGCCAGCTTTCAATCTGGAAGATGATGAAAGAATAGTGATCCGCCAGTTGAGGGAGCATTCAAGCTGCTCATATGAAGAGTAATCCAGAATGGGGAGAACATCTCTGCAGAGGGAAGGGAAGATGTTCTCCAACTCTGTTTTGTCAGCCCAGACATTATCTGTGAAGACCAGTTCAATTGGGGCATGTCCATAGGCTTTGAGAGATTGGGGAATGGTGGCCAGTGCTAGCATGTACTGATTGTGGGCCTTTGTAGGTGTTAGAACCATTGAACAGATTTCATTGTATTCATTAGTGGTGGAATGAAGGGCACCAAAGACCAGGACACCATTCTGCTTCCCCAGATGCTTCACAATCTGCCAAAAATGTAAACCACATGGACCCAAAAATAGGATATCACCTCAGATACCTTAAAGCTATGGTCTATCTCAAGCACTCAGGCAGGGAGCATTCCCATATACTGGTACATCACAGGTGCATGAGCTGTGATGAATTTGACATAGAAAGTCCGAAAATCATTTGAACTTGGTGAAAACCCTGGAAACCCATCTTGATCATCAAAGGAACTGAATGGTTGGAAGTCAGCAAGAAGAAGCTTTCCAGAGGAGTGTAAATGAGCATAAATGAGCTCAAGGTATTGCAATTTTAGGAGCTCATAGCGATGGATGTGGTGCATTCTGATCATGTTCACAAAGGGTTCTGGGCCCATGCAATGCAAAAAACTATCATGAAGCAGAGCAGCAAGGTTGTCGGTGATGCCACCACAGTATGTGAGGTGGTGGGTAAAATGCATGGACACTAAACAGGGGAGAGCACTGAGCAATGAGGGCTCCAGCTTTGGTATGTCTTCTTGCAATTGGGGTGAATGCAGGCATAGTGGTGACCTATGATGAAGATGCACTGATCAAGGTCAACAACCCTCCAAGGTGCCTTGGGCCATCCCCTAGCCTGGAGGAAGATGGTAGTTCCTTTCGTGCTCTTGTGCCCCACCAAGCAGCAGGACAGACAGGGAATATGGCCAGCAAGGAGGTGGGGAATCCATACAAAGTAGCATGGCAGATAGAAATCTTTGGGAGTCAGTTGAAACTTTCAATGCAAATGGAAGAAAGGGGACATGGCCCCATCAAAAAACATGTTTCATTTATAGCACATCGGCATCCTGGAGGGGTTCAACTTAATTTTGTGAATCAGTCGCTGACAGGTGTCTGCATAGTCTTTTTAACCAGTTTGGCATTGCAGACCTCTCATGCTTATTGGATGGGATGGAGCCATCCAACTCCTCATCATCAGGTACTGCTTCAATGACATCTGCATCAAGACTGCTACTAGCACCATCTGCCACACCATCACTGCTAAGTAAGTAATCAACATCCTCATTGTTATTGACATTGCATATCCCTACACCTATTTATTTGACAGGATGATAATGAGAAAATTAATCTGGAATGCAGCTGGCATACATACCTGCTGCAGTCCCTCCTGCTCCAATGCCACAAACCTTTGTTGACCAGGAATAGTGGGTGGATGGTAAGGGCATAAGTGGGAAATGTTAATTTCAAGATCAATCTTAAATGATTGAGGTAATTTTAACACTACCGCATTGGGTGAAATTATTTTAGAAATCAGGTATGGGCCAACTTGCTTCTCCATAAGCTTTCTTGAAGGTCATGAAATATTTAGATCCTTTGTACTTAGCCATACCAAGTCACCAACTTTGTACTCTGGAGCAACAGCTCGAGTACAATCCATGTATCGCATCATATCATCATGTGCTTTCATCAATGCTGCTCTGCTTCCTCCTGCACCTTTCACATTTTTGATACAAAGTTCTCCACTGACTGTACCTTGACTTCCCTTTGAGGTTCTACTCCCATTCTGGGATAATACCCATAATTAGCAAAGAAGGGTGACATGCGAGTAGCTGAATGGAATTTATTATTGTGAGAAAATTCAGCAATTGCCAACTATTCTTGCCAGTCAGTTTGTCAGTGATTGACAAACATGCATAGATACTGCTCCAACTCCTGATTTATTCTCTCTGTCTGCCCATCAGTTTGTGGGTGATATGCCATAGATAACTTGGGTTGAATCCCCAATATGTTATTTAACTCTCACATAAATGCAGAAGCAAATTGTAATCCATGATTGGAGATAACCATATCAGGTAATCCATGTAACCACCATACCTGATTTAGATAGAGGTGCACCAATCCCAACGATGAGGTTTCTGCAGTAGTAGGAATAATATGGACTTCCTTTGTGAAGTGGTCACATACTACAAATATTGCATTGTATCCTTGAGCTTCAGGTAATCCTGTGATAAAGTCCACAGATATATCTCACCATGGCACTTTAGGTATAGGGTTTGGCATTAATTTCCCTGCAGGCTTTTCTGGAAATTTCTTCCCCCTCATGCACGTATCACACCCATCCACATACCCCAACACATACTTTGAAATTCTGGGCCACCAATAATTTCTCATCACCAACTCCAATGTCTTCCACCTTCCTGGATGTCCAGCAGCAGCTGGCATATTATGATGTAACTGTATGATCTCCCTTCATAAATCTTGATCCTTTGGTACATATACCTTTCCTCTGAGCAATACTAACCCTTGTTCTTCAACCCATTTGTCTCCTTTAATATTACCTTTCATTTCTCCCCTCAAAGCTTTCATAGCTTCCACTACTTCATCATCCATCTCTGAACATTGCCTAATTTTAGACAACATTTCCATCTCTGAGCTATCCACCAATAGATGCCCTTGATGCATAGCGCAAATATAAAAGTATTCAGGTTTGAGTAGGGTAATATTTTTATTGTCCTCCTCTACTCCCCCTTTATGATCTGTACATCTGGATAATGCATCTGCTTTTCTCATCAAGCTTACCACTTTGTGGACTAAGTGAAAATTAAGACACAATAGGAATAATGCCCAACGTGCTTGTCAATGGTTAAGCTTTTTAGCAGACATGAAGTACCAGATTTTGATGGTCTGTCCAGATTTCGATCTGATGTGTACATCCCTCCAAATAATGTCTCCATGCTTCCAATGCTCATATTATTCTCAACATTTCTTTGTCATGCACATCATAATTCTTCTCCATATCATTCAACCCTCAAGACAAATAGGCACAAGGATGCCATTTGTCATCTTCACATAACATTGATAATACCGCTCCAGTAGCAAAGTCTGATGCATCTGATTCCACTCGTAAGGGATGCATGAAATCTACTGGGGCTAATATTGGCTCTTCCACAAACTTCCTCTTCAGCTCCTCAAATGCAGTCTGCTGTTGTTCTCCCCATCTCCACACTACTCCCTTTTGCATAAGGTTGTGTAATGGTGCAGCAATTTTGGAGAAATTATGAACAAAGCAATGATAAAAATTGGCGAGTCCAAGAAAGCCTGAATGTCCTTGATACAGGTGGGCATGGGCCAATCAACAATTGCCTGTACCTTGATAGGATTCATCTTAATTCCATCAGGACCAATCTTTAATCCCAAGAACTGAATCTCGCTTGGCCCAAACACACACTTCTCCGGTGATAGGTCCACTATGTGCTTTAAGGTCTGAAGAACATTCTCACTTATATCGAGACATTATGACACACACTCCGAATCACTATGAATGCCACAAAATCGATGTTGAATCATTTTTGAACTATTTTGCACTATTTCGGATGACTTTGAGACATTTCGAATGCTTTCAAACTATTTCAGGACACTTCGAATGACTTCACAGCATTTCAAATGATATTGGCTGCCATATAGCTGTCTGGAAACACTTTTTATACATGCTGTACATTTGGAACAAGCCAATTTGCTGCATATCGAGCACTACTGGACGCGAGGAGAGAGTACAAAAGACTTAGAATGCGATAAGTGCATTTTTGTGTTTTATTGATATATTGAAGCACAAGATAAGTACTTTTACTATATGGGAAACACTATACATGTCATCATTTATCATTTTTCATTTGTTTCATGATCTACAAGTCCTCATTGTTTGATATATTTGCCTCATGTTTTACACATGTTCTTATTTCCTTTTTAGTACTATCTCTTTATTTTGTATATAGACTTGTATTAGTTAGTTAGAACAAAAGAACAGCAACAGGGAACAGAGCACAAGTTACCCTCTTGCTTATCATCTGATTTAAGAGTTGTTCTCTTGAGTCTTATCTTCGGGTCATATCTCTAAGTTCTGCAAAATATAGTGAACTTCTTTGAAACTATTGTATTCGCTCCTCGTTTTATTGCCCATTGCCTATCGCCATTTGACAAACACTTCGCATTTGCTAAACTTGTTCCTCAATATACCTCGAACCTCTTTGAGCCTACTTCAAACTATTTTGCACATCTTCAAACCTGTTTCGGACTCTTTCGAACACCTTCATATGCTTATAAAAACTATTCGCAACATCCCTTATTATTTCACATCACTAAACACATTGTTTTGGTCTCAGTGGTGATATTTAGTACCAACTCGCACCCTTCCTCTGACTCACATTATACCATCCAAAGCCATTTAATAGGTTTTGTTTGGGTTTCTGAATTGAGTATCATCATTTTGGAGCCCACCGCAAGGGGTTTCTAGATTATTTTAATTGTTGAATCTCTACTCCTTCTACCACTCATTTTACCTAAAGGGGGCTCAATGATCTCAACTTCGAATTGAACTTGTTTTCCCTCCAACCCTCCTGAACAACCAGTAGATCTCGATATAGCATCTCGCCCCTTGATACTATTATTTCGCACTCTTTTGCCCTTTGCACTTATGACATTGCTACTATCTTCGACCTCGAAAACATACGAAACATGACACCACACACATTTTGACCTCATGACCTCCGAAATCTAGCTCGAACATGTCAACATCTTTTATGCCAGTGCCCGGTCATTCTACATCTCCAAAATTTGACTCAAGATGACCTAAAGAACTGCGAAATTACTTTGAAGATCTCGAATTTTTGTTTATAACTTGTGGTATCACAGATCACAACCTAAAGAAGCGACACGCTTGCAGATACATCAACTTCAATTCTTACGATCTCTGGGAATTACTTCCAGAGTATGAACATGGCACATCATTCGATGAATTTTGTATCACAGTATTTGTTACAAGTAGGATTACTAATCTGCTGACTGATGCTTGCTTAGTATGTGATTACTCACCAATTCTAGTATGACTAATATTGCTTACTTTGCTTACTGATCTCTTACCAAGCACATTACCAATACTCTTGGCATTAGTCATTAGCAAGTAGTAATCTTAGTAATACTTTGTTATATAAGTAGCTGACTGTGTAGTAGTTATCCCTCAGTCAATTACACTCTTTGACATTGGTGCTTAACTAGCAACTCCTCGGCACATTCAGCTACTTTGGAGTCTTTGTCTCTAGCTCACTACTATTGCATTACCAATCGCTCTCAACATAATTGACTCCACTCGTCAACCGACCATGTCTACCTCTTCTATGGAACATCAGCTCGCTGACGCTTTTGACGATGTCAAGACTGCCTACTCCAAACGGCCACGTGTCAGTTCTGCACTTGACACCTTCACTGATTGGTTATCAGCAGTTTTCATCGCTCTCCTCGCCACTTTGGAGAAATCCTTTATGGTTATTGCAATCCAGATCGATACACTCAACGAGTACATTGAAGAGCTTCGTTCTCCAACTGCACAGCCGCCTCCTAGCAGTGTCACAGCACAACCCGGAACTACGGCATCCACCAGCAGCACTTCTAAAGCACCCAAGCGTCCAGCTAGGTGCTCGTTATGCCATGCACGCGGTCATTCTAACACTGAGTGCCGCACCAAAGATCCAAGTTCTATGAGGAAACGAGTAGCGAGGAACAGTAGGATGGCTAAAGAGGCACGTGCACATACAGCTATGTCCGCCTTACCTGCATCACCCCCCTCATTTCATCATTTTCCTTACCCAACACCTGCTCACGCCGTTCAAACTCCTATGAATTTCGCTGCACTCTCTGCCGATTCCACTGAGCTTCGACGTCGAGCTGCACAGTCTGCAAGAGACAAGCGCCGGCATAGACGCCATACCACTTCCGCATAAGTCCTAGATTATGGGGCTGTGTTACAAGTAGGATTACTAATCTGCTGACTGATGCTTGCTTAGTATGTGATTACTCACCAATTCTAGTATGACTAATATTGCTTACTTTGCTTACTGATCTCTTACCAAGCACATTACCAATACTCTTGGCATTAGTCATTAGCAAGTAGTAATCTTAGTAATACTTTGTTATATAAGTAGCTGACTGTGTAGTAGTTATCCCTCAGTCAATTACACTCTTTGACATTGGTGCTTAACTAGCAACTCCTCGGCACATTCAGCTACTTTGGAGTCTTTGTCTCTAGCTCACTACTATTGCATTACCAATCGCTCTCAACAGTATTCAAGTTCTATCTTGAAATAGAAGATGAACAAAAATATACATAGCATTTTGACATGGATACACTCGTTAACGAACAGCTTCACACTGGTATTTTTGACGAAAATGATTTAGCAGCTTATTACAGGTCATTCTACAAGGTCACGAGCTTCCTTTGCTCAAAACATAGACTCTCAGAACCCAAACAAAGTCGAGCTTTTCCTCGAGGCTTTCAAATGGACTTACGGACTAGAATTGTGGATCGTCTTGAAGTGAAGTTCCCTGATCATTATCCTGACTACCCATATATGCTGAACAACATCTACGACACCATGAAATTTGCTATAGCATCCTCGAATTCATACCCCATTCCCCAGCAATCGATTTTGACCTTGAATCTATCTCCATCTAGCACATCGATCGACTTCAAAAATGCTTTGCATATTTTCGAACAATTTGCATCAAACTTCATGTCGGTTATTGCAGCTTCGAATTCGACTGAATCAGCACCCAAAGTTTCCATCCCGACCTTGTTCATAGCTGATATCACACCTTCGACTACATCGAACCAAGCGTCTAATACTATCTCTCACAGCTCAAACAATTCAGATAACTTCGAAGCTCATATCACAGCCCTCAAACAGGAACTAGCCCTCAAAAAACAGCTTGCACTCGAACGAGAGAATGTCGCACTTCAAAATCATCATGTCGCACCTCCTGGTCTTCATTGCATCATCCCAGCTTCATCGCCCACATCCATTCCAATCCCATCATCTTTGCCTTTGGTAGCTCCAGCCCAGTCTACTTTGATAGTCACACCTTCGCCACCTTTGAATTCGATCTCGCCTCCAAAATCCTTGTTGCATTCACCCCCACCATTACCCATTTCGACCTTGACTTGCCATTCACCACTCCCAATGTTTTCATCTTCAATCTCGTCATCTGTGCCGTCTTCCAATTCAACATCTATTTCGATATCGCCTTCTCCCTATATTCCATCGCCAGATTCACATTCGCATTTGCCTTCGAAGTCTAGTAAAGCACTCAAAAGTCTATTCGCACCATATATCTACAATCATCACCTCAAAATTCACCTTCCCCTTATTGCCAAGAATATTATTACATTCATTGCTGACAAAAATCTTTTTGACCTTGTTTTTGACCCCTCGATTCTTCGCTCAATTTCAATTCGACCAGTTGCTCACCTTGATTATTATGATCATGGTTAGAACCGTCAACATTGATCAAATTTGCATATTTCATTTCTCCTTCTCACATTTTGATCTCATTCTATTTATCAAAAACATTTTACTATCCTCAACATTCTTCGAAACAGCTTGGACAGCTCTCGCCTTTATGCTCCCATGTATGCCTTCGCTAACCTCGATCTTGACCTTGATATCTCTTGAAAATACCTTATGACTATTTTGCTTTCACCAAATCTTCTCCACATCGACTTCAAATGCATCAAAAATCCTCGAATACCTTCAAACCTCGACAATCATATTTTCAAAGACTTCCTGGGCTTTGAAAACGAATAACTATACCTTTTCCTTATTTTTCCGATTTTTTCATGTTTCTTATCACTACTATTCAAGACTCACAAGACTCTAAAATTCCAAATCTGAAGAAATACAAAAGAAAAACCTTTCTACTCCTCCAACATCTCCTCTAACAGCTCAATTTCCCTCCCCAACACCTCCATCTCTACCTTCTTCTGTGCCAGTTTTCCAGTGATAATACGACACCACACTGCCCATTCTTCCTCGACATCCTCAACTTCCCATGACTCCCTCGCCTTCCCCCTTGCCTTCTCTTTTGATGACCTCTTTTTCTCCTTTGACACCTTCGAATGCCCCACTATCAGTTCAACATCTTCGAAGGGGCCCACGACGCGAATTTGACATACTACAATTTTCAAAAACAAGTTAGTAAGCGCTTCGAAATAATTTTAAATAAATTTTATACCTGATTTGGGATGCGAATCTCGCTTCGTGCCCCCGAACTTCTTTTCCTCGCCTTTTTGAAGCCCAGAACTCAATATGCCACCCCAATAAAACACTTGTGCCTCCTGGGTGCACTTCGTACATTTTGTGGCACCATCCTTGATGATGCAGCAGGGCTGGGACTTGAACCAAGCGCATCTATCGCACTATGAAAGTATTAGAACTTCGAAAAATTTTCGAAAATAGTAAAAGACTTACCGGGCCCTTGAAATCAAGCAGCCTACTCATGTCTAGTTGCGGCTGCTTCGCCACTTCTACCCCCTTGACTTCCTGTTCATCATCCTCATCGTTTTCCACCTCAACCACTTTTCTCTTCACCACCCTTACTATGGGTAGCTCCTCTTCGCCCTTATCCTCATCCTCATCTTTGTCACCTTCGCCAGCCTCCGCCCTCTTGATTGCCCTTGCCTCCACCTCAAACTCGACATTTTGCTGCTGCAACTCCTCCTTCGAAATTGTTTTTGCACGAAACACAGCAAGAGCCACGTTTCATGCCTTGACCAGTGTGGTCCTTCGACCCTCGAGTTTCACCTTCTGCACTACATCCTTCGCCTGCTGAACTGCCTCCTCCTCCTCTCGAACCTGCCTTTCTTTGGCCTCCCTTTGCTCCCTTTTGACCTCTTCTGCCAAATCCATGAACAGTAGCTCTCCGCCCCACGAAATCCACTCACGTCAGGCGATTGGGCTAAAAACATCGAAAACTTCGTTAATGACTGCTTGTATGGCCAGGTCGCATTCTTCGCTGAGATCTTCAGCAAGTTCATCATACTCCACCTACACGAAGCATTTTAGCACCTTTGACCATGAATAGACGAGCAGCAGACATACCATTTTCACACAGAAACCCTGTCCCCACACTTTGAAATCGATATCTTTGGCGACACCCCTCTCGGGCATCGACTTGCATATTCCAGAACTTCGACATTAAGTTTGGCCAGAAGAGACATAATAAAAGCTAGGGTTGAATGTAGAGGTGATGGTGATGGAAGAAGAATGAGAAGTATTTCAAACCTCACTAAGTTTTCAACATGATCACGCATTTCACATGTGACTTCGATTGGCTCACTGAGGCAGTCAGGATTTCAGTAAGGGGGAGGATGATAGGTCCACTACGCACTTTAAGGTCTGAAAAACATTCCCACTAGTATCGAGACATTATGACACACACTCTGAATCACTACAAACACCACAAAATTGATGTCAAATCATTTTTGAACTATTTCACACTATTTTGGATGACTTCGAGACATTTCGAATGCTTTCGAACTATTTCATGACACTTTGAACGACTTCACAGCATTTCGAACGATATCAGCCACTGTATAGCTGTCTGGAAACACTTTCGATACATGCTGTACATTCGGAACAAGCCAATTTGCTGCATATTGAGCACTACCAGACACAAGGAGAGAGTACAAAAGACTTAGAATGCAATAAGTGCGTTTTTGTGTTTTATTGATATATTGAAGCACAAGATAAGTACTTTTACTATATGGGAACACTATATGTTGATAGGTCCACTATGCACTTTAAGGTCTGGAGAACATTTCCACTCGCATCGAGACATTATGACACACACTCCGAATCACTTCAAACGCCACAAAATCGACTTCGAACCATTTTCGCATGATTTCAGATGACTTCGAACTACTTCGAACTATTTTGCAACATTTCGCAACACTTCGAATGACTTCGCAATACTTCAAACGACTTTGGCCACTGTATAGTTGTCTTAAAACACTTTCGATGCATGCTGCACATCTGGAACAAGCCAATTCGCCACATATCGAGCACTACCGGATGCAAGGAGAGATGATAAAAGAATTAGGGTATGATAATGGCAGTTTTGGGGTTTCAACAATCTATTGAAACAACAAGAGAAGTACTCTTACTATATGGCAACACCGAACATTTCACTTATTATCATTTTTCATTTGTTTCATGTTTTACAATACCTTTATTTGCTGTGCACATTGCCTCATGTTCTACAATTGTTATTATTTCCTTTTTAGTACTATTCCGTCAGATTGTATATAGACTTGTATTAGTTAGAATAATGAAATATAGAAGTAACGGGGAACAGCACAAGTTACCCTCTTGCTATCATCGGATTTAAGAGTCATTCTCTTGAGTCTTAGCTCGCATCATATCTCTAAGTTCTGTGAAATATCATGAACTTCCTTGAAACTATCGTATTCACTCCACATTTTATGGCTGGTCGCCTATCGCCATTCAACAAACACTTCACATTCATTAAATTCATCCCTCAATATACCTCAAACCTCTTTGAATTTACTTCGAACTATTTCGCACAACTTTGAACCTCTTTCGAACTGTTTCGAACAACTTCGTACACTCTTACAGATTATTCAAACCATCCCTTACTATTTTGCATCACTAAACACAACGTTTTGGTCTCAGCGGTGATATTTAGTACTTTCCTCTGACTTGCGTTATACCATCCAAAGCCATTTAGTAGGTTTTGTTTGGGTTTCTGGGTTGAGTATCATCACTGGTTTAATGAATAAATCATTCTCTGCCAATGTTTTCAACACCTCCTGCACTATCGCCTCATGATTTTCTTCATCCTCCATGAATATCAAAATATTGTCAATGAATATTACTACCATGCCCTTGTCTATTACATCCTTGAGAATGTCATTCATCATATTTTGGAAGGTTGGGGGACTATTGGTCATTCCAAAAAAATGACAAATGGTTCAAAGGATCCTCGATGCATGGCAAATGCAGCCTTCTACTCATCTCCTTTCTTTATTCGTACATGTTGTATCCCCAGCATAAACCCAATTTTGTAAAGACCTTGGCCTTTCCCACCTTTTCAATTATCTCTGAGATCAATGGCAAAGGGTATGCATTCTTCACTGTCCACTCATTCACATACCTATAATCTGTACACATCCTCTTCCTCTGATCTTTTTTCAGCACAAAGAATACTGGTGATGTCTGCAGTGATTTTGAAGGTCGTATGTATCCCTTGCACAATTGTTCATTAAGGAATGCATCTACTTCTTCTTGTTTCTTCAGAGATAATGGGTAGACTTTTGACTTCTTCGGCACAAATCCCAGCTTCATCTCAATAGCATGATCCCATGGCTTTTGCACTGGCATCCACTCTGATTGCTTCTTCTGAAAAACTGACAAATATTTATGGTAGGCTTTCGGCACCCACTCCTCCACTGGTTTCTCCACTTTTACAGCATTTTTATTCCATGACTGTCCTCCACGAATTTCCCTAAAGGTTTGCTTCTGTTCTTCCTTACTGGTCATGATGGGAACTTCCCCATTTGGCATGTCCTCATCTTCCACTTCCTCCATCGTAACAGAATACTTCCTCAGACGTTCTTTTTCTTTCTTTTCCTTCTTCTCCTTTTTCACTTTCCTCCCATATATATTACATTCTTTAGGACAATAAGGCATGTGTACCTGACCAAATATGGCTCATTCCTGATGATCCTGATACTTTAGTATCATCGTCACCTCCTCCTTAATAGTTCCCCCATGATTGATCGTAGTGTCAATATTGTACACCATTATAGGTTGTGGCAGTTTACGCATGTGAATACCATTTCCAGTAATTAAGGATCAATTAATGAATAATCCAGTAGCACCACTGTCAAGCAATGCCTCCACATTAATTGCTGCATGTGTGTCCACTGTCTTCAATCCTACTGTCAAGCTGATTTCAGGTTCTATCCATGCTGAGTGAATAAAGAATTTAGGGGTCTTTGGAAATAAGGCTGGGCATGTTTCTTTGTCACATAAGTGATGATGGTCATACTCTTCAATGTCTCTTTTGGGTATCTGGGTTTCCTTGGATACTAATACATTATATTGATTCTGGGTCACCAATTGGGAAACCTTCACTGGGACTCTTCCACAAAATTCTTCTGCTTATCTTCCTCCAACTTTACTTCCTCAATTGTCACTTCCCTAATCTTCCTTTTCTGCCTACAATTTCGAGCCATATGCTCTAATTGCCCACAATTAAAACATTTAAGCGGGGCTCATCTCCCTACTTGATCAACATCCATTGCATCTGTCGATGCTGCTGACTCCTTAATGATAGGTGTCACTGCCATGGCTGGTGGCTGTGCCCTCGGAGCTTGTACCTGAGGTGTCCTTCCTTTCTCGGACTTTCCTCCTGACAACTTTTCAAATCTGGCATTTCCATACATCAATTTCAACTCTGCCTGTTCCTGTTGATATTGCTGATCAAGATGCATTGCCCAATTATACCACTCATCCAACCTCTCCGGCATAGAAGGAAGTTGATAGATAGACTTGAATAATGAGGGATTTAATCCTGCCTTCAAAAATTCTACCAATGCAGCTTCTCCCATATCCATCTGTGATGCTTCTGCCTTGAACTGCAAAATAAATTTGTCTGCAGTCAGAGAACCTTGGCGCATAGTTTTTAATTTTGCATTAGCTGTCACCTTTGGATTAGGGTCTCCAAACTGTGCCTCCAGTCTCTCCAAAAATTCCCTGAAAGTTGCAAATGGTTTATATCCCACGGCAATTTGATTAATGGCTTCATTTCTCCAGAACTGTGCTTTCCCTCCCTGGATGTATGAGAGAGCAAATATAACCCTAGACTCAGTCATAAGAAACTCGGGCTTTCTCCCATGAATATACAATACTATAGAGCTAATGAAGGATTTTGTATTCTCTATGAAACCATCAAAGATTTGTGGGGGCGTGTATTTAGGTAAACACATTTTTCCACTCTCAGATCTCTCCTCTGCATGCATATCCTTCTGAGACATCCACTCCACCATCTTCTCCATCTCATCATCTCTATCTTCCAGTGTCTCTGCTTTTGTTTCTGCTTGTTTGAGCTGTGATGCTGCCAATACTGACACTAATTGGGACATTTGTGCTGTAAGCACATCAATTTTGACTTCTAGAGCTGGTGTGGGAACAGGATTGTGACCAGGATTCGAAGTTGCTTGTTCTGTCATAATGACATAAGCTGTGATGAGTCACTTCTTCAGCTGAGTCAAGATTCGGCTTCAGAATTTTTTCGCAAATTTTCGAGTCATGTGATCCAGCAATTTGGGTACCAAACATGGCAAAATGTGTGATTTTGGTTATTTGTAGGCACTTTGGATCAATAACCCTTCCAACAGTGCCTGATCTCAGCATTATTACTGAATTCAGCTAGTAACTAATTTAACTAAAATAGTCATTCAAATAGAGTAAGGCAAATCTCAGCTAAACCAGATCCAATCAGTTGTCTGGTTGCAGCTGTCCTAATGATGAGCACTGCCTCTCGATCACTGGCGGTCGCAATGTAAGGTGAGGCCTGGCATCAGCTTATAAAAGCAAGGTAGATACATATATACAATTATTTCTGCTCTTGCCAAAATGATGAGTAAGTGGTTGTGGTCCACTGAAACAATGACGTATGCGCATATAAGAGAAGACGCACTAATGGGGTAGTTGGGTTCTTCTGTTAGGGTGACACCCACTGTTCTGCTAGCTAGACCATGTGGGCTCTCCTACAACAAGGTGGCAGGGTGTGCGCATGTGATGGGGGTTTTGATGGTTCTGATGTGCAGGGTTATTTTTAGATGAGTTGGCTGAAATAGGCTTTTTGCACCACAAATGTGGATAGAATGCCTAAGAGAACTTAACTGAGGTACCCAGGTATATATTTAACATTTATATACTATGTTACATGTATTGTAATATGTTGCTACTGATGCACGCGTACATGCACATACATATTGATGCATGTAAATAGAAAATTCCCATGCTGACAAATAAAGCATTTATAGGCATTTGGTAGCATATTTTGATAAAATAAAATAAAATAAAATAAAGTAAAATAATCATAAAATATTATTATGTAATAGGCATGTTAGGAGACTGTTTCCTAACAGGATGTCACAAATAGTGTCACACCACATTAAGTGTGCATTTCCTTGTCTACATCGATATAGTGTGTCGCTCACAACCTCCTGCCTGTCTTTACCTTTACTCATCTTTATCTATAGTCTCTCACTTACTTTTTATCTTTTCCCAATAATTCCTCCAAAAATGCCTCCTTGAGCAGTCTGGAACTAGTGATGTTCCAGCCCAGCTTGGCCCAAAAGCTGCAGCTTTGGTTTTCTCGAGAGCTGGGCCAAGCCAAAGCTGCCACTCATGGCTTGGCTCTGGCCTGGCTCAGCCCAAGCCACGGCTTTTGGCACAAATTCTCATCAAATTTTTCTGTAATGCAGATAGACACAGAAAAAAAAAAGGGAAGCCCCATGTGGAATAAAAAAAAACTTGGAATGTGATAGAGCAATTTAACCTATGCCTTTCATCTCATGAGGGTATCAAATAACATATATATAGATTATAAGGTTAGAAACAGAGTTCTGCCACACCCAGGTTGTAGCCACTACATAGTGAGAACATCAAAATGTGAAAGAACTGCACATAGTAGGCCTCTCGTCTCATTAACCCCTTTAAATTACATGTAAATATATTAAATATATTATTAGAATCAAATCTAAGATAATAAGAGATGAGGCAGAACTCACTGATGAAATTAACATTTCCCATTTATGCCCTTACCACCCACCCACTATTCCTGGTCAAAAAACTACTCTGCAACCTCCAATAATAGTAGAAGATGCTCCAGAATATGTAGTGGAAGAGGTTTTAGACTCATGTCTTCAATGAAATAAATTGGAGTTCTTAATCAAGTGGAAGAACTACACTGACAAAAATAACTCATGGGAACCTGAAGAGAATTGTAAGTGAGCATGTAATGCAATCACACAATTCTTTAAATGCAAATGCTCTGCATTGCATTGCTAAAATGGTGTATGAGGGAATGAATTTCCAGCCTTACCAAAATTTCACAGAGGGGACAGATATGATATTTTCTCGCCTGGAAGTCAAGGCATAAAAGGGGGGTAATAGGAAGCAGTCTCCTAACATCCCTATTACATAATAATATTTTATTTTTATTTTATTTTATTTTATTACATCAAATTATGCTACCAAATGCCTACAAATGCTATATTTGTCAGTATGGAAATTTTATATTTACACACATCAATATGTATGTGCATGTATGTGCATGTCGGTAACAACATATTACAATACATGTAACATAGTATATAAATCTTAAATATACACCTGGGAAACCTTAGTTGAGTTCTCTTAGGTATTCCATCTACAATTGTGGTGCAAAAGGCCTTTTTCAGCCAACTCATCTATTTATAACCCCTTCCATCAAAACCATCAAAACCCTCTGTCATGCGCGCATGCCCCGCCGCCTTCTTGTAGGAGAGCCCACATGGTCCAGCTAGCAGCTTAGTGGGTGTTGCCCTAACAGTTACCCACCATATTTCCTTTGCAACCATTTGAACATGCTCCTTCCCAGACACATGTAGGTCAGGTGAGATCCTATATGAACCATGAAAGCTGACATCTGCCCCATCTTTAAATTTTGCTCGAAGTATGTCATACAGACTTTGTGCACTGGCAAACCTTTTTACTGACTATTTGAGTTTTGACTGGCTAGTATGTTGTCTAAATCATTGAAGATTTTGTGATGTACCACCATATGAGACCTGTAGCCCTCATCATCAGTACTGTCCATCTCAAAAACTTCCTTCACAGTCTTTTCCTTGTTCTGGTCTGAAGTAGGTGTTGTCCAGGCTTGGGTGGGTGATCCATTCTCATGACTGCTTGTGCTAGTGGTCCTTTTCCACTTCCGTCCATTTTTTTGCATGCCCTTAGACTTCAATGCTGCCTGCCATGCCTTCTGGTTGAGTTTATCATGCTCTCGGCATGAGTTGCAAGCTTTGTATTTGCTCTCACTTGTTATTTTTGTCTTGCACCAAGGCTTTGAACAGCCTTTGAGTGGTGTTTGAGGTGGAGAGGAATTCATAGGATGTTAGTGCTATGGGCGAGTGACTATTGGAAACGTGCTAACGTGTTATTTGGTTTTGTTTTGTTCAGATGCCTTAGATTTGTAATATTACTATTTTTGGGAAGTGTCATAGTGGAGGAGGGTTGTGCTCGTTCACTCTTTTCCTTGGCAACCGCGGTGGCGGTATGCATACATATGTTTGGTTCACGGAATGAAATCATGTCGTGCATATACATCGTGTTTTGCCTGTTGGAGCAGACTACATATGCTGCACAGAGGAAGAGACAACATGTTCCTTATAACCTACCTGGGGTTTAGTTAGTCTTAGAGCTAGGGTTTAGCAGAGGTAAGAACACTGTATATCTACTACAGTACAGGTTCTCCTTATATACATAATAGTAAGGATGTCACATGACTCAGGAATGTGTTTACCACATGTATGCGCAGTAAGCGCAGTAACATGTGTGTGCTGCATGCATGGCCTCATGTATGCAGCATGTATCAGGATTTAATTTCAACACCCCCCCTCAAACTGTACAGCGCTCTAAGCAGCTAAGTTTGAATCTTGAAAGTAATTCCAAGAGAGTCTCTAAATTTCCTGAATAAGACAGCGCCAAGGTTCTTTGTGAACATGTCAGCTGGATTATCATTTCCAGGAATGAAAACGACCGTGACTTTGTCATTTTCTATGCATTCGCGGGTATAGTGGTAGTGAATGTCTATATGTTTGGTCCTTCTTTCCTGAACTGGATTTGATCCGATGAAGATGGATCCCTGATTATCAGCGCAGATTGGTATGCGCTTCAGTACATATCCAAGTTCCTGGAATAAGGACTCTATCCACACTATCTGTCGACAAGTGTCAGAGAGAGCCATATATTCGGCTTCTGTGGATGACAGTGCTACAGTTTTTTGTAAACGGGACTGCCAGCACACAATGCCACTCACTAGAGTAGCAAAGTAACCCGTTGTAGATTGGCGTTTGACAGTGTCAGCTGCCCAATCAGAATCTGTGAAGGCCTGTAGCCCCTCGGACTTCTCACCATCATAGACAATGTTATATTTCTGGGTTCCCACCAGATAGCACATGATGTACATCGCTTTGTCTAGATGTTCTTGGCTAGGATTAGCCGAGAATTGTGACATCTTGATTACCGCATAAGCGATATCAGGTCGCATTCCAAGCATCAGATACAATAAAGATCCGATCACAGACTGATATTTTGATCTAAGTATCGCATTGGGCATTGCTGTGTTTTCTGATGGTCTGTAACCAGTCGGGAGTGGAGTGGGGGTCACTTTGGCATTTGTCATCTCGAATCTCTCAAGCACTTTGGTGAGATATTCAGTTTGATTGAGTTTGACTTTGCTTGCAGTCTGGGTGATGCGCATGCCTAAGAATTCCGTGACTTTTTCAGTACTACGGCACTCCCAATCCTTTAGACAAGCATTTTTCTTTTCATCCACAAGTTTCTTGTTCTTCCCCATGAACAAGCCATCATCAACATAGACAAGTGCAATAACAATGCTGCCTGTCTTAGGATCCTTGTGTATGAAAATGCCGGCATCGGAGCTGGTGCGCACGAACCCAATGGTGTGCATAAATGCCTCTAGCTCTTTCCACCATGCAAGTGAGGCTTGTTTAAGGCCATACAATGCTCGGCGTAAGCGCAATACTTTGCGCTCTTTTCCCTCAAGTCTGAAACCCTCGGGTTGATCCATATAGATCTCCTCATCTAGTTTGCCATATAAAAATGTGGTTTTTACATCTAGGCCAGTCATATACATGCCCTCTAGAGATGCAAGTGCAAATATGAGGCGTACGGTCTCGTAGCAGACTACCGGTGAGAAAATCTCATCAAAGTCAATGCCTTTGACTTGTGAAAAGCCTTTGGCCACAAGTCTGGCTCATTTTCTTCCATCCGATTTTACGGAAAAAACCCATCTATTTTTGATTGTTTTTCGATCATGTGGAAGATCGACGATGTCATAGACTTGTCGCTTATGAAGAGCCTCTAATTCTTCATGACAAGCTTGTTTCCACTCACGTTGCTGCTGCTGTGGTAGGCGCGCAATATCGCAAAATTGGTTTGGAACTTGGCTTATTTCGCTCGATGGTTTGACTGCTTTTGACAACAGCCAGTGAATAAGCTTATCTCCTCCTTCCTTGGTTATCTTTTTAATATAACCTGCTTCGTCCGGTTCCCCCATTGGGTGATCATGTTCTTGATCATTGGAATCGGGCACACTCCCATGGGGTGCCAAACTTGGTCCAGCAACCGGTTCTTTCTGTTGAGTTTGTGGTCATGTTTGGTTATGATCCGAATCTTGACCCACAGATCTCTTTCAATATCGATCACGTGCAATGTCTCTCTCTATGTCAGAGGGCAGTCGCTTCTCTCCATAGGTATTGCCAGGACGGTTTGGGATGTTCCTCTGCCTGCCTGATCGACAGGGCAATTGCTGCCATTCCTGTTGATCATCACGTCTTGGACGAAAGTCCTCAGTGGTTACTGGAGGTGGCGGAGGAGGAGCATTTGTCACATCGTCATGTGCCTTTTGCTCACTTGGTACATTATCATCATCATTTTCTGATGATGGAGGAAGGGGCGGATCTTGTGGCGGTATAGAATCATCGCCATCCGTTCCAGATGAGTGGTCATCATCTTCTGGTTCTGGAGGTGGAAAATCACCAAGGTCCATATTGGCAGGAGTTTTAGCTCTGGGACAGCATGAGAACAACGTTTCATCAAATAGTGCTGTAGCACCAATGAATATTGCGCCACTAGGTCACATGAAACGGTATGCTTTAATGCCATCTTCTAATCCAAGGTACGTCATCAACTCCGATCGAGGAGCCAATGTGTTTGGATGCTTCTCCTTGGGTAGGTAGATGTAAGCACCACAACCAAAAACCTTCAGATCGTTTAGATCTGGGTGGACCTTTGTCAGGTCCTCAACCAGTGTCAGCCATTTCAGGCGCCTTATCGGGGTTCGGTTGTATAGGTGTGTTGCATGTTCAATGCAAAATTCCCACCATGATTGTGGTAGACATGCGGTAAATCGCAGGGTTTGCGACTTTTCCATTATTGTCCTTATGGCATGCTCTGCGTGCCCATTCTGTTGGTGAATGTGGGATGCAGACATCTCTATTTTGATGCCAAAGTCCTTGAGCACATTTTGTAGCTCACGATCTTTGAACTCCCCCCCTGGATCAACATGCCAGCGCTTGATTGTAGCACCATACTGTGTCAAAGCCACTGCCCGAAATTGTCTGATGGCCGCAGCAGCATCAGATTTCTTTTTAAGGCATTGGACCCAGATATGTGACGTTTTGTCATCAAGAAATACAATAAAGTATTTATGTTTATGGTACGATAGTACTGGGAGTTCCTTCAGATCGGAATGTATTAATTCAAAGGGTCTTTCTGCACGTGAATCTGATTCAGGAAAAGATTTTGAGGTCATTTTCCCTTCAGCGCATCCTGGACATATAATTTTGTCTTTAGGAATAATTAAATTCCTTGGAAATTTTATGGTGCTATTAGGCATCCTCCCTAGCACCTCTTTGGATGGGTGTCCAAGTCGCTTATGCCAAGTCGAGTAGTCTGCGATGTACATTGTCACGACATTGATTCCCTTAGTGCTCAATATATGAGTCTGAGCCCAATAAATAGTGTCACGTTTCATAAGAGGGACACAATCCATAATTGGGTTTCCTTGCTTGAAAAATGAAATGTGTGCAGAGGAACCACGCACGTCACTTCCATCTTGCAAGAAGATGCCCATTGACAGTAATCGAGCATTACAGTCGGGTATGTAGTAGACGGGGTATAATTGCGTTTCATGCATCTCTGACTTCCCATGACATACTACCTGATGTCTAATGAAGACTGCTCCTTTCCCTACTATATGAGTAGTACCCATGGCTGTTTGAACCAGGGTAGAGTCCTTTCTCGGTAAAGGCTCGTAAGAAGCAAAATCTTTAATTTCACCAGTGAAGTGTTTTGATGCACCTGAATCCATGATCCAGTCGGCACCTTTCTTACAATTTCCATTTGCATACGTAACACATATATTAAGATGTAAATTGTTCCATGATACATTTAGTAGTGGTAAAATTTCACATGAAAAGTTCGCTGTGATCAGTGGAATGTTAATTCTTGTGCTTGTGGCAAGGAAAAGGACTGACCTTTCATCATATGTACCTGTTTCAAGCAGTTCATTGACAAGCATTTCGTCGATGGCTTTCCATACTTCTTCATTAGAAACGGCAGGTTCCGATCCAAGGGAGACACTATCGTCTTCTACCTCTACAATCCTTGGTTCTGGTTCAATCCTCCTCCTCTTACCTTCTCGCACTGTTAGGTGCTCTTCCAGCGGTCGCAGATTTTTCGCGCTGCATGGGAGATTCATTTGCTCGAGGGTGTCTCGAGCCTGCTGATATTCGGTATAGACTGAATGAGAGGTAGAGGCCGTGCCTGTGTATGCCTGTGCAGGCAGTCGGTGGCGAGGATCCCTTGTGGGAGTATGTTCACGCTTCTCGATGCACTGGATGAGCGGCATCGGCGGTATGATGGTGCCATTACCATTTATAGTAGTAAAGGCTTGTGAGGCGAGGTGGGAATGTTTCTCTTTAAGTTTTTCCTCTTTAGTCTTTTTGTCCCCATGTTGTCCACGCTTTCGGGACGAATCTCCATTGTTGCCTTGAGATTGCCATTTGGGGTTTCCCCCTTTGCGCTTGACAGCAGAAGGCTTGGTGGCCTGAGGTGGGCTGATGGGCTTTCCAACTGCTGTGCGCCGTGAGGCCTCAGCAACAATGGAGTTCTTGACATGTTTAAACGTCAAGGCTCTAATAGCAGTCGTGTTAAGGACCGTGGCAGATAGAGAATCATACTCGCACGGCATCGCAGCAAGTAGAATCATTGCCTGTACTAATTCGGGGATGGCGACATTGGCAGCCATAAGGCGCTCGAATTTATCACCCATTTTGGCAATCTCTGGCGCAGGATTTGCAGCCAGAATTTTGATTGCGATTGCAGACCTAAAGTCCGCAAAGACTTGGGAGGGGCTATCGACACCATAATCGGTGCGGATGAGATCCCATACCTCCTCAGCAGTGTCCTTGGTGTTGGCACGCTGCTGAATAGAGGGGGCCAGGCAGAGCACTAGGCTACCAATCGCCTGGTCATTCTTATTGTTCCAGGTCTGGAGCTTGGCATTAGCTTCCGCTACTAGTGCAGCATTTGTCGCCGTCAAAGGAGGCGCCATGGGTGGTTTTAGTTCCATCCCGCTAGTTATTTGCCAGAGGCCCTGAGACCTGAGCCACACCTTCATTGAGTCGGCCCACTGAATGTAGTTAGAGCCGTCGAAAGTTTGTACAAGTTTTTCAAGAGTTGAAGACATGATGTTATAGTGGCAGCTGGTAAAAGCGCTCAATCAGTCCTCTTATTCAAGAAAACACGTTCCATAATCTCAGGCAAAAACACTTCTTCAGAGTGGTTAACCCTAGTCAACCTGGGTTTTTTAAATGCAGCTCGCAGAGAGCGCAATGCAGCTCATGAAGAGCGCAAGGTTACAATTTGGAGACAATGAAGTCAACGTCGTTCGCAGCCAGTTAAGGCGCGTTCGCGACGTGCCCAGCAGGGCCCATAACCTGTTGGAGCAGACTACATACGCTGCACAGAGGAAGAGACGACACGTTCCTTATAACCTACCTGGGGTTTAGTTAGTCTTAGAGCTAGGGTTTAGCAGAGGTAAGAACACTGTATATCTACTACAGTACAGGTTCTCCTTATATACATAATAGTAAGGATGTCACATGACTCAGGAATGTGTTTACCACATGTATGCGCAGTAAGCGCAGTAACATGTGTGTGCTGCATGCATGGCCTCATGTATGCAGCATGTATCAGGATTTAATTTCAACATTGCCCATGTATAAGGAGTGGTTACGAGTCTACGTTTCATCCACAGTGGGAACTAATTTTTCTCATTGAATTTTAGTCGCATCCAGAGCAAGGGGGTTTCAGAAAAAAAATTAAGCATACGGGGTTGGTTTTTTTAACGACCTTGACAAGGGAACTTACTAACTAGTCGTGGGAACTGCTTTCCAAATAAGGGAATATCCAACCAGCGTTCAATTTCTAGATTCGCCCAACCCCTGTTTTCACTTTCCTCTGCGTCTCTGACTGTTCCCGCTCGCCTCACAGGCCTCACAAACCCAACCGTTCATGGTGTTGTCAAGCCCTATGCACTGGAGATGATACTGGGCACTAATTCAGTACTCTGCAGTAATTTTGTCAAAGAATCATCTCACTCACCCATCCTGTTTCGCATCCAGCAGATTTGCATCTAATGACATTGTCGCCTCCCGATCTCTCGCCATCTGTGTAATAGCCTGGCCACATGTACATACCTCAAACATGGTATGAGGATCTCTAGCTCTCCGTTTTTGCCCAATCCGTGTAGCCGGACCTTCCAGTGTAAACTGATGCTCATCATTTTGTTCGATTGCGCGAGACGCTGAAGCCGCAATTTCGGAGGTTGGGGGGTCATGCTGTGGAGGGCTATGAGGTGCATTGTCCATCTCAATGGACCGTAAAGACACTGCTGGAGAAGGTGGGACCGAAGGCGCTGGTGAGCTCTTTGGTGTCAATCTTGCATTGTGTAGAACCACGGTGTCGCAGAATAAAGTTCTGCACTCCACCATTTCCAGTCCTAATCCGCATTTTGCAATGTGGGCAAAGGACGCAACCCGTATTATGTCACTTACTGCCTCATCCATTTGGGTCAACTCCGCACCTTCTCCACCTTGTCGGCACCTGGTTTCCCAATGGGTGACAATCGTGGTTCTTTTTCACACTGGTGACCCTGGACGAGCAGTCAGGCACAAAATCATGTGACTTTCCAATTTTTTTTCTGGCGGAACTAACTAACCGTCCCGATATGGTAGATTCAAACTCCGAAACCCCCTAGTGAAAAATTAAAGTTGAAATGATGGCAACACGTGATTCAGCACAGGCGATCGGAATTTTGGAGATGAATCGAAGAAGTGAAGGGATGATAAAGACAGTAACTTGGTTTCGAGGCGGTCGCTTAGGCGTTGGAAACATGCCGTCCTTTTGTCCCAAACAACCGAAATATCACCGCGTCCTACAGTTTGTTCCCCTTCGGAGCTGAGGACCGAAAAGAAAAATGACAGATTTTGTAATGCAATATCACATTGCTTTTTCTCATTTTCCTATGGCGGGTCTGCCCAAAGCCCTAAAAAATTCCGCATACTTATGGCTCATCGCCACTGCAATGCAGTGGCATTTGTGATTGTCATGCCAACTCTTCTCAAGGATAAATTCAATCATGCTCTATCCCATTCTGCAGCTGGTCTCACATCTATCTCTTAACTCATTTCTACCTGCCTAACCAAACTACATCTCACTAACCATTAGCTATCTACATGGTTCATATTCCGACTTTTCTCATAGTAACCTGGTTCGCTGCCAGTTCCATAGCGTTGCCCGCACCCTCTTCCCTGGTAATTAGGACCGATGAGTAATCTATGTCTTCCTCTCCTTTTTCGATGTTTTAAAGATTGCTTTCCAGCCCAAATATGAGGAACTTTATGCCCTTCAGTGCTCTCAATGACGATCGCCAGGAGAAGTGAGCTAAACATTATTATATGTCTCAAAATTCTATGTTGACAAGGATGGAAAGGAATGTAGAGACTTCCGGCGTTGGTAATTCGCCACATCAGCCAGGCCACCAGACGTATCAGCCAGATCCCCAGACGGACCAGCCAGATCACCGGACGCCTAGCCCCCCAAAGACAACTGAGTCGGACGACCAGTCATATCACTGGATGCCTAGCCCCCCAAAGACAACTGAGTCGGACGACCAGTCATATCACTGGACGCCTACCCCCCCAAAGACAACTGAGTCGCATTCTGTTGACGACCAGTCAGATTACCGGACGCCTAGCCCCCCAAAGACAACTGAGTCGGACGACCAGTCAGATCACCAGACGCCTAGCCCACCAACGACAAGTGAGTCGCATTCTGTTGACACATAATAAAAAAACAACCTCAAATCCCAGGCTCGCGAAAAAGACGTAGAAAGTCAGAATCTACGAGAAGCAAGAGCACAAAACAATCTTCAAAGAGAACAAAACAATCTTCTCAAAACCCAGGCTCCTCGGACTGTGACACACAACCTATCCCAGGCTCCTCGAAACTCGATGGCGACCTTCACCCTGGCCCCTCAGAGACATCATATGCGAGTGAGGCGCAAGCTTTAAGCCTCACAATTCCATTCCTTCGACCAACTTTGTCCCCTAAGGAAGCTTTAGATATGCTTGAGCAAAAGGGACAGGTTCTCACAGTTAGGTTGAAGAAAAAGGGGAAAGGTGGAAGGTATGTAGTATTTTCACTTTCTTCCATCCTATCGTACTAACTCATGTCAAGGTTTGCAGCAGAACGTATCTTTTGTCAACTCAATGATCTGGCTGTGAACAGCGACAAGTCTCAGAAGGACCGCAAACTTGCTTTGTCTGTATGGAATGAACAAGCTCCCCAGGACGAGTGGAAAACATTTGCCACTAGGATCAGTGTTCTGTACAATCGCCCCGAGCTCTACAAATCGCAGCAATAGTTAGAATGATCAAGAAACCCGCAGTAGCATTGATCATGTGTCTCAATGATTTTTTTTGTGATGCATCCGCCATCGTACTTTCATTTTCATATTCGTTTGCTGCCCTAAGTATTTACACTCATCCTTATGGGGTGATATTAGTGATGTGTATCACTATTTGGGGCCTTTTCGGTAGCTGGTTAGGATAGGGTTTGGTCGGGTTAAGCCTCCTTTAGGATATGTAGATAGCCAAGTTGAGGTATTGTTTTGAAAGACCGTTCGGCTGCATCAAGAGGTTAGGATGTCACAAATAGTGTCATACCACGTTAAGTGTGCGTTTTCTTGTCTACATCGATATAGTGTGTCCCTCACGACCTCCTGCCTGTCTTTACCTTTACTCATCTTTATCTATAGTCTCTCACTTACTTCTTATCTTTTCCCAATAATTTCTCCAAAAATGCCTCCTCGAGCGGTTTGGAACTAGTGATGATCCAGCCCGGCTTGGCCCAAAAGCCGCGGCTTTGGCTTTCTCGAGAGCTGGGCCGAGCCAACGCTCATGGCTTGGCCCTAGCCTGGCTCAGCCCAAGCCGCGGCTTTTGGCACAAATTCTCGTCAAATCTATCTATAATGCAGATAGACACAGAAAAAATAATGGGAAGCCCCATGTGGAATAAAAAAAAAACTTGGAATGTGATAGAACAATTGAACCTATGCCTTTCATCTCATGAGGGTATCAAATAACACATATATATTATAAGATTAGAAATGGAGTTCTGCCACACCCAGGTTGTAGCCACTACATAGTGAGAACATCAAAATGTGAAAGAACGGCACATAGTAGGCCTCTTGTCTCATTAGCCCCTTTAAATTCCATGTAAATATATTAGAATCAAGTCTAAGATAATAAGAAACGAGGCAGAACTCACCGAGTTCTGCCATACCCAGGGTGTGGGCACTACATAATGAAAAGCTTAAAATATGAAAGAGTGGCATGCCGTGGGCCTCTCATCTCACTATTCCCTTTAAACAACATGTAAATTAATTGAAATTAAGTATAAGATGATAGTAGAAAGCAGAATCCACCGAGTTCTGCCACACCCGCGTACTGACATGTTGTTGATGGCTGTTTACCAATGCCAAGTTTCTCGTCAACATACGAGCTATATGATGTACTTCAAATTGTTGAGCAGCGCGCTATGCACAGTGTAGAGTGCTCACAGATCTTACTACTTACCTGTTGAGTTGGTTAGTGTGCTAAGTAACTAGGTAGAGGGCATAGAACTCTCTATATTGCTAGGTAGAGGTACAGCGTACTTATATACCTAGAGAGCCTACATGGTCACATGAGGCTCAGTGGGGTGGAGAAAAGGGTGGTGTACCGCATGGTTCCTGTCCACATGTTGTTATGACATATTTGTATACATGTATTTACATATATGTGTGTTTTAAGGGTTCTTACACTGAGGCACAGAATAGGTGCCACGTGTGCAGATTTAATTCAACACCCCCTCACAAACTGTACCGGCATCAACCTGGAGGGGCTTTACGATCCAAGGTGCCATGTATAGGTACTAAGTTTGAACCTCGAATTTAATTCTGAGGGAGCTTCTAAATTTCTCGAAGAGCTGCCTCCCAAGATTTTTAGTAAACATATCTGCTGGGTTTTCAGTTCCCAGGATGAAGATGACTGTGACCTTGCCATCTTCAATACATTCACATGTATAATGATAGCGAATGTTGATATGTTTAGTCCTTCTTTCCTGAACAGGGTTAGATCCAGTGAAGATCGACCCCTGATTATCAGTGCAGATAGGCACCTTACTCAAGGGATATCCCAATTCAGAAAATAAGGATGTGATCCACACTATCTGCTGACAAGTGTCAGAGAGAGCCATGTATTCAGCTTCTGTGGAACTAAGTGCTACAGTTTTTTGCATACGGGACTGCCAGCACATGATGCCTCCTGCTAAGGTGGCAAAGTAACCCAAGGTGGACTTGCATTTCATGACATCAGATGCCCAGTCCAAAACAGTAAAGGCTTGGAGGCCCTGTTTGCTGTGGCCATCATAGATAAGCTCATATGATTGAGTACTGACTAGGTAGCGCATTATGTAATCCACCTTATTGAGATGTTCTTTACTCAGATTAGCCAAGAATTGCGACATCTTTATCGCCATGAAGGCGATATCGGGGTGAGTTCCAAGCATCAGGTACAATAAAGATCTGATCACCAATTGAAACTCAGTTCTGAGAGCCAGATTAGGCTCATCAGGGTTTTCCATAGGGACGTATTTCATGGGAAGTGGAGTGGGGGATGCCTTGGCATTCATCATTCCAAACCGAGCTAGCACAGTGGCTAGGTAGGTTGTTTGGTTCAGAGTGATTCTTGATGTGCCTTGTATTATGCACATACCAAGGAATTCAGTGACATGAGCAGTGTCCCAACACTCCCAATGCTTGAGACAAGCATTTTTCTTTTCCTCTACAAGGTGTTTGTTCTTCCCCAAGAACATGCCATCATCAACGTAGATTATTGCGATGACAATGTCTTTACCATTTTTGTAGATGAAAATGCTGGCGTCTGAGCTGGCGCGTTTGAATCCAATGGATCGCATGAATGCCTGTAGCTCTCTCCACCATGCTAGGGTGGCCTGTTTAAGGCCATACAATGCTCGGCATAAGCACATGACTTTGCGCTCTTTACCCAGGATGACAAATCCCTCAGGTTGATGCATGTAAATTTCCTCATCTAGTTTGCCATACAGGAGCATGGTTTTTACGTTGAGTCCCATCATGTACATGCCTTCTAGGGCACTCAGGGCAAACATCAGGCGCACCATCTCATAGCGGACCACTGGAGAGAATATCTTGTCATAGTCGATGCCTTTGACTTGCAAGAAGCCTTTGGCCATGAGTCTGGCCCATTTTCATCCATCGGATTTTACAGAGAAAACCCATCTATTTTTGATGGCCTTTTGGCCAGCAGGGAGATCTATGATGTTGTAGACATGCCATTTATGGAGGGCCTCTAGTTCCTCCAGGCATGCACTTCTCCACTCTGATTGCACAGGCTTGGGTAAGCACACAATGTTGCGATACTGGATCAGGACAGGATCTGACACTGTAGATGGTGCAACTGCTTTGCTAAGCAGAAGGCGCATCAGATCCATTCCACCTTTGGCGACATAATTATCCCTTCTAGAGCCCCAATATGATGGGGTAACCCAGATTGGGTAACCACCATCCTCGCTCCTCATTGGGATTCTGGTGCCAAATCCACAGCACCTCAGACTCCTGAGGTTGAGGGGGTGTCATGTACTCTAATCCCAAATTATCCAGGGTCTGTGCGGGAGGAGTTCTACTTGCCACTAGTGGTTGAGAGGGCCCAGCTGGCACCTCTTCTTTGACCTGAGGGAGGGCTGGAGCATGACTCCTGCCTTGTCCTGCTGGTTCCCACCATTGGCGCTCCCACGCAATGTCTCGTTCAACTTGAACGGGGTCATGATTTTCACCATAGACGTTGCCCAGATGAGTTGGGACTCATCGCTGCCTGTTTGATCACCTTAGTGGAGGTATGGGGGCCTCTACTGCTGGTGGTGCTGGACTAGGCTGGGACAATGGACCTGGTGCACCTGCCAGTGCAAACAGATCAGCACCCTGAGGCAGATCGCCAAAGGAGCTGAACAGCAGGTCTCTAGACATTTCAGGGGTTCCAGACCCTGATTGTGAAGGTAGTGGGGATGGAGTTCATAGAGAAGGCTTTGGCACTGGTGGAGCATAGTGCCCATGGTCCGGATAGAAGCTGTCATCGCTTCCTCCATCACTATTGTCCCCTGATCCCCCAGAGTGGTCATCATCTCCAGAAGGGGGTATATCCCCGAGATCAGTTTTTGCTGGGGTCTTAGCCCCAGGACAATAAGGGAACAGAGTCTCATCAAAGAGTGCCGTAGCACTGACAAATATTGATCCTGATGGGTGCATAAAGCACCAACCCTTGATGCCATCTGCCAGGCCAATGTACATCATGAGCTCCGATCTTGCAGCTAACTTATTAGGATGCTTCTCTTAGGGCAGGTAAATGTAGGCACCACATCTGAATACCTTCTTGTCACTCAGATCGGGCTTCTCGCCATCGAGATCTTCGATCGGAGTTCGCCATTTCAGGCAGTTTATTGGTGTTCAGTTGTAGAGATATGTAGCATGCTCTACACAAAATTCCCACCATGATTGTGGTAGGCAGGCAGTAAAGCACAATGTTTGTGCTTTTTCCATTAACGTCCTGATCGCATGTTCAGCGTGACCATTTTGTTGGTGGATGTGGGGCGCCAACATCTCAATTTTAATCCCAGCCTCTTTGAGCTGGGTTATGAGTTCCCGATCATGGAATTCCCCCCCAGGATCAAAACGCCAACACTTGATTTTTGTATCATATTGCATTTTGGCCATCACCTCGAACTGTCTGATTGACTCAGCAGCATCGGACTTTTTTCTCAGGCACTGACTCCACATGTGTGAAGTTCGAAAAAAAAACAAATATGATAAAATATTTGTACTTGTGATAACTGAGTATTGGTAATTCCTTCAGATCGGAATGGATCAGCTCGAAGGCCCCTTCAACCTGAGACTCAGATCCAGGGAATGACTTTGACATTATTTTTCCCTTGGCGCACCCTGGACAAATGTGCCTGTCCCTTGGAATTTTCAAATCCTTGGGAAACTTATGGGTGTGTTTTGGCATCTGTCGCATGGCAGCTTCACTCAGGTGGCCAAGCCACTTGTGCCAAATGTCATAGTTAGCAACGTAGATAGTCATGACTTCTAATCTCTTAGTGCTCTAAATGTGCGAATCACACACATGAATGGTTTCACCATGTATTATTGGCATCGCATCAAGCTGGGGTTTTCCCTTTTTGTTGGCAAAGAAAATTATTTTACTGTTTCCTTTTACAGTATATTCCTTAGCAACGAGGAACACTCCCATTGACATAAGCCGACTTGTCAAATCTGGGAGATAGAAAATGGGGAATAAGTGCATGATGCATGACTCTGTCTTCCCGTTAACTTGTACCTGATGACAAATCAGGACAGTACCTTTGCCTTTGATCAAAGTCACACTGGTAGCGGTCTTGACCTGCCATTTCTCAGACATAGGCAAATCCTCATAGAAGGCGAAGTCTTTCATCTCATCAGTGAAGTGCAATGATGCGCCTGAATCCAAGATCCAAGGGGCACCATGTTTGCATTCCTTTCTGGCACACATCACACATGGCCTGATTAGGGCCTTTACATCACAAGTGACAATATAATTTATTAAAAATTCTATAGGATGCTCTATATTATGGGAATGGCCCAAATAGTTCGTCCCTGTCAAGCTATTGTTAGCAATGATGCAATGGTCAGGGAAAATGACTGACATTTCATCATAAGCCCCCGTGAAGGGGGCTATTGGCTCATCTGTGAGCATGTTATCCATGCTTTCCCAGATCGATTGATCCGGGACCATCATTTCGGAGCCGAGGGAGACTTCATCGTCATCATCCTCAGGCTCAGGTTCTATTTCAGGAAACTGTTCGATCTGAGCTGATGGCTTGGGGGTTTCCACTTGGCAGCACTTACCTTCCCGCTTACTCATCTGGTCTTCTTCGATGATTCGAAGATTCTTGGCCATTTTAGGCACTTCAATGTCTGTGAGCAGGTCCCAGGCCGCCTGGTAGTCTTCGTACACAGAGGGACCAGGGGAGAAGGTTCCAGTGACCTTTGACTTGGGCTAATTAGGCCACTTTCTTGGGTCAGTGGTGTGGAAATACATGGATTTCCCATGTAGCCATGACATTTGAACACTTTGGTCAAACATCAGTGGGAGGTGAGAGGGGCTGGCCTGTGCCAGAAATGACACCTTGACCATTAATGGTCATGGCAGCATGGGCGGAGTGTACTGCATCCACATAAGGTGCACTAGGCACCATGAAGGGCTCCACCATAATGGTGGAGGTGAGGTGGCTGTGAGATTCCTTTTTCTCATGTTTTTCCCTGGCAGCCTTGCCAGACCTACACTTCTTCTTTGAGTCAGAGCCCAAAGGCTTGGACGACTTCTCACCAGATTTCTCCAATCCCTTCCCTTTCCACTTAGGGTTGCTGCCCTTTCTCTTGACAGCTGACAGCTTCTTCGCCATTTCCCCGGAGCACACAAAGGCAGCTCAATAGGAGGCTTCTGCCATCACATGGTCCCTCACTACAATGTAGGAGAGACTGGTCATACTGGTTGTGGATAAGATGGTGGAAGATAAAGAATCATACTCCTTCGGCAATGCTAAAAGGAGTGATAAGGCCTGAACTATCTCAGAGATGTTGACACTATTGGCAATTAGCCACTGGTATCTCTCAGAGATCTGAGCCATTGTCAGCACAGGGTTTTGCGCTGGGACTCTGATCGAGATCGCAGATTTAAAGTCTGCAAATATCTGAGAAGGCCCTTCTTGGCCAAAATCGGCCTGCAGGGCTTGCCACAGGGCACTAGCAAGTCCTGTTGCAGATCTGGATCTGGATCTGATGGAAGGAGATAGGCGGAGCGAGATAGCTCCATATGCCTGATCGTTCTCCCAATTCCACACCTTATGTGTGGCAACGTCGGCTGCCACTGGCACTGTTTCAGCGCTGGAGGCAACTTGCCAAAGGCCTTGTGACATAAGCCACACCTTCATACTTTTGGCCCAGGCCTTGTAGCCAGAGCCGTCAAACAAGGAGATGAGTTTATCAAGTGAGGAGGACATTTTTAAGATTTGAGCTAATAAAAGCACCAAATCAGTCACTTGCTCTTAAATTAGAAATGCCAGATGCAAAACTTAGCACTCTGTCAGAGTACTTTTGTTTAGCACATGATGAGCGCCAAAAGGGCACATCATCACTCCATGATGTCATGTCAGAGGGAGGCTAACCCCATCACAAAAGCGACGAGGTGCTCAGCGCAGTAAAGCACATCGGTAGTAAGACCTGTGCACAACATGTGAGTTGGAGCCCCAAGGGGCTACACTACAACTCCTTCCAACTAGAGCTCCAAGGAGCTCATAGCTGTGCAACGTCGCTTGCAGGGCCCATAACCTGTTGAGCAGTGCACTATGCGCAGCATAGAGTGCTCACAGATCTTACTACCTACCTGTTGAGTTGGTTAGTATGCTAAGTAACTAGGTAGAGGGCGTAAAACTCTCTATATTGCTAGGTAGAGGTACAGCATACTTATATACCTAGAGAGCCTACATGTTCATGTGAGGCTCAGATCATGTGAGGCTCAGTGGGGTGGAGAAAAGGGCAGTGTACTGCATGGTTCCTGTCCACATGTTGTTATGACATATTTGTATACATGTATTTACATATATGTGTGTTTTAAGGGTTCTTACACTGAGGCATAGAATAGGTGCCATGTGTGCAGATTTAATTCAACACAAATTACAAAACAGAATGGGTTCACAAAAGGTTTGAAATTTTACACATATTTCATATTTCAATGATTAAATTAATATGACTAAAGCCATGGCCTGTACCAGCGGCTTTGGCTTTCAGCTCCTCTGAGCTGGGCCAAAGCTATTGCTGGGCCATCACCAATGGCCTGGCCCAAACAGGCTCAGCTTGGCCCAGCTCATGGCTGTGGGCTGGGCCAGGCACATTACTATCTGGAACATGGATTGTGACTCAATTCTTCTGGATGTTCTCATCAACAAGTGAGAAAGTGGACTGCAGACCAGCAATGGTGTTAGGAAACAGTCTCCTAACATGCCTATTACATAATACTATTTTTATTTCATTTTATTTCATTTTATTTGATTTTATTTCACCAAAATATGCTATAAAACACCTATATAAGCATTATTTGTCAGCATGGGAATTTTCTATTTACACACATCAATATGTACACACATGTGCATGCATCTGTAATAACATACTACAATATATGTAACATAGTATATAATCCTAAAATAAATACTAGGAGACCTCAGTTGTGTTCTCTTAGGTATTCCATCCACAATAGTGGTGCAAAAGGCCTATTTCAGCCAGCTGTTCTATTTTTAACCCCTCGCATCAAATCCATCAAACCCCCCCATCATGCGTGCATGCACTGCCGCCTTCTTGTAGGAGAGCCCGCATGGTCCAGCTAGCAGATTAGTGGGTGTCACTCTAACAAATGACAACTTTCATATGTTGATAGGTCCCCAGCACAGTTCAAGCACCAATACATCGGTTTTCACATTTAGAACATTTTGTACAGCTCAGAATATACACTTGGAACACCTTTGATGACTTCCGAACCAATTTTGAGCAATATCACAGCTATATCAGCCTTTGAACAAGTCAAAAGAAATTTCAAAAAACATCTTCGGACACAGTATTTCCTATTCGAACAATCTTTGGACACATGCTGGACACATGGAGCACTATTTCAAGTATATCGAACACATTTCAACCGCATGTGCATGCATATGTACAATCAGTGCAAAGCAGTTTCCGATGTTTTATGCAATTTATAACAAGGACAGTCCATTTTGGTGTTTCAATGATATATTGAAACATTAGAACAAGTACTTTTGATATACTGCAACCCTGTACATTTTATTTATCATCATTTATTATTTGTTTTATGATTTGTTCTTTATTGCTGTGCATATTGCCTCATGTTCTACACATGTTGTATTTCCTTTTTAGTACCATCCCTTCAAAATGTATATAGACTTGTACTAGTTACTAAATCAGACAAGCAATTGTATTCCTACCAGATTGCAGTGATTTGAGAGTTCAGCTTACTCTTCTTCAGTCCAAAGTCTTGCATCTACACTAAATGTTTTCGAAATTCTTCAAAAATCCTCAGAAATTCTTGCATTATACCATTTTTGCTTTCATTTCCCTCTATTCACCTTTGCTTCACTTTTATTATTCGTCTAGTCCCTCGATCTTGCATCCAAACATATTTTTGCACTCCAAATTTATCGGTCTAGCTATGAAATTCTCCAAAATTCCATGAAACACATTCTTTTAGCTTCAAATTTCTTTGACAGGCAGTCCTTTTATGACTATTTGATGGTCGGTCTGACAGGTAACATCTGGAGGGCCTCGCATCCTTCCTCTGACTTGTGTTATACCATCTGAAGCCATTTAGTAGGTTTTGTTTGGGTTTCCGGGTTGAGTATCATCATTTTGGAGCCTAACGTGAGGGGTTTCTAGATTATTCCATTGTTGAACCTTCCCTCCTTTCTACTGCTTATTTCACTTAAGGGGGCTCGATGATTTCAATTTCGCATTGAACTCATAGTGCTTCCAACCCTTCTGAACAACCAGGAGATCTCAATACAGTATCTTGCCCCTCAAAAATATCTCTTTTGCTCTCTTTTGCCCTTTGCATTTATGATCTTGCTACCATCTTCGACTTTAAAACATATGAAACCTGATATTGCATGAATCTCAACCTTGTGACCTCCGAAATCCACTTCGAACATGTCAACATTTTTTATGCCAGCTCCCAGTCATATTACATCCCTGAAATCTGATTTGAGATGGCCTAGAGAACTCCAAAATTATTTCGAAGAGCTCAAATCTCTGTTCACTACTTGCAGTATTACAGATCACAATTTAAAGAAGAGGCATTCTTGCAGATACATCGACATTGATTCTTATGATCTCTGGAAATCGCTTCCAGAGTACCAGCCTGGCACCTCATTTAATGGATTTTACATTGCAGTATACAAGTTCTATCCTGAATTAGAAGACAAATGTGAATACAACATTTCAAACAAATTTAAAGCTCATATAGCAGCACTTGAGCAGGAACTAGCCCTCGAAAAAGAGCTTGCTCTTAAACAAGAAATCTTCGAACTTCAAAATCATAATGTTGTGGCTCCTGTTCCTCATCGCATAGTGACAGATTTACCAGCTTTGACTTCGATTGACCCTGTTCTACCTGATTTATTAGTATCAACTTCTCCATCATCGGTCTCACCAGTTTTGCCTTCATCCATCGTGTTGTCTGCACCAGTTTCAGCTTCAATAATTTCACCTTTGCCTATTGCACCAATCGTATCACCTTTGACAGTTTCGACATTGTCCAAAGAATGTGAAATTTTTAAATTACTGTCTGCGACTTCAACAATTTTTAAATTACTGTTTGCGACTTCAACATGCCCTCTGACACCAGTTTCACCTTTACAATTTAGCTCAATCTCAACTCCAAAATCTTCACCGTATTCATCCCCACCATCGCCCATTTTGACCTCAACTTTCAGTTTGCCACTCGCAATATTTTTGTCTTTGGTCTCGTCATCTGCACCATCTGCCATCTTATTGTCTATTTCAAAATTGCCTTCCCCAGATTTGCCAGATTCATATTCGCATTCACCCTCAAAGTCCAAAATAGTGCTCGAAGTTTTATATCCATCATATATCTATAGGCATCACCTCAAAACTCGTCTACCCCTTATTGCCAAAATTTCTATTACATCCATTGCTGACAAGTATTTTCCCGACCTCATTTTTGATCCCCCAAGTTCTTGTTCAATTTATATTCGACCAGTCCCTCGACTCAATTATTACAATCATGGTTAGCATTGTTGACATCGATCAAATTTGCCTATTTCATTTCTCTTTTTCACGCTTCGACCTCATTCTATTTATCGAACACATCTTCACTATGCTTGAGATTCTTCAAAATAACTTCAATGGCTTTCACTTCTATGTGCCCATGTCAATCGACTGACCAGGATGGTGATGATACTCGACCTAGTGTTAGGGCAACACCCACTGTTCTGCTAGCTGGACTGTGCGAGCTCTCCTACAAGAAGGTGGCAGGGCACGCATGCGTGATGGGGGGTTTTGATGGTTTTGATGTGATGGGTTAAAAATAGACTAGTTGGCTGAAATAGGCTTTTCACACCACTAATGTGGATGGAATACCTAAGAGAACTCAACTGAGGTCCCGTAGTATTTATTTTAAGGTTATATACTATGTTACATATATTGTCCTATGTTGCTACCAACACGTGCATACATGCATGTACATATTGATGTGTGTACCTAGAAAATTCCCATGCTGACAAATAAAGCATGTATAGGCATTTGGTAGCATATTTTGGTGAAATAAAATAAAATAAAATGAAATAAAATAAAATGAAAATATTATTATGTAATAGGCATGTCAGGGACTGTTTCCTAACATTACCCCCATTTTATGCCTCGACTTCCAGGTGAGAAAATATTGTATCTGTCCCCTCTGTGAAATTCTGATAAGACCAGAAATTCATCCCCTCATATACCATTCTAGCAATGCAACGCGGAGCATTTGGATTAAGTTTAAAAAATTGGGTGATTGCCTTACATGCTCGCTTACAATTCTCTTCAGGCTCCCATGAGTTATTTTCATCAGTGTAGTTCTTCCACTTGATTAAGAACTCCAATTTATTTCATCGAAGATGTGAGTCCAAAACCTCCTCCACAATATATTCTGGAGCACCTTCTACCATTATTGGAGGCTGCAGAATAGTTTGTTGACCAGGAATAGTAGGTGGGCAGTAAGGGCATAAACAGGAAATGTTAATTTCAGGATCAATCTTGAATGACTGAAATAATTTTAACACTACTGCATTAGGTGAAATTATTTTAGAAATTGGATATGGGCCAACTTGCTTCTCCATAAGCTTTCTTGAAGGTCGTGGAATATTCAGATCCTTGGTACTTAGCCATACCAAGTCACCAACTTTGTACCCTGGAGCAACAGCTCGAGTATGATCTGTGTGTCGCATCATATCATCATGTGCTTTCATCAATGCTGCCTCTGCTTCCTCCTGCACCTTTCACATTTTTGATACAAAGTCCTCCACTGACTGTACCTTGACTTTCCTTCAAGGTTCTACTCCCATTCTGGGATGATACCCATAATTAGTGAAGAAGGGTGACATGCGAGTAGCCGAATGGAATTTATTATTGTGAGAAAATTCAACAATTGCGAACCATTCAGGCCAGTCAGTTTGTCAGTGATTGACAAACATGCATAGGTATTGCTCCAACTCCTGATTCATTCTCTCTGTCTGCCCATCAGTTTGTAGATGATATGCCATAGATAATTTGGTTTGAATCCCCAATATGTTATTTAACTTTTGCATAAATGCAGAAGCAAATTGTGATTTACGATCAGAGATAACTGTATCAGGTAATCCATGTAACCGCCATACCTGATTTAGATAGAGGCATGCCAAGCCCAACGATGAGGTTTCTGCAGTAGTAGGAATAATATGGACTTCCTTTGTGAAGTGGTCGCATACTACAAATATTGCATCATATCTCTGAGCTTCAGGTAATCCTGTGATAAAGTCCACAGATATATCTTGCCATGGCGCTTTAGGTATAGGGTTTGGCATTAATTTCCCTGCAGGCTTTTCTGGAAATTTCTTTCCTCTCATGCACATATCCCACCCATGCACATACCCCAACACATACTTTGAAATTCTAGGCCACCAATAATTTCTCATCACCAACTCCAACATCTTCCACCTTCCTGGATGTCCAGCAGCTGGCATGTTATGATGTAACCATACGATCTCCCTTTGTAAATCTTGATCCTTTGGTACATACACCTTTTCTCTGAACAACACTAACCCTTGTTCTTCAACCCATTCATCTCTGTTAATATTACCTTTCTTCTCTCCCCTCAAAGCTTTCACAGCTTCCACTACTTCATCATCCATCTCTGAACATTGTCTAACTTTAGACAACATTTCCATCTCTGAGCTATCCACCAATAAATGTCCTTGATGCATAGCACAAATACGAAAGTATTTAGGTTTGAGTAGGGTAATATTTTTATTGTCCTCCTCTACCCCCCTTTTATGATATGTACATCTGGATAATGCATCTGCTTTCCTCATCAAGCTTCCCAGTTTGTGGACCAAATGAAAATTAAAATGCGATAGAAATAATGCCCAATGTGCTTGTTGATGGTTAAGCTTTTTAGCGGACATGAAGTACTGCAGATTTTGATGGTCTGTCCAGATTTCGATCTGATGCATACATCCCTCCAAATAATGTCTCCATGCCTCCAATGCTCATATTATTCCCAACATCTCTTTATCATGCACATCATAATTTCTTTCCACATCATTCAACCCTCAAGACAAATATGCACAAGGATGCCATTTGTCATCTTCACATAGCATTGATAATACTGCTCCAGTAGCAAAGTCTGATGCATCTGATTCCACTCATAAGGGACGCATGAAATCTACTGGGACCAATATTGGCTCTTCCACAAACTTCCTCTTCAACTCCTCAAATGCTGTCTGCTGTTGTTCTCCCCATCTCCACACTACTCCCTTTCATGTTGATAGGTCCACTATGCAATATAAGGTCTGAAAATGGATCCCACTTGTATCGACACATTACAACATGCACTCCGAATCACTACGAAGGCCACGAAATCGACTTTGAATCTATTTCTCACTATTTTGCACTATTTCAGATGACTTTGAAACACTTCGAATGACTTCGAACAATTTTGTGACACTTCGAATGACTTCGCAGCATCTCGAACAATATCAGCCACCATATAGTTGTCTCAAAACACTTTCAATACATGATGCTCAACCGGAGTGAGCTATTTAGTTACATATTGAGCAATACCAGACATGAGGACAGACTACAACAGAGTTAGAATGTGATAAGTGCATTTTTATGTTTCATTGATATATTAAAGCAATAGAACAAGAACTCTTACTATATTGGGACAATGTACATCTCACTTATTATCATCTTTCATTTTGTTTCATGTTTTACAATACCTTTATTTGCTGTGCACATTGCCTCATGTTCTACAATTGTTATTATTTCCTTTTTAGTACTATTCCTTCAGATTGTATATAGACTTGTATTAGTTAGAATAATGAATAGAAAAAGAATAGGAAATGGAGCACAAGTTACCCTCTCACTCATCATCAGACTTAAGAGTCATTCTTTTGAGTCTTAGTTTGCATCATATCTCGAAGTTCTGCTAAATATCGCGAACTTCTTCAAAACTATTATATTCGCCGATGAACTTGCAGACGACCTGGCGGAGGAATGTGACCTAGCCATCCAAAAGGTTGTTGATGAGGTCTTCGAAGTTTCAGCCTGATGGCCTGACATGAGTGGATTTCGTGGGGTGGGGGGCTGCTATTTGTGGATCTAGTGGAACAGGTCAAATGGGAGTAGAAAGAGGAAAATGCAAAATGAGTTCGAGAGGAGAAGAAGGCGGCACAGAAGGCAAAACTTGATACTCGATGGAGAGCATTGGCAGACATCTGAAATGAAGCCCTCGACGAATTTCATGTGAGGACTATCTCGAAGGAGGACTTGCAACACAAAAACACAGGGTTTGAGGCTGAGGCAAAGGCGATTGAGAGAATCGAGGTGGGTGATGAAGATGAAGATGAGGACAAGGACAAGGATGAGGAAGAGCTGCCTGTAGTAAGGGTAGTAAAGCGAAAAATAGTAGAGGTCAACAAGGAGGAAGATGGAGAGGAGGAGGTTGAGGGGGTAGGGTCAGCAAAGCAGACCAGGGTCGAAATGAGCAGGCTTTTCAATTTCGAGGGCCCAGTGAGTTTTTACTTACATTCAAAGATTTTTCAAGCTACTAATAGTTTTGTAGTGCGATCATTGTGCTGGGTTTAAGTCCCAGCCATGCTGGGTCGTCAAAGAAGGTGCAGTGAAATGTTCAAAATGTACCCAGGAGGCACAGGGGTGCTACTGGGATGGGATGTCGAGGTGAGGGCTTTGCAAGGGTGAAGCAAAAAAATTTGGGGGTGCAAAATGAGATTCGTGTCCCAAATCAGTTATGAAATTCATTTGAAATCATTTTGAAGCACTTACTAACTTGTTTTTTGAAAATTGTAGTACATCAAATTTGTCTTGTGGGCCCAGTCAAGGATGTCGAGCTGATAGCAGGGCCTTCCAAGCCATCGAAGGAAAAGAGAAAGTCATCAAAGGGGAAGGGCAAGGCGAAGGGGCACAAGTCATGAGATTTCAAGGGTGAATGGGGAGTGCATCATGGCTTGATTGCTGTGAAGTTGGTGCAGAAAAGGGTCGAGATGGAGATATTGGGGAGGGAGATAGAAACTTTGGAGGAGATGCTAGAGGAGTAGAGCAAAAGCTTTCATTGTATTTCTTTTTCAATTTGATATTTGAGTCTTCTGAGGTTCGAAAGGTATCAATAAGAAGAGTGAAGAAAATAGAAGAATAAGAAAAAGGTATAGTTATTTATTTTTGAAGGTTCAAAAGTCTTTGAAAGTATTTTTGTTGAGGTTTGAGGGTGTTCGAGGCTTTTTGAGACGTTCAAAGTCAATATCGAGAGCATTTGGCAAAAATGAAATAGTTGTGGGGCCTTTCGAGGGAGTTTGAAGTTGAGATCAAGGTGAGCAAAGGTATATGTGGGCAAATAAAAATGAAAGCTTTCAAAGCTATTGCGAAGAATGTCGAGCATAGTAGAACATGTTTGATAAATATAATGAGGTCGAAATGCAAAAAAATAGAGAAATGAAATATGCAAATGGGATCGATGTCAATGGTTCTAACCATGATCATAATAACTGAGTTGAAGGACTGGTCGAATCGAAATTGGATGCAAAATCGAGGGGGAAAAAATGAGGTCGAGAAGATTTTTGTTGGTGATGGATGTAATAATATTTTTGGTGATGAGAGGGAGGCGAATGTCGAGGTGATGATTGGAGATATATAATGCAAATGGAGTTTTGGGTGCTATACTGGATTTCGAAGGTGAATTCAAACACAAATCTAGTGTCGAGGGCGAAGGCAATATCGAAATAGGGGTTGAATCGAAAGAGGGCGCAGATAATGAGATCGAGGACGAAAAAACTGGTAGTGGCAAATGGCAAGTCGAGGTCGAAATGGGCAATAAAGGGGGTGAATGCAACAAAGATATCGGAGGCCAGTTTGAGTTCAAAGCTGACAAAGGTGTGACTGTTAAGGTGGACTGGGCTGGAGCTACTAAAGGCAAAGATGATGGAATTAGAATGGACATGGGCAACAAAGTTGGGACGATGCAATAAAGACCAGAGGGTGCGACATGATGATTTCAAAGTGCAATATTTTTTTGTTCGACCACAAGCTGTTTTTCAAGGGCCAGTTCTTGTTCGAGGGCCACAATACGAGCTTCAAAGTCATCCAAATTGTTTGAGCTGTGAGGGATACCATCAGATGCTGGCTTTGATATAGTTGAAGGTGCGATATTGGCGATGAATGAGGTCGAGATGGATACTTCAGGTGCTGATTTGGTTGAATTTGAGGCTGTGATAACTGATGTGAAGTTGGATGCGAATTGTTCAAAAATATGCAAAGTGTCTTTGGAGTCCATCGATGTGCTGGATTGCAATAGATTAGAAGTCAAAATCAATTGCTGGCAAATGGGGTATGAATTCGAGGATGCTATAGCAAATTTTGTGGTGTCGTAGATGTCATTCAGCATATATGGGTCATCAGGATAGTGATCAGGGAAGTTTACTTTAAGACAATCCATAATTCGATTCCGTAACTTCGTTTGGAAGCCTTGACCCTGTTCGGCTTCTGAAAGTCTACATTTTGAGTGAAGAAAGCTCGTGATCTTGTAGAATGACCTGTAATAAACTCCTAAGTCATTTTTATCGAGAATACTGGTGTGAAGCTGTTTGTTAATGAGTGAATCCATGTCCAAAATGCTGTATTTTCTTTCGCCTTCTATTTCGGGATAGAACTTAAATACTGTGATGTGAAATTCATCGAACAAAGTGCCAGGTTCGTACTCTGGAAGCAATTCCCAGAGATCGTAAGAATCGAAATTGATGTATCTGCAAGAGTGTTGCTTCTTTAGGTCATGATCTGTAATACCGCAAGTTATAAACAAAAATTTGAGGTCTTCGAAGTAATTTCAAAATTCTTTAGGTTGTCTCGAATCGAACTTCAGAGATGTAGAATGTCCGGGAGCTGGCATAAAGGATGTTGACATGTTCAAGGTAAATTTCAAAGGTCATGAGGTCGAAATTCATGCAATGTCATGTTTCATATGTTTCGAAGTCAAGGATGGTAGCGAGGTTGTAAGTGTGAAAGGCAATATAATGCGAAATAATATTATTGAGGTCGAGATACTGTATCAATCAAGATCTCCTGGTTGTTCCGGAGGGTTGGAGGCAATATGAGTTCAATGCAAAGTCGAGATCATTGAGCCCCCTTTAGGTGAAATGAGCAGTAGAAAGAGTAGAGGTTCAATGATGAAATAATCTAGAAACCGCTCGCGGTGGGCTCCAAAATGATGATACTCAACCCAGATACCCAAACAAAACCTACTAAATGGCTTCAGATGGTATAACACGAGTCAGAGAAAGGGTGCAAGTTGGTACTAAATATCACTGCTGAGACCAAAACATTGTGTTTAGTAACACAAAATGGTAAGGGCTGTGGCAAATAGTCTTTATAGGCGTACTAAGGTGTTCGAAAGAGTTCGAAAGAGGTTCAAATATGTGTGAAGAGGTTCAAAAAAGGTTCAAATAGTTTCGAAGTTGTGTGAAGTAGTCCGAATAAGTTCGAATAAGTTCGAAGAGGTTCGAGGTGTATTGAAGAGCGAGTTTAACAAATGTGAGGTGTTTGTTGAATGGCGATAAAATGAGAAGCAAATATGATAGTTTTGAAGAAGTTCACGATATTTAGCAGAACTTTGAGATACGATGCGAACTAAGACTCAAGAGAATGACTCTTAAATCTGATGATAAGTGAGAGGGTAACTTGTGCTCCATTTCCCATTCTTTTTCTATTTGTTATTCTAACTAATACAAGTCTATATACAATCTGAAGGAATAGTACTAAAAAGGAAATAATAACAATTGTAGAACATGAGGCAATGTGCACAGCAAATAAATGTATTGTAAAACATGAAACAAAATGAAAGATGATAATAAGTGAAATGTACATTGTCCCAATATAGTAAGAGTTCTTGTTCTATTGCTTTAATATATCAATGAAACATAAAACACACTTATCGCATTGCTCTTACAGCACAAATGTCTCAATTAGTATCAGTATTAGCAGCATCACAGCCCAAACAAGCAGAAACAAAAGCAGAGACAGTACAAGATAAAGAAGATGAGATGGAAGAGATGGTGGAGTGGATGTCTCAGGAGGATGAGCATGCAGAGGAGAAATCTGAGAGTGGAAAAACGTGTTTACCTAAATACGTGCCCCCACAAATATTTGATGGTACCATGGAGAACACAAAATCCTTTATCAGCTCTATAGTGTTGTATATTCATGGGAGAAAGCCCGAATTTCATACCACCGAGTCTAGGATTATGTTTGCTCTCTCATATATCCAGGGAGGGAAAGCACAGGTCTGGAGAAATGAAGCTATTAATCAAATTGCCACAGAATATAAACTGTTTGCAACCTTGAGGTGATTTTTGGAGAGATTGGAGGCACAGTTTGGAGACCCTACTCCAAGGGCGATGGTGAATGCAAAATTAAAAACCATGCGCCAAGGTTCTCTGACAGCAGACAAATTTATTTTGCAGTTCGAGGCAGAAGCATCACAGATGGATATGGGAGAAGCTGCATTGGTAGAATTTTTGAAGGCAGGATTAAATCCCTCATTATTCAAGTCTATCTATCAACTTCCTTCTATGCCGGAGAGGTTGGATGAGTGGTATAATTGGGCAATGCATCTTGATCAGCAATATCAACAGGAACAGGCAGAGTTGAAATTGATGTATGGAAATGCCAGATTTGAAAAGTTGTCAGGAGGAAAGTCCGAGAAAGGAAGGACACCTCAGGTACAAGCTCCGAGGGCACAGCCACCAGCCATGGCAGTGACACCTATCATTAAGGAGTCAGCAGCATCGACAGATGCAATGGATGTTGATCAAGTAGGGAGATGAGCCCCGCTTAAATGTTTTAATTGTGGGCAATTAGAGCATATGGCTCAAAATTGTAGGCAGAAAAGGAAGATTAGGGAAGTGACAATTGAGGAAGTAAAGTTGGAGGAAGATAAGCAGAAGAATATTGTGGAAGAGTCCCAGTGAAGGTTTCCCCATTGGTGATCCAGAATGAATATAATGTATTAGTATCCAAGGAAACCCAGAGTGAACCCAAAAGAGACATTGAGGAGTATGACCATCATCACTTATGCAACAAAGAAAAATGCCCAGCCTTATTTCTGAAGACCCCTAAATTCTTTATTCACTCAGCGCAGATAGAACCTGAAATCAGCTTGACAGTAGGATTGAAGACAGCGGACATGCATGCAGCAATTAATGTGGAGGCATTGCTTGACAGTGGTGCTACCGGATTATTCATTAATTGATCCTTAATTACTGGAAATGGTATTCGCATGCATAAACTGCCACAACCTATAATGGTGTACAATATTGACAGTACAATCAATCATGGAGGAACTATTAAGGAGGTGATGATGATACTGAAGTATCAGGATCATCAGGAACAAGCCATATTCAAGGTGTGCGACCTTGGGAGAACCAATCTGATAATTGGATGTCCATGGTTATAAAAGCATAATCCAGAAATTGATTGGAAAACTGGGAAGGTACACATGACTCATTGTCGTAAAAAATGTAATGAGTATGGGAGGAAAGTAAAAAAGGAGAAGAAGGGAAAGAAAGAGAAAGAACGTCCAAGGAAGTATTCCGTTACGATGGAGGAAGTAGAAGATGAGGATATGCCAAATGGGGAAGTTCCAGTCATGACCAGTAAGGAAGAACAGAAGCAAACCTTTAGAGAAATTCATGGAGGACAGTCATGGGATAACAATGTGGAGAAAGTGGAGAAGCCAGTGGAGGAGTGGGTGCCAAAAGCCTACCATAAGTATTTGTCAGTTTTTCAGAAGAAGGAATCAGAGCAGATGCCAGTGTGAAAGCCATGGGATCATGCAATTGAGATGAAGCTGGGATTTGTGCCAAAGAAGTCAAACGTCTACCCATTATCTCTAAAGGAACAAGAAGAAGTGGATGCATTCCTTAATGAACAGTTGCACAAGGGATACATACGACCTTCGAAATCACTGCAGACATCACCAGTATTCTTTGTACCAAAGAAAGATCAGAGGAAGAGGATGTGTACAGATTATAGGTATTTGAATGAGTGGACAGTGAAGAATGAATACCCTTTGCCATTGATCTCAGAGATAATTGACAAGGTGGGAAAGGCCAAGGTCTTTACAAAATTGGATTTATGCTGGCGGTACAACAATGTGCAAATGAAGAAAGGAGATGAGTGGAAGGCAGCATTTGCTACATGTTGAGGATCCTTCGAGCTGCTAGTCATGTTTTTTGGGATGACCAATAGTCCCCCAACTTTCCAAAATATGATGAATAACATTTTCAAGAATGTGATAGACAAAAGCATGGTAATAATATTCATTGATGATATTTTGATATTCACAGAGAATGAAGAAAATTATGAGGCAATAGTGCAGGAGGTGTTGAAGAGATTGGCAGAGAATGATCTATTTGTTAAACCAGAGAAATGTGTGTTTGGGGCAAGCAAGATTGAGCTCTTGGGATTAAAGATTGGTCCTGATGGAATCAAGATGGATCCTATCAAGGTACAGGCAATTGTTGATTGGCCCATGCCTACCCATATCAAGGAAGTTCAGGCTTTCTTGGGACTCGCCAATTTTTATCGTCACTTTGTTCATAATTTTTCCAAAATTGCCACACTAATACACAGCCTTATGTTGATAGGTCCACTATGCATTATAAGGTCTGGAAATGGATCCCACTTGTATTGACACATTACGACATGCACTCCGAATCACTATGAAGGCCATGAAATTGACTTTGAATCTATTTCACACTATTTCACACTATTTTGGATGACTTTGAAACACTTTGAACGACTTCAAACAATTTTGCGACACTTTGAACGACTTTGCAGCATCTTGAATGATATCAGCCACTGTATAGTTGTCTTAAAACACTTTCGATACATGATGCTCAACCAGAGTGAGCTATTTAGTCGCATATTAAGCACTTCAATTTTGGCTTCTAGAACTGGCATGGGAACAGGATTGTGACCAGGATTTGAAGTTGCTTGTTCTGTCATAATGACATAAGCTGTGATGAGCTACTTCGTCATGTGACCTGGCTATTTTGGGCCCTAACATGGCAAAACATGTGATTTCGGCTATTTGTCAATAATTAGGGACTTCAGATCAATAACCCTTCCAACAGTGCCTGATCTCAGGGTTATTACTGAATTTGGCTAATAACTACCTAAAATAGTTGTCCAAATTGAGTAATGTAAATCTCGGCTAAACCAGATCTGATCGGTTGTCTGGTTGCAGCTGTCCTAATGATGAGCGCTGCCTCTTGATCACTGGTGATCACAATGTAAGGCGAGGCCTGACGTCGGCTTACAAAAGCAAGGTAAATATGTATATACAATTAATTCTGGTTCTTGCCGAAATGATGAGTAAGCAGTTGTGGCATGCTGAGACAATGACGCATGCATGTGTAAGAGAAGGCACACTGATGGGGTAGTTGAGTTCTTCTGTTAAGGTAACACCCACTGTTCTGCTAGCTGGACTATGCGGGCTCTCCTACAAGAAGGCAGCAGGGCACATGCACGTGATGGGGGGTTTTGATGGTTTTGATGTGATGAATTAAAAATAGATTAGTTGGCTGAAATAGGTGTTTCGCACCACAAATTTGGATGGAATACCTAAGAGAACTCAACTGAGGTCCCCTAGTATTTATTTTAAGATTATATACTATGTTACATATATTGTCCTATGTTGCTACCAACGCACGCACACATGCATGTATATATTGATGTGTGTGAATAGAAAATTCCCACACTGACAAATAAAGCATGTATAGGCATTTGGTAGCATATTTTGGTGAAATAAAATAAAATAAAATAAAATAAAATAAGAATATTATTATGTAATATGCATGTCAGGAGACTGTTTCCTAACACCTGGAAACCTACCAAAAACCTGTTAAAAGGCTTAGGAAGTATAACACAGGCTAGAGGAAGGGTGCAAGTTGGTACTAAATATCACTGCTGATACCCAAAGATTGTGTTTAGTAACACGAAATGGTAAGGGCTGTGGCGAATAGTCTTTAAAGGCATATGAAGAGGTTTGAAAGAGGTCGAAATAGGCTCAAATATGTCCAAAAGAGTTCAAAAAAGGTTTGAAGAGGTGCAAAGTAGTTTGAAGTAAGCTCGAAGAAGTTTGTAGATGTTGGACTAATGTTGAGGTCTGTTGAAAAGCAAATATAACAAATAAGGAGTGTTTGCTGAGAGGCAATAGGTGATGTGCAATAAAATGAGGAGTGAATATGATAGTTTCAAAGAAGTTCATGATATTTCGCAGAACTTAGAGATATGATGTGAGTTTAGACTCAAGAGAACGGCTCTTAAATCAGACAATGAGTGAGAGGGTAACTTATGCTCTGTTCCCTGTTGGTTCTCTTTTTTCTCCTTATTCTAAGTAACTAATACAAGTCTATATACAAATTGAAGAGATAGTACTAAAAAGGAAATAATAACATGTGTAAAACATGAGGCAATATATCAAACAATGAGGACTTTGTAGATCATGAAACAAATGATAAATGATAAATAATTAAAACATACATGTCCCCATATAGTAAAAGTGCTTATCTTTTGCTTCAATATATCATTGAAACATAAAAATGCACTTATCACATTCTAAGTCTCTTGTAGTCTCTCCTCATGTCCGGTAGTGCTCGATATGCGATGAAATGGTTTGTTCCAAATGTGCAGCATGTATCGAAAGTGTTTCAAGACAGCTATATGGCAGCCAAAAATGCTGCGAAGTCATTTGAAGTGTCACGAAATGTCACGAAATGGTTCAAAATAGTTCAAAGTCATCCAAAATAGTGCGAAATAGTTCGAAAAGGATTTGAAGTTGATTTTGTGGCATTCGTAGTGATTCAGAGTGCATGTTGTAATGTCTCAATATGGTTAGATTCTTCTCCAAATCTTATAGCATGCAGTGGACCTATCAACAGTCAGTATTTCAGTCAGGGGGAGAATGATAGGTCCCCAGCACAGTTCAAGCACTAATACATCAGTTTTTGCATTTTCAATCAACTTAGAATGCTTTGTACAGCTCAGAATATACACTTGAACACCTTCAATGACTTCCAAACCAATTTTGAGCAATATCGCAGCTATATCAGCCTTCAAACAAGTCCAAAGAAATTTTGAAAATCTTCGAAAAACATCTTTGGACACAGTATTTCCTATTCAAACAATCTTCGGATGCATGCTGGACACATGGAGCACTATTTCAAGTATATCGAACACATTTCAACTGCATGTGCATGCATAGAATCGGTGTGAAGCAGTTTCTGATGTTTTATGCAATTTATAACAAGGACAGTCCATTTTGGTGTTTCAATAATATATTGAACCATTAGAACAAGTACTTTTGATATACTGCAACCCTGTACATTTTATTTATTATCATTTTTTATTTGTTTTATGATTTGTTCTTTATTGCTGTGCATATTGCCTCATGTTCTACACATGTTGTATTTCCTTTTTAGTACCATCCCTTCAAAATGTATATAGACTTGTACTAGTTACTAAATCAGACAAGCAATCATATTCCTCCCAGATGGCAGTGATTTGAGAGTTCAGCTTACTCTTCTTCAGTCCAAAGTCTTGCCTCTACACTAAATTTTTTCAAAATTCTTCGAAAATCCTCGAAAATTCTTGCATTATACCATTTTCACTTCCATTTCCCTCAATTCACCTTTGCTTCACTTTTATTACTCGTCTAGTCCCTCGATCTTGCACCTGAACATTTTTTTGCACTCCGAATTTATCGATATAGCCATGAAATTCCATGAAACACATTCTTTTAGCTTCGAATTTCTTTGACAGGCAGTCCTTTTATAACTATTTGATGGTCGGTCTGACAGGTGACATCTGGAGGGCCTTGCATTCTTCCTCTGACTTGTGTTATACCATCTGAAGCCATTTAGTAGGTTTTGTTTGGGTTTCTGGGTTGAGTATCATCAACATCAGCTTGGGTGGAGTTGAGAAGGCATTAGCTAAAACTGAAATGCATACTGGTGGAGCTCCCAAGTCTGTCTCATGTTGCCAAAATCATTGGGCTGCTGTAACTGCCATCTCTTACTTGGACCTCTGGCATGTATACTGATATTGTTGGTTGTTTATATCTCGCTTAAGAAGGACTATGCTTCTGTGAAAAAGCTCAAGGAGATATCAGGTTTTGGCTGGAATGACACCAAAAAGGCAGACACCACTAGGCAATGGCATGGGTAACCCATGGGTACTTTTGAGTGGACCCATACCCATACCCATGCCTACCTATACCTGCAACCCGCAGGTCACAAGTGATGGGTCATGGTTGGTATGGGTTTCATCAGGGATTGGGTCAATATTTTTATTTAATTACATACTTAATGACAATTATTAAACCACCCTATGAGCAGGCACTCATAGGCATGGGGGTGGATTGTGGGTGGTCCCAGAGAAATGACAAAAAGAAAAAAGAAATGGCCCAGAAGATGCATGTCCCCTGGGCCAGAGAAACAAAAAAAAAAAATTGCCCAGGAGACAAGTGTTTCCTGGGCCTATCCCATCGTTGCTCATCATTTCCCCTTCTCCCCATCTCCTTTGGCATGGCAGGTTATGTGGGGGGCCTAGATGCAGGTGGTGTTGGTGGCATGTCCCCCCATTGTTCCCTCGCCATTCATCATCTTCTCATCCTGATCATTGTCATCCTCTTGTTGTTCTTGTCATCCTCCTCCCCACTCCACATTGTTGTTGTTATTGTAAGGGAAAAGGAAGGTGCCCCAGTCATCTGGGCAATTTTCTGCATTTATCCCATATTTCTTTATATTTTATTTCACTCCATTCTGCCTTTTCTATGATTTTCTATAATTTTATTCCTATTTTATGATTATATTTCAGCTTTTTCCATTTTAGTACATGTTGACAGTTCTATTCTTAGAGGCAGGACCCCTTCTGCATGTTTACCCATCAAGGTGACATCACATCAAGGTGACATCATCCCACAGCTTGATCCACCTATTTCTGCCTTTTTGCTATTTTTAGCTTTCTATTTGATTTTTGGCTCTATCACATATACTGGGCATCGACAGATGGGTCCTTAGAGTTGTCTCTTTGGATTCCTCTCTGTTAGGTGCACCTGAAGTGTTTGTATTATGTAGTATGATGTTAACTTTGGATTCCCTTCTGTTAGCTCACTGTTAAGTGAGGCTTTGAGATTGCCCTTACAGTAGAAAACCCTCCCTTAAGGCTCAAAATCTTGGACATTCTGCCAAGATGGGTAGGTATGGAGTAGAAAATAATTCCCAGAGCTCCACAGACTCCCTACACACCATCCCAGACACTCCTGCCTTTAGTGCGCACCACTTTGCACCTGACCCACTGCCTAGTGCCATGGACACCCCAGGGCACATTGATGCACTTGATGTTGGAGCAGACTATATATGCTGCACAGAGGAAGAGACAACACATTTCCTATAACCTACCTGGGGTTTAGTAAGTCTTAGAGCTAGGGTTTAGCAGAGGTAAGAACACTGTATATCTACTATGGTACAGGTTCTCCTTATATACATAACAATAAGGATGTCACATGACTCAGGAGTGTGTTTACCACATGTATGCACAGTAAGCGCAGTAACATGTGTATGCTGCATGCATTGCCTCATGTATGCAGCATGCATCTCAGAGTTTAATTTCAACACCCCCCCTCAAACTGTACAGTGCTCTAAGCAGCTAAGTTTGAATTTTGAAAGTAATTCTAAGAGAGTCTCTAAATTTCCTGAATAGGATGGCGCCAAGGTTCTTTGTAAACATGTCAGCCAGATTATCACTTCCAGGAATGAAAAGGACTGTGACTTTGTCATTTTTTATGCATTCGTGGGTATAGTGGTAGTGAATGTCTATATGTTTTGTCCTTCTTTCCTGAACTGGATTTGATCCAATAAAGATGGATCCTTGATTATCAGTGCAGATTGGTATGTGCTTCAATATATATCCAAGTTCCTGGAATAAGGACTCTATCCACACTATCTGTTGACAAGTGTCGGAGAGAGCCATGTGTTTGGCTTCTGTAGATGACAGTGCTACAGTTTTTTGTAAATGGGACTGCCAGCACACAATGCCACTCACTAGAGTAGCAAAGTAACCCATTGTAGATCAGCATTTGACAGTGTCAGCTGCCCAATCAGAATCTGTGAAGGCCTGTAGCCCTTTGGATTTCTCTCCATCATAGACTATGTTATATTTCTGGGTTCCTACCAGATAGTGCATGATGTACATCGCTTTGTCTAGATGTTCTTGGCTAGGATTAGCTGAGAACTGCAACATCCTGATTACTGCATAAGTGACATCAGGTTGCATTCTGAGCATCAGATACAATAAAGATCTGATCACAGACTGATATTTTGATCTAAGCACCATGTCTGGCATCGCTGTGTTTTCCGACTGTTTGTAACCAGTTGGGAGTGGAGTGGGGGCTGCTTTGGCATTTGTCATCTTGAACCTTTCGAGCACTTTGGCAAGATATTCAGTTTGATTGAGTTTGACTTTGCTTGTAGTCTGGGTGACACGCATGCCTAAGAATTCCATGACTTTTTCGGTACTATGGCACTCCCAATGCTTTAGACAAGCATTCTTCTTTTCATCCACAAGTTTCTTGTTCTTCCCCATGAACAAGCCATCATCAACATAGACCAGTGCAATAACAATGCTGCCTGTCTTAGGATCCTTGTGTATGAAAATGCTGGCATCGGAGCTGGTGCACACAAACCCAATGGTGTAGATAGACATAAGCACTGCAACTGAAAACCTTCAGATCATTTAGATCTGGGCAGACCTTTTTCAGGTCCTCAACTGGGGTCAGCCATTTTAGGTGCCTTATCAGGGTTCAGTTGTATAGGTGTGTTGCATGTTCAATGCAAAATTCCCACCATGATTGTGGTAGACAAGTGGTAAATTGCAGGGTTTGTGACTTTTCCATTATTGTCCTTATGGCATGCTCTGCGCACCCATTCTGTTGGTGAATGTGGGGTGCAGACATCTCTATTTTGATGCCAAAATCCTTGAGCACATTTTGTAGCTCACGATCTTTGAACTCCCCCCCTGGATCGACATGCCAGCACTTGATTGTAGTGCTATACTAGGTCAAAGGCATTGCCTGAAATTGTCTAATTGCTGCAGCAGCATCAGACTTCTTTCTAAGGCACTGGACCCAGATATGTGACATCTTGTCATCCAGAAATACAATAAAGTATTTATGTTTGTGGTACGACAGTACTGGGAGTTCCTTTAGATTGGAATGTATTAATTCAAAGGGTTTCTCTGTGCATGAATCTGATTCAGGAAAAGATTTTGAGGTCATTTTCCCTTCAGCACACCCTGGGCATATAATTTTGTGTTTAGGAATAATTAAATTCCTTGGGAATTTTATGGTGCTATTAGGCATTTTCCTTAGCACTTCTTTGGATGGGTGTCCAAGTCACCTCTGCCAGGTCAAGTAGTCTGCAACATACATTGTCATGACATTAATTCTTTTGGTGCTCAATATATGAGTCTGAGCCCAATAAATCATGTAACATTTCATAAGAGGAACACAATCCATAATTGGGTTTCCTTGCTTGAAAAATGAAATGTGTGCAGAGGAACCATGCACGTCACTTCTGTCTTGTAAGAAGATGCCCATTGACAGTAATCGAGCATTACAGTCGGGTATGTAGTAGATGGGGTATAATTGCATTTCACATGTTTTTGACTTCCCATGACATACTACCTGATGTCTAATGAAGACTGCTCCTTTTCCTACTATATGAGTAGTACCCATGGCTGTTTGAACCAGAATAGAGTCCTTTCTCGGTAAAGGCTCGTAAGAAGCGAAATCTTTCATTTCACCAGTGAAGTGTTTTGATGCACCTGAATCCATGATCCAGTCAGCACCTTTCTTACAATTTTCATTTGCACACATAACACATTTACTAAGATGTAAATAGTTCAATGATACATTTAGTAGCAGTAAAATTTCACATGAAAAGTTTGCTGTGATCATTGGAATATTAATCTTTGTGCTTGTGGCAGGGAAAGGACTGACCTTTCATCATATGTTCCTGTTTCAAGCAGTTCATCGACAAGCATTTCGTCGACAGCTTTCCATACTTCCTCATCAGAAACCACAGGTTCCGATCCAAGGGAGACGCTATCGTCTTCTACCTCCACGATCCTCAGTTCTGGTTTGATCCTCCTCCTCTTACCTTCTCACACCATTAGGTGCTCTTCCAGTAGTCGCAGATTTTTTGGGCTGCATGGGAGATTCATTTGCTCAAGGGTGTCTCTAGCTTGCTGATATTTGGTGTAGACCAAATGAGAGGTAGAGGCCATGCCCATATATGTCTGTACAGGTGGTTAGCAGTGAGGATCCCTTGTGGGAGTATGTTTGCACTTCTCAATGTACTGAATGAGCAGCATCAGTGGTATAATGGTGCCATTACCATTTATGGTAGTAAAGGCATTGTAGGCGAGGTGGGTATGTTTCTCCTTTGGCTTTTCCTCCTTAATCTTTCTGTCCCCATGTCGTCCATGTTTTCGGGACAAATCTCCATTGTTGTTTTGAGGTTGCCATTTGGGGTTTCCCCCTTTGCATTTGACAGCGGAAAGCTTGGTGGCCTGAGGGGGGCCAGTGGGATTCCCAACTGCTGTGCGCTGTAAGGCTTCAGCAACAATGGAGTCCTTGACATGTTTAAATGTCAAGGCTCTAGTAGCGGTCATGTTAAGGACTGTGGCAGACAGAGAATCATACTCGCATGGCATCGCAGTGAGTAGAATCATCACCTGAACTAGTTCAGGGATGGCGATATTGGCAGCCATAAGGTGCTCAAATTTGTCAGCCATCTTAGCAATCTCTGGCATGGGATTCACAGCCAGAATTTTGATTGCTATTGCAGATCTAAAGTCTGCAAAGACTTGGGAGGGGCCATCGACACCATAATCAGTGCAAATGAGATCCCACACCTCCTCAGCAGTGTCCTTGGTGTTGGCACACTGCTGAATGAAGGGGGCCAGGCAGAGCACTAGGCTACCAATAGCCTGGTCATTTTTGTTGCTCCAGGTCTGGAGCTTGGCAGTAGCATCTGCTACAAGTGCAGCATTCATCGCTGTCAAAGGAGGTGCCAGAGGTGGTTTTAGTTCCATCCCGCTAGTTATTTGCCAGAGGCCCTGAGACCTGAGCCACGCCTTCATGGAGTTGGCCCATTGAATGTAATTGGAGCCGTCGAAAGTTGTATGAGTTTTTCAAGGGTTGAAGACATGATTCTGTGGTGGCAGCTGGTAAAAGTGCTCAATCAGTCTTCTATCCAAGAAAACATGTTCCATAATCTCAGGCAAAAACACTCCTTCAGGGTGGTTAACCCTAGTCAACCTAGGTTTTTAAGTGCAGCTTGCAGGGAGCGCAATGCAGCTCACGAAGAGCATAAGATTATAATTTGGAGACAATGAAGTCAACATCGTTTGCAGCCAGTTAAGGCGCATTCGCAACATGCCCAGCAGGGCCCCATAACCTGTTGGAGCAGACTATATATGCTGCACAGAGAAAGAGACAACATGTTCCCTATAACCTACCTGGCGTTTAGTAAGTCTTAGAACTAGGGTTTAGCAGAGGTAAGAACACTGTATATCTACTATGGTACAGGTTCTCCTTATATACATAATAATAAGGATGTCACATGACTCAGGAATGTGTTTATCACATGTATGCACAGTAAGTGCAGTAACATGTGTATGCTGCATGCATTGCCTCATGTATGCAGCATCTCGGAGTTTAATTTCAACACTTGAAGGCAACATTGCTGAAATTTGCACAAATTCATGTGCAAATTGATACACTTACATCTACCATTGAAACCATCATTAGAACTCTCCAGTCGAACCCCACTCCACCCATTTTGACCCCTAGTGCACCAAGCATGCACACACTGCCCAATCCATTGATGATACTCAACCCAGAAACCCAAACAAAACCTACTAAATGGCTTTGGATGGTGTAACACGAGTCAGAGGAAGGGTGGGAGTTGGTACTAAATATCACCACTGAGACCAAAACGTTGTGTTTAGCAATGCAAAATAATAAGGGATGGTGCGAATAGTCTGTAAGAGCATACGAAGTTGTTCGAATGAATTCGAAATAGGTTCAAAGATGTGTGAAATAGTTCGAATAAGTTCAAAGATGTGCAAAGTAGTTCGAATAAGTTCGAAGCAGTTCGAGGTATATCAAGGAATGAGTTTAGCGAATGTGAAGTGTTGTTCGAATGGAGATAGGTGATGGGTGATAAAACGAGGAGTGAATACAATAGTTTCAAAGAAGTTTGCAATATTTCACAGAACTTAGAGATATGATGTGAAGATATGACCTAAGAGAACAGCTCTTAATCAGATGATAAGTGAGAGGGTAACTTCTTCTCTGTTTCCCATTGCTTTGCTGTTGTTCTAAGTAACTAATACAAGCCTATATACAATTTGATAAGATATTACTAAAAAGGACACAAGAACATGTGGAAAATATGAGGCAATGTGCACAGCAATAAAGGTATTGTAAAACATAAAACAAATGAAAAATGATAATAAGTGAAACATACATTGTCCCAGTATGGTAAGAGTTCTTGTTCTATTATTTTAATATATCAATGAAACATAAAACTGCACTTATCATATTCTAAGTCTCTTGTAGTCTCTCCTCATGTCCGGTAGTGCTCGATATGCAGCAAATTGGCTTGTTCCAAATGTGCAGCATGCATCGAAAGTGTTTCAAGACAGCTATATGGCAGCCAAGGTCATTTGAAATGCTATGAAGTCATTCAAAGTGTCATGAAATGTCGCCAAAATGGTTCGAAATAGTTCGAAGTCATCCAAAATATTGTGAAATAGTTCAAAAAGAATTTGAAGTCAATTTCGTGGTGTTCATAGTGATTCGGAGTGCATGTCGTAATGTCTTGATACAGTTAGATCCTTCTCCAGACCTTATAGTGCACAGTGGACCTATCATCATGCCCTAGCAAAGACATGCACATTAAACCCATGCCCCCCACCAAATTCAATGGTGTGCATTCCCATGGATGTGCCTTCTTCAATTCCTGTGAGTTATACATCAGTCTACACCCAAACAAATTTGTGGAAAGGTCAAAATCAGGATGGACCACAAGAACCTTGAGTACTTCATGACTGCTAAGAAACTTAATCGCTGCCAAGCCTGCTGGTCCTTCTATCTCTCCAGGTTCAATTTCTCTCTGCATCATCACCCAGGCTGCAGCATGGGAAAGACTAATGCCCTCTCTCATTATCCAGACCACAGGTATGGAAGCAATGACAATCAAGTTATTGTGTTGTTGCAACCTGATCTGTTTACAGTCTGTGCATTAGAGGGTGTTACCCCCGAGGGTGAGTGTTAGGGTGACACCTACTATCTGCTAGCTAGACCATGCAGATTCTCTCTACAAGACAGGAGCAGGATGCATGTGCATGATAAGGAAATTGATGGGTTTGATGCATGGGTTATTCTTAGATGAGTTGGCTGAAAAAGACCTTTTGCATCACTATCATGGATGGAATACCTAAGAGAACTCAACTACTGTGCTCTAGGTATATATCTAAGGTTTATATACTATGTTACATATATTGTACTATGTTGTTATGGACATGCGTGCACATGTGTGTACATATTGATGCGCATAAATAGAAAATTCCCATGCTGACAAATAATGTGTATATAGGCATTTGGTAGCATATTTTGGTGAAATAAAATAAAATAGAAATACTATTATGTAATAGGCATGTTAGGAGACTGTTTCCTAACAAAGATAAAGATGATGAGATGGTGGAGATGGTGGAGTGGATGTTTCAGGACGATGTGCAGGCAATGGAGAGATCTGGAAGTGGAAAAGTGTGCTTACCTAGTTGGCTGCAAAAGGCCTTTTGCACCATTATTGTGGATAGAATATACAAGAGAACTCAACTACTGTTCTCTAGGTGTATATTTAAGGTTTATATATATGCTACATATATTGTACTATGTTGTTACCAATGCACATGTACATGTGCATACATATTGATGCATGCAAATTAAAATTCCCATGCTAACAAATGTAGCATTCTTGGGCATTTGGTAGCATAATTTGACATAATAAAATAAAATAAAATATTATTAGGTAATGAGGCTGTTTTCTAACAGTGAGGAGTGCAGTATCCTATGTGACATTTGTCATGTGAACCATAGCAGTTTACACGAGGATGCTGTGGCTCTGGCAGTGAAGGAGCTGAGAAAGGGATCCACTTGTTCACTTTATGCAGCAGAATGGACAGAAAAGAATGACATCCTACATATACTTTTATGATCATAGCTATGTCCCTAATGATCCCAAGCTTTGATGATGACTCATCTCTCAGCACCATGATGTCTCGACTCATTGGTCAGTACTGTTATACCTGTGATCTCTGCTTCAGCACCAAGACTCCATGGCGCAAGCCCATGGGTGAGTTAAATCCCCTTCCAGTCTTAGAGAATCACTGGGACATCGTCAGTGTGGACTTCATGGTGGAACTACTGGAGTCCAACAGGTTTGATGTGGTGATGATGCTCGATCTGGAAACCTTACAAAAAAACTGTTAAAAGGCCTAAGAAGTATAACACAGGCTAGAGGAAGGGTGCTAGTTGGTACTAAATATTACCGCTGATACTGACAAGTTGTGTTTAGTGATGTGAAATGGTAAGAGATTTCATGAATAGTCTGTGGGAACATACAAAGTAGTTCAAAAGAGTTTGAAATAGGTTCGAAGACAGGAGAAATAGTTCAAAAATGGTTTGAAGGAGTTTGAAGAGGTTCAAAGTAATTTCGAGGAAATTCAAAGATGTCGGACTGATGTTGAGGTATGTCAAAGAGCGAATATAACAAATATAAAGTGTTTTTCGAGAGGCAATAGGCGATGTGCAATAAATTGAGAAGTGAATACAATAGTTCAAAGACGTTCGCAATATTTCACAGAAGTTAGAGATATGATATGAGGCTAAGACTCAAGAGAATGGCTTTTAAATTAGACGATAGTGGAGAGGGTGACTTCTTCTCTGTTTTCCTAAGTAACTAGTACAAGTCTATATACATTTTGAAGAGATAGTACTAAAAAGGAAATCTAACATGTGTAGTACACGAGGCAATATGTGCAGCAATGAGGACTTTATAGATCATAAAAAAAATGAGAAATGATAAATAATTGAAATGTACAGTGTCCCCATATAGTAAAAGTACTTATCTTTTTGCTTCAATATATTATTGAAGCCTCTAAGCACTATTATTGTGTCCTAAGTCTCTTGTTGTCTCTCCTCATGTCTGGTGGTGCTTGATATGCAATGAAATGGTTTATTCCAGATGTGCAGCATGTATAAAAAGGGTTTTGAAACAGCTATGCAGTGGCCGACATTGTTCAAAGTAGTGCAAAGTTGTTTGAAGGCATTCAAAATGTTGCAAAATTGTTCAAAGTCATTCGAAGTCATTCAAAATAGTCTGAAATAGTTTGAAAAGGGTTTGAAGTCAAATTTATGGTGTTTATAGCAGTTCAGATTCAGAGCATGTGCTGTAATGGCTCAATATGATTGGGGACCATTCCTAGACCTTGGAGCATGCAATGGACCTATCAGCAGTAATGTGCACAGTTGACTCTGCTGGGAAATGCGCTCATTTCATCCCCACTCATATGACTGTCACTGCACTTGGAGCAGCTCGACTCTATCTGTGCCATGTGTGGAAGCTTCATGGATTGCCAAGCACATTCCTCTGCAATTAAGGGCCACAGTTTGCTGCAGAGTTCACCCGAGAGCTGTACCACCTACTAGGGATCAAACTTCTCACCTTGACTACCTACCACCCACAGACAGATGGACAGATGGAGCACATCAACCAAGAGCTGGAGCAGTATATCCACATCCTTGTCAATGAGCAACAGGATGATTGGGAAGATCTCCTAATGCTGGCTCATAGCTGATGCCTACTCACAGACCTGTCTCCTGGCCCCCCACCTCACCCACATATGAAGATGCTGAGGTAATTCCATTGAGCATAGATACTCTCCAGAGATGTTCTCCTGTTGGCTGATGCCATCTCGTGACTGATGCCACCTACTCACCCAGACATTTTCCAGGCAGACCTGTCTCCCAGCCCCCCACCTCACCCACATATGAAGATGCTGAGAGAATTCCACATTTTATCACACTGTTCTCAACAGGACTGCCCAGGACCTGAGCATAGATACTCTCCCACATGTTCAGACAGACCTGCCTTCCAGCCCCCACCTCACTGGTCATTCAAAAATATGCCAAACAGTCCCAGTAATGGATACAGCATTGGGCACAATATTGGCATTCCTTTGGCCAGACCGGTTGGAAGTCCATTTGGAAATGCATTGCACAGGTGAAGGGTTATTCAAATCATTAAGATAGTGCACAGGAGACACACTCCTATCACTCACTTTGTTTCCTTCTGCAAATCTTACTATTGTCGTTCTTTGTCTTCTACTGAGACACATATAGTAAATTTACTGTGCAAAGTTTACTGTTCTTCACCCAACAACCTGCATAGAGATAGCTTCTTGATAAGCAAGGTGATCAGCTGTTCTGCAGGCACATCGGGCCAATGTCTGTCCCTGATTCTTGCTTTGAGATGATGGGGGGGTCATCTGTTGCAATGTATTCTTTACAGGTGGAGTCTGGCAATTACCAAATAATCCTACCACTGCCAATTCTCTGTCTGCCAATCCTACTGCTGCCAAGTCTCTGTCTGCTGATCCTACCATTGCTGATCCTAATACCAATCCAACTGTTGACAGTTTTAATGCCCTCACCCTTGCCCTTGCAATAGAATCCTCTCTCTGAGTTCACCTGGACAGGTGGTGAGGTTTAGGTCATTGCAATCTTTCTTGAGTTGATGTGGTGTTGCCTTCCAACAGTGATGGATCAAGTGGGCATGGGGCATCATTTACATCATACTTTAGAGGTGATATGGGTGTGATGGACTTCTCGTAAATGTGTCGAGAAATGACATACTCTGGTTCACCATCACCCAGACCATTCATTGGCTGTGGTCGAGTCACACCAGCTGTGCAGAGTATGTCCATTGTCATTTGATTGACTTGCACATAGCTCAGCCAAGCTGGATCTGTGAGTTGCAAGGAATCCAGGGGTTCAGAGATGGGTGCCCATTCTGCTCTCGATTGTCAGTGATGTTTTTTTTGCTGTTGTTTCACTTTCGCCCTTTTTCTGCCTCTTGATTGACCTTGGGGCTCAGCATTGGCATCAGCATTGGGATGCATGTGATGGACTCAGCATCAGGTATTGCATCACCATTCCATGTCCACTGTGTTTGGAAATGTGTCAGGAAGGTGAAGGGTTATTTAAATTATTAGAATAGTGTGCAGGAGACACACTCCCATTGTTTGCTTTGATTCCTTTGAACCTGAATGCTCTTTCAGGGCCCTGTGCTGTTTGATGCTGCAGAACATGGTCAAAGAAGTCTTCTATGATGCTCTTGTGCATGTTCTGTGGGTCTCTGAATTTGAACCTTCCTGGGAGATATTCAGGATTAATGAATAAAGAGATTTGGTCAGCAATTGCTTTGAATGGGATATGGTGACTACAACCATTGTTGGCTAGTTCTGCATGGAGATAAGTAATGATTTGTAGCATGAGAAGTTGTCATACTGTAATGCTGCCCAACATACAACATAATCCATTGCTCCAGCTCTTTTTTCTTGGATTGTGATTTTTTCCATGGTGTGGGCAGAATGGGGAACCCATCCTGAGTCATCTGAAGTCAGGTTTGTGGTGTGGTGGTGTTAGATTGCATTGCCGACCTTGAGGCAACATCTGATGCATGTAAAGCCTTGACATAACTCATGAGGTTCTGCTTGAGCTCTGTGATATGATCATGATAGGTGTTCAGAAATGATCATGCAGGGGTAGTCATTAAAGAGGCAACATTGTCATGACTGTAATCAGCATTGGGCATCACAATTAAAGATTCCACTCACGTGTCAACAACCATCAAACCATTAGGTGCAGGATGGGCTGTAATTGTCACAGACAGCACTCCCACTTCTAACCAGTGTTGTTGGGCACTCTCCTCTAATCACTTACACAGGTTTTTCTCTGCTAGTCTGTGAGATGTCAGTCACTATCGGCATCAGCATCGGCAATGGCATTAATGTACCTTTCCTTTGTCTGCTCAGAATAACCTTCCTGCATCATTTTATCCTGCTCGATCTCAAGGATTACCTTTTCCTCTGCAGTCATATTGTTAAAAACAGTCTTGATGGCTGGCAGTCGCATCTGGAACCATCCAGGTGTACTTGTGGTGGCATTCTCAATACCTAGCAAGTTTCTGATCTCTTTCAAAACTTGATCCTGGTATAAGGCCCAAATGGCTTCTGATCGCTGGACTTTGAAATTGTTTGATTTGCATGAGTAGCCCTTCATCATTTGCCAGTTGTTCAAAAGCCAGGTTGTTGGTTCCTGGTGATGTGATCAAAAATAGAACCTTCACATGCTTCAAGTTGATGGTTCACCTTAGCACATAGGTGACTCTTCTCCTCATCCATTGGGGCCCTCTCGATTGACACCCAGTAATTGAATATGGCAGGGAGAATGTCACACTTGAGTATTTGCAACTGGCTAGCTTTGGATTCCTGTGATCGGAATGCATCTCTATAAGGCTCAATGATCCTCCACTCTTTGACTGTATATCTCCCCTTGTGATACCATCTCACACCCAGGTTCTCTGATGGCTCAGGCAGCATTGGAGGGGAATTGATGTGGAGGAAAGAATGATTCTTGTTGTCATCAGACATAACATATTATCAGCACAAGGATAATACGAGGATCACATGAGGCCAATAGTACAATAAATAGTCCATCACTGCAATCAATTCCACCCAATCATCATGAGCCTAACAAGACCTCCTTACAAGAGAAAGAGAAGATCAAAGAAAAATGCACCACTGCATGAGGACCATGATGATGCAGTTGATACTGTTACACATGTAGAAGTTGAGGTCAACACAAGACATGGACCAAAAACAATGCATATCAAGGTTCCCTTGCCTCTGGTTACAGAAGAACATGGTAAATTGAGTTCAGCTGGTATCCACGACAATCCAGGTCCTGCTCCAGAATGGGATATGCAAGAACCTCAGGTGGCTGATGAGCTGGTTCAGCCACAGATTAGCATGGTCAGTTTCTGACACAGATTGACTTATTGAGGCTCATATACAACTGATAGAGACAGAAGGACTATGTATTGCAGTTTGTGGGATGAGTGGATGAATTGCTGCAAACATCCCTGGCTTGGCAGGCATGGTCCATCAACAAACAAGTTTGCAACCACTGTCAACTAAATAAATGGGCAATTTGGAGATGTGTTGATTGTTCACTAGGAAGCACACTTTGCCAGATATGTATGCACATAACACACAGGCAGAACTCCTTCCATCGCATTGAATGCTGGACTGGCATGCACTTCCACTGCGCTGAGCTATTGGAGGTTGGCACATACCTTTTGGTCCAGCACCAGACAGATCAGCCAATTTGCAATGCTCTTAACTTTCAAATGAAATATCTGGAGACATTTGAAGAGATGAAGGATAAAGCCAAGGCAGAGTCAGCCAATTATTACTTGGCAACAGCAACAGCAATAGCTCAACATCATGAGTTGGCATCAGGAATGACAGAGAGTACAGCAGATGATGAGATTGGGGCTGATGCAGCCTTTTTTGATCACCTTGATGCCCTTTGGCATCAAGAAAAGGGCAATAATGATGTCAACGACAGCTTACAAGACTTTGTTGATGGTGATGATGAACATGAAGTTGAACATGCTGATGAAGACATCCATGGGTTTCAACCATATGTGCCTGAACAATGCATGAGGACTGATGCCCAGGCAACAACCATCCTAGCAACTGCTGATTCCGAGCTGACCACTGCACTGTTGACTGCCAATGCCTTGAACAACAGCTATATCTGTGTGGTGCATACAAATGGAATACATTATTTAGCAATGGTTACCTGCCAGTGTCAGGGAGAACACCAAATTCCATTGGACCTAGCAACCAGTAACTTGCTCCCGACCAGCTTCACCAAAATATGCACTCTTTTTACCATGCAGGTTTTAGACCATTTTCAGCTTCATAATCTGGAGTTGAAGACATTGGCCTATCAGTTTTACCAGCTGATTCAGCACATAACATTGCCAATGAGGCCTGCTGAAGTGGTCAACCTCTACCATGAGCTTCAGCGCATGTCCCACTTATGGTGTTGGATGAAAAGATTGAAGTGGGCAGGGTATGGACACAATAAAAAAGATCCATTGAATCCTGAACCAGGATCACTTGCCAATTACTGTCCAGCCTGTCCTCAAGCAGGCATAAATATACCAGAAAATTGGAAGGACGATGTGAGCCAGTGGGTAACTATATAATTTCATTGTACAAGTTGCATCTGAAATGATACTATGGCTCTCAGATTTGTTTTTAAATGCATATTTGTGGCCGATGGCAATTTCAAAGCTGACCATGTCCAGCAGAAAATCTCCAATGCTGATGTATTGCTATGGGATGGAGCTGGGATGGCTCCAAATCAGGCTGAATATGAGCAATTCCTCCAAGTTGCCATAGAATGATTCACAGTAGGTACATTTCACTTTGTGGTGACCAATGCTATAACTGCTGCCGGTGCTGCTCCCAATGCTCATTTTGATTGGAATACATGGGTTTTTAGAAAGCTCCATGTAAAAATAAATTCCAAGCTATTGCAAATGCTTTTTTGCCATCAAAGGCATGTGGTAGGACTGGAGTAGTAGCCATTGCATGCACACAGCATGTGTTAGGAAACAGTCTCCTAACATGCCTATTACATAATACTATTTTTATTTTATTTTATTTTATTTTATTTTATTTTATTTCACTAAAATACGCTACAAAACGCCTATACATGCATTATTTGTCAGCATGGGAATTTTCTATTTACATGCATCAATATGTATGCACATGTGTGCAGTGTCCATAACAACATACTACAATATATGTAACATAGTATATAATCCTAAAATAAATACTAGGAGAGTTGAGTTCTCTTAGGTATTCCATCCACAATAGTGGTGCGAAAAGCCTATTTCAGCCAACTATTCTATTTTTAACCCATCACATCAAAACCATCAAATCCCCCATCATGCACGTGTGCCCCGCTGCCTTCTTGTAGGAGAGCCCGCACGGTCCAGCTAGCAGATTAGTGGGTGTCGCCCTAATCAACTACCCTATCAGTGCGCCTTCTCTTACATGTGCATATGTCATTTGTCTCAGCACGCCACATCCGCTTACTCATCATTTTGGCAAGAGCTGGAATTAATTGTATATATGTATTTACCTTGCTTTCGTAAGCCAACACCAGGCCTCACCTTATATTGCGACCACCAGTGATCGAAAGGCAGCACACATCATTAGGACAGCTGCAACCAGACAACTGATCAGATCTGGTTTACCTAAGATTTACATTACTCAATTTGGATGACTATTTTAGGTAGTTACTAGCCAAATTTAGTAATAGCCCCAAGATCAGGCACTGTTGGAAGGGTTATTGATCTGAAGTGCCCAATAGCCGAAATCACGTGTTTTGCCATGTTTGTATCCGAAATAGCCGGATCACGTGACTCGAAATTTTGCGACTAAATTCTCCAGCCAAATCTTTACACAGCTGAAGAAGTAACTCATCACAGATTATGTCATCATGACAGAACAAGCAACTTCAAATCCTGGACACAATCCTGTTCCCATGCCCGTTCTAGAAGCCAAAAAAAATTGATGCTCTAACAGCACAAATGTCCTAATTAGTGTCAGTATTAGCAGCCTCACAGCCCAAACAAGCACAAACAAATGCAGAAGATAAAGATGATGAGATGGGAGAAATGAAGCCATTAATCAAATTGCTGTGGGATATAAACCATTTGCAACTTTCAGGGAATTTTTGGAGAGACTGGAGGCACAGTTTGGAGACCCTAATCCAAAGGTGACAGTGAATGCAAAATTAAAAACCATGCGCCAAGGTTCTCTGACTGCAGACAAATTTATTTTGCAGTTCAAGGCAGAAGTGTCACAAACCGATATGGGAGAAGCTGCATTGGTGGAATATTTGAAGGCAGGATTAAATCCCTCATTATTCAAGTCTATCTATCGACTACCTTCTATGCCAGAGAGGTTGGACAAGTGGTATAATTGGGCAATGCATCTTGATCGGCAATATCGACAGGAACAGGCAGAATCAAAATTGATGTACAGGAATTCCAGATTTGGAAAGTCATCGGAAGGGAAGTCTGAGAAAGGAAGGACACCTCAGGTACAAGCTCTGAGGGCACAGCCACCAGCCATTGCAGTGACACCTATCATTAAGGAGTCAGCAGCATCGACGGATGCAATGGATGTTGATCGAGTAGGGAGATGGGCTCCACTTAAATGTTTTAATTGTGGGCAATTAGGGCATATGGCTCGAAATTGTAGGCAGAAAAGGAAGATTAGGGAAGTGACAATCAAGGAAGTGAAGTTGGAGGAAGATAAGCAGAAGAATTTTGTGGAAGAGTCCCAGTGAAGGTTTCCCCATTGGTGACCCAGAATCAATATAATGTATTAGTATCCGAGGAAACCCAGAGTGAACCCAAAAGAGAAATTGAAGAGTACGACCATCATCATTTATCCGACAAAAAAAAATGCCCAGCCTTATTTCTGAAGACCCCTAAATTCTTTATTCACTCAGCGCAGATAGAACCTGAAATCAGCTTGACAGTAGGATTGAAGACAGTGGACATGCATGCAGCAATTAATGTGGAGGCATTGCTTGACAGTGGTGCTACTGGATTATTCATTAATTGATCCTTAATTACTGGAAACAGTATTCACATGCATAAACTGCCACAACCTATAATGGTGTACAATATTGACCATACGATCAATCATAGAGGAACCATTAAGGAGGAGGTGATGATGATATTGAAGTATCAGGATCATTAGGAACAAGCTGTATTTGAGGTGTGCGACCTTGGGAAAACCAATCTGATAATTGCATGTCCATGGTTACAAAAGTATAACCTGGAAATTGATTAGAAAACTGGGAAGATACGCATGACTCGTTGTCCTAAAGAATGTAATGTATATGGAAGAAAAGTAAAAAAGGAGAAAAAGGAAAAGAAAGAGAGAGAACGTCCGAGGAAGTATTCAGTTACGATGGAGGAAGTGGAGGATGAGGATATGCCAAACGGGGAAGTTCCAGTCATGACCAGTAAGGAAGAACAGAAGCAGACCTTTAGGGAAATTTGTGGAGGACAGTCATGGGATAAAAATGTGGAGAAAGTGGAGAAGCCAGTGTGGAGGACAGTCATGGGATAAAAATGTGGAGAAAGTGGAGAAGCCAGTGGAGGAGTGGGTGCCAAAAGCCTACCATAAATATTTGTCAGTTTTTCAGAAGAAGGAATTGGAGCGGATGCCAGTGTGAAAGCCATGGGATCATGCTATTGAGATGAAGCCAGGATTTGTGCCGAAGAAGTCAAAAGTCTATCCATTATCCCCGAAGGAACAAGAAGAAGTGGATGCATTCCTTAATGAACAGTTGCACAAGGGATACATACGACCTTTAACATTACCGCAGACATCACCAGTATTCTTTGTACCAAAAAAAGATCAGAGGAAGAGGATGAGTACAGATTATAGGTATTTGAACGATTGGACAGTGAAGAATGGTACCCTTTGCCATTGATTTCAGAGATAATTGACAAAGTGGGAAAGGCCAAGGTCTTTACAAAATTGGATTTATGCTGGGGGTACAACAATGTATGGATAAAGAAAGGAGATGAGTGGAAAGCAGCATTTTCCACGTTTCGAGGATCCTTTGAGCCACTAGTCATGTTTTTTGGGATGACCAATAGTCCCCCAACTTTCCAAAACATGATGAACGACATTTTCAAGGATGTGATAAACAAAGGCGTGGTGATAATATTTATTGATGACATTTTGATATTCATGAAGGATGAAGAAAATCATGAGGTGATAGTGCAGGAGGTGTTGAAGAGATTGGCTGAGAATGATTTATTTGTTAAACCAGAGAAGTGTGTATTTGGAGCAAGCGAGATTGAGTTCTTGGGATTAAAGATTGGTCCTGATGGAATCAAGATGGATCCTATCAAGATACAGGCAATTGTTGATTGGCCCATGCCTACCCATATCAAGGAAGTTCAGGCTTTCTTGGGACTCGCCAATTTTTATCGTCACTTTGTTCATAATTTTTCCAAAATTGCCGCACCATTACACAATCTTACGCGAAAGGGAGTAGTGTGGAGATGGGGAGAACAACAGCAGACAGCATTTGAGGAGTTGAAGAGGAAGTTTGTGGAAGAACCAATATTGGTTCCAGTAGATTTCACACATCCCTTATGAGTGGAATCAGATACATCAGACTTTGCTACTGGAGCAGTATTATTAATGTTATGTGAAGATGACAAATGGCATCCTCGTGCATATTTGTCTTGAGGATTGAATGATGTGGAGAGAAATTATGATGTGCATGATAAAGAGATGTTGAGAATTGGAGGCATGGAGACATTATTTGGAGGGATGCATGCATCAGATCAAAATCTGGACAGACCATCAAAATCTGCAGTACTTCATGTCCGCTAAAAAGCTTAACCATCAACAAGCACATTGGGCATTATTCCTATTGCACTTTAATTTTCACTTGGTCCACAAAGCGGGAAGCTTGATGAGGAAAGCAGATGCATTATCCAGATGTACAGATCATAAAAGGGGGGTAGAGGAAGACAATAAAAATATTACCCTACTCAAACCTGAATACTTTCATATTTACGCTATGCATCAAGGGCATTTATTGGTGGATAGCTCAGAGATGGAAATGTTGTCTAAAATTAGGCAATATTCAGAGATGGATGATGAAGTGGTAGAAGCTGTGAAAGCTTTGAGGGGACAGAAGAAAGGTAATATTAAAGGAGATGAATGGGTTGAAGAACAAACATTAGTGTTGTTCAGAGGAAAGGTCTATGTACCGAAGGATCAAGATTTACGAAGGGAGATTGTACAGTTACATCATAACATGCCAGCTGCTGGACATCCAGGAAGGTGGAAGACATTGGAGTTGGTGATGAGAAATTATTGGTGGCTGGAATTTCAAAGTATGTGTTGGGGTATGTGGATGGGTGTGACATGTGCATGAGGGGGAAGAAATTTCCAGAAAAGCCTGCAGGGAAATTAATGCCAAACCCTATACCTAAAGCACCATGGTGAGATATATCTGTGGACTTTATGACAGGATTACCTGAAGCTCAAGGATACGATGCAATATTTGTAGTATGCGACTGCTTCACAAAAGAAGTCCATATCATTCCTACTACTGCAGAAACCTCATCGTTGCGCTTGGCGTGCCTCTATCTAAATCAGGTATAGCAGTTACATGGATTACCTGATACAATTATCTCCAATTACAGATCACAATTTGCTTCTCCATTTATGTGAGAGTTAAATAACATATTGGAGATTCAAACCAAATTATCTATGGCATATCACCTACAAACCAATGCGCAGACAGAGAGAATGAATCAGGAGTTGGAGCAGTACCTATGCATGTTTGTCAATCACCAACAAACTGACTGGCCTGAATGGTTGGCAATTGCAGAATTTTCCCACAGTAATAAATTCCATTCAGCTACTCACATGTCACCCTTCTTCGCTAATTATGGTTATCATCCAAGAATGGGAGTAGAACCTCAAAGGGAAGTCAAGGTACAATCAGTGGAGGACTTTGTATCACAAATGTGAAAGGTGCAGGAGGAAGCAGAGGCAGCATTGATGAAAGCATGAGATGACATGATGCGACACATGGATCGTACTCAAGCTGTTGCTCCAGAGTACAAAGTTGGTGACTTGGTATGGCTAAGTACCAAGGATCTAAGTATTCCATGACCTTCAAAAAAGCTTACAGAGAAGCAAGTTGGCCCATATCCGATTTCTAAAATAATTTCACCCAATGCAGTAGTGTTAAAATTACCTCAGACATTCAAGATTGATCCTGAAATTAACATTTCCTGTTTACGTCCTTACCGCCCACCCACTATTCCTGGTCAACAAACTACTCTACAGCCTCCAATAATGGTAGAAGGTGCTCCAGAATATATTGTGGAAGAGGTTTTGGACTTATGTCTTTGACGAGATAAATTGGAGTTCTTAATCAAGTGGAAGAACTACACCAACAAAAATAATTCATGGAAACCAGAAGAGAATTGTAAGCGAGCATGTAAAGCAATCGCCCAACTCTTTAAACGTAATCCAAATGCTCTGCGTTGCATTGCTAGAATGGTGTATGAGGGATGAATTTCCAGCCTTACCAGAATTTCACAGAGGGGACAGATGCAATATTTTCTCACCTGGAAGTTGAGGCATAAAAGGGGGGGTAATGTTAGGAAACAGTCTCCTAACATGCCTATTACATAATACTATTTTTATTTTATTTTATTTTATTTTATTTCACCAAAATATGCTACAAATGCCTATACACGCATCATTTGTCAGCATGGGAATTTTCTATTTACACACATCAATATGTATGCGCATGTGCGCACGCATCCGCAACAACATACTACAATATATGTAACATAGTATATAAAATACTAGGAGACCTCAGTTGAGTTCTCTTAGGTATTCCATCCACAATAGTGGTGCGAAAAGCCTATTTCAGCCAACTATTCTATTTTTAACCCATCACATGTGTGCACCCCACTGCCTTCTTGTAGGAGAGCCCGCATGGTCCAGTTAGCAGATTAGTGGGTGTCGCCCTAACAGCATGGCTGTTATGCACCCAATGCACTGGTAGACTTGTTTCAGAGAGAACAGCAAAAGAATGTCGACTTTGCTTTCCTCCAAGCCCTGAAAACCACCAGGATTGACCATCAACAGGGAGTGATGCTCATTTACGATATTGTCTGCCAATACATCATCCACATTCAGGAGTGTATTGGTGCACATCTGCTGGCCAGCTTGAGCATTGACCAGGCCATTGGGCTTTTGCATGTTCATGGCCACAAGGATGAATGCTTTTCTCGCTATGCTCCATCTTTCATTCCATGGTCTGGCATTGTAGCAGGGGAAATACTCAAGTCTTTGTGTTATGATATGGCACGAGAAAGGGGAGGATCAATTTTCTTTTCTATTGTCTCTATTGTTCTCCTTGAGTAGGCCCCCATACTATTGTTCTATGATCATCTACTTACTATTGTTCTTATTGTCCTCATCACATGAGGCGCTATTGTTCTACGATTCTATTTGTCTTGCGACTGTACATCTTTAATCACCCTTTCCCTCTCATGATATTGTAGTAGGTTGCAGACACTCCCACGTTATTGTCCCGACATTTCTATTATTCCTGCTATGCGACTCATCCTGTACCTGTAGTATTTAAACGACAATACAACGACCAGTCAAGCTCCAGCTTGACCTGGTCAATTCTACGTTCCTAACGAACTCTGAATAAGTCATCCTCAATGCTGTCACTTACGAGCCTCAGTGACTCTTTGAAACATCTTGATTGATATCGATGCTCACGAGCTTCGACTGATTCCAGGAACTTTGACTTTAACAAAAGGTCAAGCTGATCCTTACACTGCTGACTAACCCTAGTCCAGGCAGCACCCATTTAAATGACAAAGATTCTTACGAGAATCATTTAACCCCTTCCTACCCTATTAACCATGGCAGCACCATCCACCCCCACCATCCCCACTGCACCAACCGCCCCTCCTCGACCTGCCGAGATGAAGATGAGGGCACCATCTGATTATTCTGGAGACAGGGCGAAGACCATGCTGTTCCTTCTCGAATGCAGAGCATATGTCGATGCCAACTCAGCTGCATTCCCAGATGATCACCATAAGATCTTGTTCATGCTCTCTTATATGAATGGAGGAACAGCAGGGCTGTGGAAGCAAGCTTACCTAGAAGAGAGGTATATTGAAACAAAACCCTGGGATACCTTCCAGGAGTTTATTGCCAAGGTACACGCAGTGTTCTCGCCAATCGACGATGCAGGAAACGCGCCGACACAACTCAGAGCACTCTTGCAAGGAGCAAAGGGGGTAGATGAGTACATCGCACAATTTAAGACCCTCGCTTACCACACAAAAATAAAAGAAGATGCAGCCCTTATGGAATATTTTGTCGACGGGCTCAACAATCGAGTACTCGACAAAGTTTTTGGCATGGAGAACCTGCCAGACACGATTGAAGGGTGGTACACCCACGCGGCGAGGGTGGAAGGGCACCTGAGAAGGGCCAAAGCGATTAAAGAAAGGACATACAGTAAGGCAGGAGGAGGAGGAGCGGGAAGCTCTTCAAAAGATCCTAACGCCATGGAAATAGATGCAACATGCCTCTCTTATGCAGAGAGGCTCAAACATATCAAAAAAGGAAAGTGTTTCATCTGCCACAAAGCAGGGCACAGGGTGAGCGATCACAGGGGAGGGAAGGAACCACCTGTGAAAGAAGAGAAGAAGATTGAGATGAAGAAAACACCCTGCAACCACTATACGAAAATCTGTGCACTCATCAATGAGCTGGAGGAAAAGGAAAAAGAAGAGGTGCTAGACCTCATGGTAGCAGAGGGTTTTTAAAGCGGTGGCCTGCATTGGCAGCAGAGCCTGCCAGAGTTATCGTCTCCACTGTACTAGTATTGAATGTGAGCCACCAGTCTATGCGCATTCCAGTTTACTATCTGCTAGGAAATGAAAAAGCCGAAGTCCCCACCCTGATAGACTCGGGAGCAGGTGAAACATTCATCGACCATCGAGTCGTTGAGAGACTCGGACTGAAAAAGATTCTGCTCATCAGGAAAATCCTCGCCAAAAACATCGATGGGACCCTTAACAAAAATGGAACAATCTCACACTACATCCACATCAACACGGAGATTGGAGGGAAGGAGGAGAAGATCAGAATGCTGATAATGGGGCTAGTAAAGGAAAGGATGATCCTGGGATACTCCTGTCTCCAGAGACATAACCCCATCATCGACTGGAAAAATGGAACCCTCACTGACAGGCAAACTGAGAAATTCCTCATGAAGAAGATCCGAACCATGATCGAATGGACATGCACTACGTTTGGTAAGCAAAGTCCCACTATAGATGACAAAGGGCCGCTCATACTGAGAGTAACGTTGAGCCCGACTCTTGGGAGGCTACCTATAAGGAGTGCTGGGGAGATCTTCAGGGAAACCCACCTCGCTGCTGCCAAGCACGTAAAGAGTAGGCTCGGGACGGTTCATCTCGCAACAGGACTTTGCACTGGAAATGAACCCGATTGCGATGGATCACACCTGGCAATGGACATGGCAACGGACACCCATCCTCAGATCGATCTACAGATCCCTGTATTAGACACCACGGGTGTCAACACACTGCTCAACATGGAGGAAGATCATGATGGAATGGACGCACTATTTGCCTATGTTCAGGGAGAACCCATGATAGGAATATTCAAAGCAGAGGAGTCGCCTCTCACTGTTGAATGTGACTACATCCTACCGAACTACCAAAAACTCCAGCAGATCTCTTATCTCACCCAATCTCGGCTGACCAGCAGAACCGCTTACTCAAACACAACTTACATCTGAGCAAAGACCTTTGTCTCACAGAGGCTCGCTCACGGGGGTGAGGGCAACAAGGAGGCGCAGTCACTTGATGATTTACTCCCAGACAAATATAAGGAGTACCGAAGTGTGTTCGAAAAGGTGGCATCGGAAAGGTTCCCCGAGTCTAGACCATGGGACCATGCAATCGAACTCAAACTTGACTTCAATCCGAAGGACTGCAAAGTCTATCCCATTACCCCAGCCAAACAAAAGAAGTTAGACGAATTCATCAACAAGAATCTGAGAAAGGGGTACGTCACCCTGTCTAAATTACCTATCACATCCCCATTCTTCTTCGTTGCAAAGAAGGACTCCAATGCACTCTGGCCCTGACAAGACTACCAGTATCTAAATGAAGGGACCATCAAGAACTCCTATCCCCTTCCTTTGATCGGCGATCTACTCGACAAATTGAAAGGGGCAAGATGGTTCACAAAACTGGACATTAGATGGGGATACAATAATGTCAGGATCAAGGAGGGGGATGAATGGAAGGCAGCATTTAAGACAATAAGGGGCTGTTCAAGCCCAAAGTCATGTTCTTCGGCCTTTGCAACTCCCCGGCAACCTTCCAAGCAATGATGAATGACACCTTTCATGACATGCTGAACGAGGGATGGCTGGTGATCTACATGGATGACATCTTAATCTTCTCAAAAGATGAAAAAGAACATGAGGAAAGAACGAAGAGGGTTCTAGCAAGGTTGAAGGAAAATGACCTCTACCTAAAACCCGAAAAATCTAGATTCGATGTGCAGGAGGTCGAATTTCTTGGGCTGATCCTGCAACCGGACCACCTAGCCATGGACCCAACCAAACTCAGCAGAATTAGGGACTGGCCACCCCCGACCAATGTCAAAGGGGTCAGGTCATTCCTGGGCTTTGGAAACTTCTATCGGAGATTCATCTGCAATTTCGCAGCGATCATGAGGCCGCTAAATGACCTAACAAAGAAGGACCAGGCCTTCAACTGGACAAGCAAATGCCAAGAAGCATTCGAAACACTAAAACGAAAATTCTCCGAGGCACTGGTTCTGCTGATGCCAAACACTGAGAAGCCATTTGTAGTAGAAAGCGACGCCTCGAAATATGCAACAGGGGCTGTGCTGAAGCAGACTGACACAAATGGGGACTGGCACCCCTGTGGCTATATCTCCCACTCCTTGACAGCAACCGAATGAAACTATGAGATCTATGATCGAGAACTACTGGGGATAATATGGGCCCTAGAAATCTGGAGGCACTACCTCCAAGGATCCGAACACCCCACCACCATCCTATCAGATCCCAAAAACCTCATGTACTTCAGAATGGCACGAAAATTAAACCGATGACAAGCCAGATGGAGCCTTTTCCTGTCACAGTTCAATCTTCAACTGGTACATGTACCGGGGAAGATGATGATACAATCCGATGCACTGTCATGACGAGGAGATCACACACCAGAAATCGATGATGACAACAACAACATCACATTATTGAAAGATGAGATCTTCACATGAACGATCGATATGGAATTGAAGGACCTGCTAGCAGAAAGCATGATGCATGATGATCTACTAAAAAAAATAGTAAGGGCCATCAAAGAAGGAGGAACGCCACCGATCAAGTCGGCGGTGGAGGATTGGAGAATGGAGAATGATGGGACGGTCTTTTTCAAAGACCAATGCTACATCCCGGATGACAAGGAACTACAGAGAAAGATCGTGGAAAAGTACCACGACAATTTACTTATGGGGCACCCTGGCCGATTCCAGATGCTAGAATTAGTGTGAAGGGACTACTGGTGGCCCGGGATGACCATCTTTATCCGGAACTACATCGACGGATGCGCCACATGTCAGCAGATGAAGGTAAACATGCACCCCATGACACCGCCACTCTTGCTGATCAAATCAGGAGCGACACAACCATTTGCGCTAGTAACCATGGATTTCATCACCGACTTACCAATCAGCGATGGATCTGACACCATCATGGTTGTGGTAGACCATGGGCTTACCAAGGGGGTGATTTTCATTCCCTGCAACAAAACTGTTGATGCACTGGGGGCAGCAGACCTTTATCTGCATAATGTGTTTAGGAGATTCGGCCTCCTTGATAAAATCATATCGGATTGCGATCCACGATTCGCCTCCAATGCATTCCAAGAATTAGGAAGACTCCTGGGAATAAAACTGGCCATGAGTATGGCCTATCACCCACAGACTGATGGGGAAATGGAGTGAGTCAATCAAGAACTAGAGATCTATCTCTGGATCTTCTGTGCAAACAAACCATCACAATGGAAAGGACACCTCACCACTGCCAAGTTCATGCATAATCAGAAGCACCACTCAGTGATCAAAAATACTCCATTTTACATAATGATGGGAACCCACCCCAAGGCCATCCCCATGACATACAAAAAAACAAATGTACTGGCTACCGAACAGAGGATAGCCAAATTAGGGAACATATGACAAGAGGCCCTGGCGGCGCACGAACTGTCCCAACAAGTTATGATCGGACGCAACGGACGAGGCTTCTGCCCATTTGTGGTAGGAGAAAGGGTATGGCTGGACTTGAAGAACCTGAAATTGGGATACCCAACCAGGAAACTCACCCCAAAATGTGAGGGGCCATTCCCTATCACCTGGGTGATCTCCTCCCATGCTTATGAACTGAAACTTCCTTCACAATGGAGGATTCACCCAGTCTTCCACGCCTCTCTTCTTTTGTGTTTCAAGGAGAATGAGACACATGGACCCAATCTTCTTCATCCACCCCCTGAGCTGATCAAGGGAGAATTAGAACATGAGGTCGAGACAATTTTAGCCCACAAAAAGATGGGCTGAAGAACTTGATTCTTGGTGAAATGGAAAGGTTACGGCATAGTGGAGAATACTTGGGAGCCAGAAGCACACTTGAAAAACGCTTCAGAAATCTTGAATGAATACAAGTCTACCCATAACCTGCTACCATCATGAGCTGCCCTCTACACTTCTTCATGAATGTCATGCCTGACCCCGACCCCATAAGAACTTTTGAACTAATCCTCAGCTTCGTCCACAACACCGATGACATCCGGAATGAAGAGAGGTTGCTCTCTGTGACCCAAGACCGGGCACTTTTCCATGGAACTGTATGCAACCTCTTTGAGACGTACCAAGCAATTTCTGCCCTTGAACGGGTATTCTAGCACCTAACTGAGGACACTTACCACCTCGATTTGCTCCTGCTCATGAGAAGGTTAGATGAGCAGGCGCTAAACTACAGACCTGGAGAATGAGTCCCTACACTGCAGCAGATATTCATTATAGAGCCTTCCGATGACAAAGAAGACGAGGAATTCGAGATGGCACCAGAACGGCCGACATCACCACCTCCACAACCACCCCTGCATCCATCGTTGCCACCCCCACCACTATGCGTGCCTACACCCTATCCTAGACAGCCTATGCCCAACTACCCGCCTGCACCTCCATGGATGCAGAACTCCATCTGCTTCACATGCGCCCGCATCGGCCACTTCTCCTCCCATTGCCCAGAATACCAGTGTCCCCACTGCCGATGATGGTGTTTCAAGCACTCCGCACTCTTCTGTCCAAATAACCCGTCACATGACAATCCACCTCGTCACTGCACCACTTAGACCCGAACCACCATGATCAAAAATCTAATGCTCATCATCGTCCTCGGCGCTGTATTCAGCACTGCCATTTTTATTATGCTTATCCTCTACATTCTTATCTCATTCAGGATCCTCACTGCCACACCCCTACCTCGTAGCATCACATTCATGACCAGCACCTCGGTGTGATTTGTGGGGGTGGACAACATCGAATTACCCACCAGAGTCTATGCCCACGATGCCCCCACTTTAACAACGATTAGCACTTTCACTGCGACAACTGATGAAGGACAGGTGGTGTCATTCGACCCGATGAGAATGATTAGGACCTAGTTTCAGATGGGACTCAAAACATTGAGGGAGAGCTGATGTTACGATAGGGCACGAGAAAGGGGAGGATCAATTTTTTTTTCTATTGTCTCTATTGTTCTCCTCGAGTAGGCCCCCACACCATCATTCTACGATCATCTACTTACTATTGTTCTTATTGTCCTCATCGCACAAGGCACTATTGTTCTACGATTCTATTTGTCTTGTGACTGTACATCTTTAATCACCCTTTCCCTCTCACGATATTGTAGTAGGTTGCAGACACTCCCACGTTATTGTCCCAACATTTCTATTATTCCTGCTATGCAACTCATCCTGTACCTGTAGTATTTAAATGACAATACAATGACCAGCAAGCTCCAGCTTGACCTGGTCAATTCTACGTTCCTAACGAACTCTGAATAAGTCATCCTCAATGCTGTCGCTTATGAGCCTCAGTGACTCTTTGAAACATCTTGATTGATATCGATGCTCACGAGCTTCGACTGATTCCAGGAACTTTGACTTTAACACTTTGTGGTCATTGCTGAATTCCATTTCCTCAACAGTCAGAACAGTGATGTTGCCACATCAAGCTGAAATGCTTGATGATCATGCTACAGATTCAAGTTACAAGAAAATGCTCAACATCACAGTCACACTGTGCTCAAAATCTCAAGAAGCCCTTGAGATATCCACACAGCTTGGCAAGCACCATGCAGAACTGAGAGCAGCTTTCGGTCAACAGGCAGTCAAATGATGGGAGAATGAAGTTACCACAGCAGAAATGCTAAGGCTAACAGATGTCAGGGTAATGGATATGTATGCCACTCAGGAATCACAACTGGCATCAGGAATGGGAATGGGACCAGGACCAGGACCAGCATCAGGAGCGGCATTGGGAATGGTCACAGCATTGACACTCATTCAATCAGCAGTTGAGCAGTGGATTGATTTCACTATTGTTTTTGAACAAATGCAGTGAATCATACTTCCTACCAAGATTGATGTATCACAATCTCTCATTGATCTGCACCAGGATTCAATTATGAGACAAAGTCCATTGACTTGGTAAAGCACCTCATGCTTCTGACACACAAGCTATTGAACAGGAAAGAGAAGCTTTCACATCTCATATGGCAACCTTAACACATTTACAAAATGCTGCCAACATTGCTGAGCATGACATTGTTCCCTCCTGAATCACCCATGACAATGAACCTGAATTTGAGAACTTTGATGACATAGAACCCTTTGATGAAGAGACTTCTGCTTTATCTCTTCTGGCTGACACAAACACTATTCCAGTTGAGGAGCAACAAGTATACCTCCCACATGATGGAGAACTTGCTAATGTGGAGATTAACCTCAGGAAGAACCAGGCAAGTTGACTGCTGCATCAGTTGTGAGAGCTCATTGCTGACAAATCATTTCAATATTCACACATCATCCAAACAGCGCTGAGAAAGGGAGTTCACACATGAGCACGAGCTGTTGTCCAGAATGTGGTTAACAAAATTGCCTTGCATGCCCAAATGTATAACTATTGCTGAAGCTGACTGGTGGCACTAAATTGTGATGCTGAGACATCAAGTATGTTTTAGTGGTTAACGAAGGATGACCTCAATGCTAGCACAGCTATTCTGAAGCCAAATGCACCATGCTCTACTAATCTTTGCCTGTCCTGGATTTGGCATAATGCCCACAATCTAACTGGTGTCATTACCAGACAGCACAGCGACTTTGATGCCAATACTGATGCTGATGCCACTTGATTCTTGGAATGTAAATGTATTTTGTGGCCATTTGTATTCATTACACTAATAGTTTTATTACTCAGGAGAGTACACTGGCTTCAATCATGGGCTATGAGAAATAGATGTAGGGAGGAATTTCCACTGGTCACATATAAAATGCAGTGGACTGTGCGATATTTCATCTATCACAGCCAACAGTGGCAGTCAGCCTCACAGTCTGAAAATACACTTCCTGGCCCACTATCCTATGCTAATTGCCAGCAGGCTTTCTGGCAAGAATTAGCATTGAGGGCAGACAATGCATTTAGATCAGCAAATGCTGATTATATCTCCCCTATATGACCAGAACATTCTGTATTATGTAAAGACAATTATCTTGATCACAATCCACCATCTTGCAAGGGCAAGGGAAAAGCATTAGCGGTGGGATCAGCAACAGTGGAATCAGCAACAGTGGAATCAGCAAGAGGGGGATCAGCAACAGTGAGATCAGCAATGGGGGCCAAATATTGCCAACTAAATAATCCCTCATCGATAGATCTCTGATCACTGATTAAACACGATAGTGTTATCATCTCTCTTCCTACATCCATCCCTCTACAATAAGCAATCAGGAAGAAAGCTGGGCAGATATTTCTGATGGCTATGTCCCAATCTGAAGCAACAATGGGCAGCACTATCTTGTGCCCCATTTTATGATTCTGGCTATTCACCAGGTGATGGAGGCCTATCGAAGGAAAGTAGAATTAAAAGTGCATATGGCACATGGGGGGATAAGATTTTCTTCAGTTCAAATGTCATTGCCAGTGGCCAATGCCATGCCTTTGGCCGATGCCATGTCTTTGGCTGATGCTGTGTATCTGGCCGATGCCATATTTCCTTCCGATGCTCTATCATCTCACTAATCATCATTTTGCAATCTGAAAACATGACTGATCAACCATACTATCTGTTGGCCCAAAACCAGCTCATGCTACTGGCCAACCCAGTAGGTGTCATGGTCCTCATTTGTGTGACTATAGTTGATCCTGTTGCAGACATTGACAGCCAGGCAGCTGTTGAACTGCCATGCTGAAGTGAAAGCCCTGCAAAACCAGCTTGGCACATCATATAAGGATGCCAGTCATCGTCTCTACATGGCCGAGGTTGAAAAGCTGGAACAGCAGGATGTCACCTTGAAGACATATGCAACCTTGAAGGAAAGGATGGAGTTTAATCTGGAATCATTTGAATGCAGGTTCTCCAAGATTCCAATCAGACCATCATCCCATGAGCATGACAATAATGCTGATTCCCCTGCCGATTCTCACTGATGTGATGCCAAGGCCATGACATTCTTATTGTATCTACATTGAACATTGCTGTGCTGTATCTAATGATTGAATATTGCTGGTTTTTGAATGGCCACTGTCAAGACATGGCACCAGCAAGACAATGCACCAGTCATGACATGGCATCAGCCAAAGACACAGCATTGGCCAACAGGATGCTGTTGGTCCAAGGATGGCATCAGGGTTAGGTTGCTGGCAATGAGACTTTGAAAAGAAGGAAATTTTACCCCTCCATGTGCCATGTGCACATTGAATTTAACCTTCTTGGAATAGGCCTGCATTGCCTGGTGGGTAACTGGATATCATAACCATTTAGTCAGGGATCAATCACACATTGAAAATGAATAAAGAACACTATTACATTACATCAATCTCCTCAACAAGAAGAGCCAACCTAGCTTAAGGCTACCTGACTACCAAATTTTGGCATACTCAAAAAGCCAAGTTTGAGTTTCGAAATGGAAACACCACTTTGTTTGTGTATATTGATTGTATAGGGATTAACAACACGTGATTGTTGATCTTCAGCATTTCACTCTTTTTCATATCAATATCGACCCTGCTGCTGCAGCTGACCTATCATCCATCATGAATTTTACATGTGACCAAGTCCTCACCCAGATCAGCGAGATCGAACAGGCCATCCACAATCAACTTCAGGATGGAAGTATTGCCACAGTGATGAAGGAGAGAAAATCAGTGCTTGTGAGTGGATCAGCATGCTATCAGACCAACTATGCACTCATAAATTGTAGAAAACATTATTTGGGCAGCAAAGAGAGGTCCTCACAGAAAATGTGCAGGCCATCTTCCAGGCCAATGTTTTTTTGTGGGGATTTGTGGTAGCATGGTCAAAGTCAGACAGGACAGGGGACCAAAGGTTTATTGAAGGTCAATGGAGGGCAATGAAGACCTTTGATGAAAAAAAGGGCATCACAGGCGCTGCATCCACAGCAGCTGGACCAACTGACTTGACAATGACAGCGGCAATGGGAGCTGGACCAGCAATGGCCATCAGAGCAGCAGCAGTAGCAGGAACAGCATCACCTGCCAGTGATAAGTCCATTGCATGCTATAAGGTCTGGAGAAGGATCTAACCATACTGAGACATTATGACACACACTCCAAATCACTACGAACCCCACAAAATTGACTTCAAACACTTTTCAAACATTTTCAAACTATTTCACACTACTTTGAACAACTTTGCAACATTTCGAACAATTTCGAATAACTTTGCAGCAATTTGAATGAAGTCAGCTGCCACATAACTGTTTTGAAACCATTTTGATACATGCTGCACATCTGGAATAAACCATTTCATTGCATATCAAGCACCACCAGACACGAAGAGAGACTACAAGAGACTTAGAATGCGATAAGTGCAGTTTTATGTTTGAATGATATATTGAAGCAATAGAACAAAAACTTTTACTATACTGGGACAATGTACATTTCATTTATTCTCATTTTTCATTTGTTTTATGTTTTACAATACCTTTATTGCTGTGCATATTGCCTCATGTTTTCCACATGTTCTTGTTTCCTTTTTAGTAATATTTCTTCAAATTGTATATAGACTTGTATTAGTTACTTAGAATGAGAGAGAAGCAAAGAGGAACAGAGATGAAGTCACCCTTTCTATTATCATTCAATTTAAAAGCTGTTCTCTTGAGTCTTAGCTTGCATCATATCTCTAAGTTCTGCAAAATATTGCAAACTTCCTCGAACTATCATGTTCACTCCTCATTTTATCACACATCACCTATCACATTTCGACAAACACTTCCTATTTGTTATATTCGCTTCTCGACATATCTCCACATTACCCTGACATCTTTGAACCTCCTCAAAACTTCTTCAAACTATTTTGCACACCTTCGAACATCTTTCAAACTATTTCGCACTTCTTCATATGCCCCTAAAGACTATTCGCAACACGATTCATCATTTTACATCACTCACTATGACTTTGGGGTATCAGCAGTAATATTTAGTACCAACTTGCACCCTTCCTCTAGCCTGTGTTATACTTCCTAAGCCTTTAACAGGTTTTTGTTAAGTTTCCAGGTCGAGTATCATCACCAGAATGGCCATGGCAGTGGGAACTGGAATGAATGGCAGTGGCCAAGAAGGCATCGATGGCAGCAGCCAAGAGAGAAGGGATGGCAGCAGCCAAGAAATGAGGAATGGGAGCGGCAAAGGCAAAAGCACCAGGAGCAGCAGCAGCAATGCCAATGCCAACAAGGAGAGAAGCAGCAGCAGCATGGGCCAAGATGCAGGCCCAACCAGAAGCATCAGGATCCAGAATTCCTGCCCCTGCCACAGTGTCCAATACTGCTAGTCATCACAGTGACATGCAGGTTGTGAGAGGTGGAGAGTAGCAAAGGATCAGATGAGGAGATGGATGAGGAGATGGAGAGTGATGCCAGTGCCAATCCCAGGATGGAGTGGAAGTGGCACAATGCAGCAAGGGAGGGATGAGCACCACCCCAGCAAGGGAGTTTGCAAACAATGCCATGTGCATGATGTGTCAGGCTTAGGCATCAGTGTTGGGATCAGGTGAACAGCAAAACTGCATGCTACTTCTGTGGAAAAGGGAAAATTTGGTGCGATCCAGAGGACATGAATCAAGTGCCAAGAATGAAGAAAGCAAAAGGATTGGCCAAATGAAAAGCAAAGAAGGCACAATTTTTCAGTGAAGACAGTGGAGAGGAATCATCTAGGCAGTTCACTGCAAGAGAAAAAGGAAAATCCAAAGGTGAGTTCTTCCATATCATGACACATAAAACCACTAACTAACATGTATACCTATAGCTGTGGAACAGGATATCGACATGGCTGATCCCGAGCCTGAGCTAACTGCCCCCCCTCCCCTGATGGCCAACCCCTTCCCCATCAGCTATGCCCCCCTCACTGGATGTCTGTGCCAACTGGAAAAAGACATGTACCAGCATGCATGGTGGAATGAAGAGTCAGTGCAAGAGTTCCAACTCCACATACAAGAACTCTGGGATGTGTTTCACTTGCTTCAAAACAGAGTGAATGACATTGAAGGATACCTTGGGTTGCAGGCCGGTGCACAGCCCATCATGTTATACAATGGTTACATGGCTGGGCAGGTGGATTGCCTCGAGAGGACTCCAAGCAGAAGGGCAGAGGTGGATTGGGAAGGAAGGATGGATGCCGAGGAAGTCAATGCCACTCCTGCTCCCACTCTCATTCCCACTCCTGCTCCCACTTCTCCCACTCCCACTCCTGCTTCTGCTCCCATGCCCACTCCTGTGCCCACTCCTACTCCCACTCCTGCTCCTGTTTCTGGTTTCATGCCTGCTCCAACTTCCACTCCTGATGCTGCTCCCGTTCCCACTGCCATGGACAAAGACAAAGAGATGGCTGAGCTGGATGGCGAAGAGGGCCTGGCCATACCTGAAGAGGTTGCCGGAGAATGATCCTTGGCTGGCACCCCCCCCCCCCCCAATCCAAATTATTCCTGCCATGCCACAGGATTCTCACAAAATTGTACAGTCTACAACACCTATCTCCCTCTCCTCTTCCCCCCAATGTCACTCAGTGAGCCTGAGCCTGCTGCCTCATCATTGGTAGTCGATGTCATCACCTCACCCCAGCTGTCCCCTCCCCCTGCACAACTGCACTGATCACCATGCAGGCTGACCCCTGGTCCATCTGGACTACCTTCCAGAAGTACCACCCCTGAGCCTAACCCAAGGAAGAGAGCAGCCACACCTGAGGACAGAGGGGAGATGAAGTGAGGCAGAAAGGAATAGATATTATTCAGCATGTACATAAAAGTTGGATTAATTTTTTTCATGTTGATAGGTCCACTGCATGCTCTAAGGTCTGGGAGGATTCCCAATCATATCGAGATGTTATGACAAATGCTCTGAACTACTACAAATGCCACAAAATCAATTTTGAACTTTGTTTGAACAACTTCACATGATTTCGAATAGCTTCGAACAATTTTGTGACACTTAGAACACTCCTGAATGATTTTGCACTACTTAGAATGACATCAGCCACCATAGGGATATTCTAAAACCTTTTCAACACACACAAAACATCTGGCATGAGCCACTGCATTGCATATCAAGCACTATCGGACATGAGGAGAAACAATGAGAGATTTAGGATGCGATAATAGTGTTTAGATGTTTCAATAATATATTGAAGCAAAAGATAAGTACTTTTACTATATGGAAACACTGTAGGTTTCAATTATTTATCATTTCTCATTTGTTTTATGATCTACAAAGTCCTTATTGTTGGATATATTGCCTCATGTTTTACACATGTTTTATTTCCCTTTTTAGTACTATCTCTTCAATTTGTATATAGACTTGTATTAGTTACTTAGAATGACAGACAAGCAATGGGGAACAGAGAAGAGTTACCCTCTCCACTATTGTCAGATTTAAGAGCAGTTTTCTTGAGACTTAGCTCACATCATATCTCTAAGTTCTGCGAAATATCGTGAACTTCTTTGAACTTTCATATTCACTCTCAACTCGTCACCTATTGCCTATCACCACTCAAAAACACTTCTTATTTGCTATATACATATCTTGCCACCAGTCCAACATCTCCAAACATCTTCAAAATTACTTTGAACTTCTTTGAACCTCTCTGAACCTTCTTCGAACTATTTCACATGTCTTCAAACCTATTTTGAACCTCATTCAAACTATTTCATGTGCTCTCACAGACTATTCGCACTATTCCTTATCATTTTGCACCACTAAAAACAATGTTTGGATATCAGCAGTGATATTTAGTACCAACTTGCACCCTTCCTCTAGCCTGTATTATACTTCCTAAGCCTTTTAACAGGTTTTTGTTAGGTTTCCAGGTCAAGTATTATCAATGTTACATAGCAATCTATTTGTAAATCTACTCAGCAAATTTCACTTTTTTAATTCTCTGTCTCCTCCCAACAGCCTAGGTTGAAATGGCTTCCTGCTGTGCAAGGTCATCAGCTGTCCTTCAGATAGGTTATGCCCATGCCAAGGCTGATGGATTTTGAGATGATAATGGAATCATCTGTTGAAATACATCCAGTGCAGAGGAGATATGGTAGGCACCAGCTGCTACTTATTCTGGTGTTGCCATTGCCAATCCTAGAGTTGCTGTTGCCAATATTAATATTGCCATTGCCATTGCCAAGCCATTGCCGATTTTGATGCTGGCCGATTCTGGGAATGTAAATATATTTTGTATGTACTAACAACTTTCATAGTCAGGTGACAGCATTGGCTTCATTCACAGGCTCAGAGAAATCGATGGAAAGAGGAATTTCTACTGGTCACATATGAAATGCATTTAGATCAGCAAATGCTGATTATATCTCCACTTTGTGACTAAAAAGGGCCTGTATTATGTAAACATGATTATCTAAACACAATTATCTTGATCACCAACCATGACCAGTAACACTATGTCAAACAAAACTCTCCCAATCTTCACCCTTTTTCTTTGCAATCAGGCCCAAAATGGAAACTCCAAATCTGGACACAAGAGATCATTTGGTTTGTCAAGTTTTGTTGGAGTTAGACAATGCAAACTTTGTAAAACAATGTTGCATACAGAAAGTTCTCTATGCTGAGCTTGTATGTATCTTTTCTAAAGGAAGTAAGTATACATCACTGACATATGACAGATGTATGTCATGTTGTGCATCAGCATCGGCACCTCCATCAGCCTTATGATGGAGGTGCTGATCCTTCTTCAGTCCTTGGCCAACAGTCTTGCCAATGTGAATTTGGACTATCTACCCCTTGGATTCCATCCATCTCTCTTGGCCGCATTGGATGATGGTGTTGCCACTGATGGTCCTAGCCATCTGGTGGATTCCTATGTATGTGATTGGTGGAGATGCAATAGTGAACTGGCACTGGGGCAGATTTTTGCTAGTAACACTGTGGATAAGCTATCACCAGTATATCCCTTCGCCTCTGATCACTGGCTCACCACCCAATGATAGCCAACCAGCAGACAATGCTGCCGATGGCCAAGCTGACTGCCGATCTTGCATCAACCTGTGGGCTCTCATTGGGGATATGTTCAATGAAGCATGCAGGATCCGTGACTTGGTAGATGGCTGTGAATTGTCAGCAGAGGCTGCAATGAATGTGAATGTCCAGAAAGCAGCAGGGTTTCAACAGCTTCATGAGCTAGCCCTGCTCAAGGAGCTTCAGTCCAAACCATGGAAGTTAACAACAGCAGTGGCAGCAGCATCCACCTGTGAACACACTGGAAGATGGTCAAGGAAATTGGCAATGAGAAGACAATTGGAACTGGTATCTGCACATGCACAGGCAGAACTCGAGTGCCTGAAGGCTCTTCCCCCCTCCTCCCACAAGTGGACCTGGGGTGTTGACATCACAGATAGTGATGTTTTGGCATCTAACCCATCACCAAAGACCAAATATCATTCTGGGTATGCTCAGTCTCTGGCTGATGGTACATACAATAAGAATAAGGAGTGGTCGATCACAGCCAGTCTCCCAACCTCCATTTCTGTGCCTACAATTTACCACCTGCTGTAACTGGTATCGATGCTGGTATTTATTTTTCAGATGCTGGATCTGATAATTCATCACATTCTGCTGCCATTGATAGGTCCACTACATGCTTTAAGGTCTGGAGAACATTTCCATTTGCATCGAGACATTACAACACACACTCCGAATCACTACGAATGCCATGAAATCAACTTCAAACCATTTTCACATGATTTCGCACTATTTCAGACAACTTCGAACAACTTTGAACTATTTCGTGACATTTTGCAAACACTTCAAACAACTTCACAGCACTTCGAACAACTTCAGCTGCCATATAGTTGTCTTAAAACACTTTCAATACACGATGCTCAACTGGAGTAAACTATTTAGTCACATATCGAGCACTACCGGACACGAGGAGAGACGATAAAAGAATTAGGGTACAATAATGGCGGTTTTGGGGTTTCAACAATCTATTGAAACAACAAGAGAAGTACTCTTACTATATGGTGACACTGAACATTTCACTTATTATCATTTTTCATTTGTTTCATGTTTTACAATACCTTTATTTGCTGTGCACATTGCCTCATGTTCTACAATTGTTATTATTTCCTTTTTAGTACTATTCCTTCAGATTGTATATAGACTTGTATTAGTTAGAATAACGAAATAGAGGAAATGGGGAACAGCACAAGTTACCCTCTCGCTTATCATCAGATTTAAAAATCGTTCTCTTTAGTCTTATCTTCGCGTCATATCTCTAAGTTCTGCAAAACATTGCAAACTTCCTCGAAACTATCATATTCGCTCTCCATTTTATCGCCCATTGCCTATCGCCATTCGACAAAGACTTCACATTTGTTAAACTCGCCCTTCGATATACTTTGAACCTATTTCATACTTCTTCGAACCTCTTCGAACTTTTTCGGGCCTACTTCGAACTATTTTGCACAACTTCGAACCTCTTTTGAACTGTTTTGAACAACTTTGTATGCTCTTACAGATTATTTGAACCATTCCTTATTATTCCACGTCGCTAAACACATTGTATTGGTCTCAGCAGTGATATTTAGTACCACCTCGCACCCTTCCTCTGACTCATGTTATACCATCCGAAGCCATTTAGTAGGTTTAGTTTGGGTTTCCGGGTTGAGTATCATCACCATGCCCGATGCCACCCCTGCTCCTGATGCCATCCCTGCTCCCGATGCTGATGATCCAGCTGATGATCTTTATGCTGATGCACACACCACCCTCGCCCAGCCCACTGCCTCTTATGCTGTTATGTTATGGGAAGGGGAGGATCAGAAGATGTCAATCAGCCTACCGCATTTTAGGCAGCCATGGCTTGGCAGGACCATCATTCATCATCAGCATCTCCCCACACCAGTTCTCCAACTGGCTTTGATGCTGCTGCCTTTTACCTTGAAGCTTCTAATTCTCCCTCTTCATCTCCCCCTGCACCTCCTCTTTCAACTGCTTTCCCCACCACATCTGATGTGGCTGATGTTTTCCTCTCATTATCAGAGACCCATTCAAAGGTGATTCAACCAGCCCTGATGCCAATTCTGATGACAATTGTTTCCAAACTGGGTCCCCCAGCACCTCACAGATAGAGAACCCCACTCCATCTTGCATCACACTCCCGATCTATAGTCATGCAAACTTCAGTTATGTTAATCACACTTGATTGCCTGGCTCTGATAATATGATGGATATACCTTAAGGTCGATATTGCTGACCCCAGCCCTGGCCCCGATACATATGCCGATGCCAATGCATATGTCTGATGCTGTCTCATAGGTCACCAATCTGTACACCACATTCTTAATATAGTGTGGTACAGCAAGAATTGAATAGTGCATTCATTTGTTGCTATAGTACATATATATATATATGTAGAGTCATCCACCAAACCATGCCTGTGCAACATTGATCACATAGTGGCCTAATGTCAATGCTGCTGCCACTGCCTAATGCTGATGCCGATGCTGCTGCCACTGCTTAATGCTGATGCTGCTGCAGCCCTATTGGGTTGCTGACTGGCATGCCAACCCAATTTTGCAGGACTGCACACTGCAATAAATAAATTATTGCACAAACATGGCTTTTACTGAATTTATAATACACCAATTTCCATGCAGAATCCATGCAGACTACACATAAATTACTACATAAATGAGAGTAATTTCCAATCAGCCATACCTGTAATGCTGATCTTGATCCCAATCCTGGTAAGACCACTTCTGCTGCCATCTCCATTGCCATTGCCACTGCCTGAAACTATTTCATAGGTTACGATGTCTGTATTAAATGTATTACTCTTTGGTCTAGCAACCATTGTAATAGTGTATTCATTTGTTACTATAGTAGGTACAGATATATAGATTAGAGCATTTGACAGTGTCCACCAAACACGTATCATTCGATACACTGTATATGTTCGATAGACTGTATCATTCAACACATTGTAGGTTACCTATGTGATCCCACAGCTTGATCTACCTATTTCTGCCTTTTTGCGATTTTTAGCTTACTATTTGATTTTTGGCTCTATCACATATACTGGGCATCAACAGATGGGTCCTGTTAGGAAACAGTCTCCTAACATGCCTATTACCTAATACTATTTTTATTTTATTTTATTTCATTTTATTTGATTTTATTTCACCAAAATACACTACAAAATGCCTATATACACATTATTTGTCAGCATGGGAATTCTTTATTTACACGCATCAATATGTATGCACATGTATGCACATGTGTGCGCATGTGTGCGTGTGTCCATAATAACATACTACAATATGTGTAACATGGTATATAACCCTAAAATAAATACTAGGAGACCTCAGTTGTGTTCTCTTAGGTATTCCATCCACAATAGTGGTGCGAAAGGCCTATTCCAGCCAACTGTTCTATTTTTAACCTGTTGATACAGCTCCCTATTACCCTGCACTCATACTACACCATATTTCGTGATTGTGCGCACTGCTTGGACATCTTCTACTCACTTTGCACAGCACACTTTTGTGCACCTTCATGCGCTTTTATGTGCCCAAGTGTGCTCCAGTGTGCTCCCATTGTGCTCCTATGCGCTCCAATGCACTCCCACGTGCTCCAGTGCACTCCATTGCGCTCCTATGTGCTCCAGTGTGCTCCCATGCGCTCCTATGTGCTCCCGTAGGCACTTGTGCGCATTTGTGCACTTCTGTGCGCTTTCACATGCCTTTGACCATTTAGGTGCGCCTTTGTGCGCCTTTTGCATTTCTACTGTGCTGTTGGTTCCCCCATAGCTGCCAATCGTTGTGCGCCCTAAATGCGCCTCGTTGCACTTCAAACCGCCTCCGTGCGCCCCCCCCACACTCCTTATCTGCCTTCCACATTTATTGCGTGCTCCTTTTATGCTTTACCTGCAACTCACATTCTCTGCTGCACACTCATTGCACGATCCCTATCACACACACAACAATCCACCACACCAGTTGTGCTGTGCATCGCGGCTTCCATCTTACTGGCACATTTACCTGGGGCGCACTGTGATTCCAACATGAGCAAACTGCGCATTCTCACATAATTGGGGCACTTTGCACCTATTTGGCATTGGACTGTGCGCCTTGGGCGCCTTCACGTAATCCTGGCGCTTTGGCGGTATTTGGCCTTTCACAGCATCTCCTTATAGTTCTTCTGCATTTCCAATCAGCATCGCCTTATCTGGTAACCGGCACAGGTCGATCACGCCATTATTACTAAGGCGCAGCACATGACACACAACACCAAAGCAGATTAATTGGGAAGAGTGCACAAGACCTAGAGCACAACAAAAATAGCACATCACACTGGAACAGTTGGGTAGTAGGCTATAGGTGCACAAATCTTATTGGCTGAGGCAGCGGCATAGTGCGGTCGGGTTTAGATGGGCAGATGGATGTGCTTGTGGGTAGCGCATGGCACTTTCTATTTTTACACTTTATTTTACTGTTTTTATCACATAAGCCATTTGTACATAGTAGGTGGACAAATAGAGAATCCAGAGGATCTTTCCCTCCCTCATAGTTCATAGTTCAGTCAGCGTCGCACATAGTCTGTGCACCAGCATCCAGTCCATGCACCCTTGTAGTGCGCCCTTCATATAGCCGCATTTGCATATCGTTTGCATTCCCTCGTCATATTGTTGCGTTTCATTCCTGCATTGTGTCCTTCATTCTCGTTTGTGCACTCTTGCAGTGCACCCTTCACATAGCTGCATTTGTGCACTGTTTGCACACCTATTTGCATAGCATTTTGCGCACTGTTTGCGCCTTTTTCTGCCCCTTGCACTTTCATCCCGTTAGTGCCCCCAACCTTTGCATCACTTCCCCAGCACATCTCAGTACCGTCTTCATCCCACTACACCTCCCATCTTCATCACCTTCATCGTTGCGCACTTTTGCACTCCCATTGCGCGTTTTTCCACATTGCGCGTTTTTGCCTCTTTGCATTGCACACTTTCCCACCACTGTGCATATCTCCCCTTTAGCATACACAACTAGTGCACACATTGAAAACCGCTATACCAGCCTCTCCATAGTCTTTGCACCCTGAAGGATGATCCGAGGCCCTCTAAGTGAACTCCCCCCTCACCCCGAGCATGCCTGCAGTTTTAGATTAAGTGTTCACCCCTTTTGTTGAGACTCTGCACCAAGTACCAAGTGAACACATCATTTCTGGAGCCCACCGCGAGGGGTTTCTGTTTATCAGACTGTATTTTAGACCTCCATTGGCTCGCCCTTCGCTTCAACATTAACCACCTTCGCACTCTCCATTCCGAGCTGTTAGCAACTGTGCTCCAGCTTGGGGAAATACCAGTATTCGAATCACTCTTCCTAAACAACACGCATCACTCGTCTGTGCTGTCTTTACCTCCACCTTTACCTGAATCATCCCTACCTACCTTAACTCCATCCGCATCACTGCATCCTTCTCCGCCTCTGCATTTCGCTGCACTTTTACCAGATCTTAACTCTACACACCTTATTCCACCTACTATGGCTACCATGCATATGCCATCTGCATCCAACCAAAATGCGCCGTGTTTTGACCCTGCAAAACCATGCAAACTCCAGAAGTACTTTGAGGAGCTTGCGCAACTCCTCCATGATTGTAACGTCACTGACGAGACTGATAAGAAGTTCCACACTGTGCGCTATTTGGACAGCGACACTGCTGACACTTGGAGACTGCTACCGGAGTATAGCGCAATGCACAACTATGGTGCATTCAAAGACGCTGTTCTAAAGCTTTATCCTGGCTCTAGGGATGGCAGTAAATGGAGTATTAGTGACCTGGACAAGCTTATTGGCGAGACCGCATGCATTGGCCTTGTAACTGCAGAAGAAATTGTGTGCTATTACTGTGCATTTTTCAACATTAGCGAATACTTAGTTGCGCAAGGCATATTGGCACACTATGACCAAAGCCGCATGTTCATTAGGGTGTTTCAACCAGACCAGCTCGAGTGCATTTTGAGCCGCCTTGCGATTGCAGTACCAAATCAGCCTGCAAATGTGCCATACTCATTAGATGCAATTCACAATGCGATCGACTTTATCTTTGAAGGCCCAGCGCGCTATTTCCAGCCACTTACTGGGCTAACAGCGCAAAACCCCGATATGTATGCACCCTACTCAGCACCCAGCACACCCATTTCCCAGCCTCAACCTATCGCGCCCGCAGTCAAAGCAGAAGACATCTCAGTGTTATTCGAGCACATGACACAGATGATAGTTACCGCATTGAGCGCATCATGCAGAGATGGTGGAAATGGTGCGCCTCGCTTGAACAATGACAAGTGCAATGGTTGCGGTCAGACAGGGCATTATATCCCTGAGTGTGCTTCAATTGAGTGCCTTATTAGCAAAGGAAAGTGTAGGCGAAATGCGGAAGGGTGCATTGTACTCCCAGGTGGCGCATTCGTGCTGCGTTCTATTCCAGGCAACTTCTTGGGCGAGCACATTGAGGAATGGCATAAGCGCAACCCAGGGCAGATTGCCACTGGTCGACTTTCATCTAATACCAATTCGCAGCTCATCTACAATATAGTGCCTCGTCCAGCTCCAGCAGCACCTTTACAGTTGACGTACATTGCCGCTTCAGCGCCTACAGCAGATTATATGCAAAGCACACCAAATGCGCAACTAACGAAGGAAGAGTGCATCGATGCGCTCGAGCGGGAGTTGATGGCGCTTCGGAAGAGGCAAGTCTTTGACGGCATCGAAATTCTGCAGTGCGCAATGCACAATACATCCAATGAAGAGAGTGTGCATTCTACAACCACAGACATTGCACCCGCCAACAGCATTGAGTCCCCAGCCTTGCAACCCACCGTGAGCGCAACTGAAGCGCCTGATGAGATGCCCATACATCCCTATTCCAACATTCCTGAAGCACATTTTGCACCCGCAGCAGCAGATAAACCAGACATACCAGCTAACACTTCCAAAGGCAAAGAGCCATCATACCGCACTGTCCTTCCCATCCAGAACCCACAGATTGTTGATGATGTATATGCACGCGCCATGAAGGCGCCCTCTGTTACAGTTTCGCATGAAGAACTCCTATTCCTTTCACCCGATCTCAGACAGCACCATAGAGAACAAGTTACCCCAAAGCGCATTGCAGCTACCAGCACAGAAGTGGTAGCCACCAACCTTGCGAGCATTATGCCATTTGTGCACTGCGATGCACGCGTGCCTTTTGTGGAAAATAAAGCGCTTAATGCGACACCTCCAGTTAGCACGGCAATTGCAGCACCGCTTCCTATTGTTTTGCAGGATCCATTTGAACAGTACCTCACCCATCTCCAGCCAGGTGAAATTGAAAACCCAGATGTTTTGAAGGTTGCAAAAGAGTCGCATGCACTTCATTCCATTGATTTATTGATCGACAACCAAGAATACTTTGAAGCTATCTTAGACCCGGGTTCGCAAATTATCGCAATGTCAGAAGCAGTCTGCCATCGTCTTGGGCTTCAGTACGACCCACGCATTCACTTATACATGCAATCGGCCAATGGAGAGGTAGATGAGTCGCTTGGGCTTGCACGCAACATTTCCGCGTGCATTGGAGATATCATTGTCTATGTGCAAGTTCACATTATCCATTCACCTGCTTACGATATTCTGTTAGGGCGCCCCTTTGATGTGTTAACGTGCTCCATCATGCGCAACTTTGCGGATGAGGCGCAAATGATTACGATCTGCAATCTGAACACAGGCGCCATCTCCACCATTGCAACAAAGCCTAGAGGAAAGCTGCGTCACTTCTCACCAGCTCCAGCAACACCGCACTTTGCTATTCAGCATAACCCACAAAGAAATTTTCGCCAGGCTTCGAGGAATTGATCCAGACCAAGGAGAAGCCGCCACTATCATAACATTCGACTCTGATACCCAATCTTGTGACGTTTCCACATTTGCGCTTATTCCATTTTCTGCTTCCATTCCTTTGACCTCTATTATCTCTCAACTCTATCTATCTCAGTGTACCAACAGTCATGCACAGGCACTCTTAAACTCGATTGACCCCATGGTGTTTATTCCAGCTGCGTTTCCAGGAAGCACACATGTGCATGCAACTTTTATCGATTTAGCAGTGCGTGCACCACAAAAGGGCATAGTAACCAAGAAGAAGTATAAACTGGTTGCTAGAAAAGTAAAACCAGTCATTGCACCTGTCCCAAATGAATTCCGCATCGAGCGCAACATTATAGGCGATCCACTAGCGGCGCTTCCTGCACTTTTACCAAACCTGCCACCATTTACCCCGACCAGGCGCTATACTGAAGAGCGCATGCAAGCGCTCCAAAAGTGCCACACCGATTTCTTATTACCAGAGGAGATGAGGGTTTTGCACCACTTGATGTGTTTGCAGAACGAAGCCTTTGCATGGAGCGATGAGGAGCGCAGCAGCTTCAAGACCGCATTCTTCCCCCCAGTAGAAATCCCAGTTATTCCGCACACCCCTTGGATAGAGTGCAACATCCCCATTCCACCAGGCATATACAACAAAGTTTGCGCTATTATCTGGAAGAAGATAGACTCAGGCGTTTATGAGCACTCAAATTTGGCATATAGATCGCACTGGTTCTGCACACTCAAGAAAGATGGGAAAGCACTGCGCATCATACATAGCCTCGAGCTGCTTAATCGCATTACCATTAAACACTCCAGCGTCACCCCTACACCTGAGCACCTCGCAGAGCAATTTGCGGGGTGCACATGTGGCGCCATCCTTGATCTATATGTGGGATATGACAAGCGCTTAAACAAAGAATCGTCGCGCGACCTTACGACATTCCAGACGCCGTATGGCGCAATGCGCCTCATTGCATTGCCAATGGGTTGGACAAACTCAGTACCAATCTTCCATGACGACGTGTGCTATATTCTGCAGCCAGAGATTCTGGATTACACCGTTCCCTATATCGACGATGTCCCAGTCAAGGGGCCTTCGAAGCGCTACATTTTACCAGATGGATTGTGCGAAGTGCTCACTGCAAACCCTGGCATAAGGTGCTTTGTGTGGGAGCACTTCCAGAACATGAACCGCATTGTGCAGTGTATGAAATATAGCAGCGGCACTTTTTCTGGGATGAAATCCACACTGTGCACTGAGAACTTCATCATTCTTGGCCATTATTGCACCCCAGGGGGTAGAAAGCCTGAACGCGACAAGGTAGATGTTATCTGCAATTGGGGTGCATGCCACACGCTTTCAGAAGTGCGCGCATTCTTGGGAACAGTCGGTTTAATGTGCATTTATATCCACAATTATGTGCACCGCATTAACGTGCTCACAAGGCTTATGCGCAAGGACGCTCCATTCGAATGGGGCCCAGAGCAGATAGCGGCGCAAAACAACATCAAGCAAGCAGTACTAGAGTGTCCTGCGCTACAACCGATCGATTATTCTTCAGAACTCCCTGTTATCCTTGCGGTCGACACTTCCCAGATAGTGGTCAGCTTTTACCTTTGCCAGCAAAAGAGCGCAGATGCAAAAATGCGCATTTACAACCGGTTCGGCTCAATTACGCTCAACAACAGAGAAGCGTGCTTTTCGCAACTGAAGCTAGAGATCTATGGGCTGTACCGCATGCTGCGCAGTTTGCACCTTTATATTATAGGTGTGCGCAACTTAATTGTGGAGACTGACGCACGCTATATCAAGGGCATGCTACAAAACCCCGATATCCAACCATCTGCTAGCATTAACCAGTGGATTGTCTCAATCCTTACATTCCACTTTACACTCATACATGTTAGGGGAGCGGTGCATGGTCCAGATGGGCTCTCGCATCGGCCAAAACAGCCAGAGGACTTAGGAGGAGAAGAGAATGAAGAGTTTGAGGATTGGATTGATGTGCTACATGGCTTTATGCATGTGATACGTCCCATTTCACAGTCCTTTGATGTGCAAGCACTCGCGCTAACGCAGCCAGAGCCAAGCACAAACGTGCAAAATGCATGCAATAGTGTGCTTATTTATGACAATGACTATAGCCAAGTTCCAAGGAGCGCAACCGCAGATGCAGAGGATGAGAAGTTAGATTTGGTGTGGATTTGGATGGATACCCTAACACGCCCTAGCGACTTCACAGATTCTGAGTACAGTGCGCTCGTGCACTACGCGAGCGCATTTTTCAAAGACAAGACATGCCTATGGAAGCACAATGCGCACGGCGCTCACCAGCTTGTTATTTGGCAGTCTAGATGCTTACCGATATTGCGCACCATCCATGACAACATTGGACACAAGTGCTTTTATGCGACATGATCCACTTTGCTTGATTACTTTTGGCGGCGCTATACAATAGCTGCATTTCACCTAGTGCTGTACCGCATGTGCAAGTCCATCGTGCTTCCAGACATAGCGCTCGATATTACCACAACATGGTTGAGGGAGATGGAAGAGTCCATAGTAGTGGACACAGAAGATGAAGAAGCAGTTGACAAAGAAGAAGCACAAGGAGATAGCGCTGAGGATGAAGAAAGTGCCGATGAGGTGCGCAATTAGCACTCCATGTGCACCGCTATGGACCCTTCACCTTTTATACAATGTGTCATATGGCGTGCACTTCCTTTTAGCTCTCATACTTTCACCGTTTGGACAGAGTCAAAATTCCAGTTGAGAGGAGGAGAGTGATGGTTGAACAATTTTTCTGCATTTTGTTTGTGCTTGCGCACTTTGCTTTGTGCATTTTTGTGCGCTTTACTTGGCCTCTTCAAATATCCCAAACATTCACTTCTACCACTCACCCGCTTTCTTGGCGCTCACGCTTTGCACTTCAATAGCTGACAAGGATGCTGCCTGGGGACAGTCAGTATTTCAGTTGGGAGGAGATGATACAGCTCCCTATTACCCTGCACTCATACTACACCATATTTCATGATTGTGTGCACTGCTTGGACATCTTCTACTCACTTTGCACAGCGCACTTTTGTGCACCTTCATGCGCTTTTATGTGCCCAAGTGTGCTCTAGTGCGCTCCCATTGCGCTCCTATGCGCTCCCGTGCGCTCCATTGCGCTCCTATGCGCTCCATTGTGCTCCTATGCGCTCCAATGCGCTCCCGTGTGCTCCAGTGCGCTCCATTGCACTCCTATGCGCTCCAGTGCGATTGTTTGCGTTCCCTCGTCGTATTGTTGCGTTTCATTCCTGCGTTGCGTCTTTCATTCTCATTTGTGCACTCTTGCTGTGTGCCCTTCACATAGCTGCATTTGCACACTGTTTGCGCACCTATTTGCATAGCTGCGTTTTGTGCACTGTTTGCGCCTTTTTCTGCCCCTTGCGCTGTCATCCCGTTAGTGCCCCCAACCTTTGCATCACTTCCCCAGCACATCTCAGTACCGTCTTCATCCCACTACACCTCCCATCTTCATCACCTTCATCGTTGCGCACTTTTGCGCTCCTGTTGTGTGTTTTTCCACATTGCGCATTTTTGCCTCTTTGTGTTGCACACTTTCCCGCCACTGCGCATATCTCCCCTTTAGTGTACACAACTAGTGCGCACATTGAAAACTGCTGTACCAGCCTCTCCATAGTCTTTGCGCCCTGAAGGATGATCCGAGGCCCTCTAAGTGAACTCCCCCCTCACCCTGAGCACACCTGCAGTTGTAGGTTAAGTGTTCACCCCTTTCATTGAGACTCTGCACCGAGTACCGACTGAACACATCACTGTCGCATCAAATCCATCAAAACCCCCCATCACGTGCGCGCCCCCCACCGCCTTCTTGTAGGAGAACCCGCACGGTCCAGCTAGCAGATTAGTGGGTGTCGCCCTAACAGAAGAACACAACTACCCTATCAGTGCGCCTTCTCTTACTCACGTGCATACGACATTTGTCTCAGTGCGCCACATCCGCTTACGCATCATTTCAGCAAGAGCCGGAATTAATTGTATATATGTATTTACCTTGCTTTTGTAAGCCAACACCAGGCCTCGCCTTACATTGTGACTGCCAGTGATCGAAAGGCAGTGCTCGTCATTAGGACAGCTGCAACCAGACAACCGATCGGATCTGGTTTAGCTAAGATTTACTTTACTCTATTTGGACAACTATTTTAGGTAGTTACTAGCCAAATTCAGTAATAACCCCAAGATCAGGCACTGTTGGAAGGGTTATTGATCCGAAGTGCCCAATGGCCGAAATCACATGTTTTGCCATGTTTGGTACCCGAAATAGCCAGATCACGTGACTCAAAATTTTGCGAAAAAATTCTACAGCCGAATCTCTACACAGCCAAAGAAGTGACTCATCACAGATTACATAATCATGTCAGAACAAGCAGCTTCAAATCCTGGACACAATCCTGTTCCCACGCCCATTCTTGAAGCCAAAATTGATGCTCTAACAGCACAAATGTTCCAATTTGTGTCAGTATTAGCAGCATCTCAGCCCAAACAAGTAGAAACAAATGCAGAAACAGTAGAAGATAAAGATGATGAGATGGAGGAGATGGTGGAGTGGATGTCTCAGGAGGGTGAGCATGCAGAGGAGAGATCTGAGAGTGGAAAAATGTGTTTACCTAAATATGTGCCCCCACAAATATTTGATGGTACCATGGAGAACACAAAATCCTTTATCAGCTCTATAGTCTTGTATATTCATGGGAGAAAGCCCAAATTTTGTACGACCGAGTCTAGAATTATGTTTGCTCTCTCATACATCCAGGGAGGGAAAGCACAGTTCTGGAGAAACGAAGCCATTAATCAAATTGCCGCAGGATATAAACCGTTTGCGACCTTCAGGGAATTTTTGGAGAGATTGGAGGCACAGTTTGGAGACCCTAACCCAAATGCGACAGCGAATGCAAAATTAAAAACTATGCGCCAAGGTTCTCTCACTGCAGATGAATTTATTTTGCAGTTCAAAGCAGAAGCATCACAGACCGATATGGGAGAAGCAGTGTTGGTAGAATATTTGAAGGCAGGATTAAATCCCTCATTATTCAAGTCTATCTATCGACTACCTTCTATGCCGGAGAGGTTGGATGAGTGGTATAATTGGGCAATGCATCTTGATTGGCAATATCAACAGGAACAGGCAGAATTGAAATTGATGTATGGGAATTCCAGATTTGGAAAGTCATTGGGAGGAAAGTCCGAGAAAGGAAGGACACCTCAGGTACAAGCTCCGAGGGCACAGCCACCAGCCATGGCAGTGACACCTATTGTTAAGGAGTCAGCAGCATCGACAGATGCAATGGATGTTGATCGAGTAGGGAGACGAGCTCCAGTTAAATGTTTTAATTGTAGGCAATTAGGGCATATGGCTCAAAATTGTAGGCAGAAAAGGAAGATTAGAAAAGCAACTATTGAGGAAGTGAAGTTGAAGGAAGATAAGCAGAAGAATTTTGTGGAAGAGTCCCAGTGAAGGTTTCCCCATTGGTGACCCAGAATCAATATAATGTATTAGTATCCAAGGAAACTGAGAGTGAACCTGAAAGAGAAATTGAGGAGTACGACCAACATTATTTATCTGACAAAGAAAAATGCCCAGCCTTATTTCCGAAGACCCCAAAATTTTTTATTCACTCAGCGCAGATAGAACCCGAAATCAGCTTGACAGTAGGATTGAAGACAGTGGACACACATGCAGCAATTAATGTGGAGGCATTGCTTGACAGTGGTGCTACCAGATTATTTATTAATTGATCCCTAATTACTGGAAATGGTATTTGCATGCATAAACTGCCCCAACCTATAATGGTGTACAATATTGACGGTACGATCAATCATGGAGGAACTATTAAGGAGGAGGTGACGATGATATTGAAGTGTCAGGATCATCAGGAGTGAGCCATATTTGAGGTGTGCGACCTTAAACCAATCTAATAATTGGATGTCTGTGGTTGCGAAAACATAATCCAGAAATTGATTGGACAACTGGAAAGGTATACATGACTCATTGTCCTAAAGAATGTAATGTGTATGGGAGAAAAGTAAAAAAGGAGAGGAAGGAAAAAAAAGAGAAAGAACATCCGAGGAAGTATTCTGTTACGATGGAGGAAGTGGAAGATGAGGATATGCCAAACGGGGAAGTTCCAATTATGACAAGTAAAGAAGAACAGAAGCAAACCTTTAGGGAAATTTGTGGAGGACAGTCATGGGATAAAAATGTGGAGAAAGTGGAGAAGCCAGTGGAGGAGTGGGTGCCAAAAGCCTACCATAAATATTTGTCAGTTTTTCAGAAGAAGGAATTGGAGCGGATGCCAGTGCGAAAGCCATGGGATCATGCTATTGAGATGAAGCCAGGATTTGTGCCGAAGAAGTCAAAAGTCTATCCATTATCCCCGAAGGAACAAGAAGAAGGGGATGCATTCCTTAATGAACAGTTGCACAAGGGATACATACGACCTTTGACATTACCGCAGACATCACCAGTATTCTTTGTACCAAAAAAAAGATCAGAGGAAGAGGATGTGTACAGATTATAGGTATCTGAACGATTGGACAGTGAAGAATGCATACCCTTTGCCATTGATTTCAGAGATAATTGACAAGGTGGGAAAGGCCAAGGTCTTTACAAAATTGGATCTATGCTGGGGGTACAACAATGTATGGATAAAGAAAGGAGATGAGTGGAAAGCAGCATTTTCCATGCATCGAGGATCCTTTGAGCCACTAGTCATGTTTTTTGGGATGACCAATAGTCCCCCAACTTTCCAAAACATGATGAACGACATTTTCAAGGATGTGATAAACAAAGGCGTGGTGATAATATTTATTGATGACATTTTGATATTCATGGAGGATGAAGAAAATCATGAGGTGATAGTGCAGGAGGTGTTGAAGAGGTTGGCAGAGAATGATTTATTCGTGAAACCAGAGAAGTGTGTATTTGGAGCAAGTGAGATTGAGTTCTTGGGATTAAAGATTGGTCCTGATGGAATCAAGATAAATCCTATCAAGGTACAGGCAATTGTTGATTGGCCTGTGCCTACCCGTATCAAGGAAGTTCAGGCTTTCTTGGGACTCGCCAATTTTTATCATCGCTTTGTGCATAATTTTTCCAAAATTGCTGCACCATTACACAACCTTATGCAAAAGGGAGTAGTGTGGAGATGGGGAGAACAATAGCAGACAGCATTTGAGGAGTTGAAGAGGAAGTTTGTAGAAGAACCAATATTGGTCCCAGTAGATTTCACACGTCCCTTATGAGTGGAATCAGATGCATCAGACTTTGCTACTGGAGTAGTATTATCAATGCTATGTGAAGATGACAAATGGCATCCTTGTGCATATTTGTCTAAAGGGTTGAATGATGTGGAGAGGAATTATGATGTGCATGATAAAGAGATGTTGGGAATAATATGAGCTTTGGAAGCATGGAGACATTATTTGGAGGGATGTATGCATCAGATCGAGATCTGGACAGACCATCAAAATCTGCAGTATTTCATGTCCACTAAAAAGCTTAACCATCAACAAGCACATTGGGCATTATTCCTATCACGCTTTAATTTTCACTTGGTCCACAAAGTGGGAAGCTTGATGAGGAAAGCAGATGCATTATCCAGATGTACAGATCATAAAAGGGGAGTGGAGGAGGACAATAAAAATACTACCCTACTCAAACCTGAATACTTTCATATTTGGGGTATGCATCAAGGACATTTATTGGTGGATAGCTCAGAGACAGAAATATTGTCTAAAATCAGGCAATGTTCAGAGATGGATGATGAAGTGGTGGAAGCTGTGAAAGCTTCGAGGGGAGAGAAGAAAAGTAATATTAAAGGAGATAAATGGGTTGAAGAACAAGGGTTAGTGTTATTCAGAGGAAAGGTCTATGTACCGAAGGATCAAGATTTACGAAGGGAGATTGTATGGTTACATCATAACATGCCAGCTGCTGGACATCCAGGAAGGTGGAAGACATTGGAGTTGGTAATGAGAAATTATTGGTGGCCCAGAATTTCAAAGTATGTGTTGGGGTATGTGGATGGGTGTGACACGTGCATGAGGGGAAAGAAATTTCCAGAAAAGCCTGCTGGGAAATTAATGCTGAACCCTATACCTAAAGCACCATGGCGAGATATATCTGTGGACTTTATCACAGGATTACCTGAAGCTCAAGGATACAATGCAATATTTGTAGTATGCGACCACTTCACAAAGGAAGTCCATATTATTCCTACTACTGCAGAAACCTCATCATTGGGCTTGGCACGCCTCTATCTAAATCAGGTATGGTGGTTACATGGATTACCTGATACAGTTATCTCCGATCGTGGATCACAATTTGCTTCTGCATTTATGCGAGAGTTAAATAACATATGGTGGATTCAAACCAAATTATCTATGGCATATCACCCACAAACCAATGGGCAGACAGAGAGAATGAATCAGGAGTTGGAGCAGTACCTACACATGTTTGTCAATCACTGACAAACTGATTGACCTGAATGGTTGGCAATTGCAGAATTTTCCCACAATAATAAATTCCATTCGGCTACTTGCATGTCACCTTCTTTGCTAATTATGGTTATCATCCCAGAATGGGAGTAGAACCATGAAGGGAAGTCAAGGTACAATCAGTGGAGGACTTTGTCTCAAAAATGTGAAAAGTGCAGGAGGAAGCAGAGGCAGCGTTGATGAAAGCACGTGATGATATGATGCGACATGCAGATCGTACTCGAGCTGTTGCTCCACAGTACAAAGTTGGTGACTTGGTATGGCTAAGTACCAAGGATCTGAATATTCCATGACCTTCAAAAAAGCTTACGGAGAAGCAAGTTGGCTCATATCCGATTTCTAAAATAATTTCACCCAATGCGGTAGTGTTAAAATTACCTCAGTCATTCAAGATTGATTTTGAGATTAACATTTCCCATTTATGCCCTTACCGCCCACCCACTATTCCTGGTCAACAAACTACTCCACAGCCTCCAATAATGGTAGAAGGTGCTCCAGAATATATTGTGGAAGAGGTTTTGGACTCACGTCTTCGACGAACCAAATTGGAGTTCTTAATCAAGTGGAAGAACTACACCGATGAAAATAACTCATGGGAACCCAAGGAGAATTATAAGTGAGCATGTAAAGCAATCACCCAATTCTTTAAACGTAATCCAAATGCTCTGCATTGCATTGCTAGAATGGTGTATGAGGGATGAATTTCCAGCCTTACCAGAATTTCACAGAGGGGACAGATGCAATATTTTCTCACCTGGAAGTCGAGGCATAAAAGGGGGGTAATGTTAGGAAACAGTCTCCTAACATGCCTATTACCTAATACTATTTTTATTTTATTTTATTTCATTTTATTTGATTTTATTTCACCAAAATACACTACAAAATGCCTATATACACATTATTTGTCAGCATGGGAATTCTTTATTTACATGCATCAATATGTATGTGCATGTATGCGCATGTGCGCGCATGTGTGCACGCATCCATAATAACATACTACAATATGTGTAACATAGTATATAACCCTAAAATAAATACTAGGAGACCTCAGTTGTGTTCTCTTAGGTATTCCATCCACAATAGTGGTGCGAAAGGCCTATTTCAGCCAACTGTTCTATTTTTAACCCATCACATCAAATCCATCAAAACCCCCCATCATGCGCATGCCCCCCACCACCTTCTTGTAGGAGAACCCACATGGTCCAGCTAGCAGATTAGTGGGTGTCACCCTAACAGGTCCTTAGAGATTTCTCTTTGGATTCCCCTCTGTTAAATGCACCTGAAGTGTTTGGATTATGTAATATAATGTTAACTTTGGATTTCCCTCTGTTAGCTCACTACTAAGTTAGGCTTTGAGGTTGCCCTTACAGTAGAAAACTATCTACCTAGGCCCAGAATTGAAGTGCACTGCAGATATAATGTCTCCTACACATACAGGACCTCGCCCAGGACACAATCAATACCCCACCTTTAGTGTGCACTTATCTCCGCTTGACATGCCACCATGTACCATGGATACCCAAAAATGCATTGAAGTGCTCAAAGGCACCGTTATCAGATTGTGCACGCAAATTGAATTGCTCAAATCATGTATTGAAAGCTTTGTTAATACCCTACAGCTTAGTCCCTCACCTAATATTCCATTTATTTCAACCCCAACTGCTCCCAGTATTGATGCTCTACCTAATACCACTGGCACACAGATTAACTGTCCTCCCCCACTGACTTTAATGGTGCATGCTCTCGTGGACATTCTTTCCTCAACTTCTGTGAGTTATACATCTGTCTTCATCCTAATTGGTTCCTAGATGACAATGCAAAAATTAGTGCTTGAAAGTCCAGTCTGGGTCACAGTTTTTTGCCTCAATTGGCGGCAACTGGGACCAAACCAGTTATTTTATTTCAAACTTTTGTCAGAACCACAACTGGAACTGGGTTAAACCAGTCCAGTGCCATTCTGATCAGTTCTAACACTGATTGTGACCAGTTTAAGACCAACTAATTACAACTACATATGTCCTACAAAAGTAAAATAGTACTAATAATAAACAAGTGAAAGAAGAAAGAAAAAAGAAAAAAAAATGAATCTACCCCATGAGCAGTGGCTCATGAGGTTGGATGCATGCTGGGTAAGGCTTATTATTACTAAAGTAAATGGCCCCCTTTGTCTCGTGCTTCAAGTGAGGGAGGGGGGGGGCAGTGCAGTCATTGTCATTGTCCCTGTTGCTTTAATGGTTGTGGTCATGGTCATTGTCATTGTCATCACCATCCACATTGCTGTGATCATAAATAAATTCACCCTGTGAGCAGTGGCTTGCAAGGCTGGATAGGGGCTAGGTCATTAGCATGGTGTGGGGACATGTTGTTGCTGCCTATTTCACCAGTAGTGTTTGAAAGTCCAGTCTGGTCCAGTTTTTTGCCCCCCCCCCAGGGGGCAACCACAGACCAGACCAGTTCATATATTCTAAAATTTACATGGAACCACAGACTGGACCAGTGTAAACCAATCTGTCACAGTTGCCTAACAGTTGCTGGACCGGTCACCACCAGTCCAGAACTAGACTGGTCCTGACTGGTCAGGACCATGTATCTAATACTAATAATACAAACTATAAACTAAACTAAGATAGAAAAGATACCCCTCACAGGCAGGGGCCTGCAAGCAAGTAGATTAGTAGTAAATAGAATCCAAACATAAGATAAATGTCCCTTCTTTGCAAGATATGTGAGAGGGGTGTGCCATTGTATAGTAAACCTGCAAGAGCACAGGGGGGATGGCTTTGTCATCCATCATTATCTGTCATTGTGCTATCCATTGTTGTCACCTGTTGCCCATTGCCTGCTGTCTGCATCATCGTCCCCAGCAAGATATAGCTGTTAGCACCTATGATTCCCCCTGTGAGCAGTGGCTCACAGAGGCAGAGATGGGTGCTGGGTTGCTGTTCCTTTTCTCGACTGGTTGGGGTTGTGAGTGGTGACATGGCAGGTTTATGAGGTAGGGATGTGCTTACTTGTGCATGCCCTGCTGTATGGGCCTTCTGACAAGTTTAAACCTATAGAAGATAAAGTTATTAGTAGAAAAAGAATGATGTGACAATGAAAATAAACTTACTTTTATGTTTTGAAGCCTCTCCAACATGGGGGTTGTCCATTGAATGCATATAATGTTCATGACATGGCATGTTCATTGTGGTTGAAGAGGTGCAGGGGCGGTTGAGGTGGGCATTTATGGGTCACATCAAGGGTGGTGGTGGTTAAATTGGCAGAGGTGGTGGTCACATTGGTAGACTGCTGCTATGTTGTCATTAAGGATAACACCAACAATCCATCCCATGAGCAGTGGCTCACAAGGCTAGACATTGGTGCAGTGTCATCCGTCTTTGTTGTCTCTGTTCATTGGCCAGCCTGGTCATCCATTGTCACTAAAGATCCACTTTACGAGCAGGCACTCATGAGGCTGGAATTAGGTCATTGTTAAATCAAAACCTATGAAAGAGGCAAACAAAAACATTAGTAGTAAAGAGAAAAATGAAAAAAGAATGAAAGACTTAATTATTATGTGTTGGAGAGGGCTTTAAAATGGGCATCAGCTGTCAAACACATAGAACATGCAGGCATAGCACATTTGCAGTGACAGTGTTGTTTGGAGTCATGAAAGGGGCATGGGGATCGTCAATGTGGTGAGAGAAGGGAGTGGTGTAAGGGCAACCTCAAACCTCACTTAATAATGAGCTAACAAAGAGGAATCCAAAGTTAACAATATACTACATAATACAAACACTTCAGGTCCACCTAACAGAGGGGAATCCAAAAAGAAATCTCTAAGGACCCATCTGTCAATGCCCAGTATATGTGATAGACCCAGAAATCAAATAGTAGGCTAAAAATAGCAAAAAGGCAGAAATGGGTGGATCAAGCTGTGGAATGATGTCACCTTGATGGGCAAATGTACAGAATAAACCCTGCCTCTAAGAATTGCACTGTCAACATGTACCAATGAGGGAAAAACCAAAAAATAATCATAAAATAGGAATAAAATCATAGAAAATCATAGAAAAGGCAGAACAGGGTGAAATAAAATATGAAAAAATATGGAATGAACACAGAAAATTGTCCAGATGCCTGGAATGCCTCCCCTTCCCCATACAATGAAGGCCTTCCTGTACTCAACAACATCTTCCCACTTGTGCCCATCAATATACATGCCATTTCTTTTTCTACCACATATCCATCCTAGTTTTTGCAGCCATGATTGTGCCACCTGAAGCAAGATCTTGGACTTCAGACCTGAACCCCCCAGTTTCTATTGGACATTGTGGAGCTGTACATAGTCCACTATGTCTTGGTCACACACTGAGCTTTTCTTGGAGATTTTGAGAAGATTCACCACCTGCTTATTCATTTGCTAAACCCTTGTTCTTTAGATCATTTAGAATGCTATCACCACATTTTAAGATTCTTCAGACTCACCTCCAGTATATTTCTGCCATACAGGGTCTCCAAATCACTCTCTGAGTCTGTCCAACTTGGAGGTGGAGGTGGAGTCAGCACCTATGGTTTTAAAAACTGGGTGATGAATAGCTGAACACCATCAGCTGCAATCTTTCAGCACTTCACAGCTTTGGCCTTGTCCTGTCTTAGTTGCCAGTGTAGTGAGTCCTTTTTTTTCTCCTTCCAGCTCTTCCTATTACCTTGTGCAGCATCTCTTTGAGCTTGCTGGAGTGTTTCTGAGAAGAGCAAAAGTACAGCATCTTCATATATCTCATCAAAGTCTCCCTCTGACTCTGTGTCTGAGTCTAACAGATCAGTATCATCCTCTTTAGGCCCATGGCCTATCCCATCAAAGTCAAAGAGATCATTATTGCCTGATTCTGAATCTGATTCAGGCCAGTCTTCGACAGTGACTTTTTTTAGAAATGTTGCCCCAGCAGGTGGGAAATGAATCCCAGTAGAAAGTCCATTGTTTACCTATAATTTCTATCTATTAGTAGCTGTTATGTATGTGTAATCTATCACCATTGATTACTATAATCCACTGGTTGGACTCTTTATATCCTCAACCTGTACTATGGATTTTTCTGGGCTGCAACTAAAGGCCATCTTTTCAGCCAATTTAATCATAATTGATGCAAACAACAATGATGACATCAATAGTCTTTAATTATTCTACTTAAGTCCAAAAGAGGGTCTATGCACTTCCATTATATTATGACTCTCTGCTGTTCAAATGTATCCCTTCCCTCCAAGTATTTTCTCCTACCACCATCATTCTGGTGGTACCTGCCTCTGCCTCATCCTCCTGCCCTGTCATCCTGCTTCATGGGCCCAGATCTACAACACCAATAACCTCCATACATTGTGAACTGCAAAAAGAGTCAATATCATGGTGAGTAGGCTTCCTTTTTTGCTTCTGTGCATGTTCATCATAGCACGGTGTATGTAATCTGGCAGCAATGAGAGGCAACTTGATGCAGGCTCTGCCAGGAGCCTTGGGTCCAGCATATATGTGGTGAAAATGCTAGCAGGTTTGGCTCCAAAGTTATGAAAGTCATGAAGGTAGCAAAGAGGAATGACCAGAGTAGTGGATTTTGATATCAGCAAGCTTGCCTTGCCCCCTTCCTCCACTATCCATTTCTGCCAGTCATCCCTTCACATGCATCCAGCCAGCCAGTCCAACTCCTCCCTCATAGAGAAAAAAAGAAGAGAAAGTGTATGTGCTCATGCTAAGGCTGTAAGGAAAATGGAAGGCATCCCAGGCATCTGGGAAATTTTCTGCATTCATCCCATATTTTTTATATATTTTATTTCACCCTATTCCACCTTTTCTATGATTTTCTATAATTTTATTTCTATTTTATGATTATTTTTTAGTTTTTTCCCTTGGTGGTACATGTTGACAGTTCTATTCTTAGAGGTGGGATTCATTCTGGATGTTTAGTCATCAAGATGATGTTATTCCACAGCTTGATCTATCCATTTCTGCCTTTTTGCTATTTTTAGTCTATTATTTGGTCTATCACATATACTAGGCATCGACAGATGGTCCATAGGGTTTTCTCTTTGGATTCCCCTCTGTTAGATGCGCCTGAAGTGTCTGTATTATATAGTACAATATTAACTTCAGATTACCCTCTGTTAGCTCATTATTAAGTGAGGCTTGAGGTTGCTCTTACAGTAGAAAACTCTCTCCCTAGGCCCAGAATCAAAGTGCACTGTGGATATAACACCTCCTACACATACAGAATGTCACTCAGGATGCAATCAATGCCCCCACCTCAAGTGCATGCTTATCTCTGCTCAATGTGCTGCATGCACTATGGATGCCCACAAATGCATCAAAGCACTTGAAGGTGCCATTATTGGATTGTGCATGCAAATTGAATTGCTCACATCATGTATCAAAAGCTTTCTTAATACCCTACAGCTTAGTCCCTCACCTAATATTCCATTTATTCCAACCCCAACCACTTCCAGCATTGATGCTCTACCTAATACCACTGGCACACAGATTAAACTGTCCTCCCCTCCACTGACTTTAATGGTGCATGCTCTCATGGACATTCTTTCCTCAACTGCTGTGAGCTATACATCAGTCTTCATTTTAATTAGTTCCTAGATGACATTGCAAAAATTCATTGGGCCTTCGCATACATGAAGTCTAAGCATACCTACCTCTATGTCAACTGCATTTTGTGCCAAGACCAGAAACTTGGGTCCCTCCCTTTCTCCTCTTGTGGTGACTTTAGGGAGGAGTTTGTATGACTTTTTGGCCCTCTCCATGAATGCCAACAAGCTGCAACACACCTTAAGTCTGATCTGTGGATGTCTATATCGACAAGTTTAGAAATTTAGTGGACATGGCAGGATATGGGAGTGGGCTACCAGTGGTGGTTAAATTTAATTGTGGTCTCAATCAAGAGGTTCAGGATCAGATTGCACAGATGTTAAAGGGGTGCTTACCTGATGACAATATTGATACTTGGTACAAAGCTGCTTCACTCTGCAATGAGAACTGACTCATGAATGCAGCTTTTAACACTACACTCTATGCCACTACTACCACACATGCCTCCAATCCCTCCAACTATCGACCCCCACTGCCCACCAGTAACTGCTTCAATGCTCTGCTGGTCAACCCACTAGAAGAAGAACTTCACACCATGACCAATTCCCCTCCCCGAATCCCTTAGCTCAATGGAAGTCACACCTGCTCCACTTATACCTGTTCCTCCTCTTCCCAGCTCAAAATCTTGGGAGTGCAAGCTACCATGCAAGTACATTGTGGTGTCCACCCCCTTGCAGCAATCACTAGAACTGAAGATTGAGCTGCAAACTACAGATACAGGGCAAGTACTCAGTATCTCTGCTCTCCTGGACTCAGATGCCACAGTTCATTGATTCACACTTGGTTCAACAAAAAAAACCTAATACCTGCTCACTATCTCAACCCATGCCTGTCTACAATGTGGATGGCTCACCAGATGAAGCTGGGAAAATTTGGGAGGTTGTTGACCTAGTCCTCCAGTACAAGGACCATAGTGAATGTGCTCTCTTCGCTATAATCCAACTGGGGAAGCAGGAGGCAATTTTGGGCTATATGTGGCTTTGTGACCATAATCCTGAGGTCGACTGGGTGACAGGTGAAGTCATGATGAGTAATTGTCCTTCTCGTTGCTGTACTTGCTTCACTGAAGGCAGACAGGAATGTTGACAGCAAAAGGTACTCTTACAATACTGCTAATACTCAACCTAAAAACCAAACTAAAACCTGCTAAAAGAGGTCTAAGAAGTGTTACACAGGCTAGAGGAAGAGTGCGAGGTGGTACTAAATATCACCGCTCTTAACCAGGGATTGAGAAACTAAGTTCGAGGAGTTATGATATTAGATAAAGTTCAAGGGTGCATGAAGGTTTGCAAAGTGTTGCGAAGAAGGTTCAAGGATGTTCCAGGAAGTTTGAGGAAGTTTGAGGAAGTTTGAGGGGTTTTTAGAGAGAATGGGGATGGTTTTGAGGGTGCTGGGAATGACTATAGAGAATTGGAAGAGTTTCAAGAGATGATAGATAATAGATGATAGTTTGGAGAAGCTAGTATAAAAGTTCAAAGAAGTTTGCAAAGTTTCACAGAACTTTTAATATATGGATGAGAGGATTAGATACAAAGTTAGACTTTAAATCCGATGATATGGGATGATAGGCGATGAATTTCTTGTTTAAAATGGTAAGTAGTACAAGTTTAAATAAGTTTTTAAAGGGGTAGTACTAGAAAGGAAATGGAACATGAGGCCTACAGGAGGCAGAGATAAAGGGTAAAGTGAAAATCCTTTTGACTTTGCATAAGTAAGAAATGGATGAAGAATAAAATATAAGACAGTAACATATCAAGTGGTATCTGTTTTATTGTTCTAATGAATCACAGAAATGTCGAATACCTTATTGCATCCAAAACTGTAACTTGTTCTGTCAAATTTTGTTCCTGGTGCTTTCTATGATGGCCAAGTGTGCACAAAATAATGCAAAGTTGTCGAAGTTTGTTCAAAGGTTTGGAGAGTTGTAGAGGTCAAATAAGAGTATGAGGAATAATGTATATGTGGTTCCAGTGCTTGAGGAGTGAAGTGGACCTATCAATGCACTCAAAAGTGTCATGCTAGTCCAATGTCTATGGCCGATGTGGACTTGGAAGACATTCCAGATCTTGCACCTAATTCTGATGATGATGATGAAGAGGTGGAAGAGATTGAGGAAGGTGACTGAATTTTTTACACTGCTATTAATCCTTTGCATGAGGTGCATGCCACCTCGAATGTCTGCCAGTGCCTCAGGGAGGCCTTCTACAAGAACAGTACACCCAAATCCTTCACTGACTCCATACTTCCTCACCTGCATGACAGCAAGGATGTCTTCTCCAAGGAATCTTTGACTCACTTCCTAACCATAAGCCATGGAATCATGCAATTGAGCTCATGCTGAGGCCATGCCCTCCTCCTGCAAGGTCTATCCTCTCTTCCCTGAAGAACAATGACAACTCAACAAATTCATCAATGAACACTTGGCTTCTGGTCATATCTGCCCTTCAAAGTCACCCATGGCCTCGCCCTTTTTCTTTATCAAAAAGAAGGATGGGTCCTTTCAACTGGTTCAAGACTATCAATGCCTCAATGACATCACAGTCAAGAATCGTTATCTACTATCCCTCATATCTGAACTTGTCAACCAACTCCATAGGGTGCATTACTTCACCAAGCTTGATGTCTGTTGGGGTTATAACAATGTGTGGATAAAGGAAGGGGATGAGTGGAAAGCAGTTTTTTGCATGAATCATGGTCTTTTTTAACCACTTGTCATGTTCTTTAATCTTGCTAACAGTCCTGCCACCTTTCAGACCATGATAAATGACATCTTTCACAATCTCATATTGGAAGGTGTTGTCTGTGTCTACCTCAATGACATTCTCATCTTCACTTGAGACCTCAATGAACATTGTCGAATCACATGCCTGGTGCTGGAGCAACTTCGGCAGCACAAACTCTACCTGCATCATGACTAGTGTTCAAGGGTCCAGTCCATAAGACTGAAAAAAGAACAGACCCTTAACCGAACTTAACTGCAAGAGACTGAACCATCAGTTGCAGTTGACCCCATATGGGAGTCAGTTCAGTTGTCAGTTGATTAGTTTTGAAAAACTCACAAAACTGATAGAAAACCAGTTGAAACTGGTCTTAACCAGTCTTTCACACATGTTTATACCACTATATATATAGTATTAGTCAAGTACAAAATATAGAAATAAGTATATAAAAGAACAAAATATAAATACTACTACTACTATAAATAGTATACTTACACAAATTGGGACAAGGCCAGGGAAAAGGAGATGTTTGAGTGGGTACTTATATACCATGTGGCTGTGCACAGACCATTTGGTCATGCTTATGCCCCCCAAAAAAAAAAGTGGCACCACTTGCCAAACAATTCCCATGACCACCAACAACCCACAATGCCGCTTTCCTGCTGCTTTCTCCCCACCATCTCTCACCACCAATTATGCATGCATAGCCCAGCTCAGAGACACCCCCACCTCAGCTGGATGACCATGAAGTGGGCCCCAATAATGACTAGCTCATTGTTTGGGTCCTAGTATTTTTTTATTGTTGATTTCATTCTTTTTACTAACACTGCATTTTCTTATTTTCTAGTTTCTTGCCTTTCAAAAACAGCATTACCCAACCACCCAAGGCCTGCCGCATGCCCTCCTGATGCTGCACAATGCCATGAGCTGCCCAAATGACAACTAGTGTTGTTTGGGTTTAAAGTAAGTTTTTTATGTTTGATTTCTTATTGCTACAACCAACTAGCTAATGTTCTTCTTCTTTTAGGTTCTTGCCTTTTATACCAATGCTTCCCTATGCCCCATGCCACTGCTGTGAGCATCTGCTCACAGGGTCGCAATGGGCTCTGTTCTGAATGACAATGTGCATGCCACATTACACAGTGCCACTACCCTGCCTGCAAGCTGCTACTCATAGGGGGAGATGGTGGTGCTGACGATGATGGAAGCCAGGATGACAAACAATGCCAACACCAACAAACACCAACACCAACACCAGCAAATACCAACACCAACACCAGTGAACACCAACACCAATACCAGCAAATGCCAACACCAATGCCAATGCCAACAAATATCAGGACAATGAACAGTGCACAAGACAAATGAACAGTGGGGACGATAATGCAGGGATGATGACAAACAGCCTGGACACTGATCTCGCTTCAAACATGAGATGACAGGGCCATTTCGTTTTTTGTTTTTCTCATTTTATTTTATTTTAGCTCTATTACCAAGCTGTCAATGCTGTGAGCACCTGCTTGCAGGGTGTCATATAATTAGTTTTATTTCATACAAAGTAAAAATTAGTTAGTAGAGTAGTTTTTGGATTGTAAGACCAGTTCAGACTGATGCCAGGACTGGCAGCAGCTAGTCCCAACTGGTCCTTGATAGGACCGGTTGAGATCAGTTGATGAACCACAACTGGACTGAGATGAACCAGTCCTAGGTGGTTCAGTCCAGTTATGTAAATATGAGGGTGCAGTCCCAACCAGTTGCAGTTGCAGTTGTGGCCCATCATTGTCTAAAAACTGGACCAAACTGGACCTTAAAACACTAGTCACGACAAGTGCAAGTTTGAGAAGATGCAAATTGAGTACTTGAACTTCATTATCTTGGATGGACAGGTGGAGATGGACCTGGCCAAGGTTGCTGGCATTACAATTTGGCCCATGCCCATGAACAAGAAAGAGGGGCAGTCTTTTCTGGGCTTCATCAATTTCTATCGACACTGTATTAAAGATTTCTCACACCATGCATGCCCATTATTCAATCTCACTGGCAAGGAGGCATGGAGGTGGGAAAATGCACAGCAGGAGGCATTTGAGAAGCTCACAGAGATGGTCACTTCCACTCCCATCCTTACCTTTGCTGACAGCTCGTGTCCCTTCCATGTAGAAGCTGACAGTTCAGACTTTGTGATGGGCACAGTGTTGTCCCAACAGTCTCCTGAGAACCAGAAGTGGTGTTGAAATTAAATCCTGATACATGCTGCATACATGAGGCCATGCATGCAGCACACACATGTTACTGTGCTTACTGCGCATACATGTGGTAAACACATTCCCCAGTCATGTGACATCCTTACTATTATGTATATAAGGAGAAGCTGTACTGTAGTAGATATACAGTGTTCTTACCTCTGCTAAACCCTAGCTCTAAGACTAACTAAACCCCAGGTAGGTTATAAGGAACATGTCATCTCTTCCTCTGTGCAGTGTATGTAGTCTGCTCCAACAGGTTATGGGCCCTGCTGGGCACGTCGCGAATGCGCCTTAACTGGCTGCGAACGATGTTGACTTCATTGTCTCCAAATTGTAACCTTGCGCTCTTTGTGAGCTGCATTGCGCTCCCTGTGAGCTGCATTTAAAAACCCAGGTTGACTAGAGTTAACCACTCCGAAGGAGTGTTTTTGCCTGAGATTATGGAACGTGTTTTCTTGAATAGAGGACTGATTGAGCACTTTTACCAGCTGCCACTATAACATCATGTCTTCAACTCTTGAAAAACTCATACAAACTTTCGACGGCTCTAACTACATTCAATGGGCCGACTCAATGAAGGCGTGGCTCAGGTCTCAGGGCCTCTGGCAAATAACTAGCAGGATGGAACTAAAACCACCCATGGTGCCTCCTTTGATGGCAACAAACACTGCACTAGTAGCGGAAGCTAATGCCAAGCTCCAGACCTGGAACAATAAGAATGACCAGGTGATTGGTAGCCTAGTGCTCCACCTGGCCCCCTCTATTCAGCAGCGTGCCAACACCAAGGACACTGCTGAGGAGGTGTGGGATCTCATCCGCACCGACTATGGTGTCGATGGCCCCTCCCAAGTCTTTGCGGACTTTAGGTCTGCAATCGCAATCAAAATTCTGGCTGTGAATCCCATGCCAGAGATTGCCAAAATGGCTGATAAATTCGAGCGCCTTACGGCTGCAAATGTCGCCATCCCCGAATTAGTACAGGCAATGATTCTACTTGCTGCGATGCCATGCGAGTATGATTCTCTATCTGCCACGGTCCTTAACATGACCGCTACTAGAGCCTTGACGTTTAAACATGTCAAGGACTCCATTGTTGCTGAGGCCTCACGGCGCACAGCAGTTGGAAAGCCCATCAGCCCACCTCAGGCCACCAAGCTTTCTGCTGTCAAGCGCAAAGGGGGAAACCCCAAATGGCAATCCCAGGGCAACAATGGAGATTCGTCCCAAAAGCATGGATGATGTGGGGACAAAAAGACTAAAGAGGAAAAACCTAAAGATAAACATTCCCACCTCGCCTCACAAGCCTTTACTACTATAAATGGTAATGGCACCATCATACCGCTGATGCCGCTCATCCAGCGCATCGAGAAGCATGAACATACTCCCACAAGGAATCCTTGCCGCCGACCACCTGCACAGGCATACACGGGCGCGGCCTCTACCTCTCATTCGGTCTATACCGAATATCAGCAGGCTCAAGACACCCTCAAGCAAATGAATCTCCCACGCAGTGCAAAAAATCTGTGACCGCTGGAAGAGCACCTAACAGTGCGAGAAGGTAAGAGGAGGAGGATTGAACCAGAACCAAGGATCGTAGAGGTAGAAGATGATAGCATCTCCCTTGGATCAGAACCTGCCATTTTTGATGAAGAAGTATGGAAAGCCATCGACGAAATGCTCGTCGATGAACCACTTGAAACAGGTACATATGATGAAAGGTCAGTCCTTTTCCCTGCCACAAGCACAAGAATTAACATTCCATTGATCACAGAGAACTTTTCATGTGAAATTTTACCGCTACTAAATGTATCATGGAACAATTTACATCTTAATATATGTGTTACGTGTGCAAATGGAAATTGTAAGAAAGGTGCCGACTGGATCATGGATTCAGGCACATCAAAACACTTCACTGGTGAAATTAAAGATTTTGCTTCTTATGAGCCTTTACCGAGAAAGGACTCTACCCTGGTTCAAACAGCCATGGGTACTACTCATATAGTAGGGAAAGGAGCAGTCTTCATTAGACATCAGGTAGTATGTCATGGGAAGTCAGAGATGCATGAAACGCAATTATACCCCGTCTACTACATACCCGACTGTAATGCTCGATTACTGTCAATGGGCGTCTTCTTGCAAGATGGAAGTGATGTGCGTGGTTCCTCCGCACACATTTCATTTTTCAAGCAAGGAAACCCAATTATGGATTGTGTCCCTCTTATGAAACGTGACACTATTTATTGGGCTCGGACTCATATATTGAGCACTAAGGGAATCAATGTCGTGACAATGTACATCGCAGACTACTCGACTTGGCATAAGCGACTTGGACACCCATCCAAAGAGGTGCTAGGGAAGATGCCTAATAGCACCATAAAATTCCCGAGGAATTTAATTATTCCTAAAGACAAAATTATATGTCCAGGGTGTGCTGAAGGGAAAATGACCTCAAAATCTTTTCCCAAATCAGATTCATGCGCAGAAAGACCCTTTGAATTAATACATTCCGATCTGAAGGAACTCCCAGTACTATCGTACCATAAACATAAATACTTTATTGTATTTCTGGATGACAAGATGTCACATATCTGGGTCCAATGCCTTAAAAAGAAATCTGATGCTGCTGTGGCCATCAGACAATTTCGGGCAGTGGCTCTGACACAGTATGGTGCTACAATCAAGCACTGGCGTGTTGATCCAGGGGGGGAGTTCAAAGATCGTGAGCTACAAAATGTGCTCAAGGACTTTGGCATCAAAATAGAGATGTCTGCACCCCACGTTCACCAACAGAATGGGCGCGCAGAGCATGCCATAAGGACAATAATGGTAAAGTCGCAAACCCTGTGATTTACCGCATGTCTACCACAATCATGGTGGGAATTTTGCATTGAACATGCAACACACCTATACAACCGAACCCCGATAAGGCGCCTGAAATGGCTGACACCAGTTGAGGACCTGACAAAGGTCCACCCAGATCTAAACAATCTGAAGGTTTTTGGTTGTGGTGCTTACGTCTACCTACCCAAGGAGAAGCGTCCAAACACATTGGCTCCTCGATCGGAGTTGATGACGTACCTTGGATTAGAAGATGGCATTAAAGCATACCGTTTCATGCAACCTAGTGGCACAATATTCATTGGTGCTACAGCACTATTTGATGAAACATTGTTCCCATGCTGTCCCAGAGCTAAAACTCCTGCCAATATGGACCTTGGTGATTTTCCACCTCCAGAACCAGAAGATGATGACCACTCATCTGGAATGGATGGCGATGATTCTATACCGCCACAAGATCTGCCCCTTCCTCCATCATCAGAAAATGATGATGATGATGTACTAAGTGAGCAAAAGGCGCATGACGATGTGACAGATGCTCCTCCTCCGCCACCTCCAGTAACCACTGAGGACTTTCGTCCAAGACATGATGATCAACAGGAATGGCAGCAATTGCCCCATCGATCAGGCAGGCAGAGGAACATCCCAAACCGTCCTGGCAATACCTATGGAGAGAAGCGACTCCCCTCTGACATAGAGAGAGACATTGCACGTGATCGATATTGGAAGAGATCTGTGGGTCAAGATTCGGATTATAACCGAACACGACCACAATCTCAACAGAAAGAACCGGTTGCTGGACCGAGTTCGGCACCCCATGAGAGTGTGCCCAATTCCAATGATCAAGAACATGATCACCCAATGGGGGAACTGGACGAAGCAGGTTATATTAAAAAGATAACCAAGGAAGGAGGAGATAAGCTTATTTGCTGGCTGTTGTCAAAAGCAGTCAAACCATCGAGCGAAATAAGCCAAGTTCCAAACCAATTTCACGATATTGCGTGCCTACCACGGCAGCAGCAACATGAGTGGAAACAAGCTTGTCATGAAGAATTAGAGGCTCTTCATAAGCGACAAGTCTATGACATCGTCAATCTTCCACATGATCGAAAAACGATCAAAAATAGATGGGTTTTCTCCGTAAAATCAGATGGAAGAAAATGAGCCAGACTCGTGGCCAAAGGCTTTTCACAAGTCGAAGGGATTGACTTTGATGAGATTTTCTCACCGGTAGTCCGCTACGAGATTGTACGCCTCATGTTTGCACTTGCATCTCTAGAGGGCATGTATATGACTGGCCTAGATGTAAAAACAGCATTTTTATATGGCAAACTAGATGAGGAGATCTATATGGATCAACCCGAGGGTTTCAGACTCGAGGGAAAAGAGCACAAAGTATTGCACTTACGCCGAGCATTGTATGGCCTTAAACAAGCCTCACTTGCATGGTGGAAAGAGCTAGAGGCATTTATGCGCACCATTGGGTTCGTGCGCGCCAGCTCTGATGCTGGCATTTTCATACACAAGGATCCTAAGACAGGCAGCATTGTTATTGCACTTGTCTATGTTGATGATGGCTTGTTCATGGGGAAGAATAAGAAACTTGTGGATGAAAAGAAAAATGCTTGTCTAAAGCATTGGGAGTGCCATAGTACTGAAAAAGTCACGGAATTCTTAGGCATGCACGTCACCCAGACTGCAAGCAAAGTCAAACTCGATCAAACTGAATATCTCGCCAAAGTGCTTGAGAGATTCGAGATGACAAATGCCAAAGGGACCCCCACTCCACTCCTGACTGGTTACAGACCATCAGAAAACACAGCAATGCCCAACGCGATGCTTAGATCAAAATATCAGTCTGTGATCGGATCTTTATTGTATCTGATGCTCAGAACGCGACCTGATATTGCTTATGCAGTAATCAAGATGTCGCAATTCTCGGCTAATCCTAGCCAAGAACATCTAGACAAAGCGAGGTACATCATGCGCTATCTGGTGGGAACCCAGAAATATAACATTGTCTATGATGGTGAGAAGTCCGAGGGGCTACAGGCCTTCACAGATTCTGATTGGGCAGCTGACACTGTCAAACGCCAATCTACAACGGGTTACTTTGCTACTCTAGTGAGTGGCATTGTGTGCTGGCAGTCCCATTTACAAAAAACTGTAGCACTGTCATCCACAGAAGCTGAATATATGGCTCTCTCCAACACTTGTCGACAGATAGTGTGGATAGAGTCCTTATTCCAGGAACTTGGATATGTACTGAAGTGCATACCAATCTGCACTGATAATCAGGGATCCATCTTTATCGGATCAAATCCAGTTCAGGAAAGAAGGACCAAACATATAGACATTCACTACTACTATACCCGCGAATGCATAGAAAATGACAAAGTCACGGTCGTTTTCATTCCTGGAAATGATAATCCAGCTGACATGTTCACAAAGAACCTTGGCGCTGTCTTATTCAGGAAATTTAGAGACTCTCTTGGAATTACTTTCAAGATTCAAACTTAGCTGCTTAGAGCGCTGTACAGTTTGAGGGGGGGTGTTGAAATTAAATCCTGATACATGCTGCATACATGAGGCCATGCATGCAGCACACACATGTTACTGCGCTTACTGTGCATACATGTGGTAAACACATTCCCGAGTCATGTGACATCCTTACTATTATGTATATAAGGAGAACCTGTACTGTAGTAGATATACAGTGTTCTTACCTCTGCTAAACCCTAGCTCTAAGACTAACTAAACCCCAGGTAGGTTATAAGGAATGTGTCATCTCTTCCTCTGTGCAGCATATGTAGTCTGCTCCAACAAGTGGCACCCCATTGCCTTCTACTCAAAGAGTCTCAGTGCTGTGGAACACAATTATAAGATCTATGACAAAGAGATGCTGGCAATAATGTGGGCACTGGAGGAGTGGCAATATTTTCTGGAGGGTGCTCAACACAAGGTCAAGATCTGGATGGACCACAAGAACCTCAAGTACTTCATGACTGCCAAGAAACTTAATCATTTTCAAGCCCACTGGTCCCTCTACCTCTCCAGGTTCGACTTCTCCCTACATCATTGCCCAGGCCACAGCATGGAGAAGACTGATGCCCTCTCTCACCATCTGGACCATGGGGATGGAAGCAATGACAATCAAGGTATTGTGTTGTTGCAACCTGATCTGTTTACAGTCTGTGCATTAGAGGGTGTTACCTTGGAGGGCAAGGAGTGCAGTATTTTACATGACATTCATCATGTGAACTGTAGCAGTCTACATGAGGATGCTGTGGCTCTGGCAGTGAAGGAGCTGAGAAAGGGATCCACACCTTCACTTTGTGCAGCAGAGTAGACAGAAAGGACAACATTCTATACTTCTGTGACCGCATCTATGTCCCTAACAATCCCCAGCTTCGACTACAACTCATCTCTCAGCACCATGACTCACCCATTGCTGGCCACCCCAGGCATTGGAAGACATTGGAGCTCATATCATAGAATTATTGGTGGCCCCAGATGTCCTAACTCATTGGTCAGTACTGTTGCACCTGTGATCTCTGCTTATGCACCAAGACTCTACGATGCAAGCCCATGGGTGAGTTATACTTCCTCCCAGTTCCAGAGAATCATTGGGATGTCATCAGTGTGGATTTTGTGATGGAACTACTGGAGTCCAATGGGTTTGATGCAGTGATGTGCACAGTCAACTCTACTGAAAACAAGCTCATTTCATCCCTACTCATATGACTGTCACTGTGCTTGGAGTGGCTCAACTCTATCTGCACCATGTGTGGAAGCTTCATAAATTGCCAGGCACACTCCTCTGCAATCAAGGCCCACAATTTGTTGCAGAGTTCATCTAAGGGCTGTACTGCCTACTGGGGATCAAACTCCTCACCTTGACTGCCTACTGCCCACAGACAGATGGACAGACAGTGATAATACTCAATCTGGAAACCAAACTAAAACCTGCTAAAAAGGTCTAAGAAGTGTTACACAGGCTAGAGGAAGGGTGCGAGGTGGTACTAAAAATCACCACTGTTACCCAAGGATTGTAGAGAGAGGTATGAAGTAGTGAGAAAGGTTGTAAATGGTTTTAGGAGCATACAAAGGTTTTTGAAGGGCTACAAATGAGGTTTGAGGATGTTTGAAGAAGTTCAAGAATGCTAAAAGACATTCAAGGATGTTAGAGGGGTTTGTAAGAAAGGTGGATAGTTCCGAGGGATATCGAGGAATGAATATAGAGAATTGGGGAGGTTTTCAAGAGATGACAGATGATAGGCAATAGTTTCAAGAGGCTAGTACGAGAGTTCAAAGAAGTTTTGCAATGATTCGCAGAACTTGGAATTATGACACAAAGCTTGGACTCAAGACAATGGCTCTTAAATCAGATGATGAATGGGAGAGGATGACTTCTTCTCTCTTCTTCTGAGTAACTAGTACAAGTCTATATACATTTTGAAGGGATGGTACTTAAAAGGAAATAAAGCATGTGGGGAACATGAGGCAATATGAGGCAGTATACACAGCAATAAAGAACTTTGCAGATCATAAAACAAAGGAGAAATGATGATAAGTGAAACATACAGAGTCACAATGTATTAAAAGTACTTCTCCCATTGTTCCAATATGTATATCATTGAAACACCGGATCGCCACAACAGCATCCTAAAAGTCCTTTGTCATATCTCCTCATGTCCAGTAGTGCTCGATATGCAACACACTAACCCATGCCAGGTGTGCTGCATGTACTGGAAGGGTGATGGAATAGGCATATGGCAGCTGACATTATTTGAAGTGCTGCAAAGTCATTCATACTCATTTGAAGTGTTGCAAAATCATTTCAGAGTGGTTTCAGGAGGTTCATAAGGGTTCGTAAGGGTTGGGAGCATGTGTTGTGATGTGTCAATGCATTTGGAAGTCTCCCCAGACCTTAGAGCTTAAAGTGGACCTATCAACAGACCATGTCAACCAAGAACTGGAGCAGTATATCCACATCTTCATCAATGAGTGACAGGACGACTGGGAAGACCTCCTCCCCATGGCCAAGTTTAAGTACAACAATCACGTCCACTCCTCCACCAAACAAACTCCATTCCTCCTTGACAGGACAACACCCACACATGGGTTTCAAGCCTCAGCAAGCACCCTCGCACTTGGAGATGGTGAATGAGTTCACAGAGCAGATGAAGGACACTTTGGAGGAGGCAAAGTCAGCTTTGGCTAAGGCAAAGAATGACATGGCATGCTTCTACAACCAGTGTCACTCACCCACACCCACATATAAGGTTGGTGATCATGTTTACCTTGACTCTAGTGACATTTCCACCACACACCCATCCAAGAAACTCACCCACCATTTTCTTGGACCATTCCTCATCACTAGATGTGTTGGGTTGCATGCCTACTGCCTATGGCTACCACAGTCAATGTCCAGACTCCACCCCATCTTCCATGTTGTAAAATTGCTGCCTGCTCCCACAGATCCATTTCCTGGATGCATGGCACAACCTTCTTCACTGCCTACAGTTATTGAAGGTGAACCTCAGTACGAGGTCGAGTCCATCTAGGCAGTGGCACAGGTTTGGTAACCCGTAGGGGTTACGGGTATGGGTAGTGACAGGTACGGGTATGGGTCACCATTCTGGGACCCGTGACCCGCACAAACCCGTGCACTAGGAGATCAAAGTTAAGGTACACTACATTGCCCAACTCCGCAACTGTACAGTGGCGGAGTTTCGAGCATAACTACATGAACATGACAAAAAAAGAAATAGGGACCCAGCATCATGCCTGCTTCGCACAAATCTGATGGATCCATAAAACGCTCAACAAAAGTCGTCGAAACCCTAAAGCAGAAAGCATCAAAAGTTGTCAAGGCTCTATTGCCAAAAAAGAAGAGAAAAGGACTTACTGGGGATACCATATCATTATCCGACACCGGCAGTAACAAGAGTGATGAACCATCCATCATCGATAGCAGTACTGGTCAAACAGACGCAGAGGTGGAAGAGGCAGAAGAGGCCGCAGATGTTGAGCTTGGTATGTCGCCATTCAGTCCCTGTGACAAAAAAAAGAGATGCTCATTACGATGCTCAGAACGTTTGAAAAAGGACTGGAATGCACCAATTTACTCCTTCTTCCACCCAGTACCAATTATTGATTATGATAAAGGACATCGCTTCCATGTCTTTGCCTGTGCCGCCAAAGGTTGCCAGAAGAGGATACATCGTTATTTGGACAAGGCCAATGCAAAATCGACCAGCAATTTACGAAAGCATGCCAAGCAATGTTGGGGGGCAGAAACAATCGAAGCCGCTGACAAAATGAAGGATGCTTCCGAGGCTCATCACTCTGGAATAACATCAGGACACCCAAATGGATCAATCACCACATTGTTTGAAAGGGCTGGAAAAGGCAAGGTCACCTTCTCGCACCGGCAACACACAAAGATGGAGACAAAGTTTGTTCATCCATCACAGTGTCGAGAAAGATCCCTCCCTGACTTGCTGTCTTAGAGCTGAAATTGTCCACTGGGTTTCTGAAAGTGCTCGACCCTTCAAGATTGTAAAGGATCGTGGTTTTCAATCCTTGATGAAGACAGGACAGCCAGAATATTATGTACCTTTGCCTTCGACAGTATCCCGTGATGTTCGAATGGTTTTTGCGCACACGCGGCGGAGGATTGTGAACATGTTGCAGGTAAGTGGACATTTCTTTGGGCCCCACTTTGAACGACACTGAGGGGATACAGACATATGATGGCGAACTGAACTTTGCAACCGACGTGTGGACATCCCCAAACCACAAGGCATTTGTAGCGCTTACAGTTCACCTTGAGTGAAATGGTACACTGCTATGCCTTGTATTAGATATTGTTGAAGTTGCACAAGTATGGACCTACCATGGTTAGAAGTTGCTGTTCACTGATGAGCCCCATTCCGTAGTCTCACTCTGGACTTAACTTGGCAACAGCATTCGCAAAGATCCTACAGGAATTTGGAATAGCAGACAAGGTGAGGATCAAACCAAAACTGAGGAAGAAATGCCTCACCTCCAACAGATTCTGAGTATTACATGCGATAACGCATCGTGTAATAATGTCATGATAGCCGAGCTTGCGAAAATTCTTCCCTCCTTCTCCGAGGTTGGCCACACATGGTGCTTCCTGCACATTGTCAATCTCGTGGCAAAATCTATAATAAAACAGTTCGACGTACAGAAAACGCGAGAAGATCAACACCTGGATAATGCAGAACAAGAACTTCGGGGCGACGTGGCTGAGCGAGAATTGCAGGACCTGGCCAGGGATGTGGACCTCGAAGAACGACAATCTATAGATGCTATGGCACAATGTCAGATCAACGGTGAGACAGGTGACACGGACATGAAAATGGAGACAGACGATGACGTAGAAGGATGGATCGATGAGATGATGTTGCTTTCCCCCGCCAAGCGTGAGCAAGTCGAGGGAGATATTCGCCCAGTCAAACTCGTTCTGGTAAAGGTGAGATACCAATTGTGCAGGGAGGATGTTACTTACAGGAATTGGAAGCTTCGGAAAATTGCTTTCAAAGTCATCAACTCATCAACAATTGTCTTGCCTGCTTGGCGAAAACTGCTCCAGGAACTCAAAGCATCAGATAGGATCATGCCTCGCGATGTGACAACACGCTGGAACTCAACCTATGATATGTTGAAGTTCGCGCTCGAGTACCACAAGGCAATCGACATCCTGACGGCAGACAGGCAGAACGAGCTCCGAAACTATGAGTTGAGCGAATGGGAATGGATGATTGCGGCGCAGTTGAGTGATGTCCTCAAGGTAAGTGATGTAAGCGATCTGCGGATCGCTGACTCATCATCAATGTGATGCTGTCTGCACAGGTCTTGAAAGACGCGACATTGTTCTTCTCTCGCTCAACGCCCAACCTCGCTACTGTTATTCTGGCCATGGATTTCATCAATGACAAGCTTACTGCACACGCACACGATCGGAGCCTCTCCCCAGCCATCAAGGCCTCTCTGGAACTTGGAAAGAAGACTCTGAACCGATACTACTCGCTCACAGATTCATCTGAGGTGTACCGTGTCGCTATGGGTCTGTAACTCAAGTTTCCTCTAACAAACCTTTCCTAATTCCATCCGAAATCAGTTCTGCACCCTCGTCATAAACTCTCATACTTTAGAACAGCCGGCTGAGAAGAAGAATGGATTGAAACAGCAAAAGAAATGGTACATGATGTGTTTGAGCGATCTTACAAACAGGAAGAGGCTTGTGTGGAAGAAAGACCGACTCTGGCGACATCAAATGCGGCATCGAAGGTGCATGCTCCTTGTTCTCCCAAGAACTAAGCTAACGTCTGTGGGCAGGCGTCGTCAAAGCCGAAAAACATGTTCGACAACCTTCTGTCACTCAGCGCCCCCACGCAGAAGGAATTGTGGGACGAGCTTGACCAGTACCTCAGCACTGACCCAGAAATGGTAGAGGGAGTCCTTATGTGGTGGCACGAGCACCGGGGAATGTACCCATGCCTCTCGCATATGGCATTGGATTACTTGACAATCCCCAGTGGGCCGTCGTTTTCTTTTGATACATGATCGTCAACTCAACTATCTATTTCAGCTACATCTGTCGACGTCGAGCGTATCTTCAGCTGCGGCTGCCTCGTTTTATCCCATGTCCATAGCCAGCTCTCATCGCAGTCCACCCGGGCACTTCTGTGCTTAGGCTCGTGGAGTCTGCTGGGTCTGGTCAAGGACAGTGATGTTTTGGCAGTTACAGTCCTCCAGGAGGTTGAAGGGGATGATGAGCCTGAGCTCAAGGATGGCTGGGACAGTATATTAGTTTAATATATTCTTAATGCATACTTTTCAACTCGACCCGTCTATGTGAACCTGTACCCACACGACCCGTAGCTCATGACCCGTGGGTTATGGGTACGGGTAGCCATGGGTACGGGTAACCCAAAAACTACCTGCGGGTTACCCATGCCACTGCCTAAGTCCATCCTAGACAGCTGCTTACATCGAGGTAAACTTGAATACCTGGTGCACTGGAAGGGTTATGGGTATGAAGAGAATTCTTGGGTCACAGAGTCCCATGTGAATGCCCCACGCTTGATCAAGGAGTTCCACTGGCGACATTCCTCTGCACCTCAATGCATCCAGGCATCTGACTTTGGCCAGATATGATTTCAAATGCATTGGGGTGATGCATCATAGAAGGGGGGTGATGTAAGGGGAAGGGAAGGCATCCCAGCCATCTGGACAATTTCTGTGTTTATCCCATATCTTATTTATATTTTATTTCACCCTATTCTGTAATCGAAATATTGTCGATTTGCATTTATTATCATCAATACAATGGATGAAAATTGTGTGAAATCTATCTCAATTGACAGGACATATGGTATATTCAACAGTTTTGTTGTCATCAATTTTCAAAAACTCAAAGTAACTAAATAGATGAAGATCTTAGGTAAATGACAGACTTCCTACTGGGAATGAATTCCCAGTGTTTTGACCTTCACTCTCATCTGGTCTTGGAAATGGGCCTTTCTTTGAGGAAAGATTGGTCTTAAGATTAGAGAGATGCAGCTGTAGTCTTTGGACCCATGTTTGGGGACTTTTGGGAAGGAATGATTTTTTTCGTTCATTTCTCAATGTTGGCTGGAGCATCACGTGTATCTTACATAACTTCCACGTGACCGGCCAAATGCCTCGAAAGAAAAAGTCAAATTGCAGGAATCGTGTCAAAACCTCGTTGGGAGGTGATTACAAAAGTAAAGTTTTTTTGCACAAAATGCTCATCAGCAACACCAATATATAAAATTTTGACATTCTCTTTCTGGAGAGTTCTTCATTAACCTCTTAAGCACAGTTCCCTTAGGAGGATAAAATCATGAAAAGTTGCCACTTGATGCTGCTGATATGGGCACAAAAGCTGTCACAACTGCTTACCTAAGGTAAACGGTTCCTAAGCGTCTGAATGCGATGCGACGGGTAACGATATGTCACGTGAAGTAGAGTGAAGTTCAACTTATATATAGTCTAAGATGTGTATGCGAGATGCGCCCAACTTTGTACTTCCCCATCTACAGCTCTGCGAATTGCACATTTATTTCCACACGCAATAGAGAAAGCAGCGGGGCCTTGCCTAAACTTGCGTTAAGTCCCAAGTCTTATTTTAGGTTATCGAGCGGAAGGCATGTGATTTTGCTATACCCGGGCACGGGACCGGGTTAAGAATCCCTTGTTATAAACCAAACTCGAAGGATAAGCCCAGGTTTCACGCCTGTCATGCAAACTTTCATGCAATCAGCTTCGACATCCTCCGCCAAATCTCGTCTCCTACAGAAGAATGACAATGACGTCGTTATTGTCTGCGCAATTCGAACCGCAATCACCAAGGTTCAATTCGCAAACACTTCCTATCCAAGTCGTTCTGACTTAGTCTTCATTCTAGGCCAAGAAAGGAGGGTTCAGAGAGACACACCCTGAACTGATGCTCTCACATGCCCTACGAGCAGCTTACACCCAGCCTGGCCTTGACCCTGCCCTCATTGAGGACGTTGCTGTGGGTACTGTTCTTCAAGCTGGCGGTGGCGCTGGTACATCTCGTATGGCTGCACTGCACGCAGGCATCCCATATACAGCGAGTGTAAACACCGTTAATCGCCAATGCTCTTCTGGATTGAGCGGCGTAAACCAAATTGCGAACCAGATTATCTCAGGGCAAATCGATATTGGTATTGGTGCGTATGTAAAATATATTTTTTCAAGTGCATCTGCTGATGAAGATGCAGGTGCCGGTGTGGAATCCATGACGATGGGCTATGGTCCCGGGGGAATGGCGGTTTCCTATGCTGATGAAGTCATCTCACATCCCATCGCCGAGGAATGCCTTCTTCCCATGGGTATCACCTCTGAGAACGTCGCTGCTGATTTTGGCGTCTCCCGTAAGGCCCAGGATGCCTTTGCCGCACGTTCCTTCCAGAAGGCCGCTGCCGCACAGAAAGCAGGCAAGTTCAACGGCGAGATCCTCCCCGTCAAAGCCAAGGTCACTGTGAAGGCCAAGGACGGAAGCGAGACGCAGCAGGAGGTTCTCGTGAATTCAGACGATGGTATTAGAGACGGTGTGACAGCTGAGTCCTTGTCCAAGCTGAAGCCCGCATTCGTCAAAGACGGGTGCACACATGCCGGTAAGCTTTCCTTTGTACACACATCCGCACCTACTCCCACACGCACTAACACCGACCTTCCTTTTCTCAGGTAACGCTTCTCAAGTATCCGACGGTGCCGCCGCCGTCCTCCTCGCCCGCCGCTCTGTCGCCCGGCGTCTCAACCTGCCCATCGTGGGCAAGTACGTCGCTGCTGCCACTGTCGGTGTGCCTCCCCGAATCATGGGTGTCGGCCCTGCATACGCCATCCCCCGCGTTCTCCAGAAGGCAGGGATCTCCAAGGACGACGTTGACTTTTTCGAGATCAATGAGGCGTTTGCTAGCCAGGCGCTCTATTGTGTTGAGACGCTTGGATTGGATGAGAAGAAGGTGAATATACATGGGGGTGCGATCGCTATCGGGCATCCGTTGGGCGCCAGTGAGTATTTTTCTTTCTCTCAATTGGGGTGAGTTGTTGATCTTTGTGTAGCTGGTGCTAGACAGGTTGCTACGGGTTTGAATATTGCAAAGCAGTATGGAGGAAAGGTGTTCATTACGAGTATGTGTGTCGGCAGCGGTATGGGCATGGCCGCTGTGTTCGTTAGCGAGCAGTAGACGGTGATGGGAGGTGTTATGACCTGCGCTGGAGACTCGGATTGCGAGGTATGTTTATTCTTCTGTGTACATGTACATCTACATTCTGGTCTGTCGATCAATGATGATGAAGTCGTGGTAGATGCGATTCAATTAATGTTACACTTTGTGGCATGAAAAACGTCGGGGAAAAGATCCACGAACTTGTAAGATATGCAGACCAAAGTAAAGGCAGTTATGGAGCGGGTCATCAAGTGGCCACCAACTTTGGACAGTGGCCAAATTGGATCTGGAATTTTTTTTGACTTTACATACTGGCTTTCGCCCGGATTCTAGCAGTATTTAATAGTAGAAATGCTCTGAAATTTTCATTTGTACTCCTTCTCCAAACCATCTCCCATTGAAGCAATAGCCGTCGAGCCATCCTCTGACATCCCAGAACAGCCCAACCCTGACCACGAGGACGAAGACGAAGACTTGGGTCTGAGATGCCTTGATAGTCTAAAGCTATTGTGAAGAGCTGATGATGAGGAAGAATCCACGGAAGAAGAAGACGCAAAGAATGGAGAGGATGGATTTGATGAATGGAATGGCCAACAAGAGTTCAGAGAGGAAAGCCTGTATATAAAGCTGATAACTCTTGCCATTGATAGTGGGGATGATCCAAGAGATGAGGACTGGGTTCCTGAGGGTCTGAGGAGGAGGAAAGGAATCAAAAAAGGTCACCTTCATTGCAAGGTGTAAGTGAACTAAACTTACTCGTACCACAGCATGACAATCTCAATATGTGAGAGGCCCAGACATGGGAAGCAAATCCACGTGTACCCAACATCGTTATCGTGAACTCTTGGTGGACCAGACAGCACTCGAGGAGTTCGGCTTTACTTCAAGCGCAACACCCCATCCCCAGCCTGATCAAGAAATTTTAATTCCAATCCCAGTGCGGCCCATCACACCAACACCTGCCCTTCCTATCAAAGTGGAGGAGTATACAACCCCTTTGAGTTCCAATAACTGGCAGGCGATGCCAGGGTGCATCTGCAAGGAACTATTGACGCCGCCACCCTTTTGTTTCAAAAGTTCGAGTCCTCCAACGCCGATTGCAGGAGATAACGATGCCACCTCAGCTCTTCTTTGATGGTGACCATCCATCACTCATTCGCATTCGAGAGGAATCAGTCACTTCCTTTCAACTCCTCTTCAATGTTCCATCAGAGAATGCTCAAAAGCGGCCTTGCAGCACAGATGATGACGAGGGAAATGGGGAAGACATGGATATGGTGGGTGATGAAGAAGAGCCATGGGAGGCTGAGGTGCATGAGACGTTGACAACACAAGTGGAGATTCACGGCTGGAAGGAGCTGCGTGATCAGATCAAGAAAGATCTGAAAACAAAGCACTCAACGTTGCCATTATCTCAAATCAATCAGCTCATGATCCTTCAAAACTTTGCAACACTGCGATTGAGGGGACATGGATGGATGTCAGCCAGTTATAAGATTGCACAGCAATGGCATGAGAAAGATGATGGATCGAGCACTCATTTTGCACGTCACATCCGAGCCCTTGCACGGCATTACCAGATTTTTGAACATCTTCCAGTTGAACATCATGGAGGGAGAAAGAATGTGAAATCCCTGCTGAAAGATGAAACAGTAAAGGCAGCTGCTCGAATGTGGCTCACTGAACAGTGTGTGGGCTCCATCACCCCTCAGAACTTCGCCCATGGCCTCAATACTCAAATCCTGCCATCCTTGAACATTTCCCTGACAAAGCCACTATGTGAAAGAACAGCACATCTATGGCTTCTTCAGTTAGGCTGGAGCTGGATGGTCTTGTGCAAAGGAGTGTATATGGATGGTCATGAACGCAAGGATGTTGTGAAGTATAGAGAAACTGTTTTTTTGCCGAAAATGAAAGAGTTTGAGCAATGGATGGCATGATATGAGGGACCGGGATTGATGTGAATTGAGCCACACTTACTCCCAGGTGAAAAGAAGCTAATTGCAGAGTTTCATGATGAAAGCTGCTGTCAGGCAAATGAATTCAAGAGTTCAGCATGGTGAGTACATCAATGCGATGTGCAACAACCACTGACATTGTTTCTAAGGCTACAAGAAGGCGAGCAAATTCTACAGAAGAAAGGGCGTGGTCGATTAATTCATGTCTCAGATTTTATTGAAGAGGGAAATGGTCGACTAATTTGTCGAAATCCAGATGGCAGCATCTCCCAAGACACATGGAAAGTCATCTACCCAGGTGCTAAAAGCGATCCTTACTGGGACTGCAGCCAACTGATTGAACAGGTGGAGACAGCGGCTATTCCCATTTTCGAGGCAGCACATCCTGGGTGTTAGGCTTTATTCATCTTCGATCAGTCTTCTGCTCATGCTGCACTTCCCGAAGATGCACTCAAAGCATTCGAGATGAACAAAAGTAATGGTGGGAAGCAGCGTCATCAAAAAGACACTGTGATTCCCAGAACTAACCCGACTGCTGAGCATCGCAGTAAAGTTCAGAAAATGACTATGGATAATGGTGATATGGCTCCCTATCACCCTGCACACATACTATGGCATTTTTTGCAATTGTGCGCACCTCCTAGATGGCTTCTGCACACTTTGCGCAGCATGCTTTTGCACACCTTCATGTGCTCTCATGCACCTTTTGCATTTCTACTGTGCTCTTGGTTCCCCTTAGCTGCCTGCTGTCGTGCGCCCTAAATGTGCCCCGTTGTGCTTCAAACCGCCTCTGCACGCACCCCCCCACACTCCTTACCTGCCTTTCACATTTATTGCGTGCTCAATGTGCCTTTGTGCGCTCCTTTTACACTTTACCTGCAACTCACATTCTCTACTGTGCACTCATTGCACAATCCCTATTGCACACACAACAATCCACCACACCAGTTGCGCTGTGCATCGCGGCTTCCATCTTACTGGCGCATTTACTTGAGGCACACTGCAATTCCAACGTGATCAACCTGTGCTGGTTACCAGATAAGGCGATGCTGATTGGAAATGTGGAAGAATTATAAGGAGATGCTGTGAAAGGCCAAATACCACCAAAGTGCCAGGATTACATGAAAGCGCCCAAGTGCACACAGTCCAATGCAAATGATGTGTTTTGTTGGTACTCAGTGCAGAGTCTCAACGGAAGGGGTGAACACTTAACCTACTACCACAGGCGTGCTCAGGATGAGGGGGGAGTTCACTTAGAGGGCCTCGGATTGTCCTTCAGGGCACAGAGACTATGGAGAGCTGGTACGGCAGTTTTCAATGTGCACACTAGTTGTGTGTGCTAAAAGGAAGATATGTGCAATAGCGGAAAAGTGCACAATAGGGGCAAAAACATGCAGTGTGGAAAAATGCGCAACAGGAGCGCAAAAGTGCGCAATGACAAGGAAGATGGAAGTAGGAGGTGCAGTGGGACGAAGATGGCACTGGGATGTGCTGTGAATGTGCAGGTTGGGGATGCAAATGGGATGAAAGTGCAAGGGGCAGAAAAAGGCGCAAATGGTGCACAAAATGTGGCTATGCAAATAGTGTGCAAACGTGGCTATATGAAGGGCGCACTGCAAGAGTGCACGAATGAGGACAAAGGACGCAATGCAGGGATAAAATGCAACAATATGATGAGGGGATGCAAATGATATGCAACCACAGCTATACGAAGGGCGCACTACAAAGTGCATGGACTGGACGCTGGTGCACAGACTATGTGTGATGCTGACTGAACTATGAACTATGAGGGGGGGAAAGATCCTCTGGATTCTCTATTTGTCCACCTACTATGTACAAATGGCTTATGTGATAAAAATGGTAAAATAAAGTGTAAAAATAGAAAGCACCATGCGCTACCCACAAGCACACCCATTCACCCATCTAAACACGACTGCACTATGCCGCTACCTCAGCCAATTAGATTTGCGCACCATTAGCCCAATACCCAACTATCCTGGTGCGATGTACTATTTTTGGTGCACTCTAGGTCTCATGCACTCTTCCCAATTAATCTGCTTTGGTGTTATGTGTCGCGTGCTGCACCTTAGTAATAATGACATGATCAACCTGTGCCGGTTACCAGATAAGGCGATGCTGATTGGAAATGTGGAAGAACTATAAGGAGATGGAAATGATGTATTCAGTTGGTACTCAGTGCAGAGTCTCAACGGAAGGGGTGAACACTTAACCTACTACTGCAGGCATGCTCAGGGTGAAGGGGGAGTTCGCTTAGAGGGCCTTGGATCATCCTTCAGGGCGCAGAAATTATGGAGAGGCTAGTATGGCAGTTTTCAGTATGTGCACTAGTTGTGTATGCTAAAGGGGAGATATGCACAGTAGTGGGAAAGTGCACAATGCAAATGGGCAAAAATGCACAGTGTGGAAAAATATGCAATGGGAGCGCAAAGGTGCGCAATGATGAGGGTGATGAAAGTGGAAGGTGTAGTGGGATAAAGGCAACACTGGGATGTGCTGTGAAGGTAGTGTGCAGGTTGGGGATGCAAATGGGATGAAAGTGCAAGGAGTGGAAAAAGGCGCAAATGATGCACAAAATGCAACTATGCAAATAGTGCACAAATGTGGCTATATGAAGGGCGCACTGCAAGAGTGCACAAATGAGGATGAAGGATGCAACGCAGGAACGAAATGCAACAATATGATGAGGGGATGCAAACAATACACAAATGTGGCTAAATGAAGGGCACACTACAAAGGCGCATGGACTGGATGCTGGTGCACAGACTATGTGTGACGCTGACTGAACTATGAACTATGAGGGGGGGAAAGATCCTCTGGATTCTCTACTGTCCACCTACTATGTACAAATGGCTTATGTGATAAAAACAGTAAAATAAAGTGTAAAAATAGAAAGTGCCATGTGCTACCCACAAGCACACCTATTCACCCATCTAAACATGACTGCACTATGCTGCTGCCTCAGCCAATAAGATTTGCACACCATTAGCCCAATACCCAACTGTCCTGGTGTGATGCACTATTTTTGGTGTGCTCTAGGTCTCGTGCACTCTTCCCAATTAATCCACTTTGGTGTTATGTGTCGCATGTTGTGCCTTAGTAATAATGATGTGATTGACCTATGCCAGTTACCAGATAAAGCGATGCCAATTGGAAATGTGGAAGAACTATAAGGAGATGCTGTGAAAGGCCAAATACTGCCAAAGTGCCAGGATTACATGAAAGCACCCATGTGCACACAGTCCAATGCCAAATAGGCACAAAGCGCCCCAGTTATGTAAGAATGCACAGTTTGCTCATGTTGGAATCACAGTGCGCCTCAAGTAAATGCACCAGTAAGATGGAAGCTGTGATGCACAGCACAACTGATGTGGGGGATTGTTGTGTGTGTGATAGGGATTGTGCAATGAGTGCGCAGTAGAGAATGTGAGTTGCAGGTAAAGCATAAAAGGAGCATGCAAAGGTGCATTGAGCATGCAATAAATGTGAAAGGCAGATAAGGAGTGTGGGGGGGGCGCGCAGAGATGGTTTGAAGTGCAATGGGGCGCATTTAGGGTGCACAACAGCAGGCAGCTATGGAGAACCAAAAGCACAGTAGAAATGTAAAAGGCGCACAAAAGTGCACCTAAGCAGTCAAAGGCATGTGAAAGTGCATGGAAGTGCACAAAGGCGCATAAAAGCACACTGCACAAAGTGTGCAGAAGCCATCTACGAGGTGTGCACAATTGCAAAAAATGCTGTAGTATGCATGCAGGATGATAGGGAGCTGTATCATCTCCTACCAACTAAAGTACTGACTGTCCTCAGGCAGCATGTGATTGGTCAGCACAAAATTTTCTTTGCTCACATAAGTGGCCATCCTCTCCTTCTCCATCTCTGACCACCATCTATCCTCTATAACTCTTTCTACAACCCATCTCTACCTGATCCAATGGCCTCAGCATTCACCTTAGCCCTCAGACAAATGATCCTGGCCCTCAGTGAGACCCTTCCTGCTGCTGGGAGTGAGCAGACAACAATGCAAGCTTGGGGTGAAGGGTTTTGTAGTAAACTGGTGTGCTTTTTGTATTTCTATAACCAGCGCAGGTTGCTAAGGGTCGGGGCATGTAGAACATGTATAAAAGCCACGCAGACACTGTTAAAGATGATGCAAAACTTAACACGCTCCTCATGAAGGCATGCAGTGCATTCAGTGGGATCATTGTGGAGGAATGGCTTACTTGGGTGTGGAGCTGATGCCTGATATGCATAAGATGATTAAGGAGAAAGAGCGATCTGAGGAATTTGAGCATAGGGCGCACGAGCTGGTGGGGTGGCTGGAAGCATGCAAGGCATGCCACACGCTCTTGACCACTGAATTGCAAATGCCCAAGGTTAACTTGGAGTGTCTGGAAGGTGAGTTTAGGGCAATTGATGAGATAAGTGATATAGATACTGCTGAAGCGCAGGAGGATGAAAAGGCGCACATCGCACTGGTGCGCTCTCTGCATGCACTTTCTGGAGTGACCGATGCTGAGGTCATAGGTGAAGGAACTGGGGAGTCTTGGGAGAGTGGGGTGATGAGTGAAGGGGAGAGTGAGCAGAGAAATGAGAGCGCTAGTGTGGATAAAGATGCAAGTGCATGCCTGGTGCGCACAATGCGGCAGTGCACATATGTTGAAGTACCACCACTGAGTGGCATTGGCGCCACCTCCGATGCTAATAGTGGACTGGTAAGTTTCTTTGGATATGCTTCAAACTCACTAAACAGTTTCCCTTTCTACTCTAGTGTGATAACTGCCGCTGCATGGGCCAACTGGCTAGGTGTGTCTCTGTCAATGGAAAGTGGTGTGCTTTGTGTGCAAAGGGTAAGAGAAAGTGCAAATGGATGAAGTGCACCCTCGCACAGCTGCGCACAACTTCTAGAGGCAGGAAAGTGGCTACTGGGTGCCCTGGTGTGTCTTTTTATTATCCTCCTTCCATGCTGCGCTAACTATTCCAAAGGTGCATCACAAATTGACAAGGGCAATGAGAGCAATGCGGGGCTCATCAGCCCCTCAAAAGAGCACACATTGAAGCACTGCAAAGTTGAAAATGCGCCCCCTCCCCTGTCGCAAGTGTGCCCAAGGCCACGCCACCTTACCATTCACCAGGCAAGTATGCACATGTAATCCTCATGCCAAACCAGATTGGGAAACACCTCAGGGGACACAGTCTACCAAGGCCAGGATGTTGAGGCACTCGACTTGGTGCAATGCTGCTCAGTGGTCGCAGTCTTGGGTGCCACACATGATTGCCTTAAAGAAGACGTCCAAAGGTTGCTCATCAAGCTAGAAGTCGCCAAGAGCTGGTTGCACAGCACAGAGCAAGTGGAGGCAGATGCAAAGGCAAAACTGGATGTGGCCATGGAGCGCTTGGGGTTTCTGGAGTCCATTGAGTAGCCACTCGCCTGTATAAGTTTTAGATAGTGTGTCAATCCATCTCTCTGTTGTGCCTGTGATATGCATGATGCACTCCGAAGTGGTGCAATGCATGTGCACGCAAATGTGCGCACTTTGTGCCAACCTGCGCACGCACTTCCATGGTGCTGTAAAACAAAATTCGTAAGTTCAAATAATATATGTGAGGGAAAAGAGATAAGATAGGCAATGTTTGAGCAAGAAATGTCAAGTGCACAAAAAATGTGCAAATGCAAAGAAGTGTGGAAAAACTGTCCAACCATCACTTTCCTCCTCCCAACTGAGATATTGACCATGTCCAAACAATAAAAGAGTAAGAGATAAAATGAAGTGCATGCACTTCACGAATAGGAAAAGGTAAAATAAAAAAATGAAAGAAAGCAGAGTGTACATATAAAAAGCTGAAGTATCCATAATGGTGCACATGGAGCACTAGTTGTGTGCCTCATCAGCGCTTTCTTCATCCTCAGTGCTATCTCCTTGCACTTCTTCTTTGTCAACTGCTTCTTTGTCTTCTGTGTCCACTACTATGGACTCTTCCATCTCTCTCAACTGCATTGTGGTGTTATCGAGCGCTATGTCAGGAAGCGCAATGGACTTGCATGCGTGGTACAGCAGTAGGTGGAATGTGGCTACTGGCCTGTCAAATACTGTCCCATTGAGCTCGCAAATGATATATGCACTGCTTTGATTGCGCGACACTATAACTAGAGGACCAAGATAATGCACATGCATTTTGCAGTTAAGGCTCTTTTCGATCGCTATGCTGCACATAAGGACTAAATTGCCACACTGGAAGTCAAAATTGCGGATGGTTTTTGAGTGCACTTTCTCGAAACAGAGTGCCACTTTGTGCCTTTCTGCCTAGACGTGGGAATGGATGTGTGCTAAGTCTTCTGGACACTTTTGTAATGCATGTGCATGCCACACAATCAAGTCTGTAGTGGAGAGTATAGAATCTGGGGGTGAGTCAAGGTATGTCGCTTCAATGATATCGAGAGGGATTAGAGGCTGTGTGCCTGTAACAATGAAGTATGGCAAAATGCCAAGGTGCTTCCGAACTGTGATGCGCTCTGCCCAAAAGACTGAGTACAGCGCACTGAACCATTTTGACTCTACTCTATCTGTGGCTTTCATAAGTGCTTGATTCATGTTGAAATGTGTGCACTCAACAATTCCATTAGTGCGCAAGTTATAGCCAGATATGCAGATGTGATTGATATGGTAGCACTTACTGAAATAGGCTAGCGCTTTAATGAATGGCTTGCCATTATCAGTGACTATCTCATACAATGCACCCCATCTGCAGATGAGGTCTTGGAACATCCGATCACCAAGTGCGCTCGCATTTTCTTTAGGAAGCCTGTGGAATTCTGGCCAAGTCGCAAGCGAGCAACGCCCTTGGACAATATAGTGCTGCCCTGCTGATACTGGTAAGTGCATTGTATCAAGATAAACTTTACTGAAGAGAGGCGCAGGTGTTGCGACAACCAGCAGTATTAGAACCTTCTGTGTTTGCTGGATCTGGCAAATATGACAAGTGCACACGAACCAAACGATGTCGTCCATAATGTATGGCCACCAAAAGCACTTGAGCAATGCAGAGCACATCACGTAAAAGTGCTTGTGTCCAATGTTGTCGTGGATGGTGCGCAATATCGGTAAGCATCTAGACTGCCAAATAACAAGCTGGTGAGTGCCATGCACATTGCACTTCCATAAGCACATCTTGTCTTTGAAAAATGTGCTTGCGTAGCACACAAGCATGCTGTACTTGGAATCTGTGAAGTCGCTAGAGTGCATTAGAGTATCCATCCAAATCCACACCAAATCTAACTTCTCATCCTCTGCATCTGCTGTTGTGCTCCTTGGAACTTAGCTATAGTCATTGTCATAAATAAGTGCACTATTGTGCACATTTTGCATGTTTGCGCTTGGCTCTGGCTGTGTTAGCGCGAGTGCTTGTGCATCAAAGGACTGGGAAATGGGACATATCACATGCATAAAGCCATGTAGCGCATCAATCCAATCCTCAAACTCTTCATCTTCTTCTCCTTCTAAGTCCTCTGGCTGCTTCAGCCGACATGAAAGCCCATCTGGACCATGCACTGCTCCCCTAACATATACAAGCATAAAGTGGAATGTAAGGATTGAGACGATCCACTGGTTAATGCTAGCGGATGGTTGGATATCAGGGTTTTGTAGCATGCCCTTGATATAGCGCATGTCAGTCTCAACAATTAAGTTGTGCACACCTATAATATAAAGGCGCAAACTGCGCAGTGCATGGTAAAGCCCATAGATCTCTAGCTTCAGTTGCAAAAAGCGCGCTTCTCTGTCATTGAGTGTAATCGAGCCGAACCAGTTGTAAATGTGCATTTTTGCATCTGCACTCTTTTGCTGGCAAAGGTAAAAGCCAACTGCTATCTGGGAAGTGTTGACCACAAGGATAATGGGGAGTTCTGAGGAATAATTAATCAGTTGTAGCGCAGGGCACTCTAGTACTGCTTGCTTGATGTCATTTTGCACCGCTATCTGCTCTGGGCCACATTCAAATGGAGCATCTTTGCATGTAAGCCTTGTGAGCACGTTAACGTGGTGCGCATAATTGCGGATATAAATGCACATTAAACTGACTATTCCCAAGAATGCGTGCACTTCTGACAGCGTGTGGCATGCATCCCCATTGCAGATAACATCTACCTTGTCATGTTCGGGTTTTCTACCTTCTGGTATGCAATAATGGCCAAGAATGACGAAGTTCTCAGTGCACAATGTGGATTTTGTCCCAGAGAAAGTGCCGCCACTATATTTCATGCACTGCACAATGCGGTTCACGTTCTGGAAGTGCTCCCACACAAAGCACCTTATGCCAGGGTTCGCAGTGAGCACTTCACACGAGCCATCCAGTAAAATGTAGCGCTTTGAAGGCCCCTTGACTGGGACATCATTGATATAGGGAACGGTGTAATCCAGAATCTCTGGCTGCAGAATATAGCACACATTATCGTGGAAGATTGGTACTGAGTTTGTCCAACCCATTGGCAATGTAACGAGGCACATTGCACCATATGGTATCTGGAATGTTGTAAGGTCATGCAATGATTCTTTGATTAAGCGCTTGTCGTATCCCACATATAGATCAAGGATGGCGCCACATGCGCGACCTGCAAACTGCTCTGTGAGGTGCTCAGGTGTAGGGGTGATGCTGGAGTATTTAATGGTAATGTGATTAAGCGGCTCGAGGCTATGTATGATGCACAGCATTTTTCCATTTTTCTTGAGTGTGCAGAACCAGCGTGATCTATAGGCTGAATTTGAGTGCTCGTAAATACCTGAGTCTATCTTCTTCTGGATAATAGTGCAAACTTCATTGTATATGCCTGGTGGAATGGGGATGTTGCGCTCTATCCAAGGGGTGTGTGGAATAACTGGGATTTCTACTGGGGGAAAGAACGCGGTCTTGAAGCTGCCATGCTCCTCATCGCTCCATGCAAAGGCTTCATTCTGCAAAGACATCAAGTGGTGTAAAACCCTCATCTCCTCTGGTAATAAGAAATCGGGGTGGCACTTTTGGAGCACTTGCATGCGCTCTTTAGTATAGCGCCTGGTCAGGGTAAATGATGGTGGGTTTGGTAAAAGCGCAGGAAGTGCTGCTAGTGGATTGCCTATAATGTTGTGCTCGATGCAGAATTTGTTTGGGATGGGTGCAATAACTGGTTTGACCTTTCTAGCAACCAGTTTATACTTCTTCTTGGTTACTATGCCCTTTTGCAGCACACGCGCCGCTAAATCGATAAAAGTTGCATGTGCATGTGCGCTTTTCGGAAACGCGGCTGGAATAAGCACCACAGGGTCAATCAAATTTAACAGCACCTGCACATGACTGTTGGTACACTGGGATAGGTAGAGTTGAGAGGTAATAGAGGTCAAAGGAATGGAAGCAGAAAATGGAATAAGCGCAAATGCAGAAACATCACAAGATTGGGTATCAGAGTTGAATGTTATGATAGTGGTGGCTTCTCCTTGGTCTGTGATCAACTCCTCAAAGTCTGGCGAAAATTTCTTTGTGGGTTATGCTGAATAGCAAAGTGCAGTGTTGCTGGAGCTGGTAAGAAGTGGCGTGGCTTTCCTCTAGGCTTTGTTGGAATGGTGGAGATGGTGCCTGTGTTCGGATTGCAGATAGTAATCATTTGCACTTCATCCGCAAAATTGCGCACAATGGAGTGCGTTAACACATCGAAGGGGTGCCCTAATAGAATATCATAAGCAGGTGAACAGATGACGTGAACTTGCACATAGACAATGATATCTCCAATGCATGTGGAAACACTGTGCGCAAGCCCAAGTGACTCATCTACCTCTCCATTGGCCAATTGCATGTATAAGCGAATGCGTGGGTTGTACTGAAGCCCAAGACGATGGCAGACTGCTTCTGACATTGCGATAATTTGTGAACCCAAATCTAAGATAGCTTTGAAGTATTCTTGGTTGTCAATCAATAAATCAATGGAATGAAGTGCATGCGACTCTTTTGCAACCTTCAAAATGTCCAAGTTTTCAATTTCTCCTGGCTGGAGATGGGTGAGATACTGTTCAAATAAATCCTGCAAAACAATAGGAAGTGGTGCTGCAATTGCCACGCTAACTGGAGGTGTCACATTAAGTGCTTTATTTTCCACAAAAGGCACATGCACTTCACAGTGTGCAAATGGCATAATGCTCGCAAGGTTGGTAGCTACCACTTCTGCACTGGTAGCTGCAATGCGCTTTGGGGTAACTTGTTCTCTATGGTGCTGTCTGAGATCAGGCGAAAGGGATAGGAGCTCTTCATGTGAAGCCATAATGGAGGGCACCTTCATGGCATGCACATATACATCATCGACAATCTGCGGGTTCTGGATGGGAACGACAGTGTGGTATAATGGCTCTTTGCCTTTGGAAGTGTTAGCTGGTACGTCTGGTTTATCTGCTGCTGCAGGCACAAAACACGCTTCAGAAATGTTGGAATAGGGATGTATGGGCATCTTGTTGGGTGCTTCAGTTGCGCTCACAGCGGGTTGCAAAGCTGGGGACTCGATACTGTCAGCAGGTGCAATGTCTGTGGTTGTAGAATGCGTGCTCTCTTGATTGGATGTATTGCATGGTGCACACTGCAGAATTTCAATGCCATCGAAGACTTGCCTCTTCCAAAGCGCCATCAACTCCCGCTCGAGCGCATCGATGTGCTCTTCCTTCATTAGTTGCACATTTGGTGCACTTTGCATATAATCTGCTGCAGGCACTGAAGCAGCAACATATGTTGACTGTAAAGGTGCTGCTGGAGCTGGACAAGGCACTATATTGTTGATGAGCTGCGAATTGGTATTAGATGAAAGTCGACCAGTGGCTATCTGCCCTGGGTTGCGCTTATGCCATTCCTTGATGCGCTCACCCAAGAAGTTGCCTGGAATAGAATGCGCCATGAATGCACCACCTAGGAGTATGATGCATCCTTCCACATTTCGCCTACACTTTCCTTCACTAATAAGGTGCTCAATTGAAGCACACTCAGGGATATAATACCCTGTCTGACTGCAACCATTGCACTTGTCATTGTTTGAGTGAGGTGCGCCATTTCTGCCATCTCTGCATGATGCGCTCAATGCAGTAACTATTGTCTGTGTCATGCGTTCAAATAAGACTGAGATGTCTTCTGCTTTGACTGTGGGCATGCTAGGTTGTGGCTGGGAAATGGGTGCGCTGGATGCTGAGTAGGGTGCATACATATTGGGGTTTTGTGCTGTGAGCCCAGTAAGTGGCTGGAAATAGTGCACTGGGCCTTCAAAGATAAAGTCGATTGCATCACATATTGTGTCTAATGAGTATGGCACATTTGCAGGCTGATTTGGTACCACAATTGCAAGGCAGCTCAAAATGTGCTCTAGCTGGTCTGGTTGAAACACCCTAGCAAACATGTGGCTTTGGTTGTAGCGTGCCAATATGCCTTGCACAACTAAGTATTCGCTAATGTTGAAAAATGCGTGATAATAGCGTGCAATTTCTTCTGCAGTTACAAGGCCAACACATGCGGACTCACCAATAAGCTTGTCCAGGTCACTAATACTCCATTTACTACCATCCCTAGATCTGGGATAAAGTTTTAGGACAGCGTCTTTGAATGCGCCATAGTTGTGCATCGCACTATACTCCAGTAGCAGTTTCCAAGTGTCTGCAGTGTCGCTGTCCAAATAGCGCACAGTGTGGAACTTTTTATCTGTCTCATCAGTGACGTTACAATTGTGGAGGAGTTGCACAAGCTCCTCAAAGTACTTCTGGAGTTCGCATGGTTTTGCGGGGTCGAAATGCAGTGCATTTTGGTTAGATGCAGATGGCATATGCATGGTAGCCATAGTAGGTGGAATAAGGTGTGTAGAGTTAAGATCTGGTAAAAGCGCAGCAAAATGCAAAGGGTGGAGAAGAATGCGGTAATGCGGATGGAGTTAAGGTAGGTAGGGATGATTCAGATGAAGATGGAGGTAAAGACAGCATGGACGAGTGATGTGTGTTGTTTAGGAAGAGTGATTCAAATACTGGTATTTCCCCAAGCTAGAGCGCAGTTGCTAACAGCTCGGAATGGAGAGTGTGAAGGTGGTTAATGTTGGGATGAAGGGCGAGCTGATGGAGGTCTAAAATATGGTCTGATAAACAGAAACCCCTCATGGTGGGCTCCAGAAATGGTGTGTTCTGTTGGTACTCGGTGCAGAGTCTCAACGGAAGGGGTGAACACTTAACCTACTACTGCAGGCATGCTCAGGATGAGGGGGGAGTTTGCTTAGAGGGCCTCGGATCATCCTTCGGGGTGCAGAGACTATGGAGAGGCTGGTATGGCAGTTTTCAATGTGTGCACTAGTTGTGTGCGCTAAAAGGAAGATATGCACAATAGTGGAAAAGTGCACAATGCAACGGGGCAAAAACATGCAGTGCAGAAAAATGCGCAACAGGAGTGCAAAAGTGTGCAATGACGAGGAAGATGGAAGTGGGAGGTGCAGTGGGACAAAGATGGCACTGGGATGTGCTGTGAGGGAGGTGCACAGATTAAAGGTGCAAATGGGACAAGGGCACAATGAGCAGAAAAAGATGCAAACAGTGCGCAAAACATGGCTATACAAAAAAAGGCGCAAACATGGCTATATGAAGGGTGCACTGCAAGAGTGCACAAACAAGAATGAAGAACACAATGCAGGGACAAAATGTGGCAATATGACGAGGGAATGCAAATGATATGCAAATGTGGCTATATGAGGGGTGCACTACAAAGGTGCATGGACTGGACACTGGTGCACAGACTATGTGTGATGCTGACTGAGCTATGAACTATGAGGGGGGGAAAGATCCTCTGGATTCTCTATCTGTCCGCCTACTATGTACAAATGGCTTATGTGATAAAAATGGTAAAATAAAGTGTAAAAATAGAAAGCGCCATGCGCTACCCACAAGCACACCCATTTGCCCATCTAAACCTGACTGCACTATGCCGCTGCCTCAGCCAATAAGATTTGTGCACCATTAGCCCAATACCCAACTGTCCCGATGTGATGCACTATTTTTGGTGTGCTCTAGGTGTCATGCACTCTTCCCAATTAATCTGCTTTGGTGTTATGTGTTGCGTGCTGCACCTTAGTAATAATGACGTGATTGATCTGTGCTGGTTACCAGATAAGGCGATGCCGATTGGAAATGTGGAAGAACTATAAGGAGATGCTGTGAAAGGCCAAATACTGCCAAAGTGCCAGGATTACATGAAAGCGCCCAAGTGCACACAGTCCAATGCCAAATAGGCACAAAGCACCCCAGGTATGTAAGAATGTGCAGTTCGCTCCCATTGGAATCACGGTGCGCCTCAAGTAAATGCACCAGTAAGATGGAAGCCACGATGCGCAGTGCAACTGATGTGGTGGATTGTTGTGTGTGTGATAGGGATTGTGCAATGAGTGCACAATAGAGAATGTGAGTTGCAGGTAAAGCATAAAAGGAGCATGCAATAAATGTGAAAGGCAGGTAAGGAGTGTGGGGGGGGGCACGCGGAGGCAGTTTGAAGCACAATGGGGTGCATTTAGGGCGCATGACAGCAGGCAGCTAAGGGGAACCAAGAGCACAGTAGAAATGCAAAAGGTGCGCAAAAGTGCACGGAAGCATGCAAAGGCACATGAGAGCGCACGAAGGCGCGCAAAAGTGTGCTGCGCAAAGTGTGCGGAAGCCATCTAGGAGGTGCACACAATTGCAAAAAATGCTGTAGTATGTGCACAGGGCGATAGGGAGCCATATCAATGGTCAACAGAAAGGTCTACAACAAACTCTTGAAGAATGAGGCTTCGACATGGCAAACATGCGGGCCAAGTGCACACCTGTGTGCCCTTGGGAAAATTCTCATTGTTGCATGGCTCGTCTTTTAAGCAAGCGAGATGACTTTGCCAATCAGGTCTCTCGGCTCGAGATCATGATTAAAAATGCAGGTCACGAATGCATTTTTCTTCCAAAATTTCACTGCGAACTGAATCCCATTGAAATGGTGAGTACATAGCTGTTTATTCTTGTTGAAATATTGGAAAGTAACACAATCTCTATTAGTATTGGGGTTGGGTAAAGTACAGATATCGTCAGGTTCCGAAAAGAACTTTCGACGATGCAAAAAAGGCCGCCTTTGAAGCACTCGACGCTTGTCCCGTCGAGGTGATTCGAAGATTTATAAATCGGGCTTGGCGTTTCATGAGTGCTTACCGTATTGGGTTGACTGGGAAAGCGGCAGCCTGGGCAGTTCGGAAACAGAAGGGTCATCGGTCAGTCTCTCAAGGTGCGATGATGCATCTCGATGCCATCATGAACCCCAGTTAGGTACTATGTCGAAATTTTTGTTCAAAAATTTGGCCAACAGAACTACCCGTGGGAACAACTTCGGAGGTGTGTTTTTTGACATATTTTGCCATCCCGAGTTCGAATCTGCAATCAGAATGGCCAATTTTTCAGTCGATCATGAGATATCAACTTTGTTGACTTTGTTTGTCCGCGACTGTACGCAATTGTGGCTGTGTACAGTTTGAACCACTTGGGCATGCAATAGCCTGTAAATTAATGGCCCACGCCAAACGTCCAAAGCCACACCACAAGAGCACCCAAAAACAAGCTGCGGCAAAGCGAGCAGCACAGAAGAAACTAAAAGATCACCGTGCAACTAAATTCCGGAACGAAGAACTTCGGACGATGCTCGATAACGAGACCTCGACAGTCTACTCTGTACGTTTGCGATTCGGTTAGCTTATATTCAGCTGAGCTTAATGTCGTGCATTTTGTCGCAGATAAACCAAGATCCAGGACCCGAGCCTGCGAAACCAACCCCAATGCAATCAGGTCATGAATCTGTCCAGGATATAACGACAATATTACGGAAACTATGATGGCCTCTGGCTGGTCGAGGCATCACTGTGGCCGCCTGGCATATCAACTCCTCCATGCATCGGCAGGCATGATGGATGATGGTTTATGTCTACGTTCGTTCTGTGCTCTGGCAATACATGTTCAGGAATTGATCCACATCCATTTACTTAGACCCCAGAGAAGGACAGTTATATGTTATAACCAGACCTTTGGTCTCAGAGTGATGCAACACCAGCCTAATTGACACAGAATATCTCAAAATTCACGCTACACCATGGTTTGATCAGACTTTTGATGGAGGAACCGAAGTGTTTTTCTGGTGGTTTTACAATTATTTCCTCCATGCTTTGGCACACCGACATGCCTCCTTTGACCTTGTGGACGAGGCGTTGATTCCCTTACGTACATACTCATCATTATATGTAAGTACATGTGTCTCATATGTGAAACTTCATAAACCGTTCATTCGCTCCGTTCTGCTACCGCAGTAGCGAAGCACCTATTTATATTCCACAATACATACATGCTACTTATAAAAAGCTCCACAACTAGAAAAAATGTAGAATACAACCACCCACTATCAACAACCTACAGGAGTAAAGATTTCGAAACAAAGCAAAAAAAACGAAATTTTTATACCTGCGAAAATAGGCATCATCACACCCTCACAACCACCACCGTTAAATCCAAAACCAATCCAAAACTTGAAAAAAAAAAAAAAAAAAACAACTTAATTCATATCCTCCCAAGTCGGTCTCGGCGCCCCAATCGAAAGCTTCCCCAGCTGCTTCCTCTGCCTCAAATTCTTCACCTCAGTATTGATCAAATCCCTCAGCCTCTCGAGATCCAAGCTCCTCTCGGCACGCGAACCCATCAAGATGTTGCGCCATATCCCCGCAGCGGCGACTGAGTTGTCTATCGCCAACTGCAGCGGCCGGTGCAGCCGTACCATCTTCTGCATCAGGTGATCCGGGCTCGGGTAGATCGCGTTAGGCCAGGCGACGCGAATAGCAAACCACCAGCCTAAGGGCTAACAACGAACACCAGTCGCATCTTTTTTTTAATAAAAAAAAAAACGAAGATCAAATTACTCACACGGCCGTCAGGAAGCGTCCTCTCGGGATACGAATCATACGTCGTCAGTGCCCCATCCGGTAGTGAAAACCGATGCACAACCCAATGATTCGCATCACTCCTATGCTTCGCCAGCACCACAAGCAACCTCGGCATCCCAGGTAATCCAAACGGGCTCCACAAGTCCCTCAACATCCCACACGCTTCCCCATGCCGCCCATTAAACACCGCACTGCTAATCGCATCCGCCATATTCGGGGGCACAAACAACCTATCTACCACACCCGCTGGCGGATCCGTGAGCCTCGCCCGCACATACCGCTTATAGGTCTGCGTCGACCAAATACTAAGCGCCACCTCGTCGACTTGGTTGCCTCTCGTCGTACTGTTCAGCGCATGATCCAGCTCGCTCACAGGCCAGATGATCGCCCAACTAAGTAGTCGTGCATGGATTCGCTGCCACGGCGGCAGCTGCTGTTGTGCCTCCGCACCATAGTCCACCACATTCCATGGGCCTTGGGCCGTCGTCACCATTTCCCCAGGGGGTCCATCAGAATCGTGGCCGTGGTCATGAGGCAGCGCAGGCAGAGGTGGCGACGGCGTCCGTCCATCCCTGCCATTATACGCCCCGCCATTCGAGTCGGGGATCGTTGGCAATCCCGATGCCCCTACCGCATCTGCATCCGCATCTCCCTCATACTCCACACTCTCATGCTCATTCCCCCGTACATGTTCGTCATTCCTCGTCACTTCCCACGTACGGTGCGACACCCCACTCTGCGACCCATCGCGAGGCTTCTGACGCAACTTGTACAGTTCCTCCTCCAAAAACTGCTGCCCAGGCGAATCATCCCTCTCCTCCGACAGTCCATGCAAATGACTCCGCCCCAGCGTAGGTGAGCGAAGCGCTCCCCCTCCGTCTGTGAACCCACGCTCTCTATCTTGGCCACTACCTTCCTCCTCGTCCTCCTCCTGAATCACAAGCTCGCTCTGCGGAGGCTGGAACATGCTGTCTGCAACGGTTCCCGTGGGCTGCGTCTGGATGTTCACCGTCTGCGTCATAGGCGAGCGTGCAGTGTATTCGTCCCCACCGTCGTAGTTGAACCGAGAGTCGTTGAAGGACCGACCCCCCGTGGGCATGAGGTTCTCGATCTTGGGCCCGAGGCTCTCGATACGTTGCTGCATGATCACGAGCTCGCGCTTAATGTCAGAGGCCCATTTCGGGGGATCTTGCTGTAGGACTTGTCAGGTGAGGGAGAGAGAAATGGAAGAAGGCGCACTCACGTCGGCTGGCAAATAACCAGGACGCAAATGAACACTAGGATCATGGTCATGGTGCGACTTCTTATATTGCCTGATAGACTGTTTCCCGCAGTAGAAAACATCAAGGTCCAATTCCAATTCAATCACAAAAAAACTCAGAAAAACCCACCTCATTATCATATTTCATCCCCAACTTTTTCACACGCTGCCTAACCGCCTTCCTCAATGCCTTCTTAACAAACTCATGCGCATGAGGGTCATTCTCCTGATGCAACAGCACACACAGCTCCATATCATGAAAGTGGTTCGCCACCCCTTCCTCCAGGGTCCCACTACCTGCATAGTACGACGTCCTGGGCGTCCGCCCTGCCAATGCATCCGCCACAATCTGCGCCTCTTCTTGATTCAGTTCCTGCTCGTTCATACCGAAAGATCGATCTTGCGCGGCGGCGTTATGGAGGATGAGTGCATCTGGTGATCGGGCACGAGGCGTGGAGTCACCTCCCACATCGCTATCTCTATCTTTATCAGACTGCCTCGACGCAGCCACAGATGCCAGATGCCCCTTACCCTTACCCGGGCTCATCAGCTGCGACGGCGCCTGTGATGGGGCTTTACTAATTTGGGAAGGCTCCTTACTATGCATTTTTGAGTGCGTAGCAGACTTTTCATGCTCGTCTTCCTCTGGAATTGCCAAGCTTCGGCCTCTTACGGCTGCGTGTACCAAGTCTTCAGTAGTTGGCGCGTGCCGGTATGGTGAGAACGGGCGGCTCTGGTGGCCTGCAGACATAACAGACCCAGGACCCTGAGATTGCGAGTAGGAACGACCTACAATAGTGACACAGAAAAGGAAGGGGAAGGGGAAGAAAAGAGAAACATGCACATCATCAGTATCAGCAGGATCACGATTAGGTTACGATAATCGAAAAGGTGTGGAGCATCCGCCATCGATGTGACAAAGAACCATTCAAAACGTAATAGCAAACTTACCGGCGCCGATATTATTTGACGTGCCCGTGTTCCTCCTCGAACCCCTCGCCTGAGAGGGCGATTCGCTGGGGGAAATACTCTGCGCGTGATGTGATCTTGCCATCGTCCTGCCTACCGGAGACATGGGCGCTGTCCGCTGATCGTCGTCCCCCATTCTGCTCTCTGGGAGAGGTGGGTACACTGTGCCGTCCTTGGTTCTAGCCGTCATTTGGGAACGGGGTGACCACGGCCGGTCGGCTGGACTCCTGCCCTTGTCTCTGTCTGCGTTTCCGTTTTGAGTAACTGTGCGATTGGACTTGGGAGACTAGAGAGAAGATATTTTCTCACGGGAATGATGAATGGAGACGAGTGTTTACTCACAGTTGGCTCACCACGCTCAGATGGCGCTTTCTGGAATTGAAGCGTTCTGGATCCTCCCATATCGGTACCAAGGGCGGAGAGTTTTGGGGACTTGGCGTATTCAGAAGCAGGAAGAGGGACACCGGCAGCATTTCCAGGCGTCATGATATTGGCGCCGTTGCCATTCCAAGGGGACTGCGCAGCGGGCTTCTGGGTCCAAGAAGGCTATGCGAGTGCAGTAATTATGTCAATCATCATGCTCATTTCAGAAAGAATCAGGCAAGATGAGGACGTACATTCCAAGAGCCCTGAGCAAGTGATGCCGACATGTAAGCCGGTTGGACGTGGTCATCCGGTGGCAAAGGACCAAAATTGCCAAAGGATGGCCCAGAATCATAGGATTCGTACTTGGGACCTGGAGGGTCGTGTGGTCCGGGTTCTCGCTGTAGTAGGATGACAATTAGTAAATTTCACATATAGCATAGGAGGCAGGTGGCGTACTAGAAGGAGATTGTCCCCAACCTCAGATCTGCGACCGTCCTGGACATCCGACGCGACATCTTCTTCTTCTTCGTTAGGAGGAAGAGCGCCGTTCATATGACGGTTGGCATAGCTCATGGGTGAACTAGGGAGCTCCAACCGTGGACCGCTCTTCTGGGTTCCTGGAGGTGGAGAGTACAGGGATCCATTGCCGTTACGGACGGAACCAGACCTGCTGTGGTACTCATCGACAAGGGAACGCGGCGGTGTGATAGACGGTTCATCGCCCTCTCTGGACATGCTTTCAAGGTAGTTAAGGACTAGAGTGGCGTTCAGGAGGGTGGAGATGTGGCATAAAGAGGCAAACCTTTCTCGTTGGGGGCTGCGAAAGAACGATTATGAACACTGGATGATTTGGAAAACAATGAAGATACCTGGAGTGGAAGAGCGAAGGAGAACCTGGTTCAAACCCTCCATATGACCTATTGCCGACATTGAGAGCGATGGTGGTGGTATAAGACAGAAAGGCAACGCAGAAGAAAGGTAAGTAGAACAAGCTTAAGGTAAGTATATGACAGAGATGTTGCCAAGTCCCGACAAATCAACCATGCACAAATACTTCCAAACACCTTCCGATCCAAACGTCGTTGGTACCATAGAAACTCAGAGGCCTCGAGCTCTGATTCTGATCGATCAATTCGGATACCCTGAATATCATTGAAAGTATCCTGATTTACGTCACCAGCTTCGGCGAAACTCAAACGGTAAGTAACTTGGTCAGGGTCACTGCAGCGTATTATAATGCTATTACCCAACTACACAGCCCCCTTCTTGTGAGATGTTACTTATTGTTCATATAGCAAATCAAGAGATGTTACAAGTGAAGTCTAATTATTAGAGCCCTAGTTTACAAGCAGTGAAAAGCATTTTTAAAAATACATAGAGTACTGACCGAGACAGGGGTCGAACCTGCAATCTCCTGATTACCCACAAACTAGGTCGTAGTCAGACGCGATGCCATTTCGCCACACGGCCGTATGATATGTCTTATCAGTATGGGTGCAGAATTCTTATGCAAATCAAGGACGGAAAACACTGATGCACTTTTGTGTAAGTACTAGGTACCATTTCAAGTGCTAGACCTTGTTTCCATGAGAACTCCTTACACACTGCATCTCATATACCACCCATTATTTACACTACATGTTAGCTGTTTGCGAAAAGCAAAAGCAAAAGACAAAGACAAACAAAATCAACACAGACCCCAAAAAACGGATTAGTAACCAATAGCATCTGCCTCACCCAATACAAGTGCGCAGCCTGTGGCTATACTGTAGTATACTAATGTCTGTAACATTATTATTTATTCACTATTTTATAGTTGGTTTCGTACAAGAACGATGATCCCAGAAGAGTCTGGAGGCATTGAACGAACTTGTACCGCATCACTGCCACCTCCTACGGTGCATCAATATATTTCGATGACATCGAACCTTAAACTTAGTGAACGCGAAACCATTCACGTGCTGGCCAACAAGGGGACCTCGTCACATTCTCAACAGGCGATCGTATTGCCGCCGAGCTTTGGATCATTTTTTAGATGAGTAGTCTGACTGGGGAAACAGAAACTCGGAAAGGGAATGAAACATGCTTGTATGAAATCACTGATCTGGGGATTCTGTGGCACTGGCTGATCGGACTTGTGTCGCATACACGAGTACACTATGGTTCAGAATGGCGCGTCCGACTTTTTCATATCCATTTCTTGATCGTTAAATGGAATGCTTAAGGGCGAGGATCTGGCGTAGTCATCGCTACTGGTACGGAAACGGAGTTTGGTATAAATTTCTTATATAATCGCCTTCTCCTCTATCAGGTAGAGGAGAAGCAGATGCCTTTGCAGGTCATTATGGATGAACTCGCAAAAAAACTGTCATTCATGTCATTCGGCGTCATTGGCATAATCTGTCTGATCGGCGTGCTGCAGAAGCGGTCTTGGTTGGATATGTTCACCATTGGAGGTTTGCTCCCTCTAGCATTGCAATACCCGAACAATGCTGATATTTCCTCAACAGTGTCTCTGCCATTATAAAAGGCTTGCCAATTGTAACGACCCTCGCACTGGGCGTGCACGCTCTGAATGTCAAAGTGTGAAGCAATTGTCAAGAAGCTGCACTCTGTCGAATCACTAGGAACCAGATTGCGATGGGAAGAGGATGACAGCTCACTGATGTCCGAAGAGCTCGAGCTCGACATGTTATCGGGTAGTGTCGGCAGGCGAGATTCAATCCCTAAAGATTGCTGTTCGTCGCCCGGACCGAAGGAGAGTCCTTGCTCTTCCCAAACCGACTCCCTCCTTCTGACTTCTACCATCTCTTCAAACGGGATTCGGAGAGCGTGAAACTTCCTCTTTCGACACGTGAAGTTGCACTGACAGAATGTTTGTTCGATAGCTCCGTCTCATTCGTTGTGCACGCCACCCTTTTAGCCGGTAGAGTTGGTCCATATCATGATCGCGTTGAAGTCGGCGACCCTCGACGACATCACTCAAGAACTAAGTGTTGTACGCACTGTCTCGCATCTCCAAAGCAGATTACGAGTGTAAATACCGAGGCAAAACGAACCTGGGGATGCAGATGTAAGTTCGCCCCATCACAAGAAAAAATCATTGAGCTATGTAGACATGATCAATGCTAGTTTCTCCATTTATGGCAATCGATATCTGAAATTTTCGGCATTATACTTTAAACTCATGAGGTTGACAAATACTTTCCAATCCTCCTTGGAAGCCTTCCTCCATATAGCACGACCTTGTTTATTGTTCCGCAGACCGTTGAGTGCATAAAACACATAGTCTGCATTAAAACTTTACATGAGTTAGTACGATAGGATGGAAGAAAGTGAAAATGCTACATACCGTGCTTGACCGGATGATGATATAGTGGGTTGCTCGATAGCCAGATACCTTCGTAGAGTGTCCTCAACGGGCGAAGGTGGGTCTAAATATGGAATTGCGAGGTCTTCTGGGTCAAGGTCGCCATCGAGTTTCGAGGAGCCTGGGATAGGTTGTGTGTCACAGTTCGAGGAGCCTGGGATTTGAGAAGATTGTCTTGGTTTTTTTTTGCTCGTATATCGTGACTTTCCAGGTCTTTTTCGCGAGCCTGGGATTTGAGGTTGTTTTTTTATTATGTGTCAACAGAATGCGACTCAGTTGTCTTTGGGGGGCTAGGCGTCCGGTGATCTGACTGGTCGTCCGACTCAGTTGTCTTTGGGGTGCTAAGCGTCCGGTGATCTGACTGGTCGTCCGACTCAGTTGTCTTTGGGGGGCTAGGCGTCCGGGGATCTGGCTGGTCCATCTGGGGATCTGGCTGATACGTCTGGTGGCCTGGCTGATGTGGCGAATTACCAATGCCAGAAGTTATATTCCTTTCCATCCTTGTCAACATAGAATTTTGAGACATATAATAATGTTTAGCTCACTGCTCCTCGCTATCGTCGTAGTTGAGAGCGCTGAAGGGCATAAAGTTCCTCATATTTGGGCTGGAAAGCAATCTTTAAAACATGGAAAAAGGAGAGGAAGAAATAGATTACTTATCGGTCCTAATTACCAAGGAAGAGGGTGCGGGCAACGCTATGGAACTGGCAGCGAACCAGGTTACTATGAGAAAAGTCAGAATATGAACCATGTAGATAGCTAATGGTTAGTGAGATGGAGTTTGGTTAGGCAGGTAGAAATGAGTTAAGAGATAGATGTGAGACCAGCTGCAGAATGGGATAGAGCATGATTGAATTTATCCTTGAGAAGAGTTGGCATGACAATCGCAAATGCCACTGCATTGCAGTGGCGATGAGCCATAAGCATGCAGAATTTTTTAGGGCTTTGGGCAGACCCGCCATAGGAAAATGAGAAAAAGCAATGTGATATTGCATTACGACCTGTGTTGAATCACGTGTTGCCATCATTTAATTTGGCAGTCAGGTGTGCGCCAATTAGGTCCTAACTGAGTTTGAAACATAGCGGACTTTGAACGTGGGACATACGCGAGACTACCATAACTGAAAACAAAAAAACCCGAGACTCATCTGACGAACGACAAGCTCAACTTAAAAAATCTAGATATTGACTTCTCAGGACAGACATGCCAGGTTCTTCGGGAGAAGCAAAGCAACCTGTTGGTCGCCCAAAAGGCTCACAAAATGGACCTAATGCAGGAAACATTGGTCAACCTTGAGCTGCTCCAAGCATGTTGTATGAGTGGGGATAAAATGAGCTTGCTTCCCAGCAGAGTCAACTGTGCACATTACCACATCAAACCCATTGGACTCTGGTAGTTCCACTATGAAGTCCACACTGATGACATCCCAATGATTCTCTGGGACTGGAAGGGGGTGTAACTTGCCTGTGGGCTTGTGCCATGGAGTCTTGGTGCATAAGCAGAGATCATAGGTATGACAGTACTGACCAATCAGTTGAGACATCTGGGGCCACCAATAATTCCATGATATGAGTTCCAATGTCTTTCAACGTCTGGGGTGACCTGCAATGAGCGAGTCGTGGTGCTGAGAGATGAGTCGTCGTCAAAGTTGAGGATTGTTAGGGATGTAGATGCAGTCACAGAAGTAGAGAATGTCATACTTCTGCTGCACAAAGTGAAGGAGTAGATCCCTTCCTCACCTCCTTTACTGCCAGAGCCATAGCATCCTCATGTAAACTGCTACGGTTTGCATGATGAATGTGATGTAGGATACTGTGCTCCTCACCCTCCAAGGCAACACCTTCTAATGCACAGACTGTAAACAGATCAGGTTGCAACAACACAATACCTTGATTGTCATTGCTCCCATCCCCATGGTCCAGGTGATGAGAGAGGGCATCAGTCTTCTCCATGCTGCATCCTGGTGATGATGCAGGGAGAAATTGAACCTGGAGAGATAAAGGGACCAGCAGGCTTGGCAACAATTAAGTTTCTTGGTGGTCATGAAGTACTCGAGGTTCTTGTAATCCGTCCAGATCTCGACCTTGTGTTGAGCACCCTCCAGGACATGTCACCACTCCTCCAACACCTGCATTATTGCTAGCATCTCCCTGTCATGAATCTCATAATTGCATTCCACAGCACTGAGACTCTTCGAGTAGAAGGTGATGGGGTGCCACTTCTGGTCCTTGGGAGATTGCTGGGACAGTACTGTGCCTGTTGCAAAGTCTGAACTGTCAGCTTCTACATGGAAGAGGCACAAGTCATCAGCAAGGGTGAGGATTGGAGTAGAAGTGACCATTTCTTTGAGCTTCTCGAACACCTCCTGCTGCGCATTCTCCCACTTCCATCTTTCCTTGCTAGTAAGGTTGAATAGCGGGTGGGCATAGTGGGAAAAATCTTTAATAAAGTGCCGATAGAAATTGATGAAGCCCAGAAAAGACTGCACCTCTTTCTTGTTTGTGGGCATGGGCCAGGTTGTAACATCAGCAACCTTGACCAGATCCATCTCCACCTGTCCATCGGAGATAATCAGGCCCAAGTACTCAATTCATGTTTTCTCAAACTCACACTTGTCATGATGAAGATAGAGTTTGCGCCGCCAAAGTCATTCCAGTACTAGGCATATGATTCGACAATGTTCATCGAGATCCCGAGTGAAGATGAGGATGTTGTCGAGGTAAACACAGACAACATCTTCCAGTATGAGATCATGGAAGATGTCATTCCTCATGGTCTGAAAGGTGGCAGGACTATTAGTAAGACCAAAGAACATGACAAGCAGTTTAAAAATACCAAAGTTCATGCAGAAAGCTGCCTTCTACTCATCCCTTTTTTTATCCATACATTGTTGTAACCCCAGCAAATGTTGAGCTTGGTGATGTAGCATGCTGCGCAGAGTTGGTTAATGAGTTCAGATATGAGGGGTAGCAGATAACAGTTTTTGACTGTGATGTTGTTGAGGCATTGGTAGTCTTGAACCAGTTGAAGGGACCCATCCTTTTTCTTGACAAAGAAGAAGGGTGAGGGCATGGGCAATTTAGAAGGGTGGATATGACTGGAAGCCAAGTGTTTATCGATGAACTTGTCGAGTTGTTGTTGTTCTTCAGGGGAGAGGGGATAGACCTCGCAGGAAGAGGATGTGGCACCTAGCATAAGCTCAATTGCATGATCCCATGGCTTATGGTTAGGAAGTGAGTTGAAGGATTCCTTGGAGAAGATATCCTCGAAGTCATGCAGGTGAGGGAGTATGGAGTCAGTGAAACATTTGGGTGCACTGTTCGTATGGAAGGCCTCTATGAGGTGCTGAGAGACGTTTGAGGTGGCACACTGATAGATCCATAGCATGCTCTAAGGTCTGGAAATGGTCCCAATCATATTGAGACATTAAAACACACACTCTGAACTGCTCTGAACCACTATGAATGCCACGATATCGATTTTGAACCCTTTTCGAACTATTTTGGATGACTTCAAATGACTTCAAATGACTTTGCGACACTTCAAATGCTTTCGAATGACTTCGCACTACTTCGAATGATGTTGGCTGCCATATCACTGTTTCAAATCCCTTTCAACTTACATGGCACATTTGGAATAAGCCATTTCATCACATATCAATCACCACTGGACACGAGAAGAAATGACAAAAGATTTAGAATGTGATAAATGCAGTTTTACATTTCAATGATATATTGAAGCAATAGGACAAGTACTTTTACTATACTGGGACAATGTACATTTCATTTATTATCATTTTTCATTTGCTTTATGTTTTACAATACCTTTATTTGCTATGCATACTGCCCCATATTTTCCACATGTTATTGTTTCCTTTTTAGTACTATTTCTTCAAATTTTATATAGACTTGTATTAGTTACTTAGAAGGACAGACAAGCAAAGGGAACAGAGGGGAAGACTCTCCCCATTATCATTCAATTTAAGAGCCATTCTCTTGAGTCTCAGCCTCACATCATATCTCTGTTAGGGTGACACCCACTAATCTGCTAGCTGGACCGTGCGGGTTCTCCTACAAGAAGGCAGCGGGGTGCACGCACGTGATGGGGGGATTTGATGGATTTGATGTGATGGGTTAAAAATAGAACAGCTGGCTGAAATAGGCCTTTTGCACCACTATTGTGGATGGAATACCTAAGAAAACTCAACTGAGGTCTCCTAGTATTTATTTTAGGGTTATATACTATGTTACACATATTGTAGTATGTTATTATGGACACGCACACACATGCGCATACATATTGATGTGTGTAAATAGAGAATTCCCACACTGACAAATAATGCATATATAAGTATTTTGTAGCATATTTTGGTGAAATAAAATCAAATAAAATAAAATAGAAATAGTATTATGTAATAGGCATGTTAGGAGACTGTTTCCTAACATTACCCCATTTTATGCCTTGACTTCCAGGTGAGAAAATATTGCATCTGTCCCCTCTGTAAAATTCTGGTAAGGCCATAAATTCATCCCCTCATACACCATTCTAGCAATGCGACATGGAGCATTTGGATTATGTTTAATGAATTGGGCAATTGCTTTATGTGCTCGCTTACAAGTCTCCTCAGGTTCCCATGAATTATTTTCGTCAGTGTAGTTCTTCCACTTGATTAAGGACTCCAATTTATTTCATCGAAGACGAGAGTCCAAAATCTCTTCCACAATATATTCTGGAGCACCTTCTACCATTATTAGAGGCTGTGGAGTAGTTTGTTGACCAGGAATAGTGGGTGGGCAGTAGGGGCATAAATGGGAAATGTTAATTTCAGGATCAATCTTGAATGACTGAGGTAATTTTAACACTACCACATTGGGTGAAATTATTTTAGAAATTGGATATGGGCCAACTTGCTTCTCCGTAAGCTTTTTTGAAGGTCATGGAATATTTAGATCCCTGGTACTTAGCCATACCAAATCACCAACTTTGTACTCTGGAGCAACAGCTCGAGTACGATCTGTGTGTCACATCATGTCATCTCATGCTTTCATCAATGCCGCCTCTGCTTCCTCCTGCACCTTTCACATTTTTGATACAAAGTCCTCCACTGACTGTACCTTGACTTCTCTCTGGGAAAAGATGGTCGCGATCATGCAGCGATTGCCGGCGCCACCCATGGACGGTTTGTTCGGCTCCATCAACGTTTGCTGGCAGTCATGGTTGGTTTCAGGTTTGCTCATCCTCGCACGTGTTTTCTTTCTAGTGCAGTGGACGAGAACTCGATCGATGGCGCCGGCGGCAGCCCTGCTGATGACCCCCTGGCACCGACCTCGAACCCTCCCAAAGCTCAGCCCGCTGACGTCATCCTCAGCACCGCCATGTTCTTCCTCAGCATCTGGTTCAGTTTCCCTGCCCTCTGTTGGAAGTGGGTACTTGTTATCGCGCTCTTGCTCTTCCTCATCTGCTTTGTTGCCATCCTCTACCTCTTTCGCAGCCCCTGCTATCGACGTGCAGCCATGACTAGCGTTGTGCACACCTCTGACATGGCAGCCAACTCAGACCTGCTGCTGTTCCCTGGCATCGTCAGCGAGAATGGGAAACCTCAGGCTTGGTCCTTCTCCCTGTAGGCCATGTTCCACACCCTTCTTTCTGCAAAGGCTCACCCTCTTCCCCCCCCTTAGCGTGAACATGCGGAAGCCCAAGCTGCAGGAATGGTGCCGAGAGTTCCATCTCAGCCCAAAGGGCACCATCGATACTCTCAAGCAGCACCTAAAGGAGTTCAGTGCCGACCACAAGGGCTGGAACATGTAAGTCTTTGTTTTCAGTGTCTGTGTGCCCTGTCAACGCTGATTTGCTCCTGCCACCCAACAGTGTTCTTCCTACTGCCTGAGCATCTCACAACGGCCCTCGCACGTCCACCAAGGCCAAGCCAAAGCTCTCCACTCTCCGTCGTGATGAACTTCTCCATGGCAACAGCATTTCAGGGGTGGTATCAGGTGGAGTGAAGCACACCCTCCCGACAGAGCGCTCGAAGGACACGAGAACAGCAGGATCCTCCCATGGGTATGTTGCTCCATACTCCCTCCTCCCTGTGCTGTGGCTAATGCAGTTGCAGGCCGAGAATGTGCAAAAGCGGTATCTGTATGTGCTGCCGAATGCTGCATCCTCTCCCAACCCTGGTCTAGCCATTTCTCCCCCTGTCATTTGTCCTTATGCTCCCTCTCCATCAGAACCAGCCTCTGCCATCCATGAGCACATCCATCGCACGGAGGCGACCCTTTCCCAGATCCTCCAATGCATCACCAATGGACCCGGTCCTGTCCAGCCTCTTGCTTACATGACTCCCCCCCACTGCCATTCATGAACGATGTCAGCGATGATGTGGCAATGGTGGTTGACGGCGATGATCAGGCAGCAAGCACCACCTCGAAAGCTCTTGAAGTATGTGACATCCAGCTGGGGAATAGGAAGGTCATCCACATCACTGAGGATGATGTCCCCAACCCCCCCGCACTCACATTTGCTCACGACATTGCCCGCCTCAATTGTATCTGGGACGACACATCTGTGTTCTGGGATGGCTCCAAGGCTGCATTTGCCATTGATGGAGAGCCCATAGCTCTTGTGCACTGGCCAGTTCTCTATGGACACTGGAAAGGGTCACAGTGGGAGGGCCTCAAGAAGCCATTCTCAGAGTGGAAGGTATGTTACTTCTCTATGCTGATGCATGTCGTTAGCAGTTGCTAATGCTAGCACCAGTTTCTTGTCAGCTATTACCGCAGCAAGAGCACTGGTGACTTCTGGAAGGAGTTCTCCACTCTGGATGGCACACACTTGTCCTATTCCCACATCAATCTGATGTTGCGAGGGCACCGGAAGAACCAGAATTCAGCCATTGTCCAACAGGCACATGAGGAGTACGGTTTCTGGTTCAACGAGGTCTTCAGCTACATCAAGAATGGCAAGACAATGGTGATGTCAAGTGCCACTGACATCATAAAGCGGTACAAGGAGCTGCATGATGTGTCGTTGGTGGTGTGAGTTTGTACGAAAGACTTGTTGGCTCGTTAGTTTAGTTTTTTAGTAGCTTTAGTATCCATTTTGTAACACATTCACTATTATTCACTAGTTGTCTGCTACGAGAGTTATGCTTTCATACTAATATCCACACTGGCACTGTCTACCACATGCAGGGCACCTCACAGTAGGGACGAGCTTGGGGTTGAAGAAGTCCTCTCGGCGTTCCATAGGGTCGTCATTCAATGAGATCAGGTATTTGACAATGGTCAGGTAGCTGAAGTCGGTGCTCCAGCCACCCCACTCACATATCCTCCGAAAGGACCAACAGCGGTAGCAGTGCAGATACTGACAGCCACCATGGCGAAAGGAATGTGTGCTGTATGGTGTGGGATCTATATTCACATCCAACAGATTGTTTCTGAAGAGCTTGAGGAACTGCTGTGCTGTCTGAAGATGTCATGAGGATCAATGGTCAACAACCAGGATTGGCGAATATACCATTGGCACATTGGCTTCCGCAACACAATCACCTGAAGCAATCCGCCGGAAGAGAAAGCCAGATGTAAGCTTTGATTCTTGGACCCAGTCAGCAACAGCTCAAACAGGACACAGGTGTGCCTCCTCTGGCAGGGAATAAAGAACAAATGGTGGGATCTCTAGTGCCAGAAACTCAGTAAAGCAGGGTTTGTAGCTCAAAATCAACTCACCTCTGCACTGTTCTGTCTTCCGAAAGGGCAGCCAAAGTTCAATGTGGTTGCCCTCAGCAGTGTCAACAAACTTGATGTCATGGACTTGGATCTTGAGAACTTCGTCAAATCGGAGGAGACATAAGAAGGCTATTGTATATGCAGCAGACATTAGACGACGAGCACGCCCTCCTCCCCAGCTCTCAGAATTCTTATTGGAATGCTTTCCTGGTGCATAATTCTTGATAGTCCAGTTCTCGGGGCGATGATTGAAATGGTACATTGCTTCCATGATTGCCTGGCCATGTCAGTACTGATTCACATGCAGAGAGAGGACACTGACTGGTGTAATTGCACGTGCACTGGTTGCACTCTCACCTGCTTGCACCTGAGCCTTTGTTTAGCATTCCGAGCATTAAAACTGGAATCAGATGACTGTACCTTTCATCGATGCAGGCTTATCATGTATGTTGATATGGCCTCGCACACAGATGGATTACCCTTCATCTCACCACTCTCGTTCTCTTGCCACTGAAGAGTCCCAAGTCCATGGACTCATCCAAACATGTAGGTCATTGATGCATGCATCTTCTGTGCATTCGAGTACGTGTCCCTCTTGCATTCGAGTATGTGTCCCTCTTGACACTGGGATCTTTCACAGTTCTATCCAGGTTCAATGTGTCACAACTCCAAATGACTGTCAGTTTGCTTCGTTGTCCCTGGACACCGTCAAGAGCCTACCTGTTCATGATACATGCAACAATAAACATGGGTGCTTCCTTTGGTGGCTTGGCGCTGATGAAGCTGTCCTTATCCTTTATCAGGCCTTTCTCAAGCAAGAACTTGACACACTGTTCAGAAAGGCTGGAAATTTGTCACCAGTTACAAGCCCATTTTATAAGCACACATGGTGCAAGACTGTCACCACTTACTTGCGATACTGCTTATCAGTGTCCTCTGTGACCCCCTTTGAAGCATTCTGCACTATTTTTCTGAGCTCCTCCAACCCACCAGGAAAGGCACGAGCATCTTCCTCCTCTTCTGGAATCGGCTGTGCATCCTCCTTGGTGATGTCGGGCATCGACTCTTGTTCACCTTCCAGATCATTCCTGACATCTGCGAGATCCGCCTCCAAGAAGGTGATGTTCAGAACATTGGTCACACCAGCAAATGCATTAGACGAGAGTATAGAAGACATGATAAACTGTTGTTGATGAAGGGAGGCAAGAAATAAAAACAGGAGGAGAGAACCATCACTTTATATAACCTCATGGCCACAGCCCCTCTGATACACCCCTTCCTCCCACCACCCCTAGTAGATGCCATGACCCCTGATACACTTCACAGGCCTCTTAACCAAGGGGACTACTCCGAATCAGTATCGAGCTCAATTACCTCTTTGCCTGAGGATAAGACAATGACTCGCATAGTGTACTGTTTCTGTGGGGCACTAGCTGGAGCATGCAAAGACCCATGTCAGCAATGCCACAAGATAAGGAATAAATATGCACCCACATTCAGGCTCTGGAGACGATGTGATTTCGATAAATTCAGGCTTCGGAGATGATATGACCTCAATAATTTCTGCTCTGACATGTATGAGAATGACAGCACAGGTAGGAAATGTGCAGCAAGCTTACCATGATGCTGGCTGTGTAACAATGCTCCCAGTGCATGGCTGCCATCAGGCTCCAAAGCTGGCGAGATTGGCATCTCCTCTACACTCTTCACATCTTCATCAGTGTCCATCACACACTCTGAATCTGTTGTTGAACATCAGCAATCATGCAAGGAGACTCATGTATGAAAGGCAAACCTGATAGATCATCACCCGACGCACTCTCCTCGTCACCAGATTCTGGGATGACGTGCTTGAGCATCGCAGCTGGAAGCCATGCATGAACATCTACGATTTCGCCAGCAGGAGCACCATCTCCAGCATCAGATGCAGCCCAACATATGCTAGCGATGTACTCGGGGTCAAAGTGAAGCTTGACGCATGCTTCTTTTTGGTAGGCAGATGACTTGTTGAATCGGTACAGAAGGACCTCGCCAATGAGGGGCAATGTGACAGGATGGTGCAGAGCTCTCTGATCCAACAAGATGGCATGCTAAACAAGCTCCTGAACAGCAATCCCTGAAAAGACAAAGGGAGCAAAGTGCTGAAGGACACCACTAGCATCCTTCGCCCAGACAAAGTAGCGCTTGGCAAAGCGAGCAAGAGCCACTGGGTCGATAGCTCCATTTGGCACGAGCGGAGGCATCACAAAGCCTGCCTGGCCTTGCAGAGTGTTCAGGTGTATGTAGAGCCTGAGGATATGAGGGTCAGGGAAGTTGTTGGGAATGAGGTCAGCAAGCTTGGGCTGGCGATGCTTCAGTAAGCCGGAGCAGTTCTCACATAGCTCAGCAATGAGATCCACGTGCCAGGCTGCAAGAAAGGTGGCAACCTGTTCTGGCAAGTGGTTATCACCAGTGCCTGCCACCAAGCGCCGACCAAATCCAGCATGAGCTAGCACCGACGCAGTACTTTGACCACACCCCTTGAGACCTGACTGATTGAAGAAGGTCAGCACAGATATGTAGTAATACTGGCAGAGCAAACTTACCAAATAATCACCTCCCACCAGCAATGCAATCAGAATAAAGTCCTCCTGGCAAAATCCAAGCTCACGGATGGACTCCTGGTTGTACACAATGACCTGGTGGTCCTTACCGTCACTTTGCGCACTGCACACGATCTCATTAGCCACACACACAGCTAGATCAGTCAGATACTTACACTCGGAGCACATTCACCGCACCAAATACGAAGACATCAGAGTCATCTGTCAAGACAGCATCTATCAGCCCCTCTCTCGACATCCAGGCTAGCTCTGCCTCTGCCTCCCCATGTGCCTGCAGAACAAGTAAGACAGCCGGCATGTGGATGGTGTCAAGATCGACCTACCTCGATCCATGGGATTCCAAAGTAGTCCAGCATCTCCTGTGTGTCCTTTGCCAGCCAGTATGGGGTCCCACACACAATCTTGCCATGCTTCTCCGCAGGTCGCTCAGGCCCATCAAATATGAAGATGGGGAAGAGCGGAAGACTGAGCAGGTGGGCACAGCGAGTGAAGAGCGCCATGAGCTCAGGGTTTTTGGTGTGACCATGGTGTGAGCTTGCTCGATAGAACCACCCGCTGTGCAGGAGAAGGGTGCCGTTAGTATTGCACCCATGCTTTTATGAACACCTCGCACACACCTGATATCAATGCCAATTTGGAGGCCTCTCGCCCCCCCTTTATTCTTCAAAAACCCATGTTTGACTGCAAGCTTGTGCAAAGAGATGTGTTGTCCTGCAGGCTCCACAAGCTAGAGGAGATAACAGTCAGAACAGGTGAAGGGTAAAGCATCTGAAGACATACCTGCCAAAGACCATTGATGCCAATGATGTGCGTGATAGTGAAAGCAATGAAGAAGAGGGGGCTGAGAGCATCAAGATAGGAGAGGATACACAAGTAGTCAGCTATATTTAGATTCACACATGGAGCAGGCAAAAACTTCGCATATTCGTATCTATGTGAAAGAAGGATCAGACAGAAAGTTTCTCAACCAAGTACTGGTCGGCTTACCTGGAACGAACGAGCAGCAATGCACCCGAGTCTACCAAGAACAAGCATTCCAACAATAAGAGGAGAACTAGTGACAAGTAGTCAGACTAGCCTCTCCCTCTTGTGCAGAGTAGTGATGACAAGTCAAACCACTCAGTATAGCCTTGTGGAACTTGCATACAGGAGGCGATCTTGATGGTGGACATGTCAGCCTGGGTTGGAAATTCGGGAAGGAGGGCATTTGGTGGGTGGCGAAGCTGCTCATGTGCATAGGACATATCACCAGCCAGCGATGACCTCTGGTTGCTGGCCATGGCTGGAGGAGTTGAGGTTGACTCAACGATACCAACACAGTATACTTCTGTGAAGGTGCGGAGTAAGTATAAACAAAATGAGCCTTCTAAGGTACATAATAATGCTGACCGGTTTCGTCCTCATCTTCCTCTGGATCCAGCTGTACTGAAGATCATGAAACATCCTCAGGAATATTGATCGAAGGGTGGAATGTGGCCAAGGAGGACACATCTGGAGGCGATGCACCATTTTGGGACTCAAACAGTGAGACCTTCTCAAATATGAATTCAAGGCCAGAATCCGTAGGCCTACAGAAGAATGCACTGTGCTGGGATATGGCCATGCTAGGATGAGAGTATTGACTACTCACGCAGTCGCGTTCCACAGACAGATGATGTAGCTCCTGACTGAGCTGACGAGCCAAGCTAGTGAGGCCAATTCCTGGTCGATCGAGTTTGTCCTCCCACACAACTGACGTTGATGCTACAAGTTCATCCCAAGGTTTTTTTTTACTACTTTGAGGAGGTCGGTAGAACAAGTCATGATAACTGTCGCTGTGGATGTCATCGGGGTTCCTAAAAGGCTGCAGAGAAGATGAACTTGGAGTTGTTGTTACAGGTGACTCGGCAACTGGGGGAAGATCATCCACACTGGTGGACAGATTTCACTGGTCTGGATGTGTTGAAAGCCCTGGTGCAGAGGATGCGACTGTGTGACTCGACGAAGGATTGGAGGGTTTCTGGAATTGTGTCAAGTAGGATGGGCAGGTAGCATCATATTGGACTGGCTGCCGATTGCTACATTTTATGGCAGCAACGGTCAGTCATCGACTAATTTCCCATTGCGTAAGGACTATCAGCATTAGAGGTAGAAGGAGCTTCACTTGGAGTGGATGAAGGATGTTGGAAGATTTTCATCATCAGTGGTATGTGAATGGATGACGGGGGAAGGAGGAAGAAGATGGTGATCGATGGCAGCAATAACAATGCAAGAAATGAAGGACAATGCAATAAACAAAGGAGGGGTGGGAACGTTTGGTATGTTTGTTGCATATGGCATGGCATTGTATGGCATGGCATTGGCATGGACTGGGTGGTGGAACCATCTTTGATCCCTGTTCAACCGTCTTTTTTCCTGGACACCAGAGTGGCAGACGGTCTTTTGCTGGGCTGCCTGCCGGGGAACGAGGGTTGAAAGGGAGCTGATGAATGAGAAAAGACGGTTTTGTATTCCCACAGGACGGTTTGCAGGAGATCAGTACTCGATCAGTGATTGGCAACAAGTATGACGCGTGCCCACACCATTGCAAATTAGCTTTAGACTGAGGGCTGAAATCTGATGTAAGGACTTGAGGGATGGCACCTGCATTCAAATTCGGGGACCTTGTAAGGCACGATTATAGCACAGTATAATATATAATACCGTTCCTTTCTCCTGTTTTCTCCCTCAGCAATGGACCTCTTGTTCATAGCAAATGCCTACCTCTCGTTCCACCTCTACCTCATGTTCTTTGCAGTCTTGTCTTTCCTAACCAGCTCCTCCTCAATCTTGCGTACGCTGATGACAGAAGCCCTCCGCATGGGTCCGATCATCATCACCCTTACCATGATCTTTCATGTCATCTGGTAAGTGTTTTTCGTCCTTCTTCTATGCTCCCTGGGCTGCCACGTGCTCCTCCTCGCATGTTCGCAGTGACAAACTGTGAAACTTACCTTGCATTGATGAACTGAAAGATGTACGCAAAAGATGTATGCATTTTCCATGTTGTTCTTGACGCATGTGGGCTTTCGGGTCTCGTTCACATGCTGTCTCAGCTCCCTTCGCTCTCGGCGGCCATGCGGCCAGCCACAGGGTCCATCACAAATGTGATGAGGGGCAGTGTTTCCCAAAACCGTCTTGTATACACTCGTAAGGTTTACTTCCCTTCAAGGTTCTACTCCCATTCTGGGATGATAACCATAATTAGCGAAGAAGGGTGACATGCGAGTAGCCAAATGGAATTTATTGTTGTGAGAAAATTCTGCAATTGCCAACCATTCAGGCCAATTGGTTTGTCGGTGATTGACAAACATGCGTAGGTACTGCTCCAACTCCTGATTCATTCTCTCTGTTTGCCCATCGTTTTCTGGGTGATATGCTATAGATAATTTGGTTTGAATCCCCAATATGTTATTTAACTTTCACATAAATACAGAAGCAAATTGTGATCCACAATCAGAGATAACTGTATCAGGTAATCCATGTAACCACCATACTTGATTTAGATAGAGGTGTGCCAAGCCCAATGATGAGGTTTCTGCTGTAGTAGGAATGATATGGACTTCCTTTGTGAAGTGGTCGCATACTACAAATATTGCATCGTATCCTTGAGCTTAGGTAGTCCTGTGATAAAGTCCACAGATATATCTCACCATGGTGCTTTAGGTATAGGGTTCAGCATTAATTTCCCAGCAGGCTTTTCTGGAAATTTCTTCCCCCTCATGCATGTGTCACACCCATCCACATACTCCAACACATACTTTGAAATTCCAGGCCACCAATAATTTCTCATCACCAAATCCAACGTCTTCCACCTTCCTGGATGTCCAGCAGCTGGCATGTTATGATGTAACCATACGATCTCCCTTTGTAAATCTTGATCCTTCGGTACATACACCTTTCCTCTGAACAATACTAGCCCTTGTTCTTCAATCCATTCATCTCCTTTAATATTACCTTTCTTCTCTCCTCTCAAAGCTTTCACAGCTTGCACCACTTCATCATCCATCTCTGAACATTGCCTAATTTTAGACAACATTTCCATCTCTGAGCTATCCACCAATAAATGCCCTTGACGCATAGCACAAACACGAAAGTATAAGTATTTGGGTTTGAGTAGGGTAATATTTTTATTGTCCTCCTCCACCCCCTTTTTATGATCTGTACGTCTGGATAATGCATCTGCTTTCCTCATCAAGCTTCCTGCTTTGTGGACCAAGTGAAAATTAAAGTGTGATAGGAATAATGCCCAATGTGCTTGTCAATGGTTAAGCTTTTTAGCGGACATAAAGTACTGCAGATTTTGATGGTCTGTCCAGATTTTGATCTGATGCATACATCCCTCCAAATAATGTCTCCATGCCTCCAAAGCTCATATTATTCCCAACATCTCTTTATCATGCACATCATAATTTCTCTCCACATTATTCAACCCTCGAGACAAATATGCACAAGGATGCCATTTGTCATCTTCACATAACATTGATAATACTGCTCCAGTAGCAAAGTCTGATGCATCTGATTCCACTCATAAGGGATGCATGAAATCTACTGGGGCTAATATTGGCTCTTCCACAAACTTCCTCTTCAACTCCTCAAATGCTGTCTGCTGTTGTTCTTCCCATCTCCACACTACTCCCTTTCGCATAAGGTTGTGTAAGGGTGCAGCAATTTTGGAAAAATTATGAACAAAGCGACGATAAAAATTGGCGAGTCCCAAGAAAGCCTGAAGTCCTTGATATGGGTAGGCATGGGCCAATCGACAATTGCCTGTACCTTAATAGAATCCATCTTGATTCCATCAGGACCAATCTTTAATCCCAAGAACTCGATCTCGCTTGCCCCAAACACACACTTCTCCAGTTTAACAAATAAATCATTCTCTGCCAATCTTCTCAACACCCCCTGTACTATCACCTCATGATTTTCTTCATCCTCTGTGAATATCAAAATGTCATCAATGAATATTATTACCATGCCTTTGTCTATTACATCCTTGAAAATGTCGTTTATCATATTTTGGAAAGTTGGGGGACTATTGGTCATCCCAAAAAACATGACAAGTGGCTTGAAGGATCCTCGACAGGTGGCAAATGCAGCCTTCTACTCATCTCCTTTCTTTATTCGTACATTGTTGTACCCCAGCATAAATCCAATTTTGTAAAGACCTTGGCCTTTCCCACCTTGTCAATTATTTCTGAGATCAATGGCAAAGGGTACACATTCTTCACTGTCCACTCATTCAAATACCTATAATCTGTACACATCCTCTTCCTCTGATCTTTATTTGGTACAAAGACTCCTGGTGATGTCTGCGGTGATTTCAAAGGTCATATGTATCCCTTGCACAATTGTTCATTAAGGAATGCATCCACTTCTTCTTGTTCCTTTGGAGATAATGGATAAACTTTTGACTTCTTTGGCACAAATCCCAGCTTCATCTCAATAGCATGATCCCATGGCTTTTGCACTGGCATCCTCTCCGATTGCTTCTTCTGAAAAACTAACAAATATTTATGGTAGGCCTTTGGCACCCACTCCTCCACTGGCTTCTCTGCTTTCACAGCATTTTTATCCCATGACTGTCCTCCACAAATTTCCCTAAAGGTTTGCTTCTGTTCTTCCTTACTGGTCATGATGGGAACTTCCCCATTTGGCATATCCTCATCCTCCACTTCCTCCATCATAACAGAATACTTCCTTGGACATTCTTTCTCTTTCTTTCCTTTCTTCTCCTTTTTTACTTTCCTCCCATATACATTACATTCTTTAGGACAATGAGTCATGTGTACCTTCCCAATTTTCCAATCAATTTCTGGGTTATGCTTTCGTAACCATGGATATCCAATTATCAGATTGGTGTTCCCAAGGTCACACACTTCAAATACAGCTCATTCCTGATGATCCTGATACTTCAGTATCATTGTCACCTCCTCCTTAATAGTTCCTCCATGATTGATCATACCGTCAATATTGTACACCATTATAGGTTGTGGCAGTTTATGCATGTGAATACCATTTCCAGTAATTAAGGATTGATTAATAGATAATTCAGTAGCACCACTGTCAAGCAATGCCTCACCATTAATTGCTGCATGTGTGTCCACTGTCTTCAATCCTACTATAAAGCTGATTTTGGGTTCTATCTGCACTGAGAGAATAAAGAGTTTAGGGGTCTTTGGAAATAAGGCTGGGCATTTTTCTTTGTTGCATAAGTGATGATGGTCATACTCCTCAACTTCTCTTTCAGGTTCACTCTGGGTTTTCTCGGATACTAATACATTATATTGATTCTGGGTCACCAATGGGAAAACCTTCAGTGGGACTCTTCTACAAAATTCTTCTGCTTATCTTCCTCCAACTTCACTTCCTTGATTGTCACTTCCCTAATCTTCCTTTTCTGCCTACAATTCTGAGCCATATGCCCTAATTGCCCACAATTAAAACATTTAAGTGGGGCTCATCTCTCTACTTGATCAACATCCATTGCATCCATTGATGCTGCTGACTTCTTAACAATAGGTGTCACTGCCATGGCTGGTGGCTGTGCCCTCAGAGTTTGTACCTGAGGTGTCCTTCCTTTCTCAGACTTTCCTCCTGATGACTTTCCAAATCTGGCATTCCCATACATTAATTTTGACTCCGCCTGTTCCTGTCAATACTGCCGATCAAGACGCATTGCCCAATATACCACTCTTCCAACCTCTCTGGCATAGAAGATAGTTGATAGATAGACTTGAATAATGAGGGATTTAATCCTGCCTTTGAAAATTCTACCAATGCAGCTTCTCCCATATCTGTCTGTGACACTTCTGCCTTGAACTGCAAAATAAATTCGTCTGCTGTCAGAGAACCTTGGTGCATGGTTTTTAATTTTGCATTAGCTGTCACCTTTGGATTAGGGTCTCCAAACTGTGCCTCCAATCTCTCCAAAAATTCCCTGAAGGTTGCAAATGGTTTATATCCTCTAGCAATTTGATTAATGGCTTCATTTCTCCAGAACTGTGCTTTCCCTCCCTGGATGTATGAGAGAGCAAATGTAATCCTAGACTCGGACATACAAAATTCGGGCTTTCTCCCATGAATATACAAGACTATAAAGCTGATGAAGGATTTCATATTCTCCATGGTACCATCAAAAATTTGCAGGGGTGCATATTTAGGTAAACACATTTTTCCACTCTCAGATCTCTCCTCTGCATGCACATCCTCCTGAGACATCCACTCCACCATCTCCTCCATCTCATCATCTTATCTTCTACTGTCTCTGCTTTTGTTTCTGCTTGTTTGGGCTGTGAGGCTGCTAATACTGACACTAATTGGGACATTTGTGCTGTAAGTGCATCAATTTTGGCTTCTAGCACTGGTGTGGGAACAGGATTGTGACCAGAATTCAAAGTTGATTGTTCTGTCATGATGATGTAAGCTGTGATGAGTGACTTCTTTGGCTGAGTCAAGATTCGGCTTCAGAATTTTTTCACAAAATTTTGAGTCACATGATCCAGCAATTTGGGTACCAAACACAGCAAAACACATGATTTCAGCTATTTGTCAACACTTGGGCACTTCGGGTCAATAGCCCTTCCAACAGTGCCTGATCTCGGGGTTATTACTGAATTTGGCTAGTAACTAATTAACTAAAATAGTCGTCTGAATAGAGTAAGGTAAATCTCAATTAAATCAGATCCGATCAGTTGTCTGATTGCAGCTGTCCTAATGATGAGCGCTGCCTCTCAATCACTGGTGGTCGCAATGTAAGGCAAGGTCTGGCATTGGCTTATAAAAGCAAGGTAAATACATATGTACAATTAATTCAGGCTTTTGCTGAAAAGATGAGTAAGCAGTTGTGGTGCACTGAAACAATGATGTATGTGCATGTAAGAGAAGGTGCACTGATGGGGTAGTTGAGTTCTTTTGTTAGGGCGACACCCACTATTCTGCTAGCTGGACTGTGTGGGCTCTCCTACAAGAAGATGGTGGGGCGCATGCACATAATGGGGGTTTTGATGGTTTTGATGTGATGAGTTAAAAATAGACTAGTTGGCTGAAATAGGTGTTTTGCACCACAAATGTGGATGGAATACCTAAGAGAACTCAACTGAGGTCTCCCGGTATATATTTTAAGGTTATATACTATGCTACAGATGTATATTGTACTATGCTGCTACCAATGCGTGCATACATATCGATGCATGTAAAAAATTCCCACACTGACAAATAAAGCATGTGTAGGCAGTTGGTAGCGTATTTTGATGTAATAAGATAAAATAAAATGAAATAAAATAAAAATAAAATATTACTAGGTAATAGGCATGTCAGGAGACTGTTTTCTAATGGATATAAACAACCAACAATATTAGTATACATGCCAGAAGTCCAAGTGAGAGATGGCAGTTACAGCAGCCCAACGATTTTGGCAACATGAGGCAGACTTGGGAGCTCCACCAGTATGCATTTCAGTTTTAGCTAATGCCTTCTCAGCTCCACCCAAGCTGAGGTATGAAAGTTGCCATTGCTGGTCTGCATTTCACTTTCTCACTTGTTGATGAGAACATCCAGAAGAATTGAGTCACAATCCATGTTCCAGATAGTGATGTGCCTGGCCCAGCCCAAAGCCATGAGCTGGGCCAAGCCAGGCCATCACCAATGCATTTTTTCATGATTTTTCATGCAAAACTCATTGAATAAATTGAAAAATAAAAGCATGGGAAACCTGTGGGTAAAACCCATGCCATTTCCTAGCAACAGCTTTGGCCCGGCTCAGAGGAGCTGAAAGCCAAAGCCGCTGGCACAGGCCATGGCTTTAGTCATACTAATTTAATCATTGAAATATGAAATATGTGTAAATTTTCGAACCTTTTGTGAGCCCATTCTGTTTTGTAATTTGAAGTACATCATATAGCTCATACATTGATGAGAAACATGGCATCGGTAAATAGCCATCAACAATGCATCAGTACGCGGGTGTGGCAGAACTCGGTGGATTCTGTTGGAGCAGACTACATACACTGCACAGAGGAAGAGACAACACATTCCTTATAACCTACCTGGGGTTTAGTTAGTCTTAGAGCTAGGGTTTAGTAGAGGTAAGAACACTGTATATCTACTACAGTACAGGTTCTCCTTATATACATAATAGTAAGGATGTCACATGACTCAGGAATGTGTTTACCACATGTATGTGCAGTAAGCGCAGTAACATGTGTGTGCTGTATGCATTGCCTCATGTATGCAGCATGCATCAGAATTTAATTTCAACAGATTCTGCTTTTTACTATGATCTTATACTTAATTTCAATTAATTTACATGTCGTTTAAAGGGAATAGTGAGATGAGAGGCCCACGGCATGCCATTCTTTCATATTTTAAGCTTCACACTATGTAGTGCCCACACCCTGGGTTCGGTGAGTTCTGCCTCATTTCTTATTATCTTAGACTTGATTCTAATATATTTACATGTAATTTAATGGGGATAGTGAGACGAGAGGCCTACTATGTGCCATTCTTTCACATTTTGATGTTCTCACTATGTAGTGGCTACAACCTGGGTGTGGCAGAACTCTGTTTCTAATCTTATAATCTATATATATGTTATTTGATACCCTCATGAGATGAAAGGCATAGGTTAAATTACTCTATCACATTCCAAGTTTTTTTTTATTCCACATGGGGCTTCCCATTATTTTTTCTGTGTCTATCTGCATTATAGATAAATTTGACAAGAATTTGTGCCAAAAGCCGCAGCTTGGGCCGAGCCAGGCCAGGGCCAAGCCGTGAGTGGCGGCTTTGGCTCGGCCCAGCTCTCGAGAAAGCCAAAGCCGCAGCTTTTGGGCCAAGCCGGGCTGGATCATCACTAGTTCCAAATCGCTCGAGGAGGCATTTTTGGAGGAATTATTGGGAAAAGATAAGAAGCAAGTGAGAGACTATAGATAAAGATGAGTAAAGGTAAAGACAGGCAGGAGGTCATGAGGGACACACTATATCGATGTAGACAAGAAAACGCACACTTAACGTGGTGTGACATTATTTGTGACATCCTAACCTGGGCTTGATGCAGCCGAACGGTCTTTCAAAACAATACCTCAACTTGGCTATCTACATATTAGGAGGCTTAACCCGACCAAACCCTATCCTAACCAGCTACCGAAAAGGCCCCAAGTAGTGATACACATCAACACATCACTAATATCACCCCATAAGGATGAGTGTAAATACTGAGGGCAGCGAACGAATATGAAAACGAAAGTACGATGGCGGATGCATCACAAAAAAAATCATTGAGACACATGATGAATGCTACTGCGGGTTCCTTGATCATTCTAACTATTGCTGTGATTGGTAGACATCAGGGTGATTGTACAGAACACTGATGCTACGGGTAAATTCTTCCCACTCGTCCCGGGGAGCTTCGTTCCGCCATATATACTGAGCGATATGGCGGTCCTTCTCAGACTTGTCGCTGTTCACAGCCAGATCATTGAGTTGACAAAAGATACGTTCTGCTGCAAACCTTGACATGAGTTAGTACGATAGGATGGAAGAAAGTGAAAATACTACATACCTTCCACCTTTCTCCTTTTTCTTCAACCTAACTGTGGTAACCTGTCCCTTTTGCTCAAGCATATCTAAAGCTTCCTTAGGGGACAAAGTTGGTCGAAGGAATGGAATTGTGAGGCTTAAAGCTTGCGCCTCACTCGCATATGATGTCTCTGAGGGGCCAGGGTGAAGGTCGCCATCGAGTTTCGAGGAGCCTGGGATAGGTTGTGTGTCACAGTCCGAGGAGCCTGGGTTTTGAGAAGATTGTTTTGTTCTCTTTGAAGATTGTTTTGTGCTCTTGCTTCTCGTAGATTCTGACTTTCTACGTCTTTTTCGCGAGCCTGGGATTTGAGGTTGTTTTTGTATTATGTGTCAACAGAATGCGACTCACTTGTCGTTGGTGGGCTAGGCGTCTGGTGATCTGACTGGTCGTCCGACTCAGTTGTCTTTGGGGGGCTAGGCGTCCGGTAATCTGACTGGTCGTCAACAGAATGCGACTCAGTTGTCTTTGGGGGGCTAGGCATCCAGTGATATGACTGGTCGTCCGACTCAGTTGTCTTTGGGGGGCTAGGCATCCAGTGATATGACTGGTCGTCCGACTCAGTTGTCTTTGGGGGGCTAGGCGTCCGGTGATCTGGCTGGTCCGTCTGGGGATCTGGCTGATACGTCTGGTGGCCTGGCTGATGTGGCGAATTACCAACGCCGGAAGTCTCTACATTCCTTTCCATCCTTGTCAACATAGAATTTTGAGACATATAATAATGTTTAGCTCACTTCTCCTGGCGATCGTCATTGAGAGCGCTGAAGGGCATAAAGCTCCTCATATGTGGGCTGGAAATCAATCTTTAAAACATGGAAAAAGGAGAGGAAGACATAGATTACTTATCGGTCCTAATTACCAGGGAAGAGGGTGCGGGCAACGCTATGGAACTGGCAGCGAACCAGGTTACTATGAGAAAAGTCGGAATATGAACCATGTAGATAGCTAATGGTTAGTGAGATGTAGTTTGGTTAGGCAGGTAGAAATGAGTTAAGAGATAGATGTGAGACCAGCTGCAGAATGGGATAGAACACGATTGAATTTATCCTTGAGAAGAGTTGGCATGACAATCACAAATGCCACTGCATTGCAGTGGCGATGAGCCACAAGTATGCGGAATTTTTTAGGGCTTTGGGCAGACCCGCCATAGGAAAATGAGAAAAAGCAATGTGATATTGCATTACAAAATCTGTCATTTTTCTTTTCGGTCCTCAGCTCCGAAGGGGAACAAACTGTAGGACGCGGTGATATTTCGGTTGTTTGGGACAAAAGGACGGCATGTTTCCAACGCCTAAGCGACCGCCTCGAAACCAAGTTACTGTCTTTATCATCCCTTCACTTCTTCGATTCATCTCCAAAATTCCGATCGCCTGTGCTGAATCACGTGTTGCCATCATTTCAACTTTAATTTTTCACTAGGGGGTTTCGGAGTTTGAATTTACCATATCGGGACGGTTAGTTATGGTGCTGTGCGCTTAGTCACCACCACTTTTGAACAACGAAAACTACTCTCTGAGAAATAGTCGGATTGCTTATTGCTCCAGCCAAAATGCTCATTTCGATAGTAGGAACAAATCCCTAAGACCGATTTCCAAAATACTCAAAATTGATGGGTATATTTTTTTTTCTGGATGGCAATTTCGCTGCCCCTACCAAATTCAAGCGTCCAGGGAGGCCGCAAGGCGTTCGGGTATCCTTCTGTGAGATGTGTAGCGCTTAGAACTGAATTTCTTGACCTGTATTTGAGCCTCTTTTGCCCCCAGACCATCCCCATATGCCTCCATCTATCGCTTCATTTGGTGTTCCCACTTTCGGATCGTCACCACAGAGACCGATGCCAATGCTTTCGGCATATTTTCTTGCAACGTCGCAAAGGTGTAATCACAATTTTCGCGGAGATATCTCTTGACAGCACCCCAGAAAAACTCGATGAAGTTGAGTTCACAGTGGAATTTTGGCAGGAAGATGCACAGGTGGCCAGCAGTCTCAATGACTTCCTGGACAAGTGACTTTTGTTCCTGGAAATCAGGTTGCAAGTCGAGAGTGCGCTTTGCACAACAGTCAGTAGCTCCCACTTTGCATTTCCCACCTGTCCCATCTTTGTTCTTCTTGCATTGCATTGTGAGGCCATTCTTCCACAACCCGCGCTCCATCAGAACTTGACGCATTCCCTTCGGTTGGCCAGGGAATTCTGGGTGATTGAGTGGAAAATTCATTTCCTGGCTGACTCGACGGCCATCCATCTCCATCTCATACCAGCCATTGCGCATTGTTGCCTGCTTGCCACCGGGCCGTAAGTTTATTCGTGACGACAACAAGGCATCTGTTGCATATGCAGAATGGCCTTGAGAGTTGTCAACCATAATGAGCACTTGATATGATGGGCCGTGGGCCTTCTCGAATGCGGGAATGATTCTCTCTTTCAGCTTCAAAAAATTTGTCGAGTCAGGCCCAGTGCAACAACTTGAGATCAGGACCAACCTGCTTGACAAACATTTCTCCATTCCAATATCCCTCGTAATTTTTCCCGTATTCAAGGGTTTGACTTGCCTCTTTCAGCCATCCAACAGTTGAACAAATCACATCTGATTGATGAAGCCCTCGCCCAGCACCCTTCTTTTTCAGCGGCTGTTCCCCATGCCACACCCACGACATCGTTTTCCCGTCGTTTGCTTGCGCAGTCATTTCATCATGTGCAACAAGCACAAGTTTGCGTTGGCCAGGTGGAGGCTGCATATCCACTTCCTTTGCCATGTTGCCCATCACATAACTGACCAAGCGCGATCCAAATTCCTTCATTTTGGGAAGGAAAACCTTCTGGCGGTACTCAACAACATCCTCCCGCTCATGCCCATCGTAATACAGTGCTTTCTTGTGAGCTGTGTACCGAAATCCTTCTTTGTGAAGCCATCGACGTGCTGTTCGGATGGAGATCCCCTTCCAAACCTTCATCTGGATGCGCGGAAATAATTCGACTTCCAAGTACTTCTTCAAACCACTTGGCATCTCTTTCTCAACAATGTGGTGGAGATATTTTTTTGCCTCATCTGGCAGCAACTTGTTTTTGGTGAAATCTGAGAGCTTTTGTGGGTTCATGGACCATTTGTTCGTTCGCAAGTAAGAGCGAAGCTCGGTTGCCACCTCCGGATCGTCCAATAGCGAATAAACTTTGGTATGACGGCCTCTGTTGGATTTGGGCAGCTCACGAGATTTCATCCAGTCCGAAACCCACCGCCGCACCATACGCCCGCCCCATTTTGCCACAAAGCCTTGACTCTCAGCAGCATGCTCGGATGCGTCGACAAGGTTCCGATTGTTATTGATAACCATATGCAGGCAACTCTGGATCGACCGTGCACAATACGCCTGCAAGCCATTCTGACCAGCTTCAAACTGGGCTCGTTTCGATGCGATAAGCTTTTCAATGTCCTGCAAGGCTTTTCGCAGGATTTTACGACGGTCTTCCTTTGCTTTCTTCCGGGCATCACGAACAGAAACATCAAGTTTGCGTCGTTTACGTTGAGGTGGTGGGATGACGTTGGTCGAGGAAGTGGGAAGGACCGTGGTTGGCTCGGAAGCCTCAGCTTCAGGTGTGTTGTCGTCCAAATCATTCCATTCATCACCCTGAAGCTCGTCGTCTGACAGGTCTGACAAGTACCCTCGGCAAACATCATCCACATCCAGAACATCTGGAGAGCAAGAACTCGACTGTGCTGGCAACGCAGTCCCTGCTGTTGTCCCAACCATGACACTGTGTGCCTCCATCATTCCAGCTGTGGGGCTTGCGGTCGATGTGTGAGGTTTCATTGTGAAGTATGCCTGGAACTTCATTGCTTGATCACTGGATCAGAAACACACTGGTGAGGTCTCAAAAACACTTGGAAGATTTTTACCACTCACCCTTCTCGTGTCATCTTGTCTTTCTCCTCCTTTTCCCGCCGTTTTTGGTTGATTTCCTGTTGTCGTCGAGCCGACAAGCCATTATACCCCATGCTTCGGTTCGCTTCGGTGCTCTTCCATTCCCACGATGTCTTCTTCTCCATCAGGCACTCATATGGTGTCGGTTCTGCAAGCATCTCCAGCTCGAGTTCCCAATATCTCCTCAAACCATCCACGAGGTCCTGTCCTTCCAGCTCTTCAAGCTCACGGCCCTCGTCATTATCCCCATCTGATCCCATTTCCATCGCATCTGAATCATCACTCGCCCAGTCCGTATCCTCCCAGTCTTCATCATCCTCCGATTCTGAGGGAAGATGGTTGACACCTCCAGTCCAGCCAGTACATTCAATATCACTTTCCTCTGTGGTGTTGGTGTCACTTGCAGTTGATTCACCATCATTTTCTGGGTCCAGCAAGAGCTGGTTTTGAGCTTTAGCCTCCCGAGCTCGAGCAGCTGCTTCCTTGGGTGCTTTCCGTGGCCAGGCCATGTAGAATGGAGACAAAAATTGTTTATTTCAAATTGTAGCGTACACTAGGGACCAGCGGCGGCCGTCGCACCGTTCAGATTTATTGAATTTTTTTTTTTTTTTTTTCGCCCGCCGATTCCGCCGCTGTCCAAAAGTGGTGGTGACTAAGCGCACAGCACCATAGTTCTGCCAGAAAAAAATTGGAAAGTCACATGATTTTGTGCTTGACTGCTTGTCCAGGGTCACCAGTGTGAAAAAGAACCACGATTGTCGCCCATTGGGAAATCAGGTGCCGACAAGGTGGAGAAGGTGCGGAGTTGACCCAAATGGATGAGGCAGTAAGTGTCATAATATGGGTTGCGTCCTTTGCCCACATTGCAAAATGCGGATTAGGACTGGAAATGGTGGAGTGCAGAACTTTATTCTGCGACACTGTGGTTCTACACAATGCAAGATTGACACCAAAGAGCTCACCAGCGCCTTCGGTCCCACCTTCTCCAGCAGTGTCTTTACGGTCCATTGAGATGGACAATGCACCTCATAGCCCTCCACAACATGACCCCCCAACCTCCGAAATTGCGGCTTCAGCGTCTCGCGCAATCGAACAAAATGATGAGCATCAGTTTACACTGGAAGGTCCGGCTACACGGATTGGGCGAAAACGGAGAGCTAGAGATCTTCATACCATGTTTGAGGTATGTACATGTGGCCAGGCTATTACACAGATGGCAAGAGATTGGGAGGCGACAATGTCATTAGATGCAAATCTGCTGGATGCGAAACAGGATGGGTGAGTGAGATGGTTCTTTGACAAAATTACTGCAGAGTACTGAATTAGTGCCCGGTATCATCTCCAGTGCATAGGGCTTGACAACACCATGAACAGTTGGGTTTGTGAGGCCTGTGATGCGAGCGGGAACAGTCAGAGACGCGGAGGAAAGTGAAAACGGGGGTTGGGCGAATCTAGAAATTGAACGCTGGTTAAATATTCCCTTATTTGGAAAGCAGTTCTCATGACTAGTTAGTTAGTTCCCTTTGTCAAGGTCATTTAAAAAAACCGACCCGGTATGCTTAATTTTTTTTCTGAAGCCCCCTTGCTCTGGATGCAACTAAAATTCAATGAGAATAATTAGTTCCCACTGTGGATGAAACGTAGACTCGTAACCACTCCTTATACATGGGCAAAACACGATGTATATGAAACGATGCACGACATGATTTCGTTCCGTGAACCAAACATATGTACGCATACTGCCACTGCAGTCGCCAAGGAAAAGAGTGAACGAGCACAACCCTCCTCCACTATGACACTTCCCAAAAATAGTAATATTACAAATTTAAGGCATCTGAACAAAACAAAACCAAATAACGCGTCAGCACGTTTCCAATAGTCAATCGCCCATAGCACTAACATCCTCTCCACCTCAAACACCACTCAAAGGCTATTCAAAGCCTTGGTGCAAGACAAAAATACCAAGTGAGAGCAAATACAAGGCTTGCAACTCATGCCGAGAGCATGATAAACTCAACCAGAAGGCAAGGCAGGCAGCATTGAAGTCTAAGGGCATGCAAAAAAATGGAAGGAAGTGGAAAAGGACCACTAGCACAAGCAGTCATGAGAATGGATCACCCACCCAGGCCTGGACAACACCTACTTCAGACCAGGACAAGGAAAAGACTGTGAAGGGAGTTTTTGAGATGGACAGTACTGATGATGAGGGCTACAGGTCTCATATGGTGGTACATCACAAAATATTCAATGATTTAGACAACATACTAGCCAGTCAAAACTCAAATAGTCAGTAAAAAGGTTTGCCAGTGCACAAAGTCTGTATGACATACTTCGAGCAACATTTAAAGATGGGGCAGATGTCAGCTTTCATGGTTCATATAGGATCTCACCTGACCTACATGTGTCTGGAAGGAGCATGTTCAAATGGTTGCAAAGGAAATATGGTGGGTAACTGTTAGGGCAACACCCACTAAGCTGCTAGCTGGACTGTGTGGGCTCTCCTACAAGAAGGTGGTGGGGCACGCACACGTGACAGAGGGTTTTGATGGTTTTGATGGGAGGGGTTATAAATAGATGAGTTGGCTAAAAAAGGCCTTTCACACCACAATTGTAGATGGAATACCTAAGAGAACTCAACTAAGGTTCCCCAGGTGTATATTTAAGATTTATATACTATGTTACATGTATTGTAATATGTTGTTACCAACATGTACATACATGCATGTACGTACATATTGATGTGTGTAAATATAAAATTTCCATACTGAAAAATATAGCATTTGTAGGCATTTGGTAGCATAATTTGATGTAATAAAATAAAATAAAATAAAAATAAAATATTATTATGTAATAGGGATGTTAGGAGACTGCTTCCTATTACCCCCCTTTTATGCCTTGACTTCCAGGCAAGAAAATATCATATCTGTCCCCTCTGTGAAATTTTGGTAAGGCTGGAAATTCATCCCCTCATACACTATTCTAGCAATGCGATGTGGAGCATTTGCATTTAAAGAATTGTGCGATTGCATTACATGCTCACTTACAATTCTCTTCAGGTTCCCATGAGTTATTTTTGTCAGTGTAGTTCTTCCACTTGATTAAGAACTCCAATTTATTTCATTGAAGACATGAGTCTAAAACCTCTTCCACTACATATTCTGGAGCATCTTCTACCATTATTGGAGGTTGCAGAGTAGTTTTTTGACCAGGAATAGTGCATGGGTGGTAAGGGCATAAACAGGAAATGTTAATTTCATCAGTGAGTTCTGCCTCATTTCTTATTATCTTAGACTTGATTCTAATATATTTAATATATTTACATATAATTTAAAGGGGCTAATGAGACGAGAGGCCTACTATGTGCCATTCTTTCACATTTTGATGTTCTCACTATGTAGTGGCTACAACCTGGGTGTGGCAGAACTCTGTTTCTAACCTTATAATCCATATATATGTTATTTGATATCCTCATGAGATGAAAGGCATAGGTTAAATTGCTCTATCACATTCCAAGTTTTTTTTATTCCACATGGAGCTTCCCATTATTTTTTCTGTGTCTATCTGCATTACAGATAAATTTGATGAGAATTTATGCCAAAAGCCATGGCTTGGGCTGAGCCAGGCCAGGGCCAAGCCATGAGTGGCAGCTTTGGCTCAGCCCAGCTCTTGAGAAAGCCAAAGCTGCAGCTTTTGGGCCAAGCTGGGCTGGAACATCACTAGTTCCAGACTGCTCGAGAAGGCATTTTTGGAGGAATTATTGGGAAAAGAGAAGAAGTAAGTGAGAGACTATAGATAAAGACGAGTAAAGGTAAAGACAGGCAGGAGGTTGTGAGGGACACACTATATCAATGTAGACAAGAAAATGCATACTTAACGTGGTGTGACACTATTTGTGACATCCTAACCTGGGCTTGATGCAGCTGAATGGTCTTTCAAAATGATACCTCAACTTGGCTATCTACATATTAGGAGGCTTAACCCAACCAAACCCTATCCTAACCAGCTACCTAAAAGGCCCCAAATAGTGATACACATCACTAATATCACCCCATAAGGATGAGTGTAAATACTGAGGGCAGCAAACAAATATGAAAATGAAAGTATGATGGCAGATGCATCACAAAAATAATTATTGAGCTAGACACATGATCAATGCTACTGCGGGTTTCTTGATTGAGATTCATCCTCTAACTTTTGTACTTATGCTGTGCTTTGTACCAAGAATTGATCTTTGTGGCAATTTTTTTCTAGTCCTCCTGGGGAGCTTGGCTGTTCCATAGATCCAGAGCAATACCACGGTCCTGCTTAGCAATATTGGGGTCCATGAAAGGATTCTGTGCATTCACAGGCAGACCATTGAGATAACAAAAGACACGTTCTCCAGTAAACCTTGACATGAGTTAGTATAATACGATGGAAGAAAGTGAAAATACTACATACTTTGCATAAGTACTACCATCTTGCTGGGTACCTATGGTAGTCTCATCCTTATCCACAAGCATTTTGAAAGCATCCTCAGGGGACAATTTTGGTAGTTGAAGGTATGGAATTGTAACACTGATAGAATGTGCCTTACTTGCATATGGTGTCTCTGAGGGGCTAGGGTGAAGGTCGCCATGGAGTTTTGAGGAGCCTGGGATAGGTTGTGTGTCACAGTCTGAGGAGCTTAGGATTTGAGAAGATTGTTTGGTTTGGTTTCTTCTTGTATATCATGACTTTTGAGGTCTTTTTCGTGAGTCTGGGATTTGAGGTTGTTTTTTTATTATGTGTCAACAGAATGCGGCTCACTTGTCTTTGGGGGGCTAGGCATCCAGTGATCTGACTAGTTGTCAACAGAATGCGACTCAGTTGTCTTTGGGGGGCTAGGCATCCAGTGATCTCACTGGTCATCTGACTCAGTTGTCTTTGGGGGGCTAGGTGTTAGGAAACAGTCTCCTAACATGCCTATTACATAATACTATTTTTATTTTATTTTATTTTATTTCACCAAAATATGCTACCAAATGCCTATACACACATTATTTGTCAGTGTGGGAATTTTCTATTTACACACATCAATATGTACATGCATGTGCGCATGCATTCATAGCAACATAGTACAACATATGTAACATAGTACAACATATGTAACATAGTACAACATATGTAACATAGTACAACATATGTAACATAGTACAACATATGTAACATAGTATATAGTCATAAAATAAATACTAGGAGACCTCACTTGAGTTTTCTTAGGTATTCCATCCACAATAGTGGTGTGAAAAGCCTAATTCAGCCAACTATTCTATTTTTAATTCATCACATTAAATCCATCAAACCCCCCATCATGTGTGTGCGCCCTGCCATCTTCTTGTAGGAGAGCCCGCACAGTCCAGCTAGCAGAACCATGGGTGTTTCCCTAACACTAGGCATCTGGTGATCTGGCTGGTCCATCTGGGGATCTGGCTGATATGTCTGGTGGCCTGGCTGATGTGGCGAATTCCCAACACCAGAAGTTATATTCCTTTCCATCCTTGTCAACATAGAATTTTGAGACATATAATAATGTTTAGCTCACTGCTCCTCGCTATCGTCATAGTTGAGAGCGCTGAAGGGCATAAAGTTCCTCATATTTGGGCTGGAAAGCAATCTTTAAAACATGGAAAAAGGAGAGGAAGACATAGATTACTTATCAGTCCTAATTACCAAGGAAGAGGGTGCAGGCAATGCTATAGAACTGGCAGCAAACCAGGTTACTATGAGAAAAGTCAGAATATGAACCATGTAGATAGCTAATGGTTAGTGAGATGGAGTTTGGTTAGGCAGGTAGAAATGAGTTAAGAGATAGATGTGAGACCAGCTGCAGAATGGGATAGAGCATGATTGAATTTATCCTTGAGAAGAGTTGGCATGACAATCGGAAATGCCACTGCATTGCAGTGGTGATAAGCCATAAGTATGCAAAATTTTTTAGGGTTTTGGGCAGACCTGCCATAGGAAAACAAGAAAAAGCAATGTGATATTGCATTATGACTGTGTTGAATCACATGTTGCCATCATTTTAATTTGGCAGTCAGGTGTGCACCAATTAGGTCCTAACTGAGTTTGAAACATAGTGGACTTTGAATGTGGGACATACATGAGACTACCATAACTGAAAACAAAAAAACCCAAGACTCATCTGATGAATGACAAGCTCAACTTAAAAAATCTAGATATTGACTTCTCAGGACAGACATGCCAGGTTCTTCGGGAGAAACAAAGCAACCCGTTGGTCGCCCAAAAGGCTCATGAAATGGACCTAATGCAGGAAACATCGGTTGACCTGCAAAGGGTGGTGGTCCTCCAAAGAAGCACAGGAAACCAGAGCTGGAGACAATGACCTGTGAGTGAGATTCACTGATCTTGACTTCCATTCATTCATTTCCTTCTTGCAGCACAGCCATCATCACCATGTGATCCTGATGATGGCGATGGCAACACACATAGCAGAGGCAGTAGTAGCATTCTGACTGCCATCCAGAGATGTGCAGCAAGCTCAGGCACTCCCACTCCTATCATGTCTCCTCAACCTGAGCCCGAGAGACAACATGCACAGGACATGGCCAATCCCACAGGAGGTGCCGACACTGGTGGTAAGTCATCACACAACCCACCTGTGGGTTTACTAACCAAATCTGTGTCGACGCATCCAGACACTGGATGGATGACCTATGAGATGAGGTCAGTGTAGGAGCACTTCCCCCTCTAGAGGGTGGTGGAGCAAATGATCAACATGCTGGTAAGCTTTTTCATTGTGTTTTTCATTGGGTTTTGTGGCTCATTTGCACATCCTAACCAGATTCTGTCAATTCTCAGGGACTGACATCTCATGGGATCGTGCTGCCTGTCAAGAAACCCAAGTGTTCACCCTGCAGTGGTAGTGGGGAGGGTGAGCATGGTGAGCGAGAGGGTGAGGTTGTGGACAAAGGCTCAGGGCAAGCTGGAGTTGGTGAGCGGAGGGAGGGAGGGGACACCGATAGCCCCATTAACTGTATACCAGCAATGGATGTATTGGATATGATGGGGCTGCCAACTAAAAGGATGCTTGACATTGAAGATAATATGTTTCTCTTCTTGCCAATTCCCTTCGCTAATGGATGTGCCTTTGTGTTTTCAGGCATGCCTTCATCTCGACAGGGGCTCTCCAGTGCTGCTGCTCATCCACTTGATGGATTGAAGCTGGGAGAGCAGGTGTATATGTTGATAGGTCCCCTACATGCTTTAAGGTCTGGAGAACATTCCCATTCACATCGAGATATTATGACACACACTCCGAATTGTTATGAATGCCACAAAATCGACTTTGAACCATTTTCACATGATTTCACACTATTTCAGACAACTTTGAAACACTTCGAATGACTTTGAACAATTTCACAACACTTCGAATGACTTTGGCCACTGTATATTTGTCTTAAAACACTTTTGATACATGATGCTCAACTGGAGTGAGCTATTTAGTCACATATTGAGCACTACCAGACACGAGGAGAGACCACAACAGAGTTAGAATGCAATAAGTGCATTTTTGTGTTTCATTGAGATATTAAAGCAATAGAACAAGAACTCTTACTATATTGGGACAATGTACATTTCACTTATTATCATCTTTCATTTTGTTTTATGTTTTACAATACCTTTATTTGCTGTGCACATTGCCTCATGTTCTACAATTGTTATTATTTCCTTTTTAGTACTATTCCTTCAAATTGTATATAGACTTGTATTAGTTAGAATAACAAACAACAATCAATGGGGAACAGCACAAGTTACCCTCTTGCTTATTGTCAGATTTAAGAATTGTTCTCTTTAGTCTTATCTTCATGTCATATCGCTAAGTTCTGTGAAATATCATGAACTTCCTCGAAACTATCGTATTTGCTCTCCATTTTATTGCCTATTGCCTATTGCCATTCAACAAAGACTTCACATTTGTTAAACTCACCTTTCGATATACTTTGAACCTATTTCATACTTCTTCGAACCTCTTTGAACTTTTTTGGGCCTACGTCAAACTATTTCGCACAACTTCGAACCTCTTTCAAACTGTTTCAAACAACTTCATACACTCTTACAGATTATTCGAACCATCCCTTATTATTCCACATCGCTAAACACATCGTATTGGTCTCAGCGGTGATATTTAGTACCACCTCGCACCCTTCCTCTGACTCATGTTATACCATCCAAAGCTATTTAGTAGGTTTTGTTTGGGTTTCCAGGTTGAGTATCATCAATGTGGTTGCTGCCCAAGGGGTCGAGCTTGCATTGTTGCATTGGAGCAGGAGGGACTGCAGCAGGTATGTATGCCAGCTGCATTCCAAATCAATTTTCTCACTATCATCCTGTCAAATAAATAGGTGTAGGGATATGCAATGTCAATAACGATGAGGATGTTGATTACTTACTTAGCAGTGATGGTGTGGCAGATGGTGCTAGCAGTCTTGATGCAGATGTCATCGAAGCAGTACCTGATGATGAGGAGTTGGATGGCTCCATCCCATCCAATAAGCACAAGAGGTCTGCAATGCCAAACTGGTTAAAAACAGACTATGCAGACACCTGTGAGCGACTGGTTCACAAAATTAAGTTGAACCCCTCCAGGATGCCGATGTGCTATGAACAAAACATGTTTTTTGATGGGGCCATGTCCCCTTTCTTCCATTTGCATCGAAAGTTTTAACTGACTCCCAAAGATTTCTATCTGCCATGCTACTTTGTATGGATTCCCCACCTTCTTGCTGACTGTATTCCCTGTCTGTCCTGCTGCTTGGTGGGGCACAAGAGCACAAAAGGAACTACCATCTTTCTCCAGGCTAGGGGATGGCCCAAGGCATCTCAGAGGGTTGTTGACCTTGATCAGTGCATCTTCATCATAGGTCAGCACTATGCCTGCATTCACCCCAATTGCAAGAAGACATACCAAAGCTGGAGCCCCTCATTGCTCAGTGCTGTCCCCTGTTTGGTGTCCATGCATTTTATCCACCACCTCACATACTATGGTGGCATCACTGACAACCTTGCTGCTCTGCTTTGTGACTGTTTTTTGCATTGCATGGGCCCAGACCCCTTTGCGAACATGATCAGAATGCACCACATCCATTGCTATGAGCTCCTAAAATTGCAATACCTTGAGCTCATTTATGCTTATTTACACTCCTCTGGAAAGCTTCTTCTTGCTGACTTCCAACCATTCAGTTCCTTTGATGATCAAGATGGGTTTGCAGGGTTTTCACCAAGTCCAAATAACTTTTGGATTTTCTATGTCAAATTCATCACAGCTCATGCACCTGTGATGGACCAGTATATGGGAATGCTCCCTGCCTGAGTGCTTGAGATAGACCATAGCTTTAAGGTATCTGAGGTAATATCCTATTTCCTGGTCCATGTGGTTTACATTTTTGGCAGATTGTAAAGCATCTGGGGAAGCAGAATGGTGTCCTGGTCTTTAGTGCCCTTCATTCCACCACTAATGAATACAATGAAATCTGTTCAATGGTTCTAACATTTACAAAAACCCACAATCAGTACATGCTAGCACTGGCCACCATTCCCCAATCTCTCAAAGCCTATGGACATGCTCCGATTGAACTGGTCTTCACAGATAATGTCTGGGCTGACAAAACAGAGTCAGAGAACATCTTCCCTTCCCTCCACAGAGATGTTCTCCCAATTCCGGATCACTCTTCATATGAGCAGCTTGAATGCCCCCTCGACTGGCGGATCACTATTCTTTCATCGTCTTTCAGATTGAAAGCTGGCTAAGCAGCCTGATGAATAATATCTCCAATGGTGAAGAGATGTTTGTAGGAATGGATATGGAGTGGCCAGTTGACCAGAGCTCATTGACTCACAGGCAGGTTGCAGTCATTTCCATTGCCCAACAAAAGGAGATATACTTGCTTCAGGTCAGTGATGGTTGACCATTTAAAACTGCATGATTGTTGAATATACTGCAGCTTGGCTCTTGCTGGCATGAGGGGAAGCTTCCATTTAGCCTGCTTGCCTTCTCTCTGTGCACCTTGCATCAAAAAAGTTGGGCTTAAAGTTGAAGGCAATTTCACAAAACTTTTTTGGGATTGTAAATTCTCAGCTGAGAGGGACACTCAGTTTGTTGGAGCTGTTGATCTTGATGCTATAGCTAAGGCTCGAAATCCCACAACAAATGCAACTGCTGGCCTTGCAGACCTTGCAGCCACTGTTTTGTGGTGGTATCTACCTAAGGACCCTGCCATTTGCATCAGCACCAAGCGGGAGAACAAAGAGCTTTCTGAAACCCATGTCACTTATGCAACTCAAGTTGTCTATGCCACTTGGCTTATGTTCCAGGTACTATCAGCCACTGATATCAGAAAGCCTATTGACAGCACCACATCTGGAGGAACACCCATATTGTTATTCCTATCTCTTGTAGTGGCACATGGACATCTAGCTCCCAATCACCCCAAACAGTACAAGGGAATCAATGTTATGAAGACAAGAGGTGTATCACTGTTGAATTCTAGAGGACTCGATAGAGTATAGAATACTTTGTTAGATTTAATAAACTATTTACAATAAATATTTATACTAGCATGGGACACCACCCTGTAATTAAGTCTAAAACAAGAAGGTGATGTTACTAATGACCATGGCTATGCACCACAGCCATGTGTTTGGTGTTGGCATCGGTGTCGCCCAATGTGCCTACCACTGCCCAATTTCAACACTCCCCCTTGACACCTATGCCATCCCTAAGCAATTAACAAGGTCATTGTGTTTCAGCTTTGGTAATGCTTTGGTAAGCAAATTGGGTAAGTTGTCATCCATTGCACAGTACTGAATGCATATCTTGTTAGAGATAAGTTTCTCATGTATGAAATGGTGTTGGATGTCAATGTGTTTGGTGCAGCCATAATTGATGGCGTTGTGAGAATAAGTGATTGCACCTTAGTTGTCCACCTTGAGGACAGTGGGTCCAGAGTAGAAAATGCCAAGTTTGGCAGTAAGGGTCCATAACCAGATTGCTTGGCACATTGCTAGACTTTCTGCCATGTACTCAGCTTCCATAGATGATAATGCGATCATTGGCTGCTTCTTTGATTGCCAAGAAATTGGACTGCCAGTCATCTGGAAGACATATCTGGAAATAGATTTTTGATCATTGACATTTGATCCCCAATCAACATCCAAATAAGCAAGGGGTTTGACTTCTCCCCCTTGCTGGTAAACAATCCCAAGTTTGCGAGTGCCATTAAGATACCAGAAAATGTGCTTGACGGCAGTCTGATGGGTGGGTCTGGGGTTGCTCATAAATTAACTAAGTGTTTGTACTGCAAATGAGATGTTGGGTCGTGTTCCAATCACTGTGTACATGAGTGATCTGATTGCACTCCAATACTCAAGGATATCATGATGCTCATCATCAGGTGTCTTGATCAATTTGATGTTAGAGTCCAATGGTGTGCTGACAGGGTGTGAATCTGACATTCCAAAGTTCTCCAGGACCCTCTTGATATATTGGGCTTGCATAATTTTGAGAGTGGCCCTGTCCAAGTCCCTCTCTAATTCTAGTCCCACAATTTCCTTTGCATCTCCCAAATCCATGATTGTCAAGTACTTCCTCAATTTGGCTTTTATTTCCATGATGGCATCAATATCTGATCCTAGGATGGTCATGTCATTGATATGAACTGATGTGATTAGGAGATCATGATCAGTGTGCCTAATATAGATGCATTGATCCAAGAAAAGCCATGTAAAGTTCATTTTGAGAAAGGTTTGGTTGAGTTCATCATTCCAGGCCTGTCCTACCTGTTTCAATCCATAGAGAGGTTTTAACAGTTGCCATATGTGCCTGCTACTATCATCGTATTCTGGTGGTTGCAACATGAAAATAACCTCCTCCAAAACTCCATTAAGGTATGTGCCCACCACATTGACCATGTGAATCGCAAGTCCTAAATTCATTGTGAGCACTATTAATAGCCAGAACATTTCCAGCTGCATAACTGGTGTGAAGGTTTCCACAAAATCTACTCCCAGAATTTGGGAACATCCTTTTACTACAAGCCTAGCCTTATGCTTCGTGATTTCCCCGATGTGATCATGTTTGATACAATATACCCACTTGCTTGCAATTGCCTGTTGATCAGGGGGTAAATTAACCAATTTGTAAATGCCTCGTTTTGTTAACTGCATTATTTTAGTGTTCATCGCCTCCTTCCATTCCAGCCAATTTGATCTCCCTTTTGCATCTTTTACTAAAAGTGGGTCATCCTTGGATGTTGCCCCAATCATTGCATAATTGATCATGATGTAGCCAGACTCTTCTATAGTTGGCACATGATGCTTCCATTCCTTTGGTTCATGTGCATTTGGGTTATTGAGTAACCAGTAGTTGACAAGTGGTTTTGCAAGAATGCGACTTGATCATTCCTGAGGAATTGATATGCGAGATGGCGATGATTGATGTATTTTCTTTTCTGGTGAGTGATCCGAATCTGATGCAGTGCCATTCCCACTATCACCTGAAGTCTGCTTGGCACTGGTTTCATGCTCCCCCTCAAGCCACGCAGGGTGAGTGACCTCCACAATGTTAGAATCATCCTCTTCTGACATGAACACCACATTCCTAGAGGTAAGAATTTGGTGGGTCAGGGAATTATAGTACCTGTATCCCTTAGTACCATCAGCTATTTCCACAAAAATGTCTGGCTTCTTCCCCCAGGAGACTTCATCAGGTACCTTATGATCTTTGATTGCTCAAGTTGGTGATCTGTTTTTAAGATAAGTTGCATAAGTGATTGCCTCCCTCCAAAGAGAGTAAGGTAGTCTGTGCTGATGTAACATTGCATGTGCATGCTCTACCAGGGTTCAGTTCAGACATTCAGCAATTCTATTTTGGGATGGCGAGTGGGGGGCTGTGACTTTCAGTCAGATCCCATTATTGAGTAAAAGTTTCTTGACTACCATGTGAAGAAATTCTCCTGCACCATCAATGCAAAGTTTCTTGAGCTTTTGACCAGTTTGAGTTTCGACGAAATTTTTGTACTGCTTAAATTTTATAAGCACTTCAGATTTCTGCTTCAAGAAATATGTCATCATGCATCATGTCTTGCCATCAGTAAATGTGACAAAATACTGATCTCTCTCTGGAGCTTCAGTGTGTGCCAGCCCCCACAGATTGCTAACTGTCAGATCTCTGATCTTGATCTCGGTTTGGCTTTCCTTTGGAAAAGGCTGGACATGCTGCTTGGAAATGATGCATGCTTGGCATTAAGCAGCTGACTGCACAGTTCTATCCATATCCATTCCCAAAACCATCTCCTTCTCCTTGAGCATCTTTATTGACCCCATGTTCAGATGCCCAAAAAAATCCTGTGCCATTCAGCCCATGTTCTGCCATTCTTGGCAGGGTATGCTTGGTCTTGTTTGGCAACACCTTTGACATTCATATCAAATAACAGGTTCTTGACCCGACCTTCCATAATAATAGTCTTGTTTGGCACCTGGAACTGCACCCCTGGTGTCACAAATAAAAATTTGATTTTAGCCTCAAGTACACATGAAATTGAGATAAGGTTAAAGGGCGCATCAGGTGCATGTACCACATCTTTTAGGGTAAGTGCTGAGATTCTTCTGTCCACAGTACATTCCAGCCATATCGAACCTCATCCAAGTCCAGAAGATTTACCAAAACCTGAGATTTGATGTCCAGGGGTAGGAGTATAGTCAATAAAGATATTTCGATCCCATGCTATGTGTGAAGTGCATGCTGAGTCTGCCAATCAAGAGTCCATTGAGACTGCAAGCACAATGTCATCCCCACAATCCCCACAAAAGGCAAATTCCTCATCTACTGCTGCATGAGCCTCTGTCAATCCCTTTTGCTTTCCTCCCGATCTCCCCTTTCCTGATTTGAATTTGTTTTGACTATGACATAGAAGGTAAAACAATACTGACCAACTTCCTTGCTGAGAAGAATGTGATGTTTAAGGACATGCTATGTGAACACCTAGGCTGGCTACTCCAGCAAGTGAAGAGTTTTATGCTGAAACCAGAGGAGCTGTTTGAACATGTACATCAGGTGTTTACTGTCTATGGCCCCCTGAAAGATGCCAAGGATGATTTATTCATGCTGTTCAATGACACTATCTGGAAGATTGCAGGGACAGTACTGGAAAATATCTGTCATCACTTCTACTCAGATCCTCACAGTATTCCACTTTACTATACCTGGGGTAGGGACAAGTATGGCCTGATGTGATAGTGGTGCATCCGAGGTACAAATGGCATTGAAGGTGGTGTGCACCAGAGCATCATCCGATGGTTTGGTGCCATCAGTGCAGGACCTGATTTTTTAGTGGAGCTGCTCTGCAACCATATGCTGCACCATAATTTAAAGGTATGTTTGACTTTCAGTTTTCAGATGTCCAACTTTCTGTCTCTAACCTCACTGCAGGTTCATTTGATATTTGGACAAGAAACCATATCTCAAAGATGCTAGATCTGACATCTGCTCACTTTGAAAACTTGCCTGTGGAAGAATGGATCAATGGTAACAACTTTGTTCAAACAACAGAGTTGTTTGGAATTTTACTGATGCCTGAGGAATAATGAGACAAGTTGAATATGTATGCCTTCAATTCCCAGTTTGCAAAGGACACAAACACCTGCCACTGCTACCTAGCCAAAAAGCAAAACACTCAAATCACAGTCCTGTTAATTCACATGAAGCCTGAATGGCTCCTCTTTCGAGCTATGCTCACAGGTCCCCAAGCCCAACATGAGCCAAACTGGGAGGATTTTGCTTGAGACTGGAACCCTTACTGCAACAGGCCAGACATATACTACCAGGTGTGTATGCTACAGTCAACTGAACTGGTACTATCTATCTAACCATGGTCTGTTTAGCTTTCAGAGCACCTATGAGCCCATTGGAAGAAATGAATGAAGAACTCAAACAAGAAGCAGTCTATATTCATCAATCAAGCTGCATATAATGAGCTACAGCAATACTTTCCCCCCTCATGATGATCCTCAGCTCAAGTTCAATCCACCAGGCCTGTACTGCTGTCTGACCAAATATGCTGTTTGCTTGAGCTCTAGCTGACTGGGAATGATGAGGTTGATAGATGGCAGGCACAATGGCTCCTGGACCACCATCACATTGAGCAATCAGCTATTCAGTATCTCTATGGAGATAGAAAACATGTACTAACTACAGCCAGCAAGTCAGTCGCAAAGAGAAAGAAGTCAGCAATGCTGATTCCAGCCCCATTGTTTCAAAGTGAAAAACATGAACTTGTGTGTGGTGCCAGCATGATGACTGCAGCAGGAGGTGGCAGAGTAGCTGGTGTACAAACTTCCCAGTAGTACATACCTAATGATTCCCATTCCCACTCACCACTAAATGTTGATACACATAGCTGCCAGCTAGTGGCTAGCACACTCTTGAAGCATTTGCCAAAAGTTCAAATTTGCAGGACAGTGAAGCATCTGGTGTTGGAGCAGACTATATACACTGCACAGAGGAAGAGACAACATGTTCCTTATAACCTACCTGGGGTTTAGTAAGTCTTAGAGCTAGGGTTTAGCAGAGGTAAGAACACTGTATTTCTACTATGGTACAGGTTCTCCTTATATACATAATAATAAGGATGTCACATGACTCAGGAATGTGTTTACCACATGTATGTGCAGTAAGCGCAGTAACATGTGTATGCTGCATGCATTGCCTCATGTATGCAGCATGCATCTCAAAGTTTAATTTCAACATCTGATTAGGTGCAGATGCTGGATGGAAGGCTTAGGGTTACAGTTGCATAAGGGTAGTTTTTCAAGTATTAGTGAGAGTAGTTTAGCAAGAATTAATGGAAGATGGCCCCATCAATGTTGAACATTGAATGCTGATGTTGATGGTGCACAGTGTTGCTGGGAACAACCAGATTTGTGTTCTCCAAGGTACCCATAAGTTGATCCAAATAATCAGCATCAGTACCTCAATTGGGATCAAGAAAAATATTAATAATACAAAAAAAAATATTTAAAATTTAACATGTATGCCTCCATATAGACTGTGGGGCGATAGAGCAAAATCACAATCAGTGCTCAAATAGATGAGAGCTGCAAGAGCTGCAATGTTCTTCTCCTCCCCCTTCTCAATTTATTATTTAATTATTTAATTTATTTAAGTTATCATGGGATGCATACCTATAGTATGTAAGCCTAATTTTTCACTCTGGATGCAAAATGAGAATAATTAGTTCCCACTGTAGATGAATCATACTCATAATCACTCCTTATACATGGGCAAAACATGATGTATAAGATGAAATGATGCATGACATGATCTCATTCTGTGAACCAAACATATGCATACCACCACTACAGTCACCAAGAAAAATTAAAGTTCAAATTATGGCAACATGTGATTCAGCACAAGTGTAATGCAATATAAATGATATCACATTGCTTTTTTCCTATTTTCCTTATGGCAGATGGGTTGGAGTCTGGACTTTGGGTTGCAATAGTTTGAAGTTAAACTAACAGTTCTCTATACCTTGAACTACTAAGATGCACTATGTCAGTTGCTGGTTAGCAATGTGCACAGCGACGCCATCAGAATGATGCACAACAAGTGTCACAAAGAACAGGACCCCAGATAATCCCTACTAAAGCTTTCTAAAAGTGCTGAACTAAACAAATTTTCCTGGATCTCATCCCAACAGTCAACATAGTGCTTTTGTGACATAGATAATCCAGCGCAGGCAGCCATGTAACAATGTACTGGGACCCCAGATTCTACCTACCTAGTCTAGATACCATTCCAGACAAATTTGAGCAGATTTAACCCTAAAATCTAGGTACATTCCCAGACAAAACTGGGGGTAAACACTGAAACAGCCTGATACATTGTCCAGACCTCCATACTGACATTAGAAAGTTGTCCATATTGTCTAGTGGTTAATGTTTGTGATTTGATTGTTGTGTAATGTTTAGTCTTTGGATTTGAAACATGGGCTGAGTTTTGTTTTTGCCTCATTACAATTTTTTTAATTCACTACTGACATAACATTTTGAACCCTTGCAGCTCCAGCGCCCAGACATTGCACATTGCACTCATTCTCCATATAAGTGATAGCTTGCTGGATTTGGCTGCTGTTCCCTCATTCATCAAAAGTGAATGGATTGCAATCAGAAAAAAATACCCAACTACAGATACCCCACTAGAAGTTGTCTGGGCAAGAGCCAAACTATTGAAGATCCCAGAAATGCAAGCAGGCCACATTTGTAAGGGCAACTTCAAGCCTCACTTAATAGTGAGCTAATAGAGGGGAATCCAAAGAGAAGACTCTAAGGACACATCTGTTGATGTACAGTATATGTAATAGACCCAAAGATCAAATAGTAGGCTAAAAATAGCAAAAAGGCAGAAATAGGTGGATCAAGCTATGGAATGACATTATCTTGATGGGTAAACATCCAGAAGGGGTCCTGCCTCCAAGAATAGAACAGTCAACATGTACCAACATGGAAAAACTAAAATATAATTATAAAATAGAAATAAATTTATAGAAAATCATAGAAAGGGCAAAATAGGATGAAATAAAATACAAAGAAATATGGGACAAATGCAGAAAATTTCCCAGATGCCTGGGACACCTTCTTTCCCCCTTACATCACCCCCCTTCCACAAAATGAAAGAGTGGATTCCTTTCTCAGCTCCTTCTCTGCCAAAGCCACAGCATCCTCATGTAAACTGCTACAGTTCACATGATGAATGTCATGTAGGATACTGCACTCTTCACCCTTTAAGTAACACCCTCTAATGCACAGACTGTAAACAGATCAGGTTGCAACAACACAATACCTTGATTGTCATTGCTTCCATTCCCATGGTCTGGATGATAAAAAAAGGCATCAGTCTTTTCCATCATGTGGCCTGGGTGATGATGTAGAGAAAAATTAAATCCGGAGAGGTAGAGGGACCAGTGGGCTTTACAACAATTACATTTCTTGGCAGTCATGAAGTACTTGAGGTTCTTGTAGTCCATCCAGATCTTGATTCTTGCATTGAGCACTCTCCAGGAAATGTTGCCACTCCTCCAGCACCCACATTATTGCCAGCATCTCCTTGTCATGGATCTCATAATTGCATTTCACAGCACTGAGACTCTTCAAGTAGAAGGCAATGGGGTGCCACTTCTGGTCCTCGGTGTTGAAATTAAATTCTGATGCATGCTGCATACATGAGGCAATGCATGCAGCACACACATGTTACTGCGCTTACTGCGCATACATGTGGTAAACACATTCCTGAGTCATGTAACATCCTTACTATTATGTATATAAGGAGAACCTGTACTGTAGTAGATATATAGTGTTCTTACCTCTGCTAAACCTAGCTCTAAGACTTACTAAACCCCAGGTAGGTTATAAGGAATGTGTTGTCTCTTCCTCTGTGCAGCATATGTAGTCTGCTCCGACAGGTTATGGGCCCTGCTGGGCATGTCACGAACGTGCCTTAACTGGCTGCGAACAACATTGACTTCATTGTCTCCAAATTGTAACCTTGCACTCTTCGTCAGCTGCATTGCGCTCCCTGCGAGCTGCATTTAAAAACCCAGGTTGACTAGGGTTAACCACTCTGAAGGAGTGTTTTTGCCTGAGATTATGGAATGTGTTTTCTTGAATAGAGGACTGATTGAGCGCTTTTACCAGCTGCCACTATAACATCATGTCTTCAACTCTTGAAAACTCGTACAAACTTTCGACGGCTCTAACTACATTCAATGGGCCGACTCAATGAAGGCATGGCTCAGGTCTCAGGGCCTCTGGCAAATAACTAGCGGGATGGAACTAAAACCACCCCTGGTGCTTCTTTTAATGGTAACAAATGCTGCACTAGTAGTGGAAGCTAATGCCAAGCTCCAGACCTGGAACAATAAGAATGACCAGGCTATTGGTAGCCTAGTGCTCCACCTGGCCCCTCTATTTGGCAATGTGCCAACACCAAGGACACTGCTGAGGAGGTGTGGGATCTCATCCGCACCGACTATGGTGTTGATGGCCCCTCCCAAGTCTTTGCAGACTTTAGGTCTGCAATCGCAATCAAAATTCCGGCTGCAAATCCCGTGCCAGAGATTGCCAAAATGGCTGATAAATTCAAGCGCCTTATGGCTGCCAATGTCGCCATTCCCGAATTAGTACAGGCAATGATTCTACTTGGTGCGATGCCGCATGAGTACGATTCTCTATCCGCCATGGTCCTTAACATGACCGCTACTAGAGCCTTGACGTTTAAACATGTCAAGGACTCCATTGTCGCTGAGGCCTCACGGTGCACAGCAGTTGGAAAGCCCATTGGCCCACCTCAGGCCACCAAGCTTTCCGCTGTCAAGCGCAAAGGGGGAAACCCCAAATGGCAATCTCAGGGCAACAATGGAGATTCGTCCCGAAAGCATGGATGACATGGGGACAAAAAGACTAAAGAGGAAAAACCTAAAGAAAAACATTCTCACCTCACCTCACAAGCCTTTACTACTATAAATGGTAATGGCACCATCATACCGCTGATGCCACTCATCCAGCGCATCGAGAAGCATGAACATACTCCCACAAGGGATCCTCGCCGCCAACCACCTGCACAGGCATACATGGGCATGGCCTCTACCTCTCATTTGGTCTATACCGAATATCAGCAGGCTCGAGACACCCTCGAGCAAATGAATCTCCCATGCAGCACGAAAAATCTGCGACTGCTGGAAGAGCACCTAACAGTGCGAGAAGGTAAGAGGAGGAGGATTGAACCAGAACCAAGGATCATAGAGGTAGAAGACGATAGCGTCTCCCTTGGATCAGAACCTGTGGTTTCTGATGAAGAAGTATGAAAAGCCATCGATGAAATGCTCGTCGATGAACTGCTTGAAACAGGTACATATGATGAAAGGTCAGTCCTTTTCCCTGCCACAAGCACAAGAATTAACATTCCACTGATCACAGCAAACTTTTCATGTGAAATTTTACCGCTACTAAATGTATCATGGAACAATTTACATCTTAATATATGTGTTATGTGTGCAAATGGAAATTGTAAGAAAGGTGCTGACTGGATCATGGATTCAGGTGCATCAAAACACTTCACTGGTGAAATTAAAGATTTTGCTTCTTACGAACCTTTACCGAGAAAGGACTCTACCCTGATTCAAACAGCCATGGGTACTACTTATATAGTAGAGAAAGGAGCAGTCTTCATTAGACATCAGGTAGTATGTCATGGGAAGTCAGAGATGCGTGAAATGCGATTATACACCGTCTACTACATACCCGACTGTAATGCTCGATTACTGTCAATGGGCATCTTTTTGCAAGATGGAAGTGATGTGCGTGGTTCCTCCACACACATTTCATTTTTCAAGCAAGGAAACCCAATTATGGATTGCGTCCCTCTTATCAAACGTGACACTATTTATTGGGCTTGGACTCATATATTGAGCACCAAGGGAATCAATGTCGCAACAATGTACGTCGCAGACTACTCAACTTGGCATAAGCGACTTGGACACCCATCCAAAGAGGTGCTAGGGAAGATGCCTAATAGCACTATAAAATTCCCGAGGAATTTAATTATTCCTAAAGACAAAATTATATGTCCAGGGTGTGCTGAAGGGAAAATGACCTCAAAATCTTTTCCTGAATCAGATTCATGTGCAGAAAGACCCTTTGAATTAATACATTCTGATCTGAAGGAACTCCCAGCACTATCGTATCATAAACATAAATACTTTATTGTATTTCTGGATGACAAGACATCACATATCTGGGTCCAATGCCTTAAAAAGAAATCTGATGCTGCTGTGGCCATCAGACAATTTCGGGCAGTGGCTTTGACACAGTATGGTGCTACAATCAAGCACTGGCATGTTGATCCAGGGGGGGAGTTTAAAGATCGTGAGCTACAAAATGTGCTCAAGGACTTTGGCATCAAAATAGAGATGTCTGCACCCCACATTCACCAACAGAATGGGCGCGCAGAGCATGCCATAAGGACAATAATGGAAAAGTCGCAAACCGTGCAATTTACCGCATGTCTACCACAATCATGGTGGGAATTTTGCATTGAACATGCAACACACCTATACAACCGAACCCCAATAAGGCACCTGAAATGGCTGACACTGGTTGAGGACCTGACAAAGGTCCACCCAGATCTAAACAATCTGAAGGTTTTCGGTTGTGGTGCTTATGTCTACCTACCCAAGGAGAAGTGTCCAAACACATTGGCTCCTCGATCGGAGTTGATGACATACCTTGGATTAGAAGATGGCATTAAAGCATACCATTTCATGTGACCTAGTGGTGCAATATTCATTGGTGCTATGGCACTATTTGATAAAACATTGTTCCCATGCTGTCCCAGAGCTAAAACTCCTGCCAATATGGACCTTGGTGATTTTCCACCTCCAGAACCAGAAGATGATGACCACTCATCTGGAATGGATGGTGATGATTCTATACCGCCACAAGATCCGCCCCTTCCTCCAGCATCAGAAAATGATGATGATAATGTACCAAGTGAGCAAAAGGTGCATGACGATGTGACAGATGCTCCTCCTCCGCCACCTCCAGTAACCACTGAGGACTTTTGTCCAAGACGTGATGATCAACAGGAATGGCAGCAATTGCCCCGTTGATCAGGCAGGCAGAGGAACATCCCAAACTGTCCTGGCAATACCTATGGAGAGAAGTGACTCCCCTCTGACATAGAGAGAGACATTGCATGTGATCTATATTGGAAGAGATCTGTAGGTCAAGATTCGGATCATAACCAAACATGACCACAAACTCAACAGAAAGAACCAGTTGCTGGACCGAGTTCGGCACCCCACGAGAGTGTGCCCAATTCCAATGATCAAGAACATGATCACCCAATGGGGGAACTGGATGAAGCAGGTTATATTAAAAAGATAACCAAGGAAGGAGGAGATAAGCTTATTTGCTGGCTGTTGTCAAAAGCAAAGTCCTCAGTGGTTACTGGAGGTGGTGGAGGAGGAGCATTTGTCACATCGTCATGCACCTTTTGCTCACTTGGTACATCATCATCATCATTTTCTGATGATGGAGGAAGGGGCGGATCTTGTGGCGGCATAGAATTATTGCCATCTGTTCCAGATGAGTGGTCATCATCTTCTGGTTCTGGAGGTGGAAAATCACCAAGGTCCATATTGGCAGGAGTTTTAGCTCCGGGACAGCATGGGAACAACGTTTCATCAAATAGTGCCATAGCACCAATGAATATTGCGCCACTAGGTTGCATGAAATGGTATGCTTTAATGCCATCTTCTAATCCAAGGTACGTCATCAACTCCGATCAAGGAGCCAATGTGTTTGGACACTTCTCCTTGGGTAGGTAGATGTAAGCACCACAACCAAAAACCTTCAGATCATTTAGATCTGGGCGGACCTTTTTCAAGTCCTCAACCAGTGTCAGCCATTTCAGGTGCCTTATTGGGGTTCAGTTGTATAGGTGTGTTGCATGTTCAATGCAAAATTCCCACCATGATTGTGGTAGACATGCGGTAAATTGCAGGGTTTGCAACTTTTTCATTATTGTCCTTATGGCATGCTCTGTGCACCCATTCTGTTGGTGAATGTGAGGTGCAGACATCTCTATTTTGATGCCAAAGTCCTTGAGCACATTTTGTAGCTCACGATCTTTGAACTCCCCTGGATCAACATGCCAGTGCTTGATTGTAGCACCATACTGTGTCAAAGCCACTGCCCGAAATTGTCTGATGGCCGCAGCAGCATCAGATTTCTTTTTAAGGCATTGGACCGAGATATGTGACGTTTTGTCATCCAGAAATACAATAAAGTATTTATGTTTATGGTACGATAGTACTGGGAGTTCCTTCAGATCGGAATGTATTAATTCAAAAGGTCTTTCTGCATGTGAATCTAATTCGGGAAAAGATTTTGAGGTCATTTTCCCTTCAGCGCACCCTGGACATATAATTTTGTCTTTAGGAATAATTAAATTCCTTGGGAATTTTATAGTGCTATTAGGCATCTTCCCTAGCACCTCTTTGGATGGGTGTCCAAGTCGCTTATGCCAAGTCGAGTAGTCTGCGATGTACATTGTCGTGACATTGATTCCCTTGGTACTCAATATATGAGTCCAAGCCCAATAAATAGTGTCACATTTCATAAGAGGGATGCAATCCATAATTGGGTTTCCTTGCTTGAAAAATGAAATGTGTGTGGAGGAACCACACACATCACTTCCATCTTGCAAAAAGATGCCCATTGACAGTAATCGAGCATTACAGTCGGGTATGTAGTAGATGGGGTATAATTGTGTTTCACGTGTCTCTGACTTCCCATGACATACTACCTGATGTCTAATGAAGACTTCTCCTTTCCCTACTATATGAGTAGTACCCATGGCTGTTTGAACCAGGGTAGAGTCCTTTCTCGGTAAAGGTTTGTAAGAAGCAAAATCTTTCATTTCACCAGTGAAATGTTTTGATGCGCCTGAATCCACGATCCAGTCGGCACCTTTCTTACAATTTCCATTTGCACACATAACACATATATTAAGATGTAAATTGTTCCATGATACATTTAGTAGTGGTAAAATTTCACATGAAAAGTTCGCTGTGATCAATGGAATGTTAATTCTTGTGCTTGTGGCAGGGAAAAGGACTGACCTTTCATCATATGTACCTGTTTCAAGCGGTTCATTGACAAGCATTTCGTCAACAGCTTTCCATACTTCTTCATCAGAAACGGCAGGTTCCGATCCAAGGGAGATGCTATCGTCTTCTACCTCTACGATCCTTGGTTCTGGTTCAATCCTCCTCCTCTTACCTTCTCGCACTGTTAGGTGCTTTTCCAGCGGTCACAGAATTTTTGCGCTGCATGGGAGATTCATTTGCTCGAGGGTGTCTCGAGCCTGCTGATATTCGGTATAGACCGATGATGAGTTCAGTTGGTACTCAGTGCAGAGTCTCAACAGAAGGGGTGAACACTTAACCTACAACTGCAGGCGTGCTCGGGATGAGGGGGGAGTTCACTTAGAGGGCCTCGGATCATCCTTCAGGGCACGGAGACTATAGAGAGGCTGGTACAGTGATTTTCAATGTGCACACTAGTAGTGTAGGTGAAAGGGGAGATATGCGCAGTGGCGGAAAAGTGCGCAATGCAAAGAGGCAAAAATGTACAGTGCAGAAAAACGCACGACGAGAGCGCAAAAGTGCGCAACGATGAGGATGATGAAGGCGGGAGGTGTAACAGGACAAAGATGACACTGGGATGTACTGTGAAGGTGGTGCACAGTTTGGGGGTGCAAACAGAGTGAAAGCGCAAGGAGCGGAAAAAGGCACAGACGGTGCACAAAACACTGCTATGCAAAAAGGTGCACAAACGCGGCTATACGAAGGGCGCACTACGATAGTGCACAGACAAGGACAAAGGATGCAACACAAGGGACGAAACGCAACAATACGATGAGGGGACACAAACGATAATGCAAACACAGCTATACGAAGGGTGCACTACGAAGGCGCATGGTCTGGACACTGGTGCACAGACTATGTGCGATGCTGACTGAGCTATGAACTATGAGGGGGGGGGGAAAGATCCTCTGGATTCTCTATCTGTCCGCTACTATGTACAAATCACTTATGTGATAAAATGGTAAAATAAAGTATAAAAATAGGAAGCGCCATGCGCTACCCACAAGCGCGTCCATTCGCCCATCTAAACCTGACCGCACTATGCCGCTGCCTCAGCCAATAAGATTCGCACACCTATAGCTCAATATCCAACTGTTCCAGTGTGATGCACTATTATTGGTGTGCACTAAGTCTCGTGCGCTCTTCCCAATTAATCTGCTTCGGTGTTATATGTTGCATGCTGCGCCTTAGTAATAATGGTGTGATTGACCTGGCCGGTTACCAGATAAGGTGATGCTGATTGGAAATGTGGAAGAACTATAAGGAGATGCTGTGTGAGGCCAAATACTGCCAAAGTGCCTGGATTACGTGAAAGCGCCCAAGTGCGCACAGTCCAATGCCAAATAGGCACAAAGTGGCCCAGTTATGTAAGAATGCGCAGTTTGCTCGTGCCGGAATCGTGGTGTGCCTCAAGTAAATGTGCCAGTAAGATGGGAGCTGTGATGCGCAGTGCACTGGTGCGGTGGATTGTTGTGTGTGATAGAGATTGTGCAAAGAGTGCACAGCAGGAAATGTGAGTTGCAGGTAAAGTGTAAAAGGAGTGCGCAAAGGCGCATCGAGCGCGCAATAAATGTAGAAGGCAGATAAGGAGCGTGGGGGGAGCGCATGGAGGTGGCTTGAAGCACAATGAGGCGCATTTAGGGCGCACAATGATTGGCGGCTATGGGGAAACAAAAGCACAGTAGAAATGCAAAAGGTGCACAAAGGCGCACCTAAACAGTCGAAGGCACGCAAAAGCGCACGGAAGCACGCAAAGGCGCACAAAAGCGCACGAAGGCGCACAAAGTGTGCGGAAGCCATCTAGGAGGTGCACACAATCACAAAAAATGCTGTAGTATGCGCACAGGGCGATAGGGAGCCATATCATCTCCTCCCAACTGAAGTACTGACTGTCCTCAGGCAGCATGCGATTGGTCAGCACAAAATTTTCTTCGCTCACATAAGTGGCCATCCTCTCCTTATCCATCTCTGACCACCATCTATCCTCTATAACTCTTTCCACAACCCATCTCTACCCGATCCGATGGCTTCAGCATTTACCTTAGCCCTCAGACAAACGATCCTGGCCCTCAATGAGACCCTCCCTGCTGCTGGGAGTGAGCAGATGACAATGCAAGCTTGGGGTGAAGGGTTTTGTAGTAAACTGGTGCGCTTTTTGTGTTTCTATAACTGGTGCAGGTTGCTAAGGGTCGGGGCATGTAGAACATGTATAAAAGCCATGCAGACTCTGTCCAAGATGACGCAGAACTCGACACGCTCCTCACAAAGGCATGTAGCACGTTCAGCGGAATCATGGTGGAGGAGTGGCTTGCTTGGGGTGAGGAGCTGATGCCCGATATGCATAAGATGATTGAGGAGAAAGAGAGGTCTGAGGAATTTGAGTGTAGGGTGCACGAGCTGGCGGAGCAGCTGGAAGCGTGCAAGGCATGCTGTGCACTCTTGACCGCTGAATTGCAGGTGCCAGAGGTTAACTTGGAGCGTCTGGAAGGTGAGTTCAGAGCAATTGACGAGGCGAGCGATATAGATACCACCAAGGTGCAGGAGGACGAAAAGGCATGCGTCGTGCTGGTGCGATCTTTGTGTGCACTTTCTGGAGCTACGGATGCTGAGGTTGTAGGCAAAGGAACTGGGGAGTCTTGGGAGAGTGGGGTGACGAGCGAGGGGGAGAATGAGAGCGCCAGTGCGGATGAAGGCACAAGTGCGCGCCCGGTGCACGAAATGCGGCAATGCGCATATGTCGAAGTGCCACCACTGAGTGGGGTTGGTGCCACCTCCAATGCTAATAGCAAACCAGTAAGTTTTCTTTGGATATGCTTCAAACTCACTAAATCATTCCCCTTTTCTATGCTAGTGTGATAACTGCTGCCGCATGGGCCAACCAGCTAGGTGCGCCTCTGTCAATGGAAAACGGTGCGCCCCATGTGCAAAGGGTAAGAGAAAGTGCGAATGGATGAAGCGCACCCTCGCACAGCTGCACGCAACTCCTAGAGGCAGGAAAGCGGCTACTGGGCACTCTGGTGTGTCTTTTTCTCATCCTCCTTCCATGCTGCGCTAACTTTCCAAAGGCGCGTCGCAAATTGACAAGGGCAATGAGAGCGATGTGGGGCTCATCAGCCCCTCGAAAGAGCGCACATCCAAGCGCTGCAAAGTCGAAAACGCGCCCCCTCCACCATCACAAGTGCGCCCAAGGCCGCGCCGCCTTACCGTTCGCCAGGCAAGTGTGCACACGCAATCCTCACACCAAACCAGATCGGGAAACACCTCAGGGGATGCGGTTTATCAAGGTCAAGATGTTGAGGTGCTCGACTTAGCGCAATGCCGCTCAGTGGTTGCAGTCTTGGGTGCCACACATGATCGCCTTCAAGAAGATGTCCAAAGGTCGCTCATCGAGTTAGAGGTCGCTAAGAGCCGGTTGCGCAGCATGGAGCAAGCAGAGGCAGATGCAAAGGCGAAACTGGGTGCAGCCACAGAGCGCCTGGAGTTCCTGGAGTCCATTGAATAGCTGCACAATTGTATAAGTTTTAGATAGTGTGTTAATCAATCTCTTTGTTGCACCTGTGATACGCATGGTGAGCTCCAAAGCAGTGAAGTGCGCGCACGCGCGCGAATGTGCGCACTTTGCGCCAACCTGTGCGTGCACTTCCATGGTGCCATAAAACGAAATTTGTAAGCCCAAATAATATGTGTGAGAGAAAAGAGATAATATAAGCAACATTCGAGCAAGAAGTGTCAAGCGCACAAAAAATGCGCACCATGCAAAGATGTGCAAATGCAAAGGGGTGCAGAAAAATTGTCCAACCATCACTTTCCTCCTCCCAACTGAGATATTGACCATGTCCATCGATAAAAGAGTAAGAGATAAAATGAAGCGCACGCGATATCACAAAGTCTAAAAAAAAATGGGAAAGGCTCAGTAGATCATCACGGCCGGTAAAACCCATGGGTTGCACAATCATGGAATGCATCCAGATGCGACTTCGCGAATAGGAAAAGGTAACGTAAAAAAAAATGAAAGAAAGCAAAGCATACGTATAAAATGGTGAAGTATCCATAGCGGTGTGCACGGAGTGCTAGTTGCGTGCCTCATTGGCGCTTTCTTCTTCCTCAGTGCTATCTCCTTGCGCTTCTTCTTCGTCAACTGCTTCTTTGTCTTCCATGTCCACTACTATGGACTCTTCCATCTCTCTCAACCGCGTTGTGGTGATAATCGAGTGCTAAGTCAGGAAGCGCAATGGACTTGTGCACGTGGTATGGCAGTAGGCGGAACGTGGCTACTGGCCTGTCAAATACCGTCCCGTTGAGCTTGCAAACTATGTATGTGCCACCCTGATTGTGTGACACTATAACTAGAGGACCGAGATAATGTGTGCGCATTTTGCAGTTAAGGCTCTTTTCGATTGCTGTGTTGCACATAAGGACTAAGTCGCCACGCTGGAAGTCGAAACTGCAGATGGTTTTTGAGTGCGCTTTCTCGAAACGGAGTGCTGCTTTGCGCCTCTCTGCATAGATGCGGGAATGGATGCGTGCTAAGTCTGCTGGATGCTTTTGTAATGCATGCGTGCACCACGCGATCAAGTCTGTCATGGAGAGTATAGAATCTGGGGGTGGGTTAAGGTATGTCGCTTCAATGATATCGAGAGGGATTAGAGGCTGCGTGCCTGTAACAATGAAGTATGGCGAAACACTGAGGTGCTTCTGAACTGTGATGCACTCCACCCAAAAGACTGAGTACAGTGCACTGAACCACTTTGATTCTACTCCATCTGCTGCTTTGATAAGTGCTTGACACACGTCAAAATGTGCACGCTCAACAATTCCATTAGCATGCAAATTATAGCCAGATATGTGGATGTGATTGATATGGTAGCGCTTACTGCGATAGGCTGGCGCTTTGATGAATGGCTTGCCATTATCAGTGACTATCTCGCACAATGCACCCCATCTGCAGATGAGGTCTTGGAACATCCAATCGCCAAGTGCGCTCGCATTTTCTTTAGGGAGCCCGTGGAATTCCGGCCAAGTCGCAAGTGAGCAATGCCCTTGGACGATATAGCGCCGCCCTGCTGATACTGGTAAGTGCATCGTATCAATATAAACTTTACTGAACAGGGGCACAGGCATTGCGACGACTGGCGGTATTAGAACCTTCTGTGTTTGCTGGATCTGGCAAATATGACAAGTGCGCATGAACCAAACGATGTTGTCCATAACATGCGGCCACCAAAAGCGCTCGAGCAATGTGGAGTGTGTCACGTAAAAGCGCTTGTGTCCAATGTTGTCATGGATGGCGCGCAATATCGGTAAGCGTCTAGACTGCCAAATAACAAGCTGGTGAGCACCATGTGCATTGCGCTTCCATAGGCGCGTCTTGTCTTTGAAAAACGCGCTTGCATAGCGCACGAGTGCGCTGTACTCAGAATCTGTGAAGTCGCTAGGGCGCGTTAGGGTATCCATCCAAATCCACACCAAATCTAACTTCTCATCCTCTGCATCTGCTGTTGCACTCCTTGGAATTTGGCTATAGTCATTGTCATAAATAAGCACACTATTGCGCGCATTTTGCGCATTTTTGTTTGGCTCTGGCTGCATCAGCGCAAGTGCTTGCACATCCAAAGACTGTGAAATGGGACGTATCGCATGCATAAATCCATGTAGTGCATCAATCCAGTCCTCAAACTCTTCATCCTCTTCTCCCTCTAAGTCCTCTGGCTGCTTCGGCTGATGCAAAAGCCCATCTGGACCATGCGCCACTCCCCTAACATGCACGAGTGTAAAGTGGAATGTAAGGATTGATACAATCCACTGGTTAATGCTAGTGGATGGTTGGATATCAGGGTTTTGTAGCATGCCCTTGATATAGCGCGCATCAGTCTCCACAATTAAGTTGCGCACACCTATAATATAAAGGCGCAAATTGTGCAGCGCGTGGTAAAGCCCATAGATCTCTAGCTTCGGTTGTGAAAAGCGCGCTTCTCTGTCGTTGAGCGTAATCGAGCCGAACCGGTTGTAAATGCGCGTTTTTGCATCTGCGCTCTTTTGCTGGCAAAGGTAAAAGCCGACCGCTATCTGGGAAGAGTCGACCGCAAGGATAACAGGGAGTTCTGAGGAATAATCGATCGGTTGTAGTGCAGGACACTCTAGCACTGCTTGCTTGATGTCATTTTGTGCCGCTATCTGCTCTGGGCCCCATTCAAATGGAGCGTCCTTGCGCATAAGCCTTGTGAGTGCGTTAATGCGGTGTGCATAATTGCGGATATAAATGCGCATTAAACCGACTGTTCCCAAGAATGCACGCACTTCTGACAGCATGTAGCATGCGCCCCAATTGCGGATAACATCTACCTTGCTGCGTTCGGGTTTTCTACCTTCTGGGGTGCAATAATGGCCAAGAATGACAAAGTTTTCAGTGCACAATGTGGATTTCGTCCCAGAGAAAGTGCCGCCGCTATATTTCATGTGCTGCACAATGCGGTTCACGTTCTGAAAGTGCTCCCACACAAAGCGCCTTACGCCAGGGTTCGCAGTGAGCGCTTCGCACGAGCCATCTGGTAAAATGTAGCGCTTCGAAGGCCCTTTGACTGGAACATCATCAATATAGGGAACGGTGTAACCTGGTATCTCTGGCTGCAGGATATAGCACACATCATCGTGGAAGACTGGTACTGAGTTTGTCCAAACCATTGGCAATGTAATGAGGTGCATTGCGCCATATGGCATCTGGAATGTTGTAAGGTCGCGCAACGATTCTTTGATTAAGTGCTTGTCATATCCCACATATAGATCAAGGATGGCGCCGCATGCACGCCCTGCAAATTGCTCTGCAAGGTGCTCAGGTGTCGGGGTGATGCCAGAGTGTTTAATGGTAATGCGATTAAGTGGTTCGAGGCTATGTACAATGCACAGTGCTTTTCCATCTTTCTTGAGTGTGCAGAACCAGCGCGATCTATATGCCGAATTTGAGTGCTCATAAACACCTGAGTCTATCTTCTTCCAGATAATGGCACAAACTTCGTCGTATATGCCTGGTGGAATGGGGATGTTGCGCTCTATCCAAGGAGTGTGCGGAATAACTGGGATTTCTACTGGGGGAAAGAATGCGGTCTTGAAGCTACTGCGCTCCTCATCACTCCATGCAAAGGCTTCATTCTGCAAAGACATCAAGTGGTGTAAAACCTTCATCTCCTCTGGTAATAGGAAATCGGTGTGGCGCTCCTGGAGTGCTTGCATGCGCTCTTCAGTATAGTGCCTGGTCGGGGTAAATGGTGGCGGATTTGGTAAAAGCACAGGAAGCGCCGCTAGCAGATTACCTATAATGTTGCACTCGATGTGGAATTCGTTTGGGACGGGCGCAATAACTGGCTTGACTTTTCTAGCAACCGGTTTATACTTCTTCTTGGTCACTACACCCTTTTGCGGTGCACGCACTGCTAAATCAATAAAAGTTGCGCGTGCATGTGCACTTTTCGGAAACGCGGCAGGAATAAGCACCACAGGGTCGATCGAATTTAAGAGCGCCTGCACATGACTGTTGGTACACTGGGATTAGTAGAGTTGAGAGATAATAGAGGTGGAAGGAACAGAAGCAGAAAATGGAATAAGTGCAAATGTGGAAACGTCACAAGATTGGGTATCAGAGTCAAATGTTATGATAGTGGTGCTTCTCCTTGGTCTGAGATCAATTTCTCGAAGCCTGGCAAAAATTTCTTTGCGGGTTATGCTGAATAGCAAAGTGCGGTGTTGCTGGAGCTGGTAAGAAGTGGCGCGGCTTCCCCCTAGGCTTTGTTGGAATGGTGGAGATGGCGCCGGTGTTCGGATCACAGATTGTAACTGTTTGCGCTTCATCCGCAAAGTTGCGCACGATGGAGCGTGTTAACACATCGAAGGGGCGCCCTAACAGAATATCATAAGCAGGTGAATGGATAATGTGAACTTGCACATAGACAATGATATCCCCAATGCATGCAGAAATGTTGCGCGCAAGCCCAAGCGACTCATCTACCTCTCCATTGGCCGATTGCATGTATAAACGAATGCGTGGGTCGTACTGAAGCCCAAGACAATGGCAGACCACTTCTGACATTGCGATAATTTGTGAACCCGGATCTAAGATAGCTTCAAAGTACTCTTGGTTGTCAATCAATAAATCAATGGAGCGAAGCGCATGCGACTCTTTAGCAACCTTCAAAACATCGGGGTTTTCAATTTTGCCTGGCTGGAGATGGGTAAGGTACTGTTCAAATGGATCCTGCAAAACAATAGGAAGCAGCACTGCAATTGCCGCGCTAACTGGAGGTGTCGCATTAAGCACTTTATCTCCTGCAAAAGGTGCGCGCGCTTTGCAGTGCGCAAATGGCATAATGCTCGCAAGGTTTGTAGCTACCACTTCCGCACTGGTAGCTGCAATGCACTTTTGGGTGACTTGTTCTCTATGGCGCTGCCTGAGATCGGGTGAAAGGGATAGAAGCTCTTCATGCGGAACCATAACAGAGGGCGCCTTCATGGCGCGTGCATATATGTCGTCGACAATCTGCAGGTTCTGGATGGGAATGACAGTGTGGTATGATGGCTCTTTGCCTTTGGAAGAGTTAGCTGGTACGTCTGGTTTATCTGCTGCTGCAGGCACAAAACGCGCCTCAGGAATGTTGGAATAGGGATGTATGGGTGTCTCGTCGGGCACATCAGTTGCACTCACAGCGGATTGCGAAGCTGGGGACTCAATACTGTTGGCGGGTGCCATGTCTGTGGTTGTAGAATGCGCACCCTCTTGATTGGATGTATTGCGTGGTGCGCACCACAGAATTTCAACGCCGTCGAAGACTTGCCTCTTCCGAAGCGCCATCAACTCCCTCTCGAGCGCATCAATGCGCTCTTTCTTCGTTAGTTGCGCATTTGGTGCACTTTGCATATAATCTGCTGCAGGAGCTGAAGCGGCAACGTACGTCGACTGTAGAGGTGCAGCTGGAGCTGGACGAGGCGCTATATTGTAGATGAGCTGCGAATTGGTATTAGATGAAAGTCGACCCGTGGCAATCTGCCCTGGGTTGCGCTTATGCCATTCCTCGATGCGCTCGCCTAGGAAATTGCCTGGAATAGAACACGGCACAAATGCGCCACCTGGGAGTACGATGCGCCCTTCCGCATTTCGCCTACACTTTCCTTTGCTAATAAGGTGCTCAATTGAAGCGCACTCAGGGATATAGTGCCCTGTCTGACCGCAACCATTGCACTTGTCATTGTTCAAGCGAGGCGCACCATTTCCGCCATCTCTGCGTGATGCGCTCAACATAGTAACTATCATCTGTGTCATGCACTCGAATAAGACTGAAATGTCTTCTGCTTTGACTGCAGGTGTGCTAGGTTGTGGCTGGGAAATGGGTGCGCTGGGTGCTGAGTAGGGCGCATACATATCGGGGTTTTGCGCTGTGAGCCCAGTAAGTGGCTGGAAATAGCGTGCTGGGCCTTCAAAGATAAAGTCAATCGCATCGCGTATTGCGTCTAACAAGTATGGCACATTTGCAGGCTGATTCGGTACCGCAATCGCAAGGCAGCTCAAAATGTGTTCTAGCTGGTCTGGTCGAAACACCCTAACGAACATGCGGCTTTGGTCATAGCGTGCCAATATACCTTGTGCAACTAAGTATTCGCTAATGTTGAAAAATGTGCAATAATAGCATGCGATTTCTTCTGCAGTTACGAGGCCAATGCATGCGGTCTCACCAATAAGCTTGTCCAGGTCGCTAATACTCCATTTACTGCCATCCCTAGAGCCAGGAGAAAGCTTTAGGACAGCATCTTTGAATGCACCATAGTTGTGCGTCGCGCTATACTCTGGTAGCAGTTTCCAAGTGTCTGCAGTGTCGCTGTCCAAATAGCGCACTGTGTGGAACTTCTTATCGGTCTCGTCAGTGATGTTACAATCACGGAGGAGTTGTGCAAGCTCCTCAAAGTACTTCTGGAGTTCGCGTGGTTTTGCAGGGTCGAAGCGCAGTGTGTTTTGGTTAGATGCAGATGGCATGTGCATGGTAGCCATGGTAGGTGGAATAAGGTGTGTAGAGTTAAGATCTGGTAAAAGCGCAGCGAAATTCAAAGGTGGGGGAAAATGCGGTGATGCAGACGGAGTTAGGGTAGGTAGGGATGATTCAGGTGAAGGTGGAGGTAAAGACAGCACGGACGAGTGATGCATGTTGTTTAGGAAGAGTGATTTAAATACTGGTATTTCCCCAAGCTGGAGCGCAGTTGCTAGCAGCTCGGAATGGAGAGTGTGAAGGTGGTTAATGTTGAAGTGAAGGGCGAGCCGATGGAGGTCTAAAATATGGTCTGATAAACAGAAACCCCTCGCGGTGGGCTCCAGAAAATGATGAGTTCAGTTGGTACTCAGTGCAGAGTCTCAACAGAAGGGGTGAACACTTAACCTACAACTGCAGGCATGCTCGGGGTGAGGGGGGAGTTCACTTAGAGGGCCTCGGATCATCCTTCAGGGCACGGAGACTATAGAGAGGCTGGTACAGCGATTTTCAATGTGCGCACTAGTAGTGTACATGAAAGGGGAGATATGTGCAGTGGCGGAAAAGTGCGCAATGCAAAGAGGCAAAAACGCGCAGTGCGGAAAAATGCGCAACGAGAGCGCAAAAGTGCGCAACGATGAGGATGATGAAGGCGGGAGGTGTAACAGGACAAAGACGACACTGGGATGTACTGTGAAGGTGGTGCACAGTTTGGGGGTGCAAACAGAGTGAAAGTGCAAGGAGCGGAAAAAGGCACAGACGGTGCACAAAACGCGGCTATGCAAAAAGGTGTGCAAACGGTGCGCAAACGTGGCTATACGAAGGGCACACTATGATAGTGCACAGACAAGAACGAAGGATGCAATGCAAGGGACGAAACACAACAATACAATGAGGGGATGCAAACGATAATGCAAACACGGCTATACGAAGGGCGCACTACGAAGGTGCACGGTCTGGACACTGGTGCACAGACTATGTGCGACGCTGACTGAGCTATGAACTATGGGGGGGGGGGGAAGATCCTCTGGATTCTCTATCTGTCCGCTACTATGTACAAATCGCTTATGTGATAAAATGGTGAAATAAAGTATAAAAATAGGAAGCGCCATGCGCTACCCACAAGTGCGTCCATTCACCCATCTAAACCTGACCGCACTATGCCACTGCCTCAGCCAATAAGATTTGCGCACCTATAGCTCAATATCCAACTGTTCCGGTGCGATGCGCTATTATTGGTGCACGCTAAGTCTCGTGCGCTCTTCCCAATTAATCTGCTTCGGTGTTATATGTTGCATGCTGCACCTTAGTAATAATGGTGTAATTGACCTGGCTGGTTACCAGATAAGGCGATGCTGATTGGAAATGTGGAAGAACTATAAGGAGATGCTGTGTGAGGCCAAATACTGCCAAAGTGCCTGGATTACGTGAAAGCGCCCAAGTGCACACAGTCCAATGCCAAATAGGCGCAAAGCGGCCCAGTTATGTAAGAATGTGCAGTTTGCTCATGCTGGAATCGTGGTGTGCCTCAAGTAAATGTGCCAGTAAGATGGGAGCTGTGATGCGCAGTGCACTGGTGCGGTGGATTGTTGTGTGTGATAGAGATTGTGCAAAGAGTGCACAGCAGGGAATGTGAGTTGCAGGTAAAGTGTAAAAGGAGTGCGCAAAGGCGCATCGAGCGCGCAATAAATGTAGAAGGCAGATAAGGAGCGTGGGGGGGCGCACGGAGGCGGCTTGAAGCGCAATGAGGCACATTTAGGGTGCACAATGATTGGCGGCTATGGGGAAACAAAAGCGCAGTAGAAATGCAAAAGGCGCACAAAGGCGCACCTAAACGGTCAAAGGCATGCAAAAGCACATGGAAGTGCGCAAAGGCGCATGAAAGTGCACGAAGGCATGCAAAAGTGCACTGCGCAAAGTGTGCAGAAGCCATCTAGGAGGTGCACACAATTGCAAAAAATGCTGTAGTATGCACGCAGGGCAATAGGGAGCCGTATCACCAAATGAGAGGTAGAGGCCATGCCCGTGTATGCCTGTGCAGGCAGTCAGCAGTGAGGATCCCTTGTGGGAGTATGTTCATGCTTCTCGATGCACTGGATGAGCGGCATTGGTGGTATGATGGTGCCATTACCATTTATAGTAGTAAAGGCTTGTGAGGCGAGGTGGGAATGTTTCTCTTTAGGTTTTTCCTCTTTAGTCTTTTTGTCCCCATGTTGTCCATGCTTTCGGGATGAATCTCCATTGTTGCCTTGAGATTGCCATTTGGGGTTTCCCCCTTTGCGCTTGACAGCAGAAAGCTTGGTGGCCTGAGGTGGGCTGATGGGCTTTCCAACTGCTGTGCGCCATGAGGCCTCAGCAACAATGGAGTCCTTGACATGTTTAAATGTCAAGACTCTAGTAGCAGTCATGTTAAGGACCATGGCGGATAGAGAATCGTACTTGCGCAGCATCGCAGCAAGTAGAATCATTGCCTGTACTAATTCGGGGATGGCGACATTGGCAGCCATAAGGCGCTCGAATTTATAGCCATTTTGGCAATCTCTGGCACGGGATTTGTAGCTGGAATTTTGATTGCAATTGCAGACCTAAAGTCTGCAAAGACTTGGGAGGGGCCATCAACACCATAGTCAGTGCGGATGAGATCCCACCTCCTCAGCAGTGTCCTTGGTGTTGGCACGCTGCCAAATAGAGGGGACCAGGTGGAGCACTAGGCTACCAATAGCCTGGTCATTCTTATTGTTCTAGGTCTGGAGCTTGGCAGTAGCTTCCGCTACTAGTGCAGCATTTGTCGCCATCAAAGGAGGCGCCAGGGGTGGTTTTAGTTCCATCCTGCTAGTTATTTGCCAGAGGCCCTGAGACCTGAGCCATGCCTTCATTGAGTTGGCCCATTGAATGTAGTTAGAGCCATCGAAAGTTTGTACAAGTTTTTCAAGAGTTGAAGACATGATGTTATAGTGGCAGCTGGTAAAAGTGCTCAATCAGTCCTCTGTTCAAGAAAACACGTTCCATAATCTCAGGCAAAAACACTCCTTCAGAATGGTTAACCCTAGTCAACCTGGGTTTTTAAATGCAGCTCGCAGGGAGTGCAATGCAGCTGACGAAGAGTGCAAGGTTACAATTTGGAGACAATGAAGTCAACGTCGTTTGCAGCCAGTTAAGGCGCGTTTGCGACGTGCCCAGCAGGGCCCATAACCTGTTGGAGCAGACTACATACGCTGCACAGGGGAAGAGATGACACGTTCCTTATAACCTACCTGGGGTTTAGTTAGTCTTAGAGCTAGGGTTTAGCAGAGGTAAGAACACTGTATTTCTACTATAGTACAGGTTCTCCTTATATACATAATAGTAAGGATGTCACATGACTCAGGAATGTGTTTACCACATGTATGCGCAGTAAGCGCAGTAACATGTGTGTGCTGCATGCATGGCCTCATGTATGCAGCATGTATCAGGATTTAATTTCAACACATCCAAAGATAATTAAGCCCAAGTACTCGATTCACATCTTCTCAAACTTGCACTTGTCATGACAAAGGTAGAGTTTGTGCCACCAAAGTCACTCCAGCACCAGGTGTGTGATTTGACAATGTTCATTGAGGTCTCAAGTGAAGATGAGAATGTCATCAAGGTAGACACAGAGAACCCCTTCCAATATGAGATCATGGAAGATGTTGTTCATTATGGTCTGAAAGGTGGCAGGACTGTTAGTGAGACCAAAGAACATGACAAGTGGTTCAAAAAGACCATAGTTCATGCAAAAAGCTGCCTTCCACTCATCCCCTTTTTTTATCTGCACACTGTTTTAATGCCAACAGACATCAAGCTGGGTGAAGTAATGCACCCCATGGAGTTGGTTGATGAGTTTGGATATGAGGGGTAGTGGATAATAATTCTTGACTGTGATGTCATTGAGGCATTGATAGTCTCAAACCAGTTGAAGAAACCCATTCTTCTTTTTGACAAAGAAGAAGGGCGAGGCCATGGGCAACTTTGAAGGGTGGATACAACCCAAAGCCAAGTGTTCATTGATGAACTTGTTGAGTTGTCATTGTTCTTCAGGGGAGAGAGGATAGACCTTGCAGGAGGAGGGTGTGGCACTCAGCGTGAGCTCAATTGCATGATCCCATAGCTTACAGTTAGGAAGTGAGTCGAAGGATTCCTTGGAGAACACATCCTCAAAGTCATGCAGGTGAGGAAGTATGGAGTCAGTGAAGGATTTAAATGCACTGTTCTTGTGAAAGGACTCCATGAGGTGCTGGGAGACATTTAAGGTTGCATGCACCTTATGTGAAGGGTTGATAGCAATGTAGAAAATTTGGTCACCTTCCTTGATCTCTTCCATTTCCTCTTCATTATTGTCAGAATCAGGTGCAAGATCTGGAACATCTTCCAAGTCCACATTTGCCATAGACATTGGACCACCATGACACTTTCAAGTGTGCTGTAAGAATACCTTTCACCCTCGATGTTTCTGTCTGCCTTCAGTGAAGCAAGTGTGGCAATGAGAGGGACAATGACTTATCATAACTTCACCTGTCACCCAGTCAACCTCAGGATTATGGTCACAAAGCCACAGGTAGCCCAAAATTGCCTTCTGCTTCCCCAGTTGGGTCACAGTGAAGAGAGCCCATTCACTATGGTCCTTGTACCAGAGGGCTAGGTCGACAACCTCCCAAATCACCCCAGCTTCATTTGGGGAACTGTTCACATTGTAGGCAGGTATGGGTCAAGATAGTAAGTGGGTATTGAGTTGTTTTTGTTGAACCAGGTGTGAATCAATGAAAAGTCCCATGGCACCCAAGTTCAGGAGAGCAGAGACACTGAGTACTTGCCCCATATCCATAGTCTGCAACTCAATGAAAAGTCCCATGGCACCCAAGTTCAGGAGAGCAGAGACACTGAGTACTTGCCCCATATCCATAGTCTGCAACTCAATCTTCAATTCTAGTGAATGTTGGGAGGGGGTGGATGCCACAATGTGCTTGCATGGTAGCTTGCGCTCCCAAAATTTTAATCTGGGTAGAGGAGAGGGGGGGGGGGGGGGAAGAATGGGTAGGTACATATGTCTTTAGCCACTTCAGAAAGGTTTGGAGAAAAAATGGTTATAGAATAAGATTCATTATCTAGTGAATCAACAGACAGAACTTTAAAGTGGTTATGGACAGGCAATGAGGGCATACTTATCACTCATCATGGGTGGAAAATCTTGTTCCTCCACCTCTTCTTCTTTAACCTCCTCTTTCTCCAACCCTTCAACATCTGCAAGTGCCAACAGATCTTGGAGGAGTTCATGTTGTCCCTCAGACATAAGTTTATAGATGTCTTAGCAGTAGGAACAGTTTTGGGCCATGTGTCCAGTTTCCCCACAGCGGTAGCAGAGATCCAGCCTATAAGCTCAACTACAGGCTACATCAACATCCACTGGAGGAAAGGTATTGGAGTTTAGTGCTGAGGGTTGGCACATAGGGATGGGGTTAGGATGAGGGGGTGTTTGATTAAAGGTGTGGGGAGCATGGGTGGTGGTAGGAGTGTGGAATGCCACAGTGAATGCTGCATTTGTGAGTCAGTTCTCATCACAGAGGGAACCAGCCTCATACCATGCATTTATGTTATTGTCTGCTGGGCATCCTTCCAGCATCTGTGCAATCTGGTCTTGGATTTTCCAATTAAAACCTTGACAAAACTTCACCACCATGGATAACCCACTCCCATATTTCGCTATGTCCACCAGGTCTCAAAATTCATTGATATAATCATCCACAGATCTATGTGCTTGGTAGTAGGAGGTGGATTCAAGGTGCATTATAGCTTGTTGGCATTCATTGAGGGGGCAGAAATGTCATATGAACTCATTATGAAAGTCCCCACAGGAAGAGAATGGAAGGGAGTAACATTCCTTGGTTTGGCATAATATACAGTTGACATAGAGATAGGCATGCTCAGACTTCATGTATGTGAGGGCCCAATAAATTTTAGTGGCATCATTCACAAATTGGTTTGGGCATAGACTGATGTATAACTCACAGGAATTGAGAAAGGCAGGTCCATAAAAATGTGGGCCATTGAATTCAGTGGGGTGCACTGGTCACTTGGGCATGCACTGGGCAGCATGTGCATGCTAGGTGCACTAGGAGTCAAAATGGGCAGTGTGGGGTTTGACTGGAGAGTTCTAACAAAGGTTTTAATGGTAGAAGTAAGTGTGTCAATTTGCACATGAATTCCAGCAATGTCGCCTTCAAGTGCATCAATGCACTCCAGGGCATTCACGGTGCTATGTGGTGGATCAGATGAAACATGGTGCACACCAGAGCTGGGAGTGTCTGGGATGGTGTGTAGGGAGTCTGCGGAGCTGTGGTAGTTGTCTTCTACTCTGTACCTGCCTATCTTGGCAGAATGTCTGAGATTCTGAGCCTTAAGGGAGAGTTTTCTACTGTAAGGGCAACTTCAAGCCTCACTTAATAGTGAGCTAACAGAGGGGAATCCAAAGTTAACATTATACTACATAATACAAACACTTCAGGTGCACCTAACAGAGGGGAATCCAAGGAGAAAACTCCAAGGACCCATCTGTCAATGTCCAGTATATGTGATAGACCCAAAAATCAAATAGTAGGCTAAAAATAGCAAAAAGGTGGAAATAGGCAGATCAAGCTATGGAATAACATCACATTGATGGGTAAACATCCAGAAGGGGTCCCACCTCTAAGAATAGAACTGTCAACATGTACCAACATAGAAAAAACTGAGATATAATCATATAATAGGCATAAAATCATAGAAAATCATAGAAAGAGCAGAATAGGGTGAAATAAAATATAAAAAAATATGGGATGAATGCAGAAAATTGCCCAGATGCCTGGGATGCCATCCTTTCCCTTTACATCCTTCCTTCCCCTGACCTACCCATTATCCAATTTCTCCACATTCAACTTCCTCCACAATCCTATGAAATTGTCACTGTAAAACCCCAGACATGGTTCAGCAATGATACACCAAATGGGCCAGGCCTGGTTTGATGGTGCAAAATCAATTCATGATACAAGATTCAACAACAGCCAGGATTGCTTGCCTCCTCTGGGTTATCTCATTTTGGATGATCATTGCAGACATGGTAGCCAAGCAGACTGGATGGAAACAGTGTGTTGAGTGGCTTGACAGTGAAGAAGATAAAACCACAGATACACTGACCATCCAGGCTGTGGATGAGACAAATCATTTATTAACATCTGTCAGATGGAGACAAACCCTGTTATATTCTCAAAAAACCGTCACCACTGTTGATCTCATTTCTCTGTTAAGCACTGTGTGGCTCTCATGAGCACATCAATATGATGATGGAAGAACTCTCCATTCAGCTCACAGCTCCAGACCCAGACTTGGAAAAATGAGTCATCATTGATCCATTAGCCTTTTCAGCAAAACTTGAGTCTGCTACATTAGCTAAACATGACTTGTATAGTCAGAAAACTGCACCCCTGCTTTATCGATATGAGAAACAGGTGAAAGAAGGGGAGGTGAAAATACTTTCCTTTCCTATTCATGTCAATGGAAATCATTGGATCACTGCATGTCTCAATTTTAGAACACATGACATTAGCTTTGGTTAGTACTCCTGGAAATCAAACACAAGACTTCATTGCCTAACAATCTTTGAATATGCAGGAGATTCAAGAAGTGACATAGAGACATTTGAAGCACTGCAGAAAATTGTACAATCACTCCAGAAGTGACTAATGCATGCATTCCAGCAGAAACTCAAAGATAACAAGAACTGCATGGCGCATGGTGAGCAGCTTGACTGGCATTTATGTGGCATAGTTGTGCCAAACACAATAGCATATGATATTAACAAAACACTATTGTGGGAGCAGTGCTACTATGCTCTAGAGAGAATCTGATGGTTCATATGTCTTGGATCCAGCAAGAGAGTTTCAGATGAAGATCAAGGTGTAGTCAACCATATGATAGAAAATCTGGATCACAACACCAATGTTCTACTTGTGAAAGGGGACCACAACTTCCTAGATCTGAAGCAATTTATGTTAGCCACACATGGTAAACCAGCAAAAGTGGAACCAATTGATTGGGGACAATCAAGGCTCATGGTATCATATCTGCTGAATGTGACTGATGATGCAGATAATGCTAATGTTTCTGCATACAACGATGCTGGAATTTCTGAGTCAGATATAAATAAATAGCGAAGCATGGGAGTGTCATGCAAAAGTCTGAAGTTGGTGTTGACAGTGATCATTTCTCACAGGGAGAAGTAATGGACATGGAAAGTGCATCAGACTTGGATGTGGCTAAAGGTCTCAAAGTCAGCGTTCTACCATCAACTTCTGAAAAAGAGGCAATGGATGTTGGTGTAAAGTTAGGGGTAAGAACTTTGATATCACTCCTAGATTTTCTACCTCCTATCAAGTGCAAGAATCCAGCCCAAACTTTGCAGAAAGCATTACAACCAAAGAAATGGCTCAGGGAGACAGCCAAATCTGAGTTCAGTGACAAAAGTGACAGTTCAGGCCATATGGGGTGACATAGGAAGGTGGCTAAAGGAAAAGGGACAAGTTGGTCAGGCAAGACTGCATTGAAAAACTGACAGAAGTTACAAACTGGTGCTCTGGAGGTCAATGAGAAGAGCTATGAGAGATGGAAGAAGAAATTGCTTGCTGACAATCCAAAGGTCAAGTTTCACCCCACTGACATCCACAGTGCCCAACATTCAAAATGTGGTAAGAATATCTTGATAAAAGATCTTTACGATGCTACACAATGGCGTGACCACATCAAATAATGCAACAATGTGCAGGGGATTAAGGTGGCAGGTGCAAACACCTCAAGCTTGATGACGATGGGCTGGACCTCAAGAACTGTGAAATCAAGGGTGAAAAAGGTTGAGTAAACATGTCCATGTCCTGATATCACAAGAGAAGATGAAGAATGAGTTGCAACATACCTGAAGAGAACAGGTGTCTTTGGGTAGTGGAGCAAGATCATGCTGTGAAGGTCGGATATAGGGAGTCGATTGAGAGAATAGTAGGGATAGAGGGCATAGGAAGGTTTTGCATAGATGTCACCATCAAGATAAATAAATATGTTTTGTACTCACGACTGGTGGTTAAATATAAGTTGGCAAGGATCAAGGAATAAGAAAGAGCATTTGAAGAATTCGAGGAGTCCATATCAGGAATATCCACAGTGTGTTCGACAGTGATAGATGAATTAGAAGGATCAAAAGAGATAATAAGAGCATACTGGTTTGTGTCCGAAATTTTATCCTCCAGTTGCAAAAATCCTTTCTGACTACCTTTCGATGCTGATTAGAATGGGGAATCATGGGGATGGCACATGATCATGTCAAATTAGGGTTGAATATTGTGATGGTCTGGGCTTTGTTTCTGTAATTCTTGACAGTGCTTTCGGTGAGGACATGGAATGGATGACTGAGCAGGATATCGTAGGTGAAGTCATGAATGATGTGAATCTGCATGTATAGTGTGATACTCCCAACTTTGCAAGGCACATTTTGTGCTAGACCTAAACTTTCATCAATGCTACTGTTAAACTGTATACAGTATTCATAATACTGTATATTTACCCTATACTGCACTTTCAATCCCAGGGGGTATACATATACAGCATTTACTGTATATAAATAGTAAATATATAGTATGGTTGGAGCCTTAGACTCACGAGTAGTCATGTACATAAATATCAAAGCCTTGCAATGTAATTTTCCTTGAGGCTCAGTCTGTGAGGAGTATTACAGTTAAATGTAATTATAAATTATGATTCAAGAGAATGTATATTCATACAGGATAGTGTAATTATCTCCTACATACATATCATTATCTACCACTTGACACGACATTTAGTGGACCCATATAACACTGCCAACTGTTAGAAATGACCATGTGTCAGTGCATGTGTTTGCAATTGTCTGCAAGAAAACTGTCATGGACCAGCCACCTAATCACCCTCTTTCATGTGATGAATGTGTAGTGATACTGAGAAGCAGAGCATTTAAGACTGCATTGCAAAAGTCTACTTTTGATGATAGGAATTTCATTTTTACCAATCATTGTTTCAGAAGCTCGACCCTCAGTGAAATTTATGCTTGTACCATAGGTCTGAAGGATCTCATCAAAGACCCAGTGAGTACTGATGATTCTCAAGGCCAACCAGTATCTGACTTATGGAAGGATGCAAAAATGACACCATGTGTTTGTTATGCCCAGGGCATTCTGAGTAGGAAGTATAACAACAAGGTCTTTGACAGCCTCATAGAAGCAGTCATGACAAAGCTGATTGGGAACAATGTGGTGTTTGAATGCAGAACTTTCACTATGCTCCAGCATGGGATGAGCTATATCATATTCTCAAAATCCACAGTTCTAGAGCTTATGAATCTTTGAGTAAACATCTTTCTATGTGTAGCATGTGCAAGTTTTCAGTAAGCTTATGTGATTCAATAATGATACTGGACCTGAAACCTAACAAAAACCTGTTAAAAGGCTTAGGAAGTATAACACAGGCTAGAGGAAGGGTGCAAGTTGGTACTAAATATCACTGCTGATATCCAAACATTGTTTTTAGCGAGGCAAAATGATAAGGGATGGTGCAAATAGTCTGTGAGAGCATATGAAGTTGTTCAAATAAGGCTTGAAATAGGTTTGAAGATGTGCAAAATAGTTCGAAGAAAGTTCAGAAAGGTTTGAAGAGGTTCAAAGTAAGTTTGAAGAAGTTTGGAGATGTTGGACTGGTGGCAAATTATGTCGAGAAATGAATATAGCAAATAAGAAGTGTTTGATGAGTGGCGATAGGCAATAGGTGATGAGTTGAGAGCAAATATGATAGCTTGAAGAAGTTTACGATATTTGCAGAACTTAGAGGTACAACAAGAGGCTAAGACTCAAGAGAACTGCTTTTAAATCTGATGATAGTGGAGAGGGTAACTTATTCTCTTGTCCCCATTGCTTTTCTGTCATTCTACATAACTTATACAAGTCTATATACAAATTGAAGAGATAGTACTAAAAAGAGAAATAAAACATGTGTAAAACATGAGGCAATATATCCAACAATGAGGACTTTGTAGATCATAAAACAAATGAGAAATGATAAATAATTGAAATGTACAGTGTCCCCATATAGTAAAAGTACTTATCTTTTGCTTCAATATATCATTGAAACATAAAAACCACACTTATCATGTTCTAAGTCTCTTGTCGTCTCTCCTCATGTCTGGTAGTGCTCGATATGCAACAAAATGGCTCACTCCGAATGTGCAGTGTGTATCAAAATGGTTTTGAAACAGTTATGTGGTGGCCAATGTCATTCGAAGTGCTGCAAAGTCATTTGAAAGTGTTTGAAATGTTGTGAAATCATTCGAAATTATGCGAAGTTGTTCAAAAAGTTTGAAATGGTTTGAAAAGTGTTTGAAATCAATTTTGTGGCATTTGTAGTGGTTTGGAGCATCTGATGTAATGTGTCGATACAATTGGGAATCTTCTCCAGACCTTAGAGCATGCAGTGGACTTACAGTGACTCACAAAACTGAGTCAATGTTTTGGACTTTTTGATTCATTGTTGAATAGCTTCCCATAAACAACAAAACCAAACAAGGTATTGGTGTACCGAATAACATACATGATGAGGGCTACCAAACAAACAAAGAATTATGTAATATTAATCATCCCTCATGAAGATATGATTATTTTAATTTAGGGACTCATTGACTCAGTTTTGTGAGGGGTAGTCAGAAATATTAGAATCTGATGCTCCACCAACTGTATAATGTCAAAAACTTGACAGATGGTTTCTAAGGTGATGTGACCCTTGATGGGACCTTAAATTATAGTATTTAATTAGGACTAGCATTCTTCATACTTCAATATTCTCCAATGCATCCCATCTCCTCTGCTCAGAAGGAAAACATTCTTTCCCTGGCCTCCAATCATTATTCTACCCACAATATTGCCTCTAAACTCAACCTCAGCCAGTCTAGTGTATCCAGAACACTCAGGGCTCTCCATCCAAACCTGGATTCCCCCTCTGGTGGTCGTCCTTCTAAGCTCTCATCTACCTCTCAGAGAGCCATCCTTACCCAAATCACCACTGGCAAGGCTGCAAATGCTGTTCAGGCCACCCATTACATTAACAGCATTATCCCCACTCCAGTCTCCTTAGAAACAGTCAGAAGAGTTCTCAGAAAAAACTCATTCAAGGCTGTGGTGAAGAAGAAAAGGCCCTTGCTTAGTATAAGGCATAGGAAAGCAAGATTGGCTTTTGCTCAGAAGTATAGAGAGTGGACTGTGGAGGACTGGAGAAGGGTTATTTGGTCAGATAAGACTAAAATTAACAGGTTCGGGTCAGATGGGAGAGAGTGGGCTTGGAAACAGAAGGGAGAGGGGCTGATTGAGAGAGAGGTGCAGGGAACTGTCAAATTTGGGGGAGGAAACATTATGGTATGGGGGTGTATGGGATGGAATGGAGTGGGGCATCTTGCAAAGGTTGAGGGGAGGATGAATGCTGACCAGTATGTGTCCATTTTGAAGGACCATATGCTGCCTAGCTTGGAGGAGAGTGGAATTTCTGGAGAAGATAATGACCCCAAGCATACCTCAAAAAAGGCCAAGAAATGGATGGAGAACAACAATATTACTCTTCTGGATTGGCCTGCCCAATCTCCAGACCTCAGCCCTATTGAACATCAATGGGTTCACCTCAAGAACCAGTTAGACAAGTATCCAACAGCGCCAAAAGGAATTTGGGAGTTATGGGAAAGAGTAGTGGAAGAGTGGAATAATATTCCATCAGAGGTGTGTCAGAATTTGATTAAAAGCATGCCTAGAAGGTTGGGAGCAGTTATTAAGGCCAAGGGAGGTCATACAAAATACTAGAATTACAATTTATCATAATATTGATACCACCTTACAAAACTGAGTCAATGAGTCCCTGAATTAAAATGATTATATCTCCATGAGGGATGATTAAAATTACATAATTCTTTGTTTGTTTGGTAGCCCTGATCATGTATGTTATTCAGTACACCAATACCTTGTTTGGTTTTGTTGTTTATGGGAAGTTATTCAACAATAAATTAAAAAGTGCAAAACATTGACTCAGTTTTGTGAGTCACTGTATCATTGATGTCTTAACTCTGGCACTCATTTCCAACTTTCAAAACCAAAGAAGCATGCCAACCATGATTTCCAATGGAAATCTGTAATCTCACCTTTTTGTCACCTTTTTGGTTGGTGGTGAATCACCTTACATAATTGAAATACATGGGGCCTGTCAGATTGAGCTGTGATGACACAAAGTTATTCAGTAGTCTTTGCTTATACTGAAATTCAAATGAAGATTCTTATTTTCTGGTGGGAGGGGTGTATGGTCCTTATCAAGTTCCAGATCCAGACAGCATTTGGAACAGGATTGGACAGGGCAAAATACAAAAGGCTATGAAGGTTTGTCTTCTTAGAAAGTAGATGATGTACAATCTGATAGGCTGGTTTCTAGGTATGCATGTGGTGCTTGACCATTCCAGCTCCCAAGGTCACCCCCATCATTGTTGCTGCAGTCCCTATTTCAAATGATTTGGATGTGAAAACACTGTACAGATATCTAGAAAACATACTTGACAGACTTCTCAACCACAGTATCAAGGTTATTTTTTATGCATGTGATGGGACCAAAGTTGAGCACTCAGTTCAGCACATCGTGATCAAGAGAGCTGAAAGCATTGAACATGTCATTAAAAACCCCAGAGATGGCAGTCCCAATATGATGATCACCACTGTAAAGTACCATGGTCAAGCCATGTGCATGATACAATATTCTAAGCATGCACTAAAAACTTTTTACAACAACTTATTCTCAGGAGCATGTCTCCTTACACTAGGAAACTTTACTGCTGTCTATGATTGCATTCGGGAGATGGCCATGGAGGATAGTACTTTATTGTACCGATGTGATGTGGAAAAACTTGATCAACAGGATGACAATGCAGCAGCTTGACTTTTCTCTGCAGATGTTCTCCAATTCCTAGCTGACAAACATTTTGACTATGTAGGAGAGATTGTGTATCTCTTTACATTTGGAGAGTTGGTTGATGCATATCAGAATTGGAGTATTACACATACTGAGCACTTCAAAGTGGTGCTACATGCTCGGTATTTTCTTGATGCTTGGGAGACCTTTCTCGATGGGTCTGGATACAAGTGCACACAATACTTTCTCTCTAGCAAAGCTGTGGACATTGCCCAGACCATAATGGAAGGCTATATTGCTTTGGTTTTGATACATTGAGATCATCTACTTGACCTTTTTCCCTTGCTTCCATGGCTTCATTCAATGGAGGCCTGTGAACATAGTTTTGGGGAGGCTAGAAAGATTGTAAAGGATTTCACACTCTTAGATCTTATCTACATGGTATCCAAACTATAACTCAAGATTCATGAAGCAGTTTTAGCGTGCAAGGTTTGGATCCCAAAGCATGGGCAGCAGGGTATAATCACATGTATATCAATGATACTGATATAAATATTGCAAATCTGGGAACCTACCCTAGTGATGAAGACCTCAAATGCACAGTGGATGAGGCTGCTGAAGAGGCAGACAGTTTGCTAGCTTTGTTAGGCCTCATTATTTCCAATCAGCTTCACTGCATGCAGAAGTCAAAGCCTACCATTCTTTCGAGATGGATGACATTCTTGCTAATCATGATCCATATGATTTTAATGCCAGTGAGAGTTCTGATAATGAACAGGATACTGAAAGCTTGTCTGAGGCTCAAAAACTTCAAAACCTCTTGGACCATGAGGAAGATCAAACACTCTTGAGGACCAGAAAGCAAGAGAAAGAGCTCTTCAACCTCACTTGGACAGCAATGGCTATTCTAGCTGATGAAGCAATGAAAGTGTATGTACTACTCATTTGATGGAAATGATGGATTTTTATTAATATGAATATCAGATAAGAAGCTATTGGTGATGAACTCGATGAAGACACATCAGAGGAAGTTTTAGCTCAAGATTTTGTTGAGGTCTGCAGACTGATTGATGGGCTTCCAGTGCTCAACCTACCAGATGAACCAGCAAAACCTCTGGGGCACAGAGTGGTTTCTTTTGAGGATCTCAACTTCAAAGCTTTGATAGACATGTGATGCTCCCATCAGACTCATCAAGCAGCTACTGGTGCTCAAACATGACAGTTGCAGGATAGTGTAGATGGTCACAGAGAAGGTAAAAAGACTGTAACACTCAAACATTTAATTATTTGTCAGTTCCACAAGGCTTTCAAGGAATCTCAAGATGATAAAGCTATAGGTACTGGCTATGAGCATTCTGCAAGGTGGCGAGCACCTGCTCAGGGAGGCAGGGGGGGACAAATAGATGGGATGACTGTTGATGCACTTCATAGTAGTAATGCTGTGAATGCAACAGTGACAGCTTTGGCATTAGCTAAGCAAGTTTGTCAATTCTTCATGGTTGCAACAGCACTTAATAACTGTCAATTTCACAGACTGCTGATAAGCACAAAAAAACCTTCAACAATGTGAAAGTCCTTCTGCTCACAATTTCTGACTTGTCAAACATATCAGTGGTCTCAAATATTGCCATTCAGATTTTTTAGTACATGCATGCTCATCAATTCTGTTCCATTCCAGAGGCAATGTCTATTCTCCAAACAAAGCAATTTGCTTTATTAAGCTCACTCTCATTCTTTGCCTGTTGTTGTTGATACCAAACACCACTACAGTTGGAGTAGAACTTGCTCAAGAGAATGCTGAATGCTTCAAAGTGTTATTTTCAGGCAAGAAAAATTTCAATGAGGTGATGTGCTTGTCCTGAAAATGTGGTCATGGGAAGCAGAATGCAGAGGAGGAGGAGGCTGAATAATACTGTGTCATACTCAGAGAGAACTATATTAGAACATGGAGAACACATTTTCATGTGTTTGAAGAGATTCTGCAGAGCAATAAAGCATTTAGAAGCTGTTAGGAAACAGCCCCATTACCTAATTAAATTATATTTTATTTTATTATATCAAATTATGCTATCCTACACCAAAGGATGCTACACTTTGTTCACATGAGAATTTTATTTTGCATGCATCAATATGTATGTGCATGTACAAGCACATCAGTAACAAAATTGTACAATATATGTAACATAGTATATAAACCTTAAATAAACACCTAGGGGACTCTAGTTGTCTTCTCTTAGGTATTTCATTCACACTTGTGGTGCAAAAAGCCTTTCTCAACCAACTTATTCCATTAATAACCCTCACATCAAAACTGTCATTCCTCCCATCATGCATGCAGATCCTGCTCCCTTCTGTAGAGAGAACCCGCAGTCCAGCTAGCAGATAGTGGGTGTCACCCTAACAAAAGAATACAATTACCCAATCAGTGTGCCTTCTCTTACTTGTGCATATGTCATTGTTTCACTGTGCCACATCCAATTACTCATCCTTTGGCACAAGCTGGAAGTACTTATATATATGTAATCTACCTTTTCTTTTGTAAGCTGACACCAGGGCTCGCCTTACATTGTGACAACCAGTGATCAAAAAGCAGTGCTCATCATTAGGACAGCTGCAACCAGACAACTGCTCAGATCTGGTTTAGTCGAGATTTACCATACTCTATTCAAACAACTATTTTAGTTACAAACCAAATTCAGTACTATCCCCAAGGTCAGGCACTGTCAGAAGGGATATTGATCTGAAGTGCTTCATGAGCTGAACATTTGATGAGTTACCAAGTCACAGGTTTTGCTGAGTTTGGTACCCAAGTTACTGAATCATGTGGTCCATAAACATTTGGAGAGGTCCCAAAAACCAAGTTTTGAATCTGTCAAAGAAGTGACTCATCACAGCTCGAATCATTATGTCTGAACCTTCAACTTCTAATCCTGGTCCTAATCCTGTTCCCACACCAGCACCAGAAGCAAAAATTGATGTGCTTACAGCACAAATGTTGCAATTAATATCAGTATTGGCAGAATCGCAGCCCAGACAACCAGAAATAAAACTAGAGACAATAGAAAATAAAGATGATGAGATGGAGGAGATGGTGGAGTAGATGTCCCGGAAAGATGTGCAGGCAGCAGAGAAATTCGAAAATGGAAAAGTGTGCCTACCTACTATGCACCTCCACAAATCTTTGACAGTACCATGGAGAATAAAAAATCCTTTATCAGCTCTATAGTATTGTACATCCAAATATAGAGGGATTTAATCCTGCTTTCAAAAATTCTACCAATGCTACTTCTTCCATATCCATCTGTAAAGCTTCTGCTTTGAACTGCAAAATAAATCCATCTGCCATTAGAGAACCTTGGTGCATGGTTTTTAATTTAGTGTTAACTGTTGCCTTTGGATTAGGGTCTCCAAACTGTGCCTCCAGTCTCTCCAGAAATTTTTTGAAGGTTGCAAATGGTTTATATCCTGTGGCAATTTGATCAATATCCTCATTCCTCCAGAACTGTGCCTTTACCCCTCTAGACTCAGTTGTATGAAACTTTGGCTTCCTCCCATAAATCTATCTACCAACTACCCTCTATGCCAGAGAGGTTGAATGAGTGGTACAATTGGGCAATGCACCTTGATCAGCAATATTGGCAGGAACAGGCAGAGTCAAAGTTGATGTATGGAAATGCTAAATTTGGAAGCCATCAGGAGGAATGTCTGAGAAAGGAAGGGTGCCTCAGGTACAAACTCCGAGGGCACAGCTACTGGCCATGGCAGTGACACCTATAGTTATGGAGTTAGCAGCATCAGAAGATGCAATGGAGGTTGATCAAGCAGAGAGATGAGTCCCACTTAAATGTTTTAACTGTGGGCAGCTAGAACATATTGGTAGGAATTGCAGGCAAAAGAGGAAGATTAGGGAAGTTACAATTGAGGAAGTGAAGTCAGAGGAAGACAAGCAGAAGAATTTTGTGGAAGAGTCTCAGTGAAGGTTTCTCCATTGGTGACCCAGAACTATTATAATGTATTAGTATCCTAGGAAACCCAGAGTAAACCAGAAAAGAAAATCGAGGAGGAGTACAACCATTGTCAATCACGCTGATAGGTCCACTTCACTCCTCAAGCACTGGAACCACATATACATCATTCCTCATACTCATATTTGACTTCTACAACTCTCTGAACCTTCCTGAACACCTGCAAAATTTTGCAGAATGACTTTGAACCTATTGCAAACAGCTTTGAATTTATTGCAAATGACCTCAAACCAATTTCAAGATGTTTTGAACAAACTTCAACAACTTCACATTATTTTGTGGACACTTGGCCCTCATAGGAAGCACCTGGAACAAAGCTTGACAGAACAAGTTGCAGTTTCAGATGCAATGAGGTATTTCAACATTTCTGTGATCTATTAGAACAGTAAAACAAGTACCACTTGATATGTTACCATCTTATATTTTATCCTTCATCCATTTCTTACTTATGCAAAGTCAAAAGGACTTTCATTTTACCCTTTATCTCTCCTCATGTAGGCTTCCTGTTCTCCACATGTTCTATTTCCTATGAAGTACCATCCCATCAAAATGTATATAAACTTGTACTAGTTACTTAGAACAACAGAGAAGAAGTCATCCTCTCACATTTATTATCTGATTTAAGAGCTGTTCTCTTGAGTCCAAGCCTTGCATCATAACTCTAAGTTCTGTGAATCATTGTGGACTTCTTCAAACTTTCATACTAGCTTCTCGAAACTATCATCTATCATCTATCATCTCTTGAAAACCTTCCAGTTTTCTATAGTCATTTTCCAGCATCCCTCAAAACCATCCCCATTCTCTACAAACCCCTTGAACATCCTTGAACATCCTCAAACATCCTCAAACTTTCTCAAACATCTTTGAACATTCTTTGGAGTGCTTCACAAACCTTTGTGTGCCTTCAAACCTTATCCAATATCATTCAAACTCCTCAAGCTTAGTTTCCCCATCTTTGGATAACAGCAGTAATATTTGGTACCACCTTGCACCCTTCCTCTAACTTGTGTTATACCATCCAAGACCTTTCTAATAGGTTTTGTTTGGGTTTCCAGGTCGAGTATTATCAACATGATAAAGAGAATTGCCAAGCATTATTTCTGAAACCCCCTAAATTCTTTATTGGGTCTGTGTGAATAGAACCCAAAATTACCTTGACTGTAGGAGTGAAGACAGTGGACACACATGCAGTGATTGATGTGGAGGCATTGCTTAATAGTGGTGCTCCTGGATTATTCATTAATCGATTCTTAATTACTGGAAATGGTAGTAGCATGCACAAACTGTTGCAGCCTATAATGGTGTATAATATTGACAGAACAATTAAATATGGAGGAACTATCGAGGAGGAGGTGACAATGATATTAAGGTATCAGGATCATCAGGAATGAGCCATATTTGAAGTGTGCAATCTTGGGAAAACCAATCTTATAATTGAATATCTGTGGTTATGTAAGCATAATCAAGAAATTGATTGGAGAATTGGGAAAGTACACATGACTCATTGTCCTAAAGAATGTAATGTGTATGGGAGGAAGGTGAAAAGGTAAAGAAGGAGAAGGAGAAAAGAAAACAGAAAGAATGTTTGAGGAAGTATGGAGGAAGTGGAGAATGAAGAAATGCTGAATGGGGAAGATCAACAAATAAGAACAGAAGCAAACCTTTAGAGAAATTCATGGGGGACAGTCGTGGGACAAAAACACTGTGAAGGTAGAGAAACCAGTGGAGGAGTAGGTATCAAAAGCATATCATGAATATTTGTTGGTCTTTCAGAAGAAAGAGTCTGAGCAAATGCCAGTGTGAAAGCCATGGGATCATGATATTGAGATGAAGCCAGGATTTGTGCTGAGGAAGTCGAAAGTCTATCCATTATCTCCAATGTAACAAGAAGAAATTGATGCATTTCTAAATGAACAATTGCACAAGGGATACATATGACCTTCAAAATCACTACAGACTTCACCAATATTCTTTGTACCAAAGAAAGATCAGAGGAAGAGGATGTGTACAGATTATAGGTATCTGAATGAGTGGACTGTGAAGAACATGTACCCTTTGCCATTGATCTCAGAAATAATTGACAAGATGGGAAAAGCCAAGGTCTTTACAAAATGGATCTATGATGGGGGTACAACAATGTATGAATAAGCAGATTTTATCACAGGGTTACCAGAGGCACAGGGTTTTGATGCACTACTGGTGGTGGTTGACTGGGCAAAAAAGCAGATACATGCAGTGCCAACAACAAAGGAGACAAGTGTGTTAGGGCTGGCCAGGTTGTATCGGTGATAGGTCCATTGCATGCTCTGAGGTCTGAGAATGGTTCCAATTGTATTGAAACATTATGACGAATGCTCTGAATTGCTACAAATGCCACAAACTCAATTTCAAACCTATTTCAAACCATTTTGGATGACTTCAAATGACTTCACAACATTTCAAACTATTCTGAACAATTTCACATGATTTTGAATAACTTCAAATGACTTCACGACATTTCAAACACCTTTGAATTACTTTGCACTACTTTGAATGACATCGGCTGCCATAGGGCTATTTCAAAACCCTTCTAACTTACATGGAACATCAGGAATAAACCATTTTATTGCATATTGAGCACCACCAGACATGAGGAGAGATGATAAAACATCTAGAATGCGATAAATGCAGTTTTGTGTTTCAATGATATATTGAAGCAATAGGACAAATACTGTTACTATACTGGGACAATGTACATTTCATTTATTATCATTTTTCATTTGTTTTATGTTTTACAATACCTATTTGCTGTGCATACTGCCTCATGTTTTCCACATGTTATTGTTTCCATTTTAGTACTATTTCTTTAAATTGTATATAAACTTGTATTAGTTACTTAAAATGACAGACAAGCAAAAGGGAACAGATAAGAAGTTACCCTCTTCCTTATCGTCTGATTTAAAAGCAATTCTCTTGAGTCTTAGCCTCCCATCGCATCTCTAAGTTCTGCAAAATATTGCGAACTTCTTTGAACTTTTATACTCGCTCCTCGACTTCTCGCACATCACCTATCATCTTTCAAAAACACTTCTTATTTGCTATATTTGCTTCTCGATATACCTCAAACCACTTCAAACATCTCTGACTTCAAACCTCTTTGAACCTCTTTGAACTATTTTGCATGTCTTCGAACCTATTTTGAATGCTTTTGAACTACTTTGTATGCTCCCACAGACTATTTGCAATGCACCTCGTTATTACATGTCACTCACTACAACTTTTGGGTATCAGTGGTGATATTTAGTACCAACTCGCACCCTTCCTCTAGCCTGTGTTATACTTCTTAGACATTTTAACAGGTTTTTGTTAGGTTTCCAGGTCGAGCATTATTATCAGGATGATGTGTGGAGGTATCATGGATTACCCGAGTCAATAATTTCAGATCAGGGACTGCAGTTCACAGCAGACTTAATGAAGGAGTTGAACTGGATGCTAGAAATTCAGATGTGGCTGTCAACAGCATATCAACCACAGACAGACAGTCAGACTTAATGAACAAATCAGGACATAGAACAGTACTTGAGGATGTTCATGGCACACAGACAGGATGACTAGCCAGAATGGATCACAATGGCAGAGTTTGCATACAACAACAAGTTGCATTCTGCAATCCAGACATTGCTATTCTATGCAAACTATGGACTCCACCCACACATGGGATTCAAGCCAAAGAGAGAGACAAAGAATGAAGCAGTAAATGACTTTACAAAGAGAATAAAAAGGGTTCATGAGGAAGCAGAGGCAGCGCTAATGAAGGCATGAAATGAGATGAAGCACTATGCAGATCAACACTGGGGGGAGGTGCTGGAGTATGCAGAGGGACAAAAAATATGGTTGGAGATGGAGAATTTGAACATCAGGTGACTAATGAAGAAGCTGACAAATAAATTAATTGGTCCATACAAAATTATACAAAGGTGTTGTTACCAAATGCAGTCAGATTACAAGTACCAAAGACAATGAAAATACACCCAGTGGTCAATGTGTCATGAATAAGGCCATATAATGAAACATGATGATAGGTCCACTGCACACTCCAAGGTCTGGGGAAAGGATTTCAATCATATTTACACACTACAACAGATGCTCTGAACCAGTACAAACACCATGAAATCGACTTCAAATCCTTTTCGAACTATTTCGCACTATTTTGGACAACTTCGAACAACTTTGAATAATTTTGTGACACTTTGAATGCTTTTGAATGACTTTATACTACTTCAAATGATGTCTGCCACTGTATAGCTTTTTCAAAACCATTTTGACTTGCACTGCTCATCTGAAATAAACCATTTCATCGCATATCAAGTACCACCAGACATGAAGAGAAGACAAGAGATTTAGGATGCAATAATAGTATTTTTATGTTTCAATGATATATTAAAGCAATAGAACAAGAACTTTTACTATACTAGGACAATGTACATTTCCCTTATTATTTGTTTTATGTTTTACAATACCTCTATTGCTGTGCATATTGCCTCATGTTTTCCACATGTTCTTGTTTTCTTTTTAGTAATATCTCTTCAAATTGTATATAGACTTGTACTAGTTACTTAGAACAACAGCAAAGCAATGGGAAATAGAGAAGAAGTCACCCTCTCACTTATCATCTGACTTAAGAGCTGTTCTCTTGAGTCTTATCTTTGCATTGTATCTCTAAGTTCTGCAAAATATTGTGAACTTCTTCAAACTTTCATATTATTCACTCAACTCATTGCCTACCACCTATTACCATTTGAAAAAACACTTCACATTTACTATACTCACTTCTTGATATACCTCAAACCACTTTGAATTACTTCAATATTGCTCGAAACTTCTTGGAACTATTTCACACACCTTCAAATATCTTTCAAACTATTTCAAACTTCTTCATATGTCTCTAAAGACTATTCACAATGCACTTCATGATTTAACATCACTAAACACAATGTTTGGATATCAGTGGTAATATTTAGTATCAACTCGCACCCTTCCTCTAGCCTGTGTTGTACTTCCTAAATCTTTTAACAGGTTTTTGTTAGGTTTCCACGTCAAGCATCATCAACGAATTCCAGGGCAACAAGCCATGCCACCAGAATCAGTAATCATTGAAGGAGAGAAAGAGTATGCAGTTGAGGAGCTACTAGATTCAAGAATGCAGCAAGGGAGGTTAAAGTATCTAGTCAAGTGGAAAGATTACACAGAAGAGAACAACACTTGGAAGCCACTCCCAAACCTTGGCAATGCACCAGATAAGGTGCAAGAATTTCATTGTCTGCACTCTTCAGCACCATGATAAATTAAAATGTTAAATAGATTGAACTTTTGACTGATCAAGAACTTTACCACAACACAGGAATGAATGCTTAGCAAGTTGAACATTGACTAGTCTTCTGCACAAAAGCCCCTCCCCACTACAAGTTCAGATACACCCCAATTATAACCATATAGTCCTCATTGGGTTGAATGGCACAACCACTCCTGACTCATCTGTTTGTGTGCCAAAAATTGTTGATGTGTCCATGTATGAGTCATGTGTATGGGTGGTCGAGGGTCGCTGGATTGACTGGAGCTCAATGTCTCCAAAGATGATGGGTGTGCCAGGTTTGTGAGCTGATGAATGTGAGGATGAGTCATGTTGATAGGTCCACTATGCACTCTAAGGTCTGGGAAGATCTTCAAACATATCGACACATTACGACTTATGATTACAACCCCTATGAACACCATGAAATTGATTTCAAACCAATTTTGAACTATTTCAAACAACTTTGAACAGCTTTGTGACATTTTGAACAACTTTGAATAACTTTGCACCACTTCGAACAATTTCAGCTGCCATATGGCTATCCCAAAATTCTTTCGATACACACAGCACATCTGGTATGAGCTACTGCATTGCATATCGAGCACTACTGCATTGCATATCGAGCACTACTGGACACGAGGAGACACAACAAAAGACTTTTAGAACTTGATTGCAGCATTTTGGCATTTTAATGATATATTGAAACAATAGGACAAGTACTTTTACTATACTGCAACACTGTATGTTTCATTTATTATTATTTCTTATTTGTTTTATGATATACCAAGTTCTTTATTGCTGTGCATACTGCCTCATGTTCACCACATGTTATATTTCCTTCTTAGTACTATCTCTTCAAAATGTATATAGACTTGTACTAGTTACTTAGAGAACAGAGAAAAAGTTGCCCTTTCCCATTATTGTCTGATTTAAGAGCCATCCTCTTGAGTCCAAGCCTCACTTCATATTTCTAAGTTCTGTGAATTATCATGAACTTCTTCGAACTTTTGTACTAGCTTCTCAACTTATCACATATCACCTATCATCACTCGAAAACACTTCCAATTCACTATATTTGTTCCTCAATATCCCTTGAAGCTATTCCTATTCTCCTCCAAAACCCTTTGAACATCTTTGATCTTCCTTGAAACTTCTTCAAACCTCCTTCAAACCTCTTTTGAACATCTTTGTATGCTCCTAAAGACTATTTGCAACACATCTTACCACTTCACATCTCTAACTACAACCTTTGGATAATAGTGGTGATATTTAGTACCAACTCGCACCCTTTCTCTAGCCTGTGTTACACTTCTTAGGCCTTTTAGCAGGTTTTTGTTAGGTTTCCAGGTCAAGCATTATCAGTGTAAAGTATGTGCAGTCTGCCAAAAGAGGCAGATGAGGGTGATGAAAAGAACACTTCTAAAGAGTGCTCCAAGAATGGCAAGTGACACATAGTTGAGTGACATTGGGGGTGATAAGAAATGAGCATCAAGGATGGCACATGACAAGCAGAGTAGTTGGTATGCAGTAATAGAGTCTCTCTCATGGCCCGAGTCCAAATCTCAATTGGAACAATCAAGCATAAGAAGGGGGTACTGTTATGAGAGCTTTGCAAAATCAACATTTTATGTTATCTTATCCAATCATATCAGATTGTCTTAGTAGATTACATACAGCATAGTTATGGCAGGCACTATGCATCAGCATGGGTGCAGCATGGCAAAGGAGGCTTACTGATCCAACACATAGGGTAAGCATGGTCAAACCTCATGGATGTAGCATGTATAGTAGTAGTATATAAGATGCAATATTATACCAAAAGACTCCAGTCAAGCTCTCTTAAGATTCCACCATAACAAGTGTGAATGCTTGAGACTGCGAGACAACCTTTCTATCAAACAATGACTTCTTGTGAGAGCCTGCCTAAAAGTCCTCTCAGTATAACCTTGGTTGAAGTAGTGGTTGCAATTGGTGTTGCCTTTACACAAATCCGTGAAGCAAGAGTTTGAAAACAAGGCACCATCTGCAGCTAATCCTTCCCAGCCACTCATCAGGTAGAGAAACCACAAATCAAAAGAACAGCATGCCAAGCAGTTCTGTGAGGGGCCACCTTTCCAATTCCAGCAACCATCTCATTCTGCAGCTGATAAACAGCAGTTGATGTGGGTGCCATCCATCCCTCTCAGTGCATTTTGGAAGAAGGGGAAGAATTTGGGATTGTTGAGAATTAAGGAAGGTGTTGATTCACTAGCTCTTGGCAAATGAACATATTTTGTATAAAAAGGTGGAGATGATATGGCAACCAGGATTTTACAGAAATATCTGTGATTATATATGTTAATATGTCAAAGAATATATAACAACTATACCTACTTGGATATTGTTTCATTTGAATGTTGAAATCTCTCACCAATATGGCAAACTGATAACCCTGTCACACACATATACAAGAAAATTGTGACTTGCTCCTCAAGTGTGATATATTGGGAGTACCCCAACCCACAGACCAGTCATAGTTCTAATACAAGGGCCACAAAAACGTGTAGATGCAAGCCAAGTGCTGTTCAAATATGATCAGGGTGGCCATACATGAGGTTCTTGACCTGCAGCTGTTAGAAAACAGTCTCCTAGCATGCCTATTACATAATAATATTTTATTTTATTTTATTACATCAAAATACGCTACCAAATGCCTACAAATGCTTTATTTGTTAGTGTGGGAATTTTCTATTTACATGCATCAATATGTACGTGCATGTACATGCACATCGGTAGCAATATAGTACAATATATGTAACATTGTATACAACCTTAAAATATATACTGGGGGGCCTCAGTTGAGTTCTCTTAGGTATTCCATCCACATTTGTAGTGTGAAAAGCCTTTTTCAGCCAACTCATCTATTTTTAACCCATTGCATCAAATCCATCAAAACCCTCCATCATGCACATGTGCCCCACCACCTTCTTGTAGGAGAGCCCGCATGGTCCAGCTAGCAGATTAGTGGGTGTTGCCCTAACAGAAGAACTCAACTCCCATATCAGTGCACCTTCTCTTACACATGCATACTTCATTGTTTCAACGTGCCACAACTGCTTACTCACCCTTTCAGCAAGAGCCAAAAAGTAATTGTATATATGTATTTACCTTGCTTTTATAAGCTGACACCAGGCCTCACCTTACATTGTGACTGCCAGTGATTGAGAGGCAGCACTCATCATTAGGGCAGCTGCAACCAGACAACTGATCAGATCTGGTTTAATCAAGATTTACCTTACTCTATTCAGATGACTATTTTAGTTAAATTAGTTACTAGCTGAATTCAGTATTAACCCTGAGATCAGGCACTGTTGGAAGGGTTATTGATCCAAAGTGCCCAATTGTTGACAAATATCCGAAATCATGTGTTTTGCTGTGTTTGGTACCCAAATTGCTGGATCATGTGACTCAAAATTTTGTGAAAAAATTCTGAAGCCGAATCTTGACTCAGCCAAAGAAGTCACTCATCACAGCTTACATCATCATGACAGAACAATCAACTTCGAATTCTGGTCACAATCCTGTTCCCACACCAGTGCTAGAAGCCAAAATTGATGCACTTACAGCACAAATGTCCCAATTAGTGTCAGTATTAGCAGCATCACAGCTCAAACAAGCAGAAACAAAAGCAGAGACAGTAGAAGATAAAGATGATGAGATGGAGGAGATGGTAGAGTGGATGTCTCAGGAGGATGTGCATGCAGAGGAGAGATCTGAGAGTGGAAAAATGTGTTTACCTAAATATGTGCCCCCACAAATATTTGATGGTACCATGGAGAATACAAAATTCTTCATCAGCTCTATAGTATTGTATATTCATGGGAGAAAGCCCAAATTTCATATGACTGAGTCTAGGATTATGTTTGCTCTCTCATATACCAGGGAGGAAAAGCACAGTTCTGGAGAAATGAAGCCATTAATCAAATTGCTATGGGATATAAACTGTTTGCAACCTTCAGGGAATTTTTTGAGAGACTGGAGGCACAGTTTGGAGACCCTAATCCAAAGGTGACAACGAATGCAAAATTAAAAACCATGCACCAAGGTTATCTGACAGCAGATGAATTTATTTTGCAGTTCAAGGCAGAAGCATCACAGATGGATATGGGAGAAGCTGCATTGGTAGAATTTTTGAAGGCAGGATTAAATCCCTCATTATTCAAGTCTATCTATTGACTACCTTCTATGCCAGAGAGGTTGGATGAGTGGTATAATTGGGCAATGTGTCTTGATCGGCAATATCGACAGGAACAGACGGAGTCAAAATTGATGTATGGAAATGACAGATTTGGAAAGTCATCAGGAGAAAAGTCCAAGAAAGGAAGGATGCCTCAGGTACAAGCTCCAAGGGCACAACCACTGGCCATGGCAGTGACATCTATTGTTAAGGAGTCAGCAGCATCGACAGATGTGATGGATGTTGATCAAGTAGGTAGATGAGCCCCATTTAAATGTTTTAATTGTGGGCAATTAGGGCATATTGCTAGGAATCGTAGGCAGAAAAGGAAGATTAGGGAAGCAACAATTGAGCAAGTGAAGTTGGAGGAAGATAAGCAGAAGAATTTTGTGGAAAGTCCCAGTGAAGGTTTCCCCATTGGTGACCCAGAATCAATATAATGTATTAGTATCTGAGGAAACCCAGAGTGAACCCAAAAGAGAAATTGAGGAGTACAACCATCATTACTTATGTGACAAAGAAAAATGCCCAGCCTTATTTCCAAAGACCCCTAAATTCTTTATTCGCTCTGCACAGATAGAACCCGAAATCGGCTTGACAGTAAGACTGAAGACAGTGGACACACATGCAGCAATTAATGTGGAGGCATTGCTTGACAGTGGTGCTACCAGATTATTTATTAATCGATCCTTAATTACTGGAAACAGTATTCGCATGCTGATGATACTCAACCTAAAAACCTAACAAAAACCTGTTAAAAGGCTTAGGAAGTATAACACAGGCTAGAGGAAGGGTGTGAGTTGGTACTAAATATTACCACTGATACCCAAACGTTGTGTTTAGTGATGCAAAATAATAAGGGATGTTGCAAATAGTCTTTATAGGCATGCAAAGGTGTTCAACAGAGTTCGAAATAGGTTCGAAGATGTGCGAAATAGTTTGAAGTAGGCTCGAAGAAGTGTGAAAGAGTTTGAATAAGTTTGAAGATGTGCGAAGAGGTTCGAGGTATATTGAGGAATGAGTTTAGCAAATGTGATGTGTTTTTTGAATGGAGATAAGTGATGGGTGATGAGTCGAGAGACTAATATGAAAGTTTGAAGAAGTTTGTAATATTTTGCACAACTTAGTGATATGACACAAAGATAAGACCCAAGAGAACGGCTCTTAAATCAGATGATAAGTGTGAGGGTAACTTCTTCTGTTCCCTATTGCTTTTCTTTTTTATTCTAAGTAACTAACACAAGTCTATATACAAATTGAAGAGATAGTACTAAAAAGGAAATAATAACATGTGTAAAACATGAGGCAATATATCAAACAATGAGGACTTGTAGATCATGAAACAAATGAAAAATGATAAATAATGAAATGTGTAGTGTTCCCATATAGTAAAAGTACTTATCTTTTGCTTTAATATATCAATGAAACATAAAAGTGCACTTATCACATCCTAAGTCTCTCATAGTCTCTCCTCGTGTCCGGTAGTGCTTGATATGCAGCGAATTGGCTTGTTCCGGATGTGCAGCATGTATCGAAAGTGTTTTAAGATACCTATATGGTGGTCGATATCATTCAAAATGCTGCAAAGTCATTCAAAGTGTCATGAAATAGTTCGAAAGTGTTTGAAATGTCTCAAAGTCATCCAAAATAGTGTGAAATAGTTCAAAATCGATTTGACATCAATTTCATGGTGTTCATAGTAATTTGGAGTGTGTGTCATAATGTCTCAATATGGTTAAATCCTTCTCCAGACCTTATAGCATGTAGTGAACCTATCAATGCATAAACTGCCACAACCTATAATGGTGTACAATATTGATGGTATGATCAATCGTGGAGGAACTATTAATGGAGGTGATGATGATACTGAAGTATCAGGATCATCAGGAATGAGCCATATTTGAGGTGTGTGACCTTGGGAAAACCAATCTGATAATTGGATGTCTGTGGTTATGAAAGCATAACCCGGAAATTGATTGGATAACTGGGAAGGTACACATGACTTGTTGTCCTAAAGAATGTAATATGTATGGGAGGAAAGTAAAAAAAGAGAAGAAGGAAAGGAAAGAGAAAGAGCATCCGAGGAAGTATTCTGTTATGATAGAGGAAGTGGAAGATGAGGACATGCCAAACAGGGAAGTTCCAATCATGACCAATAAGGAAGAACAGAAGCAAACCTTTAGGAAAATTTGTGGAAGACAATCATGGGATAAAAATGCTGTGAAAGTGAAGAAGCCAGTGGAGGAGTGGGTGCTGAAAGCCTGTCACAAATATTTGTCAGTCTTTCAGAAGAAGGAATCGGAATGGATGCCAGTGTGAAAGCCATGGAATTATACAATTGAGATGAAGCCAGGATTTGTGCTGAAGAAGTCAAAAGTCTACCTGTTATCTCTGATGGAACAAGAAGAAGTGGATGCATTTCTTAATGAAGAATCAAGGGATACATATGACCTTTGAAATCACTGCAGACATCACCAATATTCTTTGTACCAAAGAAAGATCAGAGGAAGAGGATGTGTACAGATTATAGGTATCTGAATGAGTGGACAGTGAAGAATGTGTACCCTTTGCCATTGATTTCAGAGATAATTGACAAGGTGGGAAAGGCCAAGGTCTTTACGAAATTGGATTTATGCTGGGGATACATTAATGTATGAATAAAGAAAGGAGATGAGTGGAAAGCAGCATTTGCCACACATCAAGGATCCTTTGAGCCACTTGTCATTTTTTTGGAATGACCAATGGTCCCCCAACTTTTCAAAATATGATGAACAACATTTTCAAGGATGTAATAGACAAAGGTGTGGTAATAATATTCATTGAGAACATTTTGGTATTCACAGAGGATGAAGAAAATCATGAGGCAATAGTGCAGAAGGTATTAAGAAGATTGGCAGAGAATGATTTATTTGTAAAACTGGAGAAGTGTGTATTTGGGGCAAGCGAGATTGAGTTCTTGGGATTAATGATTGGTCCTGATAGAATCAAGATCGATCCTATCAAGGTACAGGCAATTGTCGATTGGCCCATGCCCACCCATATTAAGGAAGTTAAGGCTTTCTTGGGACTCACAAATTTTTATCATCACTTTGTTCATAATTTTTCGAAAATTGCCACACCCTTACACAACCTTACGCAAAAGGGAGTAGTGTATAGATGGGAAGAACAGCAGCAGACAGCATTTGAGGAGTTGAAGAGGAAGTTTGTGGAAGAGCCAATATTAGCCCCAGTAGATTTCATGTGTCCCTTACAAATGGAATCAGATGCATCCAACTTTGCTACTGGAGTGGTATTATCAATGTTATGTGAAGATGACAAATGGCATCCTTGTGCATATTTGTCCCAATCTTTGAATAATGTGGAAAGGAACTATGATGTGCATGATAAAGAGATGTTGGGAATAATATGAGCATTGGAAGCATGGAGACATTATTTGGAGGGATGTACACATCAGATCAAAATCTGGATGGATCATCAAAATCTGCAGTACTTCATGTCCACTAACAAGCTTAACTGTCAACAAGCACATTGGGCATTATTCCTATCGCATTTTAATTTTCAATTAGTCCACAAAGCAGGAAGCTTGATGAGGAAAGCAGATGCATTATCCAGATGTACAGATCATAAAAGTGGGCGGAGGAAAACAATAAAAATATTACCCTACTCAAACCTGAATACTTTCGCATTTGTGCTATGAATCAAGGGCATCTATTGGTGGATAGCTCAGAGATGGAAATGTTGTCTAAAATTAGACAATGTTCAGAGATGGATGATGAAGTAGTGGAAGCTGTGAAAGCTTTGAGGGGAGAGAAGAAAGGTAATATTAAAGGAGATGAATGGGTTGAAGAACAAGGGCTAGTGTTGTTCAGAGGAAAGGTATATGTACCAAAGGATCAAGATTTATGAAGGGAGATCATATGGTTACATTATAATATGCCAGCTGCTGGACATCCAGGAAGGTGGAAGACATAGGAGTTGGTGATGAGAAATTATTGGTGGCTTGGAATTTCAAAGTATGTGTTGGGGTATGTGTATGGGTGTGATATGTGCAGGAAAGGGAAGAAATTTCTAGAAAAGCCTGCAGGGAAATTGCCAAACCCTATACCTAAAGTGCCATGGTGAGATATATCTGTGGACTTTATCATAGGATTACCTGAAGCTCAAGGATATGATGCAATATTTGTACTATGCGACTGCTTCACAAAGGAAGTCCATATTATTCCTACTACTGCAGAAACCTTATTGTTGGGCTTGGTGCACCTCTATCTAAATCAGGTATGGAAGTTACATGGATTACCTGATACAGTTATCTCCAATCATGGATCACAATTTGCTTCTGCATTTAAGCGAGAGTTAAATAACATATTGGGGATTCAAACCAAGTTATCTACAGCATATCACCTACAAACTGATGGGCAGACAGAGAGAATAAATCAGGAGTTGGAGCAGTACCTATGCATGTTTGTCAATCACCAACAAACTGACTGGCCTGAATGGTTGGCAATTGCAGAATTTCCCACAATAATAAATTCCATTTGGCTACTCATATGTCATCCTTCTTTGCTAATTATGGGTATCATCCCAGAATGGGAGTAGAACCTTGAAGGGAAGTCAAGGTACAGTCAGTGGAGGACTTTGTATCAAAAATGCAAAAGATGCAGGAGGAAGCAGAGGTGGCATTAATGAAAGCATGTGATGATATGATGCAACACGTGGATCATACTCGAGCTGTTGCTCCAGAGTACAAAGTTGGTGACTTAGTATGGCTAAGTACCAAGGATCTAATATTCCACGACCTTCAAGAAAACTTATGGAGAAGCAAGTTGGCCCATATCCGATTTCTAAAATAATTTCACCCAATGTGGTAGTGTTAAAATTACCTCAATCATTCAAGATTGATCCTGAAATTAACATTTCCTGTTTATGCCCTTACCGCCCACCCACTATTCCTGGTCAACAAACTGATCTGCAACCTCCAATAATGGTAGAAGGTGCTCCCAGAATATGTAGTGGAAGAGATTTTGGATTCATGTCTTCGACAAAATGAATTGGAGTTCTTAATCAAGTGGAAGAATTACACTGACAAAAATAATTCATGGGAACCCAAAGAGAATTGTAAGCAAGCACATAATGCAGTTGCCCAATTCTTTAAATGTAATCCAAATGCTCTGCATCACATTGCTAGAATGGTGTATGAGGAAATGAATTTCTGGCCTTACCAGAATTTCACAGAGGGAACAGATACAATATTTTCTCACCTGGAAGTCGAGGCATAAAAGGGGGGTAATGTTAGGAAACAGTCTCCTAGCATGCCTGTTACATAATAATATTTTATTTTTATTTTATTTTATTTTATTTTATTTTATTACATCAAAATATGCTACCAAATGCCTACAAATGCTTTATTTGTCAGCATGGCAATTTTCTATTTACACACATCAATATGTATGCATGCTGATATGGCTCCCTATCGCCCTGCATGCATACTATGGCATTTTTTGTGATTGTGTGCACCTCCTCAATGGCTTCCGCACACTATGCGCAGTGTGCTTTTGCACACCTTTGTGCACTTCCATGTGCTTTCATGAGCCTTTGACTGCTTAGATGTGCCTTTGTGTGCTTTTACATTTCTACTGCGCCTTTGGATCCCCCATAGCTGCTTTCTGTCATGCACTCCAAATACGCCTTGTTATGCTTCAAACCACCTCCATGCGCTCCCCCCACACTCCTTATCTGCCTTTCACAGTTATTGCATGCTCGATGCACCTTTACACACTCCTTTTATGCTTTACCCGCAACTCACATTCTTTGCTGCACACTCATTGCACTATTCTTACCACACACACAACAATCCACTGCACCAATTGCACTGTGCATTGCAGCTTGCAGCTTACTGGTGCATTTATTCGAGGTGCACCATGATTCCAACATGAGCAAACTGTGCATTCTCACCTAATCTGGGTGCTTTGCACCTATTTGGCATTGGATTGTGCACACTTGGGTGCTTTTATGTAATCCTGGCACTTTGGTGCTATTTGGCCTCGCACAGCATCTCCTTATAGTTCTTCTGCATTTCCAATCAGCATTGCCTTATCTGGCAACCAGCACAGGTCAGTCATGTCATTATTACTAAGGTGCAGCACACAATGCATAACACTGAAGCAGATTAATTGGGAAGAGTGCATGGGACCTAGAGTGTACCAAAAATAGAGCATCACACTGGAAAGTTGGGTATTGGCCTATATCGTGCACAAATCTTATTGGCTAAGACAGTGGCATAGTGCAGTTGGATTTAGATGGGTGAATGGATGTACTTGTGGGTAGCGCATGGCGCTTTCTATTTTTATGCTTTATTTTACCATTTTTTATCACATAAGCCATTTGTACATAGTAGGCAGACAGATAGAGAATCCAGAGGATCTTTCCCCCCCTCATAGTTCATAGCTCAGTCAGCATCGCACATAGTCTGTGCACCAGTGTCCAGTCCATGCGCCTTTGTAGTGCACCCTTGGTATAACTGCATTTGCATATCATTTGCATCCCCTCATCATATTGCTGCATTTCATCTCTGCATTGCATCCTTCATCTTCATTTGTGCACTCTCATAGTGCACCCTTCATATAGCCACATTTGTGCACCATTTGCACATTTTATTGTATAGCCACATTTTGTGCACCATTTGTACATTTTTCTGCCCATTGTGCTCACATCCCATTTGTGCCCCTAACCTGTGTGCCACCCTTGCAGCACATCCCAGTGCTGTCCTTGTCCCACCAAACCTCCCGCCTTTGTCTCCCTCATCATTGCACATTTTTTGCACTCCTGTTGTGCATTTTTGCCCCTTTGCATTGCACACTTTTTCGCTGTTGTGCATACCTTCCTTTTTGCATACACAACTAGTGTGCACCTCAAGAACCACCATACCAGCCTCTTCATAGTCTCTGCACCCCGAAGGACGATCTGAGGCCCTCTAATCGAACCCCCTCACCCCGAGCATGCCTGCAGTTGTAGGTTTAGTGTTCACCCCTTCTGTTGAGACTCTGCACCAAGTACCAACTGAACACATCAGCGCATCAGTAGCAACATAGTACAATATATGTAACATAGTATATAACCTTAAAATATATACCAGGGGACCTCAGTTGAATTCTCTTAGGTATTCCATCCACATTTGTGGTGCAAAAAGCTTTTTTCAGCCAACTCATCTATTTTTAACCCATCACATCAAATTTATTAAAACCCCCCATCATGCATGCATGCCCCGCCACCTTCTGGTAGGAGAGCCCACATGGTCCAGCTGACAGATTAGTGGGTGTTGCCCTAACAGCTGCACCAGTCAAGGCCAAAGTATGGTAGGGTTGCTTTCAGTAGTGTGGTAAGGCATAGAGGATGACAGCTAGACCATTGGCATTGATATAATATCCAGCTGCTGTGATGATTCATTGACAGAAATTGTCCAAATCAGTGTTCCGAGGCATTCTGAAAATAGTACTATTATGTAATGCTTATAAATTATAACTTTAACCCAAACCCTCCCAAGCCTCACTCAACCCAGGTTTGGTTGCCAAACAGACCCATCCAGACATTTGGTCACGCATCCTGCCTAATAATACTGTATATTTACCCTATACTGCACTTTCAAGCCCAGGGGGTATACATATACAGTATTTACTGTATATAAATATATGGCACGGTTGGAGCCTTAGACTCATCAGTAGTCATGTATATAAATATCAAAGCCTTGCAATGTAATCTTCCTTGAGTATTATAGTTAAATGTAATTATACATATATTATGATTCAAGAGAGTGTGTATACATACAGGATGAGCTTATGACCCATGCCTTTGTCATGGCATTCACTTGCTTTGCTCACTCAGCCTGACACCGGCATGGGCCAGCTCACGTATATGTAACACAATGCTTAATCCCACTACAGTTACTCAACTCTTCAGTTGCCTTTGGACCTTTGGCCCAAAGTCAACATTTGGGGGTTCATGGTGACACAACTCTTTAGTTGACATTTAGATACAGTACTACACAACTCTTCAGTTGACTTGGGACCATTGGCCCCAAGTCAATGTGGAGGGTTTGTAGTGTTTATCCCCATCTATCTCTCCCTTTCCCTTCCCCATACCCATACCCATACCTCCCCATCCCCACCCCCATCCCCACCTGTCTCTTCCTCATCTCCCCCTCCCCCTTCCTCATCTCCCCCTCCCCCATCTCCCCCATCTCTACCCCCATCTTCCCCATCTCCATCTCCCCCTTCCCCTTCCCCATCTCCCCCTTCCCCCTCCCCATCCCCCTCTCACTCTCCCATGTCCACCTCTCGCCTCTACACCCACTCATACCCCCTACCCCTCATACCTATTCTCCATCCCCCCCCTCACATCCCCTCCCCACCCCTCACACTCCCTCACACTCCCCTCACATTCCCCTCACACTCCTCTCCACACTCAGCTCACTTGTGAAGTTTCAAACTCCACTTCAAACTCAGCTGCAGCTCACCTGTACATATGCTACAACCACATTTTGAAGCCCAGCTATATTAGTCAGAGCTGACAAATTTTAGTCAGCTCTGACTAATGCCATCATTTCTAACAAATTTTGCACAGCTCTGACCAAGCCTGACAAATTTTAGATAATCCCATCAACCATCACTCCCATCATTCCCACAAAACAACTGTAGCCTATGTTATACAGCTCGTCATCTATTTTTATCCCTGATCCCATCATGCCATCACTCTCACAAAATGGTCGTAACATATGTAGTAGACAAGCTTATGACCCATGCCTTTGTCATGGCGTTCGCTCGCTTTGCTCACTCAGCCTGACACCGACATGGGCCAGCTCGCATATATGTAACACAATGCTTAATCCCACTACAGTTACTCAAGTCTAACTTGGTTATCAAACTAATAAACACATTATTGATGTATTGACTTCAATTACAAACTCATATTAACTTGTGACTGACTTTATTACCAAACCTGTATTGACTTGGTATTAACTTGGTATTAACTTGTTATTGACATCATGACAAACTTGTATTGACTTCTTATTGACTTTATTACAAACTTTTATTGACCTGTTATTGACATTATTACAAACTTCTATTGACCTGTTATTGACATCATTACAAACTTTTATTAACTTGTTATTGAATACACATCAAGGTTAAGTAACCTGCCCTAAAGTCTTCTCACAATCAATTTTTCAACCATTTGATTCAATCCAAGTACAATCCAAATCTAATTCTAATTCTAATTCTAATTCTAATTCTAATTCTAAATCCAAGTCTATCTTGATATCTATATTAGTTTCCAATTCTTGTAAATAATCTTTCAAGTTACTCACCTTTGCTAAACAACTCCATTCAACACTTCCTTGTATACCACATTGGCAGTTCTGTTATTTCCATTGTTTTCATTCAACAGCACCTTGATCCTTTCTCCAGATGTACACCTTGACAGTGCAACATATAGCTGCCCATGTGAGAACACTGGTGTCTGGAAGTCCAAGCCAACATGGGATACTGATTGGCCTTGTGACTTGTTGATAGTCATGGCAAATGCCAAGCAAACTGGAAATTGATGTCGACGAAGTGGTAATGGCAAGGTCTCTGCTGAAGGCTCCAATGTGATCTGAGGAATGAAAACAATATTTCCTGCAAACTGTGCATCTCCACTGATGATCCTGCACTTCAATACACGTGGTCTGGCTTCAAGGAGGATAAGTTGAGTTCCATTGCAAAGACCCATGGTGACATCCAGATTGCGTAGAAGCATGAGAGGACAGCCTATCTTAAGTGCCAGCCTGGAGAGAGGAAGGCCACTTGCTTTGATAGAGTGTAGATACTCTGCAGGATATGGCTGGTAGTTGTTTAACTCCTGCTCTCTGAATGAAACTGTATCAGCACTGTTGAAGACATGCTCTGGTTCAGGAAATCTGGCAAGAAGAAGAGAGTTGATGACATCAACATTGTCATTTGTGCAGGAGAGAATGGTCTTATCCAAATAGGACTGATCTGGCTTGTTCCCCTGTTCTATGCCTGGATATGTAGAGTTGATAAGGTGATCCATGGTATTTCCATGGCAGAGCATGTTCTGTGGAATGTGTATAGTGTCTGCAGCATCGACTGTTGTGCCTGCACCAATGTGCAAGAGCCAGGCAGCATGTGCAGTGTTTTCTGGAGTTCTGTCAAGTCCCATATTCTTGGTCAAGTGATAGACAGTAATGCATTGCCAGAGAGTGTTTCTTTTGATGGATGAAGCTATGATTTGTTCTCTAGTGCCCCTAGGAATGACAGGTAGGGTCTGTCCAAAGTCACCTCCAAACAAAACAGCGATTCCACCAGATGGAACATTCTTCTTCTTCAGATCACGCAAAGTGTGGTCTACTGCATCTGTGGCATATTTGTGCTGCATAAAAACTTCATCCCAGATGATGATGGAAGTTTGATCAAGGACCTGGTGCAGATCTGAACCTCGAAGTATTCTGCAAGTAGAGGCCTCATCAATTTTGATTGGGATTTTGAACATGGAATGTGCTGTGCGACCACCTTCTAGAAGCAATGCAGTGATTCCAGATGATGCCACACAGAGAGCAATTTTTCCTTCAGTATGAACAGCAGCTGTGATGGTGTTGCAGACAAAGGTCTTTCCACAACCTCCAGCACTATGCAAGAACATGAGTTTTCCCTTGTTATGGTTGACAGAATCCATTGCAGCATCAAAAACCTGTCTCTGCCTGTGATTGAAAAGCTTGAGATTGTGAGTGACAGTGATAGCCAACTCTTCAACATTGTAATCCCTCTGGTCCTGCAAAAGCCTATTGGCAGGAACATCAATCTGCCAGTTTCCTTCAATGGTGGGCATCTCTGGATAATCAGAAAGTTGTTTGCCTGATCTGATAAGAATCTGATTGATGAGATGCAAGCCATACATGTACACCTGATCATCTGTAAAGTCTGTATCTGGATAGATGGAAAACAGCTTGACTCTAAGGTCATCACAAATGTGATGTTTGAACTGGTTCCACAGGATGTCAGGTGATGTTGGATTGCAATGAAGAAGAATGGTGGCAAAGAGCAATCTAAGAGAGGAACTGAGCTGCATCTGGGATGCCTCTGTAAGACACTGGACCCATTCCTGGTCATCCTGCAAAAAACCCAATGCAACACAGGCCTGCTTGAATGTATTATGGACAACACCATTGACAGTGTGCAAGTGCTGGAATGATGTTGCCCCTGTGACAACAGTAAGGAGCAGCCTGAAATAGAATCTTTCCCCCTGAGCAGGAGAAGTAAAGTACATTCTGCCAATCACAGGGTCATGCTGCTTCCTTGGATTCCACTGCTTCTTGGTTGGATTGTAGACCCATGCTTGAGGAAAGTTCTGGTAGGTGACAGTACATGCTGCTTCATATCTTCTGTTGGCATCAAACCAAGCAGTGAGACGTGTTGTCTTGGCAGCAGGCCTTTCCAAAACCTCATTGATATTGTCATCTGCATTGAAGTAGACAGTTTGCTGGTCCTCCAGATGGACAGGCAGATGATAAACATGAGGAGACTCTGCATGCATCCCAAATTCATTTATATGCCAGCAGCTTTCCACAGATCCAATGTAACATGCATCCAGATACTCCTTGACCTCATCTCTATCTTGGTCGAGAATCTCAATCATGGTTCTGTCATGGCCTTTGTATATGTACTTGTGGATGTACTTGACAGCCTCTACTGAAGAACAGATCTCAACATTGATGTGACAGTTGTATCTGACAAATGAACCAAGTTGTTAACCAATAAATATAATGTCAGATAAATGTTCCTTACTTTGCAGCCAAATAAGGATTGTGTGGGACGACATGTCTGTTATCATAGAAATAATTATGCTTCCTCACTGTTCTACCATTGTTGGGTCTGGCATAATCAGGATAATTGTTTGCAGTAAAGGAAGTTTGTTCTCTGAACTCCTTGGGATACCTCTTGCTGCACCTATTGTCGACCATGCATGAAGCCTTGGGTTTGTCATGACTGCAAGGACCATGAAGCATGCAGGTAGTTATAGTGTGATAGAGCATTGGCTGTGTGACTGGGTCAGAAATCTGAGCAGACACAATGGAATCAACATCATGAGCATCATGGATTTTATCGGCTGGATCAAGAAATATAAGAAGGAGTATATCTGGAAGGCCTCTCTTTTGAAACTCAATGGTATGGATGTGTGCCACCACTTTACCCAAAACACCATCCTTGATATCCTTGAGCAATGCTTTCTTTTTCTGTTCAAAAACACGTGCAACAATGTCTGGCCTGTCATAGGCTTCCTGCTTTTTCCCATGTGTAGTAAAATGTGGATTGGGTGATTCCTCCTGCAACAGAGCTTCCTGAATCTCTGGCCACTGTGGATTGGCAGTCATGGTGAGAAAGAGATCTGGCTTGCCGAAAAAGCGACAAATGGCCATGGAATCCTGGAAAAGCTGATTCATATGCCTTTCACTGCCTATATGAGTTGATGGAAGAATGATATGACTCCCATGATCCTCTAGATTGATATTTTTATCCCAGTCACCCATGGCAGCATCTCTCAATCCAGCATACACATCGGCTGTAAGCTCCTTCTGGTGATGGTAAACCCAGTTTAACATATTCTGTTCAATAGATGCCCAAGCATCTACAACATACTGCTGCAAAAGATTTCCTCCCCACAACAATGGTGGCTGCTCTCCTGGCCTTGGGTGCAACCGATAAGCATGGTAGCATCTCTGACTGACATTTGGAACTCTTCTGGCTCCATCTGCACCTTGGTGTGAAGGTATATCTGGGTGCCATCCATCTTCACCATGAGGGAAAAGCAAAACATAGTGCAGAGTTGAATAGAATGGATGCAACTGGCTGATATGCCTAAGCCGTCCGCCTCTCAGCCTGAGAACAATATCTCTGTGATTAGACAGTTCCTCTGAGCCATCACCTGGAATAATAGCTGCCACTTCATCATTGGCTGTAGGGAGATTATAGCGATGTAAATCCTGGGTTCTATCTGATCACAGCCATATGGAGACATTGTCCTGCTCTGCTGGAGGCTTTTCCCTCATGATCTAAAATTCCTGCTTGAATAAAGGCACATAAGGATGGGTGTTATTCAGCTGGCCTGCAGGTCTGTCATAATAACTGAGTTGAGATTATTGTTTCGCTGCTCATGAATATTGAGCTGTGCAATAGGATCATGAATATAGAGCTGTGCATAGGCTGCAGGCTGTCCAGGAGGTGGCAGAAGTGCTCCAGAAAGATGATGAAGATCACCATTAATACGAAAGCTGTATACACCTGATGTACCTGTGACAGAATGGTCCACATTGACACCTAAAAAAGTGAATGCAAATGCAGCATTGTATTGTCAGATGTTTGTTTTAAATTCTTTGGAAAGAGGACTTTTGCCACACAACAGATTCCGCAATGTGGCAGGAGCAGGTTGGAAAGATGGCAGATGAATTAGTTCCTGCAAACAGCAACTTCCAAACTTTGGCACAGCTCTGGTAGACTTGGTCAGCTTTTCACAATCAAAATGCAAGGCATGGCAGTGTGGACACTCCACATTCATGGGTCCAAGTGAATGTCTGGGAATTGGCTCCTGATAAGGTGCACGACCAAGTGGTAATGGTCTTGCAGGTTGATGTGGAGGTAGAGGTACAGGCATAGGTGGAGGCAAAGGTGGCAACATTGGAGGATTCAGGAATGAAGCAGGCAGCAACAGTGAAGGAGATTGCATGGGAGATGGTGGCAATGATGGAACATGGAATATTGGGTCAGGCAGCAGTGGTGATGAAGATTGTGGAGGAGAAGATGGAAATTGTAGAGGAGACACCCTTCCAAACTCATTATAATAATCTGATGGCATAGGAGATGGTATAGTGGACACCTACTTTCACACCTCTTCTGGACCATGCACAACACGACCAAACAGCTGACAATTCCTTATATGTGGAGAGAGAGTGCACGACAATAAGTTGAGTACCTCTCTTCACACAACATTTGGGGCTATAATAGTGATACTATTGCAATTGCTATCTATTATCAAATAGCAAAATTGGGATTGTCATTACATAAGTGTTGGAATTGGCTATTGAAACTTGAAAACAGTTGAATTACAGTGAGTGTTGTGACAACTGGCTGTTAAAGGAAGTTGTTGCTGACCTTACTTTAGCTGTGCTGAATTGTTGGCTATTGAACCAAATTATTATCGGGCTTTACCATTACGAAATATGTGAGTGGTGTTGGCATATGTTGCAATAATAATGGCTGATTAGAGTGTTTGCAGGAATCAAAGTAGATCTTCTACACCAGAAGTGGAAAGGGCTAGAATTAGAGATGCAGACCATCTGGAAAGGTTGCAGATGACCAATCCTGATGAGAGGAGAAGCAGAGTCAGAGTGACTGCCCCTGGTGAAGGAATTGTTCCACTGAATTATGGAGCTGCATTGGCAGCTCAGATACCACAGGTGCAGATGCCTGCTAATTGGGATGCTCCAAGGCAGTTTGAATTGCCTGTTGTACCTCCTGCTCCTGTATTACATAGGAGAGGGGCTCCTGTGATGCCATCTGGACCTGTTTTGGCAAACCATGGAATAGGGGCAGATATAGCTTCTACCATACCACAGGTTCAACTGCCAGCAGGGTGGAATGCACCTTTGGCCAATCCTATTCCTGTGGTTCCACCTGCACCTCAGTTACAAACAAGAAGGGGGAGAGGGAGAGGGAGAGGGAGGGGACTGGGACCATTGCATAATATTTCAGGTGGTCAAGCAGATCCTGCACTCAATAATCTGCATAGGGGACATATTGCATTGAGAGAAAGAACTGCAGATTATGATGCATGCATTCAGGAGCTGCAACAAGCTGAGGCAGCTAGGCAGGATCAGCATCAGCAGGAGCTATTACAGAAAGTGGCTGATGAAAGGAGAAGTGCTGAGACAATTGCTGCTAGAGAGAGGATATCACAGCAAGTGGCTGAAATGAGTAGGCAATATAATCTGCAATTGCAGCAGGTGAATGAACAGAGGCAAGCTGCTGAAGTAGAAGCAGCTAGGTGGCACAATTGGCAATTGCAGCAGTTGGCTGAACAAGAGCAGCAAAGGCAAGCTGCTGAAACTGAAGAGCTGGCACAAAGACAAGCTGCTGAAGCTGAAGCAGCTAGACAGCATACTTGGCAATTGCAGCAGCTGGCTGAACAGGAAAGGAACAGGCAGATTGCTGAAGATGAAGCAGCCAATCAACAATTGCAGCAGCTGGCTGAACAGGAGTTGGAGAGGCAGGCAGCTGCCCAGCAAACTGCTTTAGCTGCTGAGCCATGATATCATGATCCACCCAGACATATTAATATAGAGGCTGCATTGCAAGAATGTAACAGATGCAATCAGGAATGGGTGTTCAGAATGCATCAGATGTGGAGAAATGAACAGCTTGCAGATGAGCAGGCACAGATGGATGAGGCTGAGGAGCTCCAACATCTATCTATTGCAGACAGGAACTTGCATCAATGAATGATGAGGTTGGATCAATTGGCTAACAATATGTCTGGAGATCAGATTGATCAATATCGAGCTCAAGTGGATGCACAAGCAGAACAAATTCAGATGGATAGGGAAATGGCTGCATTGTTGGCTGCTGAGTATGAAGAACAGAGGAATAATGAGATTGCTTTGAGGAGGGAAATGGAGAATGAGGAATCTGATGATGATGATGAGAGTGAGTCTTCTTTGAAATTTCCACCTTCTCCCCTGCCATCTGATTATTATGATGAATTTGGAAGGGTGACCACTTTACAATTTCCACCATCTCCTATGCCATCAGATTATTATGATGAGCTTGGCAGGGTGTCCCCTCTACAATTTCCATCTTCTCCTCTGCAGTCTTCATTACCACTGCTGCCTGACCCAATATTCCATGTTCCATTATTGCCACCTTCTCCCATGTAATCTCCTTCACCGCTGCTGCCTGCTTCATTCTTGAATCCCTCAATGTTGCCACCTTTGCCTTTACCTATGCCTGTACCTCTACCTCCACATCAACCTGCAAGGTTATCACCACTTGGTCATGCACCTTATCAGGAGCCAATTACCAGACATTCACTTGGACCCATGAATGTGGAGTGTCCACACTGCCATGCCTTGCATTTTGATTGTGAAAAGTTGGCCAGGTCTACCCAAGCTGTACCAAAGTTTGGAAATTGCTGCTTGCAGGGACAAATTTGTCTGCCATCTTTCCGACCTGCTCCTGCCACATTGTGAGATCTGTTGTGTGGCAAAAGTCCTCCTTCTAAGGAATTTAAAACAAATATCTGACAGTACAATGCTGCATTTGCATTCACTTTTTTAGGTGTCAATGTGGACCATTCTGTCACAGGTACATCAGGGGTATACAGCTTTCACATTCATGGTGATCTTCATCATCTTTCTGGAGCACTTCTGCCACCTCCTGGACAGCCTGCAGCCTATGCACAGCTCTATATTCATGATCCTATTGCACAGCTCAATATTCATGAGCAGCGAAACAATAATCTCAACTCAGTTATTATGACAGACCTGCAGGCCAGCTGAATAACACCCATCCTTATGTGCCTTTATTCAAGCAGGAATTTCAGATCATGAGGGAAAAGCCTCCAGCAGAGCAGGACAATGTCTCCATATGGCTGTGATCAGATAGAACCCAGGATTTACATCGCTATAATCTCCCTACAGCCAATGATGAAGTGGCAGCTATTATTCCAGGTGATGGCTCAGAGGAACTGTCTAATCACAGAGATATTGTTCTCAGGCTGAGAGGCGGACGGCTTAGGCATATCAGCCAGTTGCATCCATTCTATTCAACTCTGCACTATGTTTTGCTCTTTCCTCATGGTACAGATGGATGGCACCCATATATATCTTCACACCAAGGTGCATATGGAGCCAGAAGAGTTCCCAATGTCAGTCAAAGATGCTACCATGCTTATCGGTTGCATCCAAGGCCAGGAGAGCAGCCACCATTGTTTTGGGGTGGAAATCTTTTGCAGCAGTATGTTGTAGATGCTTGGGCATCTATTGAACAGAATATGTTGAACTGGGTCTGACATCACCAGAAGGAGCTTAGGGCCAATGTGTATGCTGGATTGAGGGATGCTGCCATGGGTGACTGGGATGAAAATATCAATCTAGAGGATCATGGGAGTTGCATCATTCTTCCATCAACCCATATAGGCAGTGAAAGGCAAATGAATCAGCTTTTCCAGGATTCCATGGCCATTTGTCACTTTTTTGGCAAGCCAGACCTCTTTCTCCCCATGACTGCCAATCCACCGTGGCCAGAAATCCACGAAGCTCTGTTGCAGGAGGAATCACCCAATCCACATTTTACCACCCATGGAAAAAAGCAGGAAGCTTATGACAGGCCAGACATTGTTGCACGTGTCTTTGAACAGAAAAAGAATGTATTGATCAAGGATGCCAAGGATGGTGTTTTGGGTAAAGTGGTGGCACACATCCATACCATTGAGTTTCAAAAGAGAGGCCTTCCAGATATGCTCCTTCTTATATTTCTTGATCCAGCCGATAAAATCCATGATGCTCATGATGTTGATTCCATTGTGTCTGCTCATATTTCTGACCCAGTCACACAGCCAATGCTCTATCACACTATAACTACCTGCATGCTTCATGGTCCTTGCGATCATGACAAACCCAAGGCTTCATGCATGGTCGACAATAGGTGCAGCAAGAGGTATCCCAAGGAGTTCAGAGAACAAACTTCCTTTACTGCAAACAATTATCCTGATTATGCCAGACCCAACAATGGTAGAACAGTGAGGAAGCATAATTATTTCTATGATAACAGACATGTCGTCCCACACAATCCTTATTTGGCTGCAAAGTAAGGAACATTTATCTGACATCATCTTTATTGGTTAGCAACTTGGTTCATTTGTCAGATACAACTGTCACATTAATGTTGAGATCTGTTCTTCAGTAGAGGCTGTCAAGTACATCCACAAGTACATATTCAAAGGCCATGACCAAACCATGATTGAAATTCTCGACCAAGACAGATAAGGTCAAGGAGTATCTGGATGCACATTACATTGGATCTGTGGAAAGCTGCTGGCACATGAATGGATTTGGAATGCATGCAGAGTCTCCTCATGTTTATGGTCTGCCTGTCCATCTGGAGGACCAGCAAATGGTCTACTTCAATGCAGATGACAACATTGATGAGGTTTTGGAAAGGCCTGCTGCCAAGACAACACATCTCACTGCTTGGTTTGAAGCCAACAGAGGATATGAAGCAGCACGTACTGTCACCTACCAGAATTTTCCTCAAGCATGGGTCTACAATGGAACCAAGAAGCAGTGAAACCCAAGAAGACATGGCGAGGCTGCCATTGGCAGAATGCACTTTGCTTCTCCTGCTCAGGGGGAAAGATTCTACCTCAGGCTGCTCCTTACTGTTGTCACAGGGGCAACATCATTCCAGCACTTGCACACTGTCAATGGTGTTGTCCATAATACATTCAAGCAGGCCTGTGTTGCATTGGGTCTTTTGCAGGATGACCAGGAATGGGTCCAGTGTCTTACAGAGGCAGCCCAGATGCAGCTCGGTTCCTCTCTCAGATTGCTCTTTGCTACCATTCTTCATTGCAATCCAACATCACCTGACATCCTGTGGAACCAGTTCAAACATCACATTTGTGATGACCTCAGAGTCAAGCTGTTTTCCATCTATCCAGATACAGACTTTACAGATGATCAGGTGTACATGTATGGCTTACATCTCATCAATCAGATTCTTATCAGATCTGGCAAACAACTTTCTGATTATCCAGAGATTCCCACCATTGAAGGAAACTGGCAGATTGATGTTCCTGCCAATAGGCTTTTGCAGGAACAAAGGGATTACAATGTTGAAGAGTTGGCCATTACGGTCGCTCACAATCTCCAGCTTTTCAATCACAGGCAGAGATGGGTTTTTGATGCTGCAATGGATTCTGTGAATAATAACAAGGGAAAGCTCATGTTCTTGCATAGTGCTGGAGGTTGTGGAAAGACCTTTGTCTGCAACACCATCGCAGCTGCTGTTTGTGCTCAAGGAAAAATTGCTCTCTGTGTGGCATCATCTGGAATCACTGCATTGCTTCTAGAAGGTGGTTGCACAGCACATTCCATGTTCAAAATCCCAATCAAAATCAATAACACCTCTACTTGCAGAATACTTCGAGGTTTAGATCTGCACCAGGTCCTTGATCAAACTTCCATCATCATCTGGGATGAAGTTCCTATGCAGCACAAATATGCCACAGATGCAGTAGACCATGCTTTGCATGATCTCAAGAAAAAGAATGTTCCATTTGGTGGAATCACTGTTTTGTTTGGAGGTGACTTTAGACAGACCCTAACTGTCATTCCTAGGGGCACTAGAGAACAGATCATAGCTTCATCCATCAAAAGGAGCACTCTCTGGCAATGCATTACTGTCTATCACTTGACCAAGAATATGGGACTTGACAGAACTCCAGAAAACACTGCACATGCTGCCTGGCTCTTGCACATTGGTGCAGGCACAACAGTCGATGCTGCAGACACTATACACATTCCACAGAACATGCTCTGCCATGGAAATACCATGGATCACCTTATCAACTCTACATATCCAGGCATAGAGCAGGGGAACAAGCCAGATCAGTACTATTTGGATAGGACCATTCTCTCCTGCACAAATGACAATGTTGATGTCATCAACTCTCTTCTTCTTGCCAGATTTCCAGGACCAGAGCATGTCTTCAACAGTGCTGATACAGTTTCATTCAGAGAGCAGGAGTTAAACAACTACCAGCCATATCCTGCAGAGTATCTACACTCTATCAAAGCAAGTGGCCTTCCTCTCTCCAGGCTGGCACTTAAGATAGGCTGTCCTCTCATGCTTCTATGCAATCTGGATGTCACCATGGGTCTTTGCAATGGAACTCAACTTATCCTCCTTGAAGCCAGACCACGTGTATTGAAGTGCAGGATCATCAGTGGAGATGCACAGTTTGCAGGAAATATTGTTTTCATTCCTCAGATCACATTGGAGCCTTCAGCAGAGACCTTGCTTGCCATTACCACTTCATTGACATCAATTTCCAGTTTGCTTGGCATTTGCCATGACTATCAACAAGTCACAAGGCCAATCAGTATCCCATGTTGGCTTGGACTTGCAGACACCAGTGTTCTCACATGGGCAGCTATATGTGGCACTATCAAGGTGTACATCTGGAGAAAGGATCAAGGTGCTGTTGAATGAAAACAATGGAAATAACAGAACTGCCAATGTGGTATACAAGGAAGTGTTGAATGGAGTTGTTTAGCAAAGGTGAGTAACTTGAAAGATTATTTACAGGAATTGGAAACTAATATAGATATCAAGATAGACAGAATTAGAATTAGAATTAGAATTATTAGAATTAGATTTGGATTGTACTTGGATTGAATCAAATGGTTGAAAAATTTATTGTGAGAAGAGTTTAGGGCAGGTTACTAAACCTTAGGTGTGTATTCAATTACAAGTTAATACAAGTTTCTAATAATGTCAATAAAAAGTCAATAACCAGTGAATACAAATTTGTAATAAAGTCAATAACAAGTCAATAAAAGTTTGTAATGATATTAGCAACAAGTTTGTAGTAAAGTCAATCTAACAAGTCAATACAAGTTTGTAATAATGTCAATAACACCTTAATACAAGTCAATACCATGTCAATCAAGAAGATCAAAAGAATTTCTTTTCGAAGACGAGGAAGAAATGAAAGCAGGGCAAGTTCAGTTCAAAATGGGCATGGTTTTGTATACAAAGAGTGTCTGGAGGAGCTGAAACCAAAGGAGTGTAATTTATTACATATGCTATGACCATTTTGGTCATTGAGTAACTGCAGTGGGAGTGATGGCAGACTAAATGGGGGAATTTTTCGGCTAAGAACGGTGATGATTGATGGGATGACATGCATAACATATGCTATGGTTGTTTTGTGAAAATGATGGGAGTGATGGTTGATGGGATTATCTAAAATTTGTCAGAGCTGTGCAAAATTAGTCAGCCTTAGTCAGAGCTGACTAAAAATTAGTCATATAGCTGGGTTTCAAAATGTGGTCCTCGCATATGTAGAGGTGAGCTGTAGCTGGGTTTGAAGTGGAGTTTGAAACTTCGCAAGTGAGCTGAGTGTAGAGAGGAGTGTGGGGGAGTGTGAGGTGAGTGGGAGGGGGTGGGCAGGAGGGGGATGGAGAAGAGGTATGAGGGGTGGGGAGGGGGTATGAGGGGGTGTAGAGGGGAGAGGGGGACATGGAAGAGTGAGAGGGGGATGGGGAGGGGGAAGGGGGAGATGGGGAAGGGGAAGGGGGAGATGGGGAAGGGGAAGATGGGGGTAGAGATGGGGGAGATGGAGGAGGGGGAGATGAGGAAGGGGAGGGGGAGATGAGGAAGAGAGAGGTGGGGATGGGGGTGGGGATGGGGATGAGTATGGGGATGGGTATGGGGATGGGGAAGGGAAAGAGAGAGATGGAGATGGAGAGAGAGATAGAGATGGGGATGGGGATGGGGGAGATGAGGATAAACACCACAACCCCCCCACATTGACTTGGGGCCAATGGTCCCAAGTCGACTAATGAGTTGTGTACTACTGTATCTAAAAGTCAACTAAAGAGTTGTGTGACCATGAACCCCCAAACATTGACTTTGGGCTGAAGGTCCAAAGGCAACTGAAAAGTTGAGTAACTGTAGTGGGATTAAGCATTGTGTTACATATACGCGAGCGAATGCCATGACAAAGGCATGGGTCATAAGCTCGTCTACTACATATGCTACGACCATTTTGTAGGAGTGATGGCATGATGGGATCAGGGCTAAAAATAGATGATGAGCTGTATAACATAGGCTACATTCATTTTGTGGGAATGATGGGATTGATGGTTGCTGGGATTATGTAAAATTTGTTAGGCTTGGTCAGAGCTGTGCAAAATTTGTCCGAAATGATCACATTAGTCAGAGCTGACTAAAAATTAGTCATATAGTTGGGTTTCAAAATGTGGTCATTGCATATGTAGAGGTGAGCTCTAGCTGGGTTTGAAGTGGAGTTTGAAACTTCACAAGTGAGCTGAGTGTAGAGAGGAGTATGAGGGAGCGTGAGGGGAGTGTGAGGGGTGGGGAGGGGGTGTGAGAGGGTAGGCAGGAGGAGGATGGAGAAGAGGTATGAGGGGTGGGGAGGGGGTATGAGGGGGTGTAGAGGGGGGAGGTGGCCATGGGAGAGTGAGAGGGGGAAGGGGAGGGGGAAGGGGGAGGTGGGGATAACAATGAGGAAGGGGGAGATGGGAATGGGAATAGGAGATGGGGAGGGGGGGATGGGAATGGGAATGGGAGATGAGGAGGAGGAGAGGGGGAGGGGAGATTGGGGAGATTGGAAAGAGGGAGATGGGGATGGTGATGGGGGAGGTGGGAATATGGGATATGGGGATGGAGATACAGATAGCAATGGGGATGGGGATGGAGAGAGAGATAGAGATGGGGATGGGAATAAATACTACAACCCCTCTATGTTGACTTGGGGCCAATGGTCCCAAGTCAACTGAAGAGTTGTGTACTATCTAAAAGTCAACTAAACAGTTGTGTGACCATGAACCCCCAAATGTTGACTTTGGGCCGAAGGTCCAAAGGCAACTGAAGAGTTGAGTAACTGTAGTGGCATTAAGCATTGTGTTACATATACATGAGCTGGCCCATGCTGGTGTCAGGCTGAGCGAGCAAAGCGAGTGAACGCCATGACAAAGGCATGGGTCATAAGCTCATTATTATCTACCATTTGACATGACATCTGGTGGGGCCGTATACCACCATCAACCATTAGACAGCTGTCTTTCTACCCATACTGTGCCATCAACCTCTTGCCCAGTAATTATGGGCACACTGGATATGGCTCCCTATTGTCCTGTGTGCATACTATGGCATTTTTTGTGATTGTGCACACCTCCTAGATGGCTTCTGCACACTTCACATGCTTTCATGTGCCTTTGCATGCTTCTCTGCATTTTCGCATGCCTTCGACCGCTTAGATGCGCTTTTGTGCGCCTTTTACATTTCTACTGCACTTTTGGTTCCCCCATAGCTGCCTGCTGTCATGCGCGCCCTAAATGCGCCCTGTTGCACTTCAAACTGCCTCTGCATGCCCCTCCCCACACTCCTTATCTGCCTTTCACATTTATTGTGCGCTCGATGCACCTTTGCACACTCCTTTTATGCTTTACCTGCAATTCACATTCTCTGCTGCACACTCATTGCACAATCCCTACCACACACACAACAATCCACTACATCACTTGTGCTGCGCATCGCAGCTTCCAGCTTACTGGTGCATTTATTCGAGGCACACCATGATTCCAACATGAGTGAACTGTGCATTCTCACATAATCAGGGCACTTTGCACCTATTTGGCATTGGACTGTGCGCACTTGGGCGCTTTCACATAATCCTGGCACTTCGGCAGTATTTGGCCTTTCACAGCATCTCCTTATAGTTCTTCCACATTTCCAATCGGCATCGCCTTATCTGGTAACCAGCATAGGTTGATCACGTCATTATTACTAAGGTGCAGCTTGCAACACATAACACTGAAGTGGATTAATTGGGAAGAGCACACGAGACCTAGAGCACACCAAAAATAGTGCATCGCACTGGAACAGTTGGGTATTGGGCTATAGGTGCACAAATCTTATTGGCTGAGGCAGCAGCATAGTGTGGTCAGGTTTAGATGAGCGAATGGATGCGCTTGTGGGTAGCACATGGTGCTTTCTATTTTTACACTTTATTTTACTCTTTTTATCACATAAGCCATTTGTACATAGTAGGCAGACAGATAGAGAATCCAGGAGATCTTTTCCCCCCCTCATAGTTCATAGCTCAGTCAGCATCACACATAGTCTGTGCACCAGTGTTCAGTCCATGCACCTTTGTAGTGTGCCCTTCATATAGCTGCATTTGCATATCATTTGCATCCCCTTGTCATATTGTTGCATTTCATCCCTGCATTGCATCCTTCATCCTTGTTTGTGCACTCAAACAGTGTGCCCTTCATATAGCTGCATCTGCACACTGATTGCACCTTATTTGTATAGCCACATTTTGCACACCATTTGTGCCTTTTTCTGCCCCTTGCACTCTCATCTCGTTTGCGCCCCTAACCTGTGTGCCTCCCTTTCAGCACATCCCAGTGCTGTCTTCATCCCACTGCATCTCCCGCTTTCATCATCCTTGTCATTGCACACTTTTGCACTCCCTTTGCGTGTTTTTGCCCCTTTGCATTGCACACTTTTCTGCTATTGTGCATATCTTCCCATTAGTGTACACAACTAGTGCACACATTGAAAACTTCCATACCAGCCTCTTTGTAGTCTCTGCACCCTGAAGGACAATTTGAGGCCCTCTAAGCGAACCCCCCTCACCCTGAGCATGCCTGCAGTTGTAGGTTTAGTGTTCACCCCTTCTGTTGAGACTCTGCACTGAGTACCAACAGAACACATCATTTCTGGAGCCCACCACAAGGGGTTTCTGTTTATCAGACCTTATTTAGACCTCCATTGGCTCGCCCTTCATCTCAACATTAACCACCTTCGCACTCTCCATTCCAAGCTGTTAGCAACTGTGCTCCAGCTTGGGAAAATACCAGTATTTGAATCACTCTTCCTAAACAACATGCATCACTCGTCCACGCTGTCTTTACCTCCACCTTCACCTGAATCATTCCTACCTACCTTAACTCCATCCACATCACCGCATTCTTCCCCACCTTCAAATTTTGCTGCACTTTTACAAGATCTTAACTCTATACACCTTATTCCACCTACCATGGCTACCATGCACATGCCATCCACATCTAACCAAAATGTGCCGCATTTTGACCCCGCAAAACTGTGCAAACTCCAGAAGTACTTTGAGGAGCTTGCACAACTCCTCCATGATTGTAATGTCACTGATGAGATCGATAAGAAGTTCCACACTGTGCGCTATTTGGACAGTGACACTGTGGACACTTGGAAACTGCTACCGGAGTATAGCATGATGCACAACTATGGTGCATTCAAAGATGCTGTCCTAAAGCTTTATCCCAGTTCCAGGGATGGCAGCAAATGGAGTATTAGCGACCTGGACAAGCTTATTGGAGAAACCGCACACGTTGGCCTCATAACTGCAAAAGAAATCACGTGCTATTATCGTGCATTTCTCAACATTAGCGAATACTTAGTTGTGCAAGGCATATTGGCATGCTACGACCAAAGCTGCATGTTCATTAGGGTGTTTCGACCAGACCAGCTCAAGCACATTTTGAGCCGCCTTGCAATTGCAGTACCGAATCAGCCTGCAAATGTGCCATACTCATTATATGCAATACACGATGTGATCGACTTTATCTTTGAAGGCCCAGCGCACTATTTCCAGCCACTTACTGGGCTCACAGCACAAAACCCCGATATGTATGCACCCTACTCAGCACCCAGCACACCCATTTCCCAGCCACAATCTAGCACACCCACAGTCAAAGCAGAAGACATCTCAGTCTTATTTGAGCACATGACACAGACGATAGTTACTGCATTGAGTGTATCATGCAGAGATGGCGGAAATGGCATGCCTCATTTGAACAGTGACACTTGCAATGGTTGCAGTCAAACAGGGCATTATATCCCTGAGTGCGCTTCAATCAAGCACCTTATTAGCAAAGGAAAGCATAGATGAAATGCAGAAGGGCACATCGTACTCCCAGGTGGCACATTTGTGCCACATTCTATTCCAGGCAAGTTCTTGGGCGAGTGCATCGAGGAATGGCATAAGCGCAACCCAGGGCAGATAGCCACTGGTCGACTTTCATCTAATACCAATTTGCAACTCATCTACAATATAGCGCCTTGCCCAGCTCCAGCAGCACCTTTACAGTCGACATATGTTGCCGCTTCAGCTCCTGCAGCAGATTATATGCAAAGCACACCAAAAGCACAACTAACAAAGGAAGAGCACATCGATGCGCTCGAGAGGGAGTTGATGGCACTTTGGAAGAGGCAAGTCTTCAATGGCATTGAAATTCTGCAGCGCACACCACGCAACACATCCAATCAAGAGAGCACGCATTTTACAACCACAGACATTGCACCCGCCGACAGTATTGAGTCACCAGCTTTACAACCCACTGTGAGTGCAACTGAAGCACCTGACAAGATGCCCATACATCCCTATTCCAACATTCCTGAAGCGCATTTCATGCCTGCAGCAGCAGATAAATCAGATGCACCAGTTAACGCTTCCAAAGGCAAAGAGCCATTATATCGCACTGTCGTTCCCATCCAGAATCCGCAGATTGTCGATGATGTATATGTGCATGCCATGAAGGCGCCCTCTGGTATGGTTTTGCATGAAGAACTCCTTTTGCTTTCGCCCGATCTCAGGCAGCACCATAGAGAACAAGTTACTTCAAAGCGCGTTGCAGCTACCAGTGCAGAAGTGGTAGCTACCAACCTTGCGAGCATTATGCCATTTGCGCACTGCGAAGCACGCATGCCTTTTGCAAAAAATAAAGCGCTTAATGTGACACCTCCAGTTAAAGCGGCAATTGCAGCGCCGCTTTCTATTGTTTTGCAGGATCCATTTGAACAGTACCTCACCCATCTCCAGCCAGGCAAAATTGAAAACCCCAATGTTTTGAAGGTTGCAAAAGAGTCGCATGTGCTTCGTTCCATTGATTTATTGATCAACAACCAAGAATACTTTGAAGCTATCTTAGATCTGGGTTCACAAATTATTGCAATGTCAGAAGCGGTCTGCCATCATCTTGGGCTTCAGTATGACCCACACATTCGTTCATACATGCAATTGGCCAATGGAGAGGTAGACGAGTCGCTTGGGCTTGCACGCAACATTTCTGCACGCATTGGAGACATCATTGTCTATGTGCAAGTTCACGTTATCCATTCACCCGCTGTTACGAAGAGGCACGGGGATTCAATTTTCTTTTGTTCCTATTGTTCTGCCGACGTGCATCTCACATTATTGTCTCTTCCCTTTTGTCTTGTCCAACACACGCCCTTGATTTACATCCCCACACTCCCACCTTATTGTAGCATACTGCGGACGCCCCTTTTTCTATTGTCTTTTCATCCTTATTGTCTCTATTGTTCTCCTAGCGGGACTCGTATCTACGACCCGTGTTTGTACTATTTAAACTATGAATGCAGGACTGGTCAACTCAGCTTGACCTAGTCTTTCCTACACTCCTAACCAGTGCGATCTAAGTCTCTTGCTCAAACCGTTGCTTACAAGCTTCAGTGATCTGAACCGCTGCTAACATCGTCACTTACGAGTATCGACTAGCTTTTGATTTAGGAGTATTAACCATAACAAAAGGTCAAGCTGTTCTAAAAACTCTGCCGACTAACCTCAGTCCAGGCAGCACCCATCCTACGACATCATTCTTACAAGAACCACCCGACCTTACCCCACCCGACAAAGAAACATGGCAGCTCCATCCACTCCCACTGCTCCCACTGCACCCATCACCCTTAACCCGCGACCTGCTGAAATAAAGATGAGGGCACCGACTGATTACTCTGGAGATCGAGCAAAGACAATGCTCTTCCTCCTGGAGTGTGGAGCGTACGTCGATGCCAACTCTACTGCATTCCCTGATGACCGCCACAAAATTCTATTCATGCTCTCCTATATGAACGGAGGGACGGCTGGGCCTTGGAAACAAGCCTACTTAGAAGAAAGATACATCGAATTGAAGCCCTGGGATACATTCTAGGAATTCATCGCGAAAGTACGAACTGCATTCTCACCCATCGACGATGTGGGAAATGCACAAACACAGCTCCGAGCTCTCTCTCAGGGAGGAAAGGGAGTAGATGAGTACATCGCTCAATTTAAGACGCTCGCCTATCGCACTAAAATCAAGGAAGACGCCGCCTTGATCGAATATTCCGTAGATGGACTCAACAATCGAGTCCTGGACAAAGTATTTGGAATAGAGAACCCACCTGACACCATCGAAGGATGGTACACTCACACAGCAAGGGCGGAGGGGCATTTGAGGAGAGCAAAAGCAATTAAAGAGAGAACCTACAGCAAGGTAGGAGGAGGGGGAGCGAGCAGCTCCTCCAAAGATCCAAACACCATGGAAATTGACACGATGCGCCTCTCCTACGCGGAGAGGGTGAAGCATATGAAAGAAGGGAGATGTTTTATTTTCCACAAAACAGGGCACAGGGCGAACGAACACAGAGGAGGGAAAGAACCTCCCGCTAAAGAAGAAAAAAAGGAGATGAAGAAGACCTCCCGAGATCACTATATGAAGATTCGAACCCTTATCAACAAACTGGAGGAAAAGCAGAAGGAGGAAGTACTCGATCTTATGGTAGAAGAGGGTTTTTAAAATGGCAGCCTGCATCGGCAGCAGAGCCCGCCAGAATCGTTGTCTCGAGTGTACTCATAGTGGATGTAAGCAACCAATCTATGCGCATCCCTGTTCATTGCTTGCTAGACAACGGAAAAGCCGAGATTTCTGCCCTGATCGACTCAGGGGCGGGCGAAACCTTTATCGACCACCGAGTCGTCCAAAAACTCGGATTGAAAAAACTCCCACTTGCCCAGAAAATCCTCGCTAAAAATGTCGATGGGACCCTAAACAAGAATGGGATGATCTCGCACTACGTCTGTATTAACACCGAGATCGGGGGAAAAGAGGAAGAGATCATGATGCTGATAATGGGGCTAGGAAAGGAGATGATGATCTTGGGGTACACGTGGCTCCAGAAGTGCAACCCTGCCATCGATTGGGAAAGGGGAACTCTCACAGATAGGCAGACCGAAAGGTCCCTTATGAGGAAGATCCGGACCATGATCGAACGGACATGGACCACAGTCGGTAAGCAAAGCCTTACTATAGATGACAAGGGGCCATTCGAACCAAGAGTAACGTTGAGTCCAACTCTCGGGAGGCTACCTATAAGGAGTGCTGGGGAGACCTTCGGGGAAACCCACCTCGCTGCCGCCGAGCACGTGAAGAGTAGGCTCGGGGTGGTTCATCTCGCAAGAGGGCTTTGCACCACGGACGAACTTAATGGAAACAGATCACACCCGGCAACGGACACGACAATTGACACTCATCCTGAGATCAATCCATGGATCTCTACACTGGACTACTCCAATGTCGGCTTATCACTTGACACTGAGGGAAACAACGATGGAACGGATGCACTATTGCCTACATCCGAGGGGAACTGATGATCGGGGTATTCAGAATGGAGGAATCCCCCCTTACAATCGAACATGACTATATTCCCCCAGATTATCAGAGGCTCAGGCACATTTCACGTATCACCAGATCTCGATCAACTGGCAGATTCGCCTTCTCCCACACAACTCACATCCGAGCAAAGACCTCCGTCTCACAGAGACTTGCTCATGAGAAGGAAAACGTCAAGGAGAAACAATCGCTTGATGACCTCCTCCCCGGTAAATATAAGGAGTATCGAAGTGTGTTCAAAAAAGCGGCATCAGAAAGGTTTCCCGAATCGAGACCGTGGGACCACGTGATCGAGCTTAAACTGGACTTCATCCTGAAGGACTGCAAGGTCTATCCAATCACCCCAGCGGAACAGAAGAAGTTGGACGAATTCATCGACGATAACCTGAGGAAAGGATACATTACTCCATCCAAGTCCCCTATGGCATCGCCATTTTTCTTTGTGGCAAAAAAGGACTCTGATGCGCTCAGACCATGCCAAGACTACCAGTATCTAAATGAAGGAACCATCAAAAACTCGTACCCACTTCCATTGATCGGTGATCTGCTCGATAAGCTGAAAGGGGCGAAATGGTTCACCAAATTAGACATCAGATGGGGGTACCACAACATCAGGATTAAAAAAGGAGACGAATGGAAGGCGGCATTTAAGACCAATAAGGGGCTGTTCGAGCCCAAGGTCATGTTTTTTGGCCTCTGCAACTCCCTGGCAACCTTCCAGGTGATGATGAACGACATCTTCCAAGACATGCTGAACGAGGGGTGGCTAGTAATTTACATGGACGACATTCTCATCTTCTCCAAAGACAAGAAAGAACACGAGGAGAGAATGAAAAGAGTCCTGGCAAGGCTTAGGGAGAACAACCTGTACCTAAAACCTGAAAAATCTAGATTTGATGTACAGGAAGTCGAGTTCCTCGGTTTGATCCTGTGACCAAACCAGCTAGCTATGGACCCCACTAAGCTAAGCGGAATAAGGGATTGGCCAGCCCCAACCAACATAAAAGGGGTTAGATCGTTCCCGGGCTTCAGGAACTTCTACAGGAGATTCATCGGCAACTTTGCCACAATTACTAAGCCACTTAACGACTTAACAAGAAAGGACCAGCCCTTTAGCTGGACAGACGAGTGCCAAAGGGCATTCGACTCCCTAAAGAAGAAATTCTCTGAGGCGCCAGTATTGCTGATGCCCAATGCAGAGAAACCATTCATAATCGAAAGCGATGCCTCAAAGTATGCGACAGGCGCCGTCTTGAAACAAACTGATACCAACAGAGACTGGCACCCTTGCGGGTATATCTCCCACTCCCTGACAGCAACCGAACGGAACTATGAGATCTATGATCGGGAGCTGTTAGGAATAATACGAGCACTAGAAACCTGGAGACACTATCTCCAGGGATCCGAACATGCAATGACGATCCTATCGGATCACAAAAATCTGATGTACTTCAGAACAGCACAGAAATTAAATCGGCAACAGGCTAGGTGGAGCCTCTTCCTGTCACAATTCAACCTTCAATTGGTACACGTCCCAGGAAAAATGATGATCCAATCAGACGCCCTATCATGGAGAGGAGATCACATACCCGATATCGACAATGATAACGACGATATCACCTTACTGAAGGATGAGATCTTCACACGGACGATCGATACTGAGCTGAAAGAAGTACTAGCAGAAAGCATGATGAGAGATGACTTACTAAAGGAAATAGTAAGAGCCATCAAGGAAGGAGGAATGCCACCGATCAAGTCGGTGGTAGAAGACTGGAAGATGGAAGATGATGGGACAGTCTTTTTCAAAGATCGATGCTATGTCCCAGATGACAAAGAATTAAGAAGAAAAATCATGGAAAAATACCACGACAACATACTTACAGGATATCCTGGCCGATTTCAAACCCTAGAACTAGTACAAAGGGACTACTGGTGGCCAGGGATGACCATTTTCATTCGGAATTACGTCGATGGCTGCGCCACCTGCCAGCAGATGAAGGTGAATACACACTCGACAACACCAGGATTATCTCCGATCAAATCTAGTGCCACTCGACCATTCGCACTAGTGACCATGGACTTCATCACTGATCTCCCGATAAGCAACGGATCTGACACCATCATGGTCGTGGTAGACCATGGTCTTACTAAGGGGGTAATTTTCATCCCCTGTAACAAAAGCGTCGATGCACTAGGAGCGGCCGACCTCTATCTGCACAACGTGTTCAGGAGATTTGGCCTCCCAGATAAGATTATATCTGACCGAGACCTGCGCTTCATCTCAAATGCCTTTCAAGAACTAGGGAGACTCCTGGGAATAAGGCTAGCGATGAGCATGGCTTACCACCCACAGACTGATGGGGAAACTGAGAGGGTAAATCAAGAACTCGAAATCTACCTCCGGATCTTCTGTGCGAACAAACCTTCGCAGTGGAAAAGCCACCTCACCACCGTTGAATTCACACACAACCAGAAGCATCATTCGGCTATTAAAAACACCCCGTTTTATGTAATGATGGGAGCGCACCCTAGGGCTATCCCCACAACTTACCTGAAAACGAATGTGCCAGCTACTAAGCAAAGGATAGCCGAATTAGGAAACATACGGCGGGAAGCCCTGGCGGCCCACGAACTCTCCCGACAAGTAATGATCGGGCGAAACGGATGAGGATTCCATCCATTCATGGTGGGGGAAAGAGTCTGGCTCGACTCCAAGAATTTGAAGCTAGGGTACCTGATGAAAAAGCTCGCCACTAGATGCGAGGGACCCTTCCCCATCACACGGGTAATCTCGTCCCACGCCTATGAATTGAAGCTCCCCCCTCAGTGGAAAATCCACCCCGTATTTCATGCTTCACTTCTCTCACGTTTCAGGGAGAATGAAACTCACGGACCAAACTTCCTTCCTCCACTGCCCGATCTGATCGAAGGAGAACTAGAACACGAGGTTGAAGCTATTTTGGCACATAGGGGGACAGGCAAAAGAATTCGATTCTTGGTAAAGTGGAAGGGATACGGCATGGCAGAAAACACCTGGGAGCCAGCAGTTCACTTAAAGAACGCTGCTGAAATATTGGGTGAATACAGATCTACCCACAACCTCTCCTGAATATGAGTCGCCCTCTCCACTTTTTTATGAATGTTACACCCAACCCCGACCCCGTCCAAACCTTCGAACTTATCCTCAGCTTCGTCCGAGACATGGACGACATTAGAAATGAAGAAAGATTGCTGTCAGTAACCCAAGACCGCGCGCTCCTACACAGCACCACACAGAATCTCTTCGAAACATACAGAGCCATCTCCTGCCTCCAACGAGTATTCTGATGACTGACAGAAGAAGCCTATTATCTTGACCTGCTCCCGCTCATGAGGAGCCTAGATGAGCAGGCGCTCCGTTACGGACCCGGAGAGCGGGTCCCCACACTGCAATGAATTTTCATCACAGAACCACTTAGTGATGAGGAAGATGAAGAGATGCTGCTGATGACATCTCCACACCCGCCACTTCCACCATACGTCTCACAATCTCCACCAAGACGAGCGCCCACACCTTACCCCACCCAGACCACCGCCACTGAGCACGCGCCCGCACCAGCGTGGATGAGGAATTCGGTCTGCTTCACCTGCGTGCAGATAGGGCACTTTTCATCACACTGCCCCGAGTACCAGTGTCCGCACTGTCGACGATGGCGACCCAAGCACTCCATGCTCTTCTGCCCAAGTAACCCGACACGTGACATTCCGCCATGTCATCGCACCACCTGAAGCCAACCACAATGACCTATAACCTCTATGTCATCATCACTCTCGGCGCCATCTTTGGCATGTCCATTTTTATTATGCTACTCTGCTATATGCTCATTCTGTTCAAAATCGTCTCCACCCCTCGCCTCCCACCACTCGCTACTTTCATCACCGGCACCTCAGTGCGCTTTGCTGGGGAAGAGAACATTGAACTGCTGACTCGGGTTTACGCCCATGACACCCCGACCCCTACGTCCTTCTCCACATTCTCCGCGACAACCAGCGATGCGCCGTCTTTTGACCCAATGCGGACAATGAGGGCTTAGTTTCAGATGGAACTCGAAACCTTGGGGAGGAGCTAGTGTTACGAAGAGGCACGGGGATTCAATTTTCTTTTGTTCCTATTGTTCTGCCAACGTGCATCTCACATTATTGTCTCTTCCCTTTTGTCTTGTCCAACACACGCCCTTGATTTACATCCCCACACTCCCACCTTATTGTAGCATACTGCGGACGCCCCTTTTTCTATTGTCTTTTCATCCTTATTGTCTCTATTGTTCTCCTAGCATGACTCGTATCTACGACCCATGTTTGTACTATTTAAACTATGAATGCAGGACTGGTCAACTCAGCTTGACCTAGTCTCTCCTACACTCCTAACCAGTGCGATCTAAGTCTCTTGCTCAAACCGTTGCTTACATGCTTCGGCGATCTGAACCGCTGCTAACATCGTCACTTACGAGTATCAACTAGCTTTTGATTTAGGAGTATTGACCATAACACCTGCTTACAATATTCTGTTAGGGCACCCCTTTGACGTATTAACACGCTCCGTCGTGCGCAACTTTGCGGACAAAGCGCAAATGATTACTATTTGCGATCCGAATGCAGGTGCCATCTCCACCATTCCAACAAAGCCTAGAGGAAAGCCGTGCCACTTCTTACCAGCTCCAGCAACACTGCACTTTGCTATTCAGCATAACCTACAAAGAAATTTTTGCCAGGCTTCGAGGAATTGATCGCAGACCAAGGAGAGGCTGCCACTATCATAACATTCGACTCTGATACCCAATCTTGTGACGTTTCTGCGTTTGCGCTTATTCCATTTTCCGCTTCCATTCCTTCGACCTCTATTATCTCTCAACTCTACCTATCCCAGTGTACCAACAGTCATGCGCAAGCACTCTTAAATTCAATTGACCCTGTGGTGCTTATTCCGGCCGCATTTCCGAAAAGTGCACATGCGTGCACAGCTTTTATCGATTTAGTGGCGTGCGCACTGCAAAAGAGCATAGTAACCAAAAAGAAGTATAAACCGGTTGCTAGAAAAGTCAAACCAGTTATTGTGCCCATCCCAAACAAATTCCGCATCAAGCGCAACATTATAGGTGATCCACTAGTGGTGCTTCCTGCGCTTTTACCAAATCTGCCACCCTTTGCCCCAACCAGGCACTACACTGAAGAGCGCATGCAAGCACTCCAAAAGTGCCACACCGATTTCTTATTACCAGAGGAGATGAAGGTTTTACACCACTTGATGTCTTTGCAGAATGAAGCCTTTGCATGGAGCGATGAGGAGCACGGCAGCTTCAAGACTGTGTTCTTTCCCCCAGTAGAAATCCTGGTTATTCCGCACACCCCTTGGATAGAGTGCAACATCCCCATTCCACCAGGCATATACAAAGAAGTTTGCGCTATTATCCGGAAGAAGATAGAGTCAGGCATTTACGAGCGCTCAAATTCGGCATATAGATCACGCTGGTTCTGCACACTCAAGAAAGATGGAAAAGCACTGTGCATCGTATATAGCCTCGAGCCACTTAATCGCGTTACCATTAAACACTCTGGTGTCACCCCTATACCTAAGCACCTTGCAGAGCAATTTGCAGGGCGCGCATGTGGCGCCGTCCTTGATCTATATGTGGGATATGACGAGTGCTTAATCAAAGAATTGTCGTGTGACCTTATGACATTCCAGATGCCTTATGGTGCAATGCACCTTGTTACGTTGCCAATGGGCTGGACGAACTCAGTACCAATCTTCCACGACGATGTGTGCTATATTCTACAGCCAGAGATACCAGATTACACCGTTCTCTATATTGACGACATTCCAGTCAAGGGGCCTTCGGAGCGCTACATTTTACTGGACGGCTCGTGCGAAGCGCTCACTGCGAACCCTGGCATAAGGCGCTTTGTGTGGGAGCACTTTCAGAATGTGAACCACATTGTGCAGTGCATGAAATATAGTGGCGGCACTTTCTCTGGGACGAAATCCACATTGTGCACTGAAAACTTCGTCATTCTTGGCCATTATTGCACCCCAGAAGGTAGAAAACCCGAATGCAACAAGGTAGACGTTATCTGCAATTGGGGTGCATGCCACACGCTGTCAGAAGTGCACGCATTCTTGTGAACAGTCAGTTTAATGCGCATTTATATCTGCAATTACGTGCACCGCATTAACACGCTCACAAAGCTTACATGCAAGGATGCTCCCTTTGTGTGGGGCCCAGAGCAGATAGTGGTGCAAAACGACATCAAGCAAGCAGTACTAGAGTGTCCTGCACTACAACCAGTTGATTATTCCTCAGAACTCCCAGTTACCCTCGCGGTCGACACTTCCCAGATAGCGGTCAGCTTTTATCTTTGCCAGCAAAAATGCGCATTTACAACCAGTTCGGCTCGATTATGCTCAACAACAGAGAAGTGTGCTTTTCACAACTGAAGCTAGAGATCTATGGACTTTACTGTGTGCTGCGCAACTTGCGCCTTTATATTATAGGTGTGCACAACTTAATTGTCGAGACTGATGCACGCTATATCAAGGGGATGCTACAAAACCCCAATATCCAACCATCCACTAGCATTAACCGGTGGATCGTCTCAATCCTTACATTCCACTTTACGCTCATGCATGTTAGGGGAGCGGTGCATGGTCCAGATGGGCTTTTGCATCAGCTGAAGCAGCCAGAGGACTTAGAAGGAGAAGAAGATGAAGGGTTTGAGGATTGGATCGATGCGCTACATGGCTTTATGCATGTGATACGTCCCATTTCCCAGTCCTTTGATGCGCAAGCACTCATGCTAATGCAGCCAGAGCCAAGCGCAAACATGCAATAATGTGCTTATTTACAACGATGACTATAGCCAAGTCCCGAGGAGCACAACCGCAGATGCAGAGGATGAGAAGTTAGATTTGGTGTGGATTTGGATAGATACCCTAATGCGCATGGCGCTCACCAGCTTGTTATTTGGCAGTCTAGATGCTTACCAATATTGTGCACCATCCATGACAACATTGGACACAAGCACTTTTACGTGACGTGCTCTGCATTCCTCGAGCACTTTTGGTGGCTACACATTATGGACAACATCATTTGGTTTGTGCACACTTGCCATATTTGCCAGATCCAGCAAACACAGAAGGTTCTAATACCACCAGTCATCACAATGCCTGCGCCTCTCTTCAGTAAAGTTTATATTGATATGATGCACTTACCAGTATCAGCAGGGCAGCACTATATCACCCAAGGGCATTGCTCACTTGTGACTTGGCCAGAATTTTGTGGGCTCCCTAAAGAAAATGCGAGCGCACTCGGCAATTGGATGTTCCAGGACCTCATCTGCAGATGGGGCGCATTGTATGAGATAGTCACTGATAATGACAAGCCATTCATCAAAGCGCTAGCCTATCTCAGTAAGCACTACCATATCAATCACATCCGCATATCTGGCTATAACTCGCATGCTAATGGAATTGTTGGGCACACATATTTCGATGTGTGTCAAGCACTTATCAAAGCTGCAGATGGAGTAGAGTCAAAATGGTTCAGTGTGCTGCAGAAGACAAAGAAGCAGTTGACGAAGAAGAAGTGCAAGGAGATAGCACTGAGGATGAAGAAAGCGCTGATGAGGCATGCAACTAGCGCTCCGCATGCACCACTATGGATATTTCACCTTTTTATATGTACGCTTTGCTTTCTTTCATTTTTTTACATTACCTTTTTCTATTCACGAAGTTGCATCTGGACACGTTCCATGATTGTGCAACCCATGGGTTTTACCATCCATGATGATCTACTGAGCCTTTCCCATTTTTTTAGACTTTGTCATATGGCATGCACTTCATTTTATCTCTTACTCTTTTATTGTTTGGACATGGTCAATATCTTAGTTGGGAGGAGGAAAGTGATGGTTGGACAATTTTTCTGCACTCCTTTGCATTTGCACATTTTTGCGCTGATGCACATTTTTTGTGCACTTGACATTCCTTGCTCAAACATTGCCTATCTTATTTCTTTTCCCTCACACATATTATTTGGACTTAACAAATTTCATTTTATGGCACCATGGAAGTGCGCATGCACATGCATTGCACCACTTCGGAGTGCATCACACGTTTACCACAGGTGCAACAAGGGAATTGTTTATTGAACTATCTATTGCTTTACATAGGCAAGCGGCTACTCAATCGGCTCCAGGAACTCCAAGTGCTCCATGGCCACATCCAGCTTCACCTTTGTGTCTGCCTCCACTTGCTCCGCACTGCGCAACTGGCTCTTGGCGACTTCTAACTCAATCAGCGACCTTGGATGTCCTCTTTAAGGCAATCGTGTGTGGTGCCCAAGACAGCGACCACCAAGCAGCATTGCGCTAAGTTGAGCGCTTCAACATCCTGGCCTTGATAGACCACATCCCCCGAGGTGTTTCCCAATCTGGTTTGGCATGAGGATTGAGTGTGCACACTTGCCTGGCAAATGGTAAGGCAGCATGGCCTTGGGCGCACTTGCGACGGTGCAGGGGGTGCATTTTCAACTTTGTGGCACTTCGATGTGCACTCTTTCAAGGGGCTGATGAGCCCCGCATCGCTCTCATTGCCCTTGTCGATTTGTGATGTGCCTTTGGCATAGTTAGCAAAGTGTGGGAGGAGGATGAGGAAAAGACACACCAGGGTGCCCAGCAGCCGCTTTCCTGCCTCTAGAAGTGGCATGCAGTTGTGCAAGAGTGCGCTTCATCCACTCGCACTTTCACTTACCCTTTGCGCATGGAGTGCACTGCTTTCCATTGACAGAGATACACCTAGCTGGCTGGCCCATGCGGCAGCAGTTATCACACTAGAGTAGGAGGGAAGCCATTTAGTGAGTCTGAAGCATATCCAAAGAAACTTACTGGTCTGCTATTAGCATTGGACATAGCACCAACACCACTCAGTGGTGGTACTTCGACATACATGCATTGCCACATTGCATGCACCAGGTGCGCACTTGTGCCTTCATCTGCACTAGTGCTCTCATCACTCTGCTTACTCTCCCCTTCACTCATCACCCCACTCTCCCAAGACTCCCCAGTTCCTTCGCCTACTACCTCAGTATCGGTCACTCCAGAAAGCGTGTGCAGAGAGCACACCAGCATGATGTACACCTTTTTGTCCTCCTGCACTTCAGCGGTATCTATATCACTTGCTTCATCAATAGCTCTAAACTCACCTTCCAGATGCTCCAAGTTAACCTCGGGTGCCTGCAATTCAGCAGTCAAGAGTGCACGGCATGCCTTGCATGCTTTGGTGTGCTCCGCGCATGCTTCCAGCTGCCCCGCCAGTTCGTGCACCCTGCGCTCAAATTCTTCGGACCGCTCTTTCTCCTCAATCATCTTATGCATATTGGGCATCAGCTCCTCACCCCAAGTAAGCCACTCTTCCACCAGGATCCCACTGAATGTGCTGCATGGCTTTGCAAGGAGCGTGTTGAGTTTTGCATCATCTTTAACAGTGTCCACATGGCTTTTATACATGCTCTACATGTCCCAATCCTTAGCAACCTATGCCAGTATAGAAATGCAAAAAGCGCACCAGTTTACTGCAAAACCCCTCACCCCAAGCTTGCATAGTCATCTGCTCGCTCCCAGCAGCAGGAAGGGTCTCATTGAGGGCCAGGATTGTTTGTCTGAGGGCTAAGTTGAATGCTGAGGCCATCGGATCATGTAGAAATGGGTTGTGGAAAGAGTTGTAGAGGATAGATGGTGGTCAGAGATAGATAAGGAGAGAATGGCCGCTTATGTGAGCGAAGAAAATTTTGTGCTAACCAATCGCATGCTGCCTGAGGACAGTCAGTACTTCAGTTGGAAGGAGATGATATGGCTCCCTATCGCCCTGTGCACATACTACAGCATTTTTTGTGATTGTGCACACCTCCTAGATGGCTTCCGCACACTTTGTGCAGCGCGCTCTTGCATGTCTTTGTGCACTTTTGTGTGCCTTTGCATGCTTCCATGTGCTTTTGCATGCCTTCAACCACTTAGGTGCACTTTTGTGTGCCTTCTACATTTCTACTATGCTTTTGGTTCCCCCATAGCTGCCTGCTGTCATGTGCCCTAAATGCGCCCTGTTGCACTTCAAACCACCTCCACGCACCCCCCCCCGCACTCCTTATCTGCCTTTCACATTTATTGTGCACTTGATGCACCTTTGCATGCTCCTTTTATGCTTTACCTGCAATTCACATTCTCTGCTGCACACTCATTGCACAATCCCTACCACACACACAACAATCCACTACATCAGTTGTGCTGCGCATCACGGCGTCGGCTTCCAGCTTACTGGTGCATTTATTCGAGGTGCACCACAATTCCAACATGAGTGAACTGTGCATTCTCACATAATCAGGGCACTTTGCACCTATTTGGCATTGGACTGTGCACACTTGGGCACTTTTACATAATCCTGGCACTTTGGCAGTATTTGGCCTTTTACAGCATCTCCTTATAGTTCTTCCACAGCAGTGCCTTATCTGGTAACTGGCACAGGTCGATCACATCATTATTACTAAGGTGCAGCTCACGACACATGACACTGAAGCAGATTAATTGGGAAGAGCACACGAGACCTAGAGCGCACCAAAAATAGTGCATTGCACTGGAACAGTTGGGTATTGGGCTATAGGTGCGCAAATCTTATTGGCTGAGGCAGCGGCATAGTGTGGGTGGGTTTAAATGGGTGAATGGATGCACTTGTGGGTAGCGCATGGTGCTTTCTATTTTTACACTTTATTTTACCGTTTTTATCACATAAGCCATTTGTACATAGTAGGCAGACAGATAGAAAATCCACAGGATCTTTTCCCCCCTCATAGTTCATAGCTCAGTCAGCATCACACATAGTCTGTGCACCAGCATTCAGTCCATGCACCTTTGTAGTGTGCCCTTCATATAGCTGTGTTTGCATATCATTTGCATCCAACTTGTTGTATTGTTGCATTTCGTCCCTGTGTTGCATCTTTCATTCTCGTTTGTGCACTCAAACAGTGCGCCCTTCATTTAGCTGCATTTGTGCACCAATTGTGCCTTATTTGTATAGCCACATTTTGTGCACCGTTTGTGCCTTTTTCCGCCCCTTGCACTCTCATCTCATTTGCGCCCCTAACCTTGTGCACCTCCCTTTCAGCACATCCCAGTGCCATCTTCGTCCTACTGCATCTCCCACTTTCATCATCCTCATCGTTGCACACTTTTGCACTCCCGTTGCATGTTTTTCTGCACTGCATGTTTTTGCCCCTTTGCGTTGTGCACTTTTCCGCTATTGCACATATCTTCCCTTTAGCTTACACAACTAGTGTGCACATTGAAAACCACCATACCAGCCTCTTCGTAGTCTCCATGCCCCGAAGGACGATCTGAGGCCCTCTAAGCGAACCCCCCTCATCCTGAGCATGCCTGCAGTTGTAGGTTTAGTGTTCACCCCTTCCATTGAGACTCTGCACCGAGTACCAGCAGAACACATCACCATATATTGATATTATCAGTCCTCTGCTGCGTGCTCAGAGTGAAGTGATAGTGGACAACTGAGGTCCACCTGGATGTACCTCGAAATAAGATAGGCGAGGAAGCAGATGCACTACAAATACACAAGCAAAATGTACAGTTATGGTAATTAAGCAGGCAGAAACCATTTAACTAAGAGACACTAATACAAAATAACAAAGGGAGAGGTAGGAGGGCCACGAAAATTGAACATTGTCGATGAAGCTGTTAGGATTCAACTGGGTAGAGTAGTGAAGCTATAAAGATACCAGATGAATTGATGTGAGTAGATGTATTGAAATAGGCGAAGCCTGTGTTGCTTGTGAGTGAGATGGGAGTTGAGAGAAAGCAACACAGAACCCCCTAGTTGCACTTCAACTGTCTTATACACTGGCATCTGCTAGCCCCTAGCACCAAGGCATGGACCATGCAAAAAGGGGGGCTGAGTGGAGCTCTGTGCGGATAGTGGGGCTAGTCACATGATCTTGAGGTAGTGCAGAGGCCTGTGAAAAGGCTCCTTACCCTTGGAACCCTCCTTTACAATGACCTCTGCTGCATGCTCAGAGTGAAGTGATAGCGGACAACTGAGGTCTGCCTGGATGGACCTTAAAATAAGATAGGCGAGGGAGCAGGCGCATTAAAGAAAGCTGATAATGTTGTGTGTGGGGGTGGTGGAGGTGTGAAGAAGATGGGAAGCAAGGAGCATAGAGCAGTGTAACTAATTATGCAGTCAGATAGCTGCCAATTGCTGTTCGACTCTGATAGCAGGATTTTCCCAGATGTAAATTCTCCACACCTCTGAAGACCAATGCCTGATTGCCTTGATAATCAACTCTGAAATGCCCAAGGATGTGAGAAAGGTGGCATAACCTGTGCGTGGCAAATGACCACCAAAGTGTCAGTCCAGAACTGCAAAAAACGTCAGTTCAAACCATGAGCATGAGGGGTGAGAGCCATTCTCATGAAGGAACAATGCTGTTTTGGCACCATGGAGATGATCGCATACATGCACATAATCTTGGAGCAAGAGCATGGGGTTGGCGATGTCCTGGGAAGTAGAGATGACATCAGTACCCTGATAGAATGGGTCATCTTTGTGATAAGGTAGACGGTATTGCGCACATCCATCTTCGAAGGTAAGTGACACCCGTTTGATGATCTTCCTCCAGTCAAACAAACTGCAGTCATTTTTCTGGACCAATTCACCTATGCGATGGCATCCATAAAAAGCACATGACAGCAATACAGCAAACAGGAAGTCGTCATAGGTTCCTGTGCAGTGGGCGACATTGATGAAAGATTGCAAATGAGAAAAATGGAGTGGGAGTTTCCTTTCCACCAGATCTGCTCGTACTTTCTTTGCTCCATGAGTGGTAGATCTCAGGAGAGGGTGGAAGTGGTTGGCATCAAAATCAGAATACAGGTCCTTGAGAAAATGAGGTACACCTGTCAGATATTTTGGAGCAGATGCAATGAATTGAGAAGAATAAGTGACATAGTGAGACAAAGTAATGGGTGTAGGGTCCAATGGGAGGGAGTGAAGAATGCAAAACTGAATGTAATCTTGAGTGCCAGTAGCATAGTTTTTCAATGTTGAACATTCAATAGAGTTCACCTGCAAATGAAGAGCATGGGCATCAAGATCTGCCAGCTCCATGGGGGGGCGAGGAACCCACGAAATGGTCCTTTGACCCCCCAGTGGACTCAAAAGTACTCTCTTCATTGCGCCGGCAGAAGCCCCCATGGAGGAGTAAAGCTCTTGATGCGGTCAGCAGGGAATTTGCTCTGGTACTCATCTATTAAAAAGATGAGATAGCATATCAGCATGCACATTCTTTTTACCCTCAATAAACCAGACACGCAAATCCATCCCATTGCAAAGGATGATATCAGCGATAGCCAACAGAGGCACATTGTGCATTGACTCAGCTGTGTGGAGGGTGTTCAGAACAGTGACAGAATCTAGACTGTCAGTCCAGATGAGTATGCAATGAGGAGGTTGTGCTAGAGATCCAGCATAATAAACAGCAGAAGTGATGGCAAGCAATTCGAGGAAAAAGATGTCCACTTTTGCACCCACCGGCAGTGGTTTGATGGGGTAGAGAAAGCTGTTATTGGAGTAGATGAATGCTAAAGCATTGCAAAGACTCGCATCTGTCCACATCACCATGTCAGCATCATGATCAGACCACATGCCCATATCAGTGAAATGGATCCCAATGGCAGAAGGAATGACATTCTTCAACCATGTTAAGTCAGCGATGACAGCTGCATTGATGGGAATTCCACAATGTGACCAGGCTTTGCCACTAATCTTGCAGTAAATTTCTGTCAATGCCAGCCAACCCCAAGGAAGCACATTCAAAATCCAGTTCAAATGGCTAGCTAAATGTTGCCACATTCAAAGCAATGAAGAATGGCTTGGTGTAATGAGAAAAAGATCAATTTTTGCAATGACATCAAATATGACAGATGAGGATAAAGATATACTGCCTGCATTGATATCCACCCAAAAACCAATTATCTTCAAGGTTTCCCCATGTTCTTGCTTTCGATCTTCGAAAGGGCAGGAGACTGATTCCCAGAGTAGTAAGCATTGTATTTGCTGATGAGGTTGAAGCTTCCCTCGATACCAGACAAGGTTGTCAGCATGGTCCCAACCAAAGAAGTTGTCCATGTAGACATGCAGACTGACAATGTGAAGCTTCCAAATACCTAGCCAGTACAGAAGGCCTGATATGGCACACCAGCAATGAGGTGCAGCATGGTTGCCAAAAATGAGATCATACAATAAATAATTTTCCCTCAATCTTTACGACTTGATGCAGCTGGAAAATGGGATGGGTCGGCAAGTTGAGGAAAGCCAATGCAACGTCTGATTTGAAAGTCACCAGTCGTTTTCCTGGATTTGTGGTGCAAGCATCATGAAGAGTTTGTCCAAAAGTCCTCATATCATCATACTTGACCTTTGCTTCTGACTGTGGAATGCCATCGTTGATTCCGGAATAGCCATGATCTGTAATAATGTGAGGCTTCTCATTCTGCCAAACCACAAACATCGGTGAGATTTTCATTCCTGGGAGCATGTCTGTACCCTCCAGAGAATCAGACCATTGTCCTGCAGCAATTTCACGGTCACGAAAAGCATAAATTGCTTCTGCATCCTCAGGGTTAGATTCATAATCAGGGGTCACTTCTTCTAACTCAATCTTCTATTCACCTTCATCAAAAGGCCAGAAACCTTTGCGAAGGCCTTTCATTACAGACCAAACAAAAGGTTGATTTGGATGGTCTGTTAATAGAAGTTCAAACTTGTCCACATCAAATGGAGTTTCAACTTTAATCACATTCCCTAACAAGCGGATAGACTCTTGAATTACAGGATCATCCAAGAGGTGTTGAGGTGGAGATGGTAGAGGGGGAGCAGTCTCAGTGTAAAGCATGGATGGTGAAATATGGTTCATTGAATTATCTGACTAGATGAACCCTCGACAAAATCGGGGGGAGTTGAGGGTAACAGATGCCTTACATTTTAACAATGGTCTATTCAAAGAATGTGGCCCCTTCTCAACAAACATTGTCACATTCTCCTGTAAACCCAAAAACTTGCACTCAGTTGCAGGTTTGGAGGAGAGCAAAGCATTGTTTGTTGTTCTTGGCTCAATGTCCTTCGCCACAGATGCAACAGATACCATGCTTATGGTGATTTGGGCAGATCTCAGCCTTGCACGTACCAAAGCTCCAATTACAGCAAGGCACATCCACACGTTTCAGACTGTTACTTGAAGTGGATGCTTGAGCCGAGATGGCTCTCTTATTTGCACGCGGAGGGCTTGGCAAAGTTGAAGAGAGCATCTGTGCAAGAAGCGGTAAGTTGAGTTGAGCTCGATCATCAAGATGAAAAGGCTTCTTTGAATATTTGTCCCTAATGTGCATGTCAAATGAAATGGCAACAAGAGGATTTGTCAGTGCAGCGCAGAAAAGATCCATGACAATGGACCAATAATCCCGAAGCTCAGCATCCTGGTGAGGAAAGAAGAAAGCCACACCTGCAGACCATGCACCGAAAATGCGTGTCCAATCAGCTTCAGTCTGAAGCGGGCGCTTAGAAAAAGCTTGATCCTTCTTAACCAACGCATAGCCAGCTCCAAAATCCTTTGGGTCATCATGGTGATCATAGCCCTTGTCCATTGAAGCAAAGAGTTTCTCACAAGTCGACGAACAGATCAAGAAGGATCTTGTGCCAAATGCTCTGGGGGAGCGGGTCGCTGACTGGAGCAAACTGAGCTTGTTGACAAGAATGTCTTGGGAGCTTTGAGGACTATAGACGGAAAGAAGTTCTTGAGTCTTCTCAAGATGAGGATCAGTTGCTGTCGGATCAGAGAGCTTGGACAAGTGGGGTGCTTTTGCAAGCACAGACACGGGGATGGCACCTTTGGTACCAGATATCCCAAGCAGATTTGCCAATTCATCAGATAGGGAGACGCCAGGATTCGAGGTCGTCTGAGCAGAAGAGGACTGGAAATGGTTGACCTTCGCACGAAGTAGCGCCCAAGCGATGGATGTGGCGGTGTCAATCGGATTCGGATTGTTCGAATTGGGTTGTGCAGGTGCAAGGCCTCCACCCGCATCGGCCGATCGCACAGCTTCTTGGTCCCTTCTACACTGAGCATATTGTTCAATATAGTCCCATGCCTCATCGGGTGTCGCTCCTGCTTCTTTAAGGTGTTCAAGGAAAGCTGGGCCGGAGATGAAGCCAGAAATGGCTTCGTCCACAATCCTTTGACATTCCTCTGCACATGCATGAATGTCGTCTTCAGTTGCGGCTGGAGGGCTTGGAGGCCGAAAAAGAGCATTAGACATAGAGAGAAAGAGGAGTGATGACAATAGGAGGGAGTTTATAATAGGAGGGAATGGACCAAGTGATAGGAGAGAATATGACCGAGGTGTGTGAACCACGAAAATCGAATGTTGAATCAACGAATCGATGAAGCTGTTAGGATTCAACTGGGTAGAGTAGCGAAGCTATAAAGATACCAGATGAATTGATGCGAGTAGATGTATTGAAATAGGCGAAGGCTGTGTTGCTTGTGAGTGAGATGGGAGTTGAGAGAAAGCAACACAGAACCCCCTAGTTGCACTTCAACTGTCTTATACCCTGGCATCTGCTAGCCCCTAGCACCAAGGCACGGACCATGCGAAAAGGGGGGCTGAGCGGAGCTCTGTGCGGATAGCGGGGCTAGTCGCGTGATCTTGAGGTAGCGCAGAGGCCTGCGAAAAGGCTCCTTACCCTTGGAACCCTCCTTTACGACGACATATAGCGTATGGCCGTGACCGTGTAACGGATGTCCTCCCGCATCCGGTGAGTCGGCCATCGCCGGGACGATAGATGTTGTTCCGAGTCTTCCGACCGGTTAAGACATTCCAATGTAAAAGTCTTCGCCTGAGAGCATCCTTGTACATCGATTGGCAACTTGGAGATATGTGGTGTATGATCGATCTGAATCAAATCTAAAATTGGAAGGGAAGAACACGTTTAAATTTATTCGACGCATGCATGATGATCATGAGTATTAGAAGCATGTTGAAATGATGCGAGGCTTGTATATTGGTACAACGGGAAATAACAGGAAAGCTTTTATCGATATGGCCTTGTGATCTGCCAGCGATAAGCCAAGACCTTACGAGATCTTGTTGAGATTCTGTTGATACTTGGATTCGACGTCTAACTTCTCAGAGATTCCATGCCTACTACTATAAAGTCTTTCCCTTTGCAATTAGTCATGCTGCAATGGAGATCCAGTCTGTTGGACCTCTGCCTCGTATTCCGGACGACATGACATTGTCTCAGTTCATCTTCGACTATGACCACCCCTCGAGGCCGACCAGGAGCCGAAACATACCATGGCTCATAGAAGACGATACTGGGAAAAAGATTGGAGAGGATGAGGTCAGTGCGCTTATCAACTCCGTCCATGATATGATTTGAAATCAGATGGATCTTCTCAGCTGAGGAGACGTACATCCGGGTTGGCTATGAGCCTATGGTCCCAGTTTGGTATTCGTAAGTACACAGCATGGCGATTTCTTGATGGTTTATGTATCAACATACTCTCGGGATTACAGGCGATAATGATGCTGGTGAGTCCATTGATCGGAGTAAATGCCCTCAAATATCCCTTACGTCGGTCGGTCAGTTTTGCTTTTCAGCCGGAACCACGTCGGTATGAACGGGTTTTTTATGCTTCAATAACAAGTTAAAGAGTTGCCCGACAGATTACCCCGTCGCGATATGGGCTGTTCATAGACTTGGTGGCGTTGTTTCGTACGTATGAATACCAGGTTTGCTGTCGACATTCTTTTCATCACATGCATGCTATTTAGGGGTGCCAACCCAGATCTTACCAGCGATGAGCTTCAGTATCAGTTGCGAGAAACCAAAGCATCGGTTATGATTGTACATCCTGAGGCATTAGACACGGCACTCTCTGCTGCTCGTGCAGTCGGTCTTTCTCTCGAGCACATTATACTTTTCGATGTCAATTCTCCCTCAAGCCGTGCTCAGCCCCGCCATTGTACTACTATTGAGAATTTGGTTGACCAAGGGCTCAGCACCGTTGATCCTACTTTCGTCGAAAAGATATTACGGCCTGGAGAAGCTAAGATCAAACTCGCATTCCTGTGTTTCACATCGGGCACGACAGGGAAGCCGAAGGTATGTATTTTCTAAATTCGACATTAGAATATTGGAAGAAGCACTGAGTTTTTGTAGGCGATCGCCATTCCTCACTTTGCTGCTATAGCGAATGTCATTCAGGTCGCCGTTCATAATAAGGTAAACACCGATTACTGTGCGCCTGAGGACCAAAGATTTAAAGCGGGAGATGTAGCTCTTGGAGGTACGAAGACTATTTTTTGATCTCTGATATACTGATGCCTTTCGCAGTTCTCCCGTTCTACCGTAAGTGGTAAATATTTCGCTTTGAACTCGTTTTACGCAGAGCATTCTAGATATCTATGGGCTGGTCATTACCGTTAGTGGCTTAAAATAGTTTAGCTGATTATATTTGACCAGCCTCTAGCTTCACTTCATCTTTTTTAGCGCAGTACGTTATCGACTTTGGGCTGACTCCCCGATATCTAAACATCACAGATGTCCCTTGTTGTAGTTCCGAAGTTCAATTTTGTCGGTATGCTGGAAAGCATCATGCGCCACCGTATATCTCATCTATTGTTAGTTCATCTTCTAATTGAATACACGCCGAGTCTCACCTGTTAACGTATTCCTAGCCTCGTTCCGCCGCATGTGGTTCTTCTCTGCAAGGTTAGTAGCTGTTATTGTAGTGTTCGCCGCATGCATTACTAACATAACAACCCAGCACCCAGCAATGAAAAATTATGAGCTTCATCGCTATGTCCGAGCGATTATGTGCGGTGCTGCTCCGCTCTCTTTTGAGCTCAATAAGAAACTATTCGAACTTTTACCTGATGCCCACATCGGCCAGCTTTACGGTGAGCGTCATTTCAGATGGTGTAACCCTTGCAATGATCTTTGAATGCAATGGCACAGGTACGACCGAGGGTATGGCTACGTCCATGTGGTCAACAACGCACAAACGAGGAACACCAGGCAGTAAGCAGTATTTCTGCGTATCATAATACACTAAATGGTGCCTCAGGTACGGGACAACTGATCCCTGGAACTGTGGCTCGAGTAGTCAGAGTCGATGGCTCTCTGGCGGCGTATGACGAGCCAGGTGAATTGTTTGTCAAGAGCCCTTCAATTGCTCTCGGTTACGCGAATGATGCCGTGGCGTTGGTTTTCTCTATTGTGCTGTTGGCAATGTTTTGATGAACTCATCACAGCACGAAAAAAACGTTTATCGATGGGTTTGTAGCTCTGTTGTTGATTTTCAGGTCGTAATATCTCATACGCCGTTGTTGCAGATGGATGAGAACGGGTGATGAAGTAAAGATTGATAAGAATGGAGAAGTATGGATCCTGGATCGTCTGCAGGTATCTTTGCACGTCTTCATGCATCCAGTGAATCAACTCTGAGACCCGAATGTGTGTGATAGGAAATAATGAAGGTTGCAACGCAAAATGATTTGCTTTTGTACGCCTCTCTAATATTGCACAATCTAGGTCCGAGGGTTTCAAGTCGCCCCGGCTGAGCTGGAGGGATGCCTCTTCAGCCACCCCGATGTTGATAATGCTTGCGTGGTTGGTGTCCCTGATGAGTATAGTGCGCCTTTATCCTTTCTAGTAGTGTTTAACCATACTTATGAGTCCTACGTTTATACCAGGTGGCGAGGTGCCCATGGCATATATCGTGCTTACAAAAGACGCCGCTCAACGAATTAAACAGGACCCCAGTGCCACTGGGAAGATCAAAGCATCAATTATGAAAGTAGGAAGCATTTCCTGTGGTAATTGGCGTCCTCCAAACTGATCCACTTGTTATTCTTAGCATGTCGCTGATAATAAAGTCAAGTACAAACATTTGTCAGCTGGCGTAGAGTTCATCGATGCCATCCCGACATCCCCGAGTGGGAAGCTATTGCGACGTATTCTACGAGAACAGGCCAAGACGTTGTATGCGGCGAAAGCTAAGCTGTAACTATGACCTGAGCCATTTCCTGTGTGCAAGTTAAAAGGTGTGGAGATACCACTACTGAGGTAACCTACGACACGTCGAACTACCTTAGTACACCCAATCGTGTTCATAAGTGCAAGAGCATGAACCGTGATTTTATCAAACTATGTAAAGTTTCTGAGTTCTACAGTATTTCTCCCCAATTACCATCGCACAGTTTCACTAAGTAGTAGGACAGGCATCTAATCTACATCCATCTCCGAAGGACCAGGAGCAGGGTTTGCCTGTTCCCCTGCAGCCGCATCACCATCTGGCTTGGGTGGTGCCGAGGCACCAGCCGGATCAGGGGTGTCCGTCCTGCTCTTGGGTGTCTGCGTGCCACTCGGAACGGCAGGTTTGGGCTTGGGCTTCGTAAGGATGGGCGTCGCGAAGTAGATGACCTCATCTCTCTTCTTCTCGATCTCTGCACTCGTCAAAACAGGATCCACGTTCTTCGCGCGCTCCGCCTGTCTAACAATCTGGTCCTCAAGCCACTTCTGAATCGTCGCGACCTTCTCTACGACAGACTGCTTATCCTTTGCGTCGATGTGTGCTAGTTTGTCCTCGTTGGATGTCGCCTGCACCATGTAGTTGTTGAGTGTTTCACGTAACTGACTGATCGACTTCTGGCGCTCCTCGGCCTCGCGGTACCGGAAAGTAATGGGGTCACCGAGGACCTTGAGTGCGTCAAGGCGTGCGACGTATGCAGACTTGACAGTATCCTCGCCTTCCTTGCTGTATAGCCAGTCTTCAGCTTCTTGCAGCGCAACGAGCAGCTTCTCCTTTTCGGCGGGCTGGACGTAGGGAGCATAGCGCTCGTCCAACTTGCCACGAGTATCGTAGACATATTCCTCGAGAGCATTTTTGCGATCCTGGAAGCAACATGTTCAACATATGTTGTTTCTAGAGACTAACACGATCTTACCTCAGTATCCATGACAAGCTTGTCGGCAGCATGCATCTGGTTCTCCTGCTCCCTTAACATTTCGACAGTCTCTTTAGGTAAGGAAGAGGTGCTCGCAGTGTAAGGAATCTCCTTCTTCCTGACAATTCTCTTTTTCTTGGGGGGCGCAGGTGCAGCTCCCTCTGCAGGCGAATCAACGTCCATAGGAGGGGCTTCCTCCTTCTCTTCAACTTCTTCGACAAAGGCAGATTCAAGCGACATGATACCATGTAAATTCATTCTTGCTTTAAGCTTGACGCATGTCACATCTCCTTTAGGGTCGGGTGGGATCTGCGTCACAGTGAACTTGCTGATTAACGGGTTTATTGCACCAGGAAGCAAATCACGCTCAGCATATACAGCCTCAAGCTCGAAAGCCTCCTTCCGATAGAAGGAGAGCACTTTGGTGGAAGGGACGTTATTGGCCCGAGGGAATACGAGAAGCTCGGTGTCGTCAGGCTCATAGGGAACCGAGGGCCATTGCATCTTGATGGGGTAGTGAGTAATATCATGAATGCTGAAGTCGCGGACACGGAAGACCGGGGAAAGCTGGGCACAGCAGAAGGTGGCGCCACGTGCAGCAGCCTCATCCTGGTTGAGAGTAAAAGAGAGAGGCTTGTCACCGAAGGCCTGTTGGATACGCGAGCGAATTGCGGGCATGCGTGTCGCTCCTCCGACAAGCTCAATGGAGTCGAGCTGCTCGGCGGTCAGGCCAGCGTCAGCCAAAGCGCGCTGGATGGGGGCAGGAATGCGATCGAGGACACCCTCGACGAGACTCTCCATCGCTTCGCGCGAAAGGAAGGAACTGGCATCAACATCATTGATGATGTTCTCGACGTTCAATGCTGCTTCTGCGTTAGCTGATAAGACCTTTTTGAGCTTCTCGCACCCGGTGGTCAGCCGGAATACTGCCTTGGGGAAAGCCATGACATCGATATTGTATTTGGTCTTGAACTCCTTAGCAAAGTGCTGCACAAGCGCATAGTCGATATCACGACCACCCAAATTGCGATCGTAAGCCGTGGATTTGACGCTAAGCTGGCCCTTGGAAAAGGCGACGATGGCAACAGACATGCTCGTGTGACCGACATCGACGAAGGCAATATAGCGTGGGTTCTCTGGCTCGGGAAGATCTGACTTTGTGATGCCGTAACCTAGAGCGACCGCGGTTGTGTCATTGATCAGGCGTAGGGTAGTGAGGCCTGCGATCGAGGCAGCATCAAGAAGTGCCCGTCGTTGGATATCGGTATACCACCCCGGAACAGCGATAACGACATCTTGCACTCCAGTTTTCAGCTCTGCAGAAGCGATGTCGCGTAGTTTACCAAGATACATGGCCACGAGCTGCGTTGCGGAAAACGTTTGTCTCTCCCCGCAATAGTTCACCTGTTCAAAGTGTTACATCAGATCAGAAGATTGTGGTGATTGGACATCGGGACACACCTCTGCGCCAACTGTTCCATTTACATCAACCAAAGAAGCGTTGATGAACTTTTTCTCGATCTCCTGAATCTCTGGATCAGAAACCGTCCAACCAAGAAGACGTTTTAAAGATCCAATGGTATTCCTGAAGTTGGATGTCTCCTGTGTTTTTGCCGATTCGCCGATCGCTCGTTGTTTAGGACCGAAGGCCACTAGCGAACTATTACACGGGTGGGCTTGTGATGTCAATCTTGAGGTCAATTCGACTCACGGTGTGGTGCGATTTGATACTTCATTCACAATTATATCTATTCCTCGAGATCTGGCAACACCGATCTGCAAAAAGCGAAAATATTTAGGTTATCGATAACGCGAAAGCGATTGGGTGCCCATACCAAACCGTGCAAAGAACCGAAATCGATGCCAACGGCGGCCATAGAGATCTAAAGACGACAAGTAACGCGGAAGGAATACAAGTAGATGGAAGAAACGGGTATGCCGATGAATTTCTGAGAGGATTGCTTGGCTGTGTCCTCTGCTATAAACAGCGATTGTGGCTGTTCCCTGACATTCTCGATCCTTCCATGTATCTGTCGACTCTCCAAAACAAGAAATTATTGTTATCCGTGAATGACTACAGGCTAGGGGCTCACCACCAAGCCAACCTTTTGAAGTCTACTTGGGCGAACTGACTACAGGCTAGGGGCTACCAATACTGTCGTCAGTCGCTAGGCTGCTTGGTATCGATATGGGGAACAATGCCATCCAGCGTCCCTGAAATGGCCACTGGCCCTCACGCCACCCCTTTAGAACTGTACATAAAGCACCCATGTTCTTTGGATTCCCTACAGACTCAATCTGTCCAAGTTGCTTTTTCCACTTCTTGTCTGCGACAAGGATTACTGTCGTTCTCCTAGACTTTCTGATCGCTCACTCTTTTGTTACCATCTTGGCTTTGAACTAATACACCATGCCTGCTATACGTCAACCTCTCCGCCAGCGTTGCAATGTCAAGCTTAATGTAATCACAGCCTTCCCCCTCGACTCTGAGGATGTATGCGATGAAGCTATCTCTTCACAGACCAAGTCCCTCAGACCTATCCCGAAGGACGTCAGGGTCCCTTACAACGGATTGGCAGGCAACAAGAATCCCATCCCCCCTCGGCTCCACCCCGTTAGCAAATCAGCTGCCCAACGATTGCATTCTCTTCACGAGCTCCTACCCTACCTCTTTGTATCATTTCACACCGGCAGTCATCTTCCCACAGAAGTTGTCACCGAGGATGGTGCCGCGTTCACCCACATTGTCAAAATAACTCATGAGACGTCGAAGAGAAAGGCCGGGCTTGTCGAAGTGGGAAGGGACGTTAAACGCGGTCTGTACACCCTCATCCTAGCCGCTCCCACCTCCGCACCACGGCGCCGTGGGAGGCGCAGAGTCCGGACCACAGGTGAGAGGAATATGACTCTCCTGACGGAATATCAGTTGCTTGCAGCTCGGGACTTCCTTTCCCTTGCGCTGCCTTACTATTCTGAGACCCACCCGAGTGACATTCTCGAGGGCCCCATAGGTTCGGCTGACCGAGTGCGTGTGTTAGTCACGGCGCCTACTGGACAAGGATCAGCGACAGATGTCATGTCTGTTGCAGCGTGCTATATTGCTTTTGTATCGGGAGAGAGTGCGCAAACCGTGTTGGAAAGCATTGACAAAGAGGAGGATGTTCCTGCCGTTTGGAAGGATGTTGTTGGGGAGGGCGATGGAATCCGGCTGATTGACCATGCGGCTATAATGGGGGAGTAAGATCTTTACGTTGGCTCAGTTTTCATCTGTAGTATATCACGTATTCAAATAATATTGTTCGCTGCATTATATCAATCAAGAAATGTGTAGTCGACAAATGGGGGACGACCAGGGCAAAAAATTGGACACAATTATTATTCGCCTGCAGCTCGCAGCTTTCGTGGGGAAGTTTGGGGATCATTTGCTGCGCTTTTTACGCCGTCCAAAATCTTGAACATGGCGGTATACTCTTCGACAAGCAGAAAATAGTGCAGGGATCCGTAGGGATGTGACTGCGATCAGTACATCCCGAGGCCAGCGCTTCCATGTTTATCCTATCTTGTTAGATAATGTCTTCCCCGCTCACGTATGACTATAGCACAAATAGCAAAATCTCGATTCAAACCTACGGAGCAGGGCCCATACTGTTACTTACCCGTGGCCGGTACATACCTATACATATTTACTACCTGGAGTCGTGGCCTGAGTTTTTAATTATAAACATTGTATGTGGTAGAGGGATCTTGGCGACCCGAACACGAGGCCACTAGCCTTGATGCAACCTTAAAGAACCGGAGAACCCCAGTCGAAGATTACGCCTTCGGAGAGGGTCGCCGCGTGAGTCAAGGTTGGCGCATAGTGGGCGTACGTCACTGGCGTCCCAGTCGTTTCGTCACTTGTTCGTCACAATACGTAGACCAGGAATTTCGTTCAGAAGGCCTTGGACGGGGGGGATCTTATCTGACCAGGAAAAACAGAAAAATAGAAATTATTCCCATTAGGTGGGAACTTACGGTCTGGGCGTTCGTGAGAACAAATGTTGTCGCATCCTTGTACAGGTTTTCCTGAGACTCCAACAGGAAATATTCTGCACAAGCCCCTGTCTTTGGTGCATGCGGTTCATCGCACTCACATGTGCGATAAGACCTCCGAGAATCCAGGCCCGAAGCGGCTGCGTGGACATAAAGTGGACAAAAGGTGGAAAGGTGCCGCGGGGGTGGGCCATTGCGCTGTCCAATTCCCAAGCTTTCAAGTTCCACCCGTGTGGCGCCATCCTGCGCAAAATTCAAATGCGTTAATCATACGTACATACTGGCTTTTTGAAATTACAGCGATAGGAGAAAAGCTCTGAATGGGGGTGCAGGTTTGTTAGAGAATAAGAAAATGACACACCTTCAATCAGAATGTAGTTACTAAGTATCAGAAAACAAATGCATAACGACTTGTAATAAGGTTCGGATCAACAGATGTACACTGCTGATCACCTGGCACCTTTTTCTTTGCCTCCGTTGCTCTTTCCAACTTGACCACGACCATCTCTGGCATTCGCAGTGTGTAAATCCACCGACCAGCCCCTTCATCAGAAGAAAGGTTCTGTGCGTTACCGAATTCTGTCGTGCGTCGACAACGACCTCTTTCCTCCGACATCGCCCCTGATCTCATAAGTAGGCCAGCAACCCACGGTCTCGTGCAGCACGCCCACCAATGTCAGCAAGGCAAAACAAGAAGCAGCGCAAAGGGCGAAACAACGCCAACAATCGAGAGCGTACAGTCACTACTCTCACTGAAGATCCAAATACGCCTTATCTTGTCCCAACGCCCAGTGAGGAACCCGCAGGTGCCAATCTCATGTCTTCCCCGTTCTCTGTGGCCTCGTCATCTGCTGGCAACACCAACAACGGCCCGTATCAGATCCCCGGCAACTACGCTTTTGGATACAACAACTTTCAAGGACCCGTGCACGGGAATGTTCATCATCAGCAACATCCACAGTCGTTTTACTCCACCCAACAGCAGCAACAGCAGCCGATACTGCCCCCGGGCCAGAATGATCTCGAGGTGTTGGAAAAACTCAAGGAAATGATAAAAAATGGCCAGCATGAGTTCTATCGCGCTGTTCCCCAGCCCGCGGCTCTAGCTAGTATCTATCTGGGTCCGAATGCCACGACACAATCTCAAGTTGCCCACCATCCGGAGCAGGCTCCTGATTACAACCCTAGTACCGCTCCAGCTGAAATACCTTCGCCCGCCAACGCAGTTCAAGGACCTGGACCTTCATCTCCTGTAGATCTCGGACGGCGACCGCCACGTATTCAAAACAAAGAGGGCTGGGAACCTTCAGGCCCGAAAAAGGCTATCGGGGCAACGGCAGCTGGCGGCTCCCAGCCGACTAACAATGTGCTATCTGCTCAAAGTCCCGATGATTTCTTTCTGCTAACCCATCTACATTTTTGCAGAGTAGCCAGGCGTCTCTCGGTAGCCGTTATAGTCAAAATGCAAGTGTAGCGCCTGCAGCTGTCAACACAGCCCATCTCAACAGCAATGGTAAAACCAACTTATCAGGTCCCCCATCTGCTGGTGTCAAGTCTTCAATCGACGTTCACATGTCGGAAGCCAAACCATCGACTATTACCGTCTCTACTGCAGCTGGTCCGGATCCCACATCGCCAACCCAACATTCGGCTAGGTTCGACCTCGAACCACTTGCTTCTGGCTGTGAGCCTGATCAAGCTCGCACATCAAGCGATCGAACTGGCCACGGTGAGTCTACGTATAGCGGTCCAAGAGGACCTGGCGATGCCCCCCTTGAGAAAGGTTCTTTATACGATGGTAAGGATGATGTTCTGCGCACTCCCAGGGAAAGTAGTTGGTCTGCTAGAGATGGCCTGCCTCCGGGGGAGGATAGACGTCGGGATGTCGATCGTTCGCTTCCGTCTCCGAATTCCCGTCCTGATGTCAACGGAAACTCTGATATTCGGCCAAGTGGGCCTGGGGATCGTGCTCCTCCTCCGCCTGCTAGAGATGATAGATATTATGACCGTGACAGAGATCGTGACAGGGACAGAGATCGCGACCGGAGAGAGTGGGAAAGGGAACGACGACCGTACGACAGATTCAGAGATAACAGGATGACTGATATTCGAAGGCCTCCCCCCGAGCAACGACACTATGAACCGGATTATGACCGAGTTCCTCTTCGTCGTTATGACCAAAAAGATGATCCTGTTGTTGAAAATCGTCGATCTTCTGACGCTCGTGCCCCACCTACACCAAATTCTATTGACGACCGTGCTGTGCGACAATCTTCTACTGATGATCGTCTCTCTTCCTCTGCTCGAGCGCTACCTAGTGACACCCGCGCCCCTGTTGATCCTCGTCTTGCTCATACTGATCCTCGGGTTCCCCCTCCTGATCCTCGAGCTCCACCTGCTGACAATCGTCCTCCTACGCGTGGGCCCACTTTTGATGACCGTCATTTAAAGAATTCTCCCGTTGACGAACGTGCGGGCGTACGTCCTCCTGCTACTCCTGCTACTCCTGCACGACCTGTGGAGCCCAGCATCAGCAGAGCTGGCGCTGACGATCGTGGCGGCGTCCGCTCTTCACCTGGCGAAGATCGTAGCTCCCGACCGATACCTCTTGAAGAACGAATCAGTCGCCCTTCCCTCCAAGATCGCCTTAGCCAACCCCCGGTCGCCAGATCTTTGACCCACCAAGTTAGTCTTGAAGAACGCCTCTCTCATCCTGCGGGAGACCACGGCAGTAGGCCTCCCCCACAGTCAGACGACCGCTCAAGCCGACCTAGCGGTGTTCTCGACCGTGATCGTGCTGGTGCTCGCCCCGGACCACCAGATGAGCGCAGCATTTCTCATTCTGCTCTTCCAGTTACTCAAGATGAACGTGCTCACATCGATGATCGTCCAGGTCGCCCCGCAGAGCGATATGCTAGGCCACTGTCGCCTCTTCCAGACAGTGCTCCTCATCGTTTAGCTACTTATCCTCCACCTCGTCCATCCTCCGTGGTGCGTGATGAACCACGTGCGCCTCCAAAGGCTCCACCTTCACCTCATCGCGATTATCGGCGTCCTCTTTCGCGTGAGCGAGTAGATGTTAGGTCAAACACGTATCGCCCTGACGACAGAGGTTACGCTGATAATAGACGGTCTGATCCTGTGGATGTTGATGCTGCTCGGTATGGTGACACTCGTGGCCCATTCAGGCCGTTCTCGCCTCCTTCTGCCGCTGACCTGGCTCGCGATCGTGCGAGGATGCAATTTCCGCCTTCCCCACCTCGTGCTACCATTGACGCTCCGCCGTATGATGATCGGTACCCGCCACCAGGAGGACGCGACTGGCAATATTCATACGACAGGCGCCGCGAGTGGAGTGCTGCTGACGAAGAATACTGGAAATCTCGGCCTGCTTGGGACAGGAGCAACCCGCCTTCTGATAGGGACCGGTACGATCGGGATGTTCCTCCTCCCCGATGGGAGACGCGTGATGAACGTGATCGAAGGGAGAGTTTCCCTCTTCCTCCTCCTGTTCCTCCCAGAGTACCTTCGCCCCCACGCGCTTACGATGGATCAGCACGTCCACTAAGTTCCCGTCTGACAGATAGCTATACCAACCCCGTTAATGCTGCCGACAGGTCTTACCCTCCTCCGCCACCAAGGGATCCTCCATTTTCGCGTGTGCGACCACGTAGTCCCAGCCCAAGGCCCAGGCCCGTGGATGATGGAAGACCGCCACTGAAGCGACCAAGAGATGATGTGTACCCGAGTGGATATTTCTCCCCGCAGTCTCGGGATCCGCCCTTGAGGAGACCGGCGGACTATACACCACGCGGACCAAGTCCACCGCCTACAAGTGGTGGGAGCAGCTACTACGATCGAGGTGGACCCCCGCCGTCCTCTGGGGGCACAACAGCTACCAGCCTTGGGGCTGGTGATAGAGATTATCCTCCACCGAGGGATAGGCCGGATTATCCCCCTCCGGCATCGTATGACAGACCCCGGTCGCCTCCTCGTGGTGGGAGTTTTCCCAGGGGCGGGTTCGCGCGTGCCGGTGATCCAAGGGATGATCGGCGATATCCTACACTCCCTCCTTTGCCTCCTCCACGAAGGCCCTGAACAATTACTGATCTGATGTGAGTTTTGTTTGATTATTATTTTGTACTTCGTAATTGATCTGATATTATGCCACAGAATCTTCTGCATATCTATTTTGATTCTATCCTAGCAATCCACCCCAAGACCGTGACGAAATGAAATCAGAGCTTGCAAGAACACTTGACCTACGTGTGGAACTGAACTATTTGTCTCTCTTTCCTTGTGTTTTGCTTAACATCATTCGTATTTACGTATTAACTTCATTGTGTGCCCTTAAAGTGAACATGGATGGCCTTTACTATGTTATGTCCATGAGCCCCTTATGTCCACGAGCCCGTCTACGTGCGAGTCTATAAGTTGAGTGATACTGAAAGATTCAGGAGGTATGTTGTTGTACTGCAATGTGAATTCAATGGTTGATTGGGTGTGAGTCACTATTTTTTCAAGCTCATCCATCACATCCATGTGTACCCATAAATAACCCTTCCAGTGTACCAGGTTTTTGAGTTTCCCTCGATGCAAACAGCTATCTAGGATGGATTCAAGCTCGTACTGAGGTTTGCCTTCAATGACTGTGGGCAGTGGAGGAGGTCATGTTGTGCACCCTGGGAATAAATCTGTGGGAGCTGGCAGTAGTTTGACAAGATGGAAGATGGGGTGTAGTCTGAACATTGACTGCAGCAGTCATAGACGATAGGCAGGTGACCCATGTGCTTGGTGATGAGGAAGGGTCCAAGGAAGCGGTGGGTGAGTTTCTTGGATTGTTGCATGGTGGAAATGTCACTGGAGTCAAGGTAGACACGATCATCAACCTTATATGTGGGTGTGGGTAAATGACATTGGTTGTAGAAGCATGCATGCCATGTCATCCTTCACCTTAGCTAGCAACCTTTGTCTCCTCCAAGGTGTCCTTCATCCACTCTGTAAACTTGTTCACCATATCTAAGTGTGATGGTGCTTGATGAGGTTCAAAGCCCATGCATGGGTGTCACCCCATGTTGAAGAGAAATGGAGTTTGTTGGGTGGAGGAGTGGATGTGATTGTTGTACCCAAACTCAGCCATGGGGAGGAGGTCTTCCCAATTGTCCTGTTGCTTGTTCATGGAGATGTGGATGTACTGCTCTAGCTCTTGGTTAATGCACTCTGTCTGTCCATCTGTCTGTGGGTGGTAGGCAGTCAAGGCCAGGAGTTTGATCCCCAGTAGATGGTACAGCTTTTGGGTGAACTCTGCAACAAATTGTGGCCCCCTGATCACAGAGGAATGTGCCTGGCAACCCATGGAGCTTCCACACATGGTGCAAATAGAGTTGAGCTGCTTCAAGTGCAGTGACAATCATATGAGTGGGGATGAAGTGAGCACACTTTCCAGCAGAGTCGACTGTGCACATTACCATGTCAAACCCATTGGATTCCAGTAGTTCCACCATGAAGTTCACACTGACAACATCCCAATGGTTCTCTGGGACTAAGAGGGGATGTAACTCATTCATGGGTTTGCATCATGGAGTCTTGGTGCATAAGCAGAGATCACAGGTGCAACAGTACTGACCAATGAGTTGAGACATCTTGTGCCACCAATAATTCCATGATATGAGCTCCAATGTGTTCCAGTGCCCAGGGTGGCTATGTAGCAATCAGTGAGTCATGGTGTTGGGATATAAGTTGTCATCAAAGCTGGGGGTTGTTAGGGTCATAGATACAATCATGGAAGTACAGGATGTCATCATTTTCTGCCCATTCTGCTGTGCAAAGCAAAAGGGTGGATCCCTTCCTCAGCTCCTTCACTACTAGAGCCACAGTATCCTTGTGTAAACCACTACAGTTTGCATGATGAATGTCACATAGGATACTGCACTTTTCACCCTTCAATGCATGGATGGTAAACAGGTCAGGTTGTAACAACACAATACCTTGGTTGTCACTGCTTCCATTCCCATGGTCTGGATGATGGGAGAGTGCATCAATCTTCCCCATGCTGTGACCCATAGGGAGAAATCAAATCTGGAGAGGTAGAGAGACCAATGGGCTTGATGGTGATTATGTAAGTTTCTTGGTGGTCATGAAGTACTCAAGGTTTTTGTGGTCTGTCCAGATCTCAATCTTGTGTTGAGCACCCTCCAAGAAATGTTGCCACTCCTCTAACACCCGCATTATTGCCAACATCTCCTTGTTGTGGATCTCATAATTGCATTTCACAGCACTGAGACTCTTTGAGTAGAAGGCAATGGGGTGCCACTTCTGGTTCTCTGGAGACTGTTGGAACAACACTGCACCCATCGCAAAGTCAGAACTGTCAGCTTCTACATGGAAGGGGCAGGAGCCATCAGCGAAGGTGAGGATGGGAGTAGAAGTGACCATTTCCTTGAGCTTCTCAAATGCCTCCTACTGCACATTTCCCCAGCTCCATGCACCCTTGCCTATGAGATTGAATAGTGGACATGCATGGTGTGAGAAATCTTTGATAAAGTGCCAATAGAAATTGATGAAGTTTAGAAAAGACTTCACCTCTTTCTTGATTGTGGGCATGGGCCACATTGTAATACCAGCAACCTTGACTGAATCTATCTCCTGTCCATCTGAAACAATCAAGCCCAGGTATTTGATCCACATCTTCTCAAACTCACATTTGTCATGATGAAGGTAGAGCTTGTGCTGTTAAAGTTGCTCCAGTACCAGGTGTGTGATCTGATGATGTTTATTGAGGTCCCAAGTGAAGATGAGAATGTCATTGAGGTAAATGCAGACAACACTTTCCAGTATGAGGTCATGGAAGATGTTGTTCATCATGGTCTGAAAGGTGGCAGAGCTGTTAGTGAGACCAAAAAACATGACAAGTGTTAACATATCGAGGTATCCCTGCACAAACAAATAAACAAATGAACAGACAAATGTCACATGCTATATTTATAGTGCATGACTGTGGGTAACCACATCTCATATTATTTCAAATTCATATATACAAGATCTTATATACCTCATAGTTGTACATGATCACCTCAGTGTTTGTCCATTCACTGAGATGTACATCCCCTTTCTTTATTTTATTTATTCTCTTACTTACTTGTAGTAGTCCCCATTATTCTATTCTAGGTACTACTACTAAATACATTAGTGTTTGTCCATTCACTAAGGTTCTCCATTATTCTATTGTAGTTCCCTACTGGTTCCTGCCAAAGTTATGGGCCCTGATGATATCTCTTAAATGTCTCTAACAAACAACTCACAAGCTTTGAACCTGCTGAAACTTCATAGTAATGGCTCTAACTGGTCTACCTACCAAGAGTGCATTCTTAATTTTGCCATGTCAAAGGGGTTGAAGAAGCACCTCATGGGTACTGTGCGAAAGCCAGTTACACTCAGGGAACAGGATGGTGAATTCTACAAGGGAAGTGACCCTAATCCATTGAGTGAAGAAGATGTCGAGAAGCACAAGGGAGAAGAAGACAAGTACGAGCAGCACCAAGCAGCCACCCATGAGGTGATTTACCAAACTGTTGACAAGTCCACATTCCTGCAGGTCAAGAATAAGACTAATGCTGCCACTGTATGGAATAAAGTCATCTCTATTCATGCCAACAAAGGCTCAATGTACAAAATCAACCTTCTTACCCAACTTCAGACTCTTTGACTCACAGAAAATGGAGACATGTGAGAACACCTAACAAAGATGAATGAGATCAAGGAATGACTTGCAGAAATGAACTGTCCAGTTACTGATGAATCTGTGCATCTCTCTCACCTGCACCAACCTACTAAACCCTTCTCACTGCCTTTAATGACACTGCTCAGAGTTTGGGAAGAAATTGACCTGCGCCAATCTTATCTGGCATCTCATTGAAGAAGCAAACTCACTCACCCTTGAGGACTCAATCAATAAGTCCAATGCAGCAATGATGGCAGCCACAAAATCCAAAGATGGTGGCAAGGGCAAAGGTAAATCTAAAGAAAAGGGAAAAGCCCACTGCTCAAACCCTAACTGCAACAAAGACAGTCACACAATTGATCAATGTTTTGCAAAAGGGGGAGGAAAAGAAAAGGAGGCACCAGAATGGTTCAAGAAACTGGCAGGAAAGAAAACAGCATCAGTGAGTGTGTACATCACTGAAGATGGTAAAGACGATGATAACAACTACACAATGCTCACCTATAGTACACCCAAAGATCCTACCACCCTTGTCATCACCTCTGACTTCAAAGCAGAAGCCCACACCATCTCCACAAATCATGGAATTATCCTTGACAGTGGCACTAGTCAACACTGCTTTGCTGACTGTTCAAAAAATTTGAACTACAGTGAAATTAGTCCTGAACCCATAAGAGCCATGAATGGATGTATATTCAGCATACTGGGACAGAGCAATATAAAGGTTGAGCTACCTAATGGGGATCAGAAACCAATCCCAATAATACTCAAAAATGTATACTATTCACCCCACTTGGCATTCACCCTCATGTCAGTCTCCTGCATCGATAAAGCTGGATTCTCATTCTTCATAAAAGGAGGGAGTTGCATCATCCATAGTGTAAATTTGAACATCGTAGGACATATTCCTCTCATTTGGGGGCTTTACCATGTCAGTAAGTAGTTCATTCAGCTCATCTCCAACACCCTCCATGAACTCCACGTCGAAGCTGATGTCAATCAGTGAGCTTCATTATAAGATGGGGCATATAAATCATGATGACTTATGTAGGATAGTGAAAGAGGGGATGGTTACAGGTATTGAAGTTGACTTAAACTTGAAACCTGAATTCTGCAAGACCTGCATAAAAGCCAAAGTGGATCAAAAACCATTTACCAAGAAAAGCAAGACAGTCTACACCAAGTATGGGGAAAAGGTCATTGCAGATTTGTGGGGGCCAGCCAAAGTCACATTGCTCAGAGGAAAAAGACATTATTTCCTATTCAAGGACCCGTCTAGCTGGGAGGAAAAAGTTTACTTCCTAATGGCAAAATTTAAAGTATACAGTGTCTACAAAAAGTGTAAAGCATGAGCATTAGTGCAGTGTGGCACATGTATCAAAACATTCAAATATGATCACACAGGTGAACTAACCAGCAAGGAATTCAACAAGCACCTTCAGAATGCTGGTACTGTTTGACACCTCACTGTCCACGATTCCCCAGCTTCTAACAGCATAGTCAAATGAGCAAACTGAACTCATATGAATAGTGCTCACATGATGATAATTTTAGCTGGCCTACCAAGATATTTATGGTGTGAAGCAGTCTGTCATGATGTCTGGTTGTAAAACTGCATGCCATACAAGTCTATATACATTTTAAAGAGATAGTACTTAAAAAGAAAATATAACATGTGGAAAACACAAGGCAATATACACAACAATAAAGGAGTTCTTGTAAAACATAAAACAAGTGAAACAATAATAATTAAAATGTACATTGTCCCAGTATAGTAAAAATGCTTATCTTATTGCTTCAATATATTATTGAAACACAAAACCACATTTATTGCATTCTAAATCTTTTGTTGTCTCTCCTTGTGTCTGGTAGTGCTCGATATGTGATGCAATGGGTCATTCTGGATGTGCTGTGTTAGTCAAAAGGGTGTTGAAACAGCTATATGGCAGCCAATGTCATTCAAAGTAGTGCAAAGTTGTTCGAAAACATTTGAAGTGTCACGAAATCATTTGAAACTGTTCAAATCATTCAAAGTCATCCAAAATGGTTTGAAATCGAATTCATGGCATTCATAGGGGTTGGGATTGTGAATTGTAATGTCTCAACATGTTTAAAACCCTTCTCCAGAGCCTAGAGTGCGCAATGGACCTATCAGCAAACTCCTCCAAACTTTTGCATTTGCCCCTCGACTTATCATGTATTGCATATCATCTCTTGAAAACACTTTTAATTTGCTATACTCATTGCCTGATATCCCTTGAAACCATTTCAATTCTTCCCAAATTCTTCAAACATCTTCTATCGTCCTTGAACCTCCTTTGAACCTATTTTGAACATCTTTTGAACATCTTTGTACACTCCCACAGACTATTTGCAACACATCTTACCATTTCGTGTCTCTAACCACAACCTTTGGATATCAGCAGTGACATTTAGTACCAACTTACACCCTTCCTCTAGCCTGTGTTATACTTCTTAGGCCTTTTAACAGGTTTTTGTTAGGTTTCCAGATCAAGTATTATCAATGGAGATAGAAATGGAAACAGGAATAGAAACAGGAATAGAACTTTGAAGGAATGGTGCTACCACTGGATCAAGGGGGAGCACCACACAAATGTCATTGTAAAGCTTGACAATGTTGAAAATGTGTGTGCATCGCATGCAGAACCAGGAAAGCATCCATGACAAGCATGCAACTCATGCAGAGACTCACTGGAAGCTGCTTGTTGAAAAAAGACAGGATGGAAGTTGTGCAGGTTGACTGTCACATAATCACTTCTCCCCTCCTTAGAATAGACATCCCATCGTCTAGTAAGAGTGTCCAGCTTCACACCTGTTAGGAAACAGTCTCCTAACATGCCTATTACCTAATACTATTTTTATTTTATTTTATTTTATTTTATTTCACCAAAATACACTACAAAACACCTATATACACATTATTTGTCAGCATGGGAATTCTTTATTTACACACATCAATATGTATGCGCATGTGTGCGCACATCTGTAATAACATACTACAATATGTGTAACATAGTATATAACCCTAAAATAAATACTAGGAGACCTCAGTTGTGTTCTCTTAGGTATTCCATCCACATTAGTGGTGCAAAAGGCCTATTTTAGCCAACTGTTCTATTTTTAACCCTTGCATCAAATCCATCAAATCCCCCCATCATGCGCGCACCCCCCGCTGCCTTCTTGTAGGAGAACCCGCATGGTCCAGCTAGCAGATTAGTGGGTGTCGCCCTAACAGAAGAACTCAACTACCCTATCAGTGCACCTTCTCTTACTCACACGCATACATCATTTGTCTCAGTGTGCCACATCCACTTATGCATCATTTCGGCAAGAGCCGGAATTAATTGTATATATGTATTTACCTTTGCTTTCATAAGCCGATGCCAGGCCTCGCCTTACATTGCGACCGCCAGTGATCGAAAGGCAGCGCTCATCATTAGGACAGCTGCAACCAGACAACCGATTGGATCTGGTTTAGCTAAGATTTACATTACTCTATTTGGATGACTATTTTAGGTAGTTACTAGCCAAATTCAGTAATAGCCCTGAGATCAGGCACTGTTGGAAGGGTTATTGATCTGAAGTGCCCAATAGCTGAAATCACATGTTTTGCTGTGTTTGGTACCCGAAATAACTGGATCACGTGACTCGAAATTTTGCGAAAAAATTCTACAGCCGAATCTCTACACAGCCAAAGAAGTGACTCATCACAGATTACATAATCATGTCAGAACCAGCAGCTTCGAATCCTGGACCCAATCCTGTTCCCATGCCCATTCTTGAAGCCAAAATTGATGCTCTAACAGCACAAATCTCCCAATTAGTGTCAGTATTAGCAGCATCCCAGCCCAAACAAGTACAAACAACTGCAGAAACAGTAGAAGATAAAGATGATGAGATGGAGGAGATGGTGGAGTGGATGTCTCAGAAGGGTGAGCATGCAGAGGAGAGATCTGAGAGTGGAAAAATGCATTTACCTAAATATGCACCCCTGCAAATATTTGACGGTACCATGGAGAACACAAAATCCTTTATCAGCTCTATAGTATGGTATATTCATGGGAGAAAGCCTGAATTTCATATGACTGAGTCTAGAATTATGTTTGCTCTCTCATACATCCAGGGAGGGAAAGCACAGTTCTGGAGAAACGAAGCCATTAATCAAATTGCCACAGGATATAAACCGTTTGCAAGCTTCAGGGAATTTTTGGAGAGGTTGGAGGCACAGTTTTGAGACCCTAACCCAAAGGTGACAGCGAATGCAAAATTAAAAACTATGCGCCAAGGTTCTCTGACTGCGGACAAATTTATTTTGCAGTTTAAAGCAGAAGCATCACAAACCAATATGGGAGAAGCAGCATTGGTGGAATATTTGGAGGCAGGATTAAATCCCTCATTATTCAAGTCTATCTATCGACTACCTTCTATGCCAGAGAGGTTGGACGAGTGGTATAATTGGGCAATGCATCTTGATTGGCAGTATCAACAGGAACAGGCAGAATCGAAATTGATGTATGGGAATTCCAGATTTGGAAAGTCATTGGGAGGAAAGTCCGAGAAAGGAAGGACACCTCAGGTACAAGCTCCAAGGGCACAGCCACCAGCCATGGCAGTGACACCTATTGTTAAGGAGTCAGCAGCATCGATGGATGCAATGGATGTTGATCAAGTAGGGAGATGAGCTCCAGTTAAATGTTTTAACTGTGGGCAATTAGGGCATATGGCTCAAAATTGTAGGCAGAAAAGGAAGATTAGGGAAGCGACAATTGAGGAAGTGAAGTTGGAGGAAGATAAGCAGAAGAATTTTGTGGAAGAGTCCCAGTGAAGGTTTCCCCATTGGTGACCCAGAATCAATATAATGTATTAGTATCCAAGGAAACTGAGAGTGAACCCGAAAGAGAAATTGAAGAGTATGACCATCATCATTTATCCAACAAAGAAAAATGCCCAGCCTTATTTCTGAAGACCCCTAAATTTTTTATTCGCTCAGCGCAGATAGAACCCAAAATCAGCTTGACAGTAGGATTGAAGACAGTGGACACGCATGCAGCAATTAATGTGGAGGCATTGCTTGACAGTGGTGCTACCAGATTATTTATTGATTGAGCCCTAATTACTGGAAATGGTATTTGCATGCGTAAACTGCCACAACCTATAATGGTGTACAATATTGACGGTATGATCAATCGTGGAGGAACTATTAAGGAGGAAGTGATGATGATATTGAAGTATCAGGATCATCAGGAGCGAGCCATATTTGAAGTGTGTGACCTTGGGAAAACCAATCTGATAATTGGATGTCCATGGTTATGAAAACATAATCCAGAAATTGATTGGAAAACTGGGAAGGTACACATGACTCGTTGTCCTAAAGAATGTAATGTGTATGGGAGAAAAGTAAAAAAGGAGAAGAAGGAAAAGAAAGAGAAAGAACGTCCGAGGAAGTATTCTGTTATGATGGAGGAAGTGGAGGATGAGGATATGCCAAACGGGGAACTTCCAATTATGACAATAAAGAAGAACAGAAGCAGACCTTTAGGGAAATTCGTGGAGGACAGTCATGGGATAAAAATGTGGAGAAAGTGGAGAAGCCAGTGGAGGAGTGGATGCCAAAAGCATATCATAAATATTTGTCAGTTTTTCAGAAGAAGGAATCAGAGCGGATGCCAGTGCAAAAGCCATGGGATCATGCTATTGAAATGAAGCTGGGATTTGTGCCGAAGAAGTCAAAAGTCTATCCATTATCTCTGAAGGAACAAGAAGAAGTGGATGCATTCCTTAATGAACAGTTGCGCAAGGGATACATACGACCTTCGAAATCACCGCAGACATCACCAGTATTCTTTGTACCAAAAAAAGATAACAGGAAGAGGATGTGTACAGATTATAGGTATTTGAACGATTGGACAGTGAAGAATGCATACCCTTTGCCATTGATTTCAGAGATAATTGACAAGGTGGGAAAGGCCAAGGTCTTTACAAAATTGGATTTATGCTGGGGGTACAACAATGTATGAATAAAGAAAGGAGATGAGTGGAAAGCAGCATTTGCTATGCGTCGAGGATCTTTCGAGCTGCTAGTCATTTTTTTTGGGATGACCAATAGTCCCCCAACTTTCCAAAATATGATGAACAATATTTTCAAGGACATGATAGACAAAGGCATGGTGATAATATTTATTGACGACATTTTGATATTCACAGAGGATGAAGAAAATCATGAGGCGATAGTGAAGGAGGTGTTGAAGAGGTTGGCAGAGAATGATTTATTCGTTAAACTGGAGAAGTATGTATTTGGAGCAAGCGAGATCGAGTTCTTGGGATTAAAGATTGGTTCTGATGGAATCAAGATGGATCCTATCAAGGTACAGGCAATTGTTGATTGGCCCATGCCTACCCGTATCAAGGAAGTTCAGGCTTTCTTGGGACTTGCCAATTGTTATCGTCGCTTTGTGCATAATTTTTCCAAAAGTGCCACACCATTACACAACCTTACGCGAAAGGGAGTAGTGTGGAGATGGGGAGAACAACAGCAGACAGCATTTGAGGAGTTAAAGAGGAAGTTTGTGGAAGAGCCAATATTGGTCCCAGTAGATTTCACATGTCCCTTACGAGTGGAATTAGATGCATCAGACTTGTGCTACTAAAGCAGTATTATCAATGTTATGTGAAGATGACAAATGGCATCCTTGTGCATATTTGTCTAAAGGGTTGAATGATGTGGAGAGGAATTATGATGTGCATGATAAAGAGATGTTGGGAATAATATGAGCTTTGGAGGCATGGAGACATTATTTGGAGGGATGTATGCATCAGATCGAGATCTGGACAGACCATCAAAATCTGCAGTATTTCATGTCCACTAAAAAGCTTAACCATCGACAAGCACATTGGGCATTATTCCTATTGTGCTTTAATTTTCACTTGATCCACAAAGGAGGAAGCTTGATGAGGAAAGCAGATGCATTATCCAGATGTACAGATCATAAAAGGGGAGTGGAGGAGGACAATAAAAATACTACCCTACTCAAACCTGAATACTTTCGTATTTGTGCTATGCGTCAAGGACATTTATTGGTGGATAGCTCAGAGATGGAAATGTTGTCTAAAATCAGGCAATGTTCAGAGATGGATGATGAAGTGGTGGAAGCTGTGAAAGCTTTGAGGAGAGAGAAGAAAAGTAATATTAAAGGAGATGAATGGGTTGAAGAACAAGAATTAGTGTTATTCAGAGGAAAAGTCTATGTACCGAAAGATCAAGATTTACAAAGGGAGATCGTACAGTTACATCATAACATGCCAGCTGCTGGACATCCAGGACGGTGGAAGACATTGGAGTTGGTGATGAGAAATTATTGGTGGCCCAAAATTTCAAAGTATGTGTTGGGGTATGTGGATGGGTGTGACACGTGCATGAGGGGAAAGAAATTTCCAGAAAAGCCTGCTGGGAAATTAATGCCGAACCCTATACCTAAAGCACCATGGTGAGATATATCTGTGGACTTTATCACAGGATTACCTGAAGCTCAAGGATACAATGCAATATTTGTAGTATGTGACCGCTTCACAAAGGAAGTCCATATCATTCCTACTACTGCAGAAACCTCATCATTGGGCTTGGCATGCCTCTATCTAAATCAGGTATGGCAGTTACATGGATTACCTGATACGGTTATCTCCGATCGTGGATCACAATTTGCTTCTGCATTTATGCGAGAGTTAAATAACATATTGGGGATTCAAACCAAATTGTCTATGGCATATCACCCACAAACCGATGGGCAGACAGAGAGAATGAATCAGGAGTTGGAGCAGTACCTACACATGTTTGTCAATCACCAACAAACTGACTGGCCCGAATGGTTGGCAATTGCAGAATTTTCCCACAATAATAAATTCCATTCAGCTACTCGCATGTCACCCTGCTTTGCTAATTATGGTTATCATCCCAGAATGGGAGTAGAACCACAAAGGGAAGTCAAGGTACAATCAGTGGAGGACTTTGTGTCAAAAATGCGAAAGATGCAGGAGGAAGCAGAGGCAGCATTGATGAAAGCATGTGATGATATGATGCGACATGCAGATCGTACTTGAGCTGTTGCTCCAGAGTATAAAGTTGGTGACTTGGTATGGCTAAGTACCAAGGATCTGAATATTCCATGACCTTCAAGAAAGCTTATGGAGAAGCAAGTTGGCCCATATCCGATTTCTAAAATAATTTCACCCAATGCAGTAGTGTTAAAATTACCTCAGTCATTCAAGATTGATCCTGAGATTAACATTTCCCATTTATGCCCTTACCGCCCACCCACTATTCCTGGTCAACAAACTACTCCACAGCCTCCAATAATGGTAGAAGGTGCTCCAGAATATATTGTGGAAGAGGTTTTGGACTCACGTCTTCGATGAAACAAATTGCAGTTCTTAATCAAGTGGAAGAACTACACTGATGAAAATAATTCATGGGAGCCAGAAGAGAATTGTAAGCGAGCATGCAAGGCAATCACCCAATTCTTTATCCAAATGCTCCGCATCGCATTGCTAGAATGGTGTATGAGGGGATGAATTTCCGGCCTTACCAAAATTTCACAGAGGGGACAGATACGATATTTTTTCGCCTGGAAGTCGAGGCCTAAAAGGTGGGTAATGTTAGGAAACAGTCTCCTAACATGCCTATTACCTAATACTATTTTTATTTTATTTGATTTTATTTCACCAAAATACACTACAAAATGCCTATATACACATTATTTGTCAGTGTGGGAATTCTTTATTTACACACATCAATATGTACACACATGTACGCACACACATGTATGCGCATGTGTGCACATGTGTGCGCACATCCATAATAACATACTACAATATGTGTAACATAGTATATAACCCTAAAATAAATACTAGGAGACCTCAGTTGTGTTCTCTTAGGTATTCCATCCACATTAGTGGTGCGAAAGGCCTATTTCAGCCAACTGTTCTATTTTTAACCCTCACATCAAATCCATCAAATCCCCCCATCACGTGCGCACCCCCGGCCGCCTTCTTGTAGGAGAACCCGCATGGTCCAGCTAGCAGATTAGTGGGTGTCGCCCTAACAACACCCATGCCATCACACTGAAGCATGCACTTGCATGGGTTCAAGATGCAATTTTCCAAGTTCAGAAAGTTGAAGATAAATTAGCTCAAGCCAATGTACACATTTGAAAGATGAGAAGCAATGTGGGTTGGTGTCAAGACCCGACTCACCCAATCCCCCAAACTCTTTTCCGATTCCTTTCTAACATTGTCTGTTGGCATCCTGGCTGCAGCACTTCTTATTCATCAGACAAGTCATCATGTGCCTTAGTAATCATTTGCTTACTCACTTATTCCTAATACAGTCTTACCAATTCTGGTCATGGACACTTACCAAGATCCATTAGTAAACTTCTGCATTACCTGTTATTCTTCCAGCCCTAGCTATTTAAGTGCCCATAGCTTAGCCTTAGTCTCCAGTTTGCAAATTATTTGTGCCTATGCTTGTACTTGTACTTGCAGTTATCCTTGTATCATTCTTGTAACATCCTCTTAATCATCCTCAAATCATTCCTGAACCAAACCTTTAATCTTTTGACTCCTCTCAACTTAATCACTTCATAACCTCTGCTTCATTCTACCTTCACCCTCCATTTGGAAACCTGCCAGACACCTGCTCACCTCCCACTTGAAATAGGATGACTGATGAGGAGAAGGGCACAACTTCTTATAAGTTGAAGCCAAGTCCTCTCTGGCCTCTTTTCACCTGGCATGCTACAGCCTGGTGGATTCTGCCTGGAACCCCTGAACACCTCCGAACACTGATAACCAGGTCTGACTGGAAGTCCAGTGTATTTCTGACCAAGTCCCAATCTTGGTAGTAGCGATCTTCAATCCTGACAGTTTGAGGGGGGGTTTGGCCTGAATGTCAGAAAATACTACTGCAGGTAGTTCAGTATCAAAGTATGTGTGATTTCTATGTCAAGGGCCTGTCATCACAACTTTATTCTGCAGGCCAACATACTGTCATTGTTCCTAAAGGACACATGAGTGTAACATTTGATTAACTTTCATATTTGTTTGTTTTGCTGCAAAGACTTCATTTGCCCATGGCCTCTGCAGATTCATACTTTGATATCCATGTCTTACTGTGCCCTACTTAGTAAGTGTATCAATGTCTTTTTCTCTCTGTACAGTGTAATTTGAACTTTGGGTCATGTGATTTGGCTAGTATATTGCCATGTTGATTCTGCTGTTTATTTCTACCACTATCTGCCTATTTTCCAGATTGGTGAACCATGGCAAGCCAAAAGTGTAGATGACATTGTTTTTTGGCATGAACTTGGCTACCCAAGTTTACCTTCTATTTGTAGTTGCAGTGGCAGTTTTTGGTAGATAACATTACAAAGTCACCAACCTCATAAACATCCTTTGCCATGCGGTGTTTGTTGGCATGGTATGCATGATGGATCTTGGCTGTGAGGAGGTTGTCTTGGGCTTCTTTGACATCAAGTGCAACACAAGTTATGGTGTCATGGGCCATGACTTGGTCAGCAGTGGCATTTGTGTTGAGAGGTACAATTGGCAGGATTGTCCACAGGGACCATCTGGTCTTCAGTTGGAAGCCAGAGAAACCTGTGAAGAAGTTCATGGTGTTCATAATGGCAAACTGTACATGAGGGAGTTTGGCCAGCCAACCTTTCTGGTTTTTATTGATGTGATATCAGATGGCCTGGTTGACAGTTTTGTTTGTCCATTCACTGCTGCCATCAGTTTGGGGGTGATAGGAGGTTGACATTTTCAGTTTAACACTGGTAAGTTCATAGAGGGCAGTCCAAATGTCAGCAGTGAAGAGTGGATCCCAGTCAGAGATGAGGTTGAGCATTAATTAGTTCATTTTTACAATACCATTCATCAAAGAGTATGATAGCAACCTGGGCAGTGGTGTACATGGAGTGGGTAGTAGCTATCCAAATATCAGTGCTGAGTGGATCTGTCATGGTTAGGATGGTGTCTTTCTCATGTTCTTCAGGGAGTGGTCCAATGAAGTCAAGGGCCACTGTGTTGAAGTGGTTGACAGGAACTGGTAGGAGATGTAGAGGACCAGTGGGTTTAGATGTGTAACTCTTGTTTAACTGACACTCAGCACATGATGGTATTTATGCATTCTCGAGGTCTTGCTGCATGTTGGGCCAGTAGTAGGAGCCCCATAGAGATCAATAATTTTTGTTGAATCCAAAATGTCCCAGTGTGTCCTGGGTGAGATTGTAATAGAGTTTGCAGATATGTAGGTCTTGCAAGATTACAAGTTGGTGGCCAACATAGAGGAGTTTATTGGTGAGGGTTGCCCCTTCGATGCTCCCCATGCTAATATTCTTGTTGAGTTGCTGGGCAAAATTGTTAGTTTCGTAACTGGCAAAAATGGCATCAAGGAGTAATTAGTTAGTGACAATGTTGAGTATGCCAGCGATGGGTGTTGATGCATTGCATGTGTAGGCTATTGCACATGCTGCAAGGCAGGCATCGAAGGCCACATTGGGCATGCAGGATAAGGCATCTACCATGGAGTTTAGCTCACCATAGATGTAGGTTATGGAATAATTGAAATCTGCTAAGTACATCAATTATCTCATTTGGCATCTCAACTAGTGCTTTAAGGTGCAGTCCCATCATAATTTTTGTGCCCATTTTGGAATGACTGGGGACCATGACTGGATAACCATAAAAGGACATAGCCAAAAACTGGACTGAAACCAAAAAAAAACCACAAAAAACTGGTTATAATCAGTTGTGACTAGTTGTGGTCAGCTCTGCAGTTTACTCTAATTACAACCAGTCCTGAGAACCTGTGGAACACATTCCCCTACTAGTTACCTTTGAATTAAACAGAACTTTAGGCAAATCGGTCAAGAAATAAGTGAGATACAACCAAAACCAAGTTCAACCACCTAAAAGTTGATATGAAACCCAGTTTTAATGATAGCCCACTCAATTCTTGACCAATTTTGGTTAAATTTTTAATCAGTTTGAAGGGATTTAAAAATGAATCATGTGGATATGTAATTTTAGTTATTAACTGGTTGTAACTGGTTTTTTCTGACCAGTCTTTTGCAGTTTTATGATTTTGAAAACTGAAAGACTGCAATTGATGGTCCAGTTTTTCCTGGTCACAGTCCAGTCAGATTCTGGTTATTTTCTGGTTACATTGACCAGACCTTTAAGCACCAGTCTCAATATCTCCTTCTGCAATTGGAAGTATTCAAGGGTTCAGTGGTTGATTGTTGTAGATTTTGAATTAAGCCCAGAGATATGACCTCCACTTCTCCAGGGCCTTTACAATGGTAAGGAGTTTTTCCTCATGGGTAGCATAATTATTCTCAGCATCATTTAGTTAATATGAATCATATGCAATCAGGCGAGCCATCTCCCCAAGTTTTTCTGAAACTGAGGATGGTGCCAGTGCAGCGATTGCTGGCATCCAATAATTTACACTGTCCCATATGTTCTGCATGGATCCATATGGACTACCCAGACTCTGCACAGACTAGCACAGAATCCATATCAATCTGCATTGACTAGCACAAAATCTGTACTAATCTGCATGGACCAGCACAGAATCCATGCTAATCTGCACAGACTATGCAGAATCTGTGTTAATCCACACAGACTATGCAGAATCAGTGCTAGTCCATGCAACCTATGCAGAATCAATGTTATCGAGTTAATATCTTACAAGTTTCAAGTTTTTCAAACTGTATGAAAGTCATGAAGTGCCTAAAAGATAAGATTGTGTAGAGCAAGGATTGAACTTGAGACCTCATGCTAACATTGCACAACAAAGATGTATGCTTAACCAGTTGAGCCACAGGAGAATTATTTGTCATTAATATAAAGTTTATTTATGACACTCAAAGCTTGAACTCAAAACTCAATTATGTAAATAAGGTGCATTGTTATATATTCAAAATCAAATAAATTTCATTAATAATTATATTTAAAACCTTGCATTCGGTGTGAGCATCAAAAAAAAAAAACATAAAAGTAAAAACACCCTCACCCCACAAAATGTGGGGGAGGGGCAATGGAATATTTACATAACACTACTAAACCCCTTGCCTCCAATGTAAGGAGAGGGCAACAATTATAAATAAGAAAGAAAAAAAAGAAAATCCTCTCACCCATGTAAAACGTGGGCAAGGGGGTAATAATATAAATAGAAAACAACAAAAACCCCATCTCCACTCCACGAGCAGTTGCTCACAGCAGTGGGAGGAGGTGCTGGTTATCCTGGATGTTGTTTCCTGGCCTCACCATTGTCATTGTCCTTGTTGTTGTTGTCCATCATGGTTGATGGCTGTGCTTTGCATTCTGGGGCTTCTGGTGCTGGTAGGCAGTGTCATTGTCATTCTCGTCAACTGCACACACTCACAATCCACCCTACGAGCAGAGGCTTGCAGGCGTGGGGTGGGTGTGTTGTTTGTTTTAAGGGTCTTCTAGTTTGGAGGGATTTCACCCACAATCCACCCCCTGAGCAGTGGCTCATAGGGCTGGAGGCAGGTGGTGTGTTATTGGCTGCTGCTGCTTCTGATGTCATCATCATCATCATCATTCCACCTGTGATCCATCCCACGAGCAATTGCTCATGGGGCTGGGGGCAGGTTGTAGGCATGTGTTACACATTTTTGTTGTGGCAGGTCATCCCCAGTAGTATACAACCTAAAAAGTAGTAAAATACAGTTAGTTTATTGATAAAAACAAAAAGAAAAAAGGAAAAAACTTATCTATGGCCCAAATGACAGTTGGCATCGTTTGGGTGCACATTATGCATTTTCATCATGGCAGGTCATCCCCAGTATTATACAACCTAGAAAGAAGTAAAATGCAATTAGTTTATTGATAAAAACAAAAAGAAAAAAGGAAAAAACTTATCTATGGCCCAAATGACAGTTGCTATTGTTTGAGCCCACATTCCATCCAGTTGGCTCATTTGAAGCTGATGGTGATGGTGGGTGTGGGTGTGGGAATGGTGGGGGCATGTATGCATGCAGTGGTGGTGGTGGTAGAGTGGAGTGGAGGGAGGCAGTGACATCAATGGTGGTGGGGTACTGGCATCCCCTGCCAAATTCTGTCTATTTGCTTTTGTTTGGTCCCCCACCAAAATTACAATTTCACTTGCAAATCATCGCATCCCTGCTGTTAGACCTTCCTCAAGCACCCCGCTCACCTAAATTATGCACAATATGTATGTACTAGTATATTTAGACAATATTTCAGTAGTATTAGACAAGTATGTAGCCTAGAAATTATATATACCCTGTCTACATAAGCCAGACAAAGTTTGGCATGCATGTGCTTTGTCATACAAAGCCAAACAGTGGTATATAATTGCATCAATGCCATCATGCCTCAACGGTTATATAGTGTAACAGTAATATATGTCTGTAGTCTTTCAGTTAGGCATGAGGCTATGGGTTCATATATCACTGGTGGTATTATTTTGCTATGCTCAAATGGTCTGCTCAGATGAATGTGGACCTTGCTCATCTGACCTGGTTGATCATGGATGTGGACAAATGAAATCTGCAGAATCTGAGTAAAATATGTGGAGTCTGTATTAGTCTGCATGGATCCATATGGACTATCACACCTGCTGCACAGCTAAAATGGGTGATTGTATGGATTGCAAATCTGCATGGAGTCCATGTGGTGATAGGTCCACTGCGCACTTTAAGGTCTGGAAAAGGATCCCACTTGTATTGAAACATTATGACATGCACTCCTAATTGCTATGAACACCACGAAATCAACTTCGAATCATTTTTGCATTATTTTGCATTATTTCAGATGACTTCGAACTACTTTGAACCATTTTGCGACATTTCGAATGACTTCAGCGGCCATATAGCTGTCCTCAAACACTTTCGATACACGATGCTTAACCGGAGTAAGCTATTTAGTCACATATCAAGCACTACCAGACACGAGGAGAGATTACAAGAGAGTTAGAATGTGATAAGTGTGGTTTTTATGTTTCATGATATATTAAATGATTTTGGGTCCTATCTGCACAGAGCGAATAAAGAATTTAGGGGTTTTCAAAAATAAGGCTGGCATTTTTGTTTGTTGCATAAGTGATGATGGTCATACTCCTCAATTTATCTTCTGGGTTCACACTGGGTTTCCTCGGATACTAATACATTACATTGATTCTGGATCACCAATGGGGAAACATTCACTGGGACTCTTCCACAAAATTCTTCTGCTTATCTTCCTCCAACTTCACTTCCTCAATTGTTGCTTCCCTAATCTTCCTTTTCTGACTACAATTCCTAGCAATATGCTCTAATTGACAATTAAAACATTTAAATGGGGCTCGTCTTCTTACTTGATCAACATCCATTGCATCTGCCAAAGCTGCTGACTCCTTAACAATAGGTGTCACTGCCATGGCCAGTGGCTGTGCCCTTGGAGCTTGTACCTGAGGCATCCTTTCTTTCTCGGACTTTCCTCCTGATGACTTTCCAAATCTGGCATTCCCATACATCAATTTTGACTCCGCCTGTTCCTGTTGATATTGCTGATCAAGATGCATTACCCAATTATACCACTTGTCCAACCTCTCCAGCATAGAAGGTAGTCGATAGATAGACTTGAATAATGAGGGATTTAATCCTGCCTTCAAAAATTCTACCAATGCAGCTTCTCCCATATCCATCTGTGATGCTTCTGCCTTGAACTGCAAAATAAATTCATCTGCTGTCAGAGAACCTTGGTGCATGGTTTTTAATTTTGCATTAGCCATTGCCTTTGGATTAGGGTCTCCAGACTGTGCCTCCAGCCTCTCCAAAAATTCCCTGAAGGTTGCAAACAGTTTATATCCCACAGCAATTTGATTAATAGCTTTGTTTCTCCAAAACTGTGCTTTCCCTCTCTGAATGTATGAGAGAGCAAACATAATCCTAGACTCAGTTGTACAAATTTTGGGCTTCCTCCCATGAATATACAATATTATAGAGCTGATGAAGGATTTTATATTCTCCATGGTACCATCAAAAATTTGTGGGGCACGCATTTAGGTAAACACATTTTTCCACTCTCAGATCTCTCCTCTGCATGCACATTCTCCTGAGACATCCACTCTACCATCTCCTCCATCTCATCATCTTTATCTTCCACTGTCTCTGCTTTTATTTCTGCTTGTTTGGGCTGTGATGCTGCCAATACTGACACTAACTGGGACATTTGCGCTGTAAGCACATCAATTTTGGCTTCTAGCGCTGGTGTGGGAACAGGATTGTGACCAGGATTTGAAGTTGATTGTTCTGACATAATGATGTAAGCTGTGATGAGTCACTTCTTCAGCTGAGTCAAGATTCAGCTTCAAAATTTTTTCGCAAAATTTCGAGTCACATGATCCAGCAATTGGGTACCAAACATGGCAAAACACATGATTTTGACTATTTGTCAACAATTGGGCACATTGGATCAATAACCCTTCCAACAGTGCCTTATCTTGGGGTTAATACTGAATTCGGCTAGTAACTATCTAAAATAGTCATCTGAATAGAGTAAAGTAAATTTCGATTAAACCAGATCCTATCAGCTGTCTGGTTGCAGCTGTCCTAATGACGAGTGCTGCCTCTCGATCACTGGCGGTCGCAATGTAAGGCAAGGCCTGGCATCAGCTTATGAAAGCAAGGTAAATACATATATACAATTACTTCCAGCTCTTGTTGAAAGGGTGAGTAAGTGATTGTGGTGCGCTGAAACAATGATGTATGTGCATGTAAGAGAAGATGCACTGATGGGGTAGTTGAGTTCTTCTGTTAGGGCGACACCCACTAATCTGCTAGCTGGACCATGTGGGCTCTCCTACAAGAAGGCAGCAGGGCGCATGCGCATGATGGGGGGTTTTGATGGATTTGATGTAAGGGGCTAAAAATAGACAAGTTGGCTGAAGAAGGTATTTCACACCACAAATGTGGATGGAATACCTAAGAGAACTCAATTGAGGTCCCCAGGCATGTATTTAAGATTTATAATACTATCTTACATATATTGTACTATGTTGCTGCTGATGTGCATGTACATGCACATACATATTGATGCATGTAAACATAAAATTCCCATGCTGACAAATATAGCATTTGTAGGCATTTGGTAGTGTATTTTGATGTAATAAAATAAAATAAAGTAAAAATAAAATATTATTATGTAATAGGCATGCTAGGAGACTGTTTTCTAACAGGGAGCTAGAGTGAGGGAAAAGTGGAAGCAGAGCTGGCTGGGCTAGCTGAGGAGGCGGCAGGAGTTGACTGGGTGGAGCCAGTAGAGGAGGGTGATGGGGATGTGTAGGGGCCTGGTTGAGGCCCACCTAAAAATTATTTTTGTTTAGTTTTCTCTTTTCTTTTGAAAATCAAAATTGTTCTCACACTGAGTGACTTACCCCATTGCAGGCCTCTTAGCTAATGAGAGGTCTGTTATCCAATACTGGGTGAAGTAAGTTTGAAGCAGTCTGGGTTTTTCTGGATAGCGATGATAGGTCCATTGTGTGCTCTAGGGTCTGGAGAGGATTCCAAATGTATTGACACATTATGACTTACAATCCAAACCTCTATGAACCCCAGGAACTTGATTTTGAACCAATTCCAAACTTTTCGAATGAGTTCGAATGACTTTGTGATACTTCAAATAATGTTGGCCACCATATGGTTATCCCAAAACCCTTTTGATACACACAGCACAACCAGCATGAGCTATTGCATCGCATATCAAGCACTACCGGACAAGAGGAGAGATGACAAAAACCTTAGGATGTGATAATAGTGCTTTTGGGTTTCAATGATATATTGAAGCAATGAGATAAGTACTTTTACTATATGGGGACACTGTATGTTTCAATTATTATCATTTCTCATTTGTTTTATGATTATGAAGTCCTTTATTTGCTGTGCATATTGCCTCATGTTTTACACATGTTATATTTCCTTTTTAGTACTATCTCTTCAAAATATATATAGACTTGTACTAGTTACTTAGAACAGAAGAGAAAAAGCTGCCCTCTCTATTATCATCTTATTTAAGAGCTGTCCTCTTGAGTCCAAGTCTTGTTTCATATTTCTAAGTCCTGTGAATTATCATGAACTTCTACAAACTTTTGTACTAGCCTCTTGTTAGGAAACAGTCTCTTAGCATTTCTATTACATAATAATATTTTATTTTATTTTATTACATCAAATTATGCTACCAAATGCCTACAAATGCTACATTTGTCAGCATGGGAATTTTATATTTACATGCATCAATATGTATGCACATGTATGTGTGCATTGGTAACAACATAGTACAATATCTGTAACATAGTATATGTATAAACTTAAAATATACACCTGGGGAACCTCAGTTGAGTTCTCTTAGGTATTCCATTCACAATAGTGGTGCAAAATGCCTTTTTCAGCCAACTCATCTATTTTTAACCCCTTGCATCAAAACCATCAAAACTCCCCATCATGTGCATGCATCCCACCCCCTTCTTGTAAGAGAGCCTGCATGGTCCAGCTAGCAGATTAGTGGGTGTCACCCTAACAGAAGAACTCAACTGCCCTGTATGCAACTCAGCAAGCACCATGCTGACCTTACAGCAGCATTTGGTCAACAGGTGGTCCAAAGATGGGAGGATGAAGTGACTGCAGCAGAATTGCTCAGGCTAACAGATGTTAAGGCCATGGATATCTAAGCCACTCAGGGATCGGGAGTGGGAGTGGGAATGGCATTGGCAGCAGGAGCAGCACCGGCACTGGTTCAATCTGTGGTTGAGAAGTGGATTGATTTCACAATCATCATTCAACAAATGCAGTAAGTACTGCCTAACATACTCGTATATACAACCCATTGTTGGCATACACCAGGATTGAATTATGAGACAAAGTCTGCCAACTTGGTACATCACCAAATGTTTCTGACATGGAATCTGTTGAAAGGGAAAGTGAAGCTCTTGCATCCCACATGGAAACCTTAACAGATTTACAAAATGCTGCCAATGTTGCTGACCATGACATTGCTCTATCACAAATCAGCCATTACAATGTTGACAACTCTGATGACTTAGACCCTTCAGATGAAGACACACCTACAGCATCAGGGCCTTCACATCTTCCAGCTGACAAAAATGCTATTCCAGTCAAGGAGCAACAAGTATACCTCCCATTTAATGGCCCTCTGGCAGAAGTGGAGATTCAGCTCAGGAAGAATCAGGCAAGCCGACTGCTGCATCAGCTGCGGGAGCTCATTGTGGACAAGTTGTTTCAATATTCACACATTATTTGAGCAGTCCCAAGAAAGGTAGTTTGCACACAAGCACAAGCCACTGTCCAGGAGTTGGTTAACAAAATTGCCCTGCATTCCTGAATGTATAACCATTGCCGGAGCAGATTGGTGGCACTGGATTGTAACACTGACACCTTAAATATGTTTCAGCAGTTAAAAAAGGATGTCCTCAATGCTAGCACAGCTATTCTGAACCCAAATATGCCAGGCTCCACTAATATTCATCTGTCCTGTATTTGGCATAATTCTCACATTTGGACTGGTGCTACTGCCTTCCCTGATGCTCCTGCTTCCTTTAATGGCCCCACTCCCAATCCTGCCAATCAATTCTGGAAATGTACATCTATTTTGTGGCTATTTGTTTGCATTGCACTGAACTTCTTGGATAGTCAGGTGAGTACATTGGCTTAACTCGTGGGCTCAGAGACATAGATGGAAAGAGGAATTTCTGCTGGTTACATATAAATGCAGTAGACTGTGTGGTATTTCATTTATCACAGTGAGCAGTGGCAGTCAGCCTTGCACTCAGAGAATACCTTGCCTGGCCCCATAGCCTATGCTAACCATCAGCAGGCTTTATGGTGTGAATTAGCATTCAGGGATGACACTGCATTTACATCAGCAAACATCGATTACATCTCCCCTCTATGACCCTCCATTATATAAACTCGATCATCTTGATCTCTAACCAAGATCAACATGTCAAATAAATGTCTCTCAGTCTTCAACCCTTTTTCTTTACAATTGGGGCTGAAAGGTCCACTCCAAATGCATACACAGCAGATCATTTGGTATGCAGAGTTCCATTTCTGTCAAGTCCTATTGCACATGCAAGGACCAAATGTCTTAAAGCAAAAATGGATGCAAAAGGTTCTATATTGTGAGCTTGTAAGCAGGATCTTTTATGAATCAAGTAAGAGATTTGTCACTCAAAAATAGTGCAGCTGTGCATCATGTCTCAAATCAGCTTTGCCACATCAATTGGCCTAGTGTTCAAGGTGCTTATCCTGCTTCATTCCTTGGCTGACAGTCTTGCTGAGGTAAACTTCAACCACCTACCACTCAGATTCCATCCATCCCTCTTGGCCATGTTGGATGATGGTGTCACCCAAACTTACATGCAGTCAAGTGCCTTCATATGCCCTGGATTGGTGGAGACATCATAGTGAACTGGCAGTGGACAGCATTATGGGCATCAACACCCTGGATCAGTGCCTTGATCACCAGAAGCAGTACTTCACCACTTCCCAAGCCATTGCTGCTCCTGCTTCCACTCCTGCTCCCGCCCCTGCTTCCACTCCCACTTCCACCCTCACTTCCACTCCCACTCCTGATTGCCAGTCCTGCATCAACATCCTGGGTTTTGTGAATGATATGCTGGATGAAGCACGCAGTATGCTTCAGTTTGTAGATGGCTGCAAATCATCAGCAGAAGCTGCATTTAAAGCCAATGTCAGAAAATTACTAGGGTTACACCAACTTCATGAGCTTGCCCTGCAGAAGGAGCTCCAGGCTGAACCACAGCCTTTGGCAATGGGATCAAAACCCCCTCAACACACTGGGCAACCTTCAAGGCAAACAGCACTAAGAAGAAAATTGGAACTGGTGGCAGAAAATACACAGGCAGAACTTGAGCACCTGAAGTCCCTTCCTCCCAGCTCCTACAAGTGGACCTGGGGTGTCGACATCACAGAAAGTGATGTTTTGGGTGCTAATGAGAAGACCAAGAGCAAGGGAAAACAACAGCATTCCAGGTATCAGTTGTCTCTGCCTGATGGTGCAAAGGGAAGAAAGGTGTGGTCGAGCACACCAATGGTCTCAACAGTTGCCTCCAATGCCTATGGTCGACTGCCCACAGTATCAGGTGGTGGAGCAGATGATTTATTGCCTCCCAGCCCTGCTGCTTCTCCCACTCCTGCTCCCATTCCTAATGCTGCCCCCATTCTTGATGCTGTTTCCATTCTTGATGCCACTCCCATCCCTGATGCCTTGCCTGATGCAGAAGCCAGCCAGCCCACTGCCATGGTTTGGCAAAGCCAAGATGATGCATCAAGAAAACCATGTATTTATTGATTGGAAGATTGAGATTGAAAACTTGAATGCAATGCTTACCACCTTGGCCTCTGATTGGGCCTTCACCAAAGACCAACTAAAAGACCAACTACAAATCCAACCTTCACCCCAACCTGAGACTCAACCTCAGTCTCAAACCAGTCTTGGCTACTGACCTCACTGCCTGGGCTTTTGAGGTCAAGGAGCAGGATGACCACATGTGGGGCTGAAGATACCCACACACAAAAACTCATTGACACCTTGACATCTGCCCAAATAGTACACTGCAGTGAAAAGAAGGACCTCCTTTCATGACTCACTGACCCATCAACCAGTAGATCCTCATCCTCTCCCAGTAAAAATGCCAATCAATCCAAAAGAATGAAATGACTATGTCTCCCCCCTCTCACTGAGGCTGAGAAAGACCTCATAGAGAACCACATGGGATGCATGTGGTGCTGCTGACTGAATGTTGGACATAATCTTGATGAATGTCCTATGAAGGACACAAATACCTGGCCTAACCCATCTACATATGTACCCTCACAGCACCACAGGCCACCACTGCAATTAAGGAGATAGACGAGGACAATGAAACTGACTTGTATGTCCCTCCTCCTATTGATATTTCCTTCACTGTAAACCAACTCTACATGAACCTATATGCAATGGGTACCAAAATTCCTATCCCTGTCCAAGCACTAATGGACATCGGTTCACCTTGCACAGTGATTAGCTCAGAGCTGTGTGATCACCTCAGCTTGCATTGGTATCAACTTCCTACCAGAGAAAACAACATAACTTTGCTATCACAACTACCACTCATTTGTGAGGGCTAGGTAAAATTAGAGTTGCGATTGGCATAGAAAGCATATAAGTCGGGGGTCCATAAAATGAAAGTAAATAAAGGACTACCATTCCCCATGATACTAGGAATGCCATTTCTTTCATTGGAACAGATTCTGATAGACTCAAATCAGTGAACAGCCATTGACTAACACTCTGGCTATGATCTCCTAAACCCACCTCCCTTGACTGCTCAGGCCCAGGTGGAAGTCTGGGCTACACCTTCACCTACTCAAAAGAAAGTTTAGGTCCCTAAACCACCCACTGTTGAAACAGCAGAAGCATCCACACTTGTGGGTTACCTCCCTGGCCCCATCATGGCTACATGTCAGAGGATTCCTAGGGCTAATGTGATATGTTGCTACCTTTCTACCAGCACTTGCCAAATATACAAGTGTAATGACACCCTTGACTATAAAGGAATGCGACTGGGTTTTCCCAACCTAGATTGCAGAACACCAGAAAGCATTTGAAAGCATCAAACACTTAGTCCTCACTGCTGAATATCTCACCAGAATTGATTACAAAGACAAGGAGTCAAACATCTATGTCACCACTGATGCCAGGAGGTCTTTACACTGCCCCATATATTCTGTGCACTGTGTAGATCCACACAGAATTACATGGACTCCGCTGATGATACTCAACCCGGAAACCCAAACAAAACCTACTAAATGGCTTCAGATGGTATAACACAAGTCAGAGGAAGGGTGCAAGGTGGTACTAAATATCACCACTGAGACCAAAACAATGTGTTTAGTGACACAAAATGATAAGTGATGGTTTGAATAATCTGTAAGAGCGTACGAGGTTGTTCGAAAGAGTTCAAAAGAAATTTGAAGATGTGTGAAATAGGTTCAAAAAAGGTTCAAAGAGGTTCGAAGTCGTGCGAAGTAGTCGGAAGAAGTTCAAATAAGTTCAAAGAGGTTCGAGGTATATCGAAGAGCAAGTTTAACGAATGTGAAGTGTTTGTCGAATGGCAGTAGGCGATGGGCGATAAAACAGAAAGCGAATATGATAGTTTCGAAACAGTTCACCATATTTCACAGAACCTAGAGATATGATGCCAAGATAAGACTAAAGAGAATGATTCTTAAATCTGATGATAGCAAGAGGGTAACTTGTGCTGTTCCCCTTCGATTCTGTTTTGTTATTCTAACTAATACAAGTCTATATACAATCTGAAGGAATAGTGCCAAAAAGGGGAATACAATAAAGGGCAATATGTGCAACAATAAAGGACTTTGTAAATTGTAAAAACAAATGAGAAATGACAATAATTGAAACATACTTTGTCCCAGTATAGTAAGAGTTCTTGTCCTATTGGCTTGACAGTAGGATTGAAGACTGTGGACACACATGCAGCAATTGATGTGGAGGCATTGCTTGACAGTGGTGCTACCAGATTATTCATTGATCAAACCTTAATTACTGGAAATGGTATTTGCATGTGTAAACTGCCACAATCTATAATGGTGTACAATATTGATGGTATGATCAATCATGGAGGAGCTATTAAGGAGGAGGTGACAATGATACTGAAGTATCAGGATCATCAGGAATGAGGTGTATTTTAGGTGTGTGACCTTGGGAAAACCAATCTGATAATTGGATGTCTGTGGTCATGAATGCATAACCCGGAAATTGATTGGAAAACTGGGAAGGTACACATGACTCATTGTCCTAAAGAATAAAATATATATGGGAGGAAAGTAAAAAAAGGGAAGATGGAAAAGAAAGAGAAAGAACGTCTGAGGAAGTATTCTGTTATGATGGAGGAAGTGGAAGATGAGGATATGCCAAATGGGGAAGTTCCAATCATGACCAGTAAGGAAGAACAGAAGCAAACCTTTAGGGAAATTTGTGGAGGACAGTCATGGAATAAAAATGCTGTGAAAGTGGAGAAGCCAGTGAAGGAGTGGGTGCTGAAAGCCTACCATAAATATTTGTCAGTTTTTTAGAAGAAGGAATCAGAGCATATGCCAGTGTGAAAGCCATGGGATCATGCAATTGAGATGAAGCCAGGTTTTATGCTGAAGAAGTCAAAAGTCTACCCATTATCTCTGAAGGAACAAGAAGAAGTGGATGCATTTCTTAATGAACAATTGGGCAAGGGATACATATGACCTTCAAAATCACCACAGACATCAGCAGTATTCTTTGTACCAAAAAAAAATTAGAGGAAGAGGATGTGTACAGATTATAGATATTTGAATGAGTGGACAGTGAAGAATGTGTATGTTATGGGGATAGGTGCTGATATGACAGAAGAGGGATGAGACTTAATTTTCTCATGATCTTTATTGTTCTTTGCCATTATCTCTTGCTATTGTTCTCTTCTCTATTGTTTACTACATGCTCACTTCACATTCTTATTGTCTTGACCAGTATTTCATCCACGCATCGCTAATCTCACCACACCACTTTCTCACATTATTGTAGTAGTCATGGAACACTTTTATTGTCTTTGCTATCTTATTACATGTGGCTTGTCTATATACATATTTATGATCTCATGCTTGTATTATTTAAACTGCAATAGAAAGACCAGTCAAGCTCAGCTTGACCTGGTCATCTTTTACTCTCTTCTATGAGATCTAAGACAGTCTCTCTCAACTATTGCTTATGAGTGGCAGCAAACTCTGACCATATGAATTGATATAGAAGAGCTATTGACCATAACAAAAGGTTAAGCTGTTCTGACTCTGCTGACCAATCTCAGTCTAGGCAGCACCCACACCGCAACACACTATTCTTAAGAGAACCCACCAACAATGCTGCACAAGAAAGATGATGGCAGCACCTGCTACTCCCACTATTTCCACACCACCTGCAGCCCTTGCCTGACCTGCTGAAATAAAAATGTGAGCACCCACCAATTATGCTGGGGATCGCTCCAAAATGATGCTCTTTCTCTTAGAGTGTGGAGCCTATATCAATGCCAATGCCACCGTCTTCCCAGATGACCGACACAAGATTTTGTTTATATTGTCATACATGAACGGAGGGACAGCAGGGCCTTGGAAACAAGCATATTTGGAAGAAAAGTATGTGGAGGAAAAACCCTGGGACACATTCCAGGAATTTGTCACAAAGGTCAGACTCACCTTCTCACCAATTGACGACACAGAGAATGCCCGAACACAACTCAGGGTGCTCACACAAGGGACAAAGGGGGTAGATGAATACATTGCCCAGTTTAAGACACTGGCCTACCACACCAAGATAAAGGAATATGCTACCCTCATTAAATACTTCGTAGATGGGCTCAACAACCAAGTCCTTAACAAAGTATTCAGCATGGAGAACCCACCCGATATGATCGAGGGGTGGTACACCCACGCAGCGAAAGCAGAGGGGCACCTAAAGAGGGTGAAAGCAATCAAAGACAGAACTTACAGCAAGGCAGGAGGGGGAGGAGGGAGCTTTTCAAAGGACCCAAATGCCATAAAAATTGATGCGACATGCATCTCCTATGCAGAGAGGCTCAAACATATAAAAAAAGGAAAGTGCTTCATATGTCACAAGGTGGGGCACAGAGCGAGCGACTATAAAGGAGGAAAGGAACCTCCCACAAGAGAAGAAAAAAAGACTGATGAAAAGAAGGTGGAGATGAAGAAGACACACAGAGACCACTATCAAAAGATCTGCACCCTCATTAACAACCTGGAGGAGAAGGAGAAGGAAGAGGTCTTAGATCTGATAGTAGCAGAGGGTTTTTAAAGCGGCAGCCCACATCGGCAGTGAAACCTGCCAGAGTGATAGTCTCATCTGTATTGGTAGCACAAGTAAGCCACCAATCCATGTGCATTTCAGTTAATTGCATGCTAGGAGACAAAAGAGCTGAACTCCCTGCCCTGATCGACTCTGGGGCAGGAGAAATGTTTATTGATCACCGAGTCATCGAAAAACTCAGATTAAAGAAGATTCCACTCACCAAAAGGATCCTTGCCAAGAATGTTGATGGGACCCTAAACAAGAATGGGACAATCACCTATTACATTTACATTGACACAGAGATTGGAGGAAAAGAGGAGAAGATAAGGATGCTAATAACCAGACTAGGAAAGGAAAGAATAATCCTAAGCTACTCCTGGCTCCAGAAATGCAACCAAGTCATCAACTGGGAGAAAGGGACTCTCACTGACAAGCCGACTGAGAGACTCCTCATTAGAAAGATCTGAACCATGATCGAACAAACATGTGCTGTCCATGGTAAGCAAAGTCCCACTATAGATGACAAGGGGCCACTTGTATCAAGAGTAACGTTGAGCCCACCTCTCGAGAGGCTACCTATAAGGAGTGCTGGGGAGACCTTCAGGGAAACACACCTCACTGCCACCGAGCACATAAAGAGTAGGCTCAGGACAGTTCATCTCGCAAGAGAACTTTGCACTGAGGATGAACCCAATGATGACGGATCAAACCTGGCTATGGACACCCACCCTAAAACTAACCTGCAGATACTGGTACTAGATGCTGCAGGCGTCAATGTATCACTATGCACTGGGGAAAATTAGGATGACACGGACACACTTTTTACTTATATTCAGGGGGAACCCATGATCGGAGTATTCAGAACCAAAGAATCACCTCTCACAATCGAACACAACTATGTCCCACCAAATTACCAAAAGCTCCAGTGGATCTCCCACATCACCCGATCCTGGCTAACTGGCAGAATGGCCTATTCTAACACTACCTATATTTGAGCGAAGACCTCTATCTTGCAAAAACTTGCCCATGGAAGTGAGGGCAAAGAGGAAGGACAATCGCTTGACGATCTACTCCCTGACAAGTACAAAGAGTATTAAAGCATGTTTGAAAAGGCAGCATCAGAAAGGTTTCCTGAATCAAGACCATGAAATCATGTGATCGAGCTAAAACTGGACTTCATCCCAAAAGACTGCAAGGTCTACCCCATCACTCTGGCTGAACAGAAGAAGCTGGATGAGTTCATAGATGAGAACTTGAAAAAGGGGTACATTGTCCCATCCAAATCACCCATGGCATCCCCATTCTTTTTTGTCACAAAGAAGGACTCTGACATGCTATGACCCTGCCAAGACTACCAGTATCTAAATGAAGGAACTATCAAAAATTCCTACCCCCTTCCACTGATTGGCAATCTGCTTGATAAGCTGAAAGGAGCTAAGTGGTTCACAAAACTAGATATCAGGTAGGGATACCACAATGTCAGGATTAAGAAGGGGGACAAATGGAAAGCTGTATTCAAGACCAACAAGGGGCTATTCAAGCCCAAGGTCATGTTCTTTGGGCTCTGCAATTCTCTGGCCACCTTCCAGGCCATGATGAATGACACCTTCTGTGACATGCTGAACGAAGGGTGGCTTGTAATCTACATGGACGACATCTTGATCTTCTTGAAGGATCAAAAGGAACACAAGGAAAGAACAAAAAGGGTTCTGGCAAGATTGAGAGAGAACGATCTCTTTCTAAAACCCAAAAAGTCCAAATTCAATGTACAAGAAGTTGAATTCCTTGGATTGATCCTGAGGCCAAATTAACTAGCTATGGACCTGACTAAGCTTAGCAGGATTAAGGACTGGCCATCCCTGACCAATGTCAAAGGGGTCAGATCATTCCTGGGCTTTGGTAACTTTTATTGAAGATTCATCGGCAACTTCGCTGTGATCATGAAGCCACTGAATGACCTGACAAAGAAGGACCAACCCTTCAACTGGACAGATAAATGCCAGAGCACATTCAAAACCCTAAAATAAAAATTCTTTGAAGTGCCAGTTTTACTCATGCCAGACATGGAAAAACCATTTGTGGTAGAAAGCGATGCATCAAAATACACAACTGGAGCCATCCTAAAACAGACTGATGCTAATGGGGATTGGCACCCCTGTGGCTATATTTCTCACTCACTCACCACCACTGAATAGAATTATGGAATTTATGATCATGAGCTGCTGGGGATAATATGGGCCCTGGAAACCTGGAGGCACTATCTCCAGAGATCTGAGCACCCGACTACCATCTTATCTGACCATAAGAACCTTATGTATTTCAGGACAGCACAGAAGCTAAAATGATGCCAAGCCAGATAGAGTCTATTTCTATCACAATTCAACCTGCAACTGGTACATGTGCCAGGGAAGATGATGGTACAATCCAATGCACTATCGCAACGGGGAGATCATGTACCCAAAATTGATAATGACAAGGATGATGTCACACTACTCAAGGATGAGATTTTCACATGGACAATCGACACAGAACTGAAGGATCTATTAGCAGAAAGAATGATGGGAGATGACCTACTAAAGGAGATAGTAAGGGCCATCAAAGAAGGAGGAATGCCACTGATCAAGTCGGCAGTAGAGGACTGGAGGATGGAAGATGATGGGACAGTCTTTTTACAAGGACCAATGTTATGTCCCAAATGACAAGGATCTGCACAGAAGGATCATGGAAAAATACCATGATAATTTACTTACCAGGCACCCTGGCTGATTCCAAACACTGAAGTTGATCCATAGGGACTACTGGTGGCCCAGAATGACTATTTTCATCAGGAACAAATGAAAGTCAACACTCACCCTACAGCACCCCCACTACTCCCGATTGAGTCTGAAGCGACATGACCATTTGCATTGGTGACAATGGACTTTATTACTGACTTACCAACCAATGATGGATCTGACAGCATCATGGTCATAGTAGACCATGGACTTACTAAGGGGGTAATTTTTATCCCTTGCAACAAAAATATCGATGCACTAGGGCAGCGGACCTCTACCTCCACAAGGTATTCAGAAGATTTGGTTTGCCCAATAAGATCATATCCAATCGTGACCCTAGATTTGCTTCTAATGCATTCCAAGAGCTGGGAAGGCTACTGGGCATCAAACTGGCCATGAGCACAGCTTATCACCCACAAACTGATGGGGAAATGGTATGGGTCAATTAGGAACTGGAAATCTACCTCCAGATCTTTTGTGCAAATAAATCCTCACAATGGAAGAAACATCTTACTACCACCAAATTCACCCACAATCAGAAGCACCATTCAGCAATCAAGAATACCTTTTTTTACATAATGATGGGACCCCAAGGCCATCCCCACAACATATGAGAAAATGAACATGCCAGACACTGAGCAGAGGATAGCTGAACTGGGGAATGCATGACAGGAAGCCCTAGTGGCACACAAACTGTCCTGACAGGTCATGATTGGGTGAACTGGTTAAAACTTCTGCCCATTCATGGTGGGAGAAAAGGTCTGGTTGGACTCCAAGAATCTGAAGCTGGGATACCCGACCAGAAAACTCACCTGGAAGTGCAAGGGGCCATTCCCTATCAAATAGTCCCCCAACTTTCCAAAATATGATGAATAACATTTTCAAGGACATAATAGACAAAGGCATAGTAATAATAATCATTGATGACATTTTGATATTTATGGAGGATGAAGAAAATCATGAGGTGATAGTGCAGGAGATATTGAGAAGATTGGCAGAGAATGATCTATTCATTAAACTGGAGAAGTGTGTGTTTGGGGCAAGCGAGATCAAGTTCTTGGGATTAAAGATTGGTCCTGATGGAATCAAGATGAATCCTATCAAGGTACAGGCAATTGTCGATTGGCCTGTGCCCACCCATATCAAGGAAGTTCAGAGTTTCTTGGGATTTGCCAATTTTTATCATCACTTTGTTCATAATTTTTCCAAAATTGCTGCACCTTTACACAACCTTATGTGAAAGGGAGTAGTGTGGAGATGGGGAGAACAACAGCAGACAGCATTTGAGGAGTTAAAGAAAAAGTTTGTGGAAGAGCCAATATTAGCCCCAGTAGATTTCATGCATCCCTTACAAATGGAATCAGATGCATCCAACTTTGCTACTGGAGCGGTATTATCAATGTTATGTGAAGATGACAAATGGCATTCTTGTGCATATTTGTCTTGAGGGTTGAATGATGTGGAGAGGAATTAGGATGTGCATGACAAAGAGATGTTGGGAATAATATGAGCATTGGAAGCATGGAGACATTATTTGGAGGGATGTATGCATCAGATCGAAATCTGGATGGATCATCAAAGTCTGCAGTACTTCATGTCCACTAAAAGGCTTAACCATCAGCAAGCGCATTGGGCATTATTCCTATCGTGTTTTAATTTTCACTTAGCACACAAAGTGGGAAGGTTGATGAGGAAAGCAGATGCCTTATCCAGATGTACAGATTATAAAAGGGGGGTGGAGGAGGACAATAAAAATGTTACCCTACTCAAACCTGAATACTTTCACATTTGCGCTATGCATCAAGGGCATCTATTGGTGGATAGCTCAGAGATGGAAATATTGCCTAAAATTAGACAATGTTCAGAGATGGATAATGAAGTAGTGGAAGCTGTGAAAGCTTTGAGGGGAGAGAAGAAAGGTAATATTAAAGAAGATGAATAGGTTGAAGGACAACAGTTAGTGTTGTTTAGAGGAAAGGTATATGTACTGAAGGATCAAGATTTACGAAGGGAGATCATACAGTTACATCATAATACACCAGCTGCTAGACATCTAGGAAGGTGGAAGACATTAGAGTTGGTGATGAGAAATTATTGGTGGCCCAGAATTTCAAAGTATGTGTTGGGGTATGTGGATGGGTGTGATATGTGCATGAGGGGGAAGAAATTTTCAGAAAAGCCTGCAGGGAGATTAATGCCGAACCCTATACCTAAAGTGCCATGGTGAGATATATCTGTGGACTTTATCACAGGATTACCTGAAGCTCAAGGATATGATGCAATATTTGTAGTATGCAACTGCTTCACAAAGGAAGTCCATATTATTTCTACTACTGCAGAAACCTCATCATTGGGCTTAATGTGCCTCTATCTAAATCAGGTATGGCAGTTACATGGATTACCTGATATGGTTATCTCCAATCACAGATCACAATTTGCTTCTGCATTTATGCGAGAGTTAAATAACATATTGGGGATTCAAACCAAGTTATCTATGGCATATCACCTACAAACTGATGGGCAGACAGAGAGAATGAATCAGGAGTTGGAGCAGTACCTACGCATGTTTGTCAATCACTGACAAACTGACTGGCCTGAATGGTTGGCAATTGCCAAATTTTCTCACAATAATAAATTCCATTCAGCTACTCGCATGTCACTCTTCTTTGCTAATTATGGGTATCATCCCAGAATGGGAATAGAACCTCAAAGGGAAGTCAAGTTATAGTCAGTGGAGGACTTTGTATCCAAAATGCAAAAGGTGCAGGAGGAAGCAGAGGTGGCATTGATGAAAGCACATCATGATATGATGCAACATGTGGATCATTCTCGAGCTATTGCTCCAGAGTCCAAAGTTGGTGACTTGGTATGGCTGAGTACTAAGGATCTAAATATTCCACAATTATTATAGCCAGCATTGTTTCTTGTGCATACAATCTATTGAATATGACATAGGATCTTCTACCATGTCTAATACTCACATGATAACAAGTTAGTTTCCCCAGCATTTGTTCAGGGTTGTATAATCACATTTTGCACCCTGTGCTAGTGGACTGATGAATGGAGTTTTGTCTGGTGTAGTGAGGAAACATCACTGTGAGACTGGCAGAATATGAATTTCAACCATTTAAGTGCTGAATTGTGAATTTCCTAACATAAATGGCTGAATTAGAGGTGGATGAATTTGGGATGAATTTTAATCCCATATATCTCAGCCATCCAAGGGATGAAGTTCATATGTGTTACCTGGCAAAAGTTTCTCAACTTAATGGGATGAAATTTTAATTTACAAGGGGATGAAATACAGTGGATTATTTTAATTAGTGTTTTAATATGCAGTTCAGTCCAGTTTTTAGACAATAATGGGCCATAACTGCAACTGCAACCAGTTGGGACTGCACCCTCATATCTATGTAACTAGACCAAACCACATAGGACCAGTTCATCTCAGTCTGGCTGCAGTTCATCAACCGATCTCAACCGGTCCTTGATTGGACCAGTTGGGACCAGTTGCTGTCAGTCCTTGCATCAATCTGAACTGGTCTTATGATGCAAAAAGTACTCCTACTAACTAATTTTTACTTTGTATTAAATAAAACTAAGTACATGACACCTTGTGAGCAGGTGCTCGCAGCAGTCACAGGTTGCTGAATGAACCAAAAAAAAAAAAATGTTCTCCTGATTCCATCATTGTCAGCCCCCTATGAGCAGTGGCTTGCAGGCAGGGTGGCAGCACTATGTGATGTGGCATTCACATGGCATAATTGTCGAGAAATGGGGCCTGTTGAGGCCCTGTGAGCAGATGCTCACAGCGGCAGCATAGGGCACAGAGAATGGAGATGGAGTGGGGGGGCTGTGCAACATCATTATCAACAGGTAAGAACCTAAAATGAAAAAGAAATGTTAGTTAATAGTAAGAAATGAATCATAAAAAAACATACTCTATGGCTGTCAAAATTCAAAATTGCTACTACCAAGGCTGGGACTTGGTCAGGAAAACACCAGACTTCTAGTTGGACCCAGTTATTAGTGTTCAGAAGGTTTCAGAGATTTCCGGGCAGAATCCACTGGGCTGTAGTGGGCCAGGTGAAAAGGGGCCAGAGAGGACTTGGCTTCAACTCATAAGAAGTTGCATCCTTCTCCTCATCACTTGTCCAATGTTGGGCAGAAAGGTTCAGATATTTAAAGAGTTTCCAGATGGAGGGCAAGGATAGATTAAGCAGAGGTTTTAGAGTTGAATTGAAGTTGGGAAGGGTTAAGGGATTAAGGGATTAAGTCAAGATTAAGTCAAGGATGATTAACGATTAATATTAGACTGGAGATGATTAAACACAAGTGACATATACATGCAATATAATTTGCAAACTGAAGACTAAGGCTAAGCTATGGGCACTTAAATAACAAAGACTGGAAGAATAATGGAAAAAGTGGAAGTTTACTAATGGATCTTGGTAAGTGTCCATGACTAAAATTGGTAAGACTGGATTAGAAATAAGGTGAGTAAGCAAATTATTACTAAAGCACATGACAGCTTGTCTGATGACTAAAAAGTGCTGCAGCCAGAATGCCAGCAGAGAAGGTCGGAAAAGAGTTGGAAAAGAGTCAGTGTTATCAGAAATCCAGTTTGGTGAAATGGGTCCTGACAGTATTTCCCCCTTAGTGCCGAGCCTACAAGGCACGTGAGGGTTCAAGGGTCCAACTTAAAAGCTGGGTCTGTGGTCAGAAAAATTCCAAGTTCCTGACCATGAACCCATCCTCACAATCTACTGCAGAATGGTTGGCTGCCCTCAAGGCCCAGCAAGAGAAACTTGTCTGGGAGGCACTCTGACTGGAGGAGGAGGAGTAACAGGCAGAGGCCACACAGGTGGAGGCTGCATGGAAGGCTGAAGAGGAGGAACAGAAGAAGGCAGCAGCCATGAAGTGTGCAGGCAAGAGGAAGGTGGCCAAGGAGAAGACAGAGGTAGAAGAGGAGGATGGGAGTGTTAGGGTGACACCCACTAATCTGCTAGCTGGACCATGTAGGCTCTTCTACAAGAAGGTGGCAGAGCACACACGTGTGATGGGGGGTTTTGATGGATTTGATGTGAGAGGCTAAAAATAGACAAGTTGGCTGAAAAAGGTGTTTCACACCACAAATGTGGATGGAATACCTAAGAGAACTCAACTGAGGTCCCCAGGCATATATTTAAGATTTATATACTATGTTACATATATTGTACTATGTTGCTACTGATGTGCATGTACATGCATGTACATATTGATGCATGTAAACATAAAATTTCCACACTAACAAATACAGCATTTGTAGGTATTTGGTAGCATATTTTGATGTAATAAAATAAAATAAAATAAAATAAAATAAAAATAAAATCTTATTATATAATAGGCATGCTAGGAGACTGTTTTCTAACATTACCCCCCTTTTATGCCTTGACTTCCAGGTGAGAAAATATCATATCTGTCCCCTCTGTGAAATTTTAGTAAGGCCAGAAATTCATCCCCTCATACACCATTCTAGCAATGTGATGCAGAGCATTTGGATTATGTTTAAAGAATTGGGTGATTGCATTATGCACTCACTTACAATGCTCTTTGGGTTCCCATGAGTTATTTTTATCGGTGTAGTTCTTCCACTTCATTAAGAACTCCAATTTATTTCATCAAAGACATGAGTCCAAAACCTCTTCCACTACATATTCTAGAGCACCTCCTACCATTATTGGAGGTTGCAGAGTAGTTTGTTGACTAGGAATAGTGGGTGGGCAGTCAGGGCATAAATGGGAAATGTTAATTTTAGGATCAATCTTGAATGATTGAGGTAATTTTAACACTACTGCATTGGGTGAAATTATTTTAGAAATTGGATATGGACCAACTTGCTTCTCCGTAAGCTTTCTTGAAAAATAAAATGAGAAAAAAAAAAAACATACATACAGCCCAAGAGACATCCGTCGACATCTCTTGGGCCTTGTTTTCTTCGTCGTTTCCCCCTCTCCCCGCCATCGCATTGTTGTTCATATCGTCATCGTCCCGTCATCCTTCGCCTCCCCTCGGTTGGTTGTTGTCGGGATACCCTCCCCCCATCCTGCCATTGTTGTCATTGGCATCCCTGTTGTTGCTCCCCTCCTGTTGTTGGTTCGTCATCGAGCACCCAAAATCCACAGCAGTGGTAGGTGCTCATGAAATAGAACCTAAAAAGTTTATCAGTAAAAAGAAAACGGAACGAGAAAGAAGAAAAAACTTACCTGTGGCCCAGGAGACTTCCTCGTTTTTCTCTTTCCGCTGTCCTGTCGTGGTCATGGTTGTCATCATCCTGCCCCCCCTCATTGTCGTGGAGAGAATGGAGTCTGCTCGCAGGCGGGTGGCTTTATTGTTGCTGTCCTCATAGTTGTTGTATGGTTGATACTCTATACTAAATATACAAGTTTAATATTGGTTGCCACGTGTATCTCCACCAATACTGTGATTCAGTGTGACCTGGTGACCTGGACTGTCAATTTGATGTGGGACTGTCAATCTGCCGCGTCGAAAATTAGCTTCTTCCTCTTCACCTCGTCCGAATGTCCCTCTTCCATCCCGTCATTTCTCCTCTTCTTCGTCATCAGGCATTGTGTCAAATTAGTCAACAAGTTCCCCTTGTCCATCATTTCCTTGCAACGTTCCATTTTTAAACTAACGACCGAGTCTTGATTTTCCAGGCATCCTTCGGCTGGATAGGTTGCTAAGACGCGTAAAAAAGGATGTCCATCTTGGAACCAAATTTTATCATCGATGCGGTTGAGATTATGGACAATTTCGATGATATCGTTGCGGTAGACAGTCCACTTCTTGGTGGTGAGTTTCTGTCAGGAAAGTCAGCGAGCCCTTCGCACCTCGAAGTGAGCTTACCTTGTTCTTATAAAACTTGGAGAACTCCAACGTAGAGACGGCCTTATCATTGCTCCGTTTGGATAGGCGAGGCAGAGATCGGAATCTGACCTGAACAATAACGCAAAGGACCATTCCATTGGACAAGCGGATGAAGAAGACAATATCGGGACCAAAGTGTATGTCGGGGAAGCACATCACCGTATGCGGGTTTCGAAACCATTGAACAGTCTCTGTGGCATCCTTTAGATCGCTGCTGAGGGCACTTGAAGGCCCCAATGGATTATGATGCGTGCAGTGATCCCCGTAGAGGGACAACGTCACAAATTCCACACCCTCAGACTGTGCCCAACTAGGTATATTCTGACCAAAGTCAAAGACGTCGCACAGACGCACATTTGGCCCAAACGCTTGGGCAAGGTATGCCGCGATGAATTCCTCGAATCTGCCACCTCGCCCCGCAGAATGTTCTAGACCATGTAAAACATGATCAAACAACCCATTCTTTGTGTTCTGAGTCAAGTGGTGGGTAGCAGCAAGAACGATGAGAGGCTCGTCAACCAGCGCTCCAATCGAGTCTCTATGGTCACGGAAACGAGCGAAGCCAAGTTCAACCCACCTCTTCTCGTCGTCGCCGAAAACTATATATTCACGACGAAGAATCCATGAGCAAATGATATCGCCGAAACGAGAGGCGATATTTGAATCTAAGTGGGGCCAAATGTATATTAGGATGCGCAAATTAAGATCAGTTACTGTACCTTCTGTAATTTTCTTCAAGTCGACAAAGGATAATTTTCGTATCGAGGCAATAAGCTTTGAGCTGAGTTTTGGTTCGGACCTCGCGAAATCCGGGGAATCAGGTGCCTCCTTCTTTGTGAAGTGTAGTACGTATTCATCCAGTATTTTGTGAGGCGAGTTAAATGAATTAGAAATCAGTAAGGTAAGTTGCGGTGAAGCGATGCCTAGAGCGGAACTATGCGTCAATGAAGATCAGGTTAATGTCTAAGACATACCTCCCCCGAAGCCATGACCAGCAACGCCGAAGCAGGAGCTGACCGCTATCACTTTGAACCAAGTGGTGCGGCAAGTATCGTGAGATATAGGCAGACTGTACTTCCAGTGAATCGAAAGCACCAGTGTCCGTACAAGTGAGCCACTCGTGTATATCTGTTTTTGCGACTTGAGAGCCCGCAACGTCTTGGACTTCTTTCTCGGATAGTCCTGTTCCACATACGATGATGTAAGGTGTTATCTTCCACGCAGACAGGATTTCACGTAGAATAGGACGTTCTGTTGAAGGTTGGCGTCAGATCTGTAAGCTTCTCTGTACAATCTTGCAGGCATTTGCGCTTCATCGAGGACAAAGTAGAGGGGTGCTGGGATTTAATATGCGCCATCAATGTAATGGCTTCTCCTCCGGTCGACTTCACTCCCAGATAGTCATCGCTCGCCTGCCTCAAAGTCTGTCAACTGGAGAACATAGCCGCTTGTGTCACCGGGTCGGAGCTGTAACATGAGCCAATGTTTGCGATATCGGTCGAGGGGCCCTTCAGGGCAAATTTCACGAGCCTCCTCCCCAAGAACAGCTGCAGGATGAGCAAACGAGCGATGAGAACCTTGCGAAATCGGCGCCATGCAATCGACCTATTGTGTTCAAGCGCTTGGCGTAGATCGGCGTCGGAAGGCAGGGTGTTCGTAAAATTCAATGCATTTGGTAGATTGGCGAGTACAGCACTCATGTCCTCAGATCCCAGGACCTGCCCTCCGCCACCAGTGAAGTAGAGGCCCCAGTGTTTCAAAAGTCCCTCGAATAGAATCCTTAATTTCCCTGAGCCGGAAGTGTTGATTAAGTGACTGGAGAGTCGCCTAGTCAATCCGGAGACATTGGCCACTTTGAAAACAGAACACGCACACATTATGATTCATGAAGACACCATCAACAACTGCCGTTTCTACAACTGTCCCTCCCAAATCGCGCAACGAAAGGCGGGGTCTGCCATCGATGGAAGGGATGCGCAGCTTGGTGAGGTGATCCAGCACTCTTGGATCATCACAAGGTGGCGTCCACGACTGAAACAGATCGTTTTCCCTTAAAAATGCCCGTACACGCCGCCGGGCGTGCCGGAGCCAAGTATCCACGCTCTCCCTGATTTTCTCATCCTTACCATACGGGGAACGCTGTAATTCAATGATATTCCCCCTTATGTGAGAAGGGGTCCTCAGCCTTCCGAACTGACCTAGAAGATGGATTGTTCGTATTTGAAATATAGGAAGTGGCGCATTGTTAAGGCAAGCAGGCAAAATAAAGAGATGAGAATACTCACAGCGGAGCGGAAGTTGCACAACAATATGGACATTCTTGAGAGGGGGTGACGAAAAATGTTCCGACAATTTGTCCAAAGGGTTTAATTTAATGCAGCCTGTAATATCCTGCGGACTTTGTGCGTGTCCCAGCTTCACGTCAAGTTCAGAAGAAGGAATGGGTGGAGATAGCGTCAGATCTCCTAATCGACACATGCCAGGAAGACACACTCACCTTCCAGATACTGAGCTCGTCGGCGTCAATGCCAGCCAATGCATGTTCCTTCTCCTTCTTTATCTCTTTCTTCAGGTAACCTATCGTCATACTTTTCCTGATGTCGACGGGGAAGGGACTGTCGGATTCTTTGAGAATCCAGCAGAAGAGGATGAGGACGTCATCTGAGCCAATGTTTGAGCGAGTTTTACTGGTCTGACTGCTGATTGCTTACCAGTCTTGGATCGCTCAGATAGATTGGAATCCATTGACCAGGTTGAAGCGATGTTGATTGAGGAGTGATGAATAAGGGCCACTAGGCAGCAAGTTATGAAGGCGAATAAGCGAAAGGTAAAGAATCAACACCATCACATGATCTTCACGCGTCATCATTCTCCTCGTGCGGTACACTGCACTCGTGCCTCGCTCGTCTACCTCCACCAATCATGCCACCCCAGCGCAGACAGGCTTCGACATCTTCGACACGCGTCGATACACCCAGTACGCCTCCTCAACACTTCCCTTCGCTTCATGAAACACCAATCAGTAAGAAAGTCTCTGGTGACACGCCCTACACGTCAATGCACTACAAAAGAGACACGAGGATGAACAACCTTGGATCGGAGATGAAGGGTAAATTTGCGGGGCCCATTTGCCCTCGGGAATTCTTGCAGATCTTCCTGCCTTTTAAAACAGGGGGGCTTCAGCAACCGCCAAGGAGGATGAAAGGGCCGTTCCGGCTTGTGGCTGAGCAGACGGTGGAGACCGCCATGTATGGCCCTATGGTATGTCCCTTGGCTCTGCCTGTCGTATATATTCATATGAGTCCTCCAGGTCATGGCGTTGAAACGTTACTGTCCTGGCTTCGATCTCGTGGACACCCATAGCCATCGGGACGTGAGCTTCAGAAAGAACGAACCCGAAATCAAACCGGATGTTTCTCTCTATATATCGGGATGTCGTAGAGACTCCACCATCGTAACCGACATCTCTCTCATCGACGTTCATATGGAATTCAAGATGGACCCTAATGAAGACCCTTTCCGTGATCCTGAACCCTCCCCCGACAACAACAGTCTCGACGACGACGACGACACTTCTCACGGCAGTCTCCCCTTCGAGAACAACACCCGGGCGAGTGCTGATACTATGGGCCAAATCACCTGTTATGCTACACAGCAACTTGCCAGCCAGTTTCGTACCCATGCGTTCTCCGTGCTCATCTGTAAAGATAGGGCGAGGCTCATTTATTGGGATCGCTCGGGCGCCGTCGTTACGTGCTCCTTTTCATATGTAGAGGAGCCGTGGCTGGCAACATTTTTTTGGCGATATACCCACTCTTCACCAGCAGTGCGTGGAGTTGATGAATCTGTCACAACACCTAACGACGCCGATGCGACCTATGTTCAAAAAGCGAGAGCCGCTCTCGGGCTTAATGATGAAACGCCATTGTGCAAGTTTATGATCTACGGGGAGGAGGGGGATGTTTCTTATTGTTTCGGTAACAAGCCATGGTTCAAGGGTAATGGGTCGCCAACAGGTCGAGCCACCCGAGTCTTCACTGTTTACGCCCCGGACCTCGATAAATGTGTCCTTATGAAAGACACCTGGAGGGTATCCCTTCGTGGCATGCAAACAGAAGGTGCTATATATCGGCGCCTTCATGCAGCTAATGTCTCGCATATTGCGCGTTTTGTCCGAGGTGGCGATGTCACTTCGCCATTTTGTCGCACTCGTTCGCACAAGTTTGCCAAATGCTTTGGTCTTAGACTCCGACCCCATAGCCATTATCGCTTCATTCTTGATGATATCGGTCGTGATCTGACGTCGTTCGCGACGACAAAGGAGCTGGTTGAGACTCTGACTGGTGCCTTGCAAGGTGGGCGAAGCGAAAATTTCTATTTCTGTCTGCTTAGCCCTCCTTTCTTTCCCTTTAGCTCATACAGAGGCTTTTGAAAACGCAAAAATCCTACATCGCGATATTAGCGTTGGCAACGTTATAATCAGCGATCGTGGCGGGCTTTTAATAGACTGGGATCTTGCCAAGGATATCGAGGATCTTGAAAAGATCTCTCGGCAACCGTTCCGCACGGTCAGTCTCGCCTCCGATAAGTCTCATGACTACTGTGTCACGTTTGTCCTGACGTCCTTGCAGGGGACATGGCAGTTTATTGCGGCCCGGCTGTTGCAAGCCAGGGAATCGGCAGCGCACACTCCGGCTGACGACTGGGAGTCTTTTTTCCATGTCCTGAGTTGGGTTGTCTTGCGGTTTACCAGACATGGACTCAACCCGGCCCAGTTGACGAACGAGTTGAGGAATACCTACGATGACTCGTACGCGGACGGCGGCAAGGTCTACGGCGGCGAGAACAAGGAGAAGAGCATTAAATCCCGGTTCATATCCTCACGCGCTCAAATCCCCCCTGGCCCTCTTCTTGATCTCCTCAAGGACCTCGTCGACGCGTGTGCTGTCCGTTATGAAGACTCACCCTCTAGCGAGGATCAGGAAGAGTACAAGCTTTTTTTGCAAGATGTTGCTCGGGATCCGTCGCTGGTGCGCTTTGCCACTAAATACCCTTTCAAGCGGTACCAGGAGCGCACGGAGAAACTCAAAGCATCATGGATGCTGGAACGGTTCAGGCAGGCAGCAAACAGTCCGGCGTGGAATATGGGGCCAGAAGGACAACGCTTTGAGAATCCATTAACTCGGGTTGATGAAGTGGTCATCACAACTAAGCGCCGAAGTGAATTCGAGACTGACATGCCTCGACAGAGCAAAAGGTTCAAACCGTCGCTGGTTGGTGGCGAAAATGCAATAGCGGAGGACATATCAAAGGCAGATCCTGATGACATCGACGAAGGCGGCTGTGCTGCCAGCGAGGATGGAGAAGCTATTGATGAACACGATTTGAATAATTATGTAGTGGTGGCGAAATGGGATGAAGCTGAAACGGACTGGGAGGGTTGATGAGCCCCAAACAGACGAGTCTGCTTCAGGATGGGTGAAGTAGTCACATCTTGCATTCTCTGTTTTTTTGCAAACAATGCGACAGGTCTGGCTAAGTCTCGGTAAGAGAATCACAAAAATCGGGGCCTCCAGCAAATACCCTCGTTCTCGCTCAATGCCCTTCCACCAGTACCACCTCCACATGCTTGGCCTATATCATGTGGAATGACTGCCTGTAAGGAGTGTATTGCATTATATGAATATTTGGAATAGAAGTACTCTTGTACTTCTATCACTCAGAGCAAGGGAACGATGTAAACAGTAAGTTGTTATGTATTAAAAGAATGAATGTACCTAAGACATTGAGGCATACAGTATGAGCTTATGACCCATGCCTTTGTCATGGCATTTGCTTGCTCTGCTTGCTCAGCCTGACACCGGCATGGGCCAGCTCTCGTATATGTAACACAATGCTTAATCCCACTATGGTTACTCAACTCTTCAGTTGCCTTTGGACCTTTGGCCCAAAGTCAATGTTTGGGGGTTCATGGTCACACAACTCTTTAGTTGACTTTTTGGATGGAGTGAGCCATGATCTGGTATCTGTATAAATAATACACACTGAGTCAGTTGACTTGGGACCATTGGCCCCAAGTCAACATGGAGGGGTTGTGGTGTTTATCCCCATCCCCATCCCTATCTGTATCTCCATCCCCATCTCCCTCTTCCCCTCTCCCCCTTTTCCATCTTCCCCTTCCCCTTCCCCTTCCCCTTCCCCTTCCCCTTCCCCTTCCCCTTCCCCTTCCCCTTCCCCACCTCCCCCTTCCCTCTCCCCATCCCCCTCTCACTCTCCCATGGCCCCCTCCCCCCTCTACACCCCCTCATACCTCTTCTCCATCCCCCTCCTGCCCACCCCCTCACACCCCCTCACACCCCCTGCCCACCCCTCACACACCCCTCACACACCCTCACACTATCCTCTACACTCAGCTCACTTGCGAAGTTTCAAACTCCACATCAAACTCAGCCATGCTCCACACAGCTCACCTCTACATATGCGACAATGATGTTTTAAACCCAGCTATATTAGTCAGAGATCACCAATTCTTACCAAGCCTGACAAATTTTGCACAGCTCTGACAAATTTTAGATAATCCCATCAACCATCACTCCCATCATTCCCACAAAATGACTGTAGCATATGTTATGCACGTCGTCCCATCAATCATCACTGTTCTTACCTGAAAAATCCCCCCATTTAGCTGATCCCATCATGCCATCACTCCCACAAAACAACTGTAGCATATGTAATAGACGAGCTTATGACCCATGCCTTTGTCATGACGTTCGCTCACTTTGCTTGCTCAGCCTGACACCGGCATGGGCCAGCTCACGTATATGTAACACAATGCTTAATCCCACTACAGTTACTCAACTGAATTTTCAGTTGCCTTTGGACCTTCAGCCCAAAGTCAACATTTGGGGGTTCATGGTCACACAACTCTTTAGTTGACTTTTAGATACAGTAGTACACAACTCTTCAGTCGACTTGGGACCATTGGCCCCAAGTCAATATGGGGGGGTTGTGGTGTTTATCTCCATCTCCCCCATCTCTATCTCTCTCTCCATCTCCATTTCTTCCTTTTCCTTCCCCATCCCCATCCCCATCCCCATCCCCATCTCTATCTCTCTCTCCATCTCCATCTCTCCCTTTCCCTTCCCCATCCCCATCCCCATACCCATACTCATCCCCAGCCCCCACCCCCATCCCCACCTTTCTTTTCCTCCCCCTTCCTCATCTCCCCCTCCCCCATCTTTCCCATCTCTATCCCCATCTCCCCCATCTCCATCTCCTCCTTCCCCTTCCTCATCTCCCCCTCCCCCTCTCCCTTCCCCACCTCCCCCTTCCCCCTCCCCCTCCCCCTCTCACTTTCCCATGTCCACCTCCCCCCTCTACACCCCCTCATACCCCCTCCCTACCCCTCATCTACCTCTTCTCCATCCCCCTCCTGCCCACCCCCTCACAACCCCTGCCCACCCCTCACACTCCCCTCACACTCCTTCACACTCCTCTCCACACTCAGCTCACTGGCGAAGTTTCAAACATCACTTCAAACTCAGCTGCAGCTCACCTCTACATATGCAACGACCACATTTTGAAGCCTAGCTATATGACTAATTTTTAGTCAGCTCTGACTAATGCTATCATTTCTGACTAATCTTGCACAGCGCTGACCAATTTTGCACAGCTCTGACAAATCTTGCACAGCTCACTCAGCTCACTTGCAAATTTTCAAACTCCACTTCAAAGGAGTGATGGTTGATGGGATTATCTAAAATCTGTCAGAGCTGTGTAAAATTTGTCAGAGCTGTGCAAAATTGGTCAGCACTGTGCAACATTAGTCAGAAATGATGGCATTTGTCAGAGCTGACTAAAAATTAGTCAGATAACTGGGTTTGAAACATCATCATATGTACGAGCTTATGACCCATGCCTTTGTCATGGCATTCGCTCACCTTGCTCGCTCAGCCTGACACCGGCATGGGCCAGCTCATGTATATGTAACACAATGCTTAATCCCACTACAGTTACTCAACTCTTCAGTTGCCTTTGGACCTTCGGCCCAAAGTCAACGTTTGGGGGTTCATGGTTACACAACTGGTGGTTAGTTGACTTTTAGATACAGTAGTACACAACTCTTCAGTTGACTTGGGACCCTTGGCCCCAAGTCAACGTGGGGGGGTTGTGGTGTTTATCCCCATCCCCATCCCCAACTCTATCTCTCTCTCCATCTCCATCTCTCCCTTTCCCTTTCCCTTTCCCTTCCCCATACCCATACCCATACCATACCTATCCCCACCCCCATCCCCACCTCTCTCTTCCTCATCTCCCCCTCTCTCTTCCTCATCTCCCCCATCTCCCCCATCTCTATCCCCATCTCCTCCATCTCCATCTCCCCCTTCCCCTTCCTCATCTCCCCCTCCCCCTCTCCCTTCCCCACCTCCCCCTTCCCCCTCCCCATCCCCCTCTCACTCTCCCATGTCCACCTCCCCCCACTACACCCCCTCATACCCCCTCCCCACCCATCATACCTCTTCTCCATCCCCCTCCTGCCCACCCTCTCACACCCCCTCCCCACCCTCACACTCCCCTCACACTCCTTCACACTCCTCTCCACACTCAGCTCACTTGCGAAGTTTCAAACTCCACTTCAAACTCAGCCATACTCAATGCAGCTCACCTCTACATATGCTACGACCACATTTTGAAACCCAGTTATATGACTAATTTTTAGTCAGCTCTGACTAATGCCATCATTTCTGACCAATTTTGCACAGCGCTGACCAATTTTGCACAGCTCTGACAAATTTTAGATAATCCCATCATTTTGTTCCCACAAAACGGTTGTCCCATATGTTGTGTGCATCGTCCCATCAATCATCGCCGATCAATCACCGATCTCAGCTGAAAAACTCCCCCATTTAGCTCGCCATCACTCCCACAAAACGGTCGTAACATATGTAGTAGATAGCACCAACAATGCCAGTCAGTAACAAATCAATACAAATCTGTGATCTGTAATGTGGTCAGTAACAAGTCAATACAAATTTGTGATTGTAACAAAGTCAGTAACATGACAATACAAATTTGTAATGAGGTCAGTAACAGGTCAATACAAATTTGTAATGAGGTCAGTAAAAAGTCTGAGTCAGTAACAGGTCAATACAAATTTAATGAAGTCAGTAACATGTCAATAGAAATGTATAATGAAGTCAGTAACAAGTCAAATACCAAAAAGGCAGATCTGTGTACATAAAATTTCGGTTGCGATATAGTGGACACCTACTTTCATGCCTCATCCAGAACACACACAACACGACCAAACAGCTGACATTTCCTTACATGTGGAGAGAGAGTGCACAACAATCAATTGAGTACCTCTCTTCACACAACATTTGGGGCTATAATAGTGATACTATTGCAATTGCTATCTATTATCAAATAGCAAAATTGTGATTGTCATTACATAAGTGTTGGAATTGGCTATTGAAACTTGAAAACAGTTGACTTTAGCTGTGCTGAGCCACAATATCATGATCCATCCAGACATATTAATATAGAGGTGGCATTGCAAGAACGTAACAGGCGCAATCAGGAATGGGCTTTCAGGATGCATCAGATGTGGAGAAATGAACAGTGCACAGATGAGCAGGCACAGATGGATGAAGGTGAGGAGCTCCAACGTCTATCGATTGCAGACAGGAACTTGCATCAACAAATGATGAGGTTGGTCCAATTGGCTAACAATATGTCTGGTGATCAGATTGATCAATATCAAGCTCAACTGGATGCACAGGCGGAACAAATTCAGATGGATAGGGAAATGGCTGCATTGTTGGCTGCTGAGTATGAAGAACAGAGCAATAATGAGATTGCTTTGAGGAGGGAAATGGAGAATGAGGAATCTGATGATGATGATGGGAGTGAGTCTTCTTTGAAATTTCCACCTTCTCCCCTGCCATCAGATTATTATGATGAATTTGGAAGGGTGACTGCTTTACAATTTCCACCATCTCCTATGCCATCAGCTTATTATGATGAGCTTGGCAGGGTGTCCCCTCTACAATTTCCATCTTCTCCTCCACAATCTTCATCACCACTGCTGCCTGACCCAATATTCCATGTTCCATCATTGCCATCTTCTCCCATGCAATCTCCTTCACCGCTGCTGCCTGCTTCATTCTTAAATCCCCCAATATTGCCACCTTTGCCTCTACCTATGCCTGTACCTCTACCTCCACATCGTCCTGCAAGGCCATTACCACTTGGTCATGCACCTTATCAGGAGCCAATTCCCAGACATTCACTTGGACCCATGAATGTGGAGTGTCCACACTGCCATGCCTTGCATTTTAATTGTGAAAAGTTGGCCAGGTCTACCTGAGCTGTACCAAAGTTTGGAAGTTGCTGCTTGCAGGGACAAATTTGTCTGCCATCTTTCTGACCTGCTCCTGCCACATTGTGAGATCTGTTGTGTGGCAAAAGTTCTCCTTCTAAGGAATTTAAAACAAATATCTGACAGTACAATGCTGCATTTGCATTCACTTCTTTAGGTGTCAAGGTGGACCATTCTGTTACAGGTACATCAGGGGTATACAGCTTGTGCATTCATGGTGATCTTCATCATCTTTCTGGAGCACTTCTGCCACCTCCTGGATGGCCTGCAGCCTATGCACAGCTCTATATTTATGATCCTATCACACAGCTCAATATTCATGAGCGGCGAAACAATAATCTCAACTCAGTTATCATGACAGACCTGCAGGCCAGCTGAATAACACCCATCCTTATGTGCCTTTATTCAAGCAGGGATTTCAGATCATGAGGGAAAAGCCTCCAGAAGAGCAGGACAATGTCTCCATATGGCTGCAATCAGATAGAACCCAAAATTTATGTTGCTATAATCTCCCTACAGCCAATGATGAAGTGGCAGCTATTATTCCAGGTGATGGCTCGGAGGAACTGTCTAATCACAGAGATATTGTTGTTAGGCTGAGAGGAGGAGGGCTTAGGTGTATCAGCCAGTTGCATCCATCCTATTCAACTCTGCACTATGTTTTGCTCTTTCCTCATGGTGAAGATGGATGGCACCCAGATATACCTTCACACCAAGGTGCATATGGAGCCAGAAGAGTTCCCAATGTCAGTCAAAGATGCTACCATGCTTATCGGTTGCATCCAAGGCCAGGAGAGCAGCCACCATTGTTTTGGGGTGGAAATCTTTTGCAGCAGTATGTTGTAGATGCTTGGGCATCTATTGAACAGAATATGTTGAACTGGGTCTGACATCACCAGAAGGAGCTTAGGGCCAATGTGTATGCTGGATTGAGGGATGCTGCCATGGGTGACTGGGATGAAAATATCAATCTAGAGGATCATGGGAGTTGCATCATTCTTCCATCAACCCATATAGGCAGTGAAAGGCAAATGAATCAGCTTTTCCAGGATTCCATGGCCATTTGTCACTTTTTTGGCAAGCCAGACCTCTTTCTCCCCATGACTGCCAATTCACCATGGCCAGAAATCCACGAAGCTCTGTTGCAGGAGGAATCACCCAATCCACATTTTACCACCCATGGAAAAAAGCAGGAAGCTTATGACAGGCCAGACATTGTTGCACGTGTCTTTGAACAGAAAAAGAATGTATTGATCAAGGATGCCAAGGATGGTGTTTTGGGTAAAGTGGTGGCACACATCCATACCATTGAGTTTCAAAAGAGAGGCCTTCCAGATATGCACCTTCTTATATTTTTTGATCCAGCCGACAAAATCCATGATGCTCATGATGTTGATTCCATTGTATCTGCTCAGATTCCTGACCCAGTCACACAGCCAATGCTCTATTACACTATAACTACCTGCATGCTTTATGGTCCTTGTGGTCATGACAAACCCAAGGCTTCATGCATGGTTGACAATAGGTGCAGCAAGAGGTATCCCAAGGAGTTCAGAGAAAAACTTCCTTTACTGCAAACAATTATCCTGATTATGCCAGACCCAACAATGGTAGAACAGTGAGGAAGCATAATTATGTCTATGATAACAGACATGTTGTCCCACATAATCCTTATTTGGCTGCAAAGTAAGGAACATTTATCTGACATCATATTTTTTGGTTAGCAACTTGGTTTATTTGTCAGATATGACTGTCACATCAATGTCAAGATCTGTTCTTCAGTAGAGGCTGTCAAGTACATCCACAAGTACATATACAAAGGCCATGACAGAACCATGATTGAAATTCTCGACTAAGACAGAGATGAGGTCAAGGAGTATCTTGATGCATGTTACATTGGATTTGTGGAAAGCTGCTGGCACATGAATGAATTTGGAATGCATGCAGAGTCTCCTCATGTTTATTGTCTGCCTGTCCATCTGGAAGACCAGCAAACAGTCTACTTCAATGCAGACAACAACATTGATGAGGTTTTGGAAAGGCCTGCTGCCAAGACCACACGTCTCACTGCTTGGTTTGAAGCCAACAGAAGATATGAAGCAGCATGTACTGTCACCTACCAGAATTTTCCTCAAGCATGGGTCTACAATGGAACCAAGAAGCAGTGGAACCCAAGAAGATGTGGCAAGGCTGCCATTGGCAAAATGCACTTTGCTTCTCCTGCTCAGGGGGAAAGATTCTACCTCAGGCTGCTCCTTACTGTTGTCACAGGGGCAACATCATTCCAGCACTAGTGCACTGTCAATGGTGTCATCCATAATACATTCAAGCAGGCCTGTGTCACATTGGGTCTTTTGCAGGATGACCAGGAATGGGTCCAGTGTCTTACAGAGGCAGCCCAGATGCAGCTTGGTTCCTCTCTCAGATTGCTCTTTGCCACCATTCTTCATTGCAATCCAACATCTCCTGACATCCTGTGGAACCAGTTCAAACATCACATTTGTGATGACCTCAGAGTCAAGCTGCTTTCCATCTATCCAGATACAGACCTTACAGATGACCAGGTGTACATGTACAGTATGGCTTGCATCTCATCAATCAGATTCTTATCAGATCTGGCAAACAACTTTCTGATTATCCAGAGATGCCTCCCATTGAAGAAAACTGGCAGATTGATGTTCCTGCCAATAGGCTTTTGCAGGAATAAAGGGATTACAATGTTGAAGAGTTGGCCATCACTGTTGCTCACAATCTCCAGCTGTTCAATCACAGGCAGAGATGGGTTTTTGATGCTGCAATGGATTCTGTGAATAATAACAAGGGAAAGCTCATGTTCTTGCATAGTGCTGGAGGTTGTGGAAAGACCCTTGTCTGCAACACCATCACAGCTGCTGTTCGTGCTCAAGGAAAAATTGCTCTCTGTGTGGCATCATCTGGAATCGCTGCATTGCTTCTAGAAGGTGGTTGCACAGCACATTCCATGTTCAAAATCCCAATCGAAATCGATGACACCTCTACTTGCAGAATACTTCGAGGTTCAGATCTGCACCAGGTCCTTGATCAAACTTCCATCATCATCTGGGATGAAGTCCCTATGCAGTACAAATATGCCACAGATGCAGTAGACTGCGCTTTGCGTGATCTCAGGAAAAAGAATGTTCCATTTGGTGGAATCACTGTTTTGTTTGGAGGTGACTTTAGACATACCCTTCCTGTTATTCCTAGGGGCACTAGAGAACAGATCATAGCTTCATCCATCAAAAGGAGCACTCTCTGGCAATGCATTACTGTCTATCACTTGACCAAAAATATGCAACTTGACAGAACTCCAGAAAACACTGCACATGCTGCCTGGCTCTTGCACATCAGTGCAGGCACAACAGTCGATGCTGCAGACACTATACACATTCCACAGAACATGCTCTGCCATGGAAATACCATGGATCACCTTATCAACTCTACATATCCAGGCATAGAGCAGGGGAACAAGCCAGATCAGTACTATTGGGATAGGACCATTCTCTCCTGCACAAATGACAATGTTGATGTCATCAACTCTCTTCTTCTTGCCAGATTTCCTGGACCAGAGCATGTCTTCAACAGTGCTGATACAGTTTCATTCAGAGAGCAGGAGTTAAACAACTACCAGCCATATCCCGCAGAGTATCTAAACTCTATCAAAGCAAGTGGCCTTCCTCTCTCCAGGCTGGGACTTAAGATAGGCTGTCCTCTCATGCTTCTATGCAATCTGGATGTCACCATGGGTCTTTGCAATGGAACTCGACTTATCCTTCTTCTTGAAGCCAGACCATGTGTATTGAAGTGCAGGATCATCAGTGGAGATGCACAGTTTGCAGGAAATATCGTTTTCATTCCTCAGATCACATTGGAGCCTTCAGCAGAGACCTTGCCATTACCACTCCGTCGACATCAATTTCCAGTTTACTTGGCATTTGCCATGACTATCAACAAGTCACAAGGCCAATCAGTATCCCATGTTGGGTTGGACTTGCAGACACCAGTGTTCTCACATGGGCAGCTATATGTTGCACTGTTAAGGTGTACATCTGGAGAAAGGATCAAGGTGTTGTTGAATGAAAACAATGGAAATAACAGAACTGCCAATGTGGTATACAAGGAAGTGTTGAATGGAGTTGTTTAGCAAAGGTGAGTAACTTGAAAGATTATTTACAAGAATTGGAAAATAATATAGATATCAAGATAGACTTGGATTTAGAATTAGAAGTAGAATTAGAATTATGTTAGGGCAACACCCACTAATCTGCTAGCTGGACTGTGCGGGTTCTCCTACAAGAAGGCGGCAGGGCGTGTGCACATAATGGGTGGTTTGATGGTTTTGATGCAATGGGTTAAAAATAGAACAGTTGGCTGAAATAGGCCTTTCACACCACTATTGTAGATGGAATACCTAAAAGAACACAACTGAGGTCTCCTAGTATTTATTTTAGAGTTATATGTATACTATATTACACATATTGTAGTATGTTATTACAGACACATGCACATATGCATGCACATGCGCATACATGCGTGTACATATTGATGTGTGTAAATAAATAATTCCCACGCTGACAAATAATGCATATATAGGCATTTTGTAGCGTATTTTTGTGAAATAAAATGAAATAAAATAAAATAAAATAAAATAAAAATAGTATTATGTAATAGGCATGTTAGGCGACTGTTTCCTAACATTACCCCCCTTTTAGGCCTCGACTTCCAGGCAAGAAAATATTGTATCTGTCCCCTCTGTGAAATTCTGGTAAGGCTGGAACTTCATCCCTTCATACACCATCCTAGCAATGCGATGTGGAGCATTTGGATTACATTTAAAGAATTGGGTGATTGCTTTACGCACTCACTTGCAATTCTGTTCTGGCTCCCATGAATTATTTTCGTCAGTGTAGTTCTTCCACTTGATTAAGACCTCCAATTTATTTTGTCGAAGACGAGAGTCCAAAAGCTCTTCCACAATATATTCTGAAGCACCTTTTACCATTATTGGAGGCTGTGGAGTAGTTTGTTGACCAGGAATAGTGGGTGGGCAGTAAGGGTGTAAACGGGAAATGTTAATCTCAGGATCAATCTTGAATGACTGAGGTAATTTTAACACTACTGCATTGGGTGAAATTATTTTAGAAATCAGATATGAGCCAACTTGCTTCTCCATAAGCTTTCTCGAAGGTCGTGGAATATTCAGATCCTCAGTACTTAGCCATACCAAGTCACCAACTTTATACTCTGGAGCAACAGCTCAAGTACGATCTGCATGTTGCATCATATCATCACATGCTTTCATCAATGCTGCCTCTGCTTTCTCCTGCACCTTTCGCATTTTTGACACAAAGTCCTCCACTGATTGTACCTTGACTTCCCTTTGAAGTTCTACTCCCATTCTGGGATGATAACCATAATTAGCAAAGAAGGGTGACATGTGAGTAGCCAAATGGAATTTATTATTGTGAGAAAGTTCTGCAATTGCCAACCATTCGGGCCAGTCAGTTTGTTGGTGATTGACAAACATGCATAGGTACTGCTCCAACTCCTGATTCATTCTCTCTGTCTGCCCATCAGTTTGTGGGTGATATGCCATAGACAATTTGGTTTGAATCCCCAATATGTTATTTAACTCTCACATAAATGCAGAAGCAAATTGTGATCCATGATCGGAGATAACCATATCAGGTAATCCATGTAACTGCCATACCTGATTTAGATAGAGGCGCACCAAGCCCAATGATGAGGTTTCTGCAGTAGTAGGAATGATATGGACTTCCTTTGTGAAGCGGTCACATACTACAAATATTGCATCATATCCTTGAGCTTCAGGTAATCCTGTGATAAGTCCACAGATATGTATGTCTGGCCATGGTGCTTTAGGTATAGGGTTTGGCATTAATTTCCCAGCAGGCTTTTCTGGAAATTTCTTCCCCCTCATGCACATGTCACACCAATCCACGTACCCCAACATATACTTTGAAATTGTGGGCCACCAATAATTTTTCATTACCAACTCCAATGTCTTCCATCTTCCTGGATGTCCAACAGCTGGCATGTTATGATGTAACCATACGATCTCCCTTTGTAAATCTTGATCCTTTGGTACATACACCTTTCCTCTGAACAACACTAACCCTTATTCTTTAACCCATTCATCTCCTTTAATATTACCTTTCTTCTCTCCCCTCAAAGCCTTCACAGCTTCCACCACTTCATCATCCATCTCTGAACATTGCCTGATTTTAGACAACATTTCCATCTCTGAGCTATCCACCAATAAATGTCCTTGACACATAGTGCAAATACAAAAGTATTTAGGTTTGAGTAGGGTAGTATTTTTATTGTCCTCCTCCACCCCCCTTTTATGATCTGTACATCTGGATAATGCATCTGCTTTCCTCATCAAGCTTCCTCTTTTGTGGACCAGGTGAAAATTAAAGCATGATAGGAATAATGCCCAACATGCTTGTCGATGGTTAAGCTTTTTAGCAGACATGAAGTACTGCAGATTTTGATGATCTGTCCAGATCTCGATCTGATGCATACATCCCTCCAAATAATGTCTCCATGCCTCCAAAGCTCATATTATTCCCAACATCTCTTTGTCATGCACATTATAATTCCTCTCCACATCATTCAACCCTTTAGACAAATATGCACAAGGATGCCATTTGTCATCTTCGCATAGCATTGATAATACTGCTCCAGTAGCAAAGTCTGATGCATCTGATTCCACTCGTAAGGGATGTGTGAAATCTACTGGGACCAATATTGGTTCTTCCACAAACTTCCTCTTCAACTCCTCAAATGCTGTCTGCTGTTGTTCTGAGATAATGGATAGACTTTTGACTTCTTTGGCACAAATCCCAGCTTCATCTCAATAGCATGATCCCATGACTTTCACACTGGCATCTGCTCTGATTCCTTCTTCTGAAAAACTGACAAATGTTTATGGTAGGCTTTTGGCACCCACTCCTCCACTGGCTTCTCCACTTTCTCCACATTTTTATCCCATGACTGTCCTCCATGAATTTCCCTAAAGGTCTGCTTCTGTTCTTCTTTACTGCTCATAATTGGAACTTCCCCATTTGGCATATCCTCATCTTCCACTTTCTCCATCGTAACAGAATACTTCCTCAGATGTTCTTTCTCTTTCTTTTCCTTCTTCTCCTTTTTTACTTTTTTCCCATAAACATTACATTCTTTAGAACAATGAGTCATGTGTACCTTCCCAGTTTTCCAATCAATTTCTGGATTATGCTTTCATAACCATGGACATCCAATTATCAGATTGGTTTTCCCAAGGTCACACACCTCAAATATGGCTTGTTCCTGATGATCCTGATACTTCAATATTATTGTCACCTCCTCCTTAATGGTTCCTCCATGATTGATCATACCGTCAATATTGTACACCATTATAGGTTGTGGCAGTTTATGCATGCGAATACTGTTTCCAGTAATTAGGGATCAATTAATAAATAATCCGGTAGGACCACTGTCAAGCAATGCCTCCACATTAATTGCTGCATGTGTGTCCACTGTCTTCAATTCTACTGTCAAGCTGATTTTGGGTTCTATTTGCGCTGAGCAAATAAAAATTTAAGGGTCTTGGGAAATAAGGCTAGGCATTTTTCTTTGTCGGATAAATGATAAGGGTCATACTCCTCAATTTATCTTTCGGGTTCACTCTTGGTTTCTTCAGATACTAATACAATATATTGATTCTGGGTCACCAATGGGGAAACCTTGCCCTCGGAGCTTGTACCTGAGGTGCCCTTCCTTTCTCAGACTTTCCTCCTGATGACTTTCCAAATCTGGAATTCCCATACATCAATTTCGATTCTGCCTGTTCCTGTCGATATTGCTGATCAAGACACATTGCCCAATTATACCACTCATCCAACCTCTCTGGCATAGAAGGTAGTCGATAGATAGACTTGAATAATGAGGGATTTAATCCTGCCTTCAAAAATTCTACTAATGCTGCTTCTCCCATATCAGTCTGTGATGCTTCTGCTTTGAACTGCAAAATAAATTCGTCTGCAGTCAGAGAACTTTGGCACATGGTTTTTAATTTTGCATTCACTGTCGCCTTTGGGTTAGGGTCTCCAAACCGTGCCTCCAATCTCTCCAAAAATTCCCTGAAGCTTGCAAATGGTTTATATCCTGCGGCAATTTGATTAATGGCTTCGTTTCTCCAGAACTGTGCTTTCCCTCCCTGGATGTATGAGAGAGCAAACATAATCCTAGACTTGGTCATATGAAATTCGGGCTTTCTCTCATGAATATGCAATACTATAGAGCTGATGAAGGATTTTGTGTTCTCCATGGTACCATCAAATATTTGTGGGGGTGCATATTTAGGTAAACACATTTTTTCACTCTCAGATCTCTCCTCTGCATGCTCACCCTCCTGAGACATCCACTCTACCATCTCTTCCATCTCATCATCTTTGTCTTCTACCGTTTCTGCATTTGTTTGTACTTGTTTGGGCTGGGATGTTGCTAATACTGAAACTAATTGGGACATTTGTGCTGTTAGAGCATCAATTTTGGCTTCAAGAATGGGCATGGGAACAGAATTGTGTCCAGGATTCAAAGCTGCTTGTTCTGACATAATTATGTAATCTGTGATGAGTCACTTCTTCAGCTGTGTAAAGATTTGGCTGTAGAATGTTTTCGCAAAATTTCGAGTCACGTGATCTGGCTATTCCGGGTACCAAACATGGTAAAACACGTGATTTCGGCTATTGGGCACTTCAGATCAATAACTCTTCCAACAGTGCCTGATCTCAGGGCTATTACTGAATTTGGCTAGTAACTACCTAAAATAGTCATCCAAATAGAGTAATGTAAATCTTAGCTAAACCAGATCTGATCGGTTGTCTGGTTGCAGCTGTCCTAATGACGAGTGCTGCCTTTCGATCACTGGCGGTCGCAATGTAAGGCGAGGCCTGGTGTCAGCTTATGAAAGCAAAGGTAAATATGTATATACAATTAATTCCGACTCTTGCCAAAATGATGAGTAAGCAGATGTGGTGTGCTGAGACAAATGACGTATGCGCGTGTAAGAGAAGGCACACTGATAGGGTAGTTGAGTTCTTCTGTTAGGGCGACACCCACTAATCTGCTAGCTGGACCATGCAGATTCTCCTACAAGAAGGCAGCGGGGGGCGTGCGTGTGATGGGGGGTTTGATGGTTTTGTTGCGATGGGTTAAAAATAGAACAGTTGGCTGAAATAGGCCTTTCGCACCACTATTGTGGATGGAATACCTAAACAAACACAACTGAGGTCTCCTAGTATTTATTTTAGAGTTATATACTATGTTACACATATCGTAGTATGTTATTACAGATGCGCACAAATGCGCATACATGCGTGTACATATTGATGCATGTAAATAAAGAATTCCCATGCTGACAAATAATGCATATATAGGCATTTTGTAGTGTATTTTGGTGAAATAAAATGAAATAAAATAAAATAAAAATAGTATTATGTAATAGGCATGTTAGAAGACTGTTTCCTAACAAATTATTAGAATTAGATTTGGATTGTACTTGGATTGAACCAAATGGTTGAAAAATTTATTGTGAGAAGACTTTAGGACAGGTTACTAAATCTTAACAAGTCAATACAAGTTTGTAATGATGTCAATAACAAGTCAATAACAAGTGAATACAAATTTGTAATAAAGTCAATAACAAGTCAATGAAAATTTGTAATGATGTTAGTAACAAGTTTGTAATAAAGTCGATATAACATATTAATACAAGTTTGTAATAATGTCAATAACACCTTAATACAAGTCAATATCAAGTCAATCAAGAAGATTGAAAGAATCTCTCTTCAAAGATGAGGAACAAATGAAAGCAGGGTGAGTTCAGTTCAAAATAGATATGGTTTTGTATAAAAAGAGTGTCTGGAGTAGCTGAAAGCAAAGGAGTGTAATCTATTACATATGCCTTGACCATTTTGGTTGTTGAGTAACTATAGTGGGATTAAGCATTGTGTTATGTATATGTGAGCTGGCACATGCCGGTGTCAGGCTGAGCGAGCAAAGTGAGTGAACACCATGACAAAGGCATGGGTCATAAGCTCATCTATTACATATGCTACAGTTGTTTTGTGGGAGTGATGGCATGATGGCATCAGCTAAAGGGGAAAATTTTTCAGCTGAGATCGGTGATTGACTGGAACGATGCACATAACATATGCTACAGTTGTTTTGTGGGAATGATGGGTTGATGGGATTATCTAAAATTTGTCAGAGCTGTGCAAAATTGGTCAGCACTATGCAAGATTAGTCAGAAATGATCACATTAGTCAGAGCTGACTAAAAATTAGTCATATAGCTAGGCTTCAAAATGTGGTTGTTGCATATGTAGAGGTGAGCTGCAGCTGAGTTTGAAGTGGGGTTTGAAACTTTGCAAGTGAGCTGAGTGTGGAGAGGAGTGTGAAGGAGTGTGAGGGAAGTGTGAGGGGTGGGCAGGGGTTGTAAGGGGGTGGGCAGGAGGGGGATGGAGAAGAGGTATGAGGGGTATAGAGGGGGTATGAGGGGTTGTAGAGTGGGGAGGGGGACATGAGAGGGTGAGAGGGGGATAGGGAGGGGGAAGGGGGAGGTGGGGAAGGGGAAGGGGAAGGGGAAGATGGGGGGGGGGAAGGGGAAGATGAAGATGGAGATGGGGGAGATGGGATAGAGATGGGGGAGATGGGAAAGGGGGAGATGAGGAAGGGGGAGGGGGAGATGAGGAAGGGGGAGGGGGAGATGAGGAAGAGACAGGTGGGGATGGGGGTGGGGATGGGGAGGTATGGGTATGGGTATGGGGAAGGGAAAGGGAGAGATGGAGATGGGGATAAACATTACAAACCCTCCACATTGACTTGGGGCCAATGGTCCCAAGTCAACTGAAGAGTTGTGTACTACTGTATCTAAAAGTCAACTCAAGAGATGTGTCACCATGAACCCCCAAACGTTGACTTTGGGCCAAAGGTCCAAAGGGAACTGAAGAGTTGAGTAACTGTAGTGGGATTAAGCATTGTGTTACATACAGTAACTCACAAAACTGAGTCAATATTTTGGACTTTTTGATTCATTGTTGAATAGCTTCCCATAGACAACAAAACCAAACAAGGTATTGGTGTACCGAATAACATACATGATCAGGGCTACCAAACAAACAAAGAATTATGTAATTTTAATCATCCCTCATGGAGATATGATCATTTTAATTCAGGGACTCATTGACTCAGTTTTGTGAGGGGTAGTCAGAAATATTAGAATCCGATGCTCCACCAACTGTATAATGTCAAAAACTTGACAGATGGTTTCTAAGGTGATGTGACCCTTGATGGGACCTTAAATTATAGTATTTAATCAGGACTAGCATTCTTCATACTTCAATATTCTCCAATGCATCCCATCTCCTCTGCTCAAAAGGAAAACATTCCTTCCCTGGCCTCCAATCATTATTCTACCCACATTATTGCCTCTAAACTCAACCTCAGCCAGTCTAGTGTATCCAGAACACTCAGGGCTCTCCATCCAAACCTGGATTTCCCCTCTGGTGGTTGTCCTTCTAAGCTCTCATCTACCTCTCAGAGAGCCATCCTTACCCAAATCACCACTGGCAAGGCTGCAAATGCTGTTCAGGCCACCCATTACATCAACAGCATCATCCCCACTCCAGTCTCCTTAGAAACAGTCAGAAGAGTTCTCAGAAAAAACTCATTCAAGGCTGTGGTGCAGAAGAAAAGGCCCTTGCTTAGTATAAGGCATAGGAAAGCAAGATTGACTTTTGCTCAGAAGTATAGAGAGTGGACTGTGGAAGACTGGAGGAGGGTTATTTGGTCAGATGAGACTAAAATCAACAGGTTTGGGTCAAATGGGAGAGAGTGGGTCTGGAAACAGAAGGGAGAGGGGCTGATTGAGAGAGAGGTGCAGGGAACTGTCAAATTTGGGGGAGGAAACATTATGGTATGGGGGTGTATGGGATGGAATGGAGTTGGGTATCTTGCAGAGGTTGAGGGGAGGATAGATGCTGACCAGTATGTGTCCATTTTGAAGGATTATATACTGCCTAGCTTGGAGGAGAGTGGAATTTCTGGAGAAGAGGTGATTTTTCAACAAGACAATGACCCCAAGCATACCTCAAAAAAGGCCAAGAAATGGATGGAGAACAACAATATTACTCTTCTGGATTGTCCTGCCCAATCTCCAGACCTCAGTCCTATTGAACATCATTGGGTTCACCTCAAGAACCAGTTAGACAAGTATCCAATAGCACCAAAAGGAATTTGGGAGTTATGGGAAAGAGTAGTAGAAGAGTGGAATAATATTCCATCAGAGGTGTATCAGAATTTGATTAAAAGCATGCCTAGAAGGTTGGGAGCAGTTATTAAGGCCAAGGGAGGTCATACAAAATACTAGAATTACAATTTATTATAATATTGATACCACCTCACAAAACTGAGTCAATGAGTCCCTGAATTAAAATGATCATATATCCATGAGGGATGATTAAAATTACATAATTCTTTGTTTGTTTGGTAGCCCTGATCATGTATGTTATTCGGTACACCAATACCTTGTTTGGTTTTGTTGTCTATGGGAAGCTATTCAACAATGAATCAAAAAGTCCAAAATATTGACTCAGTTTTGTGAGTCACTGTATATGTGAGCTGGCCCATGCCAGTGTCAGGCTGAGCAAGCAAAGTGAGTGAACACCATGACAAAGGCATGGGTCATAAGCTCATCCTGTATGTATACACACTCTCTTGAATCATAATATATGTATAATTATATTTAACTATAATACTCAAGGAAAATTACATTGCAAGGCTTTGATATTTATGTACATGACTACCTGTGAGTCTAAGGCTCCAACCGTGCTATATATTTATATACAGTAAATACTGTATATGTATACCCCCTGGGCTTGAAAGTGCAGTATAGGGTAAATATACAGTATTATTAGGCAGGGTGCATGACCAAATGTGTGGATGGGTCTGTTTGGCAAACAAACCTGGGTTGAGGTTTGGGAGGGTTTGGGTTGAAGTTATGATTTATAAGCATTACATAATAGTACTATTTTCAGAGAAACACATTAACAATGTGTCAGCATAAGGATGCCTCGGAACACTGATTTGGACAATTTCTGTCAATGAATCATCACAGCAGCTAGATATTATATCAATGCCAATGGTCTAGCTGTCATCCTATATGCCTTACCACACTACTGGAAGCAACCCTATCATACTTTGGCCTTGACTGGTGCTGCTATTAGGGCGACACCCACTAATCTGTCAGCTGGACCATGTGGGCTCTCCTACCAGAAGGTGGCGGGGCATGCACACATGATGGGGGGTTTCGATAAATTTGATGTGATGGGTTAAAAATAGATGAGTTGGCTGAAAAAGGCTTTTTGCACCACAAATGTGGATGGAATACCTAAGGGAATTCAACTGAGGTCCCTTGGTATATATTTTAAGGTTATATACTATGTTACATATATTGTACTATGTTGCTACTGACGTGCTGATGTGTTCAGTTGGTACTCAGTGCAGAGTCTCAACAGAAGGAGTGAACACTAAACCTACAACTGCAGGCATGCTCGGGATGAGGGGGTTTGATTAGAGGGCCTCGGATCGTCCTTCAGGGCGCAGGGACTACGAAGAGGCTGGTATGGTGGTTCTTGATGTGCACACTAGTTGTGTATGCAAAAAGGAAGGTATGTGCAACAGCAAAAAAGTGCGCAATGCAAAGGGGCAAAAATGCACAACAGGAGTGCAAAAAATGTGCAATGATGAGGGAGAAAAAGGTGGGAGGTTTGGTGGGACAAGGACAGCACTGGAATGTGCTGCAAGGGTGGCACACAGGTTAGGGGTGCAAACAGGATGCGAGTGCAATGGGCAGCAAAATGTACAAATGGTGCACAAAATGCAGCTATACAATAAAATGTGCAAATGGTGTGCAAATGTGGCTATACAAAGGGCACACTATGAGAGTGCACAAATGAAGATGAAGGATGCAATGCAGAGATGAAATGCAGCAATACGATGGGGGGACACAAATGATATGCAAATGCAGTTATGCCAAGAGTGCACTACAAAGGTGCACGGACTGGACACTGGTGCACAGACTACGTGTGATGCTGACTGAGCTATGAACTATGAGGGGGGGAAAGATCCTCTGGATTCTCTATCTGTCTGCCTACTATGTACAAATGGCTTATGTGATAAAAAATGGTAAAATAAAGTATAAAAATAGAAAGCACCATGTGCTACCCACAAGTGCATCCATTCACCCATCTAAACCTGACTGCACTATGCCACTGCCTTAGCCAATAAGATTTGTGCACGATATAGGCCAATACCCAACTTTCCAGTGCAATGCTCTATTTTTGGTGCACTCTAGGTCCCATGCACTCTTCCCAATTAATCTGCTTTGGTATTATGTGTTGCATGCTGCACCTTAGTAATAATAATGTGACTGACCTGTGCTGGTTGCCAGATAAGGCAATGCTGATTGGAGATGTGGAAGAACTATAAGGAGATGCTGTGTGAGGCCAAATAGTGCCAAAGCACCAGGATTACATGAAAGTACCCAAGTGTGCACAGTCCAATGCCAAATAGGTGCAAAGCACCCAGATTAGGTGAGAGTGCACAGTTCGCTCATGTTGGAATCATGGTGCACCTCGAATAAATGTGCCAGTAAGCTGCAAGCTGCAATGTGCAGCACAATTGGTGCAGTGGATTGTTGTGTGTGTGGTAAGAATAGTGCAATGAGTGTGCAGCAAAGAATGTGTTGTGGGTAAAGCATAAAAGGAGCATGTAAAGGTGCATCGAGCATGCAATAACTGTGAAAGGCAGATAAGGAGTGTGGGGGGGCACACGTAGGCAGTTTGAAGCGTAACAAGGCATATTTAGAGTGCATGACAGAAGGCAGCTATGGGGGATCCAAAGGCACAGTAGAAATGTAAAAGGCACATAAAAGCACACCTAAGCAGTCAAAGGCACGTGAAAGCACATGGAAGTGCACTGTGCATAGTATGCGGAAGCCATCTAGGAGGTGCACAAAATCACAAAAAATGCCATAGTATGCATGCAGGGTGATAGAGAGCCATATCAGCATGCATACATATTAATGTGTGTAAATAGAAAATTCCCATACTGACAAATAAAGCATTTGTAGGCATTTGATAGCATATTTTGATGTAATAAAATAAAATAAAATAAAAATAAAATATTATTATGTAACAGGCATGCTAGGAGACTGTTTCCTAACATTACCCCCCTTTTATGCCTCGACTTCCAGGCGAGAAAATATTGTATCTGTTCCCTCTGTGAAATTCTGGTAAGGCCAGAAATTCATTTCCTCATACACCATTCTAGCAATGTGATGCAGAGCATTTGGATTATGTTTAAAGAATTGGGCAATTGTATTATGTGCTTGCTTACAATTCTGTTTGGGTTCCCATGAATTATTTTTGTCAGTGTAATTCTTCCACTTGATTAAGAACTCCAATTTATTTCATTGAAGACATGAGTCCAAAATCTCTTCCACTACATATTCTGGAGCACCTTCTACCATTATTGGAGGTTGCAGAGTAGTTTGTTGACCAGGAATAGTGGGTGGGCAGTAAGGGCATAAACAGGAAATGTTAATTTCAGGATCAATCTTGAATGATTGAGGTAATTTTAACACTACCACATTGGGTGAAATTATTTTAGAAATCGGATATGGGCCAACTTGCTTCTTTGTAAGCTTTCTTAAAGGTCATGGAATATTAGATCCTTGGTACTTAGCCATACTAAGTCACCAACATTGTACTCTGGAGCAACAGCTCAAGTATGATCCATGTGTCGCATCATATCATCACATACTTTCATTAATGCCACCTCTGCTTCCTCCTTCACCTTTTGCATTTTTAATATGAAGTCCTCCACTGACTGTACCTTGACTTCCCTTCAAGGTTCTACTCCCATTCTGGGATGATACCCATAATTAGCAAAGCAGAGTGACATCCGAGTAGCTGAATGGAAAAATTTATTACTGTGAGAAAATTCAGCAATTGCCAACCATTCAGGCCAGTCAGTTTGTTGGTGAATGACAAACGTGCATAGGTACTGCTCCAACTCCTGATTCATTCTCTTTGTCTGCCCATCAGTTTGTAGGTGATATGCTATAGATAACTTGGTTTGAATCCCCAATATGTTATTTAACTCTCACATAAATGCAGAAGCAAATTGTGATCCACGATTGGAGATAACTGTATCAGGTAATCCATGTAACTTCCATACCTGATTTAGATAGAGGCGCACCAAGCCCAACAATGAGGTTTCTGCAGTAGTAGGAATAATATGGACTTCCTTTGTTAAGCGGTCACATAGTACAAATATTGCATTATATCCTTGAGCTTCAGGTAATCCTGTGATAAGGTCCACAGATATATCTCACCATGGCACTTTAGGTATAGGGTTCGGCAATTTCCCTGCAGGCTTTTCTAGAAATTTCTTCCCTTTCCTGCATGTATCACACCCATCCACATACCCCAACACATTCTTTGAAATTTCAAGCCACCAATAATTTCTCATCACCAACTCCAATGTCTTCCACCTTCCTGGATGTCCAGCAGCTGGCATATTATAATGTAACCATATGATCTCCCTTCATAAATCTTGATCCTTTGGTACATATACCTTTCCTCTGAACAACACTAGCCTTTGTTCTTCAACCCATTCATCTCCTTTAATATTACCTTTCTTCTCTCCTCTCAAAGCTTTCACAGCTTCCACCACTTCATCATCCATCTCTGAACATTGTCTAATTTTAGACAACATTTTCATCTCTGAGCTATCCACCAATAGATGCCCTTGATGCATAGCGCAAATACGAAAGTATTCAGGTAATATTTTTATTGTCCTCCTCCACTCCCCTTTTATGATCTGTACATCTGGATAATGCATCTGCTTTCCTCATCAAGCTTCCCGCTTTGTGGACTAAGTGAAAATTAAAATGTGATAGGAATAATGCCCAATGTGCTTGTTGACAGTTAAGCTTTTTAGTGGACATGAAGTACTGCAGATTTTGATGATCCATCCAGATTTTGATCTGATGCATACATCCCTCCAAATAATGTCTCCATGCTTCCAATGCTCATATTATTCCCAACATCTCTTTATCATGCACATCATAGTCCCTTTCCACATCATTCAACCCTCGAGACAAATATGCACAAGGATGCCATTTGTCATCTTCACGTAACATTGATAATACCACTCCAGTAGCAAAGTTGGATGCATCTGATTCCATTTGTAAGGGACACATGAAATCTACTGGGGCTAATATTGGCTCTTCCACAAACTTCCTCTTCAACTCCTCAAATGCTGTCTGCTGTTGTTCTTCCCATCTCCACACTACTCCCTTTTGTGTAAGATTGTGTAAGGGTGTGGCAATTTTGAAAAAATTATGAACAAAGCGACAATAAAAATTTGTGAGTCCCAAGAAAGCCTGAACTTCCTTAATATGGGTAGGCATGGGCCAATTGACAATTGCCTGTACCTTGATAGGATCCACCTTGATTCTATCAGGACCAATCTTTAATCCCAAGAACTCAATCTCGCTTGCCCCAAATACACACTCCTCCAGTTTTACAAATAAATCATTCTCTGCCAATCTTCTTAATACCTCCTGCACTATTGCCTCATGGTTTTCTTCATCCTCTGTGAATACTAAAATGTTCTCAATGAATATTATTACCACACCTTTGTCTATTACATCCTTGAAAATGTTGTTCATCATATTTTGAAAAGTTGGGGGACTATTGGTCATTCCAAAAAACATGACAAGTGGCTCAAAGGATCCTTGATGTGTGGCAAATGCTGCTTTCCACTCATCTCCTTTCTTTATTCATACATTATTGTATCCCCAGCATAAATCCAATTTTGTAAAGACTTTGACCTTTCCCACCTTGTCAATTATCTCTGAAATCAATGGCAAAGGATATGCGTTCTTCACTGTCCACTCATTCAATTACCTATAATCTGTACACATCCTCTTCCTCTGATCTTTTTTGGTACAAAGAATACTGGTGATGTCTGTGGTGATTTCAAAGGTCGTATGTATCCCTTGCGCAACTTTCATTAAGGAATGCATCCACTTCTTCTTGTTCCTTCAGAGATAATGGATAGACTTTTGACTTCTTTGGCACAAATCCCAGCTTTATCTCAATAGCATGATCCCATGACTTTCACACTGGCATCCGCTCTGATTCCTTCTTCTGAAAAACTGACAAGTATTTATGGTAGGCTTTTGGCACCCACTCCTCCACTGGCTTCTCCACTTTCTCCACATTTTTATCCCATGACTGTCCTCCATGAATTTCCCTAAAGGTCTGCTTCTGTTCTTCTTTACTGCTCATAATTGGAACTTCCCCGTTTGGCATATCCCCATCTTCCACTTTCTCCATCATAACAGAATACTTCCTCAGACGTTCTTTCTCTTTCTTTTCCTTCTTCTCCTTTTTTACTTTTTTCCCATAAACATTACATTCTTTAGGAAAATGAGTCATGTGTACCTTCCCAGTTTTCCAATCAATTTCTGGATTATGCTTTCATAACCACAGACATCCAATTATCAGATTGGTTTTCTCGGTTTTGATGGATTTGATGTGATGGGTTAAAAATAGATGAGTTGGCTGAAAAAGGCTTTTCACCCCACAAATGTGGATGGAATACCTAAGAGAACTCAACTGAGGCCCCCAGTATATATTTTAAGATTATATACTATGTTACATATATTGTACTATATTGCTACCAACGTGCATGTACATGCATGTACATATTGATACATGTAAATAGAAAATTCCCACACTGACAAATAAAGCATTTGTAGAATAAAGCATTTGTAGGCATTTGGTAGCATATTTTGATGTAATAAAATGTAATAAAATGTAATAAAATGAAATAAAATGAAAATAAAATGAAAATAAAATATTATTATGTAATAGGCATGCTAGAAGACTGTTTTCTAACGGCTGCAGGTCAAGAAACTCATGTATGGCCACCCCGATCATATTTGAACAGCACTTGGCTTGCATCTACATGTTTTTGTGGCCCTTGTATTAAAACTATGACTGGTCTGTGGGTTGGGGAACTCCCGATATATCACACTTGAGGAGCAAGTCACAATTTTCTTGTATATGTGTGTGACAGGATTATCAGTTTGCCATATTGGTGAGAGATTTCAACATTCAAATGAAACAATATCCAAGTAGGTATAGTTGTTATATATTCTTTGACATATTAACATATATAATCACAGATATTTCTGTAAAATCCTGGTTGCCATATCATCTCCACCTTTTTATACAAAATATGTTCATTTGCCAAGAGCTAGTGAATCAACACCTTCCTCAATTCTCAACAATCCCAAATTCTTCCCCTTCTTCCAAAATGCACTGGGAGGGATGGATGGCACCCACATCAACTGCTGTTTATCAGCTGCAGAATGAGATGATTGTCAGAATTGGAAAGGTGGCCCCTCACAGAACTGCTGGGCATGCTGTTTTTTTGATTTGTGGTTTCTCTACCTGGTGAGTGGCTGGGAAAGATTAGCTGCAGATGGTGCCTTGTTTTCAAACTCTTGCTTCACGGATTTGTGTTAAGGCAACACCAATTGCAACCACTACTTCAACCGAAGTTATACTGAGTGGACTTTTAGGCAGGCTCTCACAAGAAGTCATTGTTTGATAGAAAGGTTGTCTCGCAGTCTCAAGCATTCACATTTGTTGTCTCTTGGTATAATATTGCATCTTATATACTACTACTATACATGCTACATCCATGAGGTTTGACCATGCTTACCCTATGTGTTGGATCAGTAAGCCTCCTTTGCCATGCTGCACCCATGCTGATGCACAGTGCCTGCCATAACTATGCTGTATGTAATCTACTAAGACAATCTGATATGATTGGATAAGATAACATAAAATGTTGATTTTGCAAAGCTCTCATAACAGTACCCCCTTCTTATGCTTGATTGTCCTGATTGAGATTTGGACTTGAGCCACGAGAGAGACTCTATCACTGCACACCAACTACTCTGCTTGTCATATGCCATCCTTGATGCTCATTCCTTATCACTCCCAATGTCACTCAACTATGTGTCACTTGCCATTCTTGGAGTACTCTTTAGAAGTGTTCTTTTCATCACCCTCATCTGCCTCTTTTGGCAGACTGCACATACTTTACGCTGATAATGCTTGATCTGGAAACCTAACAAAAACCTGCTAAAAGGCCTAAGAAGTGTAACACAGGCTAGAGGAAGGGTGTGAGTTGGTACTAAATATTACCACTGTTATCCAAAGGTTGTAGTTAGAGATGTGAAGTGGTAAGATGTGTTGCAAATAGTCTTTAGGAGCATACAAAGATGTTCAAAAGAGGTTTGAAGGAGGTTTGAAGAAGTTTCGAGGAAGATCGAAGATGTTCAAAGGGTTTTGGAGTAGAATAGGAATAGCTTCAAGGGATATTGAGGAACAAATATAGTAAATTGGAAGTGTTTTCGAGTGATGATAGGTGATATGTGATAAGTTGAAAAGCTAGTACAAAAGTTCGAAGAAGTTCATGATAACTCACAGAACTTAGAAATATGAAGCAAGGCTTGGACTCAAGAGGATGGTTCTTAAATCAGACAATAATGGGAAAGGGTAACTTTTTCTCTGTTCTCTAAGTAACTAGTACAAGTCTATATACATTTTGAAGAGATAATACTAAGAAGGAAATATAGCATGTGGTGAACATGAGGCAGTATGCACAGCAATAAAGGACTTTGTATATCGTAAAACAAATAAGAAATAATAATAAATAAAACATACAGTGTTGCAGTATAGTAAAAGTACTTGTCCTATTGTTTCAATATATCATTAAAATGCCAAAATGCTGCAATCTAGTCCTAAAAGGCTTTTGTCATGTCTCCTCGTGTCTGATAGTGCTCGATATGCAATGCAGTAGCTCATACCAGATGTGCTGTGTGTATCGAAAGGGTTTTGGGATAGCCATATGGCAGCTGAAATTGTTCGAAGTGGTGCAAAGTTATTCAAAGTTGTTCAAAATGTCGCAAAGTTGTTTGAAGTTGTTTGAAATAGTTCAAAATTGGTTTGAAATCAATTTCATGGTGTTCATAGGGGTTGTAATCATAAGTTGTAATGTGTTGATATGTTTGAAGACCTTTCCAGACTTTAGAGCGCACAGTGGACCTATCAATGTGACTCATCCTTACATTCATCAGCTCACAAACCTGGCACACCCATCATCTTTGCAGACATTGAGCTCCAGTCAATCCAGCGACCCTCGACCACCCATACACATGACTCATACATGGACACATCAACAATTTTTGGCACACAAACAGACGAGTCAGGAGTGGTTGTGCCATTCGACCCAATGAGGACTATATGGTTATAATTGGGGTGTATCTGAACTTGTAGTGGGGAGGGGCTTTTGTGCAGAAGACTAGTCAATGTTCAACTTGCTGAGCATTCCTTCCTGTGTTGTGGTAAAATTCTTGATTAGTCAAAAGTTCAATCTATCCAACATTTTAATTTGTCATGGTGCTGAAGAGTGCAGACAATAAAATTCTTGCACCTTATCTGGTGCATTGCCAAGGTTTGGGAGTGGCTTCCAAGTGTTGTTCTCTTCTGTGTAATCTTTCCACTTGACTAGATACTTTAACCTCCCTTGCTGCATTCTTGAATCTAGTAGCTCCTCAACTGCATACTCTTTCTCTCCTTCAATGATTACTGGTTCTGGTGGCATGACTTGTTGCCCTGGAATTCATTGATGATGCTTGACCTGGAAACCTAACAAAAACCTGTTAAAAGGCTTAGGAAGTATAACACAGGCTAGAGGAAGGGTGCGAGTTGATACTAAATATTACTGCTAATATCCAAACGTTGTGTTTAGTGATGTTAAATAATGAAGTCCATTGTAAATAGTCTTTAGAGGCATACAAAGAAGTTCGAAATAGTTTGAAAGATATTTGAAGGTGTGCAAAATAGTTCAAAGAAGTTTCGAGGAATGTCGAAGTAATTCAAAGTGGTTCAAGGTATATCGAGAAGTGAGTATAGCAAATGAGAAGTGTTTTTTCAAATGGTGATAGGTGGTAGGCAATGAGTTGAGAGAATAATATGAAAGTTCAAAGAAGTTCATGATATTTCGCAGAACTTAGAGATAAGAGATATACATGAAGATAAGACTCAAGAGAATAACTCTTAAGTCAGATGATAAGTGAGAGGGTACCTTCTTCTCTGTTTTCCATTGCTTTGCTGTTGTTTTAAGTAACTAGTACAAGTCTATATACAATTTGAAGAGATATTACTAAAAAGGAAACAAGAACATGTGGAAAACATGAGGCAGTATGCACAGCAAATAGGTATTGTAAAACATAAAACAAATGAGAAATGATAATAAATGAAATGCACATTGTCCCAGTATAGTAAAAGTTCTTGTTCTATTGCTTTAATATATTATTGAAACATAAAAATACTATTATTGCATCCTAAATCTCTTGTCTTCTCTTCATGTCTGGTGGTGCTTGATATGCAATGAAATGGTTTATTTCAGATGAGCAGTGCAAGTCAAAATGGTTTTGAAACAGCTATACAGCAGCCAATATCATTTGAAGTAGTATGAAGTCATTCAAAAGCATTCAAAGTGTCACGAAATTATTCAAAGTTGTTCGAAGTTGTCCAAAATAGTGCGAAATAGTTCGAAAAGGATTCAAAGTCGATTTCATGGTGTTTGTACTGGTTCAGAGCATCTGTTGTAGTGTGTAAATATGATTGAAATTCTTTCCCCAGACCTTGGAGTGTGCAGTGGACCTATTATCATGTTTCATTATATGGCCTTATTCATGACACATTGACCACTGGGTGTATTTTCATTGTCTTTGGTACTTGTAACCTGACTGCATTTGGTGACAACACCTTTGTATAATTTTGTATGGACCAATTCATTTATTTGTCAGCTTCTTCATTAGTCACCTGATGTTCAAATTCTCCATCTACAACCATACTTTTTGTCCCTCTGCATACTTCAGCACCTCCCCCCAGTGTTGATCTGCATAGCGCTTCATCTCATTTCATGCCTTCATTAGCGCTGCCTCTGCTTCCTCATGAACCCTTTTTATTCTCTTTGTAAAATTATTCACTGCTTTATTCTTTGGCTCTCTCCTTGGCTTGAATCCCATGTGTGGGTTGAGTCCATAGTTTGCATAGAATAGCGATGTCTGGATTGCAGAATGCATCTTGTTGTTGTATGCAAACTCTGCCATTGTAATCCATTCTGGCTAGTCATCCTGTCTGTGTGCCATAAACATCCTCAAGTACTGTTCTATGTCCTGATTTGTTCATTAAGTCTGACTGTCTGTCTGTGGTTGATATGCTGTTGACATCCACATCTGAATTTCTAGCATCCAGTTCAACTCCTTCATTAAGTCCGCTGTGAACTGCAGTCCCCGATCTGAAATTATTGACTCAGGTAATCCATGATACCTCTACACATCATCCTGATAATAATACTCGACCTGGAAACCTAACAAAAACCTGTTAAAAGGTCTAAGAAGTATAACACAGGCTAGAGGAAGGGTGTGAGTTGGTACTAAATATCACCGCTGATACCCAAAAGTTGTAGTGAGTGACATGTAATGACCAGGTGCATTGTAAATAGTCTGTGGGAGCATACAAAGTAGTTCAAAAGAGTTCAAAATAGGTTCGAAGACATGCAAAATAGTTCAAAGAGGTTCAAAGAGGTTTGAAGTCAGAGATGTTTGAAGTGGTTTGAGGTATATTGAGAAGCAAATATAGCAAATAAGAAGTGTTTTTGAAAGATGATAGGTGATGTGCGAGAAGTCGAGGAGCGAGTATGAAAGTTCAAAGAAGTTTGCAATATTTCGCAGAACTTAGAGAGGCAATGGGAGGCTAAGACTCAAGAGAATTGCTTTTAAATCAGACAATAAGGAAAAGGGTAACTTCTTATTTGTTCCCTTTTGCTTGTCTGTCATTCTAAGTAACTAATACAAGTCTATATACAATTTAAAGAAATAGTACTAAAAAGGAAACAATAACATGTGGAAAACATGAGGCAGTATGCACAGCAAATAGGTATTGTAAAACATAAAACAAATGAGAAATGATAATAAATGAAATGTACATTGTTCCAGTATAGTAAAAGTACTTGTCCTATTGCTTCAATATATCATTGAAACATAAAACTGCATTTATTGCATTCTAGATGTTTTGTTGTCTCTCCTCGTGTCTGGTGGTGCTCAATATGCAATAAAATGGTTTATTCCTGATGTTCCATGTAAGTTGAAAGGGTTTTGAAATAGCCCTATGGCAGCCGATGTCATTCAAAGTGGTGCAAAGTAATTCAAAGGTGTTTGAAATGTCATGAAGTCATTCGAAGTTATTCAAAATTATGTGAAATTGTTCAGAATAGTTTGAAATGTTGTGAAGTCATTTGAAGTCATCCGAAATGGTTTGAAATAGGTTTGAAATTGAGTTTGTGGCATTTGTAGCAATTCAGAGTGTCTGTCATAATGTTTTGATATGATTGGAACCATTCTCAGACCTCAGAGCATGCAATGGACCTATCACCGATACAACCTGGCCAGCCCTAACACACTTGTCTCCTTTGTTGTTGGCACTGCATGTATCTGCTTTTTTGCCCAGTCAACCACCACCAGTAGTGCATCAAAACCCTGTGCCTCTGGTAACCCTGTGATAAAATCTGCTTATTCATACATTGTTGTACCCCCATCATAGATCCATTTTGTAAAACCTTGGCTTTTCCCATCTTGTCAATTATTTCTGAGATCAATGGCAAAGGGTACATGTTCTTCACAGTCCACTCATTCAGATACCTATAATCTGTACACATCCTCTTTCTCTGATCTTTCTTTGGTACAAAGAATATTGGTGAAGTCTGTAGTGATTTCAAAGGTCATATGTATCCCTTGTGCAATTGTTCATTTAGAAATGCATTAATTTCTTCTTGTTCCATTGGAGATAATGGATAGACTTTCGACTTCCTCAGCACAAATCCTGGCTTCATCTCAATATCATGATCCCATGGCTTTCACACTGGCATTTGCTCAGACTCTTTCTTCTGAAAGACCAACAAATATTCATGATATGCTTTTGATACCTACTCCTCTACTGGTTTCTCTACCTTCACAGTGTTTTTGTCCCACAACTGTCCCCCATGAATTTCTCTAAAGGTTTGCTTCTGTTCTTATTTGTTGATCTTCCCCATTCAGCATTTCTTCATTCTCCACTTCCTCCATACTTCCTCAAACATTCTTTCTGTTTTCTTTTCTCCTTCTCCTTCTTTACCTTTTCACCTTCCTCCCATACACATTACATTCTTTAGGACAATAAGTCATGTGTACTTTCCCAATTCTCCAATCAATTTCTTGATTATGCTTACATAACCACAGATATCCAATTATAAGATTGGTTTTCCCAAGATTGCACACTTCAAATATGGCTCATTCCTGATGATCCTGATACCTTAGTATCATTGTCACCTCCTCCTTGATAGTTTTTCTATGATTAATTGTTCTGTCAATATTATACACCATTATAGGCTGTGACAGTTTGTGCATGCTACTACCATTTCCAGTAATTAAGAATTGATTAATGAATAATCCAGGAGCACCACTATTAAGCAATGCCTCCACATCAATCACTGCATGTGTGTCCACTGTCTTCACTCCTACAGTCAAGAAAATTTTCGGTTCTATTCGCACAGACCCAATAAAGAATTTAGGGGTTTTCAGAAATAATGCTTGGCAATTCTCTTTATCATGTTGATAATACTCGACCTGGAAACCCAAACAAAACCTATTAGAAAGGTCTTGGATGGTATAACACAAGTTAGAGGAAGGGTGCGAGGTGGTACCAAATATTACTGCTGTTATCCAAAGATGGGGAAACTAAGCTTGAGGAGTTTGAATGATATTGGATAAGGTTTGAGGGCACACAAAGGTTTGTGAAGCACTCCAAAGAATGTTCAAAGATGTTTGAGAAAGTTTGAGGATGTTTGAGGATGTTCAAGGACATTCAAGGGGTTTGTAGAGAATGGGGTGGTTTCGAGGGATGCTGGAAAATGACTATAGAAAACTGGAAGGTTTTCAAGAGATGATAGATGATAGATGATAGTTTCGAGAAGCTAGTATGAAAGTTTGAAGAAGTTCACAATGATTCACAGAACTTAGAATTATGATGCAAGGCTTGGACTCAAGAGAACAGCTCTTAAATCAGATAATAAATGTGAAAGGATGACTTCTTCTCTGTTGTTCTAAGTAACTAGTACAAGTTTATATACATTTTGAAGGGATGGTACTTAATAGGAAATAGAACATGTGGAGAACAGGAAGCCTACATGAGGAGAGATAAAGGGTAAAATGAAAGTCCTTTTGACTTTGCATAAGTAAGAAATGGATGAAGGATAAAATATAAGATGGTAACATATCAAGTGGTACTTGTTTTACTGTTCTAATAGATCACAGAAATGTTGAAATACCTTATTGCATCTGAAACTGCAACTTGTTCTGTCAAGCTTTGTTCCAGGTGCTTCCTATGAGGGCCAAGTGTCCACAAAATAATGTGAAGTTGTTGAAGTTTGTTCAAAACATCTTGAAATTGGTTTGAGGTCATTTGCAATAGATTCAAAGCTGTTTGCAATAGGTTCAAAGTCATTCTGCAAAATTTTGCAGGTGTTCAGGAAGGTTCAGAGAGTTGTAGAAGTCAAATATGAGTATGAGGAATGATGTATATGTGGTTCCAGTGCTTGAGGAGTGAAGTGGACCTGTCAGTGTGATTGACAATGGTTGTACTCCTCCTCGATTTTTTTTTCTGGTTTACTCTGTGTTTCCTAGGATACTAATACATTATAATAGTTCTGGGTCACCAATGGAGAAACCTTCACTGAGACTCTTCCACAAAATTCTTCTGCTTGTCTTCCTCTGACTTCACTTCCTCAATTGTAACTTCCCTAATCTTCCTCTTTTGCCTGCAATTCCTACCAATATGTTCTAGCTGCCCACAGTTAAAACATTTAAGTGGGACTCGTCTCTCTGCTTGATCAACCTCCATTGCATCTTCTGATGATGCTAACTCCATAACTATAGGTGTCACTGCCATGGCCAGTAGCTGTGCCCTCAGAGTTTGTACCTAAGGCACCCTTCCTTTCTCAGACATTCCTCCTGATGGCTTCCAAATTTAGCATTTCCATACATCAACTTTGACTCTGCCTGTTCCTGCCAATATTGCTGATCAAGGTGCATTGCCCAATTGTACCACTCATTCAACCTCTCTGGCATAGAGGGTAGTTGGTAGATAGATTTATGGGAGGAAGCCAAAGTTTCATACAACTGAGTCTAGAATTACATTTGCTCTCTCATATATTTAGGGGGGGAAGGCACAGTTCTGGAGGAATGAGGATATTGATCAAATTGCCACAGGATATAAACCATTTGCAACCTTCAAGAAATTTCTGGAGAGACTGGAGGCACAGTTTGGAGACCCTAATCCAAAGGCAACAGTTAACACTAAATTAAAAACCATGCACCAAGGTTCTCTAATGGCAGATGGATTTATTTTGCAGTTCAAAGCAGAAGCTTCACAGATGGATATGGAAGAAGTAGCATTGGTAGAATTTTTGAAAGCAGGATTAAATCCCTCTATATTTGGATGTACAATACTATAGAGCTGATAAAGGATTTTGTATTCTCCATGGTACTGTCAAAGATTTGTGGAGGTGCATACTTATGTAGGTAGGCACACTTTTCCATTTTCGAATTTCTCTGCTGCCTGCACATCTTTCTGGGACATCTACTCCACCATCTCCTCCATCTCATCATCTTTATTTTCTATTGTCTCTAGTTTTATTTCTGGTTGTCTGGGCTGCGATGCTGCCAATACTGATATTAATTGCAATATTTGTGCTGTAAGCGCATCAATTTGTGCTTCTAGTGCTGGTGCGGGAACAGGATTAGGACCAGGATTAGAAGTTGAAGGTTCAGACATAATGATTCGAGCTGTGATGAGTCACTTCTTTGACAGATTCAAAACTTGGTTTTCCAAATGTTTATGGACCACATGATTCAGAAACTTGGGTACCAAACTCAGCAAAATCTGTGACTTGGTAACTCATCAAATGTTCAGCTCATGAAGCACTTCAGATCAATATCCCTTCTGACAGTGCCTGACCTTGGGGATAGTACTGAATTTGGTTTGTAACTAAAATAGTTGTTTGAATAGAGTATGGTAAATCTCGACTAAACCAGATCTGAGCAGTTGTCTGGTTGCAGCTGTCCTAATGATGAGCGCTGCTTCTTGATCACTGGTGGTCACAATGTAAGGTGAGCCCTGGTGTCAGCTTACAAAAGAAAAGGTAGATTACATAATATATATAAGTACTTCCAGCTTGTGCCAAAAGGATGAGTAATTGGATGTGGCACAGTGAAACAATGACATATGCACAAGTAAGAGAAGGTGCACTGATTGGGTAGTTGTATTCTTCTGTTAGGGTGACACCCACTATCTGCTAGCTGGACTGCGGGTTCTCTCTACAGAAGGGGGCAGGATCTGCATGCATGATGGGGGAAATGACAGTTTTGATGTGAGGGTTATTAATTGAATAAGTTGGTTGAGAAAGGCTTTTTGCACCACAAGTGTGAATGAAATACCTAAGAGAAGACAACTAGAGTCCCCTAGGTGTTTATTTAAGGTTTATATACTATGTTACATGTATTGTACAATTTTGTTACTGATGTGCTTGTACATGCACATACATATCAATGCATGCAAAATAAAATTCTCATGCTAACAAAGTGTAGCATCCTTTGGTGTAGGATAGCATAATTTGACATAATAAAATAAAATATAATTTAATTAGGTAATGGGGCTGTTTTCTAACAGCTTCTAAATGCTTTATTGCTCTGCAGAATCTCTTCAAACACATGAAAATGTGTTCTCCATGTTCTAATATAGTTCTCTCTAAGTATGACACAGTATTATTCAGCCTCCTCCTCCTCTGCATTCTGCTTCCCATGACCACATTTTCAGGACAAGCACATCACCTCATTGAAGTTTTTCTTGCCTGAAAATAACACTTTGAAGCATTCAGCATCCTCTTGAGCAAGTTCTACTCCAACTGTAGTGGTGTTTGGTATCAACAACAACAGGCAAAGAATGAGAGTGAGCTTAATAAAGCAAATTGCTTTGTTTGGAGAATAGACATTGCCTCTGGAATGGAACAGAATTGATGAGCATGCGTGTACTAAAAAATCTGAATGGCAATATTTGAGACCACTGATATGTTTGACAAGTCAGAAATTGTGAGCAGAAAGACTTTCACATTGTTGAAGGTTTTTTTGTGCTTATCAGCAGTCTGTGAAATTGACAGTTATTAAGTGCTGTTGCAACCATGAAGAATTGATAAACTTGCTTAGCTAATGCCAAAGCTGTCACTGCTGCATTCACAGCATTACTACTATGAAGTGCATCAACAGTCATCCCATCTATTTGTCCCCCCCTGCCTCCCTGAGCAGGTGCTCGCCACCTTGCAGAATGCTCATAGCCAGTACCTATAGCTTTATCATCTTGAGATTCCTTGAAAGCCTCGTGGAACTGACAAATAATTTAATGTTTGAGTGTTACAGTCTTTTTACCTTCTCTGTGACCATCTACACTATCCTGCAACTGTCATGTTTGAACACCAGTAGCTGCTTGATGAGTCTGATGGGAGCATCGCATGTCTATCAAAGCTTTGAAGTTGAGATCCTCATAAGAAACCACTCTGTGCCCCAGGGGTTTTGTGGTTCATCTGGTAGGTTGAGCACTGGAAGCCCATCAATCAGTCTGCAGACCTCAACAAAATCTTGAGCTAAAACTTCCTCTGATGTGTCTTCATCGAGTTCATCACCAATAGCTTCTTATCTGATATTCATATTAATAAAAATCCATCATTTCCATCAAATGAGTAGTACATACACTTTCATTGCTTCATCAGCTATAATAGCCATTGCTGTGCAAGTGAGGTTGAAGAGCGCTTTCTGGTCCTCAAGAGTGTTTGATCTTCCTCATGGTCCAAAAGGTTTTGAAGTTCTTGAGCCTCAGACAAGCTTTCAGTATCCTGTTCATTATCAGAACTCTCACTGGCATTAAAATTATCTGTATCATTATTAACAAGAATGTCATCCATCTTGAAAGAATGGTAGGCTTTGACTTCTGCATGCAGTGAAGCTGATTGGGAACAATGAGGCCTAACAAAGCTAGCAAACTGTCTGCCTCCTCAGCAGCCTCATCCACTGTGCATTTGAGGTCTTCATCACTAGGGTAGGTTCTCAGGTTTGCAATATTTATATCAGTATCATTGAAATACATGTGATTATACCCTGCTACCCATGCTTTGGGATCCAAACCTTGCACACTAAAACTGCTTCATGAATCTTGAGTTATAGTTTGGATACCATGGAGATAAGATCTAAGAGTGTGAAATCCTTTACAATCTTTCTAGCCTCCCCAAAACTATGTTCACAGGCCTCCATTGAATGAAGCCATGGAAGCAAGGAAAAAAGGTCAAGTAGATGATCTCAATGTATCAAAACCAAAGCAATATAGCCTTCCATTATGATCTGGGCAATGTCCACAGCTTTGCTAGAGAGAAAGTATTGTGTGCACTTGTATCCAGACCCATCGAGAAAGGTCTCCCAAGCATTAAGAAAATACCGAGCATGTAGCACCACTTTGAAGTGCTCAGTATGTGTAATACTCCAATTCTGATATGCATCAACCAACTCTCCAAATGTAAAGAGATACACAGTCTCTCCTACATACAGTGACTCACAAAACTGAGTCAATGTTTTGGACTTTTTGATTCATTGTTGAATAGCTTCCCATAAACAACAAAACCAAACAAGGTATTGGTGTACCGAATAACATACATGATCAGGGCTACCAAACAAACAAAGAATTATGTAATTTGAATCATTCCTCATGGAGATATGATCATTTTAATTCAGGGACTCATTGACTCAGTTTTGTGAGGGGTAGTCAGAAATATTAGAATCTGATGCTCCACCAACTGTATAATGTCAAAAACTTGACAGATGGTTTCTAAGGTGATGTGACCCTTGATGGGACCTTAAATTATAGTATTTAATTAGGACTAGCATTCTTCATACTTCAATATTCTCCAATGCATTCCATCTCCTCTGCTCAGAAGGAAAACATTCTTTCCCTGGCCTCCAATCATTATTCTACCCACAATATTGCCTATAAACTTAACCTCAGCCAGTCTAGTGTATCCAGAACACTCAGGGCTCTCCATCCAAACCTGGATTCCCCCTCTGATGGTTGTCCTTCTAAGCTCTCATCTACCTCTCAGAGAGCCATCCTTATCCAAATCACCACTGGCAAGGCTGCAAATGCTGTTCAGGCCACCCATTACATCAACAGCATCATCCCCACTCCAGTCTCCTCAGAAACAGTCAGAAGAGTTCTCAGAAAAAACTCATTCAAGGCTGTGGTGAAGAAGAAAAGGCCCTTGCTTAGTATAAGGCATAGAAAAGCAAGATTGGCTTTTGCTCAGAAGTATATAGAGTGGACTGTGGAAGACTGGAGGAGGGTTATTTGGTCAGATGAGACTAAAATCAACAGGTTTGGGTCAGATGGGAGAGAGTGGGTCTGGAAACAGAAGGGAGAGGGGCTGATTGTGAGAGAGGTACAGGGAACTGTCAAATTTGGGGGAGGAAACATTATGGTATGGGGGTGTATGGGATGGAATGGAGTTGGGTATCTTGCAGAGGTTGAGGGGAGGATAAATGCTGACCAGTATGTGTCCATTTTGAAGGACCATATGCTGCCTAGCTTGGAGGAGAGTGGAATTTCTGGAGAAGAGGTGATTTTTCAACAAGACAATGACCCCAAGCATACCTCAAAAAAGGCCAAGAAATGGATGGAGAACAACAATATTACTCTTCTGGATTGTCCTGCCCAATCACCAGACCTCAATCCTATTGAACATCATTGGGTTCACCTCAAGAACCAGTTAGACAAGTATCCAACAGCACCAAAAGGAATTTGGGAGTTATGGGAAAGAGTAGTAGAAGAGTGGAATAATATTCCATCAGAGGTGTATCAGAATTTGATTAAAAGCATGCCTAGAAGGTTGGGAGCAGTTATTAAGGCCAAGGGAGGTCATACAAATACTAGAATTACAATTTATCATAATATTGATACCACCTCACAAAACTGAGTCAATGAGTTCCTGAATTAAAATGATCATATCTCCATGAGGGATAATTAAAATTACATAATTCTTTGTTTGTTTGATGGCCCTGATCATGTATGTTATTCGGTACACCAATACCTTGTTTGGTTTTGTTGTTTATGGGAAGTTATTCAACAATAAATTAAAAAGTGCAAAACATTGACTCAGTTTTGTGAGTCACTGTAGTCAAAATGTTTGTCAGCTAGGAATTGGAGAACATCTGCAGAGAAAAGTCAAGCTGCTGCATTGTCATCCTGTTGATCAAGTTTTTCCACATCACATTGGTACAATAGAGTACTATCCTCCATGGCCATCTCCCAAATGTGATCATAGACAACAGTGAAGTTTCCTAGTGTAAGGAGATATGCTCCTGAGAATAAGTTGTTGTAAAAAGTCTTTAGTGCATGCTTAGAATATTGTATCATGCACATGGCTTGACCATGGTACTTTACAATGGTGATCATCATATTGGGACTGCCATCTCTGGGGTTTTTAATGACATGTTCAATGCTTTCAGCTCTCTTGATCATGATGTGCTGAACTGAGCACTCAACTTTGGTCCCATCACATGCATAAGAAATAACCTTGATACTGTGGTTGAGAAGTCTGTCAAGTATGTTTTTCTAGATATCTGTACAGTGTTTCCACATCCAAATCATTTGAAATAGGGATTGCAGCAACAATGATGGGGGTGACCTTGGAAGCTGGAATGGTCAAGCACCACATGCATACCTAGAAACCAGCCCATCAGATTGTACATCATCTACTTTCTAAGAAGACAAACCTTCATAGCCCTTTGTATTTTGCCCTGTCCAATCCTGTCCCAAATGCTGTCCGGATCTGGAACTCGATAAGGGCCATACACCCCTCCCACCAGAAAATAAGAATCTTTATCTGAATTCCAGTATAAGCAAAGACTACTGAATAACTTTGTGTTATCACAGCTCAATCTGACAGGCCCCATGTATTTAAATTATGTAAGGTGATTCACCACCAACCAAAAAGTGAGATTACAGATTTCCATTGGAAATCATGGTTGGCATGCTTCTTTGGTTTTGAAAGTTGGAAATGAGTGCCAGAGCTAAGACATCAATGATAGGTCCACTGCATGCTCTAAGGTCTGGAGAAGATTCCCAATTGTATCGACACATTACATCAGATGCTCCAAACCACTACAAATGCCACAAAATTGATTTCAAACACTTTTCAAACTATTTCAAACTTTTCGAACAACTTTGCATGATTTTGAATGACTTCACGACATTTTGAATGCTTTCGAACGATTTTGCAGCACTTCAAATGACATTGGCCACCACATAACTGTTTCAAAACCATTTTGATACACACTGCACATTCGGAGTGAGCCATTTCATTGCATATCGAGCACTACCAGACATGAGGAGAGACGACAAGAGACTTAGAACATGATAAGTGTGGTTTTTATGTTTCAATGATATATTGAAGCAAAAGATAAGTACTTTTACTATATGGGGACACTGTACATTTCAATTATTTATCATTTCTCATTTGTTTTATGATCTACAAAGTTCTCATTGTTGGATATATTGCCTCATGTTTTACACATGTTTTATTGCCCTTTTTAGTACTATCTCTTTAATTTGTATATAGACTTGTATAAGTTACTTAGAATGACAGAAAAGCAACGGGGACAAGAGAATAAGTTATTCTCTCCACTATCGTCAGATTTAAAAGCAGTTCTCTTGAGTCTTAGCCTCTCGTCATACCTCTAAGTTCTGCAAATATCGTGAACTTCTTCAAGCTATTGTATTTGCTCTCAACTCATCACCTATTGCCTATCACCACTCGACAAACACTTCTTATTTGTTATATTCATTTCTCGACATATTTTGCTGATAGGTCCACTATGCACTATAAGCTCTGGAGAAAGCTTTCCACTAATATTGACACATTATGACATGCACTCCGAATTACTATGAATGCCATGAAATTGATGTCGAATCATTTTCGCACTATTTTATACTATTTCAGATGACTTCAAACTATTTCAAATGCTTTTGAATTATTTTGCGACACTTTGAGCAACTTCGCAGTATTTCAAACGACTTTGGCCACCGTATAGCTGTCATGAAACACTTTTGATATATGCTGCACAACAGGAACAGGTTATTCTGTCGCATATCAAGCACTACCGGACACGAGGAGAGACTACAAAAGAATTAGAATGTGATAATAGCATTTTTATGTTCTGATGATATATTGCAGCAAAAGATAAGTACTTTTACCATATGGGGACATGTATGTCTCAATTATTTATTATTTCTCATTTATTTTTGATCTACAAAGTCCTCATTGTATGATATATTGCCTCATGTTTTACACATGTTTTACTTCCCTTTTCAGTACTATCTCTTCAAAACTGTATATAAACTTGTACTAGTTACTTGGAAAAACAGAGAACCAGTTACCCTCTCCACTATAGTCAGATTTAAGAGCAGTTCTCTTGAGTCTTACCTCGCATCGTATCTCTGAAGTTCTGTGAAATATCGTGAACTTCCTTGAACTTTCGTATTCATTTTCAACTTGTCATCGCCTATCGTCACTAAAAACCCAGCTCGTAACTGCTATATTCATTTGTCAAAACATATATCGACACCAGTCGAACACCTTCGAACCCCCTCGAACTCACCTGAACAACTTTGAACCCATTCAAATCTATTTCGAATTACTTCACATGTCTTTGGACCAATTTCAAACATTTTCGAACATCTTCATATGCTTTAAAAAGGCTATTCGTCACATCCTTACCATACCACATTACTAAAACAACATTTTGGTATTAGTGGTGATATTTAGTACCGACTTGCACCCTTCCTCTAGCCTGAGTTATACTACACAAGGCTTTTAACAGGTTTTTGGTAGGTTTCCAGGCTGAGTATCATCATCGCCACCAGTCCAACATCTCCGAACTTCTTCAAAATTACTTTGAACCTCTTTGAACCTTTCTGAACTTTCTTCGAACTATTTTGCACATCTTCAAACCTATTTCAAGCCTTATTCAAACAACTTCATACACTCTCACAGACTATTCGCACCATCCCTTATGATTTTGCCTCACTAAAAACAATGTTTGGATATCAGCGGTGATATTTAGTACCAACTTGCACTATTCCTCTAGCCTGTGTTATACTTCCTAAGCCTTTTAACAGGTTTTTGTTAGGTTTTCAGGTCGGGTATCATCATTGAATCACATAAGCTTACTGAAAACTTGCACATGCTATACATAGAAAGATGTTTACTCAAAGATTCATAAGCTCTAGAACTGTGGATTTTGAGAATATGACATAGCTCATCCCATGCTGGAGCATAGTGAAAGTTCTGCATTCAAACACCACATTGTTCCCAATCAGCTTTGTCATGACTGCTTCTATGAGGCTGTCAAAGACCTTGTTGTTATACTTCCTACTCAGAATGCCCTGGGCATAACAAACACATGGTGTCATTTTTGCATCTTTCCATAAGTCAGATACTGGTTGGCCTTGAGAATCATCAGTACTCACTGGGTCTTTGATAAGATCCTTCAGACCTATGGTACAAGCATAAATTTCACTGAGGGTTGAGCTTCTGAAACAATGATTGGTAAAAATGAAATTCCTATCATCAAAAGTAGACTTTTGCAATGCAGTCTTAAATGCTCTGCTTCTCAGTATCACCACACATTCATCACATGAAAGAGGGTGATTAGGTGGCTGGTCCATGGCAGTTTTCTTGCAGACAATTGCAAACACATGCACTGACACATGGTCATTTCTAACAGTTGGCAGTGGTATATGGGTCCACCAAATGTTGTGTCAAGTGGTAGATAATGATATGTATGTAGGAGATAATTACACTATCCTGTATAAATATACATTCTCTTGAATCATAATTTATAATTACATTAACTGTAATACTCCTCGCAGACTGAGCCTCAAGGAAAATTACATTGCAAGGCTTTGATATTTATGTACATGACTACTCGTGAGTCTAAGGCTCCAACCATACTATATATTTACTATTTATATACAGTAAATGCTGTATATGTATACCCCCTGGGCTTGAAAGTGCAGTATAGGGTAAATATACAGTATTATGAATACTGTATACAGTTCAACAGTAGCATTGATGAAAGTTTAGGTCTAGCACAAATGTGCCTTGCAAAGTTGGGAGTATCACACTATACATGCAGATTCACATCATTCATGACTCCACCTACGATATCCTGCTCAGTCATCCATTCGATGTCCTCACCGAAAGCACTGTCAAGAATTACAGAAACAAAACCCAGACCATCACAATATTCGACCCTAATTCGACATGATCATGTGCCATCCCCATGATTCCCCATTCTAATTAGCATTGAAAGGTAATCAGAAAGGATTTTTGCAACTGGAGGATGAAATTTTGGACACAAACCAGTGCGCTCTTATTATCTCTTTTGATCCTTCTAATTCATCTATCACTGTCAAACGCACTGTGGATATTCCCAATATGGACTCCTCAAATTCTTCGAACACTCTTTCTTATTCCTTGATCCTTGCCAACTTATATTTAACAGCCAGTCATGAGTACAAAACATATTTATTTATCTTGATGGTGACATCTATGCAAAACCTTCCTATGCCCTCTATTCCTACTATTCTCTCAATCGACTCCCTATATCCGACCTTCACAGCATGATCTTGCTCCACCACCCAAAGACACCTGTTCTCTTCAGGTATGTTGCAACTTGTTCTTCATCTTCTCTTGTGATATCAGAACATGGACATGTTTACTCAACCTTTTTCACCCTTGCTTTCACAGTTCTTGAGGTCTAGCCCATCGTCATCAAGCTTGAGGTGTTTGCACCTGCCACTTTAATCCCCTGCACATTGTTGCATTATTTGATGTGGTCACACCATTGTGTAGCATCATAAAGATCTTTTATCAAGATATTCTTACCACATTTTGAATGTTGGGCACTGTGGATGTCAGTGGGGTTAAACTTGACCTTTGGATTGTCAGCAAGCAATTTCTTCTTCCATCTCTCATAGCTCTTCTTATTGACCTCCAGAGCACCAGTTTGTAACTTCTGTCAGTTTCTCAATGCAGTCTTGCCTGACCAACTTGTTCCTTTTCCTTTAGCCACCTTCCTATGTTGCCCCATATGGCCTGAACTGTCGCTTTTGTCACTGAACTCAGATTTGGCTGTCTCCCTGAGCCATTTCTTTGGTTGTAATGCTTTCTGCAAAGTTTGGGCACTTGATAGGAGGGAGAAAATCTAGGAGTGATATCAAAGTTCTTACCCCTAACTCTACACCAACATCCATTGCCTCTTTTTCAGAAGTTGATGGTAGAACGCTGACTTTGAGACTTTTAGCCACATCCAAGTCTGATGCACTTTCCATGTCCATTACTTCTCCCTGTGAGAAATGATCACTGTCAACACCAACTTCAGACTTTTGCATGACACTCCCATGCTTCGCTATTTATTTATATCTGACTCAGAAATTCCAGCATCATTGTATGCAGAAACATTAGCATTATCTGCATCATCAGTCACATTCAGCAGATATGATACCATGAGCCTTGATTGTCCCCAATCAATTGGTTCCACTTTTGCTGGTTGACCATGTGTGGCTAACATAAATTGCTTCAGATCTGGGAAGTTGTGGTCCCCTTTCACAAGTAGAACATTGGTGTTATGATCCAGATCTTCTATCATATGGTTGACTACACCTTGATCTTCATCTGAAACTCTTTTGCTGGATCCAAGACATATGAACCATCAGATTCTCTCTAGAGCATAGTAGCACTGCTCCCACAATAGTGTTTTGTTAATATCATATGCTATTGTGTTTAGCACAACTGTGCCACATAAATGCCAGTCAAGCTGCTCACCATGCGCCATGCAGTTCTTGTTATCTTTGAGTTTCTGCTGGAATGCATGCATTAGTCACTTCTGGAGTGATTGTACAATTTTCTGCAGTGCTTCAAATGTCTCTGTGTCACTTCTTGAATCTCCTGCATATTCAAAGATTGTTAGGCAATGAAGTCTTGTGTTTGATTTCCAGGAGTACTAACCAAAGCTAATGTCATGTGTTCTAAAATTGAGACATGCAGTGATCCAATGATTTCCATTGACATGAATAAGAAAGGAAAGTATTTTCACCTCCTCTTCTTTCACCTGTTTCTCATATCGATAAAGCAGGGGTGCAGTTTTCTGACTATACAAGTCATGTTTAGCTAATGTAGCAGACTCAAGTTTTGCTGAAAAGGCTAGTGGATCAATGATGACTCATTTTGCCAAGTCTGGGTCTGGAGCTGTGAGCTGAATGGAGAGTTCTTCCATCATCATATTGATGTTCTCATGAGAGCCACACAGTGCTTAACAGAGAAATGAGATCAACAGTGGTGACAGTTTTTTGAGAATATAACAGGGTTTGTCTCCATCTGACAGATGTTAATAAATGATTTGTCTCATCCACAGCCTGGATGGTCAGTGTATCTGTGGTTTTATCTTCTTCACTGTCAAGCCACTCAACACACTGTTTCCATCCAGTCTGCTTGGCTACCATGTCCACAATGATCATCCAAAATGAGATGATCCAGAGGAGGCAAGCAATCCTGGCTGTTGTTGAATCTTGTATCATCAATTGATTTTGCACCATCAAACCAGGCCTGGCCCATTTGGTGTATCATTGCTGAACCATGTCTGGGGTTTTACAGTGACAATTTCATAGGATTGTGGAGGAAGTTGAATGTGGAGAAATTGGATAATGGGTAGGTCAGGGGAAGGAAGGATGTAAAGGGAAAGGAAGGCATCCCAGGCATCTGGGCAATTTTCTGCATTCATCCCATATTTTTTTATATTTTATTTCACCCTATTCTGCTCTTTCTATGATTTTCTATGATTTTATGCCTATTATATGATTATATCTCAGTTTTTTCTATGTTGGTATGTTGACAGTTCTATTCTTAGAGGTGGGACCCCTTCTGGATGTTTACCCATCAATGTGATGTCATTCCATAGCTTGATCTGTCTATTTCCACCTTTTTGCTATTTTTAGCCTACTATTTGATTTTTGGGTCTATCACATATACTGGACATTGACAGATGGGTCCTTGGAGTTTTCTCCTTGGATTCCCCTCTGTTATGTGCACCTGAAGTGTTTGTATTATGTAGTATAATGTTAACTTTGGATTCCCCTCTGTTAGCTCACTATTAAGTGTGGCTTGAAGTTGCCCTTACAGTAGAAAACTCTCCCTTAAGGCTCAGAATCTCAGACATTCTGCCAAGATAGGCAGGTACAGAGTAGAAGACAACTACCACAGCTCCGCAGACTCCCTACACACCATCCCAGACACTCCCAGCTCTGATGTGCACCATGTTTCATCTGACCCACCACATAGCACTGTGAATGCCCTGGAGTGCATTGATGCACTTGAAGGCGACATTGCTGGAATTCATGTGCAAATTGACACACTTACTTCTACCATTAAAACCTTTGTTAGAACTCTCCAGTCAAACCCCACACTGCCCATTTTGACTCCTAGTGCACCTAGCATGCACATGCTGTCCAGTGCATGCCCAAGTGACCATTGCTCCCCACTGAATTCAATGGCCCACATTTTTATGGACCTGCCTTTCTCAATTCCTGTGAGTTATACATCAGTCTATGCCCAAATCAATTTGTGAATGATGCCACTAAAATTTATTGGGCCCTCACATACATGAAGTCTGAGCATGCCTATCTCTATGTCGACTGTATATTATGCCAAACCAAGGAATGTTACTCCCTTCTATTCTCTTCCTGGGGGGACTTTCATAATGAGTTCATATGACATTTCTGCCCCCTCAATGAATGCCAACAAGCTATAATGCACCTTGAATCCACCTCCTACTACCAAGCACATCGATCTGTGGACGATTATATCAATGAATTTTGAGACCTGGTGGACATAGTGAAATATGGGAGTGGGTTATCCATGGTGGTGAAGTTTTGTCAAGGTCTTAATTGGAAAATCCAAGACCAGATTGCACAGATGCTGGAAGGATGCCCAGCAGACAATAACATAAATGCATGGTATGAGGCTGGTTCCCTCTGTGATGAGAACTGACTCACAAATGCAGCATTCACTGTGGCATTCCACACTCCTACCACCACCCATGCTCCCCACACCTTTAATCAAGCACCCCCTCATCCTAACCCCATCCCTATGTGCCAACCCTCAGCGCCGAACTCCAATACCTTTCCTCCAATGGATGTTGATGTAGCCTGTAGTCAAGCTTATAGGCTGGATCTCTGCTACTGCTGTGGGGAAACTGGACACATGGCCCAAAACTGTTCCTACTGCTAAGACATCTATAAACTTATGTCTGAGGGACAACATGAACTCCTCCAAGATCTGTTGGCACTTGCAGATGTTGAAGGGTTGAAGAAAGAGGAGGTTAAAGAAGAAGAGGTGGAGGAACAGGATTTTCCACCCACACAATGAGTGAAAAGTATGCCCTCATTGCCTGTCCATAACCACTTTAAAGTTCTGTCTGTTGATTCACTAGATAATGAATCTTATTCTATAACCATTTCTTCTCCAGACCTTTCTGAAGTGGCTAAAGACATATGTACCTACCCCTTCTCCCCCCCTTCCCCCTCCTCTACCCAGATTGAAATCTTGGGAGCGCAAGCTACCATGCAAGTACATTGTGGCATCTACCCCCTCCCAACATTCACTAGAATTGAAGATTGAGCTGCAGACTATGGATATAGGGCAAGTACTCAGTGTCTCTGCTCTCCTGAACTCGGGTGCCATCGGACTTTTCATTGATTCACACCTGGTTCAACAAAAACAACTCAATACCCACTTACTATCTTGACCCATACCTGTCTACAATGTGAACAGTTCCCCAAATGAAGCTGGGGTGATTTGGGAGGTTGTCGACCTAGCCCTCTGGTACAAGGACCATAGTGAATGGGCTCTCTTCACTGTGACCCAACTGGGGAAGCAGAAGGCAATTTTGGGCTACCTGTGGCTTTGTGACCATAATCCTGAGGTTGACTGGGTGACAGGTGAAGTTATGATAAGTCATTGTCCCTCTTATTGCCACACTTGCTTCACTGAAGGCAGACAGGAACATCGAGGGTGAAAGGTACTCTTACAGCACACTTGAAAGTGTCATGGTGGTCCAATGTCTATGGCCAATGTGGACTTGGAAGATGTTCCAGATCTTGCACCTGATTCTGACAATAATGAAGAGGAAATGGAAGAGATCAAGGAAGGTGACCAAATTTTCTACATTGCTATCAACCCTTCACATGAGGTGCATGCCACCTTAAATGTCTCCCAGCACCTCATGGAGGCCTTCCACAAGAACAGTGCATTTAAATCCTTCACTGACTCCATACTTCCTCACCTGCATGACTTTGAGGATGTGTTCTCCAAGGAATCCTTCGACTCACTTCCTAACTGTAAGCTATGGGATCATGCAATTGAGCTCACGCTGAGTGCCACACCCTCCTCCTGCAAGGTCTATCCTCTCTCCCCTGAAGAACAATGACAACTCAACAAGTTCATCAATGAACACTTGGCTTTGGGTTGTATCCACCCTTTAAAGTTGCCCATGACCTCGCCCTTCTTCTTTGTCAAAAAGAAGAATGGGTCTCTTCAACTGGTTTGAGACTATCAATGCCTCAATGACATCACAGTCAAGAATTATTATCTACTACCCCTCATATCCAAACTCATCAACCAACTCCATGGGGCACATTACTTCACCCAGCTTGATGTCTGTTGGCATTAAAACAGTGTGCAGATAAAAAAAGGGGATAAGTGGAAGGCAGATTTTTGCATGAACTATGGTCTTTTTGAACCACTTGTCATGTTCATTGGTCTCACTAACAGTCCTGCCACCTTTCAGACCATAATCTTCCATGATCTCATATTGGAAGGGGTTCTCTGTGTCTAACTCAATGACATTCTCATCTTCACTTGAGACCTCAATGAACATTGTCAAATCACACACCTGGTGCTGGAGCAACTTCGGTGGCACAAACTCTACCTTTGTCATGACAAGTGCAAGTTTGAGAAGATGTGAATCAAGTACTTGGGCTTAATTATCTTTGGATGGACAGGTGGAGATGGATCTGGTCAAGGTTGCTGGCATTACAACCTGGCCCATGCCCATGAACAATGAAGAGGTGCAGTCCTTTCTGGGCTTCATCAATTTCTATCGGCACTTTATTATATTAAAGATTTCTCACACTATGCATGCCTGTCATTCGACCTCACTGGCAAGGAGGCATGGAGGTGGGAAAATTCACAGCAGGAGGAATTTCAGAAGCTCAAAGAAATGGTCACTTCCACTCCCATCCTTACCTTTGCTGATGACTTGCGTCCCTTCTGTGTAGAAGCTGACAGTTTGGATTTTGTGATGGGCGCAGTGTTGTTCCAACAGTCTCCCGAGGACCAGAAGTGGCACCCCATTGCCTTCTACTTGAAGAGTCTCAGTGCTGTGAAATGCAATTATGAGATCCATGACAAGGAGGTGCTGGCAATAATGTGGGTGCTGGAGGAGTGGCAACATTTCCTAGAGAGTGCTCAATGCAAGATCAAGATCTGGATGGACTACAAGAACCTCAAGTACTTCATGACTGCCAAGAAATGTAACTGTTGTAAATCCCACTGGTCCCTCTACCTCTCCAGATTTAATTTCTCTCTACATCATCACCCAGCCCACATGGTGGGGAAGACTGATGCCCTTTTTCATCATCCAGACCATGGGAATGGAGGCAATGACAATCAAGGTATTGTGTTGTTGCAACCTGATCTGTTTACAGTCTGTGCATTAGAGGGTGTTACCTTGAAGGGTGAAGAGTGCAGTATCCTACATGACATTCATTATGTGAACTGTAGCAGTTTACATGAGGATGCTGTGGCTTTGGCAGTGAAGGAGCTGAGAAAGGGATTCACTCTTTCATTTTGTGGAAGGGGGGTGATGTAAGGGGGAAAGAAGGTGTCCCAGGCATCTTGAAAATTTTCTGCATTTGTCCCATATTTCTTTGTATTTTATTTCATCCTATTTTGCCCTTTCTATGATTTTCTATAAATTTATTTCTATTTTATAATTATATTTCAGTTTTTCCATGTTGGTACATGTTGACAGTTCTATTCTTGGAGGCAGGACCCCTTCTGGATGTTTACCCATCAAGGTGATGTCATTCCATAGCTTGATCCACCTATTTCTGCCTTTTTGCTATTTTTAGCCTACTATTTGATCTTTGGGTCTATTACATATACTGGACATTGACAGATGTGTCCTTAGAGTTTTCTCTTTGGATTCCCCTCTATTAGCTCACTATTAAGTGAGGCTTGAGGTTGCCCTTACAAATGTGGCCTGCTTGCATTTCTGGGATCTTCAATAGTTTGGCTCTTGCCCAGACAACTTCCAGTGGGGTATCTGTAGTTGGGTATTTTTTTCTGATTGCAATCCATTCACTTTTGATGAGTGAGGGAACAGCAGCCAAATCCAGCAAGCTATCACTCATATGGAGAATGAGTGCAATGTGCAATGTCTGGGTGCTGGAGCTGCAAGGGTTCAAAATGTTATGTCAGTAGTAGATTAAAAAAATTGTAATGAGGCAAAAACAAAACTCAGCCCATGTTTCAAATCCAAAGACTAAACATTACACAACAATCAAATCACAAACATTAACCACTAGACAATATGGACAACTTTCTCATGTCAGTATGGAGGTCTGGACAATGTATCAGGCTGTTTCAGTGTTTACCCCCAGTTTTGTCTGGGAATGTACCTAGATTTTAGGGTCAAATCTGCTCAAATTTGTCTGGAATGGTATCTAGACCAGGTAGGTAGACGCTGGGGTCCCAGTACATTGTTACATGGCTGCCTGCGCTGGATTATCTATGTCACAAAAGCACTATGTTGACTGTTGAGATTAAATCCAGGAAAATTTGTCCAGTTCAGCACTTTTTGGAAGCTTTAGTAGGGATTATCTGGGGTCCTGTTCTTTGTGACACTTGGTGTGCATCATTCTGATGGTGTCGCTGTGCACATTGCTAACCAGCAACTGACATAGTGCATCTTAGTAGGTCAAGGTATTGAGAACTGTTAGTTTAACTTCAAACCATTGCAACCCAAAGTCCAGACTCCAACCTATCCGCCATAAGGAAAATAGGAAAAAAGCAATGCGATATCATTTATATTGCATTACACTTGTGCTGAATCACATGCTGCCATAATTTGAACTTTAATTTTTCTTGGTGACTGTAGTGGTGGTATGCATATGTTTGGTTCACAGAATGAGATCATGTCATGCATCATTTCATCTTATACATCATGTTTTGCCCATGTATAAGAAATGATTACAAGTATGTTTCATCCACAGTGGGAACTAATTATTCTCATTTTGCATCCACAGTGAAAAATTAGGCTCACATACTATAGGTGTGCATCCCATGATAACTTAAATAAATTAAATAATTAAATAATAAATTGAGAAGGGGGAAGAGAAGAACATTGCAGCTCTTGCAGCTCTCATCTATTTGAGCACTGATTGTGATTTTGCTCTATCGCCCCACAGTCTATATGGAGGCATACGTGTTAAATTTTAAATATTTTTTTTGTATTATTAATATTTTGCTTGATCCCAATTGAGGTACTGATGCTGATTATCTGGATCAACTTATGGGTACCTTGGAGAACACAAATCTGGTTGTCCCCAGCAACACTGTGCACCATCAACATCAGCATTCAATGTTCAACATTGATGGGGCCATCTTCCATTAATTCTTGCTAAACTACCCTCACTAATACTTGAAAAACTACCCTTATGCAACTGTAACCCTAAGCCTTCCATCCAGCATCTGCACCTAACCAGATGTTGAAATCAAACTCTGAGATGCATGCTGCATACGTGAGGCAATGCATGCAGCATACACATGTTACTGTGCTTACTGTGCATACATGTGGTAAACACATTCCTGAGTCATGTGACATCCTCATTATTATGTATATAAGGAGAACCTGTACTGTAGTAGATATACAGTGTTCTTACCTCTGCTAAATCCTAGCTCTAAGACTTACTAAACCCCAGGTAGGTTATAAGGAATGTGTTGACTCTTCCTCTGTGCAGTGTATATAGTCTGCTCCAACAGGTTATGGGCCCTGCTGGGCATGTCGCAAACATGCCTTAACTGGCTGCGAATGATGTTGACTTCATTGTCTCCAAATTATAATCTTGTGCTCTTTGTGAGCTGCATTGCGCTCCCTGCGAGCTGCACTTAAAAACCTAGGTTGACTAGGGTTAACCACTCTGAAGGAGTGTTTTTGCCTGAGATTATAAAATGTGTTTTCTTGAATAGAAGACTGATTGAGTGCTTTTACCAGCTGCCACCACAGAATCATGTCTTCAACCCTTAAAAAACTCATACAAACTTTCGACAGCTCCAATTACATTCAATAGGCCAACTCCATGAAGGCGTGGCTCAGGTCTCAAGGCCTCTGGCAAATAACTAGCAGGATGGAACTAAAACCACCTCCAGTGCCTCCTTTGATAACGACGAATGCTGCACTTGTAGCAGATGCTACTGCCAAGCTCCAGACCTGGAGCAACAAAAATGACCAGGCTATTGGTAGCCTAGTACTCTGCCTGGCCCCCTCCATTTGGCAGCATGCCAACACCAAGGACCCTGCTGAAGAGGTGTGGGATCTCATTCACACTGATTATGGTATTGATGGCCCCTCCCAAGTCTTTGCGGACTTTAGGTCTGCAATAGCAATCAAAATTCCAGCTATGAATCCCATGCCAGAGATTGCTAAAATGGCTGACAAATTTGAGTGCCTTACAGCTGCCAACATCACCATCCCTGAACTAGTTCAGGCAATGATTCTACTCGCTGCAATGCCACATGAGTACAATTCTCTGTCTGCCACAGTCCTTAACATGACCGCTACTAGAGCCTTGACATTTAAACATGTCAAGGACTCCATTGTTGCTGAAGCCTCATGGCACACAGCAGTTGGGAAGCCCACCAGCCCACCTCAGGCCACCAAGCTTTCTGCTGTCAAATACAAAGGGGGAAACCCCAAATGGCAGCCTCAAAACAACAATGGAAATTCATCCCAAAATGTGGAGGATGCGGGGACAGAAAGACTAAAGAGGAAAAGCCAAAGGAGAAGCATACCCACCTCACCTCCAATGCCTTTACTACCATAAATGGTAATGGCACCATCATACCACCGATGCCGCTCATTCAGCGCATCAAGAAGCGTGAACATACTCCCACAAGGGATCCTCGCCACCGACCACCTGCACAGGCATATATGGGCATGGCCTCTACCTCTCATTCAGTCTACACCGAATATCAGCAAGCTCAAGACACCCTCAAGCAAATGAATATCCCATGCAGCACAAAAAATCTGCAACCGCTAGAAAAGCACCTAACAGTGTGAGAAGGTAAAAGGAGGAGGATTGAACCAGAACCGAGGATCATGGAGGTAGAAGATGATAGTGTCTCCCTCAGATCAGAACCTGTGGTTTCTGATGAGGAAGTATGGAAAGTCATCAATGAAATGCTCATCGATGAACCGCTTGAAACAGGAGCATATGATGAAAGGTCAGTCCTTTTCTCTGCCACAAGGACAAAGATTAATATTCCAATGATCACAGTGAACTTTTCATGTGAAATTTTACTGCTACTAAATGTATCATGGAACAATTTACATCTTAATATATGTGTTATGTGTGCAAATGGAAATTGTAAGAAAGGTGCCAACTGGATCATGGATTCAGGCGCATCAAAACACTTCACTGGTGAAATAAAAGATTTTGCTTCTCACGAGCCTTTACTGAGAAAGGACTCTACCCTGGTTCAAACAGCCATGGGTACTACTCATATAGTAGGGAAAGGAGCAGTCTTCATTAGACATCAGGTAGTATGTCACAGGAAGTCAGAGATGCATGAAATGCGATTATACCCCGTCTACTACATACCTGACTGTAATGCTTGATTACTGTCAATGGGTATCTTCTTACAAGATGGAAGTGACATGCATGTTTCCTCTGCACACATTTTATTTTTCAAGCAAGGAAACCCAATTATGGATTGTGTCCCTCTTATGAAATGTGACATAATTTATTGGGCTCAGACTCATATATTGAGCACCAAAAGAATCAATGTCGCGACGATGTACATCACAGACTACTTGACTTGGCATAGGCAGCTTGGACACCCATCCAAAGAAGCACTAAGAAAAATGCCTAATAGCACCATAAAATTCCCAAGGAATTTGATTATTCCTAAAGACAAAATTATATGTCCAGAGTGCACTGAAGGGAAAATGACCTCAAAATTTTTTCCTGAATCAGATTCACATGCAGAGAAACCCTTTGAATTAATACATTCTGATCTAAAGGAACTTCCAGTACTATCATACCACAAACATAAATACTTTATTGTATTTCTGGATGACAAGATATCACATATCTGGGTCCAGTGCCTTAGAAAGAAGTCTAACATTGCTGCAGCGATTAGACAATTTCAGGCAATGGCTTTGATCCAGTATGGCGCTACCATCAAGCACTGGCATGTTGATCCAGGGGGGGAGTTCAAAGATTGTGAGCTACAAAATGTGCTCAAGGATTTTGGCATCAAAATAGAGATGTCTGCACCCCACATTCACCAACAGAATGGGCACAAAGAGTGCGCCATAAGGACAATAATGGAAAAGTTGCAAACCCTGTGATTTACCGCTTGTCTACCACAATCATGGTGGGAATTTTGCATTGAACATGCAACACACCTATACAACTGAACCCCGATAAGGCACCTGAAATGGCTGACACCAGTTGAGGACCAGACAAAGGTCCACCCAGATCTAAACAATCTGAAGGTTTTCAGTTGCGGTGCTTATGTCTATCTATCCAAGGAGAAATGTCTAACCACATTAGCTCCTCGATCGGAGTTAATGACCTACCTTGGATTAGAAGATAGCATTAAAGCATACCATTTCATGTGACTTAGTGGCACAATATTCATTGGTGCTACAGCACTATTTGATGAAACATTGTTCCCATGCTGTCCTAGAGCTAAAACTCCCGCCAAAACAGAACCTTGGTGATTTTCCACCTCCAGAACCAGAAGATGATGACCACTCATCTGGAACAGATGGTGATGATTCTATACTGCCACAAAATCTGCCCCTTCCTCCATCATCAGAAAATGATGATGATGATGATGTACCAAGTGAGCAAAAGGTGCATGATGATGTGACTGATGCTCTTCCTCTGCTGCCTCCAGTAATCACTGAGGACTTTCATCCAAGACGTGATGATCAACAGGAATAGCAGCAATTGCCCCATCGATCAGGCAGGCAGAGGAACATCCTAAACTGTCCTGGCAATACCTATGGAGAGAAGTGACTCCCCTCTGACATAGAGAGAGACATTTCACGTGATCAATATTGGAAGAGATCTGTGGGTCAAGATTCAGATCATAACCAAACACAACCACAATCTCAACAGAAAGAACTGGTTGCTAGACTGAGTTCGGCACCCCACAAGAGTGTGCCCAATTCCAATGATCAAGAACATGATCACCCAATGGGGGAACTGGACAAAGCAGGTTATATTAAAAAGATAACCAAGGAAGGAGGAGATAAGCTTATTCACTGGCTGTTGTCAAAAGCAGTCAAACCATCAAGTGAAATAAGCCAAGTTCCAAACCAATTTCATGATATTGCGCACCTACCACAGCAGCAGCAATGTAAGTGGAAACAAGCTTGTTATGAAGAATTAGAGGCCCTTCATAAGCGACAAGTCTATAACATTGTCGATCTTCCACATGATTGAAAAATGATCAAAAATAGATGGGTTTTCTCTGTGAAATCGGATGGAAGAAAACGAGCCAGACTCATGGCCAAAGGCTTTTTACAAGTTGAAGGTGTTGACTTTGATGAGATTTTCTAACCAGTAGTCCACTACGAGACTGTACGCCTCATGTTTGCACTTGCATCTCTAGAAGGCATGTATATGACCAGTCTAGATGTAAAAACTGCATTCTTATATAGCAAACTAGAAGAGGAGATCTATATGAATCAACCTGAGGGTTTCAGACTTGAGGAAAAAGAGCACAAAGTAATGCACTTACGCTGAGCATTGTATGGCCTTAAACAGGTTTCAATAGCATGGTGGAAGGAGCTAGAGGCATTTATGCGCACCATTGGGTTTGTGCACACCAGCTCCGATGCTGGCATTTTCATACACAAGGATCCTAAGACAGGCAGCATTGTTATTGCGCTGGTCTATGTTGATTATGGCTTGTTCATGGGGAAGAACAAGAAACTCGTGGATGAAAAGAAGAATGCTTGTTTAAAGCATTGGGAGTGCCATAGTACTGAAAAAGTCATGGAATTCTTAGGCATGCATGTCACCCAGACTGCAAGCAAAGTCAAACTCAATCAAACTGAATATCTCGCCAGAGTGCTTGAGAGGTTTGAGATAACAAATGCCAAAGCTTCCCCCACCCTACTCCCAACTGGTTACAAACCATCAGAAAACATAGTGACACCAAATGTGGCGCTTAGATCAAAATATCAGTCTGTGATTGGATCTTTATTATGTCTGATGCTCAGAATGTGACCTGATATTGCTTATGTGGTAATCAGGATGTCGCAATTCTCAGCTAATCCTAGCCAAGAACATCTAGACAAAGCAATGTACATCATGCGCTATCTGGTGGAAACCCAGAAATATAACATAGTCTATGATGGAGAGAAATTTGAAGGGCTACAGGCCTTCACAGATTCTGATTGGGCAGCTGACACTGTCAAACGCCGATCTACAATGGGTTACTTTGCTACTCTAGTGAGTGGCATTGTGTGCTGGCAGTCCCATTTACAAAAAACTGTAGCATTGTCATCCACAGAAGCTGAATATATGGCTCTCTCTGACACTTGTCAACAGATAGTGTGGATAGAGTCCTTATTCCAGGAACTTGGATATGTACTGAAGCATGTACCAATCTGTGCTGATAATCAGGGATTTATCTTTATTGGATCAAATCCAGTTCAGGAAAGAAGGACCAAACATATAGACATTTGCTACCACTATATTCATGAATGCATAGAAAATGACAAGGTCACAGTCATTTTCATTCCTGGAAGTGATAATCCGGCTGACATGTTTTAAAGAACCTTGGCGCCATCCTATTCAGGAAATTTAGAGACTCTCTTGGAATTACTTTCGAGATTCAAACTTAGCTGCTTAGAGCACTGTACAGTTTGAGGGGGGGTGTTGAAATTAAACTCCAATATGCATGCTGCATACATGAGGCAATGCATGCAGCATACACATGTTACTGTGCTTACTGCGCATACATGTGGTAAACACATTCCTGAGTATGTGACATCCTTATTATTATGTATATAAGGAGAACCTGTACCATAGTAGATATACAGTGTTCTTACCTCTGCTAAACCCTAGCTCTAAGACTTACTAAACCCCAGGTAGGTTATAAGAAATGTGTTGTCTCTTCCTCTGTGCAGCATATATAGTCTGCTCCAACACCAGATGCTTCACTGTCCTGAAAATTTGAATCTTTGGCAAATGCTTCAAGAGTGTGCTAGCCACTAGCTGGCAGCTATGTGTATCAACATTTAGTGGTAAGTGGGAATGGGGATCATTAGGTATGTACCACTGGGAAGTTTGTACACCAGCTACTCTGCCACCTCCTGTTGCAGTCATTGTGCTGGCACTACACACAAGTTCATGTTTTTCACTTTGAAACAATGGGGCTGGAATCAGCATTGCTGACTTCTTCCCCTTTGCGACTGACTTGCTGGCTAGTTGGTACATGTTTTCTATCTCCATAGAGATACTGAATAGCTGATTGCTCAATGTGATGGTGGTCCAAGAGCCATTGTGCAGGCCATCTATCAACCTCATCATTCCCAGTCAGCTGGAGCTCAAGCAAACAGCATATTTGGTCAGACAGCAGTACAGGCCTGGTGGATTGAACTTGAGCTGAGGATCATTGCAAGGGGGGAAAGTAATGCTGTAGCTCATTATATGCAGCTTGATTGATGAATATGAACTGCTTCTTGTTTGAGTTCTTCATTCATTTCTTCCAATGGGCTCATAGGTGCTCTGAAAGCTAAACAGACCATGGTTAAATAGATAGTACCAGTTCAGTTGACTGTAGCATACACACCTGGTAGTATATGTCTGGTCTGTTGCAGTAAGGGTTCCAGTCTCAAGCAAAATCCTCCCAGTTTGGCTCATGTTGGCTTGGGGACCTGTGAGCATATGTAGCTCGAAAGAGGAGCCATTCAGGCTTCATGTGAATTAACAGGACTGTGATTTGAGTGTTTTGCTTTTTGGCTAGGTAGCAGTAGCAGGTGTTTGTGTCCTTCACAAACTGGGAATTGAAGGCATACATATTCAACTTGTCTCATTGTTCCTCAGGCATCAGTAAAACTCCAAACAACTCTGTTGTTTGAACAAAGTTGTTACCGTTGATCCATCCTTCCACAGGCAAGTTTTCAAAGTGAGCAGATGTCAGATCCAGCATCTTCGAGATATGGTTTCTTGTCCAAATATCAAATGAACCTGCTGTGAGGTTAGAGACAGAAAGTTGGACATCTGAAAACTGAAAGCCAAACATACCTTTAAATTATGGTGCAGCATATGGTCACAGAGCAGCTCCACTGCAAAATCAGGTCCTGCACTGATGGCACCAAACCATTGGATAATGCTCTGGTGCACACCACCTTCGATGCCATTTGTACCTTGGATGCACCGCTATCACATCAGGCCATACTTGTCCCTACCCCAGGTATAGTAAAGTGGAATTCTGTGAGGATCCGAGTAGAAGTGATGACAGATATTTTCCAGTACTGTTCCTGCAATCTTCCAGATAGTGTCATTGAACAGCATGAATAAATCATCCTTGGCATCTTTCAGGGGGCCATAGACAGTAAACACCTGATGTACATATTCAAACAGCTCCTCTGGTTTCAGCACAAATCTCTTCACTTGCTGGAGTAGCCAGCCTAGGTGTTCACATAGCATGTCCTTAAACATCACATTCTTCTCAGCAAGGAAGTTGGTCAGTATTGTTTTATCCTCTATGTCATAGTCAAAACAAATCCAAATTGGGAAAGGGGAGATTGGGAGGAAAGCAAAAGGGATCAACAGAGGCTCATGCAGCAGTGGATGAGGAATTTGCCTTCTGTGGGGATTGTGGGGATGACATTGTGCTTGCAGTCTCAATGGACTCTTGGTTGGTGGACTCAGCATGCACTTCACACATAGCATGGGATTAAAATATCTTTTACCCCTGGACATCAAATCTCAGGTTTTTGTAAATCTCCTGGACTTGGACGAGGTTCGATATGGCTAGAATGTACTGTGGACAGAAGAATCTCAGCACTTACCCTAAAAGATGTGGTACATGCACCTGATGCACCCTTTAAGCTTATCACAATTTCACATGCACTTGAGGCTGGAATCAAAGTCTTATTTGTGATACCAGAGGTGCAGTTCCAGGTGCCAAACAAGACTATTATTATGGAAGGTTGGGTCAAGAACCAGTTATTTGACATGAATGTCAAAGGTGTTGCCAAACAAGACCAAGCATACCTTGCCAAGAATGGCAGAACATGGGCTGAATGGCACAGGATTTTTGGGCATCTGAACATGGGGTCAATAAAGATGCTCAAGGAGAAGGAGATGGTTTTGGGAATGGATGTGGATAGAACTGTGCAGCCAGCTGCTCAATGCCAAGCATGCATCATTGCCAAGCAGCATGTCCATCCTTTTCCCAAGGAAAGCCAAACTGAGATCAAGGAGATCAGAGATCTGACAGTAGCAATCTGTGGGGGCTGGCACACACTGAAGCTCCAGAGGGAGATCAGTATTTTGTCACATTTACTGATGGCAAGACATGATGCATAATGACATATTTCTTGAAGCAGAAATCTGAAGTGCTTATAAAATTTAAGCAGTACAAAAATTTCGTCGAAACTCAAACCAGTCAGAAGCTCCAGAAACTTCGCATTGATGGTGCAGGAGAATTTCTTAGCATGGAATTCAAGAAACTTTTACTTGACAATGGGATCTGACTTGCAGTCACAGCCCCCCACTCGCCATCCCAAAATAGAATTGCTGAATGTCTGAACTGAACCCTGGTAGAGCACGCACACGCAATATTACATCAGCATGGACTACCTCACTCTCTTTGGAGGGAGGTGATCACTTATGCAACTTATCTTAAAAACAGATCACCGACTTGAGCAATCAAAGATTGTAAGGTACCTGATGAAGTCTTCTGGGGGAAGAAGCCAGACATATCGGGCCTGCAAGAATTTAGCAGGACTTGTTGGGTTTTACAGCAGGACGGGAAAAACTCAAAACTTGATTTGAAATTACACCAATTTATTTTTGTAAAAATAGCTGATGGTACTAAGGGATACAGGTACTATAATTCTCAGACCCACCAATAGGAATGTGGTGTTCATGTCAGAAGAGGATGATTCTAACATTGTGGAGGTCACTCCCCCTGTGTGGCTTGAGGGGGAGCATAAAACCAGTGCCAAGCAGACTTCAGGTGATAGTGGGAATGGCACTGCATCAGATTCGGATCACTCACCAGAAAAGAAAATACATCAATCATCGCCATCTTGCATACTGATTCCTCAGGAATGATCAAGTCGCATTCTTGAAAAACCACTTGTCAACTACCAGTTACTCAATAACCCAAATGCACATAAACCAAAGGAATGGAAGCATCATGTGCCAACTATAGAAGAGTCTGGCTACATCATGATCAATTATGCAATGATCAGGGCAATATCTAAGGATGACCCACTTTCAGTAAAAGAAGCAAAAGGGAGATCAGATTGGCCGGAATGGAAGGAGGCGATGAACACTGAAATAATGCAGTTAACAAAATGAGGCACTTACAAATTGGTTGACTTACCCCCTGATCACCAGGCAATTGCAAGCAAGTGGGTATATTGCATCAAATACGATCACATTGGGGAAATCATGAAGCATAAGGCTAGGCTTGTAGTGAAAGGATGTTCCCAAATTCTGGGAGTAGATTTTGTGGAAACCTTCACACCAGTTATGCAGCTGGAAATGTTCCGGCTATTAATAGTGCTCACGATAAATTTAGGACTCATGATTCACATGGTCGATGTGGTGGGCACATATCTTAATGGAGTTTTGGAGGAGGTTATTTTCATGTTGCAACCACCAGAATACAATGACAGTAGCAGGTGTGTATGGCAACTCTTAAAACCTCTCCATGGATTGAAACAGGTGGAATGGGCCTGGAATGATGAACTCAACCAAACCTTTCTCAAAATGAACTTTATGTGGCTTTTCTTGGATCAATGCATCTATATTAGGCACACTGATCATGATCTCCTAATCACATTGGTTCATATCGACGACATGACCATCCTAAAATCAGATATTGATGCCATCATGGAAATGAAAGCCAAATTGAGGAAGTACTTGACAATCATGGGTTTGGGAGACGCAAAGCAAATTGTGGGACTAGAATTAGAGAGGGACTTGGACAGGGCCACTCTCGAAATTATGCAAGCCCAATATATCAAGAGGGTTCTGGAGAACTTTGGAATGTCAAATTCACACCCTGTCAGCACACCATTGGACCCTAACATCAAATTGATCAAGACACCTGATGATGAGCATCATGATATCCCTGAGTATCAGAGCGCAATCAGATCACTCATGTACACAGTGATTGGAACACAACCCGACATCTCATTTGCAGTACAAACACTTAGTTAATTCATGAGCAACCCCAGACCCACCCATCAGACTGCCGTCAAGTGCATTTTCTGGTATCTTAATGGCACTCGCAAACTTGGGATTGTTTACCAGCAAGGGGGAGAAGTCAACCCCTCACTTATTTGGATGTTGATTGGGGATCAAATGTCAATGATCAACAATCTATTTCCAGATATGTCTTCCAGATGACTGGCAGTCCAATTTCTTGGCAATCAAAGAAGCAGCCAACGATCGCATTATCATCTATGGAAGCCGAGTACATGGCAGAAAGTCTAGCAATGCACCAAGCAATCTAGTTATGGACCCTTACTGCTGAACTTGGCATTTTCTACTCTGGACCCACTGTCCTCAAGGTGGACAACTAAGGCACAATCACTTATTCTCACAACACCATCAATCATGGCTGCACCAAACACATTGACATCCAACACCATTTCATACATGAGAAACTTATCTCTAACAAGATATGCATTCAGTACTGTGCAATGGATGACAACTTAGCCAATTTGCTTACCAAAGCATTACCAAAGCTGAAACACAATGACCTTGTTAATCGCTTAGGGATGGCATAGGTGTCAAGGAGGAGTGTTGAAATTGGGCAGTGGTAGGCACATTAGGCAATACTGATGCCAACACCAAACAAATGGCTGTGGTGCATAGCCATGGTCATTAGTAACATCACCTTCTTGTTTTAGACTTAATTACATGGTGGTGTCCCATGCTAGTATAAATATTTATTGTAAATAGTTTATTAAATTTAACAAAGTATTCTATACTCTATCGAGTCCTCTAGAATTCAACAGTGATACAACTCTTGTCTTCATAACATTGATTCCCTTGTACTGTTTGGGGTGATTGGGAACTAGATGTCCATGTGCCACTACAAGAGATAGGTCAGGAGAGAATAACAATATGGGTGTTCCTCCAGATGTGGTGCTGTCAATAGGCTTTCTGACATCAGTGGCTGATAGTACCTGGAACATAAGCCAAGTGGCATAGACAACTTGAGTTGCATAAGTGACATGGGTTTTGGGGAGCTCTTTGTTCTCCCACTTGGTGCTGATGCAAATGGCAGGGTCCTTAGGTAAATACCACCACAAAACAGTGGCTGCAAGGTCTGCAAGGCCAGCAGTTGCATTTGTTGTGGGATTTCGAGCCTTAGCCATAGCATCAAGATCAACAGCTCCAACAAACTGAGTGTCCCTCTCAGCTGAGAATTTACAATCCCAAAAAAGTTTTGTGAAATTGCCTTCAACTTTAAGCCCAACTTTTTTGATGCAAGGTGTACAGAGAAAGGCAAGCAGGCTAGATGGAAGCTTCCCCTCATGCCAGCAAGACCCAAGCTGCAGTACATTCAGCAATCATGCAGTTTTAAATGGTCAACCATCACTGACCTGAAGCAAGTATATCTCCTTTTCTTGGGCAATGGAAATGACTGCAACCTGCCCATGAGTCAATGAGCTCTGGTCAACTGGCCACTCCATATCCATTCCTACAAACATCTCTTCACCATTGGAGATATCATCCATCAGGCTGCTTAGCCAGCTTTCAATCTGGAAGACAATGAAAGAATAGTGATCTGCCAGTCAAGGGGGCATTCAAGCTGCTCATATGAAGAGTGATCTGGAATTGGGAGAACATCTTTGTGGAGGGAAGGGAAGATGTTCTCTAACTCTGTTTTGTCAGCCCAGACATTATCTGTGAAGACCAGTTCAATCAAAGCATGTCCATAGGCTTTGAGAGATTGGGGAATGGTGGCCAGTGCTAGCATGTACTGATTGTGGGCCTTTGTAGGTGTTAGAACCATTGAACAGATTTCATTGTATTCATTAGTGGTGGAATGAAGGGCACCAAAGACCAGGACACCATTCTGCTTCCCCAGATGCTTCACAATCTCCCAAAAATGTAACCCACATGGACCCGGAAATAGGATATCACCTCAGATACCTTAAAGCTATGGTCTATCTCAAGCACTCAGGCAGGGAGCATTCCCACATACTGGTCCATCACAGGTGCATGAGCTGTGATGAATTTGACATAGAAAGTCCGAAAGTTATTTGGACTTGGTGAAAACCCTGCAAACCCATCTTGATCATCAAAGGAACTGAATGGTTGGAAGTCAGCAAGAAGAAGCTTTCCAGAGGAGTGTAAATGAGCATAAATGAGCTCAAGGTATTGCAATTTTAGGAGCTCATAGCAATGGATGTGGTGCATTCTGATCATGTTCACAAAGGGGTCTGGGCCCATGCAATGCAAAAAACAGTCATGAAGCAGAGCAGCAAGGTTGTCGGTGATGCCACCACATGGTGGGTAAAATGCATGGACACCAAACAGGGGAGAGCACTGAGCAATGAGGGGCTCCAGCTTTGGTATGTCTTCTTGCAATTGGGGTGAATGCAGGCATAGTGCTGACCTATGATGAAGATGCACTGATCAAGGTCAACAACCCTCTGAGGTGCCTTGGGCCATCCCCTAGCCTGGAGGAAGAAGGTAGTTCCTTTTGTGCTCTTGTGCCCCACCAAGCAGCAGGACAGACAGGGAATACAGCCAGCAAGGAGGTGGGGAATCCATACAAAGTAGCATGGCAGATAGAAATCTTCGGGAGTCGGTTGAAACTTTTGATGCGAATGGAAGAAAAGGGACATGGCCCCATCAAAAAACATGTTTCATTTATAGCATGTCAGCATCCTGGAGGGGTTCAACTTAATTTTGTGAACCAGTCACTCACAGGTGTCTGCATAGTCTGTTTTTAACCAGTTTGGCATCGCAGACCTCTTGTGCTTATTGGATGGGATGGAGCCATCCAACTCCTCATTATCAGGTACTGCTTCAATGACATCTGCATCAAGACTGCTAGCACCATCTACCACACCATCACTGCTAAGTAAGTAATCAACATCCTCATTGTTATTGACATTGCATATCCCTACACCTATTTATTTGATAGGATGATAATGAGAAAATTGATTTGGAATGCAGCTGGCATACATACCTGCTGCAGTCCCTCCTGCTCCAATGCCACAACCCAAGCTCGACCCCTTAAGCAGCAACCATGCATACACCTGCTCTCCCAGCTTCGATCCATCAAGTGGATGAGCAGCAGCACTGGAGAGCCCCTGTCAAGATGGAGGCATGCCTGACAAACACAAAGGCACATCCATTAGCAAAGGGAATCGGCAAGAAGAGAAACATACCATCTTCAATGTCAAGCATCCTTGCCCCATCATATCCAATATGTCCATTGCTGATGTACAGTCAATGAAGCTATCGGTGTCTCCTCCCTCCCTCCGCTCACCAACTCCAGCTTTCCCTGAGCCGTTGTCCGCAACCTCACCCCCTCGCTCACCATGCTCACCTTCTCCACTACCACTGCAGGATGAACACTTGGGTTTGTTGACAGGCAGCACGCTCCCATGAGATGTCAGTCCCTGAGAATTGACAGAATCTGGTTAGGATGTGCAAATGAGCCACAAAACCCAAAGAAAAACACAATGAAAAAGCTTACTGGCATGTTGATCATTAGCTCCACCACCATCTAGAGGGGGGAGCACTCCTACACTGACCTCATCTCATACGTCATCTACCCAGTGTCTGGACGCGTCGATGCAGATTTGGTTAGTGAACCCACAGGTGGGTTGTGTGATGACTTACCACCAGTGTAGGCACCTCCTGCGGGATTGGCCATGTCCTGTGTATGTTGTCTCTCGGGCTCAGGCTGAGGAGACATGATAGGAGTGGGAGTGCCTAAGCTTGCTGCACATCCCTGGATGGCAGTCAGAACTCTACTACTGCCTCTGCTATGTGTGTTGCCATCGCCATCATCAGGATCACATGGTGATGATGGCTGTGCTGCAAGAAGGAAATGAATGAATGGAAGTCAAGATCAGTGAATCTCATTCATGGGTCATTGTCTCCAGCTCTGGTTTCCTGTGCTTCTTTGGAGGACCACCACCCTTTGGAGGTCGACTGATGTTTCCTGCATTAGGTCCATTTTGTGAGCCTTTTGGGTAACCAATGGGTCACTTTGCTTCTCCTGAAGAACCTGGCATGTCTGTCCTGAGAAGTCAATATCTAGATTTTTTAAGTTGAGCTTGTCATTCATCAGATGAGTATCGGGTTTTTTCATTTTCAGTTATGGTAGTCTCGTGTATGTCCCATGTTCAAAGTCCACTATGTTTCAAACTCAGTTAGGACCTAATTGGTGCACACCTGACTGCCAAATTAAAATGATGGCAACACATGATTCAACACAGGTCATAATGCAATATCACATTGCTTTTTCTCATTTTCCTATGGCAGGTCTGCCCAAAACCCTAAAAAATTCTGCATACTTATGGCTCATCGCCACTGCAATGCGGTGGCATTTGTGATTGTCATGCCAACTCTTCTCAAGGATAAATTCAATCGTGCTCTATCCCATTCTGCAGCTGGTCTCACATCTATCTCTTAACTCATTTCTACCTGCCTAACCAAACTACATCTCACTAACCATTAGCTATCTACATGGTTCATATTCCGACTTTTCTCATAGTAACCTGGTTCGCTGCCAGTTCCATAGCGTTGGCTGCACCCTCTTCCTTGGTAATTAGGACTGATAAGTAATCTATGTCTTCCTCTTCTTTTTCCATGTTTTAAAGATTGCTTTCCAGCCCAAATATGAGGAACTTGATGCCCTTCAGTGCTCTCAACTATGACGATAGCGAGGAGCAGTGAGCTAAACATTATTAGATGTCTCAAAATTCTATGTTGACAAGGATGGAAAGGAATATAACTTCTGGTGTTGGTAATTTGCCACATCAGCCAGGCCACCAGACATATCAGCCAAATCACCAGATGGACCAGCCAGATCACCAGATGCCTAGTGTTAGGCCAACACCCATGGTTCTGCTAGCTGGACTGTGCAGGCTCTCCTACAAGAAGGTGGCGGGGCATGCGTGCATGATGGGGGGTTTGATGGATTTGATGTGATGGGTTAAAAATAGAATAGTTGGCTGAATTAGGCTTTTCACACCACTATTGTGGATGGAATACCTAAGAGAATTCAACTGAGGTCTCCTAGTATTTATTTTATGACTATATACTATGTTACATATATTGTACTATGTTGCTACAGATGCATGTGCACATGCGCGTACATATTGATGCATGTAAGTAGAAAATTCCCATGCTGACAAATAATGTGTGTATAGGCATATGGTAGCATATTTTGGTGAAATAAAATAAAATAAAAATAGTATTATGTAATAGGCATGTTAGGAGACTGTTTCCTAACACCTAGCCCCCCAAAGACAACTGAGTCAGACGACCAGTCAGATCACTGGATGCCTAGCCCCCCAAAGACAACTGAGTCACATTCTGTTGACAACCAGTCAGATCACCAGATGCCTAGCCCCCCAAAGACAAGTGAGCCACATTCTGTTGACATATAATAAAAAAACAACCTCAAATCCCAGGCTCGTGAAAAAGACCTCGAAAGTCACAATATATGAGAAGAAACAAAACAAAACAATCTTCTCAAATCCCAAGCTCCTCGGACTGTGACACACACCCTATCCCAGGCTCCTCAAAACTCGATGGTGACCTTCATCCTAGCCCCTCAGTGACACCATATGTGAGTAAGGCGCATTCTATCAGCGTTACAATTCCATACCTTCAACTACCAAAATTGTCCCCTGAGGATGCTTTCAAAATGCTTGTGGATAAGGATGAGAGTGCCATAGGTACCTGGCAGGACAGTAGTACTTATGCAAAGTATGTAGTATTTTCACTTTCTTCCATCGTATCGTACTAACTCATGTCAAGGTTGACTGGAGAACATGTCTTTTGTTATCTCAATGGTCTGCATGTGAATACACAGGATCCTTTCATGGACCCCAATATTGCTAAGCAGGACCATGGTATTGCTCTGGATCTATGGAACAGCCAAGCTCCCCAGGAGGACTGGAAAAAATTTGCCACAAAGATCAACTCTTGGTACAATGCACAGCATAAGTACAAAAGTTAGAAGATGAATCTCAATCAAGAAACCCACAGTAGCATTGATCATGTGTCTAGCTCAATAATTATTTTTGTGATGCATCCACCATCATACTTTCATTTTCATATTCATTTGCTGCCCTCAGTATTTACACTCATCCTTATAGGGTGATATTAGTGATGTGTATCACTATTTGGGGCCTTTTAGATAGCTGGTTAGAATAGGGTTTGGTCAGGTTAAGCCTCCTAATATGTAGATAGCCAAGTTGAGGTATAATTTTGAAAGACCATGTGGCTGCATCAAGCCCAGGTGTTAGGGCGACACCCACTAATCTGCTAGCTGGACTGTGCGGGCTCTCCTACAAGAAGGCAGCAGCGTGCATGTGCATGATGGGGGGTTTGATGGATTTGATGTGAGGGGTTATTTTTAGACAAGTTGGCTGAAATAGGCTTTTCGTACCACTAATGTGGATGGAATACCTAAGAGAACTCAACTGAGGTCTCCTAGTATTTATTTTAGGATTATATACTATGTTACATATATTGTAGTATGCTATTATGGAGGTGCATGCACATGCGCATACATATTGATGCTTGTAAATAGAAAGTTCCCACACTGACAAATAATGTGTATATAGGTGTTTTGTAGCATATTTTGGTGAAATAAAATAAAATAAAATAAAAATAGTATTATGTAATAGGCATGTTAGGAGACTGTTTCCTAACATTACCCCCCTTTTATGCCTTGACGTCCAGGTGAGAAAATATTGCATCTGTCCCCTCTGTGAAATTCTGGTAAGGCCAGAAATTCATCCCCTCATACACCATTCTAGCAATGTGACGCAGAGCATTTGGATTACATTTAAAGAATTGGGCGATTGCTTTATGTGCTTGCTTACAATTCTCCTCAGGTTCCCATAAATTATTTTCGTCGGCATAGTTCTTCCACTTGATTAAGAACTCCAATTTATTTCATCGAAGATGAGAGTCCAAAACCTCTTCCACAATATATTCCGGAGCACCTTCTACCATTATTGGAGGCTGTGGAGTAGTTTGTTGACCAGGAATAGTGGGTGGGTGGTAAGGACATAAATGGGAAATGTTAATTTCAGGATCAATCTTGAATGATTGAGGTAATTTTAACACTACTGCATTGGGTGAAATTATTTTAGAAATTGGATATGGGCCAACTTGCTTCTCCATAAGCTTTCTTGAAGGTCATGGAATATTTAGATCCTTGGTACTTAGCCATACCAAGTCACCAACTTTGTACTCTGGAGCAACAGCTCGAGTACGATCTGTGTGTCGCATCATATCATCACATGCTTTCATCAATGCTGCCTCTGCTTCCTCCTGCACCTTTCACATTTTTGATACAAAGCCCTCTAGTGATTGTATCTTGACTTCCCTTCATGATTCTACTCCCATTCTGGGATGATAGCCATAATTAGCGAAGAAGTGTGACATGCGAGTAGCCAAATGAAATTTATTATTGTGGGAAAATTCTGCAATTGCCAACCATTCAGGCCAGTCAGTTTGTCAGTGATTGACAAACATGCATAGGTACTGCTCCAACTCCTGATTCATTCTCTCTGTCTGCCCATCAGTTTGTGGGTGATATGCCATAGATAATTTGGTTTGAATCCCCAATATGTTATTTAACTCTCACATAAATGCAGAAGCAAATTGTGATCCATGATCAGAGATAACTGTATCAGGTAATCCATGTAACCACCATACCTAATTTAGATAGAGGCGCACCAAGCCCAATGATAAGGTTTCTGCAGTAGTAGGAATGATATATGGACTTCCTTTGTGAAGTGGTCGCATACTACAAATATTGCATTGTATCTTTGAGGTTTGGGTAGTCCTGTGATAAAGTCCACAGGTATGTCTCGCCATGGTGCTTTAGATATAGGGTTTGGCATTAATTTCCCAGCAGGCTTTTCTGGAAATTTTTTCCCCATCATGCATGTATCACACCCATCCACATACCCCAACACATACTTTGAAATTCTGGGCCACCAATAATTTCTCATCACCAACTCCAACGTCTTCCATCTTCCTGGATGTCCAGCAGCTGTCATGTTATGATGTAACCATACAATCTCCCTTTATAAATCTTGATCCTTCGGTACATATACCTTTCCTCTGAACAACACTAACCCTTGTTCTTCAACCCATTCATCTCCTTTAATATTACTTTTCTTCTCTCCCCTCAAAGCTTTCACAGCTTCCATCACTTCATCATCCATCTCTGAACATTGCCTAATTTTAGACAACATTTCTGTCTCTGAGCTATCCACCAATAAATGCCCTTGATGCATAGCACAAATACAAAAGTATTCAGGTTTGAGTAGAGTAATATTTTATTGTCCTCCTCCACTCCCCTTTTATAATCTGTACAACTGGATAATGCATCTGCTTTCCTCATCACGCTTCCTGCTTTGTGGACTAAGTGAAAATTAAAATGTGATAGAAATAATGCCCAATGCGCTTGTCGATGGTTAAGCTTTTTAGCAGACATGAAGTACTGCAGATTTTGATGGTCCATCCAAATTTCAATCTGATGCATACATCCCTCCAAATAATGTCTCCATGCTTCCAATGCTCATATTATTCCCAACATCTCTTTATCATGCACATCATAATTCCTCTCCACATCATTCAATCCTTTAGACAAATATGCACAAGGATGCCATTTGACATATTCACATAGCATTGATAATACCACTCCAGTAGCAAAGTCTGATGCATCTGATTCCACTCATAAGGGACGCATGAAATCTACTGGGACCAATATTGGTTCTTCCACAAACTTCCTCTTCAACTCCTCAAATGCTGTCTGCTGTTGTTCTCCCCATCTCCACACTACTCCCTTTTGCATAAGGTTGTGTAATGGTGCGGCAATTTTGGAAAAATTATGAACGAAGCAACAATAAAAATTGGCAAGTCCCAAGAAAGCCTGAACTTCCTTGATACGGGTAGGCACAGGCCAATCAACAATTTCCTGTACCTTGATAGGATCCATCTTGATTCCATTGGGACCAATCTTTAATCCCAAGAACTCGATCTCGCTTGCTCCAAATACACACTTCTCCAGTTTAACAAATAAATCATTCTCTGCCAACCTCTTCAACACCTCCTGCACTATTGCCTCATGATTTTCTTTATTCTCCGTGAATATCAAAATGTCATCAATAAATATTATCACCATGCCTTTGTCCATCATATCCTTGAAAATATCATTCATCATATTTTGGAAAGTTGGGGGACTATTGATCATCCCAAAAAACATGACTAGCGGCTCAAAGGATCCTCAACACGTGGCAAATGCTGCTTTCCACTCATCTCCTTTCTTTATTTGTACATTGTTGTACCCCCAGCATAAATCCAATTTTGTAAAGACCTTGGCCTTTCCCACCTTATCAATTATCTCTGAGATCAACAGCAAAGGGTACGCATTCTTCACTGTCCACTCATTCAAATACCTATAATCTGTACACATCCTCTTCCTCTGATCCTTTTTCGGTACAAAGAATACTGGTGATGTCTGCAGTGATTTCGAAGGTCGTATGTATCCCTTGTGCAACTGTTTATTAAGGAATGCATTTACTTCTTCTTGTTCCTTCGGAGATAACGGATAGACTTTTGACTTCTTTGGCACAAATTCTGGCTTTATCTCAATAGCATGATCCCATGGCTTTTGCACTGGCATCTGCTCTGATTCCTTCTTCTGAGAAACTGACAAATATTTATGGTAGGCTTTTGGCACCCACTCCTCCACTGGCTTCTCCACTTTTTCCACATTTTTATCCCATGACTGTCCTCCACAAATTTCTCTAAAGGTTTGCTTCTGTTCTTCTTTACTGGTCATAATTGGAACTTCCCCGTTTGGCATATCCTCATCCTCCCCTTCCTCCATTGTAACAGAATACTTCCTCGGACATTCTTTCTCTTTCTTTTCCTTCTTCTTCTTTTTTACTTTTCTCCCATACACATTACATTCTTTAGAACAATGAGTCATGTGTACTTTCCCAGTTTTCCAATCGATTTCCAGGTTATGTTTATGTAACCATGGACATCCAATTATCAGATTGGTTTTCCCAAGGTCGCACACTTCAAATACAGGTCGTTTCTGATGATCCTGATACTTCAATATCATTGTTACTTCCTCCTTAATAGTTCCTCCACGATTGATCATACCATCAATATTGTACACCATTATAGATTGTGGCAGTTTACGCATGCAAATACCATTTTCTGTAATTAGGGATCGATTAATAAATAATCCGGTAGCACCACTGTCAAGCAATGCCTCAACATTAATTGCTGCATGTGTGTCCACTGTCTTCAATCCTACTGTCAAGCTGATTTTGGGTTCTATCTGTGCAGAGCAAATAAAAAATTTAGGGGTCTTTGGAAATAAGGCTGGGCATTTTTCTTTGTCAGATAAATGATGATGGTCATACTCTTCAATTTCTCTTTTGGGTTCACTCTGGGTTTCCTCGGATACTAATACATTATATTGATTCTGGGTCACCAATGGAGAAACCTTCACTGGGACTCTTCCACAAAATTCTTCTGCTTATCTTCCTCCAATTTTACTTCCTCAATTGTTACTTCCCTAATCTTCCTTTTCTGCCTACAATTTTGAGCCATATGCCCTAATTGCCCACAATTAAAACATTTAACTGGAGCTTATCTCCCTACTCGATCAACATCCATTGCATCCGTCGATGCTGCTGACTCTTTAACAATAGGTGTCACTGCCATGGCCAGTGGCTGTGCCCTCGGAGCTTGTACCTGATGTGTCCTTCCTTTCTCGGACTTTCCTCCTGATGACTTTCCAAATCTGGCATTTCCATACATCAATTTCGATTCTGCCTGTTCCTGCTGATATTGCTGATCAAGATGCATTGCCCAATTATACCACTCATCCAACCTCTCTGGCATAGAAGGTAGTCAATAGATAGACTTGAATAATGAGGGATTTAATCCTGCCTTCAAATATTCTACCAATGCAGCTTCTCCTATATCGGTCTGTGATGCTTCTGCTTTGAACTGCAAAATAAATTTGTCTGCAGTCAGGGAACCTTGGCGCATGGTTTTTAATTTTGCATCCACTGTCACTTTGGGTTAGGGTCTCCAAACTGTGCCAGAACTGTCCTTTCCTCCCTGGATGTATGAGAGCGCAAACATAATTCTAGACTTGGTCATACAAAATTCGGGCTTTCTCCCATGAATATACAAGACTATAGAGCTGATGAAGGATTTTGTGTTCTCCATGGTACCATCAAATATTTGCAGGGGCACGTATTTAGGTAAATACATTTTTCCACTCTCAGATCTCTCCTCTGCATGCTCACCCTCCTGAGCCATCCACTCTACCATCTCCTCCATCTCATCATCTTTATCTTCTACTGTCTCTGCATTTGTTTGTGCTTGTTTGGGCTGGGATGCTGCTAATACTGACACTAATTGGGACATTTGTGCTGTTAGAGCATCAATTTTGGCTTCAAGAATGGGCGTGGGAACAAGATTGTGACCAGGATTCGAAGTTGATTGTTCTGACATAATTACATAATCTGTGATGAGTCACTTCTTTGGCTGAGTCAAGATTTGGCTGTAGAATTTTTTCGCAAAATTTTGAGTCACGTGATCCAGCTATTTCGGGTACCAAACATGGCAAAACACGTGATTTCGGCTACAGTCGCACCCCTCATAAACCATACCTCTAACAATCCATAACCCCTTATAGCCCATAGCTTGAGCCATCTACCAACTTGGTTCGCAGGGAATTGCATACCATAACCCATAGGTCTGCAATAACCCATAATCCATACCCCTCTGTAGGCAAAACCCATAGGTTTAGAGTTTTGATGTGCCACTGTACCTACCGAATAGCACCAAAATAAACTTTTGAAGATTTTTTTTCTCAACAATATCACATCTATGGCTCGCAAACCACTTGAAGTTCTTAAGAAAGGTCTTGCTAAATTTGCAGAAACAATCAAAACTCGAAAGAAGGAACTCAGTGTGAAGCTAGCTAGGGTGGAAACCATTTCATCATTGGATGAGCACTGGATGGACAACGAAGCAAATGCTGTTGATGAGCAATGCATTATCGACACCTTGGAGTCAGCCTCAGACTATGAGCGAGGGCTTGGATGCTTGGATAAAGGTGGGAAGGCAATCATGAAGAAGCTGAGGGAGTGGGCCGGTGACTTAGTGAAGATCCCAGGAAAGAAATGAAAATGTATGGATTTTTTCTGTCCAAAAAAAGCAAACCACTGATAATTCTTGTATTCAGATTCCGCATATGAGAGAGAACTTACGAAGAAATCTGATAAGCTTGCAGCTCCCACTCCTGCTTTCACAAAGAAAGAAAATGCTACATTGGCTCAGCGCATCGAAATCCTTGATTGGCATCATAAAAATGGCCAAAATCAATCAAAGACAGCTCGACATTTCGATTCGATCTACCCAAACCTTAGAATCAAACAGCCATTAGTTTCATCATGGATCAAAGAAGAAGCCAAATGGCATGAACTTTGGGAGCAGACAAACCACCAAAGTGACTGGACCACCAAACAAGCTCGACAGACTGAGCATCCTGAGGTCTCTGAAATGATGTACTTATGGGTTTTGAAGGCCATGGGTGATGGGATTCTGGTGACCAGGGAAGTCCTTCACCAGAAATGGAACCAGTTTGCAGATTTGGTTGGTATTCCCGAAGATGACAGACTGAAATTGAGCAATAGTTGGTTGGGACATTTTAAGGACAGGAATGGCTTAAAGAAGATGAAGCAACATGGGGAAGCTGCATCAGCAAATGCTGACACTGTCAAGAAGGAGAGAAAAAGAATTCAAGTGGTCATTGAGAAGGGTGGGTATGAGCTTCATGACCTCTTTAACATGGATGAAACGGGTCTTTTTTATGGGCATGTACCTATTTCCTTATTTCTGGTTCCATATCTGACTCCAACACATAGAATAGCACCAGACAGAGGCCTGTCTGATTGTAAGCAATTAGGAGTGAAAGGCAAAAAGCTCAGGTTAACATACGCATTCACGTCAAATGCTGATGGGTCCAAGAAACTCCCAGCTTTTGTCATTGGAAAAGCTGCATGGCCACGGGCTTTCAACAAGAAGACTGGTGCCCAATTGGGGTTTTACTACTGAAATAATGTGAAGGCTTGGATTACTACCCAACTCTATCAAGACTGGATTCAGCAGTGGGATTGTGAACTTGGGGCTCAGAATCGAAAAATACTTCTCCTTCAAGATAACTTTTCCAGCCACATCATTCCTACCAACCTTCAAAACATCCAAGTTGAAAACTTCAACCCAAACCTCACTGCACATGTCCAATCAAAAGACCAAGGTATCATCCAATGCTTCAAAGCCCACTACCATGCCAGATTCATTCAACGAGCCATTGATCATTATGACAAAGGGATAACACCTGCTCAAATTTATGACATCAATCAGTTGCAAGCAATGTGGATGGCAGATGCTGCTTGGCATGATGTTGACACAATGACCATTCAAAACTGCTGGCGCAAGGCAGGGATCTTACCTGAAATAGATTCCACCTTTCATACAACCTAGCCTTCAATCCCAATCACTTCACTTCTCAACGATCCTTCCTCCCAAATAGCAGATCCAGTTGTTCATGCAGAGCAACGAGTCGAGGCTGCGCTTGATGATTTGGTCACTACAGGGGCACTTCAGACAATGAATCGAATGGACATTGAATCTCTCCTCAACCCAGCTGGTGAATCTTGTGTCTTGACAGAGGCATCAGACCAAGAAATTTATCAGGCAGTTATGGATTCAATCGCGGCATGTGAGAACATTGAGATAAACAGCAGAGACAATGTGGACAAGGATATACCCATCGAGCCTTGTCCAACTCGGATGACATTCTCAGGGCAACATCAACCATCAGCAGATACATTGATGACTTAAATGATCCCATTGCGTGCAAACTCGAAGCACTTTTGGGCTCATTTAACAGGCAGCTCCATCTCAAAGAGACCAGGAGTCTGAAAGAAACTGTTTTAACTGACTTCTTCAATAAATTATAGACAGTATCATTCAAATTGGTCCATACACATGTCTTTAACACAAATCTCTAATTCTAATATTTTTCTGATATTTTTGATGAATTTTTCATGATTTTTAGAAGCTATTTTTACCCTACCTCTACAAATCCATGACCCTTCAAAACCCATACCCTGGGCCATCCACCGAGGGGTATGGGTTATGAGGGGTTCAACTGTATTGGGCACTTCAGATCAATAACCCTTCCAACAGTGCCTGATCTCAGGGCTATTACTGAATTTGGCTAGTAACTATCTAAAATAGTCATCCAAATTGAGTAATGTAGATCTTAGCTAAACCAGATCCAATCGGTTGTCTGGTTGCAGCTGTCCTAATGATGAGCGCTGCCTTTCAATCACTGGCAGTTGCAATGTAAGGCAAGGCCTGGCGTCAGCTTATGAAAGCAAGGTAAATATGTATATACAATTAGTTCTGGCTCTTGCCGAAATGATGCATAAGTGGATGTGGCACACTGAGACAAATGATGTATGCATGTGTAAGAGAAGGCACCCTGATGGGGCAGTTGAGTTCTTCTGTTAGGGCGACACCCACTAATCTGCTAGCTGGACCATGCAGGCTCTCCTACAAGAAGGCGGTGGTGCATGCACGCATGATGGGGGGTTTGATGGATTTGATGCAAGGGGTTATTTTTAGATGAGTTGGCTAAAATAGGCTTTTCGCACCACTAATGTGGATGGAATACCTAAGAGAACTCAACTGAGGTCTCCTAGTATTTATTTTAGGATTATATACTATGTTACATATATTGTAGTATGTTATTATGGATGCGTGCGCACATGCACATACATATTGATGCGTGTAAATAGAAAGTTCCCACACTGACAAATAATGTGTATATAGGCATTTTGTAGCATATTTTGGTGAAATAAAATAAAATAAAATAAAAATAGTATTATATAATAGGCATGTTAGGAGACTATTTCCTAACACCAGGTTAGGATGTCACAAATAGTGTCACACCACGTTAAGTGTGCGTTTTCTTGTCTACATTGATATAGTGTGTCCCTCACAACCTCCTGCCTGTCTTTACCTTTACTTGTCTTTATTTATAGTCTCTCACTTACTTCTTCTCTTTTCCCAATAATTCCTCCAAAAATGCCTTCTTGAGCAGTCTGGAACTAGTGATGTTCCAGCCCAGCTTGGCCCAAAAGCTGTGGCTTTGGCTTTCTTGAGAGCTAGGCTGAGCCAAAGCTGCCACTCATGGCTTGGCCCTGGCCTGGCTCAGCCCAAGCCACCACTTTTGGCATAAATTCTCATCAAATTTATCTGTAATGCAGATAGACACAGAAAAAATAATGGAAAGCCCCAAGTGGAATAAAAAAAAACTTGGAATGTGATAGAGCAATTTAACCTATGCCTCTCATATCATGAGGGTATCAAATGATATATATATAAATTATAAGATTAGAAACAGAGTTCTGCCACACCCACGTTCTAGCCACTACATAGTGAGAACATCAAAATGTGAAAGAATGGCACATAGTAGGCCTCTCGTCTCATTAGCCCCTTTAAATTACATGTAAATATATTAAATATATTAGAATCAAGTCTAAGATAATAAGAAATGAGGCAGAACTCACCAATGAAATTAACATTTCCTGTTTATGCCCTTACCACCCACCAGTGGCACTATTCCTGGTCAACAAACTACTCTGCAACCTCTAATAATGGTAGAAGATGCTCCAGAATATGTAGTAGAAGAGGTTTTAGACTCATGTCTTCAATGAAATAAATTGGAGTTCTTAATCAAGTGGAAGAACTACACTGACGAAAATAACTGATGGGAACCTGAAGAGAATTGTAAGCGAGCATGTAATGCAATCGCACAATTCTTTAAATGCAAATGTTCTGCATCGCATTGCTAGAATAGTGTATGAGGGGATGAATTTCCAGCCTTACCAAAATTTCACAGAGGGGACAGATATGATATTTTCTCACCTGGAAGTCAAGGCATAAAAGGGGGGTAATAGGAAGCAGTCTCCTAACATCCCTATTACATAATAATATTTTATTTCTATTTTATTTTATTTTATTACATCAAATTATGCTACCAAATGCCTGCAAATGCTATATTTGTCAGTATAAAAATTTTATATTTACACACATCAATATGTATGTGCATGTATGTGCATGTTGGTAACAACATATTACAATACATGTAACATAGTATATAAATCTTAAATATACACCTGGGGAACCTTAGTTGAGTTCTCTTAGGTATTCCATCTACAATTGTGCTGCGAAAGGCCTTTTTCAGCCAACTCATCTATTTATAACCCCTCCCATCAAAACCATCAAAACCCCCCATTATGTGCACGTGCCCCACCGCCTTCTTGTAGGCACATGGTCCAGCTAGCAGAACAGTGGGTGTTGCTCTAACAGTTATCCACCATATTTCCTTTGCAACCATTTGAACATGCTCCTTCTCAGACACATGTAGGTCAGGTGAGATCCTATATGAACCATGAAAGCTGACATCTGCCCCATCTTTAAATTTTGCTCAAAGTATGTCATACAGACTTTGTGCACTGGCAAACCTTTTTGACTGGCTAGTATGTTGTCTAAATCATTGAAGATTTTGTGATGTACCACCATATGAGACCTGTAGCCCTCATCATCAGTACTGTCCATCTCAAAAACTCCCTTCACAGTCTTTTCCTTGTCCTGGTCTGAAGTAGGTGTTGTCCAGGTCTGGGTGGGTGATCCATTCTCATGACTGCTTGTGCTAGTGGTCCTTTTCCACTTCCTTCCATTTTTTTGCATGCCCTTAGACTTCAATGCTGCCTGCCTTGCCTTCTGGTTGAGTTTATCATGCTCTCGGCATGAGTTGCAAGCCTTGTATTTGCTCTCACTTGTTATTTTTGTCTTGCACCAAGGCTTTGAACAGCCTTTGAGTGGTGTTTGAGGTGGAGAGGAATTCATAGGATGTTAGTGCTATGGGCGAGTGACTATTGGAAACGTGCTAACACGTTATTTGGTTTTGTTTTGTTCAGATGCCTTAAATTTGTAATATTACTATTTTTGGGAAGTGTCATAGTGGAGGAGGGTTGTGCTCGTTCACTCTTTTCCTTGGCGACCGCAGTGGCGGTATGCGTACATATGTTTGGTTCACGGAACGAAATCATGTCGTGCATCGTTTCATATACATCGTGTTTTGCCCATGTATAAGGAGTGGTTACGAGTCTACGTTTCATCCACAGTGGGAACTAATTATTCTCATTGAATTTTAGTCGCATCCAGAGCAAGGGGGCTTCAGAAAAAAAATTAAGCATACCGGGTCGGTTTTTTTAAACGACCTTGACAAGGGAACTAACTAACTAGTCATGAGAACTGCTTTCCAAATAAGGGAATATCCAACCAGCGTTCAATTTCTAGATTCGCCCAACCCCCGTTTTCACTTTCCTCCGCGTCTCTGACTGTTCCCGCTCGCATCACAGGCCTCACAAACCCAACTGTTCATGGTGTTGTCAAGCCCTATGCACTGGAGATGATACTGGGCACTAATTCAGTACTCTGCAGTAATTTTGTCAAAGAATCATCTCACTCACCCATCCTGTTTCGCATCCAGCAGATTTGCATCTAATGACATTGTCGCCTCCCAATCTCTTGCCATCTGTGTAATAGCCTGGCCACATGTACATACCTCAAACATGGTATGAAGATCTCTAGCTCTCCGTTTTCGCCCAATCCGTGTAGCCGGACCTTCCAGTGTAAACTGATGCTCATCATTTTGTTCGATTGCGCGAGACGCTGAAGCCGCAATTTCGGAGGTTGGGGGGTCATGTTGTGGAGGGCTATGAGGTGCATTGTCCATCTCAATGGACCGTAAAGACACTGCTGGAGAAGGTGGGACCGAAGGCGCTGGTGAGCTTTTTGGTGTCAATCTTGCATTGTGTAGAACCACGGTGTCGCAGAATAAAGTTCTGCACTCCACCATTTCCAGTCCTAATCCGCATTTTGCAATGTGGGCAAAGGACGCAACCCGTATTATGTCACTTACTGCCTCATCCATTTGGGTCAACTCCGCACCTTCTCCACCTTGTCGGCACCTGGTTTCCCAATGGGTGACAATCGTGGTTCTTTTTCACACTGGTGACCCTGGACGAGCAGTCAGGCACAAAATCATGTGACTTTCCAATTTTTTTTCTGGCGGAACTAACTAACCGTCCCGATATGGTAGATTCAAACTCCGAAACCCCCTAGTGAAAAATTAAAGTTGAAATGATGGCAACACGTGATTCAGCACAGGCGATCGGAATTTTGGAGATGAATCGAAGAAGTGAAGGGATGATAAAGACAGTAACTTGGTTTCGAGGCGGTCGCTTAGGCGTTGGAAACATGCCGTCCTTTTGTCCCAAACAACCGAAATATCACCGCATCCTACAGTTTGTTCCCCTTCGGAGCTGAGGACCGAAAAGAAAAATGACAGGTTTTGTAATGCAATATCACATTGCTTTTTCTCATTTTCCTATGGCAGGTCTGCCCAAAGCCCTAAAAAATTCCGCATACTTATGGCTCATCGCCACTGCAATGCAGTGGCATTTGTGATTGTCATGCCAACTCTTCTCAAGGATAAATTCAATCGTGCTCTATCCCATTCTGCAGCTGGTCTCACATCTATCTCTTAACTCATTTCTACCTGCCTAACCAAACTACATCTCACTAACCATTAGCTATCTACATGGTTCATATTCCGACTTTTCTCATAGTAACCTGGTTCGCTGCCAGTTCCATAGCGTTGCCCGCACCCTCTTCCCTGGTAATTAGGACCGATAAGTAATCTATGTCTTCCTCTCCTTTTTCCATGTTTTAAAGATTGCTTTCCAGCCCACATATGAGGAGCTTTATGCCCTTCAGCGCTCTCAATGACGATCGCCAGGAGAAGTGAGCTAAACATTATTATATGTCTCAAAATTCTATGTTGACAAGGATGGAAAGGAATGTAGAGACTTCCGGCGTTGGTAATTCGCCACATCAGCCAGGCCACCAGACGTATCAGCCAGATCCCCAGACGGACCAGCCAGATCACCGGACGCCTAGCCCCCCAAAGACAACTGAGTCGGACGACCAGTCATATCACTGGATGCCTAGCCCCCCAAAGACAACTGAGTCGGACGACCAGTCATATCACTGGATGTCTAGCCCCCCAAAGACAACTGAGTCGCATTCTGTTGACGACCTGTCAGATTACCGGACGCCTAGCCCCCCAAAGACAACTGAGTCGGACGACCAGTCAGATCACCAGACGCCTAGCCCACCAACGACAAGTGAGTCGCATTCTGTTGACACATAATAAAAAAACAACCTCAAATTCCAGGCTCGCGAAAAAGACCTGGAAAGTCAGGATATACGAGCAAAAAGAAACCAAGACAATCTTCTCAAAACCCAGGCTCCTCGGACTGTGACACACAACCTATCCCAGGCTCCTCGAAACTCGATGGCGACCTTCATCACCCTACCCCCTCAGGGACACCATATGCGTATTCTAACAGCCTCACAATTCCATACCTTAAACCACCAGCTTTGTCCCCTGAGAACGCTTGGAACGTGATTAAGGATAACAATAACGGTGACTACCGTACCATGAAGGACGGTAGGACTTTTGCAAGGTATGTAGTATTTTCACTTTCTTCCATCGTATCGTACTAACTCATGTCAAGCTTTAACGGAGAACATATGTTTTGTTATTTCAATAGTCTGGCTGTGAACGCACGAAATTCTGGTTTAGAACGCGACATTGCTACGGAAATATGGAAGAACCAAGCTCCCTGGGACGATTGGCAAATTTTTGCCACTAAGGTCAATTATTGGTACAATAGACGGAATTTCGAATACAAATGGTAGCAACGATCAAGAAACCCGCAGTAGCATTGATCATGTGTCTAGCTCAATGATTATTTTTGTGATGCATCCGCCATCGTACTTTCGTTTTCATATTCGTTTGCTGCCCTCAGTATTTACACTCATCCTTATGGGGTGATATTAGTGATGTGTATCACTATTTGGGGCCTTTTTGGTAGCTGGTTAGGATAGGGTTTGGTCGGGTTAAGCCTCCTAATATGTAGATAGCCAAGTTGAGGTATTGTTTTGAAAGACCGTTCGGCTGCATCAAGCCCAGGTTAGGATGTCACAAATAATGTCACACCACGTTAAGTGTGCGTTTTCTTGTCTACATCGATATAGTGTGTCCATCACGACCTCCTGCCTGTCTTTACCTTTACTCGTCTTTATCTATAGTCTCTCACTTGCTTCTTATCTTTTCCCAATAATTCCTCCAAAAATGCCTCCTCGAGCGATTTGGAACTAGTGATGATCCAGCCCGGCTTGGCCCAAAAGCTGCGGCTTTGGCTTTCTCGAGAGCTGGGCCGAGCCAAAGCCGCCACTCAGGGCTTGGCCCTGGCCTGGCTCGGCCCAAGCCGCTGCTTTTGGCACAAATTCTCGTCAAATTTATCTATAATGCAGATAGACACAGAAAAAATAATGGGAAGCTCCATGTGGAATAAAAAAAAACTTGGAATGTGATAGAGCAATTTAACCTATGCCTTTCATCTCATGAGGGTATCAAATAACATATATATAGATTATAAGATTAGAAACGGAGTTCTGCCACACCCAGGTTGTAGCCACTACATAGTGAGAACATCAAAATGTGAAAGAACGGCACATAGTAGGCCTCTCGTCTCACTAGCCCCATTAAATTACATGTAAATATATTAGAATCAAGTGTAAGATAATAAGAAACGAGGCAGAACTCACCGAACCCAGGGTGTGGGCACTACATAGTGTGAAGCTTAAAATATGAAAGAACGGCATGCCGTGGGCCTCTCGTCTCACTATTCCCTTTAAACGACATGTAAATTAATTGAAATTAAGTATAAGATCATAGTAAAAAGCAGAATCCACCGAGTTCTGCCACACCCGCGTACTGACGCGTTGTTGATGGCTATTTACCAATGCCATGTTTCTCGTCAACGTACGAGCTATATGATGTACTTCAAATTACAAAACAGAATGAGTTCACAAAAGGTTCGAAAATTTACACATATTTCATATTTCAATGATTAAATTAGTATGACTAAAGCCACGGCCTGTGCCAGCAGCTTTGGCTTTCAGCTCCTCTGAGCCAGGCCAAAGCTGTTGCTAGGGAATGGCACCTTCAACAGCTATTTTGACACCACCTAGAGGTGTTTACCAAGTTTCCAAACAATCTACAACAACTGAAGATCTCATCACAAAGCTTGAACAAGAGATATATGCTTTGTGAAGTGGTAGGCCCTTTGCTAAAACTAATTCGAACATACTAACAATCCCTGTATCTCAGCCTTCAATTCCTCTGAAAACTGCATCAGTTGAACAATCAACTCCACAAGTACCTGTGTCATCCATCTCGTCCATGGCAAAAAACCTACCAACCTTGACTTTGGCACCATCTTCGACTTCGGAAACAACTTTGCAGCCCATCATTCATTCTTATGCTGCTGCAAAAGGAAATTCATACTTACCACCACACGAACAAAACTTTGGATCAACTGCGAAAGGTAAAGCCAAAGATGGTTCTTCGCACCATACCCAAGCCCCAATGATGATACTCAACCCGGAAACCCAAACAAAACCTACTAAATGGCTTTGGATGGTATAACATGAGTCAGAGGAAGGGTGCAAGTTGGTACTAAATATCACCACTGAGACCAAACATTGTTTTTAGTGAGGCAAATTGATGAGGGATGGTGCAAATAGTCTGTAAGAGTGTACAAAGTTGTTCAAATGAGTTCAAAATAGGTTCAAAGATGTGCAAAATAGTTTGAATAAGTTCGAAGATGTGCAAAGTAGTTTGAATAAGTTCAAAGAGGTTCAAGGTATTTCAAGGAACAAGTTTAGCGAATGTGAAGTGTTGTTTGAATGGTGATAGGTGATGGGCGATAAAACGAGGAGTGAATACGATAGTTTTGAGGAAGTTCGCAATATTTCACAGAACTTAGAGATACGATGTGAAGATAAGACTCAAGAGAACAGCTCTTAAATCTGACGATAAATGAAATAAGAACATGTGTAAAACATGAGGCAATATATCAAACAATGAGGACTTGTAGATCATGAAACAAATGAAAAGTGATAAATAATGAAATGTATAGTGTTCCCATATAGTAAAAGTACTTATCTTTTGCTTTAATATATCAATGAAACATAAAACTGCACTTATCATATTTTAAGTCTCTTGTAGTCTCTCCTTGTGTCTGGTAGTGCTCAATATGCAGTGAGTTGGTTTGTTCTGGATGTGCAGCATGTATCGAAAGTGTTTCAAGACAGCTATACAGTGGCCGATATTGTTCAAAATGCTGCGAAGTCATTTGAAGTGTCGCAAAATGTTGTGAAATAGTTCAAAATAGTTTGAAGTCATCCAAAATAGTGCAAAATAAATTGAAAAGTGTTTAAAGCTGATTTCGTGGCATTTGTAGTGATTTGGAGTGTGTGTTATAATGTCTCAATATGGTTAAATCCTTTTCCAGACCTTAGCGTGTGCAGTGGACCTATCACTGATTCAAAAGGATAAAATAATGGAAGAAGGTTTTGCTCGTTTGATGAAGATGCCGATTATCACACTAACCCCCAAGGAATTGTTGTCCCTATCACCCAAACTTCATATGAAATGGAAGGAACAGGTTACTCCACATTGAATTCAGCAGTCCGAAGGAAACAATGCCATGAATTTGCTTAACGATGAGATTTTTGTAATTGATGATCCCTTCAAAACTTATATTAACAGTCTTTGACCTGGTGATACTCCAGAACCCTTCATAGCTGCAAAGGAATCTCACTCGATTAGGTCAATCATCATGAATGTCAATGGAAGAAATCCAGTCGAAAGCATTGTTGACTCCGGTTCTTCGATTATCGCAATGTCCGAAAAAATTTGCCACAAACTTGGGCTTGCCTATGATCTGTAAATCCACATCCCATGTCAATCAGCTAAAGGAGGCATCGACAAAAGTTTGGGTTTAGCATGAAATGTGCCTTGCGAAGTAGGGAGTATCATGCTATTCATGCATCACATAACTCGTGACTGTTAGGAAACAATCTCCTAACATGCCTATTGTTAGAGCGACACCCACTAATCTGCTAGCTGAACTGTGCGGGTTCTCCTACAAGAAGGTGGCGGGGGGCACGCGCATGATGGAGAGATTTGATGGATTTGATGCAAGGATTAAAAATAGAACAGTTGGCTGAATTAGGCCTTTTGCACCACTAATGTGGATAGAATACCTAAGAGAACTCAACTCAGGCCTCCTAGTATTTATTTTAAGGTTATATACTATGTTACACATATTGTAGTATGTTATTACGGATGCACGCACACATGTGTGTACATATTGATGCGTGTAAATAAAGAATTCCCACGCTGACAAATAATGTGTATATAGGCATTTTGTAGTGTATTTTGGTGAAATAAAATAAAATAAAATAAAATAAAATAAAAATAGTATTAGGTAATAGGCATGTTAGGAGACTGTTTCCTAACATTACCCCCCTTTTAGGCCTCAACTTCCAGGCAAGAAAATATCATATCTGTCCCCTCTGTGAAATTTTGGTAAGGCCGGAAATTCATCCCCTCATACACCATTCTAGCAATGTGACGTGGAGCATTTGGATTACATTTAAAGAATTGGGCGATTGCCTTGCGCGCTGATGATACTCAACCCAGAAACCCAAACAAAACCTACTAATGGCTTCAGATGGTATAACACAGGCCAGAGGAAGGGTGCGAGGTGGTACTAAATATCACTGCTGAGACCAAAATGATGTTTTTAGCAACGCGAAATAATAAGGGATGGTGCGAATAGTCTTTATAGGTGTATGAATATGTCCGAAAGAGTTCGAAAAAGGTTCAAAGGCATGCGAAGTGGTTCGAATAAGTTCGAAGATGCATGAAATAGTTCGAATAAGTTCGGAGGGGTTCGAGGTGTATTGAAAGGCGAGTTTAACGAATGTGAAATGTTTGTTGAATAGTGATAGGCGATGGGCAATAAAATGGAGAGCAAATACAATAGTTTTTAGAAGAAGTTCGTGATATTTCGCAGAACTTAGAGATACAATGCGAACTAAGACTCAAGAGAATGGCTCTTAAGTCAGACGATAACTGTGAGGGTAACTTGTGCTCTTCCCCATTGTTCTGTTTTCTTTCTAACTAACTAATACAAGTCTATATACAAAATGAAGAGATAGTACTAAAAAGGAAATAAGAACATGTGTAAAACATGAGGCAAATATATCATACAATGAGGACTTTGTAGATCAAAAATAAATGAGAAATTATAAATGATGAAACATATAGTGTTCCCATATAGTAAAAGTACTTCAATGAAACACAAAAACGCACTTATCACATTCTAACTCTCTTGTACTCTCTCCTTGTGTCTGGTAATGCTCGATATGTGGCGAGTTGGCTTATTCCGAATGTACAATGTGTATCGAAAGTGTTTGAGGACAACTATACAGCCGCCGAAGTCGTTCGAAGTACTGCGAAGTCGTTCTAAATGTCGCAAAATAATTCGAAGTAGCTCGAAGTTGTCCGAAATTGTGCGAAATTGTGCGAAAATGGTTCGAAGTTGATTTCGTGGCATTCTTAGGACTTTGGAGTGCATGTCGTAATGTCTCCATATGAGTGGAAATGCTTCTCCAGGCTTTAAAGAGCGTAGTGGACCTATCAGCACTCGCTTACAATTCTCTTCTGGCTCCCACAAATTATTTTTGTCAGTGTAGTTCTTCCACTTGATTAAGAACTCCAATTTGTTTCGTCGAAGACGTGAGTCCAAAACCTCTTCCACAATATATTCTGGAGCACCTTCTACCATTATTGGAGGCTGTGGAGTAGTTTGTTGACCAGGAATAGTGGGTGGGCGGTAAGGGCATAAACGGGAAATGTTAATCTCAGGATCAATCTTGAATGACTGAGGTAATTTTAACACTACCGCATTGGGTGAAATTATTTTAGAAATCAGATATGGGCCAACTTGCTTCTTCATAAGCTTTCTTGAAGGTCGTGGAATATTCAGATCCTTGGTACTTAGCCATACCAAGTCACCAACTTTATACTCTGGAGCAACAGCTCGAGTACGATCCGCATGTCGCATCATATCATCACGTGCTTTCATCAACGCTGCCTCTGCTTCCTCCTGCACCTTTCACATTTTTGACACAAAGTCCTCCACTGATTGTACCTTGACTTCCCTTCGTGGTTCTACTCCCATTCTGGGATGATAACCATAATTAGCGAAGAAGGGTGACATGCGAGTAGCCGAATGGAATTTATTATTGTGGGAAAATTCTGCAATTGCCAACCATTCAGGCCAGTCAGTTTGTCGGTGATTGACAAACATGCGTAGGTACTGCTCCAACTCCTGATTCATTCTCTCTGTCTGCCCATCAGTTTGTGGGTGATATGCCATAGACAATTTGGTTTGAATCCCCAATATGTTATTTAACTCTCACATAAATGCAGAAGCAAATTGTGATCCACAATCGGAGATAACCATATCAGGTAATCCATGTAACCGCCATACCTGATTTAGATAGAGGCGCGCCAAGCCCAACGATGAGGTTTCTGCAGTAGTAGGAATGATATAGACTTTTTTTGTGAAGTGGTCGCATACTACAAATATTGCATCGTATCCTTGAGCTTCAGGTAATCCTGTGATAAAGTCCACAGATATATCTCACCATGGTGCTTTAGGTATAGGGTTCGGCATTAATTTCCCAGCAGGCTTTTCTGGAAATTTCTTTCCCCTCATGCATGTGTCACACCCATCCCCATATCCCAACACATACTTTGAAATTCCAGGCCACCAATAATTTCCCATCACCAACTCCAATGTCTTCCACCTTCCTGGATGTCCAGCAGCTGGCATGTTATGATGTAACTGTACGATCTCCCTTTGTAAATCTTGATCTTTTGGTACATAGACCTTTCCTCTGAATAACACTAACCCTTGTTCTTCAACCCATTCATCTCCTTTAATATTACTTTTCTTCTCTCTCCTCAAAGCTTTCACAGCTTCCACCACTTCATCATCAATCTCTGAACATTGCCTAATTTTAGACAACATTTCCGTCTCTGAGCTATCCACCAATAAATGTCCTTGACGCATAGCACAAATATGAAAGTATTCAGGTTTGAGTAGGGTAATATTTTATTGTCCTCCTCCACTCCCCTTTTATAATCTGTACGTCTGGATAATGCATCTGCTTTCCTCATCAAGCTTCCCGCTTTGTGGACCAAGTGAAAATTAAAGCGCGATAGGAATAATGCCCAATGTGCTTGTCAACGGTTAAGCTTTTTAGCGGACATGAAATACTGCAGATTTTGATGGTCTGTCCAGATCTCGATCTGATGCATACATCCCTCCAAATAATGTCTCCATGCCTCCAAAGCTCGTATTATTCCCAACATCTCTTTATCATGCACATCATAATTCCTCTCCACATCATTCAATCCTTTAGACAAATATGCACAAGGATGCCATTTGTCATCTTCACATAGCATTGATAATACTGCTCCAGTAGCAAAGTCTGATGCATCTGATTCCACTTGTAAGGGACGTGTGAAATCTACTGGGACCAATATTGGCTCTTCCACAAACTTCCTCTTTAACTCCTCAAATGCTGTCTGCTGTTGTTCTCCCCATCTCCACACTACTCCCTTTCGCATAAGGTTGTGTAATGGTGCAGCAATTTTGGAAAAATTATGCACAAAGCGACGATAAAAATTGGCAAGTCCCAAGAAAGCCTGAACTTCCTTGATACGGGTAGGCATGGGCCAATCAACAATTGCCTGTACCTTGATAGGATCCATCTTGATTCCATCAGGACCAATCTTTAATCCCAAGAACTTGATCTCGCTTGCTCCAAATACACACTTCTCCGGTTTAACGAATAAATCATTCTCTGCCAACCTCTTCAACACCTCCTGCACTATTGCCTCATGATTTTCTTCATCCTCTGTGAATATCAAAATGTCATCAATAAATATTATCACTACGCCTTTGTCTATCACATCCTTGAAAATATGGTTCATCATATTTTGGAAAGTTGGGGGACTATTGGTCATCCCAAAAAACATGACTAGCGGCTCAAAGGATCCTCAACGTGTGGCAAATGCTGCTTTCCACTCATCTCCTTTCTTTATTTGTACATTGTTGTACCCCCAGCATAAATCCAATTTTGTAAAGACCTTGGCCTTGCCCACCTTGTCAATTATCTCTGAAATCAACGGCAAAGGGTACACATTCTTCACTGTCCAATTGTTCAAATACCTATAGTCTGTACACATCCTCTTCCTGTGATCTTTTTTTGGTACAAAGAATACTGGTGATGTCTGTGGTGATTTGGAAGGTCGTATGTATCCCTTGCGCAACTGTTCATTAAGGAATGCATCTACTTCTTCTTGTTCCTTTGGAGATAATGGATAGACTTTTGACTTCTTCGGCACAAATCCCGGCTTCATTTCAATAGCATGATCCCATGGCTTTCGCACTGGCATCCGCTCCGATTCCTTCTTCTGAAAAACTGACAAATATTTATGGTAGGCTTTTGACACCCACTCCTCCACTGGCTTCTCCACTTTCTCCACATTTTTATTCCATGACTGTCCTCCACGAATTTCCCTAAAGGTTTGCTTCTGTTCTTCTTTACTTGTCATAATTGGAACTTCCCCGTTTGGCATATCTTCATCCTCCACTTCCTCCATCGTAATGGAATACTTCCTCGGACGTTCTTTCTCTTTCTTTTCCTTCTTCTCCTTTTTTACTTTTCTCCCATACACATTACATTCTTTAGGACAATGAGTCATGTGTACCTTCCCAGTTTTCCAATCAATTTCCAGATTATGTTTTCATAACCATGGACATCCAATTATCAGATTGGTTTTCCCAAGGTTGCACACTTCAAATACAGCTCACTCCTGATGATCCTGATACTTCAATATCATTGTCACTTCCTCCTTAATAGTTCCTCCATGATTGATCGTACCATCAATATTGTACACCATTATAGGTTGTGGCAGTTTATGCATGCGAATACCATTTCCAGTAATTAGGGATCAATTAATAAATAATCCAGTAGCACCACTGTCAAGCAATGCCTCCACATTAATTGCTGCATGCGTGTTCACTGTCTTCAATCCTACTGTCAAGTTGATTTCAGGTTCTATCCACGCTGAGCAAATAAAAAATTTAGGGGTCTTCGGAAATAAGGCTGGGCATTTTTCTTTGTCGGATAAATGATGATGGTTGTACTATTTAATTTCTCTTTCAGGTTCACTCTTGGTTTCCTCGGATACTAATACATTATATTGATTCTGGGTCACCAATGGAGAAACCTTCACTGGGACTCTTCCACAAAATTCTTCTGCTTCTCTTCCTCCAACTTCACTTCCTCAATTGTTGCTTCCCTAATCTTCCTTTTCTGCCTACAATTTTGAGCCATATGCCCTAATTGCCCACAGTTAAAACATTTAACTGGAGCTCGTCTCCCTACTCAATCAACATCCATTGCATTCATTGATGCTGCTGACTCCTTAACAATAGGTGTCACTGCCATGGCCAGTGGCTGTGCCCTCGGAGTTTGTACCTGAGGTGTCCCTCCTTTCTCGGACTTTCCTCCTGATGACTTTCCAAATCTGGAATTCCCATACATCAATTTCGATTCTGCCTGTTCCTGTTGATATTGCTGATCAAGATGCATTGCCCAATTATACCACTCATCCAACCTCTCTGGCATAGAAGGTAGTTGATAGATAGACTTGAATAATGAGGGATTTAATCCTGCCTTCAAATATTCCACCAATGCTGCTTCTCCCATATCGGTTTGTGATGCTTCTGCTTTAAACTGCAAAACAAATTCATCTGCAGTCAGAGAACCTTGGCACATGGTTTTTAATTTTGCATTAGCTGTTGCCTTTGGATTAGGGTCTCCAAACTGTGCCTCCAACCTCTCCAAAAATTCCCTGAAGCTTTCAAACGGTTTATATCCCACGGCAATTTGATTAATGGCTTCATTTCTCCAGAACTGTGCTTTCCCTCCCTGGATGTATGAGAGAGCAAACATAATTCTAGACTCGGTCGTATGAAATTCGGGCTTTCTCCCATGAATATACAACACTATAGAGCTGATAAAGGATTTTGTGTTCTCCATGGTACCGTCAAATATTTGCGGGGGCGCATATTTAGGTAAATGCATTTTTCCACTCTCAGATCTCTCCTCTGCATGCTCACCCTCCTGAGACATCTACTCCACCATCTCCTCCATCTCATCATCTTTATCTTCTACTGTTTCTGCATTTGTTTGTACTTGTTTGGGCTGGGATGCTGCTAATACTGACACTAATTGGGACATTTGTGCTGTTAGAGCATCAATTTTGGCTTCAAGAATAGGCGTGGGAACAGGATTGTGTCCAGGATTCGAAGCTGCTTGTTCTGACATAATTACGTAATCTGTGATGAGTCACTTCTTCGGCTGTGTAGAGATTCAGCTGGAGAATGTTTTCGCAAAATTTTGAGTCACGTGATCCAGCTATTTCGGGTACCAAACACAGCAAACACATGATTTTGGCTATTGGGCACTTTGGATCAATAACCCTTCCAACAGTGCCTGATCTCACGGCTATTACTGAATTTGGCTAGTAACTACCTAAAATAGTTGTCCAAATAGAGTAATGTAAATCTTAGCTAAACCAGATCCGATCGGTTGTCTGGTTGCAGCTGTCCTAATGATGAGCGCTGCCTTTCGATTACTGGTGGTCGCAATGTAAGGCGAGGCCTGGCGTCGGCTGATGAAAGCAAAGGTAAATACGTATATACAATTAATTCCGGCTCTTGCCGAAATGATGTGTAAGCGGATGTGGTGCACTGAGACAATTGACGTATGCACGTGAGTAAGAGAAGGTGCACTGATAGGGGAGTTGAGTTCTTCTGTTAGGGCAACACCCACTAATCTGCTAGCTGGACCATGCAGGTTCTCCTACAAGAAGGTGGTGGGGGGTGTGCACGTGATGGAGGGATTTGATGGATTTGATGCAAGGATTAAAAATAGAACAGTTGGCTGATTTAGGCCTTTCGCACCACTAATGTGGATGGAATACCTAAGAGAACTCAACTCAGGCCTCCTAGTATTTGTTTTAAGGTTATATACTATGTTACACATATTGTAGTATGTTATTACGGATGCACGCACATGCGCATACATGCGTGTACATATTGATGTGTGTAAATAAAGAATTCCCATGCTGACAAAGTATGTGTATATAGGCATTTTGTAGTGTATCTTGGTGAAATAAAATCAAATAAAATAAAATAAAAATAGTATTAGGTAATAGGCATGTTAGGAAACTGTTTCCTAACACCTATTACCCAATAATATTTTTATTTCATTTTATTTTATTTTATTTCACCAAAATATCTAAGAAATGCATATACACACATTATTTGTCAGCATGGAAATTTTCTATTTACACGCATCAATATGTATGTGCATGTGCACATGTGTCCATAGCAACATAGTGTTGAAATTAAATCCTGATACATGCTGCATACATGAGGCCATGCATGCAGCACACACATGTTACTGCGCATACATGTGGTAAACACATTCCTGAGTCATGTGACATCCTTACTATTATGTATATAAGGAGAACCTGTACTATAGTAGATATACAGTGTTCTTACCTCTGCTAAACCCTAGCTCTAAGACTAACTAAACCCCAGGTAGGTTATAAGGAACGTGTCATCTCTTCCTCTGTGCAGCGTATGTAGTCTGCTCCAACAGGTTATGGGCCCTGCTGGGCACGTTGCGAATGCGCCTTAACTGGCTGCGAACGATGTTGACTTCATTGTCTCCAAATTATAACCTTGCGCTCTCTGCGAGCTGCATTTAAAAAACCCAGGTTGACTAGGGTTAACCACTCTGAAGGAGTGTTTTTGCCTGAGATTATGGAACATGTTTTCTTGAATAAGAGGACTGATTGAGCGCTTTTACCAGCTGCCACTATAACATCATGTCTTCAACTCTTGAAAAACTCGTACAAACTTTCGATGGCTCTAACTACATTCAATGGGCCGACTCAATGAAGGCGTGGCTCAGGTCTCAGGGCCTCTGGCAAATAACTAGCGGGATGGAATTAAAACCACCCCTGGCACCTCCTTTGACAGCGACAAACGCTGCACTAGTAGCGGAAGCTAATCCCAAGCTCCAGACCTGGAACAATAAAAATGACCAGGCGATTGGTAGCCTAGTGCTCCGCCTGGCCCCCTCTATTCGGCAGCGTGCCAACACCAAGGACACTGCTGAGGAGGTATGGGATCTCATCTGCACTGACTATGGTGTCGATGGCCCCTCCCAAGTCTTTGCGGACTTTAGGTCTGCAATCGCAATCAAAATTCCGGCTGAAAATCCTGCACCAGAGATTGCCAAAATGGCTGATAAATTCGAGCGCCTTACGGCTGCCAATGTCGCCATCCCCGAATTAGTACAGGCAATGATTCTACTTGCTGCGATGCCGCGCGAGTACGATTCTCTATCTGCCACGGTCCTTAACACGACCGCTACCAGAGCCTTGACGTTTAAACATGTCAAGGACTCCATTGTTGCTGAAGCCTCACGGCGCACAGCAGTTGGAAACCCCATTGGCCCACCACAGGCCACCAAGCTTTCTGCTGTCAAGCGCAAAGGGGGAAACCCCAAATGGCAATCTCAAGGCAACAATGGAGAATCGTCCCGAAAGTGTGGACGACATGGGGACAAAAAGACTAAAGAGGAAAAACCTAAAGAGAAACATTCCCACCTCGCCTCACAAGCCTTTACTACTATAAATGGTAATGGCACCATCATACCGCCGATGCCGCTCATCCAGCGCATTGAGAAGCATGAACATACTCCCACAAGGGATCCTCGCCGCCGACCGCCTGCACAGGCATACACGGGCGTGGCCTCTACCTCTCATTCGGTCTATACCGAATATCAGCAGGCTCGAGACACCCTCGAGCAAATGAATCTCCCACGCAGCACGAAAAATCTGCGACCGCTGGAAGAGCACCTAACAGTGCAAGAAGGTAAGAGGAGGAGGATTGAACCAGAACCAAGGATCGTAGAGGTAGAAGACGATAGTGTCTCCTTTGGATCGGAACCCGTGGTTTCTGATGAAGAAGTATGGAAAGCCATCGATGAAATGCTTGTCGATGAACTGCTTGAAACAGGTACATATGATGAAAGGTCAGTCCTTTTCCCTGCCACAAGCACAAGAATTAACATTCCATTGATCACAGCGAACTTTTCATGTGAAATTTTACCGCTACTAAATGTATCATGGAACAATTTACATCTTAATATATGTGTTACGTGTGCAAATGGAAATTGTAAGAAAGGTGCCGACTGGATCATGGATTCAGGCGCATCAAAACACTTCACTGGTGAAATTAAAGATTTTGCTTCTTACGAGCCTTTACCGAGAAAGGACTCTACCCTGGTTCAAACAGCCATGGGTACTACTCATATAGTAGGGAAAGGAGCAGTCTTCATTAGACATCAGGTAGTATGTCATGGGAAGTCAGAGACGCATGAAATGCGATTATACCCCGTCTACTACATACCCGACTGTAATGCTCGATTACTGTCAATGGGCATCTTCTTACAAGACGGAAGTGATGTGCGTGGTTCCTCCGCACACATTTCATTTTTCAAGCAAGGAAACCCAATTATGGATTGCGTCCCTCTTATGAAACGTGACACTATTTATTGGGCTTGGACTCATATATTGAGCACCAAGGGAATCAATGTTGCGACAATGTATGTCGCAGACTACTCGACTTGGCATAAGCGACTTGGACACCCATCCAAAGAGGCGCTAGGGAAGATGCCTAATAGCACCATAAAATTCCCAAGGAATTTAATTATTCCTAAAGACAAAATTATATGTCCAGGGTGCGCTAAAGGGAAAATGACCTCAAAATCTTTTCCCGAATCAGATTCACACGCAGAAAGACCCTTTGAATTAATACATTCTGATCTGAAGGAACTCCCAGTACTATCGTACCATAAACATAAATACTTTATTGTATTTCTGGATGACAAAACGTCACATATCTGGGTCCAATGCCTTAAAAAGAAATCTGATGCTGCTGCGGCCATCAGACAATTTTGGGCAGTGGCTTTGACCCAGTATGGCGCTACCATCAAGCACTGGCATGTTGATCCAGGGGGGGAGTTCAAAGATCGTGAGCTACAAAATGTGCTCAAGGATTTTGGCATCAAAATAGAGATGTCTGCACCCCACATTCACCAACAGAATGGGCACAAAGAGTGCGCCATAAGTTGCAAACCCTGTGATTTACCGCTTGTCTACCACAATCATGGTGGGAATTTTGCATTGAACATGCAACACACCTATACAACCGAACCCCGATAAGGCGCCTGAAATGGCTGACACTGGTTGAGGACCTGACAAAGGTCCGCCCAGATCTAAACAATCTGAAGGTTTTTGGTTGTGGTGCTTACATCTACCTACCCAAGGAGAAGCATCCAAACACATTGGCTCCTCGATCGGAGTTGATGACGTACCTTGGATTAGAAGATGGCATTAAAGCATACCATTTCATGTGACCTAGTGGCGCAATATTCATTGGTGCTATGGCACTATTTGATGAAACGTTGTTCCCATGCTGTCCCGGAGCTAAAACTCCTGCCAATACGGACCTTGGTGATTTTCCACCTCCAGAACCAGAAGATGATGACCACTCATCTGTAACAGATGGCGATGATTCTATACCGCCACAAGATCCGCCCCTTCCTCCATCATCAGAAAATGATGATGATGATGTACCAAGTGAGCAAAAGGCACATGACGATGTGACAAATGCTCCTCCTCCGCCGCCTCCAGTAACCACTGAGGACTTTCATCCAAGACGTGATGATCAACAGGAATGGCAGCAATTGCCCCATCGATCAGGCAGGCAGAGAAACATCCCAAACCGTCCTGGCAATACCTATGGAGAGAAGCGACTCCCCTCTGACATAGAGAGAGACATTGCACGTGATCGATATTGGAAGAGATCTGTGGGTCAAGATTCGGATCATAACCGAACACGACCACAAACTCAACAGAAAGAACCGGTTGCTGGACCGAGTTCGGCACCCCATGAGAGTGTGCCCGATTCCAATGATCAAGAACATGATCACCCAATGGGGGAACTGGACAAAGCAGGTTATATTAAAAAGATAACCAAGGAAGGAGGAGATAAGCTTATTCGCTGGCTGTTGTCAAAAGCAGTCAAACCATCGAGCGAAATAAGCCAAGTTCCAAACCAATTTCGCGATATTGCGCGCCTACCACGGCAGCAGCAACGTGAGTGGAAACAAGCTTGTCATGAAGAATTAGAGGCTCTTCATAAGCGACAAGTCTATGACATCGTCGATCTTCCACATGATCGAAAAACGATCAAAAATAGATGGGTTTTCTCCGTAAAATCGGATGGAAGAAAACGAGCCAGACTCGTGGCCAAAGGCTTTTCACAAGTCGAAGGCATTGACTTTGATGAGATTTTCTCACCGGTAGTCTGCTACGAGACCGTACGCCTCATGTTTGCACTTGCATCTCTAGAAGGCATGTATATGACCGGCCTAGATGTAAAAACCGCATTTTTATATGGCAAACTAGATGAGGAGATCTATATGGATCAACCCGAGGGTTTCAGACTCGAGGGAAAAGAGCGCAAAGTATTGCGCTTACGCCGAGCATTGTATGGCCTTAAACAAGCCTCACTTGCATGGTGGAAAGAGCTAGAGGCATTTATGTGCACCATTGGGTTCGTGCGCGCCAGCTCCGATGCCCGCATTTTCATACACAAGGATCCTAAGACAGGCAGCATTGTTATTGCACTCGTCTATGTTGATGATGGCTTGTTCATGGGGAAGAACAAGAAACTTGTGGATGAAAAGAAAAATGCTTGTCTAAAGCATTGGGAGTGCCATAGTACTGAAAAAGTCATGGAATTCTTAGGCATGCGCGTCACCCAGACTGCAAGCAAAGTCAAACTCGATCAAACTGAATATCTCGCCAAAGTGCTTGAGAGATTCGAGATGACAAATGCCAAAGCAACCCCCACTCCACTCCCAACTGGTTACAAACCATCGGAAAACACAGCAACGCCCAATGCGATGCTTAGATCAAAATATCAGTCTGTGATCGGATCTTTATTGTATCTGATGCTCGGAATGCGACCTGATATCGCTTATGCAGTAATCAAGATGTCGCAATTCTCGGCTAATCCTAGCCAAGAACATCTAGACAAAGCGATGTACATCATGCGCTATCTGGTGGGAACCCAGAAATATAACATTGTCTATGATGGTGAGAAGTCCGAGGGGCTACAGGCCTTCACAGATTCTGATTGGGCAGCTGACACTGTCAAACACCGATCTACAATGGGTTACTTTGCTACTCTAGCAAGTGGCATTGTGTGCTGGCAGTCCCGTTTACAAAAAACTGTAGCACTGTCATCCACAGAAGCCGAATATATGGCTCTCTCCGACACTTGTCGACAGATAGTGTGGATAGAGTCCTTATTCCAGGAACTTGGATATGTACTGAAGCGCGTACCAATCTGCGCTGATAATCAGGGATCCATCTTTATCAGATCAAATCCAGTTCAGGAAAGAAGGACCAAACATATAGACATTCGCTACCACTATACCCGCGAATGCATAGAAAATGACAAAGTCACGGTCGTTTTCATTCCTGGAAATGATAATCCAGCTGACATGTTCACAAAGAACCTTGGCGCTGTCTTATTCAGGAAATTTAGAGACTCTCTCAGAATTACTTTCGAGATTCAAACTTAGCTGCTTAGAGCGCTGTACAGTTTGAGGGGGGGTGTTGAAATTAAATCCTGATACATGCTGCATACATGAGGCCATGCATGCAGCACACACATGTTACTGTGCATACATGTGGTAAACACATTCCTGAGTCATGTGACATCCTTACTATTATGTATATAAGGAGAACCTGTACTATAGTAGATATACAGTGTTCTTACCTCTGCTAAACCCTAGCTCTAAGACTAACTAAACCCCAGGTAGGTTATAAGGAACGTGTCATCTCTTCCTCTGTGCAGCATATGTAGTCTGCTCCAACACATAGTACAACATATGTAACATAGTATATAGTCATGAAATAAATACTAGGAGATCTCAGTTGAGTTCTCTTAGGTATTCCATCCACAATAGTGGTGCGAAAAGCCTAATTCAGCCAACTATTCTATTTTTAACCCCTCACATGAAAACCATCAAACCCCCCATCACGTGCACATGCCCTGCCACCTTCTTGTAGGAGAGCCGGCATGGTCCAGCTAGCAGATTAGTAGGTGTCGCTCTAACAGAAGAACTCAACTACCCCATCAGTGTGCCTTCTCTTACACGCACATACGTCATTTGTCTCAGCGCACCACATCCACTTACGCATCATTTCGGCAAGAGCCAGAATTAATTGTATATACATATTTACCTTGCTTTCATAAGCCAATGCTAGGCCTCGCCTTACATTGTGACTGCCAGTGATCGAAAGGCAGCGCTCATCATTAGAACAGCTGCAACCAGACAACTGATTGGATCTGGTTTAGCCAAGATTTACATCACTCAATTTGGATGACTATTTTAGGTAGTTACTAGCCAAATTCAGTAATAACCCCAAGATCAGGCACTGCTGGAAGGGTTATTGATCTGAAGTGCCCAAGTGTTGACAAATAGCCGAAATCACATGTTTTGCCATGTTTGGTACCTGAAATAGCCAGGTCACATGACTCAAAATTTTGCGAAAAAATTCTGCAGCCAAATCTTGGATCAGCTGAAGAAGTGACTCATCACAGAATACATCATCATGACAGAACAATCAACTTTGAATCCTGGTCACAATCCTGTTCCCACACCAGTGCTAGAAGCCAAAATTGATGCACTTACAGCACATATGTCCCAATTAGTGTCAGTATTAGCAGCATCCCAGCCCAAACAAGCAGAAACAAATGCAGAGACAGTAGAAGATAAAGATGATGAGATGGAGGAGATGGTAGAGTGGATGTCTCAGGAGAGTGAGCATGCAGAGGAGAGATCTGAGAGTGGAAAAATGTGTTTACCTAAATATGCCCCCACAAATATTTGACGGTACCATGGAGAACACAAAATTCTTTATCAGCTCTATAGTGTTGTATATTCATGGGAGAAAGCCCGAATTTCATATGACCGAGTCTAGGATTATGTTTGCTCTCTCATACATCCAGGGAGGGAAAGCACAGTTCTGGAGAAACAAAGCCATTAATCAAATTGCTGTGGGATATAAACTGTTTGCAAGCTTCAGCGAATTTTTGGAGAGATTGGAGGCACAGTTTGGGGACCCTAATCCAAAGGCGACAGCTAATGCAAAATTAAAAACCATGTGCCAAGATTCTCTGACTGCAGACGAATTTATTTTGCAGTTCAAAGCCGAAGCATCACAGACCGATATAGGAGAAGCTGCATTGGTAGAATATTTGAAGGCAGGATTAAATCCCTCATTATTCAAGTCTATCTATCAACTACCTTCTATGCCAGAGAGGTTGGATGAGTGGTATAATTGGGCAATGCATCTTGATCAGCAATATCAACAGGAACAGGCAGAATCAAAATTGATGTATGGAAATGCCAGATTTGGAAAGTCATCAGGAGGAAAGTCCGAGAAAGGAAGGACACATCAGGTACAAGCTCCGAGGGCACAGCCACTGGCCATGGCAGTGACACCTATTGTTAAAGAGTCAGCAGCATCGATGGATGCAATGGATGTTGATTGAGTAGGGAGATAAGCTCCATTTAAATGTTTTAATTGTGGGCAATTAGGGCATATGGCTCAGAATTGTAGGCAGAAAAGGAAGATTAGGGAAGCAACAATTGAGGAAGCAAAGTTGGAGGAAGATAAGCAGAAGAATTTTGTGGAAGAGTCCCAGTGAAGGTTTCTCCATTAATGACCCAGAATCAATATAATGTATTAGTATCCGAGGAAACCCAGAGTGAACCCAAAAGAGAAATTGAAGAGTATGACCATCATCATTTATTCAACAAAGAAAAATGCTCAGCCTTATTTCCGAAGACCCCTAAATTCTTTATTCGCTCAGCGTGGATAGAACCCAAAATCAGCTTGACAGTAGGATTGAAGACAGTGGACATGCATGCAGCAATTAATGTGGAGGCATTGCTTGACAGTGGTGCTACTGGATTATTTATTAATTGATCCTTAATTACTGGAAATGGTATTCACATGCATAAACTGCCACAACCTATAATGGTGTACAATATTGATGGTATAATCAATCATGGAGGAACTATTAAGGAGGAGGTGACAATGATATTGAAGTATCAGGATCATCAGGAACAAGCCGTATTTGAGGTGTGTGACCTTGGGAAAACCAATCTGATAATTGGATGTCTGTGGTTACATAAACATAATCCAGAAATTGATTGGAAAACTGGGAAGGTACACATGACTCATTGTCCTAAAGAATGTAATGTGTATGGGAGAAAAGTAAAAAAGGAAAAGAAGGAAAAGAAAGAGAAAGAACATCTGAGGAAGTATTCTGTTACAATGGAGGAAGTAGAGGATGAGGATATGCCAAACGGGGAAGTTCCAATTATGACAAGTAAAGAAGAACAGAAGCAAACCTTTAGGGAAATTCGTGGAGGACAGTCATGGAATAAAAATGTGGAGAAAGTGGAGAAGCCAGTGGAGGAGTGGGTGTCAAAAGCCTACCATAAATATTTGTCAGTTTTTCAGAAGAAGGAATCGGAGCGGATGCCAGTGCGAAAGCCATGGGATCATGCTATTGAAATGAAGCTGGGATTTGTGCCGAAGAAGTCAAAAGTCTATCCATTATCTCTGAAGGAACAAGAAGAAATGGATGCATTCCTTAATGAACAGTTGCACAAGGGATACATACCACCTTCGAAATCACCGCAGACATCACCAGTATTCTTTGTACTGAAAAAAGATCAGAGGAAGAGGATGTGTACAGACTATAGGTATTTGAATGAGTGGACAGTGAAGAATGCATACCCTTTGCTGTTGATCTCAGAGATAATTGACAAGGTGGGCAAGGCCAAGGTCTTTACAAAATTGGATTTATGCTAGGGGTACAACAATGTACAGATAAAGAAAGGAGATGAGTAGAAAGCAGCATTTGCCATGCATCAAGGATCCTTCGAGCCATTAGTCATGTTTTTTGGAATGACCAATAGTCCCCCAACCTTCCAAAATATGATGAATGACATTTTCAAGGATGTGATAGACAAAGGCATAGTGATAATATTCATTGACAACATTTTGATATTTATGGAGGATGAAGAAAATCATGAGGTGATAGTGCAGGAGGTGTTGAAGAGATTGGCAGAGAATGATTTATTTGTTAAACTGGAGAAGTGTGTATTTGGAGCAAGCAAAATCGAGTTCTTGGGATTAAAGATTGGTCCTGATGGAATCAAGATGGATCTTATCAAGGTACAGGCAATTGTTGATTGGCCCATTGATAGGTTCATTATGTGCTTTAAGGTCTGGAGAACATTTACACTTGTATTGAGACATTACAACAGACATTCCGAATTGCTAACGAATGCCACAAAATCGATTTCGAATTATTTCACATTATTTTGCACTATTTTGGATGACTTTGAACTATTTCGAACTATTTCACAACACTTCGAATGACTTTGCAGCATTTTGAATGACTTCGGCTGCCATATAGTTGTCTTGAAACACTTTTGATACACGCTGCACATCTGGAACAAGTTATTCCATCACATATCAAGCACTACTGGACACGAGGAGAGATTACAAAAGACTTAGAATGCGATAAGTGCATTTTTGTGTTTCATTGATATATTGAAGCACATAGATAAGTACTTTTACTATATGGGAACACTATATGTTTCATCATTTATTATTTTTCATTTGTTTCATGATCTACAAGTCCTCATTGTTTGATATATTTGCCTCATGTTTTACACATGTTCTTATTTCCTTTTTAGTACTATCTTTTCATTTTGTATATAGACTTATATTAGTTAGTTAGTAGAGAGCAAGAAGCAATGGGGAACACAGCAGAAGTTACCCTCTTGCTTATCATCAGCTTTAAAAGCAGTTCTTTTGAGTCTTATCTTTGCATCATATCTCTAAGTTCTGCAAAATATTGTGAACTTCTTCGAAACTATTGTATTCGCTTCTTGTTTTATCGCCCATTGCCTATAGCCATTCAACAAACACTTCACATTTGTTAAACTTGCTCTTTGATATACCTCAAACCTCTTTGAACGTATTTGAACTTATTTGGACTACTTCGCACAACTTTGAACCTCTTTGAACCTTTTTCAAACCTCTTCACACATCTTCAAACAAATTTCAAACTATTTTGAACTTCTTCGTATGCTCTTACAAAATTCGCAACACAATTCGTCCTTTTGCATCACTAAACACAACGTTTTGGTCTCAGCAGTGATATTTAGTACCAACTCACACCCTTCCTCTGACTAGTGTTATACCATCCAAAGCCATTTAGTAGGTTTTGTTTGGGTTTCCAGGTTGAGTATCATCACCGGTATTCCACACCTCACTTCTCTTGCATTTCAAGGAGAATGAAACACATGGGCCAAATCTTCTGCCTCCACCCCCCAAGCTGATTGAGGGAGAGTTGGAACATGAGGTTGAAGCAATAATAGCTCACAGGAAAAAAGGGTGAGGAACTCAATATTTGGTGAAATGGAAAGGATACAGCACATTCAAAAACACTTGGGAACCTGAAGCACATTTAAAGAATGCTTTAGACACCCTAGCACAGTACAAATCCATTAACAACTTCCCTTCATTATGAGTCGCCCTCTCCACTTCATCGCAAATGGCATGCCTGATCCAAATCCTGAAAGAATGTTTGATATAATCCTAGAATATGTCTGCAACCCCTATGACAATCACAATGAAGAATGACTCCTACACTGGACTCATAACCGAGCCCTATTGTATGACACTGTTGATAATACTCGACCTGGAAACCTAAGAAAAATCAGTTGAAAGGCTTAAGAAGTATAACATAGGCTAGAGGAAGGGTGTGAGTTGGTACTAAATATCACCGCTGATACCCAAGCTTGTGTTTAGAGACATGAAATGGTAGGAAATGTTGCAAATCGTCTGTGGGAGCATACAACGTAGTTCAAAAGAGTTTGAAATAGGTTTGAAGATGTGCAAAGTAGTTCAAATAAGGTTCAAAGAAGTTTGAAGAGGTTTGAAGTGAGTTCGAGGAAATTTAAAGATGTTGGGCTAATGTTGAGGTATGTTGAGAAGCAAATATAACAAATAAGAAGGGTTTGTCGAGAGGTGATAGGTGATGTGCGATAAGTCAAAGGCGAATATGAAAGTTTGAAGAAGTTCGCAATATTTTGCAGAACTTAGAGATACAATGTGAGGCTAAGACTCAAGAAAACGGCTCTTAAATCTAATGATAAGGGAGAGGGTAACTTGTTCTCTGTTTCCTTTGCTTTGCTTTCATTCTAAGTAACTAATACACGTCTATATACAATTTGAAGAGATAGTACTTAAAAAGGAAATAAAACATGTGTAGTACATGAGGCAATATATACAACAACAAGGACTTTGTAAATTATAAAACAAATGAGAGATAATAATAAATGAAATGTACATTGTCCCAGTGTAGTAAAAGTACTTGTTCTATTGCTTCAATATATCATTGAAACATAAAACCACATTTATCGCATTCTAGATCTTTTGTTGTCTCTCCTTGTGTCCAGTAGTGCTCGATATACGATGCAATGGTTCATTTCAGATATGCCATGTGAGTCGAAATGGTTTTGAAACAGTTATATAGCAGCTGATGTCATTCAAAGTAGTGCGAAGTTGTTCGAAGGCATTCAGAGTGTCATGAAATCATTCAAAGTCATTCAAAGTTGTCCAAAATAGTTCAAAAGTGGTTCAAAATTGATTTTGTAGTGTTCATAGCAGTTTGGAGTGTCTGTCGTAATGTGTCGATATGAGTGGAAAGCTTCTCCAGACCTTAGAGTGTGCAATGGACCTATCACCATCCAGAATCTATTTGACACTTACAGAGCTATCTTGACACTGGAATGAACATTCCGACACCTCACCAGGGAGGCATACTATCTTGACACGCTATCACTTAAATGAGCTGGCCTATCCCTTCATTCCACCCCCACATGAAAGAACACCCTACTCCATCTTCATTCCCAAAAGCATCTCTAGTGATGCAGACAACCACTTTGACACAGCGCCAGAGTCCCCACTGCATGCACCCACACCTGCAAGGGCCCCTATGCCTACCTATTTGCCTGCACCAAGCAGAATTCTGTCTGCTTCACCCGCGCTGAAATCAGACATTTTTCCTCAAACTGCCCACATTACCAATGCCCCCACTGCTGCATTTGGCGGCCAAAACACTCTGCTCTGTTGTGTCCACAGGCACCACCATGTGATGCCCCACCCAACACCAAATGACTCAAACCACTACTGCCATGATCTCTCACTTCCACCTCATCATCTCGCTTGGCACTATATTTGGTGCCGCAATCTTGATTACACTCATTATGTGGACTGTTATGCAAATTAAAACCACCACCCCACACTCTCACCCATGCATCTGCACATTGCTAACTGGGACCTCTGTACAATTCACCAATCCCCAGCCAGAAGAGATTGAGCTCCCAACCATCATATACTCCCACAACTTACTAATGCCCACATCTGTCACCACTTTCACCACTGTGCCTGATGACTCAGACATGTCAGCCCCATTTGACCCAATGTGGATGATTTGACCTTAGGTTTCTGATGGAACTAGAAACCATGGGAGGGAGCTGGTGTTACGAGAAGGGGCAATGCATACACTTCAATTTTCTCTTGCTATTCTCTCTTTCACTTATTGTCTTATTGTTTGATGAATGCTATTGTCTTTTCTTCTTATTGTCTTTTGCAAAGCCTTTACCATGCACCATTAATCTTACATGACCACACTCCTGTGCTATTGTACTTACCCCATGGCATGCTCACTCATGTTCTCTTGCTATTGTTCATGCTCGATTACTTATGTACATACACAATGGGCAAGCCTTGAGGCAGTTGATTCATAGTTGATTTGTGGTTGATTCGTAGTTAACTTGTGTTTGACTCCTGTTTGACTGGTAGTTGACATTTGTAGTGATGTAATATACTTTAGTAATAACAATTCAGTGATGTTGACACTGATGTTTATCAATATCTAATTCATGTTATGGTTTTACTTGAAAACTTTATTCTGTACTGCAGTACCAAAACAATTTTATTATTTCTAATCAGAACTGTAATACACTGCTGTTCCACCTCTGATCTATGCTGCAAGCCATTGCTCAGAGCTGTACCAAACATTTGTAATGGTTTGGAAGGCTGCATTGTCATCATATAAACTAGGACTGGAGATAATGAAAAAATGTAAGATTAGTTAGGAATTGTAAGGAAATGAAATAAAAGAACTCACTTATGGCCCAAGAGATGCATCAACATCTCTTAGCCTTATTGGTGTGCACTCAGGGGATTTTGGGATCTCCATTGCTGCTGTCATTGTGCATGTTGGTTGTCCTGGGGTGTGGTGCATGTTGCCATCGGTGTGGTTGTGAGCACCTGTGATCCACCCCACAAGCAGTCACTCATAGGGCTGGGGACAGGTGCCATGTCATTACAGGGCTTTGGGATCATCGTCCTAGCCACCATGACATGTGATCCACCCCACAAGCAGCTGCTTGTAGGGCTCAGGTGGGAGCTATTGGAGGAAGAGGAGTTCACTAGTAGCACCCGCAATCCACCCTGCAAGCAGTTGCTCGCAGCAGTGGTGGGTGCTAGGTTCAAGGGGGGTGGAAGTGAAGAAGGGGAGGAAGGATAGTGTACCTGGCATCTGCTCGAGTCACCCAGCATCCCTCTGCTGTGGTCTGTTCTGTTTTTGCCATTTTTGCTGTGTTCACTATCTCCATGGTTGCATATGTCATCTACACCCCCATCCACCCTGCAAGCAGTTGCTTGCAAGGTTGTTGGTCACTGTCGTTCAGAAGGTGGCATAGTCATTATGGTAGGCAGAACCAAAGTAGCTATTAAAAGAACAAGATTAGTTACACAAAAATGAATCATAACAAAAACAGGCCTACAGCCTACAAGACATTGATGATGTCTTGTAGGTTGTTGTTTCTTTTCTCAGTGTTTGGGTAGCCTGTTCCCCAGTGAGTGCCCCTGCAGCCCATCAGAACTGAAATAAATTCCTTGCATCCCATGTGGATGGGGAGGAGGCAGCATATGTCATTGTTGTAACTTTCATGAGATAACCTGATAATGAAGAGAAAAAAATTGTTAGTAATTGAAAAGAATGCAAAAAAGACTTACAGATGTTGAGTAGGGTATCAACGACTCAACATGGTGAGTTCAGCAGGTTCCCACACATCGCATGATTATGCTTGCAGCAATTTTGAGTTTCTTTGTTCTCAATGCATTCGAGCATACTCATCTTCTGGCTTGACTGAATACCTGGACTCTTTATTACTTCATCTTCTATGCCAGACAATCCTGACTCTGGCATTCCAATGGATCCTCCTGTGAGTTCTAGCTCAGGGGAGGCTGGCCCATCTCAGGCTAGACTTGGCAAGCGCAAGCATTCTCTGGGCAATGTAAACCCTAGTTCAAGAGCACAATAGGCAAGTTCTGAGGCAGTTGACTCATGGTGGACTCATAGTTGACTCATGGTTGACTCATGGTTGACTGGAGTTTGCACCTTATTACATAATCCTACCAAATTGAGGACTTGGGTTGATGCTTCCTTTTACGAACAAATATCTGTTTAAATCAATAGGTTCAAGATAGTGACTATGGTGACAGGCATCAGACTCTTGCATGGGATGGTTAGAGGATGTACATCAGTTACAATAGCAACCAATTTTGATGTTTCTATTAAAATGGTCCAAAACAGCAGTCATTCTTTCCTCCTCTTTTCCTTCACTGAGGCTTCACCAAGTTCACCATGCCTCCAGTCATATGTAACTGCACAATTTGCAGCACAAAAACCATGTTCATCAATGGTGTTGAACAGCCAGAACAGTATGTTAATGATTCTACCCATTTGAAGCATGAGAAACAGGATAAACAGCCTGTTTCACAACTGGCAAAGGGGAAGCAGCAATCATCATCCCCAAGCCCATCACCAAAATGTTCTAGAGCTTCTAATTCTCCCACAGGTAAGTGCTACATTGTTATTGTTAGATCAAGACTAATAGTAATTATGCAGATATCAACTTTTCTACAGTACTTATCACAAAGATGATCTGCCTCCTTGTCATCTGGCTCCACAATAGAGCTGGTGTGAGTCGTTCTATCACCAACAAACCTTTTAGCTTCACAGAAACTGAGCTACAAGCAATAAGAAATCGCATTCATGATATCACTCTTCCAACATCGATACAAAGACCACCAACCAATCTTGGTGAACCAAGCCATGGCAAGCTCAAAGCTTGGGAATATCTCACCCTCTTCACATGTATCTTTCCCCTCATTATTCCAGAATTCTGGTACATGACTACTGCCACAAATTTCCACCACCAGCACTTCTACTGCTTCTATCATGTTGTTGCAGTAACAAATATTGTAGCTGCATATCAAACCTAAAAAAAAAATGCTGATGCTGATGCCTATACTCAGCATTATATTCAATATTGAACTGCTATTCAACAACTTTTTCCACATTGTTCATCCAACCCAAACCATCATTATGCAATGCATAATGGTGCTCTTCTCAAATATTGGGGTCCTTTGGCTTCTTTTAGTGAGTTTCCAGGTGAACAAATGAATGGAAAGTTGCAAAAAATGAACACCAATTATCATCTTTGTATGTGTTTCAATTATTTTGCTTAAAAGCTAATAGCTAATACCAAGATCAAGGGATTTAGATCTTACAATGCTCTGCCAGATGAGTCATCAAGCACATGTAGATGCTTTGCTGCACAGAGAAGATGATTTGAAAGAATTATGTAATATTCTTGAGCCAGCAGACATGGCCATGGATGACCATCCAGTACCTTTCTGGCCTACAGAAGTGGCAGATATTCTAGCAAAGGCACCTTGCCTTCTTGAAGTAAATTATAACAATCTGCTTAATTATCTTCACCAGACAGGAAGACCATACCAAGCTTACTCTGATCTTCCTCATCCACCAAATGCCATTATTCTCCCTCCACAAGCCCAGCATCTTTTGCAGGTGCACCATGATGAGTGCACATTCAGTTGTGAAAAGTCACATAAAGGAAACAGTGCTATAAAGTTCTACAATCCATTGACACATGCTCATAATACAAGATTTCTTCAAAACATTTGGAGACTTCCACTGGAGGGAATAATGCACACCTTTATAAGAGTCCACTCACATCAATCACTATCTATACAAGAGGAGAGGCAGGCACCATTCATACACCACCCTGGATTTATGGTACGAATTGTTGATGCACTGCCCTCTAACAACCTCAGTATTATTTAGCCTGTCCATATTATCACTCATGTCACAACTGTCCAGAGGCCAGCAGGCACTTATGGTATTGGCAGAAAGGTCCTGGTTGTCTGTTGGGCTCTTAACAGAGGGTGCCAATAATTTTGCATCCTGTCTCCTCAGACCAGAATTCCAAGGAGTTTTTAACAATTGTTTTCTAGATCAATAGATAAACATTATAGGCTTGCTGGACTTGTCCTAAGGTCCACTTTCTTGGAAAATTGAATTTGGATGCCCCTTATGTCTTGTTTTTACCCAATATGCCTGTTCCTACAACTTCCTGACAATGTGTATATAGCTTTAAATAAATAGAAAAGATGGTATTAATTTGAAATATATTAAGTGACTCAGCAAGCATGAATATGAAGAGGTAAGTAAATCAATTACCACCATTAACCAGAATATGTACTGAACAACACCCATATCTCATTCATCTCCCAACCCCTCACCCGATACATCCAGCTCTTCTTCAACTTCATCCTCCTCATCTTGTTGCTCAAGTCATTCCAATTTATCTGCCATAGGAACCTTGTATTCTGTCTGTACTGCATCACCATATTTGGCCATAAACTCCTTCTCTGGCATATTCTTCCATTTCTCACACTCATCCCAGGTGGCACAGAGCTCTGCAGATGGTAGAGCAACATAAGTACCATCTTGATATATTGGGCATGCTCACGGATAAAAAGATTGTTCCAATAGATAAAATCAAACCAGTCAATTGGAACCTTCTTTAGGAGAGCAGTGAGTTCCGATAACTTTGGCATAGGGAGGTCTTCACAACATCTCTCTGATCTACAGATAAATAGAATTAGTCAAATGTAAAAAAAGAAAAACAAAGATTGGCCAACTTAAGGTATCTTCTTTTGCTTCTATTCAAGGCAGATCAGGCTGTGGGATGATGTCACCTTGATGGGTAAACATCCAGAAGGGGTCCCACCTCTAAGAATAGAACTGTCAACATGTACCAACATGGAAAAAAGGCAAAATATAATAATAAAATAGGAATAAATCAAGGAAAAAATCATGGAAAATGCAGAATAGGGTGAAATAAAATATATAAAAATATGGGACAAATGCAGAAAATTGCCCAGACACCTGGGATGCCTTTCTTTCCCCTTACAATTGGCACATGAGAAAGGGAGAGGTACCAAAGGAAGCAGAGAAGACAAAGGTGAACAACATTCATTGTATTCAAGCACTTTAAAGTCTAAATCACTTTCAGGCTGCACTCAAGCTTCATCTCCATGTCCTTTGGGGCTTACCACACCAGACTACTGTCCCCCTCAAGGTCACAGCAGATGACAAAGTATCCTTCACCCATCACTTTACCTCTGAAGCATAGTTGTGGAACTCTGTCACAGCCAGTCTTGATGACAACTTGGCTAGCATTCAGGGTGCCCAAATGAAAGTTCGTGAGCTCCTTAACTCTATTTCAGACTCAGTTGGGATTATCACCAACAATATCAAGTGCATTCTGGAATCTCATCTATTGCTTATATTCAGGTCAGTGGCATGCCTTGGGCTTCAACAGTGGGCACCTGATGTCTTGAGTAATGATCTGGAGTCTATGTATAATCTCCTTCATGATCATATTGCCCTCAAAACATTTGAACAGGTCTCAGACACATTTGGATACTCTCATATGGGAGCAAACCTGTCATGTATCAATGATTTTGTGCTCATGTGTAAACTTTATCAAAGCTTTATTTTCTCATATATGCATGGTATTGCCAAGTTGGAGGCAAAGAATCTGGGAAGTGTTGCGAGGGCAAAGCAGATGACTAGAGTGTGGAAGTGACATAGTGTGGTATGTAATTTCCAGAATTCCATATATGCCATTTTCAGATTGTATTCACTAATAAACCTTGATAGCTTGCTGATGGCAGGATTGATGTATTCCAGGCATGTGGTTTTAATAAGCAGGTTGTTGGCTAGGGATAATGAGGCCCATTTGGATGATGAGTTGGCTGAAGGGAATGCTGAGTTAGTTGATGCAGTGTACTACATCAAGGAGAAGGAGGGACATGCAAAGAAAGTCACTGCATTCTTTAGAATGGCTGATCTCTGCCTTTTTGCTATTTTAAGCTTACTATTTGATTTTTGGCTCTATCACATATACTGGGCATCAACAGATGGCTCCTTAAAGTTTTCTCTTTGGATTCCCCTCTGTTATGTGTGCCTAGAGTGTCTGTATTATGTAGTATAATATTAACTTTGGATTCCCCCCTGTTAGCTCACTATTAAGTGAGACTTTGAGGTTGCCCTTACACCAATCACTAGGCTTCTTGGGCTTCTTGGGTCACTTTGTGAAGGCCTTGTGGGCTTTCTTTGTTGCAAAGCTCCCGAACTAGAATTCACATTGCCCAGAGAATGCTTGTGCTTGCCAAGTCCAGCCTGAGATGGGCCAGCCTCCCCTGAGCTAGAACTCACAGGAGGATCCATTGGAATGCCAGAGTCAGGATTGTCTGGCATAGAAGATGAAGTAATAAAGAGTCCAGGTATCCAGTCAAGCCAGAAGATGAGTATGCTCTGAGTATGCTCGAATGCATTGAGAACAAAGAAACTCAAAATTGCTGCAAGCATAATCATGCGATGTGTGGGAACCTGCTGAACTCACCATGTTGAGTTGTTGATACCCTACCCAACATCTGTAAGTCTTTTCATTGTTGCATTCTTTTCAATTACTAACAATTTTTTTCTCTTCATTATCAGGTTATCTCATAAAAGTTACAACAACGACATATGCTGCCTCCTCCCCATCCACATGGGATGCAAGGAATTCATTTTGGTTCTGATGGACTGTAGAGGCACTCTCTGGGGAACAGGCTACCTGAACACTGAGAAAAGAAACAACAGCCTACGAGACATCATTGACATCTTGTAGGCTGTAGGTATGTTTTTGTTATAATTCATTTTTGTGTAACTAATCTTGTTCTTTTAATAGCTACTTTAGTTCTGCCTACCATGATGACTATACCACCTTCTGAACGACAGTGACCAACAACCTTGCAAGCAACCACTTGCAGGGTGGATGGAGGTGTAGGTGACGGACACAACCACGGAGATGGTGAACACAGCAAAAACAGCAAAAACAGAACAGACCACAGCAGAGGGATGCTGAGTGACTCAAGCAGGTGCCAGGTACACCATCCCTCCTCCCCTTCTTCACTTCCACCCCCCTTGAACCTAGCGAACTCCCCTTCTCCCAATAACTCCCACCTGAGCCCTACAAGCAGCTGCTTGTGTGGTGGATCATGGGTCCTGGTGGCTAGGACTATGATCCCAAAGCCCCATGATGACATGGCACCCACCTCCAGCCCTATGAGCAACTGCTTGTGGGGTGGATCACAGGTGCTCACAACCACACTGATGGTGATGTGCACCACACCCCAGGACAACCAACATCCATAATGACAGCAGCAATGGAGATCCCAAAATCCCCTGAGTGCACACCAATAAGGCCAAGAGATGTTGATGCATCTCTTGGGCCATAAGTAAGTTCTTTTATTTCATTTCCTTACAATTCCTAACTAATCTTACATTTTTTCATTATCTCCAGTCCTAGTTCCTATGATGATGATACAGCCTTCCAAACCACCACAAATGTTCAGTATGGCTCTGAGCAATGGCTTGCAGTGTAGATCAGAGGTGGAACAGCAGTGTATTACAGTTCTGATTAGAAATAATAAAATTGTTTTGGTACTGCAGTACAGAATAAAGTTTTCAAGTAAAACCACAACATGAATTAGATATTGATAAACATTCAGTGTCAACATCACTGAATTGTTATTACTAAAGTATATTACATCACTACAAATGTCAACTACCAGTCAAACATGAGTCAAACATGAGTTAACTACAAATCAACCATGAATCAACTATGAATCAACTGCCTCAAGGCTTGCCCATTGTGATATTTTCTTGCACTTGTAGTATTTAACCTGCAAATACAACACTGGGCAAGCTCAGCTTGACCTGGTCTTTCCAATGCTCTCTACTTGTGAGCTGAAGTCATCCTCAATACTATTGCTTATGAGTGATAGTGATCTTTAACTCATAACAGAACTAAGAGAGCTTTGACTCTAACAGTAGCATGCCAGGTGAAAAGGGGCCAGAGAGGACTTGGCTTCAACTTATAAGAAGTTGCACCCTTCTCCTCACCAGTTGTCCAATTTCAGGTGGGAAGGAGTGTGGATGTCCAGTGGGTTTCTGGATGGAGGGCAAAGGTAAAAGGAAGCAGAAGTTATGAAGTGATTAAGTTGAGAGGAGTCAAAAGATTAAAGGTTTGGTTCAGGAATGAGTTGAGGGTGATTAAAGGGTTGATATTAGGCAAAGGATGATATGAGGCAAGATACAAAGCAATAGACAATGTAATGCACAAGTACAAGTAATTTGCAAACTGGAGACTAAGGCTAAGCTATGGGTGCTTTAATAATGAGGGCCGGAACAATAATGGATAATGCAGAAGTTTACTAATGGGTCTTGGTAAGTGTCTGTGATCAGAATTGGTAAGACTGTATTAGGAATAAAGTGAGTAAGCAAATGATTACTAAAGCACATGATGACTTTTCTGTTGACTAAAGGATGCTGCAGCCAGGATGCTGATGGACAAGGTCAGAAAATAATCGGAAAAGAGTCAGGAATTATTGGGAATCTGATCGGGTGAATCAGTCTTGACAATGCCTCCCTTTCCTCTTACAAGTAGTATGTCAGGCAATTGTCAGGCCAATACTTCTACTTACACTGTGTAACTATCTATATACTGTTTACTTACTGTATACATGGCTTTGGTGACAAGGGGGTATACATAAATGTAAACACATATGGTATAAACCATGTAAAATGGTTATATAGATCGAACAGTTGGAGCCTTAAATCCACAGAACAGCAAAAGACAAAATATTGAGGAGGCCTCAGCATAGCAATCAATAGCTGACACTATACTGGTATTTGAAACATCTTCCATGGTGATACGGTACATTGCAGTGGTACTAACTACCGAGGCCAAATGGCCTCGATACTGGCGTGGGAACTCGAAACCGGCTATAGCCATCTCTGTTTTTCGCACTCCGCTCGGATCCTGCTGGTGATAGCATTCGAGCGCGTGATCACTCAAAACCAAGTCGAAACCAAATGGTTTGGTTTCACGACGGTATTTTCACGGGTCAGTCCTTAGTTTATGAGGCATTACCAACCTTCTCGAACATGCCCTTCCGCTGATATATCATTATTATATGTCCGATCCCCCGCAAGTCAGGAGAACTCGGACATGACATGCGAAGCAGTGGCCCGCTAGCCCAAGTATATTTCTAGAAAATTCGTATTGTGGTCAACGTGAGGTCCGAAGCCCAAGCAGAACATAGACACAAACCGAGATACATGACAGCCATTGATGGTCTGATATTCAATCTGATCAAAACCCACGTCTCCTTATCCACATGTCTAGCCTCGCTTGCCACGCATTTGCGAGTCTTTCATTTCATCGAAGACAGTTACATATCATTGATTCATCAAACTTTCTTTCTACGCATTGTGAACATTCAGCGATCAATTTCTTGAACCTTGTTATGCATCTTACTTATAATATTTTCAATTTGCGTATAGTAAGTCCGGTGTATAGCCACAGTCACGTGACTCGGATGGGTCGGAGGTTCGGTGAGCAGAGTCAGCATAAATCATTTTGTAAACGCGCTACGTCCACCTTCCCTCATCGATCTTCACAACTGAGCCTGCTGGCGGGAATATAAGCATATATTGCATCAATAATGAGTTCAGACTACGAGTTTGACGATGACGATGGCGAATACTACGACTCAGATGAAGATATGATAGATGGCACTCAGGATGGTCAGACGATCACTAAATTCTTCGCAATTCATGCGCTGACACTGCTAGCGCAGAGCAATCCGGAGATGAAGGCATGGAGGCTTTTGTCCCAACCCAGAGCAAACATAAATCATACGAAATCGATTACGAGTCTTTGAGCCAAGGTGCCGTGGAGAAACTTATGCGAGAAGACATAGACCACATCCGTGGCATCCTAGGCGTAGATGTAAGTGGCATTGGCAATATATTGTCGTGACATGTCATTACGTGAGAAATACAGTCAAGTTCGGCGAGCTTGCTACTAAGGTACATGTCGTGGAACAAAGAGCGACTAATCGAGAAATACATGGACAAACCAACCACCGTGCTGGTTGCAGCTGGAATCAGCATTCCAGAACTTCCAACCCCCCCAGCACCCATTCGTGCTTACAACTCATCGAGTTCTACTCAATCATCGTCCCGCCGCCCAACGCGCTCCGCCAGCAAGCTCCTTGGTCTTACATCCAAATCCTCTTCATCCAACAAATCTATGTCCCCGACGCAATCGTTCATCACACCAAAGTTTCCCAGACCCGCCAAAGGCGAGCCTTTCCTGTGTCCCATCTGCTTCGACGATGCTCCAGACCTGCAGGCCGTTTGCCTCGACTGTGCGCACTCCTTCTGCTCCGGTTGCTGGACTGCTTACATTAACTCGAAAGTCCGCGATGAGGCAGAACACTCTATCCGCTGCATGGCGGAGGGTTGTGCCCTCGTCGCCCCGGACCCGTTCGTGCGGTCCGTCTTGATCCCCGAGCCCGTCACTTCGACTTTGGAGCCAGCCCAAGTGCAGGAAAACACTTCCACATGGGAACGTTTCCAAGAGCTTGCGTTGCGTCACTTCGTAGGTTCGAATCCTAATCTGAAGTACTGCCCGTACCCCTCATGCACCAACACGGTCTCTTGCCCCTCTGCGGCGTCCAAGTCCAGCCTGACTACGACCGTTCCGATCGTATCGTGTGGTGTGCGTGGATTGGCTGGCCAGTCAATATTGCAGACGCCACTCTCTCCACAGAACAGTTTCACATTGGCGGGCAAGGAGCACAAGTTCTGTTTTGGGTGCCCGATTGAGAGCGATCATCGTCCCGTCGTGTGCTCTGTTGCGTGGATGTGGCTCAAGAAGTGCAGGGACGATAGTGAGACGGCGAACTGGATCAAGAGTAATACAAAGGAATGCACAGCGTGCCACAGCACGATCGAGAAGAACGGTGGTTGCAAGTGCGTTTTTTCGCTTGTTCTACAGTTGGGTCATCGTAATATGTTGTGCCTAGCCATATGACGTGCAAGAAGTGCAAGCACGAATTTTGTTGGGTGTGCATGGGTTCGTCGTTATCAGGTTATCTCCGCCAGCCCGGGCTAATCACAAGCAAGGTCCATGGTCCGAGCACGGCACCGCGTGGTATTCATGCAACCGGTACGACGAGAAAGGTGGCATCGAAGCTCGCGATGCGCAGAGCAAGAGCCGGGCCTCGCTGGAGCGGTATTTACACGTGCGTGTTACCCTTCTTTGGCCTTTCGGCGATCAACTCTCACCTTTCCTCACCTAGTACTACAATCGCTGGGCGAACCATGAGCAGTCTGCCAAGCTCTCACTAGATCTGTATGCGAAGACGGAGAAGAAGATGGAGGACATGCAGATTTCTTCGGCGTTGACGTGGATCGAGGTGGGTCTTCAGTGCAGATGTTGCGTTGTTGTTCCGGCTGGTAGATAATATGTCGGATCATGTAGGTGCAATTCATGAAGAAGGCCGTGGAGGAGGTGGATAAATGCCGGATGACGCTCAAGTGGACGTATGCGATGGCATACTACCTTGCGAAGGGAAACGAGAAGGATTTGTATGAAGATAATCAGAGGTAGCGTAACGAGTTTGAGTGCTACCGCCAGTCATATTCATGACATTCTGTTTTGTTGTGCAGAGACTTAGAACGAGCCGTCGAAGACCTTTCGGAACTTTTGGAGTCGCCCATCGAGCCAGAGAACATCCCGAACTTGAGGCAGAAGGTCACGGACAAGACCGTACGTTTTTCCTTCCTCTTTCACTCCTTTTGCTATTGTTGACGTACTTGTTCCATCCAATCTAGGTCTACGTGCAGAAACGGAACGAGATTGTCCTTGAGGACACGGCGAACGGCTTCCTGGATGGTCGATGGAAGTGGAATGTCACAGTTGAAGGGTTCGATGACCCGGAGAAGTTCGACTACTGATATTCCCTTTTCAACACTTGTTTTCTCCTTCGAAGACTCCCAGCTTCCCTCTACAATCATGTACCTACATACATAACACATTTGGAATACTCTGTTTCCTCTCATGTCCCACTAATTGTATTTCGCACTTTCGTTCGGTTTGCTGTCACACCAGTGAGTGATATGATGAACCAAGAGGGGGTGCCGGTGGGGCATGCTTCGTGGTGTTCAGTTTCGTGGCTACAATGGTTGTTGAAACCAAGCAGTGCCAGTGACGATTCCAGCCCCAAACGATTTCCGATCCCAATTTCAGATATTTAATCCATTTTCTGTTCCTTAGAGTCGCCAGAAGTCATTCATATCAGCAGGAGTTTATTTTGGGGTGCATTCGATAATTCCACACCGTAGTAAGGAATCTTTTAACAGGTTCCCTACGTAAATATTCCTCCTTGTCTTGTTCTTTTCGCTACTAATAATCTTCTTCTCTCCTTCTCTAGATCATAAGTTGTATTCTCACGAGTTACCAGAGCTACCATGACGACTTCCACCGTCGTTTTTTTGTTTCTTTCTCTTCAACTATAAATAGCAAAATGTTCTTTTCCTTAGGTTACAATGTTTTCAGCTCGACAACGGCCAACAACACCAATGCAATGCCACCCTCCTCCCCATCCAAATGGGATGTGAGGCTCTTGTTTGGGCGTAGGAGGCCGCAGAGGGGTGTTGGGAGACCCGAGGACTGCCATGTACGCTCCATATTCCCATCTCCACCCACCCTAACTCATACCCCACCCCCGGATCGGCCACAAACCCGGCACCCGGCACCATTACCTGATAACGATGGAGACAGTGGACTAAAAAGACGAGGATGATGACAGACGAAAACGATGACAACGACGGACGAAAACGACGACGACGCAGAGGACAACGACCAGGGCAAAGAGGAAGGGGACCGACCAGGACCAGACCAACGCCTCAATGGACTGACGCCACGGAAAATGACAGGAAGACGACAACGAGGGGGACCACACGGCCACCGCTATCACCACCACCACCACCACCACCACCACCACAGCAGCATTCCCAACCGCTGCCGCGAGCAACTGCTCGTGAAACGGGGAGCAACGGGGAGAGGGATGGGATGACCACCAGAAGGGGACGAACCACGAACGGTGGGGGAAACGAGCCAGGGCGAACAACCAGGAGCGGAGGGCAGGGCACCACCACCATTGAGCAGATGAAGGATGCTAACGGGACGAGAGCCACGGAAACAGCTCACCCAACCACCGCCGCACGGCCTTCCCTGAGGACATGCAAGGTTTTTTTTGTTTCTATCATTAATTATTTTTGTGGCCCCTGCTTTTGTGGCCCCTCGCTTCATGCGAGGGTTGTTAGTTAGCTCAATAAAAACCTCCAACATTTTTTAATATTTTAACTGTATATATACTGTTTATTAAATGGTATATATAGATGGTTATACCGTTTAAACTACTGTTTATGTATACTTGACCTTCGTCGAGTAAACATAAACTAAACGGTTGGAGCCTTACCAGCGTGATGGTGACCTGCCTTGCATTCTTGATCATCTTCATAACTTGCTACCTACTTGCCCTTATTCCATCACTCCTTGATCAACATCGCTTCAACTTAGTCAAAATTCCAATCTATCTGAGCAATCCGAGACTGGTAAGCAATCAGCAGTCAGATCAGTAAAACTTGCTCAAACATTGGCTCAGATGACATGTTCAAACTCTTCTGTTGGATTCTCACCAAATCCACCAAGCCCTTCTCAGGTAAGAATGAGAAGGGTGAGACAGTAGATGATGAAGAAAGCGATAAAGAGGAAGGAGGAACCTGAACTTGACTATCTTCCTGCATACTCCCTTGTACTCTGGAAGGTGAGTGTGTCCTCCTGGCATGTGTCAGTTAGGAGATTTGACATTTGGGAAGCTGTCTCCACCCATTCATTCTTCTGAACTTGATGTGAAGCTGGGACATGCACAAAGTCCACAGGATATCACAGGCTGCATCAAATTAAACCCTTTGGACAAATTGTCAGAACATTTCTCATCACCCCCTCTCAAGAATGTCCATGTTGTTGTGCAACTTCTGCTTCCCCCATGAGTGTCACCTCCTTATCCTCCCATTGTGCATCTTCTAGCCCTATTCAGAATGCTGAGGACCCCTATTATGAAGGCATCTGATACTAGCTCCCTCCCATTGATGATACTTGACCTGGAAACCAAACAAAAACCTGCTAAAAGGTCTAGGAAGTATAACACAGGCTAGAGGAAGGGTGCGAGGTGGTACTAAATATCACTGCTGTTACCCAAGGGTTGTAGTTAGAGGTGTGGAATAGTGAGATGTGTTGTGAATAGTTTTAGGAGAGTACAAAAGTTTTCAAAAGGGCTATGAAGATGTTTGAAGTAGTTCAAAGATGTTCAAGGTCATTCGAGGTTGTTTGAGGAGCTTATAGAGAATAGAAGTGGTTTTGAGCAATATCGAGAAATGAATATAGCAAATTGGAAGGGTTTTTGAGAGACAATGGGCAATATACGATTGGTTGAGAGGCTAGAACGAGAATTTGAAGAAGTTCATGATAATTTGCAGAACTTAGAAATATGATGCAAGGCTTGGACTCAAGAGGATGGCTCTTAAATCAGACGATAAAATGGGAGAGGGGAACTTCTCTGTTGTTCAAAGTAACTAGTACAAGTCTATATACATTTTGAAGAGATGGTACTTAAAAAGGAAATATAACATGTGGAGAACATGAGGCAATATACACAGCAATAAAGGACTTTGCAAATCATAAAACAGATAAGAAATGATGATAAATGTTAAAGTCAATACTCCTAGATCAAAGATAAGTCGAGACTCGTAAGTAACGACATCGAGATAGAAGTTTAGTTCGCCGGAGCTCGTAAGCAACGGTTGAGCAAAGACTCAGATCGCACCAGGTTAGGAGTGTAGAAATGACTAGGTCAAGCTGATTGACCAGTCGTACATTCATCGTATAAATACTACAGGTGTAGATCGTAGATACGACTCATGTAAAGGAACAATAGAGAAGATAATAATGGAAAGACAATAAGGACAATAAGAACGATAAGCGTCCGCAGTATATTACGCTAGCGTGAGTAGGTAAAAGCGTATTGTAAGGGCGCGCGTAGACGAGACAAAAGGGAACGAACAATAGCATGAGAGAACCTGAACGGCAGAACAATAGTAACAAAAGAAAATTGAACTCCCACACCTTCTCGTAACAATAAATGAAATGTACAGAGTTGAAATATATAGTGCTTAAAGGTCCAGTCCTTAGGACTGACCAAGACTGGGAACTGAACTGGACCATAACCAATGAGAACTGGACCTTCAGTCCAGTCCCACTGGTTATGCATTGGTTCAGTTCTCAGTCCTCATCCTTGCTGGCATTTACTGAGACTGCCCAGAACCGGTTCAGACCAGTTCAGGACTGGACTTATGGTCCCCAACTTAGATGGTAACAAAAATATAAATCTATTCAACTACAGTAAGCTAAATAGTGGGGCACACCCATTGAAACAAGTGAAAGGTGAGCTGTTTAAATACTGCAATACATTTGTATCTGTTTACATGGTCATGTGCCTTCATTTATGCATCAAAAACACATTTACAATTTCCATATATATGTTTACATTTGTTTGTACTGCATTGCCATGATCCACAATGTGTCTCACAACTTGTTTTGCACCCACTGCCATTGCTGCCACTACTTGAACGTTGGAATGAGGTCCAAATGATGACAGATGTCATTTGGGCCCAAGGTAAATATTGTTTCTTGGTTTAATACATATCTAACTAACTTTTTCATTTGTTTTTAGGTACTACATTTATAACAATAACATTATGGCCAGTAGCCCCCACCAGATACCACTGTTGTGAGCTTCTGCTCATGGGGTGGATAATGGAACTACGATGGTGACAAAGATGAGGATAAGGACAACAAGAACAAGAACAAAAAAGACCACCACAATGAAGACCACAACAATGATGATAAGGATGAAGATGACAATGACAATAATGATGACAATAATGCCAATGAAAAAGAACATGACAATGATGATAATGAAAACCAAAACAAAGACCACAAGAATGACAACAAAGACAATGACAACGATGATAACAATAAAGACCATGACAATGATGATACCAAAGATCACAACCACGACAATAACAAAGACAACAAAGACAACAACAAAAATGACAAAGACAACAGCGAGAACAACAACAATGACAATGAAGACCACAATAAGGAATGATGCAATGCTGGTGCTGCCAACACACACCCCTCCCTCATTTGATATGCGAGATGGAGGTTTTTTTTTCATTCTGTACCCATGTTCAGCCTCATGAGCCACTGCTCACAGGGTAAATTTGTATCTTTTGTTTTATTCTGTCTAGTACATTGTTTATTTATTCATTACAATAAATTATTGTAGTAGGTAGTAAGTAGTATACTATCAGTTGGATCACAGTCCTGTCAAAAACTGGTTCAGACCAGTTTTCAAACCAACATGTAACCAATGTGGACTGGTCCTGTAGGATCCAGTCCAGTTTTAGTGGAATTTAAGGACTGGTCTTAGTCCTGGTTCTTCCTCAAGGAGGGTGAAAACCAGGACCAGACCAGACTTTAAAGCACTAGAAATATATCAAAAGTACTTGTCCCATTGCTTCAATACATCATTGAAACACTAAAACACCACTATCACATCCTAAGAGTCTTTTGTCATATCTCCTTGTGTCCAGTGGTGCTGTCAAGACCTGACTTACCCAATCAGATTTCTGATAATTCCCAAACTCTTTTCCAATTCCTTTCCAACCTTGTCTGTCAGCATCCTGGCCACAGCACCTTTTAGTCATCAGACAAGTCATCACATGCCTTAGTAATCATTTGCTTACTCACTTTATTCCTAATACAGTCTTAACAATTTTGGTCATGGACACTTACCAAGACCCATTAGTAAACTTCTGCATTACTCATTATTCTTCTGGCCCTCATTATTTAAGCACCCATAGCTTAGCCTTAGTCTCCAGTTTGCAAATTACTTGTACTTGTGATTGTACTTGTACTTGTGCATTACATTGTCTATTGCTTGTATCTTGCCTAATATCAACCCATAATCATCCTTGACTCATTCCTGAACCAAACCTTTAATCTTTTGACTCCTTTCGACTTAATCACTTCATAACCTCTGCTTCACTCTACCTTCGCCCTCCATCTGGAAACCCACTGGACATCTGCATGCTTCCACCTGAAATACTGATGAGGAGAAGGGCACAACTTCTTATAAGTTGAAGCCAAGTCCTCTCTGGCCCCTTTTCAGCTGGCATGCTACAGCCTGGTGGATTCTGCCTGGAACCCCTGAACACCTCCAAATACTGACAACTGGGTCCGACCAGAAGTCTGGTGTATTCCTGACCAAATCTTGACCTTGGTAGTAGTGATCTTGAATCCTGACAGGTGCTCAATATGCAATGCAATAGCTCATGCCAGATCTGCTGTGTGTATATAAAGGGTATTGGAATAGCCATATGGCAGCCATCATCATTCAAAGTGCTGCAAAGTTATTCAAAGTCATTCAAAGTGTTATGAAGTCATTTGAAGTCATTTGAAATCATTTGAAGTCATTTGAAGTAGTTTGAAATGGTTCAAAATCGATTTCATGGGATTCATAGGGGTTGGGATAGTAAATGGCATGGGTAACCCCCGGGTTTTGTTGGGCCAACCCATACCCTACCCACATGTAACCCTCACTCACACTTATGGGTAGAGGGTTTGGGAGGTTTGGGTATGGGTTCTCATGGGTTCTGTGGGTTGAAAACCCCTGCGGGTCCATGCCATGGGTTGATACTAATACGAGCTTGAACTGATAGATAAATGATCTACAGGGTAATAGCATTCCAACCATCCTCCAAAAAGATTTGTAATGTTACTCGCTGTCTGCCATGAGCTACTGACTAGTTGCACATGTACAAGCAGGGTGAGTCCACCTCTATTCCAATTCAGGAAATGTGGTGGTGCTGGACCCATCAACCCAGTGCATGGGTATGGGTCAGATGAGGGTTGGGAAACACTGATCTGTACCCATACCCCTGCCTACCCACAGTGCTAACCCATGCAGATCTCTAGGTTGGGATCATGAGTCATAATGTGTCGATATGTTTGGAAACCTCCCCAGACCCTAGAGTGCAGAGTGGACCTATCATCCTCCCCCTTACTGAAATCCTGACTGTCCCAGTCAGCTGATTGGAGTCACATGCGAAATGCATGATTGTGTTGAAAATGTTAATGAAGTTTGAAATACCTCTCGTTCTTCCACATCACCTTCTAACCTCTCCTACTAGCTTTTATAATGTCTCTCCTTGTTAAACTTAATTCCAAAGTTCTCGAATTTGTGAAGTCAATGCCAAATCGTGGGGTCACTGAAGATTCAGATTTCAAACTGTGGGGCAAGGGTTTTTGTGAGAGGATGGTACATTTCTTAAAGTTCTGTTGATAGTCAAGCCTGCTAAAATGTTTTGTTTAGATGGAATACAATGATTTAGCAGATGGCTTGGGTGAGGAATGTGACCCTGCAGTTCAAATCATGGTCAATGAAGTTTTTGAGGTCTACAAACCTTTGGCTCATCAAGAATGGTTTTCATGGGGTAGAGACTTATTGTTTATAGATTTGGTCAAAGAGTTACAGAGAGAGAAAAAGCTGGAAGAGGTGAAACAAGCTCAGAAGGAGGAGAAGGAGGCTATATGAGAAAATTAGATTGCAAAAAGGAAGGAGCTGCAAGCTCCAAAGGAGGCTTTAGACCAAGCTCAAATAACAGTGCTGGCAGAGTTTCATGTGAAAGCAATTTTGCCTGAGGAATTAAAGAGATAAAATGCACAATTGGCAGAGAGAGGGGACAAAGATGAGGACAAGGAGGAGCTGCCCATGGTGAGGGTGGCAAAATGAAAAGCAGAGATGGAAGAGGACAAAGATGGAGAAGAGGAGGTGGCAGACATAGGGAAGGCAAAATGGGTGAGGCTCAAACTGAGCAGGTTGCTCAATTTCAAGGGTCCAGTAAGTTTTAAATTTTAATTTTGAGTGCAAAATTCCACTAATCTCATTTATAGTGTGATCATTGTGCTGGGTTTAGATCCCAGCCATGCTGTATCATCAAAGAGGGGGCCCCAAAGTGCACAAAATGGACTCAGGACATGCAAGGCTGCTGTTGGGAGGGGGTTTTGAGGAAGGGTATTCAGAAGGGTGAGGCAGGAAAGATTGGAGTGGTGAAGAGTACACTCAAAGAAGTTCGTGAAGATTCACAGACCAGCAAAATGGTCTTCACACCCAAAACCAGATATGAAGATCATTTGAATTAATTTCATAGTATATGCTAACATATTTTTTGAATCATGAAGGGCCTCGAATTCATGTAATGGGCCCTTTGAAGATGTAGAGCCAGTAGCAGTACCTTTGAAATCATCGAAGGAGAGAAGGAGGACATCAAAGAGAAAGAGCAAGGCAAAGGTGAAGGAGTTGCAGGGTTTTGGAGAGAGTGGGAACATTAATGAAGAGTTCATGATTCATCATTGATTGCTGGCAACAAGATTGGCTGAGATGAGGGTTGAGATGGAAGTTCTCAGTAGGCAAATAGAACTATTCAAAGAAATGTTGGAGGAGTAGGAAGTAGAAAACAAAACTTCATTGTACATATGTTTGATTTTGCAATTGGAATTTTCTGGGTCTCAAAAGGTAACAATAAGAAAAGTGAAAAGAATAGGAAAAATAAGGGAAAGGTATAGTTATCCATTTTTGAAGTCCAGAACATTCTTAGGAATATTGTCATTGAGGTTCGACATTGTTCAAAGCTTTTTAAGACGTTCTGAGTTGATATCAAGGAAATTCAGTGGAAGAGAAATGAGCATAGGGCATTTTCAAGGGATATCGAGATCAAGATCAAGATGAGCAAAGGCCTACATGGGCACATAGAAGCAAAAGCTGTCAAAGCTATTTTGAAGAATGTCGAGCATAGTAAAAATATGTTCGATAAATAGAATGAGGTCAAAATGTGAAAAAGAGAAATAAAACAGGTGAATTTGATTAATGTTGACAATACTAACCATGATCATAATAATTGGATTGAGGGACTGGTTGAATAGAAATTAAATGAAAAATTGAAGGATAAAATAAGGTCAGGAAAATACTTGTTGGCAATAGATGTAATAGAAATTTCAGCGATGAGGGGTAGACAAGTTTCGAGATGATGACCAGAGATATATGATGGATATGGAACTTCAAGCACTATACTGGACTTCAAGGGCAAATGCGAACATGAATCTGGTAATGAAATATAGGGCAAAGGTGATGTTGAAATAGATGATGAAACAAAAGATGGCGCAGATGACAAGATCAAAGACACAAATATCAGGAGTAGCAAACAGAAAGTTGAGGTCAAAGTGGGCGATGATGGGGACAAATATGATGAGGATATTGGAGGTGGGATTGAGCTAGAGGGCAGAGGGCAGAGGGCAAAAATAGTGTCAGAGAGCAAGTCGAAGTCAAAAATGGTAATTTGAAAATTTCACATTCTTTGGAAGATGTCAAAACTGTCAAAGATGATATGATTGGTGCAATAGATAAAGGGAAATTTATCAAAGATGAAACTGGTGTGAACAATGCGATGGATGAAGGCAAAGCTGGTGAGACTGATGATGGCAAAGTCAATACTAATGAAACAGGTAGAACAGGGTTGATTGAACTCAAAGCTGATGAAGCTGCTACTATCAGAGTAGGGAATGGCATGGGTTTTACCTGCGGGTTTCCCACGCTTTTATTTTCTAATTTATTCAATGAGTTTTGCATGAAAAATCATGAAAAAATGATTTTCTGGTAGCTATTCAATGGGTGCTTGTGATACATTGGACAAAATAATATATTTTTAACCTTGTCACACAAAAGATGTGACCCAAATATTGTTTTATTAATTGGATCACATAGAGCCAAGAAAAAGCTTCCAGAAAATCATTTTTTCATGATTTTTCATGCAAAACTCATTGAATAAATTAGAAAATAAAAGCATGGGAAACCCGCAGGTAAAACCCATGCCATTCCCTATATCAGAGTGGACTGGACTAAAACTATTGAAGGCGAAAGACAATGAAATCTGGATGGATGTGTGCAAGGAAGCTGGAACTATGCTATGAAAACCAGGAGGCACAACATGATGATTTTGAAGTGCAAAAATTTCTTGTTCAAGTGCATTTTTGAGGGCTAGTTTCCATTTGAGCACTGCAATATGGGCTTCTAAGTTGTCCGAAATGTTAGAGCTGTGATGTGTACCATCAAATATTTGGTTCAATATGGTCAAAAGTGCTATATTGGTGAAGAACGAGGTCAGAACAGAAATTTCAGGTGCTGATCTGGTCAAATGCGAAGCTGTGAAAACCGATGCAAAGTTTGATGTGAAATGTTCAAGAATGTGCAAAGCATCTTCGGAGTTGATCAATGTGCTAGACTGCGATGAATTCAAGGTCAAAATCAATTTCTGGGGAATGGAGTATAAGTTCAAGGATGCTATAACAAATTTTGCGGCATCATGGATGTCGTTCAGAGTGTATGGGTCATTGGGATAATGATCAGGGAACTTCACTTTGAGATGATATGCAATTTGAGTTTATAAGTCCATTTAAAAGCCTTGAACAAAAGCTCAACTTTGTTCAGCTTCTGAAAGTCTGTGTTTCAAGTGAAGAAAGTTTGTAACATTGCAGAATGACTTATAATAAACTTCTAAATCATTTGAGTCAAAAATACCGATGTGAAGCTATTTGCCAATGAGTGTATCCATGTCCAAAATGCTGTATTTGCATTCATCTTCTAATCTGGGATAGAACTTGTATACTGTGATGCAAAATGCATTAAATGTGGTGCCGGGCTGATACTCTGGAAGCAATTCCCAGAGTTCACAAGAATTGATGTTGATGTATCTGCAAGTGTGCTCCTTCTTTAGGTCCTGATCTGTAATACTGCAAGTCACAAACAGAAATTTGAGCTCTTCAAAATATTTTTGGAGTTCTTTGGACTGTTTTGGTGATAGGTTCATCGCATGCTCTAAGGTCTGGGAATAGTTCTAATTGTATTGACACATTATGATATGCACTCCGAATCGCTACAAATGCCACAAACTTGATTTCAAACCCTTTTTGAACTATTTTGGATGATTTTGAACTATTTCAAACAACTTTGCACAATTTTGAATAACTTCGAATGACTTTGCAACATTTCAAATGCTTTTGAACAACTTTGCAGCACTTCAAATCAAGTCAGCCATCATATAACTGTTTTGAAACCCTTTTGATATACACTGCACAACCAGAATGAGCCTTTTTGTTGCATATCGAGTGTCACTGGACATGAGGAGAGACAACAAAAGATCTAGAAGATGATAAATGCAGTTTCATGTTTCAATGATATATTGAAGCAATAGAACAAGAGCTTTTACTATACTGGGACAATATACATTTTATTTATTATCATTTCTCATTTGTTTTACATTTTGCAATACCTTTATTTGCTGTGCATACTGCCTCATATACTACACATGTTTTATTTCCTTTTTAAGTACTATCTCTTCAAATTGTATATAGACTTGTACTAGTTACTTGAAATAGAAGACAAGGGAACAGAGAAAAAGTTACCCTCTCACTTATCATGTGATTCAAGAGCCATTCGCTTGAATCTTAGCCTCGCAGCATATCTAGAAGTTCTGCAAAATATTGTGAACTTCTTCAAACCTTCATAATAGTCTCTCTACTCATCGCCTATCACCTATCGCCATTCAAAAAACACTTCTTATTTGTTATATTCACTCCTTGACATACCTCGACATCAGTCTGACATCTTCAAAGTTCCTCAAAACTACTTCGAACCTCTTCGAACCCTTTGAACTTTTTTTGAACTATTTTGCACATCTTTGAACAACTTTGAATCTACTTTTGAACAACTTCATATGCTCCCACAAACTATTCCCAACATCTCTTACCGTTTTGTGTCCCTAAACACAACCTTGGGTATCAGCAGTGATATTTGTACCAACTTGCACCCTTCCTCTAGTCTGTGTTATACTTCTTAAGCCTTTTAACAGGTTTTTGTTAGGTTTCCAGATCGAGTATTATCATCCGATTGAATGTCAGAGATGTCAAATGACCACAAGCTGGCATAAAGGAGTTCAACATGTTTGAAGTATATTTTGGGGGTTGCAAACTTGGAATTCATGCGATATTGGGTTTCATATGTTTTGAAGTCAAAGATGGTAGCCAAATAGTAAATGCAAAGGGTGAAAGAGTGCAAAATAATATTATTGATGGTCAAAATACTGTATCAAAATCTCCTGGTTGTTCAGGAGAGTCAGAGGCACTATGAGTTCAATGCAAAATTGAAATCATTGAGCCTCCTTAAGTGAAATAAGTGGTAGAAAGGAGGAAAGGTTCAACAATAGAATAATCTAGAAACCCCTGGCAGTGGGCTCCAAAATAATGATACTCAACCTGGAAACCAAACAAAAACCTGCTAAAAGGTCTATGAAGTGTAACACAGGCTAGAGGAAGGGTGCGAGGTGGTACTAAATATCACCACTATTACCCAAGGGTTGTAGTTAGAGATGTGAAATAGTGAGATGTGTCACGAATAGTTTTAGGAGAGTACAAAAGTTTTTGAAAGGGCTATAAAGATGTTCGAAGTAGTTCAAAGTCATTTGAGGTCATTTGAGGAGCTTGGAGAGAATAGAAGTGGTTTTGAGAGATATCGAGAAATGAATATAGCAAATTGGAAGGGTTTTCAAGAGACGATAGGTGATATACGATTGGTTGAGAGGCCAGTACAAGAATTCAAAGAAGTTCATGATAATTTTCAGAACTTAGAAATATGATGTGAGGCTTGGACTCAAGAGGATGGCTCTTAAATCAGACAATAAAATGGGAGAGGGCAACTTTTTCTCTGTTGTTCAAAGTAACTAGTACAAGTCTATATACATTTTAAAGAGATGGTACTTAAAAAGGAAATATAACATGTGAGGAACATGAGGCAATATGCACAGCAATAAAGGACTTTGCAAATCATAAAACAAATAAGAAATGATGATAAATGAAATGTACATAATCAAAATATATCAAAAGTACTTGTCCTATTGTTTCAATATATTATTTAAATACAAAAATGCCACTATCACGTTCTAAGAGTCTTTTGTCGTGTCTCCTTGTATCTGGTAGTGCTTGATATGCAATGCAATAGCTCATGCCAGATGTGCTGTGTGTATCGAGAGGCTGTTTGGATAGCCATATGGTGGCCATCATCATTCGAAGTGCTGTGAAGTTATTCAAAGGCATTTAAAGTGTCACAAAGTCAAAATCATTCAAAGTAGTTCAAAGTAGTTTGAAATCATTCAAAATCAATTTCATGGGGTTCATAGGGGTTGGAATCGTGAGTCATAATATGTTGATATGTTTGGAAACCTCCCCAGACTCTAGAGCACAGAGTGGACCTATCACTGTATAGCCCAAGTGATCTGGACATGGAAACCAAAGTAGAAACTTATTTCCAGGAAGTGAAATTGGAGGCAGCTGTATAAGAATTTTTATGGGGAAATGATCTGTTTGGGTGGTGGAACCCAACTTGTGCTGATCAAAGAGTATAAAACCACTTTGCCAAGCTGTGCATCGCTTCTATCTTAAGCCAACCCCGCCTTTCATTACATGATTTGGGAGGGAGCATTGTGGAACCAACAATTGTTCATCATGTCTTCAACCTAATATGTGTGTGTATCTATTTTCAAGGTGGCCAATGTCTCTGGACTGACTACAACTTTTCAGTTTCCTAATCAACACTTCTGGTTCAGGGAAAACATGGATTCTATTTGAGGGGCATTCAAGACATTGGGGCCTCTGTGGCCCAATGCAACTGAGATCTAAGGACACAAGCTCTGTACTCTACAATCTGTCACAGGCATTGATTTTTAGCACACCCTGCCTTCTGTCTGAGAGTCCGATCTATGCCAGGCACTTGAGCACACACAACAGGAAGATCACACATCGCTGATTCATCAAATTCTCACTGCTCATTTACTTGTGCTGCATTTGTTCTTGGAGGAGGCTCACACAATGTCCCTTGAAGGATCTCTCGACTGATACCATGAACATTGGCTCACATTACAGTGTTGACTCTTGGACATAGTTGGAAATGACTTTTTTTTTTCTCAACTTGACAACCATCTTGAACACTGCAAGTGATGAGTATCTGGAATTTGATGTACCCAGGGCTGCTGTTGGTTTAGGGATGAATATTGTCCATAATTATGTCTTAGCCCCCCTCTGCTTTGTGCTCAATATGATCAAGCTCTGTGGTGGGAAGCCAAGAGTTTTCTTCATCAGTCCCCTGGTATCCTTTCCAATGGATGAAGTGGAGTAACTTGCAATGATGGCCATTATCAATTTTAGAGTCCAGGATTTCCACAATTTCATATTCAAGTTTATCATCAATAACCAGAGGGGGTAGAGGCTGAGTGCGATTAGGGATGGTGTTCAGAGTGTCTTCTTCCAGCTGTGAGATGTGGAACACAGGATGAACTGCCCAGAGATGGTCCAGAAGCCAGAGGGTGCCTGAGTAGATGCCTGGGCAGGCAATGATTTTGAATGGACCATCAAATATCTCCGAGAGTTTCTTGGAAGGTTGAGTAGTGCATAAGTGTTCTCCTTTGACATAGGCATAGTCTCTGATATTGAAGTCGGGAGTGGAAATGTGGCACTTGTCCACTGGACCTTGATAATGCTTCTGTGCTTTGAAGAGCTGCTTCTGGAGTTCCTAATGGAGTTCATCAAGATCCACCATGAAGTTATGAGCACACTGGGAAGCTAGCTCATGTTCAGGGAAGATAGTGATGTTTGGGTGGTAGCTCTTATTGGCAAAGCAGGGTGAAATTTCAGTGGAAGCCGATGGAGTATTATGGTAAGTGAATTCCCCTAAGGGCAACAGCTGGGACCAGTTGTCCCATTGGTAATTGCAGAAGATCCATAGGTATTGTTCAAGGGTCTGATTAAGGCATTCAGTTTGTCCATCACCTTCCAGATGATAACCCAAAGTGAAGTGAATCTTCATGTCCAATGCTTGACCAAGAGACTGGAAAAAGTGGGAGATAAACTCAGATCCCCAGTTGCAAGTGACGTGTGATGTAACTCCATGCTTGGAGAAGACATGCATGATGAACAGGTTAGCTAGTTTTTGGACTGTGATTTCATTGACTGTGGGAATGAAGATGCCTTGCTTAGAGAGTCAGTCTATGATGACCAGGATAGTGGTGTGGCTGTCAGAATCTAGTAGCTGTTTGATGAAGTCTATCAAGATCGAGTCCCAAGGACATTCCAGGACTGGGAGTTGCTTCAGGAAACCATAGGGTTTGTGTCATGGTGACTTGGAGCATTGCATGTAGTACATGATTTGCAGAAGTCTTGTATAAAGGTCCATAGGTTGGGCCAGACATAATCATGTCAGACAAGTTGTAGGGTCTTGTTTTGTCCAAAATGACCAGAAAGGATATGGTCATGGTTGCACTGCAGAACCTCGAGGCAGAGATCCACTACATCTGGGATGTAAATCCAGTCAAAGTGGCAGAGAAGTCCACTGTTGTCTACAGTCCAATCAGGAGGGGTGGGGGTCAGGAGATGAGAAGATGAGATGGGGTCGAGAGTTAGAGAAGATTGGATGTCATTGTGGAGCTTCTTAATGTTTATAAGGATTGCTTGCTGGATGACTGGGATGGTGAAGTATGTAGCTCAAAGAGAGGAGGTGAGCTATTCTTGGGTGAAGACAGGCCAGAAATTGCTTGGGTTTGCTGAGACAAAGTTGCCATTTCCCCCTTTGCAGTAGACATTCCAATATCTAGTGAGCACATCATATTTCACCCTTAGTTTCCTAGGGCAGAAGTGGATGACTAAGTTGAACTGAGAGAGGTACTCAAATCATCTGGCTTGGCAGCAGGTGAGGAGCTTGGTGGTGCTGAAGTACTCCAGATTTTTGTGATCAGTGACCACATCGATTGGGTTTTTGAGGCCTTCCAGATAATGTTGCCAATGCTTGAATGCTTCAAAGATGGCAAGAAGTTCTTTGTCATGGGTGCCATAGTTTAGCTCAGCAGGAGCAGGAGTGGAAGGCAACAGGGTGAATGTTGCCATCAGGAGTGTGGGCAGAGAGGATTGCTGCTAGGATGTAGTCAGAGGCATCCATTTCAAGGACCAGGTGGAAATCCAGTACCCACTGAGAAAGGACTGGAGCATGGGTAAATTCTTTCTTAAGCCTGTCAAAGGCTTCTTGGCACTTCTTGTTGAAGTCCCAGGGGAGATTCTTCTATGTCAAGTGGGTAAGAGGCACAACAATGTCAAAATATCCATGAATGAATCTGTGGTAAAAGTTGCAGAATCCAAGGAAGGACTGGACATCCTTGACTTTCTGGGGTACAGGCCAGTCCAGGATGGTCTTTACTTTGTCTTCAGACATCCGGAGTCCATCTGGTGACAAGATGAACCCAAGATATTCAACTGTATCTTTGTGGAACTTGCATTTCTGTGGGAAGGCATAAAGTTCATGTTTCTGGAGCCTCTGGAGGACTTCTTTAGTGTGAGCCTTGTGTTTTGACATGTCATCAGAAAAAATGAGGATATCGTTGAGATAGATAATGATGCAGACATCAAGCATGTCGCAAAAGATGTTGTTCATAAGGCATTGGAAAGCTATGAATGCATTAGTGAGTCTGAAGGGAACCACCAGCCACTTGAAGGACCCATAGCGGGTCCAGAATGTCATTTTCCATTCATCACCATCAGCGATGCGAACCAAGTGGTAAGTGTGTTGGAGGTCAATCTTTATGAAGATGCAGGATTTTGGGGGCATGTCAAGGAGGCCAGAGATTAGTGGGAGCAGATAACAATCTTTCTTTGAGATGCAGTTGAGGCCTTGGTAGTTGCTGGAGCATACCGTCCTTCTTCTTGACAAAGAGTATAGGAGTTCCATGAGGTGATTTGGAGGGTCAGCTGAAGCCAGAATGAATGTTCTCTTCAATGAACACTTGCAGGGCTTCAAGTTCAGATGGGGAGAGGGAGTACATATGGCCTGGAGGCAGGGGTGCATTATCCTCTGTCTCTATCTTTAGGTTGTACAGGCGGTGTGAAAGAAGGGTGTCTGCCTTCTGTTTATTGAAGATGTTGGTGAACTCATGATATTCTTCAGGGATATCTGAAAGGTCCACCAGATTTCTGGTGACAGCCAAGGATTTGGCTGTGAGGCCTTCCAGGGAAAAGATCATCTGAAAGGCAATAGCCTCAGGAGGTTTGCTAGCATGGATGTATGTGGCAGCAGCATTGATGAACAAGATTGCAGGAGGTGCGTGGGTCTCCACTGGAAGGTTTGGAGGTGACTTGGCAGTCGGAGGGTCAGAAGATGTCAGGGGTGCTGGTGATGATGCTCGACCTGGAAACTTAGCAAAAGCCTGCTAAAAGGCTTATGAAGTATAACTCAGGCTAGAGGAAGGGTGTGAGATGGTACTAAATATCACCGCTGAGACCGAAATGTCATGTTTAGTAATGCAAAATGGTAAGGGCTGTGGTGAATAGTCTTTATAGGCATACTAAGGTGTTTGAAAGAGTTCGAAAGAGGTTTGAATATGTGCGAAGAGGTTTGAAAAAGGTTTGAAAAGGTTTGAAGTCATGCGAAGTAGTCTGAATAAGTTTGAATAAGTTTGAAAAGGTTCGAAGTATATCAAAGAGCAAGTTTAACAAATGTGAAGTGTTTGTCGAATGGTGATAGGTGATGGGCAATAACACGAGAAGCGAATATAATAGTTTTGAGGAAGTTAGCGATATTTCACAGAACTTTAGAGATACAATGAAGATATGACTCAAAAGAAAGACTCTTAAATCTGATGATAAGCGAGAGGGTAACTTGTGCTGTTCCCCATTCTTGTTCTTGTTCTAACTAACTAATACAAGTCTATATACAAAATGAAGAGATAGTACTAAAAAGGAAATAAGAACATGTGTAAAACATGAGGCAAATATGCACAGCAATAAGGGTATTGTAAAACATAAAACAAATGAAAAATGATAATAAGTGAAATATACATTGTCCCAGTATGGTAATAGTTCTTGTTCTATTGCTTTAATATATCAATGAAACACGAAACCACACTTATAGTATTCTAAATTTCTTGTAGTCTCTCCTCGTGTCCAGTAGTGCTCAATATGCAGTGAATTGGCTTGTTCCAGATGTGCAGCATGTATTGAAAGTGTTTCAAGACAACTATATGGTGGCTGATATCATTCGAAATGCTGTGAAGTTGTTCAAAGTGTTGCAAAATGTCATGAAATGGTTCAAAGTTGTTCAAAGTCATCCGAAATAGTGCGAAATAAATCAAAAAGTGTTCAAAGTCAATTTCGTGGTGTTCATAGTAATTCGGAGTGCATGTCGTAATGTGTCAATATGAGTGGAAAGCTTTTCCAGACCTTAGCACATGCAGTGGACCTATCACTGGACCTCTATGATCTGCAGAACAGAAAGTTATTTGGCTGGAAGACCAGTCAATCAATGGATTGTATTGCTTCAATGTTAGGAAACAGTCTGCTAACATGCCTATTACATAATACTATTTTTATTTTATTTTATTTCATTATATTTGATTTTATTTCACCAAAATACACTACAAAATGCCTATATACACATTATTTGTCAGCACAGGAATTTTCTATTTACCACATCAATATGTACACGCATGTGTGCATGCATCCGTAACAACATACTACAATATATGTAACATAGTATATAATCCTAAAATAAATACTAGGAGACCTCAGTTGAGTTCTCTTAGGTATTCCATCCACATTAGTGGTGCGAAAGGCCTATTTCAGCCAACTATTCTATTTTTAACCCCTCACATCAAAACCATCAAACCCCCCATCATGTGCGTGTGCCCTGCCACCTTCTTGTAGGAGAGCCCACAGAGTCCAGCTAGCAGAACCGTGGGTGTCGCCCTAACAGAAGAACTCAACTACCCCATCAGTGCACCTTCTCTTACATGCACATATGTCATTTGTCTCAGCATGCCACATCCACTTACTCATCATTTCGGCAAGAGCCGGAATTAATTGTATATATGTATTTACCTTGCTTTCATAAGCCGACGCCAGGCCTTGCCTTACATTGCGACCACCAGTGATCGAAAGGCAGCACTCGTCATTAGGACAGCTGCAACCAGACAACCGATCGGATCTGGTTTAGCTAAGATTTACATTACTCAATTTGGACAACTATTTTAAGTAGTTACTAGCCAAATTCAGTAATAGCCCCAAGATCAGGCACTGTTGGAAGGGTTATTGATCCAAAGTGCCCAATAGCCAAAATCATGTGTTTTGCCATGTTTGGTACCCGAAATAGCCAGGTCATGTGACTCGAAATTTTGCAAAAAGATTCTACAGCTGAATCTTTACACAGCCGAAGAAGTGACTCATCACAGATTACATCATCATGACAGAACAAGCAACTTCGAATCCTGGATGCAATTCTGTTCCCATGCCCATTCTTGAAGCCAAAATTGATGCTCTAACAGCACAAATGTCCCAATTAGTGTCAGTATTAGCAGCATCCCAGCCCAAACAAGTACAAACAAATGCAGAAACAGTAGAAGATAAAGATGATGAGATGGAGGAGATGGTGGAGTAGATGTCTCAGGAGGGTGAGCATGCAGAGGAGAGATCTGAGAGTGGAAAAATTTGTTTACCTAAATATGTGCCCCTGCAAATATTTGATGGTACCATAGAGAACACAAAATCCTTTATCAGCTCTATAGTCTTGTATATTCATGGGAGAAAGCCCAAATTTTGTATGACTGAGTCTAGGATTATGTTTGCTCTCTCATACATCCAGGGAGGGAAAGCACAGTTCTGGAGAAACGAAGCCATCAATCAAATTGCCGCAGGATATAAACCGTTTGTGAGCTTCAGGGAATTTTTGGAGAGGTTGGAGGCACAGTTTGAAGACTCTAACCCAAAGGTGACAGCTAATGCTAAATTAAAAACCATGCACCAAGGTGCTCTGACTGCAGACGAATTTATTTTGCAGTTCAAAGCAGAAGCATCACAGACCGATATGGGAGAAGCTGCATTGGTAGAATATTTGAAGGCAGGATTAAATCCCTCTTTATTCAAGTCTATCTAACAACTACCTTCTATGCCAGAGAGGTTAGATGAGTGGTATAATTGGGCAATGCATCTTGATCGGCAATATCGACAGGAACAGGCAGAATCGAAATTGATGTATGGGAATGCCAGATTTGGAAAGTCATCAGGAGGAAAGTCTGAGAGAGGAAGGACACCTCAGGAACAAGCTCCGAGGGCACAGCCACTGGCCATGGCAGTGACACCTATTGTTAAGGAGTCAGCAGCATCGACGGATGCAATGGATGTTGATCGAGTAGAGAGATGAGCTCCACTTAAATGTTTTAATTGTGGGCAATTAGAGCATATGGCTCAAAATTGTAGGCAGAAAAGGAAGATTAGAAAAGCAACAATTGAGGAAGTAAAGTTGAAGGAAGATAAGCAGAAGAATTTTGTGGAAGAGTCCCAGTGAAGGTTTCCCCATTGGTGACCCAGAATCAATATAATGTATTAGTATCCGAGGAAACCCAGAGTGAACCCAAAAGAGAAATTGAAGAGTATGACCATCATCATTTATTCAACAAAGAAAAATGCTCAGCCTTATTTCCGAAGACCCCTAAATTCTTTATTCGCTCAGCGTGGATAGAACCCAAAATCAGCTTGACAGTAGGATTGAAGACAGTGGACATGCATGCAGCAATTAATGTGGAGGCATTGCTTGACAGTGGTGCTACTGGATTATTTATTAATTGATCCTTAATTACTGGAAATGGTATTCACATGCATAAACTGCCACAACCTATAATGGTGTACAATATTGATGGTATGATCAATCATGGAGGAACTATTAAGGAGGAGGTGACAATGATGTTGAAGTATCAGGATCATCAGGAACAAGCCATATTTGAGGTGTGTGACCTTGGGAAAATTAATCTGATAATTGGATGTCTGTGGTTACATAAACATAACCCAGAAATTGATTGGAAAACTGGGAAGGTACACATGACTCATTGTCCTAAAGAATGTAGTGTATATGGGAGAAAGTTAAAAAGGAGAAGGAGGAAAAGAAAGAGAAAGAACGTCTGAGGAAGTATTCTGTTACGATGGAGGAAGTGGAGGATGAGGATATGCCAAAGGGGAAGTTCCAATTATGACAAGTAAAGAAGAACAGAAGCAGACTTTTAGGGAAATTCATGGAGGACAGTCATGGGATAAAAATGTGGAGAAAGTGGAGAAGCCAGTGGAGGAGTGGGTGCCAAAAGCCTACCATAAATATTTGTCAGTTTTTCAGAAGAAGGAATCGGAGTGGATGCCAGTGTGAAAGCCATGGGATCATGCTATTAAGATGAAGCTGGGATTTGTGCCAAAGAAGTCAAAAGTCTACCCATTATCTCCAAAGGAACAAGAAGAAGTGAATGCATTCCTTCATGAACAGTTGTACAAGGGATACATACAACCTTTGAAATCATCACAGACATCACCAGTATCTTTGAAGAGGATGTGTACAGATTATAGGTATTTGAATGAGTGGACAGTGAAGAATGTGTACCCTTTGCCGTTGATCTCAGAGATAATTGACAAGGTGGGAAAGGCCAAGGTCTTTACAAAACTGGATTTATGCTGGGGGTACAACAATGTACAAATAAAGAAAGGAGATGAGTGGAAAGCAGCATTTGCCATGCGTCGAGGATCCTTCGAGCCACTAGTCATGTTTTTTGGGATGACCAATAGTCCCCCAACTTTTTAAAATACGATGAACAACATTTTCAAGGATGTGATAGACAAAGTCATGGTAATAATATTCATTGACAACATTTTGATATTCACAGAGGATGAAGAAAATCATGAGGTGATAGTACAGGAGGTGTTGAAGAGGTTGGCAGAGAATGATTTATTTGTTAAACTGGAGAAGTGTATATTTGGAGCAAGGGAGATCGAGTTCTTAAGATTAAAGATTGGTCCTGATGGAATCAAGATGGATCCTATCAAGGTACAGGCAATTGTTGATTGGCCCATGCCTACCTGTATCAAAAAAGTTCAGGCTTTCTTGGGACTCACCAATTTTTATTGTCGCTTTGTTCATAATTTTTCCAAAATTGCTGCACCATTACACAACCTTATGCGAAAGGGAGTAGTGTGGAGATGGAGAGAACAACAGCAGACAGCATTTGAGGAGTTGAAGAGGAAGTTTGTGGAAGAACCAATATTGGTCTCAGTAGATTTCACATGTCCCTTATGAGTGGAATCAGATGCATCAGACTTTGCTACTGGAGCGGTATTATCAATGCTATGTGAAGATGACAAATGGCATCCTTGTGCATATTTGTCTCGAGGGTTGAATGATGTGGAGAGAAATTATGATGTGCATGATAAAGAGATGTTGGGAATAATATGAGCATTGGAGGCATAGAGACATTATTTGGAGGGATGTATGCATCAGATCGAGATCTGGACATACCATCAAAATCTGCAGTACTTCATGTCTGCTAAAAAGCTTAACCATCGACAAGCACGTTGGGCATTATTCCTATCGCGCTTTAATTTTCACTTGGTCCACAAAGCGGGAAGCTTGATGAGGAAAGCAGATGCATTATCCAGATGTACAGATCATAAAAAGGGAGTGGAGGAGGACAATAAAAATATTACCCTACTCAAACCTGAATATTTTCATATTTGTGCTATGTGTCAAGGGCATTTATTGGTGGATAGCTCAGAGACAGAAATGTTGTCTAAAATTAGGCAATGTTCAGATGGATGATGAAGTGGTGGAAGCTGTGAAAGCTTTGAGGGGAAAGAAGAAAGGTAATATTAAAGGAGATGAATGGATTGAAGAACAAGGGTTAGTGTTGTTCAGAGGAAAGGTGTATGTACCGAAGGATCAAGATTTATGAAGGGAGATTGTATGGTTACATCATAACATGCCAGCTGCTGGACATCCAGGAAGGTGGAAGACGTTGGAGTTGGTGATGAGAAATTATTGGTGGCCCAGAATTTCAAAGTATGTGTTGGGGTATGTGGATGGGTGTGATACATGCATGAGGGGAAAGAAGTTTTTTCCAGAAAAGCCTGCTGGGAAATTAATGCTGAACCCTATACCTAAAGTGCCATGGTGAGATATATCTGTGGACTTTATCACAGGACTACCTGAAGCTCAAGGATACGATGCAATATTTGTAGTATGCGACCGCTTCACAAAGGAAGTCCATATCATTCCTACTTGTTATGAGAAGGCATGGGGAAATCAAATTCTTTTTGTTCTTATAGTTCTTACCTCATATGTCCCATGCTATTGTCTCCTTCTTTATTGTCTCATGACCGCGCGCCTTTAATCGAACGCCTTCACTATCCCACCTTATTGTAATGTACTGTGGACGCCTTTTTACTATTGTCTTCTCATTCTTATTGTTCCTATTGTTCTCTTGACATGACTCGTTTATCTACAATCCATTGCTTGTAGTATTTAAATGGTGAATACAGGACCGGTCAACTCAGCTTGACCTGGTCTTTCATACGCTTTTAACCAGCTATCGATCTAAGTCTCTCTCAGCCGTCGCTTACGAGCTTCGGTGATCTGAACCTTCGCTGAACGTCGACGCTTACGAGCCTCGACTTATATTTTGATTTAGAAGCTTCGACTATAACAAAAGGTCAAGCTGCTCTTACTCTGCTGACTAAACTCTAGTCTAGGCAGTACTCATTTTACGACAAGATTCTTACGAGAACTATCCGACCACTCCCCACAAAATGAATCATGGCAGCTCCATCTACTCCTACCATCCCCACACCACCTACCGCCCCTGCTCGCCCCGCTGAAATCAAAATGAGGGCACCAACTGACTACTCAGGGGATAGAGCCAAGACCATGCTCTTCCTCCTCGAATGCAGAGCTTACGTCGACGCGAATGCAGCCACGTTTCCAGATGACCGACACAAGATTTTGTTTATGCTGTCCTACATGAATGGGGGGATGGCAGGACCATGGAAACAGGCATACCTGGAAGAGAGATACATCGAGTCTAAGCCTTGGGACACGTTCCAAGAATTCATCGCAAAAGTACGTGCAGCATTCTCACCTATTGACAATGCAGGAAATGCACGCACCCAACTCCGAGCGCTCTCGCAGGGAGGAAGAGGGGTGGATGAATATATCGCACAGTTCAAAATGCTCACCTACCAGATAAAGATCAAGGAAGATGCCACTCTCATCGAATACTTCGTCGACGGGCTCAATAACAAGGTGCTGGACAAGGTCTTCGGCATGGAAAACCTGCCCAATACGATCGAGGGGTGGTACACCCATGCGGCGAGGGCTGAGGGACACCTGAGGAGGGCAAAGGCAATTAAGGAAAGAACCTATAGTAAGGCAGGGGGAGGAGGAGGAGCAAGTGGCTCCTCGAAAGACCCCAACGCTATGGACATCAACGCGACCCGCCTCTCTTATGCAGAGAGGCTTGAACACATGAAGAAAGGAAAGTGCTTTATTTGTCATAAAACAGGACATAAAGCAAGCGATCACAGAGGAGGGAAAGAACTGCCCTCAAGAGATGAAAAGAAAACCAAGACAAAGAAGACACCATGAGACCACTTCACCAAAATCCGCACACTCATCAATGAGCTGGAGGAGAAGGAAAAGGAAGAAGTGTTGGACCTAATGGTTGAGGAGGGTTTTTAAAGCGGCAGCCTGCATCGGCAGCAGAGCCCACCAGACTAATTGTTTCAACTGTAATGGTAGCAAACGTGAGCCACCAATCTATGCGTATCCCGGTTCACTACCTGCTAGGAAGCAAAAAAGCTGAAGTTCCCACCCTGATCGACTCAGGGGCAGGAGAAATGTTCATCGACCACCAAGTCGTTCAGAAACTCGGACTAGAAAAACTCCCACTCGCCAGACAAATCCTTGCCAAGAATGTCGACGGAACCCTCAACAAGAACGGAACAATCTCTCATTATGTTCTTGTCAACACTGAGATCGGAGGAAGAGGGGAAAAGATCAGGATGTTGATCATGGGGCTAGGAAAGGAAAGAATGATCCTGGGGTATTCATGGCTCCAAAGACGTAACCCAATCATCGACTGGGAGAAGGGGACTCTCACCGACAGGCAGACTGAGAGGTCTCTTATGGGAAAGATCTGGACCATGATTGAACAGACGAGAACCATGATCGGTAAGCAAAGTCTCACTATAGATGACAAGGGGCCGCTTGCACCGAGAGTAATGTTGAGCCCGACTCCCAGGAGGCTACCTAAAAGGAGTGCTGGGGAGACCTTCAGGGAAACCCACCTCGCTGCTGCCGAGCACGTGAAGAGTAGGCTTGGGATGGTTCATCTTGCAAAAGGACTTTGCACCATGGATGGACTTGATGAGAGTGGATCACGGGCAACAGATATGGCAATGGACTTATCAATGGACATCCACCCCGAGATTGACCCACAGATCTCCATACTAGATGACTCTGGTACCGGCTTACCACTTGACTCAGGGGGAAACCATGACGGAACTGATGTGCTATTTGCCTATGTTCGGGGAGAGCCAATGATAGGGATATTCAGGGCTGAGGAATCACTCCTCACTGTCGAAAATGACTATCTACCACCAAACTACCAGAAGCTCCAATGGATCTCACGTCTCACTCGATCTCGGCTAACTGGCATATTAATCTACTCCCACACTACTCACATCCGAGCTAAGACCTCCGTCTCGCAGAGGCTTGCTCACAAGAAGGAAGATGTCAAGGAAAGACGATCACTCGACGACTTGCTCCCTGATAAGTACAAAGAGTATCAGAGCGCATTTGAGAAAGTGGCATCGGAGAGGTTTCCCGAATCGAGACCGTGGGACCACGTGATCGAGCTTAAACCCAACTTCATCCCGAAAGACTGCAAAGTCTACCCCATTACCCCGGCGGAACAGAAAAAATTGGACAAATTTATTGATGACAACCTGAGGAAGGGATACATCACCCCATCCAAATCCCCTATGGCATCACCATTCTTCTTCGTAGCTAAAAAGGACTCCGACGCACTTCGACCCTGCCAAGACTACTGGTATTTGAATGAAAGAACCATCAAGAACTCCTACCCCCTTCCATTGATCAGTGATCTACTCGATAAGCTGAAAGGGGCAAAATGGTTCACTAAGTTGGACATCAGATAGGAATACCACAACGTCCGAATAAAGAAGGGAGACGAGTGGAAGGCAGCTTTCAAAACCAACAAGGGGCTGTTCGAGCCCAAAGTCATGTTTTTCGGCCTCTGTAACTCCCTGGCAACTTTCCAGGCAATGATGAATGACATCTTCTGAGATATGCTAAACGAGGGGTGGCTGGTAATCTACATGGACGATATTCTTATCTTCTCTAAAGACAAGGGGGAACACAAAGAGAGAACGAGAAGAGTCCTGGCAAGGCTTAGGGAGAACGACCTGTACCTAAAACCTGAAAAGTCTAGATTTGATGTACAGGAAGTCGAGTTCCTCGGACTGATTCTGTGACCAAACCAATTAGCTATGGACCCAACTAAGCTGAGCGGAATCAAGGATTGGCCACCGCCAACCAATGTCAAAGGGGTCAGATCGTTCTTGGGCTTTGGAAACTTCTATCGCAGATTCATCGGCAACTTTGCCGCAATCACAAAGCCACTCAATGATCTAACCAGAAAAGATCTACCCTTTAACTGGACAAACGAATGCCAAGGGGCATTTGACACACTAAAAAGGAAGTTCTCTGAGGCACCCATTCTACTGATGCCTAACACCGAGAAGCCCTTTGTAATTGAGAGTGACGCCTCTAAATATGCGACGGGGGCTGTCCTGAAACAAACAGACATGAATGGGGACTGGCACCCTTGTGGCTACATCTCCCACTCCTTAACGGCAACCGAGCGGAACTACGAGATTTATGATCGAGAGCTGCTAGGAATTATACGAGCACTGGAAACCTGGAGACACTATCTCCAGGGATCCGAACATCCAACAATGATCCTATCGGATCACAAAAATCTGATGTATTTCAGAACAGCACGGAAACTAAATCGGCGACAGGCTAGGTAGAGCCTCTTCCTCTCACAATTTAACCTGCAATTGATACACATCCCGGGAAAGATGATGATCCAATCTGATGCCCTATCATGGCAGGGAGATCACATACCCGATGTCGACGATGACAATGACGACATCACGCTACTAAAGGATGAGATCTTCGCACAGACGATTGACGCTGAACTAAAGGAAGTACTGACAGAAAGCATGATGCGCAATGACTTACTAAAAGAAATAGTAAGGGCCATCAAAGAAGGAGGAATGCCACTGATCAAGTCAGCAGTAGAAGACTGGAGAATGGAAGATGATGGGATGGTCTTTTTAAAGACCGATGCTACATCCCAGACAACAAAGAACTGAGGAGGAAGATCATGGAAAAGTACCATGATAACATATTTACAGGGCACCCCGGCTGATTTCAGACCCTAGAATTAGTACAGAGGGACTACTGGTGGCCAGGAATGACAATTTTCATCCGGAATTACATCGACAGCTGTGCCACCTGCCAACAAATGAAGGTGAACACACACCCGACAACACTAGGTTTATCACCAATCAAATCAGACGCCACTCGACCATTTGCACTAGTCACGATGGACTTTATCACAGATCTCCCGATAAGTGATGGATGCGATACTATCATGGTCGTGGTAGACCATGGTCTTACAAAGGGGGTAATTTTTATCCCTTGCAATAAGACCATCGACGCATTAGAGGCAGCAGACCTTTATCTGCACAATGTGTTTAGGAGATTTGGCCTCACAGACAAAATCATATCGGATCGCAACCCACGTTTTGCCTTGAATGCATTCCAAGAACTGTGAAGACTCCTGGGAATAAAGTTGGCAATGAGCATGGCCTACCACCCTCAAATGGATGGGGAAACAGAAAGGGTAAATCAAGAACTTGAGATCTACCTCCGAATCTTCTGTGCAAACAAACCATCACAGTGGAAAAAGCACCTTACCACTGCTGAATTCACACACAATCAGAAGCATCATTCGGCAATTAAGAACACCCCGTTTTATGTAATGATGGGAGCACACCCTAGGGCTATCCCCACGACCTATCAGAAAACGAATGTACCAGCTACCGAACAGAGGATAGCCAAACTAGGAAACATACGGCAGGAAGCCCTGGCGGCACACGAACTCTCCCGACAGGTGATGATCAGACAAAATGGACGGGGGTTCCGCCCATTCTCGATAGGAGAAAGGGTTTGGCTCGACTCGAAAAACTTGAAGTTGGGATACCCAACCAGAAAGCTCGCCCCCAGGTGCGAAGGACCGTTCCCCATCACACGAGTAATCTCATCCCATGCCTATGAATTGAGACTCCCCTCTCAATGGAAAATACACCCCGTATTCCACACCTCACTTCTTTCACATTTCGAGGAGAACGACACCCATGGACCAAATCTTCTTCCTCCACCACCCGATCTGATCGAAGGAGAGTTAGAACATGAGGTAGAAGCTATCCTGGCTCATAAGAGAATGGGCCGAGGGACCCAATTCCTGGTGAAGTGGAAAGGATACAGCACGGCAGAAAACACCTGGGAGCCAGAGGCTCATTTAAAAAACGCTGCTGAAATACTGGGCGAATACAGATCCACCCACAAAATCTCTCCAATATGAGCCGCCCTCTTCACTTTTACATGAATGTCACGCCCGATCCTGACCCCATCAGAACTTTCGAACTTATTCTCAGCTTTGTCCGAGACACGGACGGCATCCGAAACGAGGAGAGGTTGCTCTCCATAACTGAAGATCGTGCACTCCTACACAGCACTGTGCAGAACCTCTTCGAAACTTACCGAGCCATCTCCCGCCTTCAGCGCGTATTCTGATGAGTGACAGAGGAGGCCTACCATCTGGATATGCTCTTGCTCATGAGGAGCCTAGACGAGCAGGCACTCCGTTACAGACCCGGAGAGCGGGTCCCCACTCCTCAATGGATTTTTATTATAGAACCACTGAGTGATGAAGAGGATGGAACATTTGAGATCACGCCCGAAGAGGCTAATGACTTCATCCCCAACCACCACTTCCCCATGTCCACCAGCGCCACCGCGAGCGCCCACCCCCTATCTGACACAGATGGCCGCCGAGCACACCCCTGCACTGCCATGGATGCAAAATTCGATCTGCTTCATCTGTGCACAGGTAGGACACTTCTCATTGCACTGTCCCGAGTACCAGTGCCCACATTGTCAACAGTGGCAACCAGAGCATTCTGCACTCTTCTGTCCTAGCAATCCGACATGTGACAATCTGCCATGTCACCGCACGACCTAAACCTAACCATCATGATCTACAATTTCCACATTGCTGTTGCTCTTGGCACCATCTTCAGCGCGGCCATTCTCATTATGCTACTATGTTACGTGCTCATTTTATTTAAAATCATCTCCACCCCACATCTCCCACAACTCCCTACATTCATTACCGGCACCTCGGTGCACTTTGCTGGGGGGAACGACATTGAGCTACCAACTCGGGTTTACACCCACAACACCCCGACTCCTACATCCTTCAGCACGTTCACAACAACCAACGATGTGGCATCCTTTGACCCCATGTGGACGATTAGGACATAGTTTTGGTTGAAACTCGAAACTTTGGGAAGGAGCTAATGTTACAAGAAGGCATGGGGAAATCAAATTCTTTTTGTTTTTATTGTTCTTACCTCGTACATCCCATGCTATTGTCTCCTTCTTTATTGTCTCGTGACCGCGTGCCTTTAATCGAACGCCTTCACTATCCCACCTTATTGTAATGTACTGCGGACGCCTTTTTACTATTGTCTTCTCATTCTTATTGTTCCTATTGTTCTCTTGACATGACTCATTTATCTACAATCCATTGCTTGTAGTATTTAAACAGTGAATACAGGACTGATCAACTCAGCTTGACCTGGTCTTTCATACGCTTCTAATGAGCTATCGATCTAAGTCTCTCTCAGCTGTCACTTACAAGCTTCGGTGATCTGAACCTTCACTAAACGTCGACGCTTATGAGCCTCGACTTATATTTTGATTTAGAAGCTTCGACTATAACACTACTACTGCAGAAACCTCATTGTTGGGCTTGGCGTGCCTCTATCTAAATCAGGTATGGTGGTTACATGGATTACCTGATATGGTTATCTCTAATTGTGGATCACAATTTGCTTCTGCATTTATGTGAGAGTTAAATAACATATTGGGGATTCAAACCAAATTATCTATGGCATATCACCCACAAACCGATAGGCAGACAGAGAGAATGAATCAGGAGTTGGAGCAGTACCTACGCATGTTTGTCAATCACTGACAAACCGATTGGCCTGAATGGTTGGCAATTGCAGAATTTTCCCACAATAATAAATTCCATTCGGCTACTCACATGTCACCCTTCTTCACTAATTATGGGTATCATCCCAGAATGGGAGTAGAACCTCGAAGGAAAGTCAAGGTACAGTCAGTGGAGGACTTTGTGTCAAAAATATGAAAGGTGCAGGAGGAAGCAGAGGCAGCATTGATGAAAGCATGTGATGACATGATGCGACACGTGGATCATACTCGAGCTGTTGCTCCAGAGTATAAAGTTGGTGACTTGGTATAGCTAAGTACCAAGGATCTAAATATTCCATGACCTTCAAGAAAGCTTATGGAGAAGCAAGTTGGCCCATATCCAATTTCTAAAATAATTTCACCCAATGCGGTAGTGTTAAAATTACCTCAGTCATTCAAGATTGATCCTGAAATTAACATTTCCCATTTATGCCCTTACTGCCCGCCCACTATTCCTGGTCAACAAACTACTCCACAGCCTCCAATAATGGTAGAAGGTGCTCCAGAATATATTGTGAAAGAGGTTTTGGACTCACGTCTTCAACAAAATAAATTGGAGTTCTTAATCAAGTGGAAGAACTACACTGATGAAAATAATTCATGGGAACCCAAGGAGAATTGTAAGTGAGTGTGTAAAGCAATTGCCCAATTCTTTAAATGTAATCCAAATGCTCTGTGTCGCATTGCTAGAATAGTGTATAAGGGGATGAATTTCTGGCCTTACCAAAATTTCACAGAGGGGACAGATACAATATTTTCTTGCCTGGAAGTCGAGGCCTAAAAGGGGGGTAATGTTAGGAAACAGTCTGCTAACATGCCTATTACATAATACTATTTTATTTTATTTTATTTCATGAAAATATGCTACAAAATGCCTATATACACATTATTTGTCAGTGTGGAAATTTTCTATTTACACACATCAATATGTACGCACATGTGCATGCACGTCCATAACAACATACTACAATATATGTAACATAGTATATAATCCTAAAATAAATACTAGAAGACCTCAGTTGAGTTCTCTTAGGTATTGTTAGGAAACAGTCTCCTAACATGCCTATTACCTAATCCTATTTTTATTTTATTTTATTTTATTTTATTTCATTTTATTTCACCAAAATACACTACAAAATGCCTATATACACATTATTTGTCAGCGTGGGAATTCTTTATTTACACGCATCAATATGTATGTGCATGTACATGCATGTACGTGCATGTGTGTGCACATCCATAATAACATACTACAATATGTGTAACATAGTATATAACCTTAAAATAAATACTAGGAGGCCTCAGTTGAGTTCTCTTAGGTATTCCATTCACATTAGTGGTGCGAAAGGCCTAATTCAGCCAACTGTTCTATTTTTAACCCTTGCATCAAATCCATCAAATCCCCCCATCACGCGCACACTCCCCACTGCCTTCTTGTAGGAGAACCCACACGGTCCAGCTAGCAGATTAGTGGGTGTCACCCTAACAGGTATTCCATCCACATTAGTGGTGTGAAAGGCCTATTTCAGCCAACTATTCTACTTTTAACCCCTCGCATCAAAACCATCAAACCCCCCATCACGTGTGTATGCCCCGCCATCTTCTTGTAGGAGAGCCTGCACAGTCCAGCTAGCAGAACCATAGGTGTTGCCCTAACATTCAACCAGTTGTGATCAAGAACTGCAGAACATGAAGAGTCATGTGGGGTTACATAAAATGTCAGATTGAACACTTCACCAGATGGAAAAGTGACCGGGAGCTTCGCAACTTGCATGATGATGGAGTTGCAAGTTCCATTGAACAGTCAGAGTCCAATTGGCAAAATAGTTTCTGTGCTGAAATGATTTTCCAGCATGAAAGCAGAGTCGAGGAAACAGTGGAATGAGCCAGAGTTGATAAGGATTCAGGTTGGTATGGAGTTGTCAGAAATGGATAGGAGGATGGTCAGAAAATCAGGGTCAGAAAGAGTGGACACATTGAGACAAACATAGGCAGCCAGCTGGGAAAGTCAATGCAAACCTCAGCCCCATTGGTATATTCCTGAGGGTTGCAGACTATTTTTTTGAGTCCACAGAATCTGCCATAGATTCAGGGACTGCAGCTGCGCAGGCTTTTGTGGCTTTGGACTTGCTGCAATTACCAGCTAGGGGTCCCTCTTCACCACAATAGAGGCAAAGACCTTCCTTTATCCAGCACTCCCATTCCTCTCTGGTTAGTTTGCCATTCTTCTCCAACTTGTCAGAGATGGAGTCTTTTAGCTTGTTACTCTTGGATCCAGAGGAGCCACCGGTCAAGGGTTGATTACTGCGATTAGAGTTGGATGGGTTCTGTGGCTTGGACTGATTATTAAAGCTAAAGTTGGAATTGGAATTGGAGTTTGGGGAACCCTTAGAGTCCTTCTTTCTGGAGTTTCCAGAAGTTCTGGAGGTCTTGGTGTTGAGGCAATTCTCTTCTTCCTGCATCCAGTAAATGTTGTCAGCATCTTGGACCTTGAGCCACAAGGCTGCAAGAGTGTCAGGCTTTCCACTTCGCAAAACTTCTATGTGAAGACAGAGTAGAAGTCTGCAGAAGTAGCAGTTGCAAAGAGCGGCTTTGTCCCAATTGACCCAGGAGGCTAGTTCCCAAAAGTCCATATTATACTTGACTATATGGCCTCCTTTCTTCATAGTAAGCTTGGAAAGAGCCTTCTCAGCATCTCCCAAAGAGTCATGAGGGCCAAAATTGCTCTCTAGCTTCTCGAGGAATACCTCATAGTTCCACATCCAGTATGCAGAATCCATTGGATTGTTGAGGCTGGGTTCAAACCAGCTGAGTGCTAATCCCTTTAGGTAAGAGATGATGAATAAGATCTTCCTTTCATTGGAAATGAAGATGTGAGGGTGATCTCAGAAATGGAGGTTGCATGCGACTAGGAAGTCCCAAAGTTTCCAGGGGTTGGAACTGTCAAATGTGTCAGGTTCCCTAACTTTAATCTTCTCAGGCTTCAGGGCTTGGTTCTGGTGGAGAGTATGGAAACTGTCTGGAAGGTCAAACAAAGTATCAGCAAATCTGTTGTCCAGATCTGGGTTTTAACCTAAAGGAGGTTGATTTTTGGGGTCATCAAGTTTGGGGTCATCCCCAGGGCCATCAGGACTACTAGGATCATCAGGTCCACCAAGAAGTCTGTCCTCTTCACCTGTAGCTTCCTTATCGATAGGGTTGGGTTGCCTGTCATCCCCCATGTAGTTGAGTGGAGTCAGAATCTGAGGGGGTTCCGAAGGCAAGTGCATAGACATGATATTAGTGCTAACAGATGGTGCACTAGAGCTAACTCATGAAAATATGTTTGATGGTCAGACTGAGGCACCAAAGTTAGAAGTGGGTCTAGGAGCTGGGAGTACTGATTGTCTGATAGCTGATAAGCAGAAGAGTGCCTGCATGATGGGAGTTTCTTGTTGTCCACTGAGTTTGTGATTCTGTGTGGGACATAGAATAAGGTTCAGAATATTGTGGTGGTTGACAAGAGAAGTGTGAGTTTGAAAATACTGTCAGAGCTCAAGATTCCTACTACCAAGGTTGGGACTTGGTCAGGAATACACCGGACTTCCAGTCGGACCTGGTCATCGGTGGTCAGAGGGGTTCAGGGGTTCCGGGCAGAATCCACCAGGCTATAGCAGGCCAGGTGAAAAGGGCCAGAGAGTACTTGGCTTCAGCTTATAAGAAGTTATACTCTTCTCCTCATCAGTTGTCCAATTTTAGGTGGATCGGGTGCAGATGTCCAGCGGGTTGCTAGATGGAGGGCAAGGATAGATTAAGCAGAGGATATAGAGTAAAACAAAGTTAAGAGAAGCCAAAGAGATTAAGAGTTAAGTCAAGATTAAGTTGAGGATGATTCAAGGGTTGATATTAGGCTTGAAGATTAATGGATGATGATACAAAGGCAAGATACAATGTAATAGACAATGTAATTTGCAAACTGGAGACTAAGGCTAAGCTATGGGCACTTAAATATTGAGGGCCAGAAGAATAACAGAAAATGCAGAAGTTTACTAATGGGTCTTGGTAAGTGTCCATGACTAGAATTGGTAAGACTGTATTAGGAATAAAGTGAGTAAGCAAATGATTACTAAGGCATGTGACAACTTGTCTGATGACTAAAAAGTGCTGCTGCTGGAATGCCAATGGACAAGGTTAGAAAAGAGTCAGAAAGGAATTGGGGATTGTCAGAAATCTGATCAGGTGAAATGGGTCTTGACAAGACATTTGCTTGATCTTCATTGACATACAGTGTTGCTCCAGACATTGTTTCACTGCAGATTACCTGGATATTCTGATTTCTAATTCCTTTTTCTTGCCTCACAAAGTATTGGATGAATACATCTTACACTTTACATCTCAAGATCCATATGATAGCCCAAATTTTGCAGGTTCCGAATGCCAACTCAGCAAAAAGCTCATTGCCAATATACAAATACTACCCTTTTTGACTTGAAGAAAATTACCAAAGGTACCATAACTGATCTGAATTTGTGCTCCTGATATTTGGCCTCCATTAGATCCAATGATTGCCTACCATTTAGGTGATATCATTTGCTCATAGATCCTTCATCACAAATATGTGGTTTTAAATGATGACAAGAAGCAATGGGTTGAACTTGGCTTCACTTGGTTCTGTCACTCCACAGTCACTTTGAAAGAACAAGTAATGATAGATGAGCCTCTTCTCATTCATGCTACCACCCACTATCTGGCTAAGCATACATCCATGGGGTTGTTTTATCATGTCCTAAATCATCTAGGTGACAATGCAGAGATAGGTACCAAATTTGAAAACTTTCTCATGGTGCACCTTGTGTGCATCTATCTGATATCTTTGACTTTGGTGAGAATGTGCCTAATTGGGCACTTTCAGAAGGTGTGGAACTTTTGGCATTGTCTTCCAATGCATAGTTGGTCATCCAATGTGGCTTTCAAGTAGCCTCAGCTGTGATCCAAAGAATGCTGAGAAGACTGTCAATTGGTTCTGCAAGCCATATATACTGATGTGCTTCCCTGACAATTTATTAGGTCCTGATCTTGTTTTTTTCATCCACTTGCCCAATGGAAGGGTCCTTTGTGTTATCGTTCAGGCCAAATTCCAATCTCAGCAGAGCCTATTCAAAGAACAACAGGATAAAGCCTTCTCTACCTTGATAGCCTCCAATTTTTAGATAAAGTTAGGCTCACTTCAAGATGTGGTCTCTCACATTTGTAACCATTCCTAACAGAAAATGGACTGGCCTTCTCTCTGTCAAGAGATTATCAAAATTGTTAGTAAACTCGGCCAGATCAATGATGATAAAAGATGGTTGCCAGATAGACTTCCTTTTTGGCAATGTTTCTAGCCAAACCATATAAACAAAAAAGTCTGGTCATTAATTTAAACATAGATTGTTGTAAGGAAAAGATGGACAGGGGAAACTTCCTTGTTAATTTGGATCAGCATCTTGTGCCAAAGAGAAGGAATGATGAGACAGATGGGGCAAATAATAATAATGTAGAGGTGAAGAAGAAGAAGAATGAAATTTTGCTAAAAAAATTGCTGCAATAAAACTTTGCCAATTGCTGTATCATGATAATACTCACAATCACATTTTTAATGGCTGCTTACAAGTTGTCATGTAAATGGAGCCACCTATGCTTTGGGATATGCCAGTATTACTATTAAGCCAAGTTGTGTGAATTTGAAAGTCTGCCACATGCTGGAACAGGACCCCAGCATGTTGTCAAGATTCAAGATTGCTACTACCAAGGTCGGGACTTGGTCAGGAATACACTGGACTTCTGGTCAGACCTGGTCAGAGGTGGTCAGAGGTACTCAGGGGTTCCAGGCAGAATCCACCAGGCTGTAGCATGCCAGGTGAAAGGGGGCCAGAGAGGACTTGGCTTCAACTTATAAGAAGTTGCACCCTTCTCCTCATCAGTTGTCCAATTTCAAGTGGAAAGCATGCGGATGTCTGGCAGGTTTCCAGATGGAGGGCGAAGGTAGAGTAAAGCAGAGGTTATGAAGTGATTAAGTTGAGAGGAGTCAAAAGATTAAATGTTTGGTTCAGGAATGAGTCGAGAATGATTAAGGGTTGATATTAGGCAGGATACAAGCAATAGACAATGTAATGCACAAGTATGAGTACAATCACAAGTACAAGTAATTTGCAAACTAGAGACTAAGGCTAAGCTATGGGCACTTAAATAATGAGGGCCAGAAGAATAATGGGTAATGCAGAAGTTTACTAATGGATCTTGGTAAGTGTCTGTGACCAGAATTGGTAAGACTGTATTAGGAATAAAGTGAGTAAGCAAATGATTACTAAGACATGTGATGACTTCTCTGATGACTAAAAGGTGCTGTGGCCAGGATGCTGATGGACAAGGTCAGAAAGGAATCAGAAAAGAGTTTGGGAATTATTGGGAATCTGATCGGGTGAATCAGGTCTTGACACATATGTTGTCATAAGTCTGATCCAAAATCACTCATTTTGGCCATTTTCATCAGACTAATTGTGCTTTGATCCATCAGCAATATGTCTTGGACCTCATTTTTTTTGCCAAGTTCATACACATAATGTATCAGACATAAATACAGATGAAGGTCATATGCACATTGATATCGAACATCGATACAGACCAAGTTCATACCCATGTTGGTACCAAAATCTGTCAACAGCCAGTTCATATGCATAATAAGTCAACTTGTATCATACATGAATCCCTAATCTTCAGGCTGTCTGTAAGGGCAACCTCAAAGCCTCACTTAGAAGTGAGCTAACAGAGAGGAATCCAAAGTTAATATTATACTACATAATACAGACACTTCAGGTGCACCTAACAGAGGGGAATCTAAAGAGAAAACTCTAATGACCCATCTGTCGATGCCCAGTATATGTGATAGGGCTGAAAATCAAATAGTAAGCTAAAAATAACAAAAAGGTGGAGATAGGCAGATCAAGCTGTGGGATGACATCACCTTGATGGGTAAATGTCCAGAAGGGGTCCTGCCTCTAAGAATAGAACTGTCAACATGTACCAACATGGAAGAAAATCAAAATATAATAATAAAATAAGAATAAATCATAGAAAATCATAGAAAAGGCAGAATAGGGTGAAATAAAATATATAAAAATATGGGACAGACATAGAAAATTGCCCAGATGCCTGGGGCACCTTCCTTTCCCCTTACAATTGGTACAAAGCACCCAGATTATGTGAGAATACACAGTTGGCTCATGCTGCAATCATGGTGCACTTTGAATAAGTTGCCTAATAAGCATGAGGCCATGATGCACAGCGCAACAGATGTGGTGAAGGGCTGGTGTGTGTGATAAATGAATAGTGCAAGGAGTGCACAGTGAAGAATGTGAATTGCTGGTAAAGCATAAGAGAGCGCATAAAGGTGCATTGAGCACATGGTAACTGTGAAAGGCAGATAATGAGTGCATGGGGCACACAAAGGTGGTTCAAAGCATAACAAGGCACATTTAAGGTGCATGGTAGAAGGCAGCTAAATGAGATCCAAAGCGCAGTAGAAATGTACAAGGCACACAAAAATGCACATAAGCAGTTAAAGGTGCACAAGAGTGCATGGAAGCACATGGAAGCACACTTGGGCACACAAAAGTGCATGAAGGTGTGCAAAGTGAGTAAAGGTCATCCAAGAGGTGCACACAATCATGAAAAATGCCATAGTATGAGCATAGGGCAATAGGAAGCTATATCAATGGAAAAGGTGGAAGTTTACTAATGGGTCTTGGTAAGTGTCTGTGACCAAAATTGGTAAGACTGTATTATGAATAAAGTGAGTAAGCAAATGATTACTAAAGCACATGACAACTTGTCTGATGACCAAAAAGTGCTGCAGCCAGGATGCCAGTGGAGAAGGTCAGAAAAGAGTCAGAAAAGTCCATGGACTCTTCTCCATGTTATAGAACTGAGAGCATAGCTCAGGCAGCTCTGAGCCACGCCATTGGCAACACTACACTCATCCATTAGTGATTGAAACAGTGGACACTGGAAGGTCTCAGATTTCAATGTGGACCTCCTCGAAAGACATTTATAATAGTTACGAGACATTCTTGAATGACATCCATGAAGCAAGTGTCATGAAGTACCACTGGCTAATGGCCAATCTACATAAGAAATGCAGGTGGGTGCTCTAGCTTTCATTTCAAGCAATAGCCCTTGGTTGATCTGGTGTAATTCTGGCATCCTTGGCTCCACTGTTGTCATGACCAAAGCCGAGATATTGGTGAATCTTGAGGGTATGAATGATGGGGTGAAGGAGCAGTGCTATCAGTAAGAGTACACATGGAGGTAAACAGGCAAAGGACAGGCAGCAGAAAAATAATCAGTAACTTGCCTCACCTGCTGTTACCACCATAAATGGTAATGGAGCACCCATGCCACTTGAACAGCACATGCAAATGTCAACACTCAAAGAGCACATTTCCATTCCAACAATGGATCCCACTGCTCCACTGCTACCCACCTGCACAGGCATATATAGGTGCACACTGTACTTGAAGCATGCAACATATACAATATAGCATTGGGCTAGATATTAAAAGAACAGAATCCCTATACCCCTTAAAAAACCAAGAAATTCTATCATCTCAGACTGGTACCTAGGGAAATTAGTTCTGGACTGCAGTACATAAGTACATAAATTGGTATGTTGCAGGTATCTACTAGAAGGACCTTGGTAACCCTGGAGATCTTCAAATCTGACAGAACAGAATACGGCTAATACAGGACTGTGAAGTCACAGCTTAGCTTTGACCGTCTTCAAAGCCTTCGCCTGATCACGCAGCAAACGACGCAACAGTTTGCCGCTCGGAGATATCGGGATGGAATCGGCGAACTGTACACCACCCGACAAATGTTTGTACTTGACCTTACGGTCAGCAACATGCTAAGAACAACAGAAAGATCAGCTTGGAGGACACCTATCATACCAGAAAATGCCTCTTAACCTTCACAATTGATGCTTTGATTTCCCCAGTGGCATGAAGATCCTGTTGAATCCGTCGAGCAGCGACCGCCGTAAGCACGACGAAAGCCATGGGCACCTCGCCACCTGGTAAAGATGGAAGACTCAGAATCATACATGTAGTCAGTCAAAACACTGAACAGGGGCGCACTATAGTCGTCGGGAACCCCAACCACACAAGCGTTACTAACATCAGGGTGGCTCAGGAGGCATCCCTCGAGCTCAGCAGGGGCGACTTGGAATCCGCTGACCTAGACATAAATTAAGAGATAAGGACGCAATCTGATCACATTCTTAACAACCTTGATTATTTCCTGCCACACCCATCCGAATTCTAGAGTTGATTCACGGAATGAAGAAGCATAAAAATACCTTCAGACGATCGAGAATCCACACTTCTCCATTCTTATCAACTTTGACTTCGTCACCCGTTTTTACCCATCTGCACAAGTGGCGCGTAAGACGTTATAACCTGCAAAGTAACAAGAGAACGACAGACCCCTCGATAAATGTTTCCTTTGTGCTGTAACGAGTTTATCAAGAGATTGCCAATAGCTCAAGAGAAAAGACCAACGCCTCGGGATTATTCGCGTAACCCATAGCCAGTGAAGGACTCTTGATAATCAATTCACCTGCTTCACCATACGTAGCCAGAGAGCCATCGGGTTTGACTACTCGAGCGACGATTCCAGGCATAAGTTGTCCTGAACCTAAACCTCTATTCATAACAATACCTGTGGTCTTCACAGAAATGCTTACTGCCTGGTGTTCCTCGCTTGTGGGTTATTGGCCACATAGTCGCAGCCGTACACGTCTCGGTCATACCTGGCATACTGAGGTGAATCTCGTGATAGCTGCACGACCTGAAATGCGCACCATAAGCCTGACCGATGTGGGCATTAGGTAGAAGTTCAAATAGCTTCTGATTGAGCTCAAAAGAGAGCGGAGCTGCACCACACATGATCATTCGGATGTAACGATGGAGTTCGTAATTTTTCACTGCAGGATGCTGGGATGAAGTTATGTTAGTACATCCAGCGAACGCTGGAATAACAGCTGACCTTGCAAAGAAGAACAACATGCGGTGGAACGAGTCTATAAACGTGATGAGAGATGTGAATGTACCGATTGAAGAACAACCTACAATAGATGGGATATACGGTGACGGACGATGCTTTCTAGCATACCGACGAAATTAAACTTTGGAACTACAACAAGGGACATCTGTGATGTTTTAATATGGGAGAACATCGGGCCAAGGTTAATGACGTACTGCGCTAAATAAGACAAAGTGAAGCTGAAGGATGGTCAGCCATATCAATACCAGCTAACAATGGTTCGAGTCGCTGACGTTAATAACTAGTCCATAGATGTCTGTAATACTCTGCGTAAAATGAGTTCCGAATGGAATATTTGCCACTTACGATAGAGCGGGAGAACTGAAAAGGCATCAATATGTGACAAATCGGAAATCCTTCTTCGTACCTCCAATGGCGACATCCCCCGCTCTGTATCTCTGGTCCTCGTGTGCACAGTAATCCGTGTTCACTTTATTATGAGCAGCAATTTGAATGATATTCGCGATCGGGGCAAAGTGAGGAATAGCAACAGCCTGCAATAATTCAATGCTCAATGCAATACCCCGATATCCGAATCAAAAGGCGGCACACCTTGGGTTTCCCTGTCGTACCTGATGAAAAACTCAGGAACGCGAGTTTAAGCTTGGCTTCTCCTGGTCGCAATCTCCGTTCAACAAAGGGAGGATCAACCGTTCTGAGCCCTTGGTAGACCAAATCCTCAATAGTAAGATGGTTGGGAGCACGGCTTGAGTGAGATTTGGTATCAAAAAGTACGATGTGCTTGCCAGATATACCGTGACCACACGCGCGAACAGCAGAAAGTGCTGTTTCTAATGCTTCAGGATGCACGATTATGACAGACGCTTTGGTTGCCTGCAACTGATATAGAAGCTCGTCGCTGGTAAAGTCTGGGTTGGCACCCCTAAATATATATGTGATGAAAAGGATGCCAACAGCGAAACCTAGCATTCATACTTACGAAATAATACCGCCAAGTCTATGAACAGCCCATATCGCAACAGGATAATCTATCAAATAATCTCTTAACTTGATTGTCACTTGGTAGCAACAGACACATACCAACGTGGTTGCGGCCGAAAAGCAAAACTAAGCGAGCGAGGTAAACGAATACTCGAGGGTATCTAATCCGAAGAACAAAACATACCAACATCGTCCTCGTCTGGAATTCGGATAGTATATCAAGACTTGGATCGTGAGGAAACCAGGCTAGGACTTACGAACACCAAACTGGGACCTTAGTCCCATAGCAAGCCCGAACGTACGTTTTCTCAGCTGAGAAAGACGGAACCCATGAATTAAGATATTGTGGAGGAAGTCGACTAGCGCACTGACCTCATCCTCTCCGATCTTTCTCCCAGTGTCGTCTTCGATGAGCCAGGGTATGCTAGGGTCCCGGGTTGGCCTCGAGGGGTGCTCATGGTAGTCGAAGATGAACTGAGGTAAGGTAAGGTCGTCCGGAATAGATGGCAGGGGACCCGCAGGCGACACGATCTCCATTGTAGAAGCAAGTATATCAGACTTACAAACAGAAACAATTTATTTCGCCTAAAAAGACACATCATGATGATATACGGAGAACTCAGAGGCATGTGGTGAAACCAATTAGGAAGCAATTATGAACTACGGAGCTGATCCTTAGTCAAGTTACTAATAATGTCCTACGTCCATCCAGACCGGCTGATCTATACCCGCTGCCGCTGAATTTTTTAACACAACCAGATAACATTAAGCACGGTGACAGAGTGTGAGGCAAATGACAGCTTGGCGGGGTATGAGCCGAGTATCATAAAAGTTCTATACCTACTCCTGTCGTCCCTATATATTCGGAATATATCGTTGTGACGACAAGCGCCAAGTTTGGTCGCGTTTATCCTACCCTGCTTTAGTCTCCCACCCAAGATTATACTATATATAGCCACTCTTTTTTTTCTAGCCTCGAGTCTGAGTCACTGACATCCGGACCCTACTGCCGAGCCTTATTCTACATGATCTCGCATTCGATCGTGGACTGGACACAGAGATGACTCTGGCCTTCCTTCCACCGGCATGATATCTGCGATCCGGTGGGCGTCGGAAGATTTCAGATTGGTGTAACCTGATGCTATGCTCATGAGTGGCCCTGACATCCTGCCATGATTAGGAAGACGTGTCTGTTGATCGGATGTTTGTGTACCCGGGCCCGTATTGCACCACAAGAAGAGAATGGAACACATTAGAACTCCTGACTCCTGACTCCTGAGATTACTCCTGGATGCTCTGGACATTGATTTCTTTTTTGCACTTAAACTCGAGCGAGCGATGCATGTAGTTTGTCCACTAGCATGTGCGAAATACAACATCTCGGTCAACAATATTAGTATACTTAACTGATATACAATATAATTAGATATCTGAGAAGGAAACAAAATACCGGCAACTCTAACTACCGGTTTTGTATGTCATCTACACCAAGCGCTTCCTCAACCTGACCCTCAACACACAAAGCTCTTCGTCACAGAGCAAGGTCCTCGGTTACGTGCGGCTTCCCCAATAGTCCTCAGTCCCCTGGTCCAGCTGTCGAGATATCGACGACACCCGTCACTGCTAAAGGAAGAACCACAGATTATTCCCGCAGAAGCTCTTTCAAGCTCTCGGCTTGAGCTCGATATACGTTGAGAAACGAGCGAAACCATAACCCTACTGAGCTCAAGATCGAACATATTCTCTCGTAACGACCTATCTAAAAACCCCAGAATGTCGCCTTGATAGAATAATTAAGGTAGATTTTCCGGGGCCCTAAGCGGTATCGGAAAGAAGTTCGGCATCAGGGCTATCACTCATAGTGTGTATGGACCATAGTGAGATCGAAGCAGGGGAAAGGGTATGGGAGTGCAGGGATATCATGTTGGTAGAGGACGAGTGGTATTGACAGGCGTTTATATCACGTAGGCGTAAGGGTATGGTGGTGTGGGTCACGACGAGAATCAGTCATGGCAGCTAGCTCGATATCCACTTCTGCTGTGTTGTGCTCCAAACGTCCATGTTCTTCTGTGAAAACAATTTCGTTCTCTGGATCCATAAGAGTAGAAAGATTCTGTGACGTATGGGTCCTGATTCCGGTTCTCGCAGAGCCTTGTAATACCACCGTAAGTGCCGGATCTCGTAGATTAAGCATTAATCGAGTCATCATCACCGAGGAGGTACTGTATTGTTAAATCGTGAACAACTGAATAACACCACAATACTTTTGGGAAACAAACGAACACGTTCATAAAAGTTGTGATGATCCCTCTAGTGTAGGCCTGACCACGGGCGCATCAGCAATGTGACAATCTATCAGTTATGCAGAGCTCACACCGCCGTACTAATCAATACAAAAACAAAATCAGATATACAGCAAAGATGGGAGTGGGTGAAACACTGACTACAAAGGTTAGGATATTGGCAGTATTTGTTGCCACCATTACACTGGTGACATCATGATCAATCAGTGCACCTGTGCTTTTCTAAGCGTCTAACCTGAAGTATATTGATCCTGAGTGGTTCAGCACACTGGCAACAAGCATAATGGAAGTGACTCACCATCCCGAAGCACTAACGCTAGCAAACTTGTACTACACCGTTGACGTAGCATGAAAGACTTGAAGACAGTCATGAAAAAGATCAACACATCAAATACCAACATCCCACCCCAAGCTCCACCAAATCCTAAAGACAATGGGTCATAAATCTGATGAAAGACAGATGGTAGAAGGGATTGCACTCAGTGCTCTGTGAATTCCAATAACGTAAATTAGTCAGGTCTATTTGATATTAAATGAAGCCATACGTAGTTCGAGGCACGGGTGACGAACACCCTGTGATAAGAATGTAATCTTTTGTCACGTCGTTCCCGTTTCCGTTGAATAGACACCACTACAGAAGGCATTGAGATCCTTGATAATCGAAGATAACTATGGAAGACATACACAAGCTACAATTATGACCCCAGTTGCTACACCAAGAAGCAAAGCCAGGACTCCCCGGCTGCGCTCATAGAGAGCATATGTTCGCATGATAATTAAAGCTGGGAGCACTTCAGAAAATTGCGATGCGACATGGGCCGTTCCTCTGCCAACTCACCTGAGACCACGACTTGAACGACGACGACAAAATATTGACTGTACACCTGAAGACCATGACATCTGGTGGTTACCAACTTCAGTTCCCTGTGATCCATGACAAATGTACAACTGACACCTGCCAAATATAGGTTAGGGATAGATCTACACATGATGTCGTTGTACAAGGGTCGGCTCACTGTCAGTTTGTTGGTCGCAGTGGAATACCATAAGGTTTGGAATACGATGGGCACGTGTCCGAACAAAGTCAAATATCGGTTGAGAAAAAAGAAAACAACAGGCCACGTAGGACGCTGTGAATTCCAAAAACGCCCCACTTCACGCGAGAATATCAGGAAATATTCGTAAACAAGTAATGCTTTATATGATCGGCTCAGTCAGGTTAATACAAAAAATTAGTGAGTCTGCTGACTGAACGAAACAAGAGTGATGTAATAGTTGACGTTTCTGGTTGCAACAAAGGTTCCCGTCACCTGAGTCGACACATGCAACATGCATTGCAACGTACATAGCGTTTATCTCACTTGGAGATAGTGTAGATGGCATGAAACTGTCGAAACTTCGTCGGAGTTTAAGGGGTGTCTTTCGTCACGGTCGCATTAAAATCCCAGAGGCAGACAGCAGCGGCAGGTGCTCTTAAAGCAGCTTGAAGGCTGGAGATGAGAATAATGCTGTGCCTGGCCCGGCCTGAGGCCGTGAGCCAAGCCAGGCCTGGCCGTGATGACCTGGTTCTCGGTTTATGTAAGTCAGGATCGAAGTTTAACAAAGTTTAACCTGACCAAACCCTACCTGGCAAACGAAAAGGCCCTAAGCGTTCAGTACGATCCATCCTGAAGTCAAGCACTAACGTGAACGTTCAAGAACGCTTACACACACCAGAAACCCCTGGACAAATGCGAAAAGACGAAGAACAGGCCGCATATTATGGCTAATGTGCTGCCAGTGTATCTCGTGGCAAGTGAGGATGGCGAGAAGGGCAGAACTTGAGGAAGGTTGATATTGTAGTAGTCAAGGTTGGTTTTTCATTCAAATTATTATATTCACCTTTTACATACCACTTGTGATCAATGTTGTAAATCAAAATGCATAAAGGAGCGCGTGGATGGGAGGAATGAGGTGGGATCTGGTTCGTGTTTGCTTTCCGCGCATGCGTCGTCAACGTGATGGTTTTTGTTTGTGTAGGCGATTCCCCAAGGCGAGGGTATGGCCGATGGTTCCAGAGCTAAACGCGAAAACGGGAGAAGACGAACAAATGACAGCGCTCTTGCCGGATCCTGCTGTACATGTGCAGTGTTTCACATCTCTCGTTTCCAGTCGTACACAAACGGACGTTTTTCAAAGCCATAGAAAAGGGTTTGGTACACTTGTGTTATTATGGATAAGTGTCGACGTATATTGGTGGCCGTTGATGATTTATGAGAGAGACTCGATGCCAGGTTGCTTTCGGAGAAAGATGTTGGTTATCTTTCTTTTTCTTTTTTTTGTGGTTCTGCAGAGTTGGTGTGCTGACTTCTTTTGTTAGGTTCCTTCTTTTACAAAACCAGAGATAGATGATTGGCCGTCGGCTTGTTATTTATGTCGAAAAAGTACAAACTATTCCCGGGCGCATCATCTCATTGCTTTAACGCCTCTTCCGTCCTATGTACGTTTTCTTCCCTTCTCCAGGCATTCTTGGAAAAACAGCCCAAGCGATCTACGCCGTCCACCCCAAACCGACACGTCGAAAGTGCCCTCCTCGAAGGTCTCCTCGCCAAAAATCATTATTATATATATATAATAATGAGTCAGCCCCGCAAGCCTCTCCCCCCATACTTTCCATCCTTTTGCGACAGGTGGGCAGATCCAAGCGGACCTACCAACTTCGTCTTCTTATTCCTTGTTCTAAGGCCTGTGTTCTCTGCGTCCGTCTTGCCTCAGATCTACAGCAGAGGCCTTGCGGACGACCATATTAACCGTGTGCATTTGCAGGCTGAACAGACGCGGGGTGGTCATGGACATGCGGATGCGGTGAAGGTTTATTTTAATTGGTTTACAATTTGTTGCGTGAAGGAGTCGGACACAAATATAGACTTTGTTTACAGTTTATCCGATCTTATAGATAGATCAGAAATATGTCCTTAGCATATATTTTCCATTATATTCACATAACTCGCGGACGAGAGCATTAAAAAAAGAAATTTCAATCTCGCGAAAAATTACCGTCCCGACAACGGTATAAGCTTGTGCCATACAACGAACAACATTAGGCGTTTTATCCTAATCGACTTAAAAGTACCATCATACAATTGAGGTTGCGAACGTCAAAGGAAATACCAGAAGACAAGGATTGACACATTCTTTCGATGACCAAAATGCGACCAAAATCCACGCGAAGTACTTCAGGAGTTGAATGCCGTGCTTGGGAATTCAAATTTATGATGACCATCAGCGGCCGTCCCATGATCAGGAGCGAGATGAAAATCAAACAGGAACACTTACGCCATCCACAGATCATACCTGTGGATAGCCTCCGGGAGCGGTGGTTGAATTGGCAGCGTGGGATCTCCAAACCCACTCGCAAGCCAAGCATGCCAAGGATAATCCACTGTACCGTTCTCCCGGACCTTGGGAGTCGCAATCGTTCCGGGCTGGATCTTCCACAGTGGGCCATGTTCATACATGGACGGAACTATGAGCAAGGTGGAATTGTTCTCAACATAATCCTTTGTGAGTTCAGCTTCGGTGTCAATGGGCTACCGTTGCCGACCATGGCCAGGTCTATTTTGATTTCGTAGAAGCATTGTGCGATTCTTCGGAGTCCAACTCATTTCGGCCATTCATATTGTTACTCATTCAAAGTACTCATTGATAATAAGCTTCTTCTCTCACTCCGCATCAGTCTTCTAAGTTCTGGATCACTAATCTATGTACAACATCAGGATCACTAATCTATGTACAACATCATATGCATCTAGTTATTCCTGCATACTGGGGAGTATAGATTAGCATTAATCTGAGTGTACCAGAAAGTTTATGTGATGTCTGTCAGCCGGTTTCTTTGGACTAGGAGTGCCATTGTCTGTCTCATCATGGTCATCTCATTCCACGATGATTTCTCACAAACCCAATCTTGTACAAACCCAATTATCCTTGCACATATGAGTGTGTTGCTCGCTGAATGACTTGATCTTCTCTGGTCCTCCATCCCAGTAAACATTGCACTGATGGCGGGGTACATTCCTGTAGAAGACAGGTGGGTGAGCATCTGTACCACAGCCAAATTCAGCACTGATTGCAGTATCGAGTTCACTGTTGGAAATGCTGTGGATGAGGAAGTTATTGAAATAGCAGAAGATTGGGAGAAGGGTCAGAAGCTCTATGAGCAAGGTAAACCACATGAGGCGACAGGATTTGTCAGAAAAGACTACAGTAAATGGGGGATTTATGTGAGTTGTTGACTTTTCTGAAATAGGGGGCACTATACCTGATAGATATCCCCTAATACTAGGCAAGATTTTGCGGGAGGGAGTATGTTGTAACACAGCTGATGGATGATGCAATGACAAAGTCAGAGGCAAATGCTGTACTCGAGGTGGCATATCAACTGCTATGTCAATGTGGTGGTTTCAAGGCAATTTTCGATAAATTCTCAAAGGATCCAAATGTTTGGACTATTCTTTGTGAGCATGTAGTCATCTTTGCTCTTGCAGCCAGCTCATCATTTCAACATATTGTCCAGCATTCTATTTCAACTTTGAAAACTGAACTTCAGCCATCTGTGAGCTCAGGCAGCAGAATTGTCCCACATCATAACTTTTTAGTAACCCTTCTATTGCCATGCGGGACATTCAATGGAAAGGTGCAGAAAATCACAGGAAATGATGTTATAGGAGATGCTCCCGACAACATGACCAAGTCCATCCATGCATTTGCCAATTGGTCTTTATTATACTCACATGGGCATATACTGTTCTGTGACCTTCAAGGTATGTTCTAATCTGAACTCGAATTCTTACCAGAACAAACTAAATGATTTCTATTCAAGTGCACTTGATTTGAAGGGGGTCAGGTGTCTGTTTGATCCACAGGCTCACATGTATGTGTGCTACAGAAAAGGCTGGCTCCTCCTGCTCACCCACCTGTCTTCTACAGGAATGTACCCCGCCATCAGTGCAATGTTTACTGGGATGGAGGACCAGAGAAGATCAAGTCATTCAGCGAGCAACACACTCATATGTGCAAGGATAATTGGGTTTGTACAAGATTGGGTTTGTGAGAAATCATCGTGGAACGAGATGACCATGATGAGACAGACAATGGCACTCCTAGTCCAAAGAAACCGGCTGACAGACATCACATAAACTTTCTGGTACACTCAGATTAATGCTAATCTATACTCCCCAGTATGCAGGAATAACTAGATGCATATGATGTTGTACATAGATTAGTGATCCTGATGTTGTACATAGATTAGTGATCCAGAACTTAGAAGACTGATGTGGAGTGAGAGAAGAAACTTATTATCAATGAGTACTATCACGTGTACTGGATTGCAAAATGATGGGGAGTTGCAAAATGCAGTTTTTTAAGAGATCGAGGCACCTCTGCACCTGATCATTCCATGAATCAGATATCTTCATGGTAATTATCTTTGGATCTTAAGCTGCTTGAGAATAGACCATGCCATTGTCTCGCAATTGCTTGATCATTGAGCAGAGATTTGTAAATTCTGAAAAGACTGTCCTCGGTTTTAATCTCTAGCTCACTTTTTGGCTCAAGCCTTTGTATACATATGTAATACACTATAATGAAGGGCTATGCAAAATCTCCAGATGCCTCATGCACCTGGAATGAGTGTCAAAGGTTAACATTGCTTTTGTGTGACATTCTGTGATTCCACTTTGATTGGAATTCCAAGTCTGCTTCTCTGCCCTAAACACATCGTGACGTGTTTTGTTGAATTTTCATGGCCTTTTTCTATGGCCGGCGGTGTATGTCCAAATGGCAACCCCTTAGTGCCAGAGTCACTGAACTCATTGAGGAGGCCTGCAACACCCTTCATTCTCAGCTTCAAGACCTCAAATGGAAGTTCAATTGGCAGAAGAAGAAGGGGAGCAAACGATGGAAGCTCAACATTGAGGCAAGATGGCTGAACTCTGATGAGGGGTTGAAGCTTGCAGAGGAGGCAGAAGTAGCAAAGGCTGTGGAGGAACAGAAGAAGCAGGAAGCAAGGGAGCCACGCGCGGCAAAGGAAGCTGAGAGGGAGGTGCTATGCCAGCAGAGAAATCCAAATGAGCCATTCACTGGTATGTTGGGCTCAAAATCAAAGCCTGACCTACAGGATGTTGCACAAGCCCTTGGACTCACAACTGATGGCCAGAAGAAAGTTATTCTAGCTAGGATCAATGCCCATTTTGATGAAAACCCCCATCTCCATGAGACCTCCCAATTCGAAGGCCTTTTCAACTGATCGCATCAAAGGCCAGCCACTCAGAATAATGAAAATCAAGCTTGTTCCAGTTCAGCACCACTGCCTGCCTTTCCCAATACCCCCTCTTATTTTGCTCCAACCCTGCTCACCACAAACATTGTCAACTCCCTTTCTTCCTCTTCGCTGCATACTATGTCATTGTTGCCCCCCTGGCCTGTTCATTACTATACACCATTCTCTTAATAATCCTTAATCTGTTAATCATACTTCTGTATATAGTTCACTCACATAATACACTCTACTTGCAGTCTTGAAAGCAGGAGAACTCATGTGCCAAGGTGGAGATGCAACTGGGTATGTGACACTAGTGTTGCCAATGGCATGGCTCAGAGCCATGAGCTGTTAAGCTGTGCTGCTAAATCAGCTCACAGCTCAGAGCCGCTCAGAGCCGCCTGAGCTATGCCCTCAGTTCTATAACATGGAGAAGAGGTAGATGACCTGAAACCATTTAAAAACAGTAGAACACACTCTGTAGATCTACCTAATACTATTTTTAAGGCATATTACTGCACACTATTCCCTGGAGCCATCTCGCAAGGATTTTTAGTAATTACGTACAAGGGGAAGAACATGGCCAAACAATGTCATCAAAAGTACCGATTCATGTAAAACTCAATAGTGCAACATATTTCTTGTACAATAATAGTTTGCACAACCTAATTAGCATATAAAAAGTATAAGTAATGCATGGATTCCAGTATGGCAGCCAGCCCACAGCTTTTGGCAATCTCGAGTGGCTTAGCCAGCTCAGAGCCGCTCAGGGTGACTCAGCGCTGTTTTGACCGGCTTAAATGCCTGAGCCGAGCCAAGCCGCCCTGTTTTTGGGATCTGGCCATCCGGCTTCCTTCCGAGAGGATTCCACAACATCCCATCAAAAAACTGATATTATAAGCACTTAGCTGAGATACTAGTCTACCAAATCATCCAGTCCGATCAAAGAAAGGTGAAGCCGATGTGTTATAATCATCGATTTGCTTAAAATTTTGCAACTCCCAGTTCGTGATAGTACTTTGAATGAGTAACAATATGAATGGCCGAAATGAGTTGGACCCCGAAGAATCGCACAATGCTTCTACGAAATCAAGATAGACCTGGCCATGGTTGGCAACGGTAACTATGCCATCGAAGCCGCCACCATTGGATAGACAATAGTGGATTTCACAGAACGATTTATCGGAGTGATTGTCTAAACGATCTACTGTCAGTTGTTTCCCTGATGGCCTGTTTTACGGATCAACATACGGAACCGAGCCTATGGAATTTATGGGTATAACTTGTCAGGTGGGTGGTTAAGTACAACGCTGACCGTCTCCCCGATACCCAACGTCCAGGCCTGTATATGGACAACTTCTTGCATCGCGTCTTCGTTGAAGTACACATGAAATCCCGTCATGTTGTAAAACTCGAAATCATCTCACACTAGAACATGTTAATTCCTGAATGTCCATGTCTCAGAAACTTAAGCCGGCTTACACCCGCTGCTGGCCCAATCCAGGGTTTCCACCTTGACGAACGGGAACTCCATCACCCTAACACTGGCAGGAGCAGTAGTCGGGAACACATTCTGTGTCGTCACCTCACTTCCCATGTTACATACAAATGACTTCATATAGTACATGTAGTTAGAAGATGTAGCATAGTAGCAGGGTAAAACTATTCAGAAATCCCCCTTTCTAGTAGAAACCCGGGTTTCCGAGGGTGGTTTGAGAAACCCCCAGTACATGGTCAAATTGAGTTTTTGGTGAGCAGAATGATCACGGTGATGGTCACGGTCCGGCGCCAACTGGTCACATGTCATTTTGTTGAGATGTCAAACAAACTCGTCGATACCCGCATCCTGTCATCGTTCTTCACGATGATTGCTCATGCTCTCAACGGTGAATCAAAGTCAATTTCCCCTTCAATTACATGCCCAAGATGTTTGTATTATGGTTTGGACACCAGCTGATGTGAGGATTGTGATGGATGGTTGAGATGACTGGTGAGCTCTCTTTCTCTCGAAGATAAACCTTTGCTAAATGCATGGATTGATGTTCAGATTATGCCATTAGATACCCGTCGTGTTCTCTATCCACTGTGTTCTCTATCTGCACTAGAAATTTGGTTTGGTATAAGTTATGACAGAGGGTCTGCAGGTTTGCGAAGACCATTCTTCATCATGTGCTTAACATTTGCCCAGTATGTGACACCAGCAAGTTTTACTGCCTTCTCAGCTTCAGAGTTCTCCTCCATGACCTTTGAACGGGCTGCTGATCTTGTGTATCCGAAAATTTCTGCCCCAAATTCGGTGATATCTTGGTGTTACAGTGAAAACATTCCTACCAGTGCTGTGGGCACCATCATCACTCCGAGGGATGTCATTCCACATGCGGCCGACCTCTTGCCCATTCTCCATGATATGGAAGATGCCTTTGGTAATGGAATGAGGTCTGTTGTCATGACCGTCAAGCCAGCCGATGCAGAGTCTCAAAATACTTACGAGTATCATTTTGCAAAGGTAAGTCAACAACTCACTGCGGCGGCACGTCGACTTACGTTCAACAAAAGTTACGGTTGTTTATTCTAATCAACAATAATGAGGTTGCCGTTTCCTCCGCTCGCAAATTAGTCCAGCACCTCGAATTACCACACTTCGAACTTGGAGCGGTTTTCGAAGACCTAAAGAAGCAACCAATCAACTCAGCTATTTGCGGCTTGTATGGGACCAACTTTCCCCTTTGGAAACTCAGAGAGCTCCTGGATGAGACCTGGGTTGGTGAGGATGTATTGAATGGTCTCGCTGAGCTGCTTTATTTCCGCCAAGCAGCCGAAAGTACCAGCCCAAATCCACCATTTCTATACCTACAGACGTCTTTCTTCACCGATGCATGCCGTTTACACAAAAAATATCCCCGGGTATACAGTCAGGAGCTTTTGGATCTTCACCAACATCTCCTCAAGACCAGCATTCTCAAGATTAGTATTCAGGTCTGTGACAGTGGTCACTACTCGTCGTATGTGACCAATGCCAATGCTGTCAAGTTTGATCATGGAGACTCGATGCACAATCCACCCCTCGCCGATGCTCTACAGGTGTTTCAATGGGTTTTTGGTGACATCCCTGGCTTCAGCCAAGAAAGGATTGATTCGGAGGCAAGACGCCAAGGTCATGGAAATGGTGGTGACAGCAGCTGTGGGCTTGCCGTCTTCAATTTTGCAGAACAACATCTAGACCCCAGCACTCCTTCATGGTCTGGACAACGCTCTCAGGTGTTTCGAGATCATGCTCTGCGTGATTTGGTACTCTACCATGCCACCGCAAAGGAGGCAAGCGGTTGTGTCTTGAACTGGGTATCGAGATGTGTCCCAATGGCAAAAGATGATATGCTGGTCAATAACGCTGATGGATTCTGCGGCTACAATGACTACAATCTCTATTCACCAAGGGTACGTGGCTCATGTTACTATGGTAATTCACTTACAAACAAGTTTTGCCTCCAGAACGACCATTCCATTCACCTATTCCTAGACAGGCAGAGGAAATTGACACCTCTCCTACCTTTAAGTAGTCAAACCCAAGCTTCTATTCCCCGGGTTTGTGCTCTGGTGGGACAACACCCCGATGTCAGCCAGATGCGCTTGGTGCAATGCAGCCATTCAACAGCCCGTAGATCGCCATCAAAGCCAAAGGTCGAGGATCCAGACCCAGATAGGCGTTCACAATCCGTCGAGATAATCTCCGGTGTTCAGCAGATGCCCACATCGAAAAACAGTCCGAGTCATGTATGGCCACAGCGCTCGCCTTCCATAGCTGTTATATCTCCACTGCATATGCCACATCGTGCTGCAGGCATACGACAGGTCAAGTCTGTTGTGCGCAAGGTTCATGCCCAGAAGATTCTGACGAAAGAGAAAATCGAGAACACCGACCACCTATCACTATCCGACAGTAGTGATGATGTCAAACCTGTCCCACACCGGGTTCATTTCCAAAAGCTTGCGAACGAGGAAATTGAAGACCCTGATCTCCTGTCCCTTTCTGACAGTAGTCACAATATCAAGCCTCCTGCGACGCCTAAGAAACCTAAAGCTCCTCTTGTAATTGACCTCTGTTCGCCTGATACGAAGCCTGCTGTTACGCGTGGTTCTGTGGTTGAGGCACCTGGAGTCGTTCGGGTGGGCAGTATATACCCTTCATTGGAGGCGGCACAAAACGCAATTTATGCACAAGAAAACTGTCTTGGCCATGTATGGTGGAGAGGTCAGGGGACTAAAGGCAGCAATGGTTCTCAAAAGAAAATGACTTTTCGCTGTAATCATTACCATCATCCAACCCCAACACATTCTGGTTCAATCGACCCTTCCGATCATCATAAAGGGAAATCCATCAAGACTAATTGCATGGCTCATGTCAATGTTAATCGGATACAACACTCAACGTTATGGCATATTACTCTTGCGAAATGGGATCATAACCATGAGCAGGAAATTCCTGTGGGTGGCACGATCCGTCGTCCACCGACGCTTGAGCAACGAAAGGTGGTTGTGGAGCTAGCGACCTCTTCCGGCAACTTCAATCGGAAACAAATATCAAGTGTCCTCAATAGCCGATTTTCTGAAACTCTTGAACCTCGGCAGATTGGCAACATCATCACTAAGGCCCGACAGGAGGCGAGAGAAGCTGTAGCATCGCTTGGTGGGGATATAGCTGCCATCATCGCGAGCCTCCAGAAGAAGACAGATGAAGAACATGGCTGGAAGTACCACTTTAAGCTGAACGATTCACAGACTGTCACTGGTGTATGGTGGCAGTCTCCACTTCAAGCTGAATTAACGAAACGATTCAGTGACATTCTTGTTAACGACAACACCTACAATCGAAACAACAGTGGCTATCCCCTTAACATTGGGGTGGTTATTGACAATAATGGCACATCACGCAACGCATGGTATGCCTTACATGCAACGGAGGATCTTGCACATCACAATTGGGTACTGCGATGCCATCTTGATAGCATGGATGGTGTACACCCCGAAGTTTTTGCTAGCGATCGAAGCCAATCCCTTATTTCTTCCGTCGAAGCAACTCTACCACTTACTGATCACATCTACTGCCTCCATCACCTTGATGGCAATGTCACCACCAATCTGCGAGGTAGTCTTGGCACCGAGTGGAGTAACTTCCAGCGTGATTTTTGGGCAGCATACCACGCCGTCTCACCTGAAGAATTTGACCACTTATGGAAGCACCTGGTTACAAGATATCCTTCAATGCAAGTATATCTCGATGCTGAGCTACTCCCCTCCCGTGAGCGATGGGCTTGGGCCTGGGTATCCTTCAAATTTACTGCAGGGGTACGGACCAATGGGCGGGTTGAGGCCGAGAATAGGGTGAATAAGTTGATAGGTGGACTGAAGACAGGTCTGAAGCAACTGTTCGATAGGCTCAATGAACGTACGAATGGCCAACACGTTAACGAAATGATCCGAGTTCGAGAGGTTTGTACGACTCTTTATTCTATTTCTCAATGAAATTAACATGTGTTCTGGAGTCGTCTCGCCGACAGCATGATCACAACATAGAATCTGTCTTCATAGGACCCCTTAAAATCCTTCGAGACCATGCGGGACCTTATGCATTACAAACCTGCTTCAAGCAAATGGCGTTGTCGATGTACTACAAAACCGAAGTCCTGCAACTCCCTGAGGGTGTGAGTGACTGGGTGAGCACTAGATTCTATTTATTTTCAACAATTCCAACTTGTTTGGTGCGTAGACAGAGTATGCAATTTAAATTGATCAAGAGATGGGCTATGACTGGACGGGAGGAGAGCAGAAGGTCAGTCGCAGCAGTGAATTCACCCCAAAATTTTGGCTGATAAATTTGTATATGTACAGCGCATGCTTTCCCAATTTGAGAACGATAAAGCATATATCTCCACCAAATGGCTTCTCCGTCTCATCAATGGACGAGGGCTTAAAGTTATCTATCTTCTCCGGATTACTCATCTCGGGACCAGCGCTACACATTACCTGGCTGTTCTACCCGACAATCGATATGTTTGCGACTGCTGCATGGGCATGAATCTTGGCATACCCTGTCGTCATTACTTTCATGTTCTCACTGTCGTGAAAGCCAAAGGTCTCCGGTTCCACATTGGTCTGGTTCGTGCAAGGTATTAGTGTTCTCGTAACTGGCTCATTATTACATTCTGATGGGACATGTTCTCCAGATGGTATCAGGATCCTCATCTGGATATAACTACTACCTCTACAGTCCCTTTAGACCACGTTGCAGATGCCCGAGCCATCCCGAAATCAATCACTACTTTACCCGGATCTCTTTTCTCAAACCCGTTGAGCCCTACTAAATACTCCAAAGCTCCCGCCGAAGGATTCTCTACGAGAACCCAAACCGTTCCAGCGCGCACGGTTTTCCACGAGGCTCAGGCAGCAATCCGGCCACTCCTATCTGCAGTGCAGACGCAAGAGCAACTTGATGCTCTCGTCGACAGTCTTCATGACCTACAGTGAGCATTTCCTTTAGGTGGTTGAGAGTATTTAACAATGGTCGTCCCAGAGAGAATGCATTGGACGAAATGCACCGAGGAACACTTCATGACCCCCCTACGTTGAATCCCAAGGGAAGGCCACGTACACAGCGGTTGACAGGTGCATTAGAGGGCCGCACGCGAGGTGGAGGGGGTCGGAAACGATCTTCTATGAGTGCCGGTGGCAGCGAGCAAGCCACAAAACGTGGGTGGCCAAACCGATGCGGTGTCTGCCGACAGGAGGGGCATAACCGCTCCAATTGTCCGATGTTACTTCACCCATCCTGAGTGGTTTTTGTAGAGGACATGAGTCGAATGTTGCAGTGATAATGAGTGTCATTGTCGCCCCGTAGTCGAGCTGAATGGTGATACATAACAAAGTTGTCGCCACGACGTGGCAGCGTGACATCACATAACGCCGGCGAACCCATCAAATTTTCGGGGCACGGTTTCCATCACTATATAGGGTTTCTGTATAAGCTTATGCCAGAAACCTGGGTTTCTACTAGAAAGTAGTGTGCGGGCAAATAGGCGATGCTAATTAACATCCGCTAATTAACATCTGCTAATTAGCGTCAATTAACAGAGGTCAATCCAGGTCCCAAATTGACAATGTAAATTTGGGTAAATTTGGGGGATCCATCGGTGGCCGAGATAAGGTACTGAGGTACATCGGGTGCTGTTCCTCCTAACCTTTAAGTATTAGCTGTTTAGTGGTCATCATATCCTGTCAAGCCCATGTGGGGCCACCCCTGTTTGAGGTACATACTAAAATTTATGGAGAACGCAACGCGCTATAATTTTCCGAAATTCGACGAAGGTTCGTCTCCCCCCCCCCCCCGCCTCAGTACGTGATGGACCCATCTCTACAAGCTGCACTGAAGATGCTGCAGCTGTACTTAACCCATCTCCCAACAACTTCTCTTCCCTGTCCTGAAAATTCACGTTATGCCTTTTGCAACTTCACCCTCGATCCCGACTGGGTCACAGATATTGGAGAGGAGGGCGCAGTCAACCGACAACTTGAGGTATTGCTTGGATCTCGTGCAAAAGGCCCCGTAATACTGCAAGAATGTGGCCCAAATATCATTGCCCTCACTGATGTCCTGGAAACGTACCTTCTCAAGTTCCCAAGCTCCGTTATTCTTGCGAAATGGGTCACCGATATGATTGATTCTGTAAAAAATGTATACCTTTCAGCAAATTTGCAAGTAAGTCAAATACGAAGGAGTGAAGACCGAATAGTAACAGATGGGATGCTTATTCAGATGCCGGAGTCCAACGAGAATGTGACTGAAATAGACGTCGAGATAATCTCTGTGACACAGAGTGCTCAACCCACAAAGAACGCATTGAAAGCCGGCAAGGGAAAGAAGAAGTCGAAGTCAAAGAAACTCGATTCCAAGCTGATGACCGACTTCCATGATCTGCTTTATATCACAAGTGATGAGAGTGACGATGACCGTGAGAGTGGGGTTAAGATGGACCCGATATTGCTCAAGTTTACGGTCCCTTGCCGTAAGGCAGATGCGGAGGGGCCCGATGCAGAGAAGAAGTATGTGCATTGCAACGCAAGCAAGCAGTGCAAAGGGAAATGGGCGTGGCCAAGGAACAAAACCCGTCTCTTGGCTCATGCAGGGAAATGTGGCTATTTGCCGGTGGATATCGTGAGTGAGGCATTGCTGAAGATAGCTGGGAAGGCGGTTGGGCCAAGGGCCAGGGTCGAGGGAAGTGATGAAGTGGACAAGAGTGAACTTGAAGATGATCGGCGAGAAGCCAGTCCATCAGCGCTGAAGAAGAGCAAGACGGTGACAGGGGCATTCAGTGGTTTTCGTATGCAAGGTAGCAAGGCGCTGAAGAATGCAGGCGACCATGCTCTACTCGTTTTCGTCGCATGTAATGGTCTTGCTCCCCGTATTGTCGACTCGCCCGAGTTCAAGGTTTTTGCGTCCACACTCAATTCACATTACAATCCATCCTGTTCTACCACTCTGTCCGATAAACTTATCCCCGCGGAAGCTGCCAACATCTTTCTCGCGACGATTGATTACCTCAAGACACAGAGGGATCTTATGATCACTTACGATGGAGGTAAAACTCGTAGTCCAAAAGGATTCTATTCAGTTCACGTCACGACCGCCGACCGCCGAATGTTCTGCCGGGACTTGGATGATGCTTCGGGTTTGAGTCATACAGGAAAGTACGTCAAGGAACTGCTGGATCGTATAAGCGAGCATATCTGGATAGCCATCATCATTCACTCACGATCGAATAGTTTATTAATATGATTGGGCCATTCAGGTTCTCCGCCACATGTTCAGACAACACAGGAAACACCGGGAAGGGGCGGAGGCTAAACACCAAGGAGCACCCACATATACTCAATCTGCAGGATGCCTGTCACGAAATCAGTCTAACAATCAATGAAATAGGTAGCATTGAGTACTTCAAACTGGTGAGCCGCCTTGCACTGGCAATTCATTGACAAATGGTTGCTGAATAGAAGTGCAGATTATCGGTGAGCTTAGGTCCCTCCTGACTTATATGAGCAAGTCGACGTACACAATGGAGCATTTCAACTGGCAAAGAGAGAAGATGGGAATCGGAAGAGGATTGGAGTCCATTGGAGAAACCAGATTCGGGACAGTGTACTGGTTGGCTGACTCAGTGTCGCGAGGTCTGCCAGCTTTGAGAGCAATTGTCGATGATGACGAACTACAGATCGAGATGGCGGTGCGTGCAACTTGTTTCATCAATGGCCGTGAGCGTTGACGAAGTCATGTAGGATGGAGTCTACAAGCTTGTCAAGCCAAATACCTCAAGTACAATGTTGTTCAAAATGAATCTGAACAGCATTGTTTCCATCTTTGGACCATTCGCCAAAGCAATCCAATGTCTTGAGTCGGCGCATTCCACTGTTGCGGATGTGTATCTGTACTGGCTGGCTGCCATTGCTCAAATCGAACAGGTCTTTCATGAGGACACAATCGCTCTTCCCAACATTGTTAAGGAGGATATTCGTGCGATTATTAACCCCCGCTTCGATGGGATGATTAACAATGCCCAATCCACGCTTGGTGAATTTGACCCCTGCTCAGGCACTTGTGAGCTTGAAAGATGAGCTCCGAGGTTATGCAAGAGGGGCGGCACCGTTCAACCGCATCTTGAGGCCGGGCGAGACAGTGCTACAATGGTGGTGTGCAGTTCAGAGAGACCCATTTGGATCTGTGCTGGGTGTAAGTACCACCACATTCGACCTGAATGAATACACACCTTATCATACTTCTGTCTCAGGCTCTTGCAATCAAGCTCTACTCGGTTACCGTGGTGTCTATGGCTGATGAATGGACAATGTCAGTGGTAACATGGCTCAATAGTGCGAAACGTAACCGACAAGAGGTGAAGACTATCCACAACCATATTATGATTCGGGATTGGCACCGATTTAAACCAGAGGTGCCGAGAAATTCTCTTCGTCGGATTCTTTTTGTTTTGATGCGGTCAATCTTAGAATGTGGCTCCGAAACCAGCACCAGTTGTCAAATGGCACGATATGCAAAGCACCATTCTTGGGAAACGCAAAGCCGCTGCAACGTCACCTCCGAGTCGGCCTCCCATTCGCCCCCCAATTACTACGTCTGATCAAGATCAGTCATCTGAAATGATTGAGCATACTCTTGGGTCCGAGTTCTTGCACACTCCCTGGCCGGCTTTATGCTCGGATCTGATTGGTGTCGAGCGGCAGGCTTTCGATGTCGGAAAGCACATTGATATCAGATCACCCACTCTTCTAGATCTCCTTTCCGATAAACCTACCACTAGTAAAGGTAAAGGAAAGGAGGTTTCTATGACTTCATCTGTACTTCTCCCAGCTGCCACCCCCCACGAGTCTGATTGGAACGAGTGGTAGTGCAACAGTTAATTAGAGTCAATTTGGGCGTAATTTACTGTAATTTACCCACTAATTAACGCTAATTTCCGCTGACCACTTGCTGTTAATTAGCCTGTAAATTAGGTGGTAAATTTCGACGCGGTGGACCAAGATGCTAATTTGCACGTAAATTTGGGCGGAATTCCTATTTGCCCGCACACTACTAGAAAGGGGGGTTTCTGAATAGTTTTACCCATAGTAGCAAAATACTCCTCATCCGTATGTGCCCTTTTTATAGTTATGTAATAGGATCAAATGCCTAAGGTTTCACAGCTTGAATTGCGATTCACTTTGATGTGATGAATTCTTGAATCATCAACTTTCCTTTTGACTCGGAATCCGTGGGCCAATTCGTTCAACGGCCGAGGCCTTAATTTCGAATCGTCACACGAATCGCTATTCGAATCGACTTTTCCGATCCAGCACAGACTCTTGCCTAATGAATTTCTCCCATAAATGATAACACCGCAGTGCCAATTACTTTTGCAGCTCCACTTGCCTCTTTCCTACCTCCAAAGTGGATTTCCTCATAATACTGCAGTTTAATCGACACTGGGCCGGGTTCAGGAAAAAGGAACTCCGGCAGAGGGCAAGTTCAAGATCGTACTTTTCCACCATTGTCTCTCCCCATCTCAGCTATGCGCAATTCCAAGTTCATGACATTTCCAAGGCCATTGATATCTTAGGGACGAGTTTCTGGCTCTCGCCGGCGAACATGACAAGGTATTTGAAACAGGGTGTCCGGCGGGCAAGCAAGTCAAGTCGCCGTGGCAAAGGTTAATTTGCCATGAACCGAGTTGGACAGAAGAGGTTTGTATTTGGTGTCGGTGGGGAGCTCATTGAACGTCACCGTTGTTTCACATTGTGCACTATCGCATCTGATAATTATGATTGCACTCAGACTTACTTAGATTCAGAGTACTGTTCTTGACATATTTACAGCGTATACGCGGAAGGGGCACGTTGAATGTGTACAAAAGAAAGGACAAACTTGTCAAAGTGCGATCTACGCTGCCGAAATCATTCAAAAACCCTCAACAGTACGCTAGTAAGGAACAATTACGCCATCCGGAGCCTTGACAGCGATTTCGGCAGGAATGACACGTTTGCTGAGAGCCATCACAGAGCGCTTATAAGGAACGATTATGCCGTCCGGAGCCTTGACAGCTATTTCGGCGGGAATTACACGCTTTCATAGGTAGAAAAGAAAAACGGTAAGCAACAAATCTTGACTTCGAACGACATAATATACCTTCTGGAGAAGCGATTCCACAGCATTCCGTTTGACTGTCTCCAGCTGTGGCAAGTCGGGCTGTCTAGCGGTCAGAATATGCTGGTAATAGGGCGAGATTATTATGAGTTTGGCGAGGACAAGACAAAACTTACTCTGAACGGCTCAGGCAAAGGCGAGGAAAAGACCTGACCAGCCAGGAACAGTGCCAAAAGTACGGAGAAGGCTGTCTGAGAGAACATCGCTGACGAATGATGACGTGAAGTGAATTGGCAGAAATGTGTGTTGAACGAAGGGAAGGCGTCCAGCCGCCTGAAATGAAGAAAAGAAACTAGAAAAAGTGAGAAAGAAGAGGACAAAAGACAAGGTGTAAGTTACTGACTTGCAGAGGGTGGAGGAAGAAAGAAACTGGGGTCGTGGACTGATTTCAAATTCTTATAAAGGTGTTACCTCAGGTTGCGGACCACCAGGATCTAGTCGTTATGGGGGCCATCACATCATCTGTCTGCATTTTCAAAAGAGCAGGCGCTAAGGATCATCCCCATCGTAACCACTAGGACGTGGATCAGTCACCGGTCTCGGTGGTGTCAAGAGAGTCCACACTCGATCAGTCTTGTTGATCCCATCAATAGCCTGGGCACAAGCTGTCAAGAACTTGTTGAGTGCGGCAGGATCGCGGACGGCTGGCGGCGTCGACGCTCTAGTTCGCGATAACGCATAAAATATGTAGTTATCAACAAGAATTACTATATAATTTACGGTCACCGAAATAGACAAATTCTTATCTGTGTCTAATTGGAGTGACATGCGTATGTCACGGGTTGCAATCCACTAGAATATTGTTTTCAGTGACGAGAACATTTACAGCGGTTTGCATAGAGCTTGGCAGTTTCGCAAGTTATAACATGACAAATTTCATACTTAGCAAAATTTACAATTATTATGTAGTACTAATTGAGTCACCGTCTACCATGCTCCACAAAATCAGTCGCGATGTGAAGATCGCAGCACTCAACCTTCATGAAAATGGCATTCTTACTCTTCCAGATATCCTGGTTTCCATTGACTTTTCTGAAAGCACATTTTATTGTGTTCTACGGCTCTGGCAAGAGACTAGTGTTGTTATGGACATCGTCGCCTACTTCATTTTGATGATATTCAGTATCTCCTTTGTCTAGTCCGACATTGACCTGACTGGTTTTTCGATGAGCTCCCCAATCTCTTAAAACAAAACTGCTTTGTATCTGTTCACTATACTACTATTCACCAGGAACTAGAGTGCACTGGAATGTCTTGCAAGAAGCTTAAGATTATTGCTAAGGAATGTAAATTATGTAATGAACCACTACAAAATGACTTTATGTGACAAATGGCACAATACCACCATGAACAGCTTGGATTCCTTGATGAGACTTCCAAGAATGACAAAACTCCTGGTCAATGATATGGCAGAGGTGTAAGGGGAAAGGGAGGTGTAAGGAGAAAGGGAGGTGTCCTAAGTGTCTGGGCAATTTTCTGCATTCATCCCACATTTTTTTATACATATTTTATTTCACTCTATTCTGCCTCCTATGATTTTATTCCTATTTTATGATTATTTTTTGGTTTTTTCCATGTTGGTACATGTTACAGCTATTCTTAGAGGTGGGCCCATTATTTGATTTTTGGGTCTTTCACATATATATACTGGGCATTGACAGATGGGTCCTCAGAGTTTTCTCTTTGTATTCCCCTCTGTTAGGTGTGCTTGAAGTGTCTGTATTATGTAGTATAATGTTAACTTTGGATTCCCCTTTGTTAGTCCATTATTATGTAAGTGAGGCTTGAGGTTGCCCTTATAGTAGAAAACTCTCTCTTAAGGCTTGAAATCTTGGTCACACTGCCAAGATGGGCAGGTACAGAGTAGAAGATGACTCCCAGAGCTCCTCAGACTCCCTACACACTGTTCCAGACACTCTTACCTTCATTGTGCACTGTATTTCACCTGACCCACCATCTAGCATCATGGATGCCCTGGAGCACATTAACGCACTTGAAGGTGATGTTGCTGGAATTCACATGCAAATTGATGCACTCACTTCCACCATCAAAAATTAGAACCTTTCAATCAAATCCCACACTGTCTATTTCGACCCCTAGTGCACCTAGTGTGGACATGCTGCCCAATGCATGCATAAAACTGTTGCCCTCTGCCAAATTCAATAGTGCACATTCCCATGTGTTGGAGCAGACTACATACGCTGCACAGAGGAAGAGACGACATGTTCCTTATAACCTACCTGGGGTTTAGTTAGTCTTAGAGCTAGGGTTTAGCAGAGGTAAGAACACTGTATATCTACTACAGTACAGGTTCTCCTTATATACATAATAGTAAGGATGTCACATGACTCAGGAATGTGTTTACCACATGTATGCACAGTAAGCACAGTAACATGTGTGTGCTGCATGCATTGCCTCATGTATGCAGCATGTATCAAAATTTAATTTCAACACCATAGATGTGCATTCCTTATTCTAGTGATTTACATATTAGTTTACACCCAAATCAGTTTGTGGATGATGCTGCTAAAATTTATTGGGCTCTAACATACATGAAATCGGAGTGCACCCATCTCTATGTCAACTTGCATACCCCACCAAACCTAGGAATGTGGCTATCTTCCTCTCTCATCCTGGGGGAATTTCCAAGATGAGTTCATACAATATTTCTGCCCCCTCAATGAACATCAGTGAGCTGTAACATGCCTTGAATCCACTTTCTATTACTAAGCACATCAATCTGTGGATGATTACATCAATGGATTTTGAGATCTGGTGGACATGGTGAGGCATGGGAGTTGTTATGGTCAATACTCCTAAATCAAATGTAAGTCGACGCTCATAAGTGATGACGTTCAGCTGAGGTTCAGATCGCCGAAGCTCGTAAGCAACGGTTGAGCAAGAGACTTAGATCACAACTTGTTAGGAGCATAGGAAAGACTAGGTCAAGCTAAGCTCGACCAGTCATACATTCACTGTTTAAATACTACAGGCCGGATCGTAGATAAACGAGCTATTGTTAAGAGAACAATAGAGATAATAAGAATGACAAGACAATAGAGAAAGGCGTCCGCAGTGTAGACTACAATAAGGTGGGATAATGAAGTTGTAAGGTTAAAGGCATGTGGTCGCAAGACAATAGAACTGGAACAATAGCGTGAGACATACGCAGTGTAGAACAGTAAGCACAAAAAAGATTTGATATCCCCACACCTCTTCATAACATTAGCCCCTTCTCAATGTTTTGAGTTCCAACCGAAACTAGGTCCTAATCGTCCACATGGGGTCGAAAGACGCCGCATCATTGGTCATTGTGGTGAAGGTGCTGAAAGACGTAGGAGTCGGGGTGTCGTGAGCATAGACCCGGGTCGGTAGCTTGATGTCGTTTTCCCCAGCGAAGCGCACCGAGGTGCTGGTGATGAAGGTGGTGAGTTGTGGGAGAGGAGGGGCAGAGACAATTTTAAATAAAATGAGCATGTAATAGAGTAACATAATGAAAATGGATGCGCCAAAGACGACGCTGAGAGCGATGACGATGTAAAGGTTGTAGATCATGGTGGTCAGCTTCAGGTAGTGCGATGTCATGGCGGAACGTCACATGTCGGATTATTCAGACAGAAGAGCACAGAGTGCTCAGGTCGCCACTGTCGACAGTGCGGACACTGGTACTTGGGGCAGTGTGAAGAAAAGTGTCCTATCTGCGTGCAGGTGAAGCAGATTGAATTCCACATCCACAATGGTGCGGGCGCATGCTCGGCGGTGGTCTGGGTAGGATAAGGGGTGGGCGCTCGTCTTGGTGGAGATTGTGAAACGTATGGCAGAAGTGGTGGGTGTGGAGAAGTAGTTAGTGGCATCTCTTCGTTTTCTTCGTCACTTAGTGGTTCTATGATAAAAATCCATTGCGGTGTGGGGACCCGCTCTCCAGGTCCGTAACGGAGGGCCTGCTCATCCAGGCTCCTCATGAGCAGGAGCAGATCGAGATAATAAGCTTCTTCTGTCAGTCATCGGAATACGCGCTGGAGGCGCGAGATGGCTCTGTAGGTTTCGAAGAGATTCTGCATGGTGCTGTGCAGGAGCGCGCAGTCTTGGGTCACCGACAGCAATCTTTCTTCATTTCTGATGTTGTCCGTGTCTCGGACGAAGCTGAGGATAAGCTCGAAGGTTCTAACAGGGTCAGGGTCGGGTGTGACATTCATGAAAAAGTGGAGAGGGTGGCTCATATTCAAGAGAGGTTGTGTGTAGATCTATATTCACCCAATATTTCAGCAGCATTTTTTAAGTGAGTTGCTGGCTCCCAGGTGTTTTCTGCCATGCTGTATCCCTTCCACTTTACCAGAAATCAAATTCTTTTGCCTGTCCCCCTATGTGCCAAAATAGCTTCAACCTCGTGTTCCAGTTCCCCTTCGATCAGATTGGGTGGTGGAGGAAGGAAGTTTGGTCCGTAAGTTTCATTCTCCTTGAAACGTGAGAGAAGTGAGGCGTGGAATACGGGGTGAATTTTCCACTGAGAGGGGAGCCTCAATTCATAGGCATGGGACGAGATTACCTGTGTGATGGGGAAAGGTCCCTCGCATCTAGGGGCGAGCTTTTTGGTTGGGTATCCTAGCTTCAAATTCTTGGAGTCGAGCCAGACCTTTTCCCCCACCGTGAATGGTAGAAACCCCCATCTGTTTTGCCTGATCATTACTTGTTGGGAGAGTTTGTGGGCTGCCAGGGCTTCCCACCGTATGTTTCCTAGTTCGGCTATCTGCTGTTTGGTAGCCAGCATGTTTGTTTTTTGGTAAGTCATGGGGATAGCCCTAGGGTGTGCTCCTATTATTACATAAAATGGGGTATTTTTAATAGCCGAGTGATGCTTCTGGTTGTGTGTAAATTCAGCGGTGGTGAGGTGGCTTTTCCATTGCAAAGGTTTGTTCGCACAAAAGATCCAGAGGTAGATCTCGAGTTCTTGATTTACCCTCTCTGTTTCCCCATCGGTCTGTGGGTGGTAAGCCGTGCTCATTGCTAGCCTTATTCCCAGGAGTCTCCCCAGTTCTTGAAAGGCGTTTGAGGTGAAGCGTGGGTCTTGGTCGGATATAATCTTATCTGGGAGGCCAAATCTCCTGAACACATTGTGCAGATAGAGATCGGCCGCCCCTAATGCGTCGACGCTTTTGTTACAGGGGATGAAAATTACCCCCTTAGTAAGACCATGGTCTACCATGACCATGATGGTGTCACATCCGTCGCTTATCAGGAGATCTGTGATAAAGTCCATTGTCACCAGTGCGAATGGTCGAGTGGCGCTAGATTTGATCAGAGATAATCCCGGTGTTGTTGGGTGTGTATTCACCTTCATCTGTTGGCAGGTGGTGCAGCCATCAACGTAATTCTGGACAAAAATGGTCATCCCTGGCCACCAGTAGTCCCTCCATACTAATTCTAGGGTTTGAAATCAGCCGGGGTGTCCTGTAAGTATGTTATCATGGTATTTCTCCACGATCTTTCTCCTTAGTTCTTTGTCATCTGGGACATAGCATCGATCTTTGAAAAAGACCATCCCATCATCTTCCATTTTTTAGTCTTCTACTGCCGACTTGATCAGTAACATTCCTCCTTCCTTGATGGCCCTTACTATCTCCTTTAGTAAGTCATCTCGCATCATGCTTTCTGCCAGTACTTCCTTTAGTTCGGTGTCAATTGTCCATGTGAAGATCTTGTCCTTTAGTAAGGTGATGTCATCGTTATCGTTGTTGATATCGGGTATGTGATCTCCCTGCCAGGATAGGGCATCAGATTGGATCATCATCTTTCCCGGGACGTGTACTAATTGCAGGTTAAATTGCGATAGAAAGAGGCTCCACCTAGCCTGTCGCCGATTTAATTTCCGTGCCATTCTGAAATACATCAGATTCTTGTGATCTGATAGGATCGTTGTTGGATGTTCAGATTCCTGGAGATAGTGTCTCCAGGTTTCCAGCGCTCATATTATTCCTAACAGCTCCCGATCATAGATCTCGTAGTTCCGCTCAGTTGCTGTTAGGGAATGGGAGATATAGCCACAGGGGTGCCAGTCTCCGTTGGTGTCAGTTTGTTTTAAGACGGCGCCTGTCACATACTTAGAGGCATCGCTTTCAATTATGAACGGTTTCCCTGCATCAGGCATCAGCAGTACTGGCACCTCAGAGAACTTTCTTTTTAGTGAATCAAATGCCCCTTGGCATTCGTCTGTCCAGCTGAAGGGCTGGTCCTTCTTTGTCAAGTCGTTGAGTGGTTTTGTAATCGCGGCAAAGTTGCCGATGAATCTCCTGTAGAAGTTCCCGAAGCCTAGGAACGATCTAACCCCTTTTACGTTGGTTGGGGCTGGCCAATCCCTTATTCCACTCAGCTTAGTGGGGTCCATAGCTAGCTGGTTCGGTCGCAGGATCAAACCAAAGAATTCGACTTCCTGTACATCAAATCTAGATTTTTCAGGTTTTAGGTACAGGTCGTTCTCCTTAAGCCTTGCCAGGACTCTTTTCATTCTTTCCTTGTGTTTCCCCTTGTCCTTAGAGAAGATGAGAATATCATCCATGTAAATTACTAGCCACCCCTCGTTCAGCATATCTCGGAAGATGTCGTTCATCATTGCCTGGAAAGTTGCCGGGGAATTACAGAGGCCGAAAAACATGACTTTGGGCTCGAACAGCCCTTTGTTGGTTTTGAAGGCTGCCTTCCACTTGTCTCCTTTCTTTATTCGGACATTGTGGTATCCCCATCTGATGTCCAGCTTAGTAAACCATTTCGCCCCTTTCAGCTTATCGAGTAGATCGCTGATCAATGGAAGTGGGTATGAGTTCTTGATGGTTCCTTCGTTTAGATACCGGTAGTCTTGGCATGGTCTGAGCGCATCAGAGTCCTTTTTTGCTACGAAGAAAAATGGTGATGCCATAGGGGACTTGGATGGAGTGATATATCCCTTTCTCAGGTTCTCATCGATGAATTTGTCCAACTTTTTCTGTTTCGCCGGGGTGATTGGGTAGACCTTGCAGTCCTTCAGGATGAAATCTGGCTTAAGCTTGATCGCGTGGTCCCACGGTCTCGATTCGGAAAATCTTTCTGATGCCACCTTTTCGAACATGCTTCGATACTCCTTATATTTATCGGGGAGCAGGTCATCGAGTGATTGTTTCTCCTTGATGTTTTCCTTCTCGTGAGCAAGCCTCTGCGAGATGGAGGTCTTTGCTCGGATGTGAGTTGTGTGGGAGAAGGTGAATCTGCTGGTCGATCGGGATCGGGTGATGCGTGAGATGTGCCTGAGTCTCTGGTAATCCAGGGGAATATAGTCATGCTCAATCGTGAGGGGGGATTCTTCAGTCCTGAATACCCCAATCATTGGTTCCCCTCAGATGTAGGCAAACAGTGCATCCGTCCCATCATTGTTCCCTTCAGTGTCAAGTGATAAGCCGATATTGGAGTTGTCCAGTGTGGAGATCTGTGGATTGATCTCAGGATGATTGTCCATTGCTGTGTCCGTTGCCAGGTGTGATCCGTCTCCATTGAGTTCATCTGTGGTGCAAAGCCCTTTGCGAGATGAACCGTCCCGAGCCTACTCTTCATGTGCTCGGCGGCAGCGAGGTGGGTTTCCCCAAAGGTCTCCCCAGCACTCCTTTTAGGTAGCCTCCCGAGAGTCAGACTCAATGTTACTCTCAGTGCGAGCGGCCCCTTGTCATCTATAGTGAGGCTTTGCTTACCGATCGTGGTTCATGTTCGTTCGATCATGGTTCGGATCTTTCCCATAAGAGACCTCTTGGTCTGCCTGTCGGTGAGAGTCCCCCTTTCCCAATCAATGGCGGGGTTGCGCTTCTGGAGCCACGTTTACCCCAGGATCATCATTTCCTTCCCCAGCCCCGTTATCAGCATCCTGATCTTCTCCTCTTTTCCCCCGATTTCAGTGTCTATATAGACATAGTGTGAGATCGTCCCATTTTTGTTCAGGGTTCTGTCGACGTTTTTAGCGAGGATCTTCCTGGCGAGTGGGATTTTCTTCAGTCCGAGTTTCTGGGTGACTCGGTGATCGATAAAGGTTTCACCCGCCCCTGAGTCGATCAGGGCGGGGATTTCGGCTTTTTTGTCATCTAGCAGACAGTGAACTGGGACGCGCATGGATTGATTGCTTACGTCTGCTACTAGTACACTTGAGATGATAACTCTGGCAGGCTCTGCTGCTGATGCAGGCCACCGCTTCAAAAACCCTCCTCCACCATGAGGTCGAGTACCTCCTCTTTCTGGTTTTCTTCCAGCTCGTTGATAAGAGCTCGGATCTTCATGTAGTGGTCATGGGAGGTCTTCTCCATCTTTTCTTCTTTAGCGGGAGGCTCTTTCCCTCCTTTGTGCTCGTTCGCCCTATGTCCTGTTTTGTGGCAAATAAAACACCTTCCTTCTTTCATATGTTTCACCCTCTCTGCATAGGAGAGGCGTGTCGTGTCGATTTCCATGGCGTTTGGATCTTTGGAGAAGCTGCCCGCTCCCCCCCCTCCTACCTTGCTGTAGGTTCTTTCTTTAATCGCTTTCGCTCTCCTCAAATGCCCTTCCACCCTTGCTGCATGAGTGTACCATCCTTCGACGGTGTCGGGTGGGTTTTCCATTCCAAATACCTTGTCTAGGACTCGGTTGTTGAGTCCGTCTACGAAGTATTCGATGAGTGCTGCGTCTTCTTTAATCTTGGTTCGATAAGCCAGCATTTTAAACTGGGCTATATATTCGTCTACCCCCTTTGCTCCCTGAGAGAGCGCACGGAGTTGGGTGCATGCATTTCCTGCATCGTCAATCGGTGAGAACGCTGCACGTACTTTCGCGATGAACTCCTGGAACGTGTCCCAGGGCTTCGATTCTATGTATCTTTCCTCCAAGTATGCCTGTTTCCAAGGCCCTGCTGTTCCCCCGTTCATGTATGACAGCATAAACAGAATTTTGTGTCGGTCGTCCGGGAACGCAGCTGCATTCGCGTCGACGTAGGCTCCGCACTTGAGCAGGAAGAGCATTGTTTTGGCTCTGTCTCCTGAGTAGTCGGTCAGCGCCCTCATCTTGATTTCAGCAGGGCGAGCAGTGGGAGTGGTGGGTGGTGTGGGGGCGATAGGAGTGGATGGGGCTGCCATGATTCACTTGGTGGGAAGTGGTCAAATGGTTCTCGTAAGAATCTTGTCGTGGTGTGTGGGCTGCCTAGACTAGGGTTTAGTTGGCAGAGTATAGAACAGCTTGACCTTTTGTTATGGTCAATACTCCTAAATCAAATGTAAGTCAATGCTCGTAAGTGATGACGTTCAGCTGAGGTTCAGATCGCCGAAGCTTGTAAGCAATGGTTGAGCAAGAGACTTAGATCACAACTTGTTAGGAGCATAGGAAAGACTAGGTCAAGCTAAGCTCGACCAGTCATACATTCACTGTTTAAATACTACAGGCCGGATCGTAGATAAACGAGCTATTGTTAAGAGAACAATAGAGATAATAAGAATGACAAGACAATAGAGAAAGGTGTCCGCAGTGTAGACTACAATAAGGTGGGATAATGAAGTTGTAAGGTTAAAGGCATGCGGTCGCAAGACAATAGAACTGGAACAATAGCGTGAGACGTACGCAGTGTAGAACAGTAAGCACAAAAAAGATTTGATATCCCCACGCCTCTTCGTAACAGGAGTGGATTATCAGTGGTGAAGTTCTATTGAGGTCTGAACCAAAAAATTTAGAATCTGATTGTGCAGATGTTGGAGGGATGCCTAGTAGATGTCAATATAAGTGCATGGTATAAAGCTGCCTCCCTCTGTGATGAGAATCGACTTACAAATGCACTGTTCACTGCAGCATTTCACAATCCCACTACTACCCATGTCCCCCACACTTTAGATTGAGCACCTCCTTGACCCAACCCCATCCCTATGTGCCAGGCCTTAGTACTGACCCCTAGTGCCCCAGTGTTGATGCAGCCCATAGTTGAGCCTGCAGGTTGGACTTCTGCTACTGCTGTGGGGAAACAGGACATTCACAAGCTTATGCCCAAGGGACAAGATGAACTTCTCCAAGCCTGTTGGCACTCGTAGATGTTGAAGAGTTAAAGGAGAAGGGGAATGAGGAAATTCTAATCTGGGAAGAGGAGGAGCAGGAGTAGGTAGAGTAAGTGTGACTTCCATTGAGCTGAGGGATTTGGGGGTGGGACTGGTCATGGAGTGAAGTTCTTCCTCTAGTGGGTTGACCAGCAGGGCATCAAAGTGGTTACTGGTGGGCAGTGAGAACAGACAGTTGGAGGGATTAAAGCTATGTATGATAGTAGTGGCATGGAGTGTAGTGTTAAAAGCTGCATTTATGAGTCAGTTCTCATCACAGAGAGAAGCAGCTGCATACCAAGCATCAATATTGTCATCATCTGGGTGTCCCTTCAACATCTGTGCAATCTGATCCTAAACCTTTCAATTGAGACCATGATAAAATTTAACCACCACTGGTAGCCCACTCTCATACCCCACCATGTTCACTAAATCCCTAAACTTGTCAATATAGTCGTCCACAGATTGGTGTGCTTGGTAATACAAGGATGACTTGAGGTGCATTGCAGCTCATTGGCATTCATGGAGAGGGCATAAATGTCATACAAACTCTTCTCACAAATTACCCCAAGAGGAGAAAGGGAGGGAACCAAGTCTTTGGGCTTGGTGCAAAATGCGGTCAACATAGAGGTAGGACACTCAGACTTCATGTATGTGAAGGCCCAATAAAGTTTCACTGTGTCATCTAGGAACTGATTAGAATGAAGACTAATGTATAGCTCACAGGAGTTGGGGAAAGAATGTCTGCAAGAGCATGCACCATTAAAGTCAGCAGGGGGGGATGGTTTAATTTGTGTGCCAGTGGTATTAGGTAGAGCATCAATGCTGGGAGTGGTTGGGATTGAAATAAATAAGATGTTACTAAGCTGTAGAGTATTAACAAAGCTTTCAATACATGATTTGAGAGATTCAATTTGTGCACGCCATCCGATAATGGCACCTTTGAGTGCTTTGATGCATTTTTGGGTGTCTATGGCATGTGGTGGCACATTGAGTGGAGATAAGTGCACACTCAAGGCAGAGGTGTTGATCACATCCTGGGCAATGTCCTGTATGCATAGGAGTTATATTTGCAGTGCACTTTAATTCTGGGCCTAGGGAGAGAGTTTTCTACTGTAAGGACAACCTCAAAGCCTCACTTAATAATGAGCTAACAGAGGGGAATCCAAAGTTAATATTATACTACATAATACAGACACTTCAGGTGCACCTAACAGAGGGGAATCTGAAGAAAAAACTCTATAGACCCATCTGTTGATGTCCAGTATATGTGATAGACCCAAAAATTTAATAATAGGCTAAAAGTAGTACTTGAAAGTACCAATTTCTCACAGGGCTGGTTCAGAACTGGTCCAAGCCAGTTCCAGACCAGTCTTTCAATACAAAACATGTATACTAAGTCAATAAAACTAATCTAATGTCCTGCATAAGAGGCAGGTAACAAGTAGAAGTTCCAACAGATAGAGAAAAATCTATTATATATCAGAGTTAAGTGAAACTGGACAGCATTAGACTGAAATAAAAAACATACTCAATAATCCAGAAAAGGTACAAGTAACAAGGAGCAGTGCAGGGTCTCAACAAGATGCAACCTCTTGAGTGGTAGCCATTCTTGCAAGGCCAAAAAAAACATGCTGTTTTTGCTAATGAAACATTAGCAAACAAAGCGCAGATGTCAACATGCTTACATGCCACCTGCAGCATCTAATCTTCCATCCAGAAAAGTGCCTGAAGAAAGATAGCATAGAAGTGTATCTGCTGGAAGGATAAAATCACAAGCAGAGACTGACAATGATGCCCAAGCAGGAAGGCTGTAAAGATGAGCTGAGGTTGAAGAAGATCATGAGCAGAAACTGACAATGACTCCTGAGAGGAAACCTTTTGAAGGTGAGCAGAAGTTTGGGAACCAAGAGATACATTTGACAAGAGAACAACTGGGACCAACACTGGCATGAAACTTGAAGCAGATGATGGCAGTGACATTGGTGGGCAGTGGGGAAAGGAAAACATGCCATGTTGTTCACATAACTGCTGAAAGTGCTGCCTCAAACTGTTGTCTCATCTAATCTCCTCTGAAACAGTAAGATCAAGATGAGATTTGAGAGCTTGATTTTGAATGCAGTGCCAGGTAGTAAATCTAGAGCAAATCCAGAGAAAAGGAAGACACCAGAGTGAGAGAATAGAAGAAATAACAGCTGGATCATAGAACAGATCTTGAGGAAGCCAGACATGGTGGGCTTGGCACATGTAGATATGTTATGGTAGATTGACATTCCATCATATGGCATGGTCTATGTATGTACTCAGTGTACAAAGCCCACTGCAAATGAGCAAAGGGTTAGTAACTTTGATACTCAACATCTTTGCCATGAAAATAGTGTTTGAGGGTCCAGTCCACAAGACCAGAAAAAGACTGGACCCTTAACTGAACTTAACCACAAGAGACTGAACCATTGCTCTCGGTCCATCCAAAATAGCCTGCAGTCCAGTTACCAGTTGATACTTATTTAAAAGTCACAAAAACTGATCAAAGACCAGTCTCAACCAGTCTTTTTGTATCCACAAATAACTAAGTATTCATGTATCTATCTACTAAATTTACTTATACATATAATGCTGAGTGGAGGGATGCCTCAAGAATAAGTGGAGGGGTTTGAGTTTATGTATCTTCAAAGTCATTGTACATGTTTATCTTAGTTGTACATGTTTGTTTACAGTGAACAAATATGTGTTGATGCATTTGTTTGTAATTACAAACAATCATGCAAAACCATCAACTGGTGCCACATCACCACCAACCATGACTATGCAAACCAATGAACACAAAGCAGGGGGCCCAAACAATGACCTAGCATCATTTGGGCCCCCTAGGGTATATTTTTATAGTTTACATCTTTCTTTACTAACTACCTGTTTTCATTTTTAGATTTTTGCATCTTGATAATGACACTGCCCAACCAAATGATGCACACAAACCCTGCACTGTTGCTGCAAGCTTCTGCTCACAGGGTGGCAATGGGCCTGTTTCTGGTCTATGACAACCACAGCTGACATCAGCATGTGATGCTGTCGCTGTGAGCCTCTGCTTGCAGAGTGGCAACAGACTTTTTTCTGGACAACAATGATGACTGCTGATACCACATCACACAGCACCACCACCCTGCCTGTGAGCCACTGCTCATAGAGGAAGATGGAGGTGCTGATGATGATGTATTAGGGGACAACAAAAGGCAACAAGGATGAATGACAAACACCAGGGACAATGAGTGCTGGAGGCAACAAATACTGGGAACAACAAATGCTGGGGGACAACACATGCCAGGGACAACAAATGCTGGGAAAAATAAATGCCAGGGATGACAAACAGTGGAGTGACAACTCACAGAAACAACAAATAGTGGCAAATAGTGGAGATGACAATGAATCAAGGGGCCAATGAATAGCGGGCCAATGAATTGTGGGGATGATGAACAGCAGAGAAAGGGACAATGGTAAGCATGAACAGCAGGGACAAGACAACAACCCCTCACTCTCACTACAAAAGTGAGACAGTGGGGCTATTTTTACTATCTTATTCTTTTTCTTTTAGTCTTTTAGCAACACCGCTGTGAGCAACTGCTCGCAGGGTGTAAGTAGAATTAATTTTATTTACTATATAATATAATTTAGTTTGACTCAAAAAAACAGCCAAAAGACTGGTTTTAACCAGTCTTTTGGGGTCAACTGAACTGAATAGGACTGGTCCTATTCAGTTTGGTTGTGGTCTTGCTACTTTAGAAATAGAAATGAAGCATGTGTAGGTTCCAAGGATGAGAACACAGGTGCTTACTGGTCCATGCCCAGCTTTTGCACTTGTGCCCACCCCAACCAGTTGCAGGACTATGATGTATGCTCTTTCTTGCAAAAGGCATTTAGGTAGCATGTTTTTGCCCCCATCTGTGATGGCACCATCATCCCTCTGTTTGCTCCTGCCCTCTATCATTACAGCACTCTCCCTGGATTCAGCTGTCCCCTCATCCAATCTTAATATCAGTCACCTCTGTTTCACATTGTGGTAAGCACACTAATGTAATATGTGCCTTTTTGTCCTTCCTAGGCTTCCACCACATCTATATTGCTAGCTTTATCAATCACTCTGAACTCCCCTTTAAGATGCACAAAATTCAGATCAGGTGCCAGCATTTCCATTGCTAAGTACAGTGTGCTTTTTGCCCACATCCAGCCAGCCTGTGAGTTCTAAAGATGTATGCTCAAGTTCTGCTTGCTGTTTACTCTCCTTAATCCTTCTGTGCATATCAGGCATCAGTTGCTCACCCCAGACAAGCCAATCTTCCGCTAGAATAGAGCTGAAGGCACCAGATGCTTTTATGAGCTCTGCATCATTAGGAACAGTATCCATGCACACTCTACAGTGACTCACAAAACTGAGTCAATGTTTTGCACTTTTTAATTTATTATTGAATAACTTCCCATAAACAACAAAACCAAACAAGGTATTGGTGTACTGAATAACATACATGATCAGGGCTACCAAACAAACAAAGAATTATGTAATTTTAATCATTCCTCATGGAGATATGATTATTTTAATTCAGGAACTCATTGACTCAGTTTTGTGAGGTCGTATCAATATTGGTTCTTGAGGTGAACCCATTGATGTTCAATAGGGCTGAGGTCTGGAGATTGGGCAGGCCAATCCAGAAGAGTAATATTGTTGTTCTCCATCCATTTCTTGGCCTTTTTTGAGGTATGCTTGGGGTCATTGTCTTGTTGAAAAATCACCTCTTCTCCAGAAATTCCACTCTTCTCCAAGCTAGGCAGCATATGGTCCTTCAAAATGGACACATACTGGTCAGCATTCATCCTCCCCTCAACCTCTGCAAGATGCCCCACTCCATTCCATCCCATACACCCCCATACCATAATGTTTCCTCCCCCAAATTTGACAGTTCCCTGCACCTCTCTCTCAATCAGCCCCTCTCCCTTCTGTTTCCAAACCCACTCTCTCCCATCTGACCCAAACCTGTTAATTTTAGTCTCATCTGACCAAATAACCCTTCTCCAGTCCTCCACAGTCCACTCTCTATACTTCTGAGCAAAAGCCAATCTTGCTTTCCTATGCCTTATACTAAGCAAAGGCTTTTTCTTCTTCACCACAGCCTTGAATGAGTTTTTTCTGAGAACTCTTCTGACTGTTTCTGAGGAGACTGGAGTGGGGATGATGCTGTTGAATGTAATGGGTGGCCTGAACAGCATTTGCAGCCTTGCCAGTGGTGATTTGGGTAAGGATGGCTCTCTGAGAGGTAGATGAGAGCTTAGAAGGACGACCACCAGAGGGGGAATCCAGGTTTGGATGGAGAGCCCTGAGTGTTCTGGATACACTAGACTGGCTGAGGTTGAGTTTAGAGGCAATATTGTGGGTAGAATAATGATTGGAGGCCAGGGAAAGAATGTTTTCCTTCTGAGCAGAGGAGATGGAATGCATTGGAGAATATTGAAGTATGAAGAATGCTAGTCCTAATTAAATACTATAATTTAAGGTCACATCAGTCCCTGAATTAAAATAATCATATCTCCATGAGGGATGATTAAAATTACATAATTCTTTGTTTCTTTGGTAGCCCTGATCATGTATGTTATTCGGTACACCAATACCTTGTTTGGTTTTGTTGTTTATGGGAAGCTATTCAACAATGAATCAAAAAGTCCAAAACATTGACTCAGTTTTGTGAGTCACTGTATATGTACATATTCTATGCAATGTCCCTCTAATCAGCTGCTCTAGTAAAAGAAGAGCAAAAGTGTACCAGTTTACTGCAGAAATCTTCACCCCAAGTTTGCATTGCCTCCTTCTTGGCTTTGTAAGGGGGCTAGGAGGTGTACCAGGGGTCTTGGCAATTTTCTGCATTCATTCCATTTTTTTTTACATTTTATCTCTCTCTATTCTGCATTTTCTATGATTTTCTATGATTCTATCCCTGTTTTATGATTATTTTCCTATTTTCCCATATTTGTACATGTTGACAGTTTTATTTTTAAAGGCAGGGCCCCTTTCAGATACTTACCCATTGAGGTGACATCATTCCATAGCTTTGATCAGCCTATCTCCACCTTTTTCTATTTTTAGTCTACATATTATTTGATTTTCAGGTTTTTCACATATACTGGGCATTGACAGATGGGTCCTTAAAGTTTTCTCTTTGGATTCTCCTTTGTTAGGTGCACCTATATCATTTGTATTATGTAGCATAATATTAACTTTCAATTCCCCTCTGTTAGCTCACTATTGAGTGAGGCTTTGAGGTTGCCCTTATAGTAGACAACTCTCTCCCTGGGCCTGGAATTGAAGTGCACTGTAGATATAATGTCTTCTATGCATACAGGATATTGCCCAGGATGCAATTGACACCCCCACCTTAAGTGCGTGCTTATCTCCACTTGATGCACTGCCATGTGCCATGGATGCCCATTGCATCAAAGCATTTGAAAGCACTGTTACTGAATTGTGCATGCAAATCAAATTGCTTAAATCATGTATAGAAAGCTTTGTTAATACCCTACAACAGTCCTCAACCTAATATCCTATTTATTTCAACCCCAACTGCTTCTAGCATCAATGCACCATCTAATACCACCGGCACACAGATCAAACCATTCCCCCCTGCTGACTCTAATGGTGCATGCTCTCATGGATGTTCATTTTTCAACTCCTGTGAGTTATCATCGGTCTTCATTCTAATCAATTCATAGATGACACAGAAAAAATTTATTGGGTCTTTGTAAGGGGAAAGGAAGGTGCCCCAGGCATCTGGGCAATTTTCTGCATTCATCCCATAATTTTTTATATTTTATTTCATTCCATTCTGCCTTTTCTATGATTTTCTATGATTTTATTCCTATTTTATTATTATATTTTGGTTTTTTTCCACGTTGGTACATGTTGACAATTCTATTCTTAAAAGTGTGACCCCTTGTGAATGTTTATCATCAAGGTGATGTCATTCCACAGCTTGATCTGCTTATCTCCACCTTTTTGCTATTTTTAGCTTACTATTTGATTTTTGGCTCTATCACATATACTCGGCATCGACAGATGGGTCCTTGAAGTTTTCTCTTTCTGTTAGGTGCACCTAAAGTGTTTGTATTATATAGTATAATGTTAACTTTGGATTCCCCTCTGTTAGCTCACTATTAAGTGAGGCTTTGAGGTTGCCCTTACAGTAGAAAACTCTTTCTTAAAGCTCAAAATCTCAGACACTCTGCCAAGATAGACAGGTATGGAGTAGAAGATGACTCCCAGAGCTCCACAGACTCCCTACATACTGTCCCAGACACTCCCGCCTTTAGTGTGCACCATTTTTCACCCAACCAGCCATCTAGTACCATGGATGCCTCAGAGTGCATCAATGTGCTTGAAGGCAACATTGCTGGAATTCATGCGCAAATTGATACACTCACATCTACTATTGAAACCTTTGTTAGAACCCTCCAGTCAAACCCCACATCACCCATTTCGACCCCTAGTGTGCCAAGCATGCACACACTACCCAATGCATGCCCAAGCGAAGACACATGCATTAAACCCATGCCTCCCACTGAATTCAATGGCATTCATTCCCAGGGGCATGCCTTCCTCAATTTTAGTGAGTTGTACATTAGTCTATGCCCAAACCAATTCATGGATGATGCCGCTAAAATTTATTGGGTCCTCACATACATGAAATCTCTATGTCGACTGTATATTATGCCAAACCAAGGAGTGTGGCTCCCTTCCATTCTCCACCTGGTTCATGACAAGTTCATACAACACTTCTGCCCCCTCAATGAGCACCAATGAGTGCCAATGAGCTGTAACATGCCTTGAATCTACTTTCTACTACCAAGCACATCGATCTGTGGATGACTACATCGACAAATTTTGAGACTTGGTAGACATGGCAAGGTATGGGAGTGGGTTGCCCATGGTGGTAAAGTTTCATTGAGGTCTTAATCAGGAAATTCAGGACCAGATTACACAGATGTTGGAGGGACACCCAGCAGACAATAATATAAATGCTTAGTATGAGGCTGCCTCACTCTGTGATAAGAACTGACTCACAAATGCAGCATTTACTGCAGCCTTCCACACTCCTACCACTAACCATGCACCCCACACCTTTAATCGAGCACTCTCTCATCCCAATCCCATCCCTATGTGCCAACCTGCAGCATTGAGCTCCAATACTCCCACTCCAATGGATGTCGATGCAGCCCATAGTCAAGCTCGCAGGCTAGACTTTTGCTACTGCTGTGGAAAACCAGACACATGGCTTGAAATTGTCCCCACCACCAAGACATCCATAAACTTATGCCTGAAGGATGAGAGGAGCTCCTCCAAGACCTGTTGGCACTGATGGATATTGAAAGCCTGGAGAAAGAGGAAGTTAAAGAGAAAGAGGTGGAGGAAAAGGATTTTTTTGCCCATGATGAGTGAACAGTATGCCCTCGTTGCCTGTCTATAACCACTTTGAAGTTCTGTCTGTTGATTCACTAGAGGATGAATCTTATTCTATGACCATTCCTTCTCCAGACCCCTCTAAAGTGGCTAAAGACATACCTACCCCTTCCTCCCCTTCCCTCCCTTTACCCAGACTAAAATCTTGGGAGTGTAAGCTACCATGCAAGTACATTGTGGCATCCACCCCCTCCCAATGATCCCTAGAATTGAAGATTGAGTTGCAGACCATGGATACATGGCAAGTACTTGGTATCTCTGCTCTTTTGAACTCGGGTGCCATGGGCCTTTTCATCGATTTGCACCCCTGTCCCCTTTCCTGCAATTGCATTCAAACATTACTAATGTCTGTACTATGTTCTTAATGCATGTCTATTTGTATGGTACAGCAAGTAAAGTAGTAATGTAGTTGTTGGTTAATTAATAGAGTATGTACAAATATATAGTAAGTTCAACAGCATCCATCAAAACAGATAATACAATGTACAGTTAATAGTATTCATAGGTTAATATTGTGTCCATGCCTGATGGTGATGCTGTGGCTGTCCCCATGGCTGTCTCTGTTGCATTTTGATTGGTTTGGACTGGTTCCAGTCTACGGTTGATCCCCCTTGGGGTCAAAAAACTGGACCAAACTGGACTATTAAACACTACATGAAAACATAATAGCAAGAGTCTAAGACTCAGAACTTGTTCATGTGATTAGCAATGAATTGTGAAACTAGCCACCTGTACACATTTCAATCTTTAGAAATTAGCTGTATGCATGCTTTACACTCTTCAGATAGAGACAAAGCATAACTAGGGATGAACACTTTCTACTCTAATTTGATGTGTCCAAACAGATGCTACTCTAATTTAATGCAGTCATAATGGAAAGTCTACAACCATTTCATCCTCCAACTTATCAAATTCAGCAAACATTGCATCAGCCTCTAGAAGTTCTTCATAACATCTGAGGTCCACCACCTCCATCTCTGCCAAATTCCATGCAGCAAGGTCAGGGATTGCATTATGCTGAGTGAACTTCATTATCTGGAGCTCTTCAAATTGCACTATACCCAAATGAGAATAGCAGTTGACAGTAGTTTGTTTACTTGCTGAAAAAGACAGTCACAGAGTTCTGATGATGCCTGACATGGAAGAACATTGAGTGCAATCCTAGTGAGTGTCAGAAAGAGCTGACAGTGATTCTAAAATCATATGTTAGCTAACTAGGTAGTTAATCAAATAAAACCACATGTACCTGCCACCATTCCATGATGTCTGTCTCCTTTGTTATATCAGCAGGAACATCATTGAGATACCACTGTAGTTCTGAAGCCCACCCTTCATCCTCCTTCTGTGTCAGGAGATTTTGGCAATGTTGATTGAACTTAGAAATGAGGTCATTGTACTACTAGGAAATTCAGGGGTAGCAGTTGGTATCATCACAATGGGCACTTGAGGCCTTGTCTTCCAGTAGTCTTCTATCTGCAAAGAATGGTGTTAGTATCCAGTAAGAAGAATCTAGAGTCACATGTACCATTGATTCAAGAATCTGCTTGGCCTCATCTTGCCAGTTCTTTGCATTCCTGTTTTCTGCTGCACATTCCTTGGCCTGTTCCTTCTCTCCTCCCCAATCTAACTTGATATGCTGGAGTTTGTAGTATGGTGATAATACTCAACCTGGAAACCTAACAAAAACCTGCTATATGATGCAAGGCTAAGACTCAAGAGAACACCTCTTAAATCAGATGATGAGTAAGAGGGTAACTTTGTTCATGTTCCCTTTTTGCTTTTCTTCCAAGTAACTAGTACAAGTCTATATACAATTTGAAGAAATAGTGCTAAAAAGGAAATAATCACATGTGGAAAATGTGAGGCAATTATATACAACAATGAGGACTTTGTAAATCATAAAACAAATGAGAAATGATAAATAATTGAAATGTACAGTGTTCCCATATAGTAAAAGTACTTATCTTTTGCTTCAATATATTATTGAAACCTTTAAGTGCCATTATCACATCCTAAATCTCTCGTTGTCTCTCCTCGTGTCCAATAGTGCTTGATATGCAACAAAATGGTTTATTCTGGATGTGCAGTGCAAGTTGAAATGGTTTCAAAACAGCTATATGGTGGCTGATGTTGTTTGAAGTGGTACAAAGTTGTTCGAAGTGTCATAAAATTATTCGAAGTCATTCAAAATAGTGCAAAATAATTTGAAAAGGATTCAAAGTCATTTTTGTGGCATTTGTAGCGGTTTGGAGCATTTGTCATAATGTGGTGATACAATTGGGACTCATTCCAGACCTTAGAGCATGCAATGGACCTATCAATGGATGGAGAACTGTGGGGAGGTTCAGCATGGCATTACCAAGATATTAAATCATGTACCTAATAAAAGTACATAGTAAGGTTTCTCATCAAATTGAGAATAATACCTGTTGAGCTTTTCCAGCCCATCCATGATTGCAGTCTTGTATGTGGCATATCACACATCATCATGCTTGGCTTCCCAGGCTGTTTGTAGTGCCTCAATTGCCAGAAGAGCATGCCACAAGGTTGGCTGCCACTTGGAGGAGAAGTAATGCTGGATAGCATTGGAATTCTGGACTAGTATTCAATAACAGGAAGAAAGAGAATTTGTTCTGCAAGTGTGTACTGCCAAGATGTTCCTTGCATCACAGATGAGGTTCCAATCACATTCAGATGATTTGAATGCAGCCCATAGAATATGTTTGATGATCTGTCCATCTTTTCTGACAGTCATGATGTTCCCATAATATTCATCAGCAGATGCGATGAAATGATTGATTGGCTATCAATCATTGTCAAAAGGAGAATACTGAAACCTAAAAGAATGACTCAACTGTTGAAGGGTATAAGAGCAATCCAACATGAGGTATGCTGATCCCCATCATATGTTGCTGTAGAGGAAAATCTTATGTTGGATGTGGGATGCCACATTCAAGCTGAAGGTTCTGGAAGCACTCAATACATTGACTGGATGATTGAATCTAGAATTGAATGGATAAATAAGGATAGATTGGCAAGAGTGCAGATCATGGCCATAACATCCAAAGATCCATTGAGCAGATAGTTAGCAGGTATTTCAGGATCATACTCCCATATCGCCGTGGCTGTTTCCACAGCAGCAATCATGGTAATATGTGCCATGATATCAATATTTGCTAGATTAATGACATGCTCAAGACAACTAAAAAAGGTGAGAATACTCAGTAAGTAGGGATCAGTGTGAATCGCTTATGGTAGTTGATTTGTTAAGGCCAACCAGTGGTTGAGCTGTTGATGTTGATGCAGATCCTCAAGCATCAAACAGATCTTGGCATTTGTAGATGCATTGTCAAGTGTAACAGTACAAAGCTGAGTACTAATCAATATCAGTTAATCTCAGTAATTTACACTGCCCCACATGTTCTGTGCAGATTTGTGCAGACTGTGTGGACTCCATGCAGAGTCTGACCATCTGGTGACCAAAATGAAAAATTACACCCCCTTTGGCATGGAGTCCACTCCATTCCATGTGGAGTCCACCCCAGTCCATGTAGAGTCCACCCCAGTCTGCGTAGAGTCCACTCCAGTCTGCGTAGAGTCCACCCCAGTCCATCCCAGTCTGCATAAGTCCACATGGACTCTGACCATGTGGTGACCCAATGGAGTCTGCATTAGTCTACACAGAATCCACATAAGTCTGTGCTGAGTCTGCACTTGTCTGTACTAAATTCAGGTTCAAAGGGTCATTGCATAAACACTACTGACTAGCTTACAGATACAAGGATCAACTACATGTCACTATAATCATCAGTGTCATAGTCACTAGTGTTATTGGAATCAGAGTCACTACTACCATTATTGCCACCAGACCTTTGCTGCTGTTTTTCCATCACCACCAAACTGTGATAAGACAACATTGATAAAAACCAGTTGAAATTCCCAACTGTCATTCTTCTCAAGATTGAATCAAACCCCCCAAGGCATGCATTCAACTGCTCACATGCCTGAGTATTAAATGCACACTTGTAGTGAGGTGTTCCATCAGCATCACACTCAACAATTACCAGATTTGGTGCTGAACCATCTGTTGGAGCTGGATTACACCATTTGCAACACAGATAATCTGTTGTGCTATGATTGATATAGTGGTATGAGTCCACTATAATTCAGCTGGTTTTTTGCCAGGTGTCCCAATTGCCATTTGCAATGCTATGATGAAGAACATGGCAGGCTTTGTCAATACAGATATAAGCTGGCCATAACTTCTCTGTGAGATAGACAGTTTCCAAAAACTGCAGAATGTTCTCTTCAGATTCTGCCTTTGCAAACTTTGCTCAAGCAATTATAACCCCACATGGTGCACAAATTGTTTCAACACAATAGAACCTGCAGGGAGTGAAATAATTTGAATGTTGTATCTCTGGCATCTCCTTATCATGGCATTGGATATTTAGTGCTGTAACTGGCTCCCATGGTAAGCTTTCACCAGGTCTCCGAATCATTCTCTAGAATTCTGACAACTTCTGGCAAGATGAACTTGCATGGAATTTGTTCCAATCTCCCCAGTGTTGCTCACATGCCTGGATCCCACCAATCTTTGGATTGGAACACCCAACCACTCAGCATTTTGCTCCATATTAGGTTTCATGCAAAGCACAAAATACACCACCTCATGCATTTGCAAGTTCAGCAGGGCAATCCCCATATGCACAGCACTAAAAACTTTATATAAGCCACCACATTCAAATGCCAGTACAGGGCGCATGCTGAAGGGCCAGTTACTATCCCATCAAGGACAACTAATTGAACAAATGCCTTGTCAACCTCCATTTGGTCATCACCACTAGCTGAGCTGCTCTCTGCTGCAGTGTTTGGGCTGGATATGACATCTGCAGTTGCCTTGTATATTTGTGTGCATTTAGAACATGAATGCTCTCCAGCAACTCTGATAACTCCATTTGCTCCCAAAACCTCGAAAGGCTCCTTTATAATCTCATCAATAGAAAGCCCCATCTTAAAAAATGAGATCAATATTCAATGCAGAGGTGATTGAATGCATTGATTCTTGAACAAATGCCTGTCAGACATGATGCTGAGTGACCTTCTTGAATTGAACAAGCTGTTTCCTAAAGCTGTTATTCCAGTATTTGGTGTATGCAGCAGCTGAGGCATAGAAGCAGTATAACCCATTCAAAACAACTTGGGAAAATGATTGATCCACCCATAGCCCCCATCCAACTTTAAGGTATTTTGCAGAATTCAGATATAATCGACTGAGTCTGTTTTCCCCCTCATTTTCAACCCCTTGCTTGTGATCAGCGATGTATTTTGTGTTGCACACATTGCATAATCCTGTCAAAATAGGGACATTGTCATGTATAGTGGCATCTTTGATCAAAGTAACATGTGGAATATCTTGAATAGGAGTGATTTAATGGAGGGAGCATGACTTGCATGCCAGAGTCTGGCATTCCATGGCATTGGGACAAATGACAAGTGCTGGTTGGATTGATTTGTTGGAAATGGGTTGCAATTTGCCTTGATATTGTTCATTGGCATTGTAGGGGTTGAGATGTAAAAGCTTGGCCAAAGAGTCAAGTTTGAGATCCAATGCTATAATTTCCTCCTCCTTGTCTATTCCTTTCTTTACAATTTTCATTTTCAAGGGCCCAACCTTGTGACTATGAACCTGTTTTTGTAAGGCACATGCAAGGGCTTTTATCCAGCCTGATGCTTGGGCATGGTGCTTCCCCTGACATTTAACATATTGCTGCCATGCATGCAGATTCAAGAGATCAGGATTTTCTGTCAGAGAAAACAATATGACCAGGGCTGCCAATAAAGAAAGTTTGGAGCTGAAGTTTGTGGTGAGGAAGTGGCTGAATAATTTGAAAGGAATGTCTGGAAATGGGGATTCAATGGGGGAGGCCGAAGTAATAGGAAGCAGGGCAATTCCCATCATATAAAGGAGGATTGGTGATGATAAAGCCAAGGTGATTCCTAAAAATAGAGCTGATGATATTGCATGGACAATCTTGAAAACATGGGTACTAGTGCAAAAAATGACAAACCTGTTAACTTGTTCCATAAATTGTGTATTTACAAGCTTACTTTGATTTCTTACTACTACTCTTTCCCTTCTTGTGAATTCTCTTTTCCTTCCCCTTCCCCTTCCCCTTCCCCTTCCCCTTCCCCTTCCCCTTCCCCTTCCCCTTCCCCTTCCCCTTCCCCTTCCCCTTCCCCTTCCCCTTCCCCTTCCCCTTCCCCTTCCCCTTCCCCTTCCCCTTCCCCTTCCCCTTCCCCTTCCCCTTCCCCTTCCCCTTCCCCTTCCCCTTCCCCTTCCCCTTCCCCTTCCCCTTCCCCTTCCCCTTCCCCTTCCCCTTCTCCTTCTCCTGCTCCTGCTCTTTCTCTTTGTCCTTTCTCTTTTCTTGCTCTTTCTCTTTGTCCTTTCTCTTTTCCTGCACTTTTGCATTGTCCTTCCTTAAACCCTTTCTCTTTGCCCCCCTGTTCTTATTCTTATAATCTCTATCACTTTCAATCTCCAAAGTTCCTCGATTCTGTAGCCATGCTGCCAAGTCCATAAAAGTATAGGCCTTCTTCTTTATCCACCACAAATCAACATCACAAAGTTGATCCTCATCCTCACTCAACCACAATACCATCTCATCATGTTCAGCCACCTTGGAAAAATAACGCTTGTAGTAAGAATGGAAAAATGACTTTGACACAAATGATTCGATAATGTTAATTTTTGTTGGTCATTGAACTGTCCAGGTCTTTGCTTTTACCATTTCTTCATAGGTTTGGAATGCAGTAAGAAAAGCCTTGTATTTTTGATATGCAATTTAAAGAGAGACATTGCCCATACAAGTCAATGAACTTGGTATTCCAAGAATAGTGATGAGCTGCTGTTTAAAAGGAAAAATAGAGGTTGAGGGAGAGGCTGGCAAGAGTGAATTGGAATTCAGAGTTGGAGCAAGATTTGGTGTCTGATCAGCCACCTAAAAGTGGAGACTTAAAAGATAAATTTTTATAAGAGCAATTAAGACTTACAATGAGAAGCTTCAAGGTAAATTGGTGGTTTAAAACTGCCCAATCAACCTCTCCATCTTCTTCAATGACAGACTCATATCGACCTTGAACATTCCAAAGTTCATCCTCATATACAAATACACACTGATTTTGCTCTAGACTTTGTCTTTAAGACCAATTTAGAATTTAAACCAAAACAACGTACTTTTGAGACTGGTGAGTATAAGTTTCCAAGCTTCTTGAGGATGGATGTGAGATGGTTTGTGACCTCATGCTTGAGCACCATATAAGGCTTGGACTCAGAATTACCATGCATTGTATAAACATGGACCTTGCCTACAACCTGCCCTTGCCAGTCATTAACATCCATGTGGTCACCAAAATTATAAACATTTCCAAACACATGGCCATATAAAATGCCACCTGTGGTATGAGATGCTCCATGTTGACCAGGAGGGCCATGAGGAGGGCTGTGAGGAGGGCTTGCCATAGCAACATCTGATCTATTCTAAATAAACCAATATATTAAATAAACAAGTATATTTACCATTTGCTGGCTGGTCACTGACTACATTGTTCCTGTCATCAGTCATTATACTATCTGATACATGGAGAGGTAATACAATACAAATTAAAGATTGAAAATGAGTTACACTTACCTGGGTCAGCTGAAATACTGACAGTGGTGGTGGCTGTAGTGTTGGTGGTGGTGTCATGTGAGGCAATCGGAGTAGTGTTGGTGGCAGTAGTGGTGGTGGCTGCAGTGCTGGGGTCATTGTTGTCACCATTATCACCTTAATTGTTGTTGTTGTTGTCACCTGTGGTCTCATCATTGTCCTCATCGTTGTCCTTATCACCCTGGTTATTGTCATTGTTGTTCTCTTTGTCTTCATCATCCTCATCATCCTCATCACCCTGGTTGTGGTTGTTGTTGTTGTTGTCCTCATTGTCCTCTACATCCTCCTCATAGTTCTCATTGTCCTCATTTTTGTTGTCCTTGTTGTCCTCCTCATCATCTGTGGTGGTAGTGGTGGTCTCACTGGTGAGGTTGTCCATCTTGTTGTTGCCTCCAGTGTTGTTGTTGCTTTTATTGTCCCTCCTGTCACTGTCCTTGTGGCATGGCTCGAGTGTGGTCTTGCAGCATTGCCTCGAGGTTGCCTGATTGAAGGGAGGGGAGATAATGGCACCACCAGTCTTGGCTCACTTTGGGGGGCCAACAGTGATGGCACTGCATTTGAGCAGGGCTTCTGTTCTAAATATAACATCATTAGTAAGATAAAAATAAAACAAAAACAAAAACAAAAAGAACTGAAAAGAAAATGAAAAGTGAAAGAAAAGAGTATAAAAAAAAAGAAAACCACTCACCTGGTCAGATGAGATGCATTATTTTGCTAAGTTCAAATTGTCTGTTTGGATGTATGCAGACTGTCCTTGCTGGTCCTTGCTGTCTGATCTTGGATGCAGACAGCTGAAATCCATGGAATCCAAGTAAAAAGTGTGGAATCTGAGCTAGTCCATGCAGACTGTCTGCCCCTGTTGCATAACTAAAACTATTTATTAGATGGGATGTAAATCTGTGTGGAGTCCATGCAGATCTATGTAGAGTCCATGCAATTTTACACAGATCCACGCAGAACATATAGGGCATTGTAATGACCTCATTAATCTTATCTGTGTCACAAGATGCACATACCTTGGATCTGTCTCAATTACAGATCCCTACGCAGTCACACAGCCCCATGAAATAATGCCCAAGGTTGTCTCCACTATGATCACCTGAGATGGCTTTGAATCCCACAACTTCTTGTTGGAGCAGACTACATACACTGCACAGAAAAAGAGATGACACATTCCTTATAACCTACCTGGGGTTTAGTTAGTCTTAGAGCTAGGGTTTAGCAGAGGTAAGAACACTTTATATCTACTACGGTACAGGTTCTCCTTATATACATAATAGTAAGGATGTCACATGACTCAGGAATGTGTTTACCACATGTATGCGCAGTAACATGTGTTTACCACATGTATGCGCAGTAACATGTGTTTACCACATGTATGCGCAGTAACATGTGTGTGCTGCATGCATTGCCTTACATATGCAGCATGTATCAGGATTTAATTTCAACACCCCCCCTCAAACTGTACAGCGCTCTAAGCAGCTAAGTTTGAATCTCAAAAGTAATTCTGAGAGAGTCTCTAAATTTCCTGAATAAGACAGCACCAAGGTTCTTTGTGAACATGTCAGCTGGATTATCACTTCCAGGAATGAAAACGACTGTGACTTTGTCATTTTCTATGCATTCGCGCGTATAGTGGTAGCGAATGTCTATATGTTTGGTCCTTCTTTCCTGAACTGGATTTGATCTGATAAAGATGGATTCCTGATTATCAGCACAGATTGGTACGTGCTTCAGTACATATCCAAGTTCCTGGAATAAGGACTCTATCCACACTATCTGTTGACAAGTGTTGGAGAGAGCCATATATTCAGCTTCTGTGGATGACAGTGCTACAGTTTTTTGTAAACGGGACTGCCAGCACACAATGCCACTCACTAGAGTAGCAAAGTAACCCATTGTAGATCAGTGTTTGACAGTGTCAGCTGCCCAATCAGAATCTGTGAAGGCTTGTAGCCCCTCGGACTTCTCACCATCGTAGACAATGTTATATTTCTGGGTTCCCACCAGATAGTGCATGATGTACATCGCTTTGTCTAGATGTTCTTGGCTAGGATTAGCCAAGAATTGCAACATCTTGATTACTGCATAAGTGATATCAGGTCGCATTCTGAGCATCAGATACAATAAAGATCCGATCACAGACTGATATTTTGATCTAAGCATCGCGTTGTGCATTGCTGTGTTTTCTGGTGGTTTGTAACCAGTCGGGAGTGGAGTGGGGGTCACTTTAACATTTGTCATCTCAAATCTCTCAAGCACTTTGGTGAGATATTCAGTTTGATCGAGTTCAACTTTGCTTGCAGTCTGGGTGACGCGCATGCCTAAGAATTCTGTGACTTTTTCAGTACTACGGCACTCCCAATGCTTTAGACAAGCATTTTTCTTTTCATCCACAAGTTTCTTGTTTTTCCCCATGAACAAGCCATCATCAACATAGACGAGTGCAATAACAATGCTGCCTGTCTTAGGATCCTTGTGTATGAAAATGCCGGCATCGGAGCTGGTGCACACGAACTCAATGGTGCGCATAAATGCCTCTAGCTCTTTCCACCATGCAAGTGAGGCTTGTTTAAGGCCATACAATGCTCAGCATAAGCGCAATACTTTGCGCTCTTTTCTCTCGAGTCTGAAACCCTCGGGTTGATCCATATAGATCTCCTCATCTAGTTTGCTGTATAAAAATGCAGTTTTTACATCTAGGCTGGTCATATACATGCCCTCTAGAAATGCAAGTGCAAACATGAGGTGTATGGTCTCGTAGCGGACTACTGGTGAGAAAATCTCATTAAAGTCAATGCCTTCGACTTGTGAAAAGCCTTTGGCCAGACTCATTGGCTCATTTTCTTTTATCCAATTTTATGGAGAAAACCCATCTATTTTTGATCATTTTTCGATCATGTGGAAGATCGATGATGTCATAGACTTGTCACTTATGAAGAGCTTCTAATTCTTCATGACAAGCTTGTTTCCACTCATGTTGCTGCTGCTGTGGTAGGCGCGCAATATTGCGAAATTGGTTTGGAACTTGGCTTATTTTGCTCGATGGTTTGACTGCTTTTGACAACAGCCAGCGAATAAGCTTATCTCCTCCTTCCTTGGTTATCTTTTTAATATAACCTGCTTCATCCAGTTCCCCCATTGGGTGATCATGTTCTTGATCATTGGAATCGGGCACACTCTCATGGGGTGCCAAACTCAGTCCAGCAACCGGTTCTTTCTGTTGAGATTGTGGTCGTGTTCGGTTATGATCCAAATCTTGACCTACAGATCTCTTCCAATATCGATCACGTGCAATGTCTCTCTCTATGTCAGAGGGGAGTCGCTTCTCTCCATAGGTATTGCCAGGATGGTTTGGGATGTTCCTCTGCCTGCCTGATCGATGGGGCAATTGCTGCCATTCCTGTTGATCATCACGTCTTGGATGAAAGTCCTCAGTGGTTACTGAAGGCAGTGGAGGAGGAGCATCTGTCACATCGTCATGCGCCTTTTGCTCACTTGGTACATCATCATCATCATTTTCTGATGATGGAGGAAGGGGCAGATCTTGTGGCGGTATAGAATCATCGCCATCCATTCCAGATGAGTGGTCATCATCTTCTGGTTCTGGAGGTGGAAAATCACCAAGGTCCGTATTGGCAGGAGTTTTAGCTCCAGGACAGCATGGAAACAACGTTTCATCAAATAGTGCCATAGCACCAATGAATATTGTGCCACTAGGTCGCATGAAACGGTATGCTTTAATGCCATCTTCTAATCCAAGGTACGTCATCAACTCCGATCGAGGAGCCAATGTGTTTGGATGCTTCTCCTTGGGTAGGTAGATGTAAGCACCACAACCGAAAACCTTCAGATTGTTTAGATCTGGGTGGACCTTTGTCAGGTCCTCAACCGGTGTCAGCCATTTCAGGTGCCTTATTGGGGTTCGGTTGTATAGGTGTGTTGCATGTTCAATGCAAAATTCCCACCATGATTGTGGTAGACATGCGGTAAATTGCAGGGTTTGCAGCTTTTCCATTATTGTCCTTATGGCACACTCTGCGTGCCCATTCTGTTGGTGAATGTGGGGTGCAGACATCTCTATTTTGATGCCAAAGTCCTTGAGCACATTTTGTAGCTCACGATCTTTGAACTCCCCCCCTGGATCAACACGCCAGTGCTTGATTGTAGCGCCATACTGTGTCAAAGCCACTGCCCGAAATTGTCTGATGGCCGCAGCAGCATCAGATTTCTTTTTAAGGCATTGGACCCAGATATGTGACATTTTGTCATCCAGAAATACAATAAAGTATTTATGTTTATGGTATGATAGTACTGGGAGTTCCTTCAGATCAGAATGTATTAATTCAAAGGGTCTTTCTGCACATGAATCTGATTCGGGAAAAGATTTTGAGGTCATTTTTCCTTCAGCGCACCCTGGACATATAATATTGTCTTTAGGAATAATTAAATTCCTCGGGAATTTTATAGTGCTATTAGGCATCTTCCCTAGCACCTCTTTGGATGGGTGTCCAAGTTGCTTATGCCAAGTCGAGTAGTCTGCGACGTACATTGTCGCGACATTGATTCCCTTAGTGCTCAATATATGAGTCCGAGCCCAATAAATAGTGTCACGTTTCATAAGAGGGATGCAATCCATAATTGGGTTTCCTTGCTTGAGAAATGAAATGTGTGCGGAGGAACCATGCACATCACTTCCGTCTTGCAAAAAGACGCCCATTGACAGTAATCAAGCATTACAGTCAGGTATGTAGTAGATGGGGTATAATCACATTTCACACGTCTCTGACTTCCCGTGACATACTACCTGATGTCTAATGAAGACTGCTTCTTTAAAGGCTCGTAAGAAGCAAAATCTTTAATTTCACCAGTGAAGTGTTTTGATGCACCTGAATCCATGATCCAGTCAGCACCTTTCTTACAATTTCCATTTGCACACGTAACACATATATTAAGATGTAAATTGTTCCATGATACATTTAGTAGCGGTAAAATTTCACATGAAAAGTTTGCTGTGATCAGTGGAATGTTAATTCTTGTGTTTGTGGCAGGAAAAAGGACTGACCTTTCATCATATGTACCTGTTTCAAGTGGTTCATCGATGGCTTTCCATACTTCTTCATCAGAAACTGCAGGTTCCGATCCAAGGAAGACACTATCGTCTTCTACCTCTATGATCCTTGGTTCTGGTTCAATCCTCCTCCTCTTACCTTCTCACACTGTTAGGTGCTCTTCCAGCGGTCGCAGATTTTTCACACTGCATGGGAGATTCATTTGCTCGAGGGTGTCTCGAGCCTGCTGATATTCGGTATAGACCGAATGAGAGGTAGAGGCCATGCCCATGTATGCCTGTGCAGGCGGTCGGCGGCGAGGATCCCTTGTGGGAGTATGTTCATGCTTCTCAATGCGCTGGATGAGTGGCATAGGCGGTATGATGGTGCCATTACCATTTATAGTAGTAAAGACTTGTGAGGTGAGGTGGGAATGTTTCTCTTTAGGTTTTTCCTCTTTAGTCTTTTTGTCCCCATGTCATCCATGCTTTCGGGACAAATCTCCATTGTTGCCCTGAGATTGCCATTTGGGGTTTCCCCCTTTGCGCTTGACAGCGGAAAGCTTGGTGGTTTGAGGTGGGCTGATGGGCTTTCCAACTGCTGTGTGCCGTGAGGCCTCAGCAACAATAGAGTCCTTGACATGTTTAAACATCAAGGCTCTAGTAGCGGTCGTGTTAAGGACTGTGGTGGATAGAGAATCATACTCGTGTGGCATTGCAGCAAGTAGAATCATTGCCTGTACTAATTTGGGGATGGCAATATTGGCAGCCATAAGGCACTCGAATTTATCAGCCATTTTGGCAATCTCTGGCATGGGATTCACAGCCAGAATTTTGATTGCGATTGCAGACCTAAAGTCCGCAAAGACTTGGGAGGGGCCATCGACACCATAAGCAGTGCAGATGAGATCCCACACCTCCTCAGCAGTGTCCTTGGTGTTGGCACACTGCCGAATAGAGGGGGCCAGGCAGAGCACTAGGCTACCAATAGCCTGGTCATTCTTATTGTTCCAGGTCTGGAGCTTGGCATTAGCTTCCGCTACTAGTGCAGTGTTTGTCGCCATCAAAGGAGGCACCAGGGGTGGTTTTAGTTCCATCCCACTAGTTATTTGCCAGAGGCCCTGAGACCTGAGCCATGCCTTCATTGAGTCGGCCCATTGAATGTAGTTAGAGCCGTCGAAAGTTTGTACGAGTTTTTCAAGAGTTGAAGACATGATGTTATAGTGGCAGCTGGTAAAAGTGCTCAATTAGTCCTCTATTCAAGAAAACACGTTCCATAATCTCAGGCAAAAACACTCCTTCAGAGTGGTTAACCCTAGTCAACCTGGGTTTTTAAATGCAGCTCGCAGGGAGTGCAATGCAGCTCATGAAGAGCGCAAGGTTACAATTTGGAGACAATGAAGTCAACATCATTCACAGCCAGTTAAGGCGTGTTCGTGACATGCCCAGCAAGGCCCATAACCTGTTGGAGCAGACTACATACGCTGCACAGAGGAAGAGATGACATGTTCCTTATAACCTACCTGGGGTTTAGTTAGTCTTAGAGCTAGGGTTTAGCAGAGGTAAGAACACTGTATATCTACTACGGTACAGGTTCTCCTTATATACATAATAGTAAGGATGTCACATGACTCAGGAATGTGTTTACCACATGTATGCGCAGTAAGCGCAGTAACATGTGTGTGCTGCATGCATTGCCTTACGTATGCAGCATGTATCAGGATTTAATTTCAACACTTCTGATCACATCTTCCATTTCCTATCCTTGACATCAATCCAGTGTGCAGTCATCCCTAAGAATGCTGCTTTCATTGTGTCTGCAGTTCAACCATCAGTAGTGCATGAGATTTTCCCTGACACTGCCTTTTTTTTTTATAAGCTTTCATTGTAAGTATCTGATATTCTAACTTATGAGGATATCACCCTTCAACTCCTCCAACTGTTCAACAAATTGATTATGGATATACATTGTGACTTTGTGAATGCTCCATATATCATTAGTAACTGATTTTGGTCTCATTGCCACCATACAGTTATGGAATCAAGCTTTATCAGCCATGGATAGAGACTTGATAGGTTTAGTACTCTTCCACCAGGTCCTCAAGATCATGAATTCTCACCTGATCATCACATGCTATGGATTGGGACACCGCATGCAAAGCGCCATCATGCATGAACTCTTTTGGACCCATGATTCTCTCAAACCCCTCCAACTTCCCCTGCTTTCCCTTCTCCTTTATCTGCCTCCCCTCCTCCCTTGCCTTCTAGATTGGATGGGAAATTGCCCAGTGATGAATAGGTGTATCAGCCTTCTTACACCTTGACTGGTACAATTTCCAGTGCTGCCATGCATGCTGGCAGCACAAGAAGTTGCTTCTCTTCAAGAATGCCTTTTGCATTCCTTCACGTTTGGTCAATTCTGTGTTCACTCTTTATTTTTGTGAGTGAATTTATACTTCTCATTGTGTATGCTTGAGACTTACCTCCAGGTGTTACACTATTGCCCTTTCAGTGTCTTGAAGCCACCATCTCGCTTCTTGAAATTTACTGTCATGTGGTCCAAAAATAGTAACTTGACATCTTTTGAGGAGTCTGCCTTCACTTTCAGTGCCATGGGAATCTCACTGCAATGTTGTTCATCAAGTACCCCATCATTATCCTGTTACTCTACATGTGAAAAGGCCATCATTTAAATGATAAACATTGACATGAACCTCATCATCTGCAGGTGGCTGTTGATTGTTCTCCAAATCATCATCAACTATTTTGGCATCATCTTCTTCAGGCTCTTCATCAGTGATCTCTTCTACAGTATGCTTGACACTTTTTTTTGGTGGTGGAGGCTTCTCATCACTGGATGACTCTTTGTCACTGCTTCCTTCAGATGTTTGCCTTTTTTGGGAGGTGGTCTTCTTCAGTGGTGGCACCTTGGCTTTTGGAGTATGAGCATGAGGTGTTTTTGTTGCAGGAGCTTTCTTCTTTGGTGGTGCCTTTGCTGTGACTGTCTTTCTAGGTTTCATGGTTAATCCCAGGTTGTATGAACACTTAGTGCTAGAATATATTACGAACAAATAGTGGTCATATTTGCTTTCTATTTATTACAGTATTTGAGTTCCTTTTATTCTGTACCACATACATGTGTGTTATGTCTAGAAGAACTGTAGTGTGTATGTAATCCTCGAGTATATATTTCTATACTTTGTGAGCCTGCTGCAACTGAAGTCTGGTCAAAGACCAGTTGCAAACTGGTTTATACATGGTCTATTAATATTTTTTCTTATTGATTGACCACAACCGCATGTGTGACAATCGTGTGGCAACCACAACCAAAAGTCTGGTTGCCATCAGTCTGGTTCAGTTGAGTCTATGGTCTTTTTTTGGTCCTATGCACCAGACTTTCAAACACTAGCTAAAAATAGCAAAAAGGTGGAAATAGACTGATCAAGCTGTGGGATGACATCACCTTGATGGGTAAACATCCAGAAGGGTCCCACCTCTAAAAATGGAACTGTCAACATGTACCAACATGGCAAAAAACTGAAAAATAATTATAAAATAGGAATAAAATCATAGAAAGTCATAGAAAATGCAAAATAGGGTGGAATAAAATATAGGACAAACACAGAAAATTTTCCAGACACCTGGGATGCCTCCCCTTCCCCTTACACTTGTGCCCATATCCTGCCCCTTTAAGGTATTCAAGAAAAGCTGGACTTGAGATAAACCCAAACATGGCCTCATCCACAATCTTTTGACATTCCTCTGCATGGGCATGAATTGTCTCAGTTGTGGCTGGAGGGAGGAGTACATTAGACATAGAGAGAAAGGGAGAATGACAGTAGGAGGGAGTTTATGATAGGGGAGTATGCAATCAAACTGTGTAAGACTGCAAAAACTGAATGTTAACTAAACAATTTGATGAAGCCTGTATGTAACCATATAAGGGACAAACTCAGACAAGTGCAGATGAGAACCCGCTCAATATCAGGATTCAACTGGATGGAATAGCAAAGCTATAAAATACCAGATAGATCTTGTCAAATGAAATCTAGATGAGTCCAGTCCATTGGATGGTGTGAGAGAGCTCTTACAATGCAAGTAAACCTTGAATAACAATACTGACAAAGTAAGAGGCTGAAAACAATATGCAGCACTATGCACTCACCTGTGTTGCTTGTGAGTGAGATGGAAGTTGAGAAGAAAACAACACAGGGCCCCCTAGTCACATTTCACCTGTTTTATACCTGGAATCTGCTAGCCCCTAACACCACAGCACTGACCATGCAAAAAAGGGGGGTCGAGTGGTGCTCTGTGCAGATAGCAAGACTAGTCCAAGGGTATGTCATGTGTTGAATCTACTATATAGGGATGATTAGTTAGTCCAGCCATCGGCCAGTTAAAATTTTTTTGGAATGTCATGTGATGTTGAACCAGAGAGGAGCCCGATGGGAAATTGTTAGGCACAATTGATTGTCCCCCATTGGGTGAAAAGGTACTGGCAAGCCAAAAACAAGCAGGTGGTGTGTCAATAATGCAAAAACAGATGCTCGGATAAGATCAACCTTATGACCATGGGTATAACAATTCATCAAAATCGTTGCATTTGATAAGGAACTGGAACTGACTGTTGAAGATGGTAGTGTACTCTGTCCTGACTACAAAACCCTCATTACTGTTGGAAAGGTTGGAATACAGAACTACTACAAGTAATACAAGGGCAGTGCCCAGGTCAGTTCATGGTTCATCAGATTCTCAGGGACAACCAGCTGTGGTTGTGTACAACAAAGCAATTACATGAACTGACCTAAACCAGCTGTAACTGACCCAGGACCAGACTTCAGTTGGATTTCACATCTTATATCTACTTACTTATATCTACTTACTCATGCGCCATTTAATACACTACTATCTACCAGAGTTTGAAAGTAACAATCAGAACTTAAACCAAACAATAACCAACCAAACAAAATTATGACTATCTGACAAGTTCACTAGTTGTCATTTCCCATATACCCATCTCCACATGCCACCAAAGCCTAAGAAAGGGAAGGCATCTGGCTCCCAGAAGTCCTCTGCACTGACCAAAAAAACAGCAGCACAAAAAGCTCCAGTCAAGAAAAAGAACCGTCAAAAGTGAGCCGCATTACCCGAAAGCAGTGATGACAGCGATAATTTGTCAGAAGCATCAACTGGCCCAAAATGGAAACCACATAAGTGAAAGAAGATTGTTCTACATGAGAATGACCAAAGCGACCCCAAGACTGAAGTGATTGAGGATTCCGAAGTTGTGGAGGATGGTGGCCATGGGAATGCTAGAAATAATGATGAAGTAAGTGGCAATATCTTTAAACATATTTAGCTCACAGTTAAGAACAGGAGACAGAACAAAAGAGTGACCAGAAAAATTATCACCATCCAGAAGAACTGACTGAGCTACACATAAAGAAGGATATGACAAAGGATTTACTAACCATATTTTCGGACATTGTTACAGTCCAGTTCAAGAAGAATGACATTGTCGAAACTGTGAGAGGTCAGTGGTGCCTGCAATGCAAGTTAGTATCACAGCAGCATATCCAAGTTCTTGATGCTTACTAGATTATAGAGGGGACGAAAAGACTATCAGGATCAAGGGCCTGAGGAAAACCTTTTATACAGGAAGCAACTCCTCCTGTCACCAACATATTTGTCAGCACTACAACTTTTACAAACAAAAGTGCAGTGAGGAAAACATACCGATGAACCACATGGCCATCCCACCATCAACGTTGAAAGAAATGCACAAATCAACCAGACTGAAGAATAAGCAATCCATGCTGAAAGGTGTTGTTGTTACTGGTCCATGTCTAATGGCATTTACTCGAGATGGGTTGCTGGATGCCATAGCTAGATTTGTGGCTTGTGATGACCAGTCCTTGGTGGTTACAAACAAGGCCACATTCAGGAATTGTCTTGTTATGATGAGACCAAAGACGGTCACTGCTGACTTGCTGACCATGCATGCCATCTCAGATTACATTCACAATCAGTTTGTTGCCCAGCTAATGAAACTGAAGACTGAGATCAAGGCGAGTGATAAGCCGAACTTATTAGCAATGATTAAAATTGTGACTCACCTAAATTACAGGCTGCTCCAGGAAAGATTGCAACAATGAGTAATGGATGGATGGCTGACAATACAAAGGGAGCATTTCTTGGAATGACTGCTCACTGGATTGAAGTCAAGGATGACAAATGGAAATTGCGAGTGGAGGTAGTCAGATTTCAACCAATCTCAGGAGAACACAGTGGTGAGAACCTGGGGAAGTACTTTGTTGGTCTTTGTGATCATGTAGGGATTATGAATAAAGGAAGTTCAAAGGTACATCCAATAATGGTAAGGCTGTGCTCGATAAGATCTGCTAACTCAGCTTGTAGTTGCAGACAGTAACATTTGACAATGCATCAAATAACAACACTAGCTGCAAAACAATAGAGCAACAGCATACCTGCCAACAATTGGAGTGGAATGCCATCGAGAACCAGTGCCCATAAGTCCAGTTCTTGTGGATAATCAATGGTGCAGCTGAGCATGGTGTTTAGGTGTCTCAAACATGTTGTAAACCTTGCTAATGTCGCCGTGATGACCCACATCACTAAGATCGCTGTCATTGAGAATGCCAATGCCATTTGGGAATATGATCCAGAGTTACCAGGCAACCGTGTCCTGGGAGGATCACTAAATGTAGTTGCAGCCATTCGCACCCTCACTGTCAAGGTATGTATATGTATTGATGATCTCGAGAGCTTGTTGAAGCTGATATGATATTAAATTTTCCAGATTCAATCATCGGGCCAGCGTATCGAGTACTTCGAGAAGGTTCAACTACAGTGCAAGATCACCACCCTGCTCAAGATTCCACTTCACAATAATACTCAATGGAGAACTGCTCACAAGATGCTAGATCATTCTTATAAATTGCGACAAGTGAGTTCATATGCATGATATTGTCATGGATATTGACATGTCATGGCAGGCAATTGACTTATTCATTGCATCTGCAGATCAATTGTATGGTCCCATAACGACAGTGCACAGTGAGGGCCAAGGTGTGAATAAGATACCATGGTCCGCTTTCAAGATGTCCAACAGAGACTGGGCAACGGTCTTAGATGTTAGAAATATTCTCACAGTATGTGATCCATAATATGATTTGAGCTCGAACTCAGACTTACTGTTGATAGGACTCTAACAAAGTACAGCATCAGTTCTTGGCAGAGAGGCAGCCTACGCTATGGCGTGCACTGCCAGTGATTGAAAATCTTCAAACTGCTTGGGAGGCAAAGCGCAATGATGATAGATACATACTTTACAGGGACGCTATACAGGATGGGCTCGACAAGCTCAAAAAATATTATTCTCGCTTCGATCAGAAGCCCACTTTTATTCTAGCGCTCAGTAAGCATAATCATTTATGGTTGATTAGTTAATAGTTAACGGTACATATAGCCCTTCATCCTTACTACAAGCTTGCATACATCAAGCTAGCCTGGGGTGGTGAAGAGGAGCAGGCAAAAGAATGGGCAGCAGGTAATCGATTCGCGAAAAACTGGCAAGATGAAGCAAGACAGGTGCTGGAAGCTGAGGTAATGGCTTACTTCGACTCTTTTTCCATTCCCTGACATTTTTCAGATGGCAAAGTATTGGAAAGACTGCCCCCAATCAATGCCATCTACTACTCCAAGCAGTCCAACTGCTACTAATGCAGACAGTGCGACCACTGCATCTGTCTTGTCTTATTATGATCGATATTGCCAAACTCTAGTAGATACTGAGGACAACACAGGATGGAAGGCAGAGCTGTGGCGCTATCTGAAGGATATGCCTGCTGATGTGACAGCAGAGACAGATATTGTCAAGTGGTGGCAGGTACATATGTTATATTCATTTCAGTTGCTTCTCGAGTCTCACTGCGTCTACCGATAGGAAAATCACAAACTCTATTCCACCCTCGGATGCATTGCCCTTGATATCCTTCCCATTCCTGCCTCTTCTGTCCCATGCGAGTGGCTCTTTTTGGCAGCAAAGGAAATTGCAGACAATCATCATGCGCATCTGGGACCGAAGAAGTTTGAGGAGCTTCAAATCATGAAATTTGCATGGTGTAACAATATTCCAGATCTTGCTGCATGGAATTCCTCTGTTGTCAAAGAGGTGGATCTTTGGGAATTTTGAACAGCTGTTAAGTCTTGAGAACCAGGCTGAGCAGAACGACTCAGAGTCTGATGCAATCTTTGAAGTATCATCATACATGGTAGTAGAACTTTAGCAGTAGCTCAATACCATATTAGACTAGTATAGCCCTCTAATAGTGCACAATTTAATGGTCATTTGAGGTCAGAGTGCAAGGAGTATTGTCTTACACAGTGTGCATGTACCTATATCAGTACAATAAAGAAACAATAACTCAAACAACGCCATGCTACATTCAAGCTTAGTATCACTGATTATGTCTTGGTGCATATACTAGTAATATGGTAACATTGATAACATTGAGCCTGAGGAGCTGTACAAGAAGAAACAATATTAATTACAGTGGCCATTTCTGCAGTGATTGTCCAGTTAACATTGATGCACTAATCAGCGTGTCGAATGACATCACTTATCAGACTGCCCCACAAGTGCTGGCAGTGTTTCAACTATACTAGCAATATGGTAACATTGATAACATTGAGCCTGAGGAGCTGTACAAGAAGAAACAATATTAATTACAGTGGCCATTGCTGTGGCAATTGTCCAGTTAATATTGATGCACTAATCAGCATGTTAGTAAATGACATCACTTATCAGACTGCTGGCGCCCCACAACTGCTGGCAGTGTTTCAACTATATTTGAGCTGAATACTACCATAGTACTTCCACTGGCACATACTCTATTTAATTACACATCCTCTCCTCACACTCACACTCACTTATTCTCATTTCTCTGACAGTACTGTCTTTCCGGAGATCAAACATTTCAGACAGCGCTGAGTCTGCAGGGTATATAAGTCACTGTGACTATGTGGTGTTCTTGGCTTCGACAATTTTTTCCCACTCTTACTGCCTATGTCTGGTCAATCCCTTTTGGCAACCTCTTTTGGGCATGAATCTAATTGACTTCCTTCTCTTATTCTGACTGGTTTGGTCTCAAATGGTTCTTCTGGACATTCTAGTCAGTCACTGGCCCTCTCAGTTCCTTACACTGGCCTTTCGATTGATCTTGCAGCATCCACAGTGTCATTTGATGAGTTGAAGGAATATCTAGTATCAGGGGATTCAGACTCTTTGGAGTCATTGAGCGCTTCTGTGGCTTTGTGGTGGCATATAAGTCAAGTCTCTCATATTTCTTAATATACACACAACTCATTCATTTGTATTGTAGAGGCATCAAGGCATGTTTCCTATCCTCACTGCCATTTATCAGCTTAGGATGGAGTCTTTAGAGTCCGCCATTCCCTACTCTAGGCTCTGATGGTCTCGCATAGTAAGTACGAAAGCTCCCATGTTTTTATGTTATATTTTCTGATAACATCTCTAGTCTTGGTATCTGTGTTACATATTAGTCTGCTTAGTTAGATCTTTCTGCGTATATTATAATAGTATTTGGTAGTGTTTTTCGCTGCTGCCCTATGTGAAGGTCAGTTTGAACCGACCTTTGCTGGGTATTGGACCGGTTTAAACTGAACTGAGTTCAAACTGGTTGTCGAACCGATTAGGACTGCAATGGACCAGTTCATGGCAGTCCGGCCTGGTTTTGCCAGAGATCTTGAACTTGTAAAACCAGTCCTGGTCCTGGTTCATCAATGAAATGGTGAAAAACCAAACCTAACCAGATCTTCAAACGCTAGTTCAGCTTGACTATAGCATCAATGGGTGGGTTTGCAAAGCTTGCAAGGCAAGTGGAGGTGGTCAGAGATGAGCAGGGAAATGACGGGCAAGAGGTTTGACTTAGCTCCTCACAAATATGGTAATTAGTTCCCACACCTAGTTAGTTAGTCCCGACCTCGATTAGACTCATGACCAGCCTGTCATATGACGAGTATTACAAATGGTTGATAGACAGACTGGTCAAACTGAGTTTGAATTGGGTGGATCGAGCAAGTTTAACCATGTGAAATCACATGAAAGTCACTTGTTTCTACACGTGCTCAATCACAAGACACTTGAACATGTCCAGACGTGTTCCGACCTCCCAATATCAAATACAGGACCACCCCCGACATTCCAACAGCGCTAGATGGAGCTGTGCAACTACAGGATAAATGGTCTACAACAACTGGAACTGATGGATACTGAATATTCTCCCTGTGACTTGTTTTATTTCTTTCTAAGAATCCGCTCCATGCCTCTTGATGCTATGCCTGGTGTACTATCGGCTATTAGGGCCATGGAAGGGAGTACCAAATGAATTGAGATGGGAAGGTTGATCCTGAGTAGCGGAATGCTGTAATGTTGTGAAAAAACTGTCATAAGTGACTGGGGGTTCACATGAGTCTCATAGAGTGATTGGGCTCTCCAGTTGACCAGTTCTCGGGCCTGATTGAGTTCCAGAATGAGAGTGGATGGAATCCTGGGAAAAGAAAGCATTGTAGCTTGGGCTGGCACCTTGTTCAACTTCCCGTTCATGGGCTCTGAATTGTGCCAAGATGTCGAATGACGAAGCTAGTATAGTCTGTGGCCCAGGATAAGCCATAATACAAGCCGTGCAAGGTTACGAGAGGCTGATATTGGGAGGTCGGAACACGTCTGGACGCATTCAAGTGTCTTGTGATTGAGCACGTGTAGAGACAAGTGACTTTCATGTGATTTCACGTGGTTAAACTCGCTCGATCCATCCAATTCAAACTCAGTTCGACCAGTCTGTCTATCGACCGTTTGTAATACTCGTCGTACGACAGACACGGTTACCAGTCTAGACCTCGATGCCTTAAAAAAAAATTCGACCCGGCATGCTTAATTATTTTTCTGACATACCCTTCGACTAGTCGTATGATCTTGAGGTGGCGCAAAGGCTTACAAAAGGCTCCTTAACCTCGGAACCCACCATTACGAGGAGGCTTAACAGCTCACTGTGGACAACTTCGGAGTAATATGCTATGGATATATAATCAGTCCCACTACACCTATCACAAATGAGAAGGGAAACCATTTGATGGGATCGTGTTAAAAGGATCGTGGACGGACCCGCTAAATACAGATGGATTACTGGATTATTGTCCACCCCGGTATATGTAGCTATAGCAGTCTCCGATGCTGAGAGAGCAGTTGAAGAGCAAACGCGTTAACCGGATGATGCGCATCGAGTTTTCTACATCGGAAAAGGCCACCCCGCTTATACAATCTGACGCCCTCTGCAAAGGCTGATATGTTGTTCCGCTGACGTCCCGGAGGTGCGTCGAATTCATTTTCACAGTTCAGTCAAAGGAAGATGAACGGAATTCACGCGGCTATGCCCCGCCGGGTTCGGGAGATGGCGGAGTTGATTCTGACCCGGTGGTTTCCGAAGTGCTTTTTACACGCGAAAGTTTTTTTCAGCTCTTTCACGTTTAGTTTACCTCGCCCAAACCTCCACTCGTCCTCCGTCCCTTCCTCCTCCCAAAAAAAATGGCCGAAGCAAAGAAAGGCAAATCCCCTAAGGAGTTCGCTAGTTTGTATTCCTACTTGATGATATTGTCTGCGTAATGTTCATCTATTTATTTATTTTAGTGGACTTCATGATGGGCGGTGTTTCTGCTGTATGAATTTCTACAACGCGTCTTCAGTTCAATACTCATCGGACATTTCGTAGGCTGTATCGAAGACCAGTGCTGCACCCATAGAGCGCATTAAGCTCCTGGTGCAGAACCAGGACGAAATGGTTGTTATTCACCTTCTACAACTGAGTTTGGGACTCGCTAACACATCATACTCGCAGATTAAGCAGGGCCGCCTATCCACCCCTTACAAGGGCATTGGCGACGCCTTTATTCGCACGTACCGAGATGAAGGCCTTATCTCTCTCTGGAGAGGAAACACCGCCAACGTCATTCGGTACTTCCCTACCCAGGCACTCAACTTTGCCTTCAGTGAGTATCATTCCTGATCGTTTTTTCTTGGTCTGAATACGTTGCAGAGGACTACTTCAAGTCATTGTTTGGCTTCAAGAAGAACGACGGTTACTGGCCATGGTTCTTCGGTAACATTATGTCCGGAAGTGCCGCAGGTGCCTCATCACTGCTCTTCGTCTACTCTCTGGACTACGCTCGTACGCGTCTGGCCAACGATGCGAAGTCCGCGAAAGGTGGAGGAAGCCGTCAGTTCAACGGATTGATCGATGTGTACAGGAAGACGCTTGCATCTGATGGTATTGCCGGTCTGTACCGCGGTTTTGTACCCTCAGTTGTCGGTATCGTGGTGTACCGCGGTCTCTACTTTGGTGTTTACGACTCACTCAGTTTGTATCGTCTTCAGTCTGATTTATTTATTATATGAACTGAATTTTTTCTGCAGAGCCCGTGGTCCTTGTTGGTAGCCTTGAAGGGTCATTCTTAGCTTCCTTCGCTCTCGGTTGGGGTGTTACTACTGGTGCTGGCATGGCTTCATACCCTCTGGATACCATCCGGTATGTCTATTGCCCTCTCCTCTCACCCACGGTACTAACATCGATATAGTCGTCGCATGATGATGACTTCCGGCTCAGGTGTCAACTACAAGTCCATGTTCGATGCTGGCTCACAGATCATTGCCAAGGAAGGTACAAAATCTCTGTTCAAGGGTGCAGGTGCCAATATCCTACGTGGTGTTGCTGGTGCTGGTGTGCTGTCGTTGTACGACCAGCTACAGGCACTCATGTTCGGCAAAGTTTACTCCGGTGGATCTGGCTAAACTCGCCCTACCTACCACCCACCTTGATTATCATGCATGCACTATTAAATATAGACTACTTCCTCCTTTATTCCATCGTTTTCTCTAGTCGGGTAGGGCTACTATACCCTTATTACAAACTTAGTACCTTCCACACTTTGGATGAATAGAGATTGTGTGGCGTGGGGAGTGGTCATGTCCTACTTCAACTAGCAGTTAAATTGCTATCCTTCCTAATGGGATTGTGCTGTGAGTGAGCTATCCTTCCTCTCGATTACTCGTGGATCATCACGAGGTAAGGAAGATTATGACGTACTCGGAGTTGTTCGCTTATCCATGTACTGCACCGGCACGGGCATGCAGATCCGCTCTCAGCATTTCAACACTGCAGCATATGCATCTTGTCAGCACTAGACACGAACCTTCCGGAATTAACTCATGTTTTCACGAGGACCTGCAAGAGTTTTCTTAAACCCCAGAAGACTGGATGCTCCATTAGAGATTGGTAATGGCAAATGTCAAGTATTGGAGGTACAGCCCAGCTCAGTTCTTTCATGAATTCGCCTTCCACTCAGCCGTACTTTCGTCCTCGCCTCGATAATACTCTCTCTTCCAAATCTGCGCTTTGCGTTTCACCTCCTCCAATATCTGCTCACATGCAACGAACGCTTCCTTGCGATGCGACGATGACACTGCAATGACTAAAAAACAAGGGGGTTCCCTAAACGCGATAGTGTATTGTGCTCTGTGGATCGTACGTACCGATAGATGGCTCCCCAGCTGAAACTGTCCCAAGGCGATGATGGACAGCGCAGCGAATTGGGGCTGAAACGGGAGTATTATTGGAAGAGTGATGGTCAGACCGAGAGATCGATGCTGCTGCTTCGTGGACAATCCCAACGATGGTTTTCAACGCAAGCTTGGAGTATGCTTGGTACTCCAAGTGGGTCACAGCTTTTCCTGGCATTATAAAATAAAACAAAGCCAAGTCTAGGATCATAACAGGAAACGAACCCTTGAATGAGTTGCGAGTTGTTCCTAGATTTTATAAGTGGGATTCTGAAATGTACCGAAACTTTTTTTAAAACTCTACCAATGAACACTGCAGTCGCTCCTGCTCCATCGTCACGGACGGAATTTATAACCTCTTCGACGTTTATCGGCGTGTAGGATAGCGCGCATTTACCCTCTGGAATGGACAGGACCGCGTCGACGCTTGCGGAAGGTGACAGAGACGTGCATCGCGTCACCGTGTCCACTGTTTCAGTCATTGAAGAGGAAATCGACTCACATGATAATGTAGATGCATCCATCACATGACCTATGTAGAAACACAATTTTAAATTTACAGCGCATACTTACTCGCCCGGCCTCTGCTTGCGTTGCTCAAGAAACCGAGAGAGTGCAAACTGAGACCCACACAGAGCTCCAGGTAGATAGGCGGTGAGTGGGGCAGCAGATAAGTTACTTGAAATCAGGAAGAGAGATCAGACCTCATAGTTGTTTATGAATGAAGGAGCGAATTGGGGGGGTCAACGATTTTTGCTTACACCCCATGAACCCACTACTAAAGTAGCGGGAATTTGATTGCTTCTATCAGATGTAATTCCGCAGGTGGTTTAGGACTTGTCAACTTGATCGGCAAGCTGCAGGGAAGAAACTAGATTTCATGCCCTTATCGGGAACAGCCGACATGCATGTCGAGGCTGCAGAGTCTTGTGAGCGGTTATAGATATCATGGCAAGCCAACCTTTTCTTGCTGTGCACAGTGTACCTCACTAGTAGACAATATTTCCAGAAGTATTATGAGTATGAACAGCAAAATGTTTGGATGCACAACTGTGGACAGTGGAAATGTTTAACTAGCATAGCACAAAATTGTTAATGTACTTGTATCGCGAAAGTATTACCATATGTTTGATGAAGATATTGTTGACAGTACATATATCCTGACATTGAAACAGTACTGAAGAGGTTATTATAGATCAGTAAAAATTTCCTCGGTGGGTATGATCAAAGTATTCATTGAGCATTCATACTGACACGATACTTGCTCCCAAAACGTCACCTTGGGGATTGCCCCCTTGCCAATAACCAGCCCCACATACATTGATATGATACAACTGTACTTTCATTAAAGATACACAATTAGCTAGCATAACAGGTCGTAAAGAAAGCGAGTGCTACAAAAAACTGGCAAAAAACTGCAAGTATTTTTGATACGGACATGTCCATCGGATTGGTCGCCAAGCATTCAAACCAGTATCATGTACCACGTAAAGGTCCACTCGTAAAACTAAAATCACAGCAAGCACGCCGCAATTAGACTGACTAATATAGAGACAACAAGTAGGGTCGCGGGCGCAGCCTTATTTGCTGAACTTGTGCTACTGCTGGCGCTGCTGCTGCTTGCGCCTGCATACAGAGACTAATTAGTGCCAATTAAAAGAATATAGTCTGATACGCACCAGCCGGAGCAGCACCTGGTGTTCCTGTTGACAAAAGAAAAAGATCAGTACAATCATCAGCATGAAACAAGAAATGCGGTCGGACCTGAACCCCCGGCTGCAGCAGACAATTGAGCGAACCCAACCGATGGTGGATTCGAGCGGAACACGGAGTAAACGTTTTTCTATGCAGACAAGTCCATTCAACAAAAGAAAAACACGTGGCACACGACATTGACTTACCAAAAACGTGTCACCTATAACCCAGTTGGGGTTTGCGCCAGTGCTGGGAATACTGCTACCTAGGTTCAGATCAAAGATGGCTCCTACGCAATGCGAACTTCCGGCGGAGACCTGGCCAATATTCATATCTTGAGGATCGATCGGCCACGATTTGCCTCCAAAGGACATGGAGATGGACACGTTTGTAGTACAGGCTGCAACACGTGTATAAGCAAGCGAAGAAAAGCCCAAAAGTTTTTGAAACTTACGGAACTGGAAGAAGCCTGGTGTACTCTGAATGGGTGTCCCGCCGACAGCATTCCAAATCGCCTGGACATCGTTCGTCGGGCCACCGATCAATGTCGTACCCGTGTCAATAGCCGCTAATGCTGAATTACCCGTCGTGATGGGCACCGAATTCTGCTGCACTGTAACACCTATCACCCAGTCCATCAGTACAAAGCCGACGTTCAAAAGGTTAGTTCACCCACCGGCCATACTCAACATCCAAAACGACTGTGAGTTTAGATTCATAAACTCGATATTACCCGTGTACAAAGTCGGATCTGTGCCTCCGAGCGTGAAGGTTCCTCCGGGTTCCAACGAAGTAGCTGACGCGTTCCCATTGAATCGGGTAAGGAAAAAGGACATTTCGGGTGTCGTTAGTTGTCCACTGTCTGCTAGGGATTCCCAAAAGGGTTTTGCACCTGTCGCGGCGATCGTCTGGAATGCAAGTCCAATGATCCCACTCAGTGGACCGGTCAGAAGTCCCGAAGACAGCGTGTTGACAGCCACTGCAGACTGTCAGCAAAGAGAATCAAAAGAGGTGACAGGAAGAACATACGGAATTGCTGGCCGGAAATATTGAATCCAGCCATGCCGACAGCATCCTGTGCAATTTGACCAGACACTTGACCAGAGCCATACTTGATAGTTGCACCGGACTTAGACACCTGGAATGAGGTTGATTTCGTAGGATCGAATACTTGCGTGGAACGTGTACATTGGGTACAACCGGTAACGGCCACCCAAAGGTCGGCGGAACCTGTATCCAGTACGATGTTGAATTGTTGCTGCCTGCAACAGAGCTGTGAGATTAACGAACGAACACTGGAAATTTGATGAAGGCAGTGGGAATTGTGGGACAGGAAACGGCCATACCGGCACGTGCCAGTCTTATTATTTTATTATTTGCTTTGCCGTTGGACGTTTAATGTCAAGCAGAAATCCAACGACCATGTCGAGGACCACATGGTCATAGCCCATTGATGAAAGTGAACCTACGGTGTGCCAATGTATACCGGTGCAAAATAACTCGAGTCCACATTCTGACGGAAATGTGAGGTGAGGTGAATAGGAAGTCCTGCTGATTGCACACACCTGGTTTGTTATGGGTGTGCTTGTCGAAGTTGCCCGTCTAATTGATCGTCTACTGATTCCATACTTGCCACGCACGTGTTCAGCCGCAGATTGGTAATAGCTAAGGTCGTGTGGAACAGGAGCTCTGCCTGAGAGCTGAATATGTAAGGGCTCGGCATATGATAGCGCAGGGAGAAAGAACAGCGGCGCTAAGGAGAGGAGGACCATGGTTAAGTTCGTCGAGTCTAGTAGCAGGTGATCCTGTAACCCGGACAGGTGAATGAAAGCCAAAGAGTAACTAGAAAGAACGGTTATAAGCCAATAGATGGTATAAGTGACAAGACAGCTCCGCTGGGGAGAAGGGTTGGTAAGAAGAATAAGATAAAGAGCGTGATCACGTCAGCCTGCCGATTTCAATTCCGCAGTGAATCTAATCGGCATCAACCCTGCAAACTACCCACGGTTCAATTGGCGCTCTGCACTTAGCACTCAGCTGCGGCGGCAACATACCAATTTACTACAGGGACGTCTTCATGAGTTGAAGCTTTCACGGGACTCCATGGTCTTGATGCCGTTTTTTTCTTACCAAAAATTCACAACGAGAACTGCACGCGTTGCATGTCCCAGTGTTACAAAGCGCAGTAGCTTGATGATCGGACTAAATTTAAAACAGGAAGGCCATTTGTTTTTGGACTCACTGTAAGCATTAATATTTGAACACCAACCAAAGCAGGTAGTGCCTGGACTCAGTCTATTTCTGGACGCTGCCCTTCCATTTGAGAAGCTCCTTGACGGACTGCAGCAGGGTGACTGCGTAAGCTGTGCAAAGGCTGTCCAGGGTTGTTGCGTAATAGATAACCCTCTCCGCAGCCGCGAGCGCGAGAACAATCCCAGCAGCTGTCAGATGGATCCTTGTCATTTCTTGGCATGTTCTATACAGTAGTTTTATATTTGAAAGACGATGCTTGGCCGTGGCTGGACAACACTGCTTGCATGACATGGGCGGGAAGGGTTGCTGCTCGGTTTTGGTTCGGTCTTCAGCTGGTTGGAAAACACTGCCCCAAGGAACGATTTATTGCGCATTCCGCTTGACCGTGGGTAAATGGGAGGGCGGTATACAACATTCTGTGCCGCTGACTAAATAAAAATAAAACATATAGTTGGTGTTTACAAAGGCTTAAAGGTAACAACCCCGGGTAGTTCTGTCACTCATGCTTGATTCATAGTGCTGTTCCGGCCCGGCTTGGCTTGAGGCTTTGGCTTGCTCAAATGCCAGGCCAGGCCAAAGCCATCAACCAGGGCTTGGCCTTGGCCTGTCCCGGACTAGGCCGTGGCTTTGGCATGTAAAAACATAAACTTTTTTCATACAGGTCCGCCGACCTTATGCTAATCAGACCAATCCATGGTCTCCTCCTTGTCTTCGTCCTCAGTTAGCAGCTCATCCCAAGAAAACTCTTCAATAGCTGACTCTTCCTCAGGGTCACCCGAATTCCCTCCAGCAACATCCAGGGTACCGGCTTCGAAAAATCTGACACGTAATAAGGCACATTTCTAAATATAGTGATATGACATCATTTACGTGCACGTTTTCGTAGGGTGCCTTGGAAGCCTCCCAAACCCAGTTTCGAGGGAGCTGCGCTTCTCGCAGGCATCCAATATGACTAAGCAGTGTGAATTGTACAGTGGGCAACAAAACTGATCCAATGTTTTGCACTTTACAAAAGATACCTCTATATAAAAGGAAATAAATTCTCAAAAATATTGAAAATATTATATAATACCCTTTAATATTACTCCTCATTGCTTGCACAGCCCCAAGATGATGGGACCTGATTAGGTAAGTCTTCCATGTCAATCAAATGTCACTCATTCTAATTTTTTCATAAAAAAGCCATCTGAGATATATTAGTACTTGGTAAGCCTAATTACTGCTGCAAGCCTTCTAGGCATACTCTCTATCAAATTCTAACACACTTCCTTTAGTATTTCCTCCCACAATCTTTCCACCCTAAGGAATGGTTTGAAATTCAAGAGATGGAGGTTCTCAGAATCTCAAGTGGCCTGCATAGTCTCCAGATCTGAATCCTATTGAGCACCTCTGGGATCATCTGACAAAAGTTGGGAGAATAAGAAGAACCTGCAAATAGTGTTAAGGAGCTCTGGGATGGTCTTTTTGCTTGTATGCTTGAGATCATTGTTCTGCTGAAATATAACATCCTCCACTACCATCCCATAATTAGGGTACATCATGGGTTTTTGACAGGTTTTGTTCCCATGGTCAGTATATTGGCCTGGAAAAGTCAATGTCATCAAATAATTCCTCAACTAAGTATCATAATTGATCCAAAATTGATCAAGCTATATCTCAACCAAATCTTGACCAATTTGGATAATTTTGGGTGCATTTTGAAGTGAATAACCATGTGCATCACCGTACCCATACACCTGTGGGTGTGCAAATAAATAACAGCTTTAAAACGAGTCAAAAATTATCCAAATTGGTTGAGATCTGATAGAAATATAGCTCAATGAAGTTTGCATCAGTTTTGATCCTCAATTAAAGATTTCATTATAAACTCTATGTTCCATGGACCATGGGAACAAAACCTGTTAAAAACCTATGATGTACCCTACCCATAATACTCCAGGAAATTTTAAAGTTCAGCTTCTAAAATCTGCATATAAAGATCAGCATCCATTTTACCTTTGATTTTAGTAGCATATCCAACCCCATCCCAGCTCATACATCTCCACATCATAAGATTTCCTCTACCAAACTTTACTGTTTTCTCTACCAGCCTATCATTCAAGTCTTCATCTGCATCCTTCTATACATATTTCCTTCCATCTGATCCCAATCTATTGATTTTGATCTCATCAGACCATGTAACCCTCTTTGTAAGGGGAAAGGAAGGCGCCCCAAGCATCTGGGCAATTTTCTACATTTGTCCCATATTTTTTTATATTTTATTTCACCCTATTCTGCCCTTTCCATGATTTTCTATGATTTATTTCTATTTATTATTATATTTTTGGTTTTTTCCATGTTGGTACATGTTGACAGTTCTATTCTTAGACACAGAACTGGATATTTATCATCAATGTGATGTCATTCCATAGCTTGATCTGCCTATTTTTACCTTTTTGCTATTTTTAGCTTACTATTTGATTTTCAGCTCTATCACATATACTGGGCATCAACAGATGGGTCCTTAGAGTTTTCTCTTTGGATTCACCTCTGTTAGGTGCATCTGAAGTGCTTGTATTATGTAGTATAATGTTAACTTTGGATTTCCCTCTGTTAGCTTACTATTAAGTAAGGCTTTGAGGTTGTGTTTATAGTAGAAAACTCTCTCTTAAGGCTTGAAATCTTGGACATTCTGCTAAGATAGGCAGGTATGGAGTAGAAGACGACTCCCAGAGCTCCACAGACTTTTTACACACTGTCTCAGACACTCCTGCCTTTAGTGTGCACTACTTTTCACCTGATCTGCTGCCTAGCGCCATGGATGCTTTGGAGCACATCAATATGCTTGAAAGCAACATTGCTGGAATTTGTGTGCAAATTGATATACTTACATCTACCATTGAAACCTTTATTAGAACTCTCCAGTCGAACCCCACCCTGCCCATGTTGACCTCTAGTGCACCCAAGATGGCACATGTTAAACCCATGCCCTCCACCAAATGCAATGGTGTGCATTCCCATAGACATGCCTTCCTCAATTCTTGTGAGTTATACATCAGTCTAAGCCCAACCCAATTTTTAAATGATGTAAAATTTATTGGGCCCTCATGCACATGAAATTTGAGCATGTCTATCTCTACATCAACCATATATTATACCAAACCAAGAAGCATAGCTCCCTTCCATTCTCCACCTGGGGGAACTTTCATGATGAGTTCATACAACACTTCTGTAAGGGCAACCTCAAAGCCTCATTTAATAGTAAGCTAACAGAGGGAAATCTGTTAATATTATACTACATAATACAGACACTCCAGGCACACCTAACAGAGGGGAATCCAAAGAGAAAACTATAAGAACCCATCTGTTGATGCCTAGTATATATGATAGAGCCAAAAATTAAATAGTAAGCTAAAAATAGCAAAAAGGCAGAGATAGGCAGATCAAGCTGTGGGATGACATCATCTTGATGGGTAAATGTCTAGAAGGGGTCCCGCCTTTAAGAATAGAACTGTCAACATGTACCAATACAGAAAAAACTGAAGTATAATAAGAAATAGGAATAAATCATAGAAAATCATGGGAAGGGCAGAATAGGGTGAAATAAAATATAAAAAAATATGGGATGAATGCAGAAAATTTCCCAGATGCCTGGGGCACCTTCCTTTCTACTTACAGAAGAGAGTTTGTTGGGTAAAAGAATGAACATGATTGTTGTATCCAAACTCGGCCATGAAGAGGAGATTTTCCCAATTATGTTATTGCTTATTGACAAAGATACAGATGTACTACTCCAGTTCTTGGTTGACTCATTCTGTCATCATATATATTGAATCATGTAAATAGAAAATTCCCATACTGACATATAAAGCATTTATAGGCATTTGTAGCATATTTTGGTGTAATAAAATAAAATAAAATAAAATAAAAATATTATTATGCAATAGGCATATTAGGAGACTGTTTCCTAACATTCGCATAACAAATATCATGTAGGATGCTGTGCTCCTCACCCTCCAAGATAACACTTTCTAGTGCACATACTGTTAGAGAATAGCATGAGTTTCCCATGCTTTTATTTTTCAATTTATTCAATGAGTTTTGCATGAAAAATCATGAAAAAATGATTTTCTGGAAGCTTTTTCTTTACTCTATGTGATCCAATGCATAAAACAATATTTGGGTCACATCTTTCATGTGACAATGGTAAAAATATATTATTTTGTCCAATATATCACAAGTACCCATTGAATAGATACCAGAAAATTATTTTTTTATAATTTTTCATATAAAACTTATTGAATAAATTGAAAAATAAATGCATGGGAAACCCATGGGTAAAACCCATGCCATTCCCTATGTACTGTAAACAGATCAGGTTGCAACAACACAATATCTTGGTTGTCATTGCTTCTATCCCCATGGTCTGAATGATGAGAGAGGGTATCAGTCTTTCCTATGCTGTATCCCAGACAATGATGCAGGGAGAAATTAAACGTGGAGAGATAGAGGGACCAGCGGGCTTGGCAATGGTTAAGTTTCTTGGTGGTCATGAAATACTCGAGGTTCTTGTGGTCCATCCAGATCTCAACCTTGTGTTGAGCACCCTCTAGGAAATATTGCTACTCCTCCAATAACTGCATTATTGCCAGCATCTCCTTGTTGTGGATCCCATAATTGTGTTCCACAGCACTGAGACTCTTTGAGTAGAAGGCAATAGGGTGCCACTTCTGGTCCTCGGGAGACTGTTGAGACAGCATTGTGCCTATCGCAAAGTCTAAACTGTCAGCTTCTACATGGAAAAGACATGAGTTATCAGCAAAGGTAAGGATTGGAGTGGAAGTGACCATCTCTTTGAAGCTTTTCAAAAGCCTCCTGCTGTGCATTTTCCCACTTCTATTCCTCCTTGCCAGTGAGGTCAAATGATAGGCATGCATGGTAGGAAAAATCTTTAATAAAGTGCTAATAGAAATTGATGAAGCCCAGAAAAGACCTATCTAAATCAGGTATGGCAGTTACATGAATTATCTGATATGGTTATCTCTGATTGCGAATCACAATTGCTTCTGTGTTTATGTGAGAGTTAAATAATCTATTGGAGATTCAAACCAAGTTATCTATGGCATATCACTTACAAACTGATGGGCAGACAGAGAGAATGAATCAGAAGTTGGAGCAGTATCTATGCATGTTTGTCAATCACTGACAAACTGACTAGCCCAAATAGTTGGCAATTGCAGAATTTTCTCACAATAATAAATTCCATTCAGCTACTCGCATGTTACCCTTCTTTGCTAATTATAGGTATCATCCCAGAATGGGAGTGGAATCTTGAAGGGAAGTCAAGGTGCAGTCAGTGGAGGACTTTGTATCCAAAATATGAAAGGTGCAGGAGGAAGCAAAGGCAGCATTGATGAAAGCACGTGATGATATAATGCGATATGCATATTGTACTCGAGCTGTTGCTCCAGAGTACAAAGTTGGTGACTTGATATGGCTAAGTACCAAGGATCTAAATATTGTATGACCTTTAAAAAAGCTTTACTGAATAAAATTATAAGATCTATGACTGGGAACTATAGGAATAATATAAGTGCTAGAGACCTGAAGGCACTACCTACAGGGATCGAAACATCCAACCACAATCCTATTTGACTACAAAAACTTAACTTATTTCAGGATGGCATGGAAGCTGAACTGATGACGAGCAAGGTAGAGGCTATTCTTATCACAATTCGACCTCCAACTTGTACATGTACTGAGGAAGCAAATGGTACAATTGGATGCCCTATCTCAATGAGGAGACCACATGTTAGGGTGACACCTACTAATCTGCTAGCTGGACCATGCAGGCTTTCCTATAAGAAGGTGGCAGAGCATGCACATATTGATAGGTCCACTACATGCTTTAAGGTCTGGAGAACATTTCCACTAATATCAAAATATTATAATACATACTCCAAATTGCTATGAATGCCACAAAATTGACATCAAATTATTTTCAAACTATTTCGCACTATTTTGGATGACTTTGAGACATTTTGAATACTTTCAAACTATTTTGCAACACTTTGAACAACTTCGCAGCATTTCAAACAATATTGGCCACTATATAGCTGTCTTGAAACACTTTCAATACATACTGCACATCCAGAACAAGTTATTCCATTGCATATTGAGCACTACCAGACACGAGGAGAGATTACAAGAGAGTTAGAATGTGATAAGTGCATTTTTGTGTTTTATTGATATATTGAAGCACAAGATAAATACTTTTACTATATGGGAATACTATATGTTTCATCATTTATTATTTTTCATTTGTTTCATGATCTACAAGTTCTCATTGTTTGATATATTTGCCTCATGTTTTACACATGTTCTTATTTTCTTTTTAGTACTATCTCTTCATTTTGTATATAGACTTGTATTAGTTAGTTAGCAAAGAAGATTCGGGCCAGTCAGTTTGTCAGTGATTGACAAACATGCATAGGTACTGCTCCAACTCCTGATTCATTCTCTCTATCTGCCCATCAGTTTGTGGGTAATATGCCATAGATAATTTGGTTTGTATCTCCAATATGTTATTTAACTCTTGCATAAATGCAGAAGCAAATTGTGATCTGTGATCAGAGGTAACTGTATCAGGTAATCCATATAACCACCATACCTGATTTACATAGAGGTGTGCCAAGCCCAACGATGAGGTTTCTGCAGTAGTAGGAATGATATGGACTTCCTTTGTGAAGTGGTTGCATACTACAAATATTGCATTGTATTCTTGAGCTTCAGGTAATCCTATGATAAAGTCTACAGATATATCTCACCATGGCGCTTTAGGTATAGTATGTCTGGATAATGCATCTGCTTTCCTCATCAAGCTTCCTGCTTTGTAGACTAAGTGAAAATTAAAACATGATAGGAATAATGCCCAATGTGCTTGTCGATGGTTAAGCTTTTTAGCAGACATGAAGTACTGCAGATTTTGATGATCTGTCCAGATTTCAATCTGATGCATACATCCTTCCAAATAATGTCTCCATGCTTCCAATGCCCATACTATTCCCAACATCTCTTTATCATGCACATCATAATTTCTCTCCACATCATTCAACTCTCGAGACAAATATGCACAAGAATGCTATTTGTCATCTTCACATAACATTGAGAATACTGCTCCAGTAGCAAAGTCAAATGCATCTGATTCCACTCATAAGAGATGCATGAAATCTACTGGGGCTAATATTGGCTCTTCCACAAACTTCCTCTTCAACTCCTCAAATGCTGTCTGCTGCTGTTCTTCTCATCTCCACACTACTCCCTTTTGCATAAGGTTGTGTAATGGTGCAGCAATTTTGGAAAAATTATGAACAAAGTGAAGATAAAAATTGGTGAGTCCCAAAAAAGACTAAACTTCCTTGATATGGGTGGGCATGGGCCAATCAACAATTGCCTGTACCTTGATAAAATTCATCTTGATTCCATCAGAACCAATCTTTAATCCCAAGACCTTGATCTCGCTTGCCTCAAACACATACTTCTCCAGTTTAATGAATAAATCATTCTCTGCCAATCTTCTCAATACCTCCTGCACTATCACCTCATGATTTTCTTCATCCTCCATGAATATCAAAATGTCATTAATGAATATTATTACCATGCCCTTGTCTATTACGTCCTTCAAAATGTCATTCATCATATTTTGGAAAGTTGGGGGACTATTGATCATCCCAAAAAACATGACAAGCAGCTCAAAGGATCCTTGAAGCATGGGCAAATGCAGCCTTCCACTCATCTCCTTTCTTTATTTGTACATTGTTGTACCCCCAGCATAAATCCAATTTTGTAAAGATCTTGGCCTTTCCCACCTTGTCAATTATCTCTGAGATCAACGACAAAGGGTACACATTCTTCACTGTCTACTCATTCAAATACCTATAATCTGTACACATCCTCTTCCTCTAATCCTTCTTTGGTACAAAGAATACTGGTGATGTCTGCAGTGATTTCAAAGGTCATATGTATTCCTTGCACAATTGTTTATTAAAGAATGCATCCACTTCTTCTTGTTCCTTTGGAGATAATGGATAGACTTTTGACTTCTGTGGTACAAATCCTGGCTTCATCTCAATTGCATGATTCCATGGCTTTCACACTGGCATCCGCTGATGATACTTGACCTGGAAACCTAGAAAAAACCTGTTGAAAACCTTTTGTAGTATAACTCAGGCTAGAGGAAGGGTGCGAGGTGGTACTAAATATCACCGCTAATACCAAAATGTTGTTTTAGTGATGCGAAGTGGTAAAGACATGATGAATAGCCTTTTTAAAGTGTACAAAGGTGTTTGAAAATGTTCGAAATTGGTTCGAAGACATGCAAAGTAGTTCGAAATAAGTTCAAATGTGTTCGAAGTTGTTCGGGTGAGTTCGAGGGGGTTCGAAGGTATTTTACTGGCATCGATATATGTTTTGACAAACGAATATAGCCGTTACGAGGAAGGTTCGAGGAAGTTCACGATATTTCGCAGAACTTAGTGGTACGACGTGAGGTAAGACTCAAGAGAATTGCTCTTAAGTCTGACTATAGTGGAGAGGGTAACTGGTTCTCTGTTGTTCTATGTAAATAGTACAAGTTTATATACATTTTGAAGAGATAGTACCAAAAAGGGGAATACAATAAAGGGCAATATGTACAACAATAAAGAACTTTGTAAATTGTAAAAACAAATGAGAAATATAATTGAAACGTACTTTGTCCCAGTATAGTAAGAGTTCTTGTCCTATTGATTTAATATATCATGAAACATAAAAACTGTACTTATCGCATTCTAACTCTCTTGTAATTCCTCCTTGTGTCCGGTAGTGCTTGATATGCAACTAAATAGCTTACTCCGGTTAAGCATCATGTATCGAAAGTGTTTGAGGACAGCTATACAGCTGCCGAAGTCATTCAAAGTATTGCGAAGTCATTCGAAATGTCACGAAATGGTTCGAAAGCATTCGAAATAGTTCAAAGTCGTCCGAAATAGTGCAAAATAAGTCAAAAATAGTTTGAAGTCAATTTTGTAATGTTCGTAGTGGTTCGGAAGGTCTGTCGTAGTGTGTCAATACAATTAGAAACTTTGCTCAGACCTTAGAGTGTGCAGTGGACCTATCACCGCTTCAATTTCTTCTTCTGAAAAACTGACAAATATTTATGATAGGCTTTTGGCACCCACTTCTCCACTGGCTTCTCTACTTTTATAGCATTTTTATCCCATGACTATCCTCCATGAATTTCCCTAAAGGTTTACTTCTGTTCTTTCTTACTGGTCATGATTAGAACTTCTCTGTTTGGCATATCCTCATCTTTCACTTCCTCCATCATAACAGAATACTTCCTCAGACATTCTTTCTCTTTTCTTTCCTTCTTTTTTTTTTTTACTTTCCTCCCATACACATTACATTCTTTAGGACAATGAGTCATGTGTACCTTCCCAGTTTTCCAATCAATTTCTGGGTTATGCTTTCATAACCATGGACATCCAATTATCAGATTGGTTTTCCCAAGGTTGCACACCTCAAATATGGCTCGTTCCTGATGATCCTGATACTTCAGTATCATTGTCACCTCCTTAATAGTTCCTCCACAATTGATTATACCATCAATATTGTATACCATTATAGGTTGTGGCAGTTTATGTGTTGATAGGTCCACTGTGTGCCTTAAGGTCTAGAGAAGAGTTACCCTCTCCACTATCATCAGATTTAAGAGCAGTTCTCTTGAGTCTTAGCCTCTCATTGTATCTCTAAGTTCTGTGAAATATCATGAACTTCTTCGAACTATCATATTCGCTCTCAACCGTCTATCGCCACTTTACAAATACTTTTTATTTGCTATATTCATTTCTCAACATATTTTACCACCAGTCTGATATCTCTAAACTTCTTTGAAATTACTTTGAAGCTCTTCAAACATCTTTGAACCTTCTTTGAACTATTTTGCATGTCTTCGAACCTATTTTGAACCTCATTTGAACAACTTTGTATGCTCTCACAGACTATTTGCACCATCCCTTATCACTTCGCCTCATTAAAAGCAATGTTTGCATATTAGCAGTGATATTTAGTACCAACTCGCACCCTTCCTCTAGCCTGAGTTATACCTTCTAAGCCTTTTAACAGGTTTTTGCTAGGTTTCCAGGTCGAGTATCATCAGTATGCAAATACCATTTCTGGTAATTAACAATTGATTAATGAATAATCTGGTAGCACCACTGTCAAGAAATGCCTCCACATTAATTGCTGCATGCGTGTCTACTGTCTTCAATCCTACTGTCAAGCTGATTTTGGGTTCTATCTACACAGAGCAAATAAAGAATTTAGAGGTCTTCAGAAATAAGGCTGGGCATTTTTCTTTGTTGCATAAGTGATGATGGTTGTACTCCTCAATCTCTCTTTTGGGTTCACTCTGGGTTTCCTCAGATACTAATACATTATATTAATTCTGGGTCACCAATGGGGAAACTTTCACTGGGGCTCTTCCACAAAATTCTTCTGCTTATCTTCCTCTAACTGCACTTCCTCAATTGTCACTTCCCTAATCTTCCTTTTCTGCCTACAGTTCCTAGCAATATGCCCTAATTGCCCACAATTAAAACATTTAAGTGGGGCTCGTCTCCCTACTTGATCAACATCCATCGCATCTGCCGATGCTGCTGACTCCTTAACAATAGGTGTCACTGCCATGTCCAGTGGCTGTGCCCTCGGAGTTTGTACCTCAGGCATCCTTCCTTTCTTAGACTTTTCTTTTGATGACTTTCCAAATCTGGAATTCCCATACATCAATTTCGACTCTGCCTGTTCCTGTCAATATTGCCAATCAAGATGCATTGCCCAATTATACCACTTGTCCAACCTTTCCGACATAGAAGGTAGTTGATAGATAGACTTGAATAATGAGGGATTTAATTCTGCCTTCAAAAATTCTACCAATGCAGCTTCTCCCATATCCGTCTGTGACGCTTCTGCCTTGAACTGCAAAATAAATTTGTCTGCTGTCAGAGAACCTTGGCGCATGGTTTTTAATTTTGCATTAGCTGTCTCTTTTGGATTAGGGTCTCCAAACTGTGCCTCCAATCTCTACAAAAATTCCCTGAAGGTTGCAAATGGTCTATATCCCATGGCAATTTGATTAATAGCTTCGTTTCTCCAGAACTGTGCTTTCTCTCCCTGGATGTATGAGAGAGCAAATATAATTCTAGACTCGGTTGTATGAAACTCAGGCTTTCTCCCATGAATATACAATACTATAGAGCTGATGAAGGATTTTATATTCTCCATGGTACCATCAAAAATTTGGAGTGGCACATATTTAGGTAAACACATTTTTCTACTCTCAGATTTCTCCTTGGCATGCATATCCTTCTGAGACATCCACTCCACCATCTCCTCCATCTTTATCTTCCACTGTCTCTGCTTTTGTTTCTGCTTGTTTGGGCTGTGATGCTTCTAATACTGACACTAACTGGGACATTTGTGCTATAAGCACATCAATTTTGGCTTCTAGTGCTGGCATAGGAACAGGATTGTGACTAGGATTCGAAGTTGATTGTTCTGTCATAATGACATAAGCTGTGATGAGTCACTTCTTCAGCTGAGTCACAATTCGGCTTCAGAATTTTTTTGCAAAATTTCAAGTTACATGATCTGGCAATTCAGATACCAAACATGGCAAAACATGTGATTTTGGCTATTTGTCAACAATTGGGCACTTTGGATCAATAACCCTTCCAACAGTGCCTGATCTCAGGGTTAATACTGAATTCAGCTAGTAACTAATTTAACTAAAATAGTCATCTGAATGGAGTAAGGTAAATCTTGATTAAACCAGATCCAATCAGTTGTCTGGTTGCAGCTGTCCTAATGATGAGCACTGCCTCTCGATCACTGGTGGGCGCAATGTAAGGCAAGGCCTGGCATTGGCTTATAAAAGCAAGATAAATACATATATACAATTACTTCCAGCTCTTGCCAAAAGGATGAGTAAGCAGTTGTGGTGTGCTGAAACAATGATGTATGCACATGTAAGAGAAGGTGCACTGATAGGGGAGTTGAGTTCTTCTGTTAAAGCGACACCCACTAATCTGCTAGCTAGACCATGCGGGCTCTCCTACAAGAAGGCAGTGGGGTGCGTGCACATGATGGGGGGTTTTGATGGTTTTGATGTGATGGGTTAAAAATAGATGAGTTGGCTAAAATAGGCTTTTTGCACCACAAATGTGGATGAAAAATTCCTAAGAGAACTCAACTGAGGTCTCCCAGGCATATATTTAAGATTTATATACTATGCTACATATATTGTACTATGTTGCTACCGACGCATGCATACATGCATGTACATATTGATGTGTATAAATAGAAAATTCCCACACTGACAAATACAGCATTTGTAGGCATCTGGTAGCATATTTTGATGTAATAAAATAAAATAAAATGAAATAAAGTAAAAATAAAATATTATTATGTAATAGGCATACTAGGAGACTGTTTCCTAACAATGGGTGCCAATCACCATTAGTGTCCATCTGTTTAAGAACTGCTCCAGTGGCATATTTTGATGCATCGCTCTCCACCATGAAAGGTTTTTTAGTGTTTGGCATCAGTAGCACTGGTGCTTCCAAGAATTTTTGTTTCAGTGTTTCAAATGCCTCTTGACATTTATTTGTCCAGTTGAAAGGCTGGGCTTTCTTTGTAAGGTCATTCAGGGGTTTGGTGATCGCAGCAAAGTTTTCAATGAACCTCCTGCAGAAGTTCCTGAAGCTGAGGAGTGACTGCACAACTTTGACATTGATTTGAGATGGCCAATTCCATATCCCACTGAGCTTGGTCATGTCCATTGCAAATTGATTAGGTCAGTCTGAGGAACTCTACTTTCTGCACATCAAATTTTGATTTCTCCAGTTTTAGGAAGAGGTCATTTTCTTTTAGTCTCGCCAGCACCCATTTTGTTCTCTCCTTATGTTTCTTTCAGTCCTTCAAGAAGATCAGGATGTCATCCATCTAGATTACCAGCCACCCCTCATTTAGCATGTCCTGGAAGATGTTATTCATTATAGCTTGGAAGGTGGCTGGGGAGTTGCACAGGTAGAAGAACATTACTTTCAGTTCAAAAAGTCCCTTGTTTGTTTTGAATGCAGCTTTCCATTCATCACCCTTCCTGATCTGGACATTATGGTATCCCCACCTAATGTCTAGCTTCGTGAACCATTTGGCTCCCTTTAGCTTGTCTAGTAAGTCTCCGATGAGTGGTAGTGGGTAAGAGTTCTTGATCGTTCTGTTGTTTAGATACCGGTAATCTTGGCAGGGTCGAAGTGCATCTGTATCTTTCTTGGCAATGAAGAAGAATGGAGATGCCATCAGCAATTTTGATAGTGTGATGTATCCCTTCTGTAGATTCTCCTTGATAAACTCATCCAACTTTTCCTGTTCAGCTGGTGTGATAGGGTAGATTTTGCAGTCTCTTGGGATAAAATCAGGTTTCAGTTCAATCATGTGGTCCCATGGTCTGGACTCAGGGAACCTTTCAGAGGCTGACTTTTTGAACACTTGGTGATACTCTTTATATTTTTCAGGGAGTAGATCATCTAAAGATTGGTCCTCTTCCTTGGGTTCACTTTCATGGACCAGTCTTTGGGATATGGATGTTTTAGCTTGGATGTGCATTGTGTGAGAGAAGGTGAATCTGCCAGTGAGTCAGAATCAGGTGAGTCAGAATATGTATTGAAGCTTCTGATAGTTCAGGGGAACAATGTTGTGTTCTATAGTTAATGGTGCTTTCTTAGCTTTAAATACACTAATGACTGGCTCTCCTCATATGTAGGCAAGCAGGATGTTTGTGTCCTCTCCCTGACTTCCCTCGGTGCAGGGCAATATCTTGTTGCCTGTGGCATCTGGTACTGATGCCTGCAGGTTATCATCTGGGGGGGTGGTTAGTTGTTCACTGGTCAGTGGGGTTATTTCTTTGTGTGGTTCAAGGGTTTCCTTGCCATTGTTTTGCCTTTGTCTTTCAATCATAGTCTGGATCTTCTTGAGTAGAAGTTTTTCTGTTGGTTGGATTGAGAATGTCTGTCTTCCCCAGTCAATAACAAAGTTTCTCTTTTGCAGCCAAGGAAATCCAAAGATAATCCTCTCCTTCCCTAAGCCAGTCACTAGGAGCCTCATTTTCTCTCAATCTTTTCTCCTATTTTCATATTTATATTGACAAAGTGCATGACTGTTCCATTTTTGTTGAGAGTGCTGTCAACATTCTTTGTGAATATTCTTCTTGGGAGTAGTTGCTTCTTTAGTTCAAGTTTCTCAACCACTCGGTGATCAATAAGGTTCCTCCCACCCCCAAGTCAATCAGGGTGGGTAATTCAACTTTTTCATTTCCTGGAACACAGTAACCTGGAATACACATAGATTGGTGACTTACGTCCACTGTAAGTACAGAGAAAATGGTGACTCTGGTGGGTACTGTCATCAATACAGTCTGCCTTCTTAAAAACCCTCTTCTGCCATCATATCCAGTACCTTCTCTTTGTCTCCTTCATCCAGCTCATTGATAAGGGCTCAGATTTTCTGGTAATGGTTGCAGGGTGTTTTCTTTATATCAGGTTTCTTTGTCTCATCTTTTATGGATAGCACTTTGCCTCCTTTGTGATTGGTCACTCTATGCCCAGTCTTGTGGCAAATAAAGCTCTTTCCTTTTTTTATGTGGTCAATCCTCTTAGCATACGAGAGGTGTATAGTGTTGATATCCATTGCATTGAGGTCCTTTGAGGAACTCCCTCCCCCTCTGCTATAGGTTCTTTCTTTTATCACCTTTGCCCCCCTCAGATGTTCTTTTGTATTCACTGAGTGCATGTACCATCCTTCAATGATATCAGGGGAATTCTCCATGGCAAAGACCTTGTCAAGCAGCTTGTTGTTGAGCTCATCGACAAAGTATTCAATCAAAGGATTATCCTCCTTGATCTTCATTCTAAATGCTAGGGTTTTAAATTGAGCGATATACTCATCAACTCCCCTCACCCCTTGTAAAAGGTTCTTTAGTTGTGTTTGTGCATTCCCTGCATCATTGATTGGTGAAAAAGTGCTTCAGAATTTTCTGATAAATTTCTGGAATGAGTCCCAGGCTTTGTCTCCCCAATACCTCTCCTCCAAATATGCCTGTTTCCATCCTCCAGCTGTCCCTCCATTCATGTATGAGAGCATGAAAAAATTTTTGTAATGATCGTTCTCGAAGTGCTGAGAATTAGCATTGATATATGTGCCACACTTGAGGATGAAGAGCATGGTTTTTGCCTGATTGCCCAAAAAGTCAGTAGGGGGTTGTATCTTAATCTACAAGAGCCTGTCAGTTTGTGGTAGTATGACTGGTGGTATAGGTGCAGTAGGAGGAGTGGTGTTGGTGGGGGGTACATCCATAGTAGCAAACTGGTTTGAGAGTAATTTGTCAAGTGAGTCTAGTGCTGACAGCGGTCCAGAGCTATGGATGTCAAAATGAGTCCAAATGTAGGCGCATGCAAATGTTGTGGTTCTTAAGGTTTCTCTGATCCTCATGAGAATCAGTATTCATTAGATGTAAGTGCTGCCTGGACCAAGTTAGTCAGCAGAGTCAAAGTTTCAGATTGACCTTTTATTAAGGCTAAAGCTTTCCTTTAGCTCAATCAAGAATTTATCAGAGAGATCACAATCACTCATAAGCAATGCTTGAGGATGACTTCAGAGCACAACTAGAGAGTATTGAAAAGCTAGGTCAAACTAGAAACCTAGTGGTAACATTGTATGGTTTAAATAGTAGAGCAGTGAATGGTTCTACCATAATCATAAGTACAATAAAGTGAGAAAGAAAAGGAATTGCCATGCAGCAAATACAATAACAAGTAAAATGGTGTGAGGTAGGTGCATGGTAGAACAATAAGATGAAAGAACAATAGTGAAAGAGAACAATAGCAAAGAAGAACAATAGCATGGGAAAAATGAAAGTGTACATCATAGTCCTCCAGATTTACCATAACATTTTCCATAATCTCATATTGGAAGGCATTGTCTGTGTCTACCTCGACAACATCCTCATCTTCACTTGAGACCTCAATGAACATTGTCAAATTACATGCCTGGTACTGGAGCGACTTTGGCAGCACAAACTCTATCTTTGTCATGACAGGTGTGAGTTTGAGAAGATATGAATCAAGTACTTGGGCTTGATTATCTTGGATGGACAGGTGGAGATGGACTCAGTCAAGGTTTCTGGCATTACAACCTGGCCCACACCCACAAATAGGAAAGAGGTGCAGTCTTTCCTGGGCTTCATCAATTTCTATTGGCACTTTATTAAAGTTTTTCCCCACCATGCATGCCCATTATTCAACCTCACTAGCAAGAAGGGATGGAACTGGAAAAATGCACAGCAGAAGGCATTTGAGAAGCTCAAAGAGATGGTCACTTCCACTCCAATCCTTACCTTTTCTAATGACTCACATTCATTTCATGTAGAAGCTGACAGTTCAGACTTTGTGATGGGTGCAGTGTTGTCCCAACAGTCTTCTGAGGACCAGAAGTGGCACCCCATTGCCTTCTACTTGAAGGATCTCAGTGCTGTGGAATGCAATTATGAGATCCACAACAAGGAGATGCTGGCAATAATGTGGGCATTGGAGAAGTGGTGACATTTCCTGAAGGGTGTTCAACACAAGGTTGAGATGAGGATGGATTACAAGAACCTCAAGTACTTCATGACCACTAAGAAACTTAATCATTGCCAAGCCCACTGGTCCCTCTATCTCTCCAGGTTCAATTTCTCCCTGCACCATCGCCTGGGATGCAGCATGGGGAAGACTGATGCCCTCTGTTATCATCTGGACCACGGGGATGGAATCAATGACAATCAAGGTATTGTGTTGTTGCAACCTGATCTGTTTACAGTCCATGCATTAGAGGGTGTTATCTTGGAGGGTGAGGAGCACAGTATTCTATGTGACATTCATTATGTGAACTGTAGCAGTTTACATGAGGATGCTGTAGCTCTAGCAGTGAAGGAGCTAAGAAAGGGATCCACTTCTTCGCTTCATGCAGCAGAGTGGACAGAAAAGGACAACATCCTATACTTCCATGACTGTATCTATGTCCCTAATGATCCCTAGCTTCAACAATGACTCATCTCTCAGCACCACGACTTGCTTATTGCTGGCCACCCCAGGCATTAGAAGATGTTGGAGCTCATATCACAGAATTATTGGTGGCCCCTAATGTCTCAACTCATTGGTCAGTACTGCTATACCTGTGATCTCTGCTTATGCACCAAGACTCCATGGTGCAAGCCCATGGTGAGTTACACTCCCTTCTAGTCCCAGAGAATTATTGGGATGTTGTCAGTGTGGACTTCATGGTGGAACTACCAGAGTCCAATGGGTTTGATGCAGTAATGTGCACAGTTGACTCTGCTGGGGAGTGAGCTCATTTTATCCCCTGTCACTGTGCTTGGAGTGGCTCAACTCTATTTGTGCCATGTGTAGAAGCTCCATAGACTGCCTGGTGTATTCCTCTGTGATCGAGGACCACTGTTCATTGCAGAGTTCACCCGAGAGCTGTACCACCTGCTGGGGATCAAACTCCTCACCTCAACCACCTACCACCCACAGACAGATGGACAGACGGAGTGCTACATTGATGAATTTTGAGATCTGGTGGATATGGCAAGGTATAGGAGTGGGTTACCAGTGGTGGGAAAGTTTTGTTGAGGGTTGAACTAGGAAATCTATTACATATGCTACAGACATTTTGTGGGAGTGATGGCAGACTAAATGGGGAAATTTTTCAGCTAAGAACAGTGATGATTGATGGGACGATGTGCATAACATACAGTGACTCACAAAACTGAGTCAATGTTTTGGACTTTTTGATTCATTGTTGAATAGCTTCTCATAAACAACAAAACCAAACAAGGTATTGGTGTACTGAATAACATACATGATCAGGGCTACCAAACAAACAAAGAATTATGTAATTTTAATCATCCCTCATGGAGATATGATTATTTTAATTCAGGGACTCATTGACTCAGTTTTGTGAGGGGTAGTCAGAAATATTAGAATCTGATGCTCCACCAACTGTATAATGTCAAAAACTTGACAGATGGTTTCTAAGGTGATGTGACCCTTGATGGGACCTTAAATTATAGTATTTAATTAGGACTAGAATTCTTCATACTTCAATATTCTCCAATGCATCCCATCTCCTCTGCTCAAAAGGAAAACATTCCTTCCCTGGCCTCCAATCATCATTCTACCCACAATATTGCCTCTAAACTCAACCTCAGCCAGTTTAGTGTATCCAGAACACTCAGGGCTCTCCATCCAAACCTGGATTCCCCCTCTGGTGGTCATCCTTCTAAGCTCTCATCTACCTCTCAGAGAGCCATCCTTACCCAAATCACCACTGGCAAGGCTGCAAATGCTGTTCAGGCCACCCATTACATCAACAGCATCATCCCCACTCCAGTCTCCTCAGAAACAGTCAGAAGAGTTCTCAGAAAAAACTCATTCAAGGCTGTGGTGAAGAAGAAAAGGCTCTTGCTTAGTATAAGGCATAGGAAAGCAAGATTGGCTTTTGCTCAGAAGTATAGAGAGTGGACTGTGGAAGACTGGAGGAGGGTTATTTGGTCAGATGAGACTAAAATCAACAGGTTTGGGTCAGATGGGAGAGAGTGGGTCTGGAAACAGAAGGGAGAGGGGCTGATTGAGAGAGAGGTGCAGGGAACTGTCAAATTTGGGGGAGGAAACATTATGGTATGGGGGTGTATGGGATGGAATGGAGTTGGGTATCTTGCAGAGGTTGAGGGGAGGATAAATGCTGACCAGTATGTGTCCATTTTGAAGGACCATATGCTGCCTAGCTTGGAGGAGAGTGGAATTTCTGGAGAAGAGGTGATTTTTCAACAAGACAATGACCCCAAGCATACCTCAAAAAAGGCCAAGAAATGGATGGAGAACAACAATATTACTCTTCTGGATTGTCCTGCCCAATCTCCAGACCTCAGTCCTATTGAACATCATTGGGTTCACCTCAAGAACCAGTTAGACAAGTATCCAACAGCACCAAAAGGAATTTGGGAGTTATGGGAAAGAGTAGTAGAAGAGTGGAATAATATTCCATCAGAGGTGTGTCAGAATTTAATTAAAAGCATGCCTAGAAGGTTGGGAGCAGTTATTAAGGCCAAGGGAGGTCATACAAAATACTAGAATTACAATTTATCATAATATTGATACCACCTCACAAAACTGAGTCAATGAGTCCCTGAATTAAAATAATCATATCTCCATGAGGGATAATTAAAATTACATAATTCTTTGTTTGTTTGGTAGCCCTGATCATGTATGTTATTCGGTACACCAATACCTTGTTTGGTTTTGTTGTTTATGGGAAGCTATTCAACAATGAATCAAAAAGTGCAAAACATTGACTCAGTTTTGTGAGTCACTGTATGCTACAGTCGTTTTGTGGGAATGGGAATGATGGTTGATGAAATTATCTAAAATTTGTCAGGCTTGGTCAGAAATGATGGCATTAGTCAGAGCTGACTAAAATTTGTCAGCTTTGACAAATACAGCTGGGTTTGAAATGTCATCATATAGCATCAATAGTACTGGTCAGTAACAAGTCAATACAAATTTGTAATGAGGTCAGTAACAAGTCAATACAAATTTGTAATGAGGTCAGTAAAAAGTTTGAAGTCAGTAACAGGTCAATACAAATTTAATGAAGTCAGTAACATGTCAATAGAAATGTGTAATGAGGTGTAACAAGTCAAATACCAAAAATGGAGATCTGCATGCATAAAATTTCAGTTGCAATATAGTGGACACCTACTTTCATGCCTCACCCAGAACAGGCACAACATGACCAAACAGCTGTCATTTCCTTACATGTGGAGAGAGAGTGCACAACAATCAATTGAGTACCTCTCTTCACACAACATTTGGGGCTATAATAGTGATACTATTGCAATTGCTATCTATTATCAAATAGCAAAATTGTGATTGTCATTACAAAAGTGTTGGAATTGGCTATTGAAACTTGAAAACAGTTGGATTACAGTGAGTGTTGTGACAACTGGCTGTTAAAGAAAGTTGTTGCTGACCTTACTTCAGCTGTGCTGCATTGTTGGCTATTGACCAAAATTATTCTAGGGCTTTACCATTACTAAACATGTGAGTGGTGTTGGCATATGGATGGCTTATTAGAGTATTTGCAGGAATCAAAGTAGACCTTCTACACCAGAAGTCGAAAGGGCTAGAATTAGAGATGCAGACCATTTGGAAAGGTTGCAGATGACCAATCCTGATGAGAGAAGAAGCAGAGTCAGAGTGACTACACCTGCTGAAAGAATTGTTCCACTAAAATATGGAGCTGCATTGGCAGCTCAGATACCACAGGTACAGATGCCTGCTGATTGGGATGCTCCAAGGCAGTTTGAATTGCCTGTTGTACCTCCTGCTCAAGTATTATACAGGAGAGGGGCTCCTGTGATGCCATCTGAACCTGTTTTGGCAAACCATGGAATAGAGGCAAATATAGCTTCTACTACACCACAGGTTCAACTGCCAGCAGGGTGAAATGCACCTTTGGCCAATCCTATTCTTGTAGTTCCACCTGCACCTCAGTTACAAATAAGAAGAAAGAGAGGGAGAGGGAGGGGACTGGGACCATTGCATAATATTTCAGGGGGTCAAGCAGATCCTGCACTCAATAATTGTTAGGAAACAGTCTCCTAACATGCCTATTACCTAATACTACTTTTATTTTATTTTATTTTATTTTATTTCATTTTATTTCATTTTATTTCACCAAAATACACTACAAAATGCCTATATACACATTATTTGTCAGTGTGGGAATTCTTTATTTACATGCATCAGTATGTATGCGCATGTGCATGCATCCGTAATAACATACTACAATATGTGTAACATAGTATATGACCTTAAAATAAATACTAGGAGGCCTCAGTTGAGTTCTCTTAGGTATTCCATCCACAATAGTGGTGCGAAAGGCCTAATTCAGCCAACTGTTCTATTTTTAACCCTTGCATCAAATCCATCAAATTCCCCCATCATGCTTGTGCCCCCCGCCGCCTTCTTGTAGGAGAACCCGCACAGTCCAGCTAGCAGATTAGTAGGTGTCGCCCTAACAATAATCTGCATAGGGGACATATTGCATTGAGGGAAAGAACTGCAGATTATGATGCATGTGTTCAGGAGTTACAACAAGCTGAGGCATCTAAGCAATATCTGCATCAGCAGGAAGTAATACAGAACATTGCAGAGGAAAGGAGAACTGCTGAAGCTGTTGCTGCCAAAGAGAGGATATTACAGCAGAAGGCTGAAGTGAGTAGGGAGCATAATCTGCAACAGCAGCATGTGAATGCACAAAGACAAGCTGCTGAAGCTGAAACAGCTAGGCAGCATAATTGGCAATTGCAGCAGCTGGCTGAACAGGAAAGGAACAGGCAGGCTGCTGAAGATGAAGCAGCCAATGAACAATTGCAGCAGCTGGCTAAACAGGAGTTGGAGAGGCAGGCAGCTGCCCAGCAAGCTGCTTTAGCTGCTGAGCCACAATATCATGATCCACCCAGACATATTAATATAGAGGCTGTATTGCAAGAACGTAACAGGTGCAATCAAGAATGGGCTCTCAGAATGCATCAGATGTGGAGAAATGAACAGCGTGCAGATGAGCAGGCACAGATGGATGGGGCTGAGGAGCTCCAACATCTATCCATTGCAGACAGGAACTTGCATCAACAAATGATGAGGTTGGATCAATTAGCAAACAATATGTCTGGAGATTGGATTGATCAATATCGAGCTCAAGTAAATGCACAAGCAGAACAAATTCAGATGGATAGGGAAATGGCTGCATTGTTGGCTGCTGAGTATGAAGAACAGAGGAATAATGAGATTGCTTTGAGGAGGGAAATGGAAAATGAGGAATCTGATGATGATGATGGGAGCAAGGCTTCCTTGCAATTTCCATCTTCTTCTCTACCATCAGATTATTATGATGAATTTGGAAGGGTGTCTCCTCCACAATTTCCATCTTCTTCTTCACAATCTTCATTACCACTGCTGCCTGACCCAATATTCCATGTTCTATCATTGCCACCTTCTCCCATGCAATCTCCTTCACTGCTGCTGCTGCTTCATTCTTGAATCCCCCAATATTGCCACCTTTGCCTCCACCTATGCCTGTACCTCTACCTGCACATCGACCTGCAAGACCATTACCACTTGGTCGTGCACCTTATCAAAAGCCAATTCCCAGACATTCACTTGGACCCATAAATGTGGAGTGTCCACATTGCCATGCCTTGCATTTTGACTGTAAAAAGCTGTCCAAGTCTACCAGAGCTGTGCCAAAGTTTGGAAGTTGCTGCTTGTAGGGACAAATTCATCTGCCATCTTTCTGACCTGCTCCTGCCACATTGCGGGATCTGTTGTGTGGCAAAAGTCCTCTTTCCAAAGCATTCAAAACAAACATCTGACAATACAATGCTGCATTTGCATTCACATCTTTGGGTATCAAGGTGGACCATTCTGTCACAGGTACATCAGGCATATACAGCTTTCATATTCATGGTGATCTTCATCATCTTTCTGAAGCACTTCTGCCACCTCCTGGATGGCCTGCAGCCTATACGCAGCTCTATATTCATGATCCTATCACACAGCTTGATATTTGTGAGCAGCAAAACAACAATCTCAACTCAGTTATCATGACAGAGCTGCAGGCCATGCTAAATAATACCCATCCTTATGTGCCTTTATTCAAGCAGGCATTCCAGATCATGAGGGAAAAGCCTCCAGAAGAGCAGGACAATGTCACCATATGGCTGTGATCAGATAGAACCCAAGATTTATGTCACTATAATCTCTCTACAGCCAATGATAAAGTGGCAGCCATTATTCCAGGTGATGGCTCTGAGGAATGGTCTAATCACAGAGATATTGTTCTCAGGCTGAGAGGGGGAGGGCTTAGGCATATCAGCCAGTTGCATCCATCCTATTCAACTCTGCACTATGTCTTGCTCTTTCCTCATGGTAAAGATGGATGGCACCCAGATATACCTGCACACCAAGGTGCATATGGAGCCAGAAGAGTTCCCAATGTCAGTCAGAGATGCTACCATGCTTATCAATTGCACCCAAGACCAGGAGAGCAGCCACCATTGTTGTGGGGAGGAAATCTTTTGCAGCAGTATGTTGTAGATGCTTGGGCATCTATTGAACAGAATATGTTGAACTGGGTCCATCATCACCAGAAGAAACTTAGGGTTGATGTGTATGCTGGATTGAGGGATTGAGGGATGCTGCCATGGGTGACCGGGATGAAAATATCAATCTGGAGAATTATGGGAGTCGCATCATTCTTCCATTAACCCACATAGGCAGTGAAAGGCATATGAATCAGCTTTTCCAGGATTCCATAGCCATTTGTCACTTTTTTGGCAAGCCAAATCTCTTTCTCACTATGACTGCCAATCCACAGTGGCCAGAAATCCAGGAAGCTCTGTTGCAGGAGAAATCACTCAATCCATGTTTTACCACACATGGGACAAAGCAGGAAGCCTATGACAGGCCAGACATTGTTGCACATGTTTTTGAACAGAAAAAGAAAGCATTGCTCAAGGACATCAAGGATGGTGTTTTGGGTAAAATGGTGGCACACATCCATACTATCGAGTTTCAAAAGAAAGGCCTTCCACATATGCACCTCCTCATATTTCTTGATCCAGCCAACAAAATCTGTAATGCACATGATGTTGATTGCATTGTGTCTGCTCAGATTCCTGACCCCATCACACAGCCAATGCTCTATCACACTATAACTACCTGCATGCTTCATGGTCCTTGCAGTCATGACAAACCCAAGGCTTCATGCATGGTTGACAATAGGTGCAGCAAGAGGTATTCCAAGGAGTTCAGAGAACAAACTCTTTTTACTGCAAACAATTACCCTGATTATGCCAGACCCAACAATGGTAGAACAGTGAGGAAGCATAATTATGTTGAAGCAGACTACATATGCTGCACAGAGGAAGAGACGACACATTCCTTATAACCTACCTGGGGTTTAGTTAGTCTTAGAGCTAGGGTTTAGCAGAGGTAAGAACACTGTATATCTACTATGGTACAGGTTCTCCTTATATACATAATAGTAAGGATGTCACATGACTCAGGAATGTGTTTACCACATGTATGCGCAGTAAGTGCAGTAACATGTGTGTGCTGCATGCATTGCCTCATGTATGCAGCATGTTGGAATTAATTTCAACAAATTATGTCTATAATAACAGACAGGTTGTCATCCCACACAATCCTTATTTGGCTGCAAAGTAAGGAGCACTTATTTCAGAACATGTTTATCAGTTAACAACTTGGTTCATTTGTCGGATACAACTGTCACATCAATGTTGAGATCTGTTCTTCAGTCGAGGCTGTCCTGTACATCCACAAGTACATATACAAAGGCCATGACAGAACCATGATTGAGATTCTCAACCAAGACAGAGACGAGGTGAAGGAGTATCTGGATGCATGTTACATTGGATCTGTGGAAAGCTGCTGGCATATAAATGAATTTGGAATGCATGCAGAGTCTCCTCATGTATATTGTCTGCCTGTCCATCTGGAGGACTAGCAAATGGTCTACTTCAATGCAGACGACAACATTGATGAGGTTTTGGAAAGGCCTGCTGCCAAGACCACACATCTCACTGCTTGGTTTGAAACCAACAGAAGATATGAAGCAGCGCATACTGTCACCTACCAGAACTTTCCTCAAGCATGGGTCTACAATGGAACCAAGAAGCAGTGGAATCCAAGGAAGCAGCGCAACCCTGCTATTGGCAAAATGTACTTTGCTTCTCCTGCTCAGGGGGAAAGATTCTACCTCAGGCTGCTCCTTACTGTTGTTACAGAGGCAACATCATTTCAGCACTTGCGCACTGTCAATGGTGTCATCCATAATACATTCAAGCAGGCCTGTGTCACATTGGGTCTTTTGCAGGATGACCAGGAGTGGGTCCAGTGTCTTACAGAGGCAGCCCAGATGCAGCTCAGTTCCTCTCTCAGATTGCTTTTTGCCACCATTCTTCTTCATTGCAATCCAACATCTCCTGACATCCTGTGGAACCAGTTCAGACATCACATTTGTGATGACCTCAGAGTCAAGCTTCTTTCAATCTATCCAAATACAGACTTTACAGATGATCAAGTTTACCTGTATGGCTTGCATCTCATCAATCAGATCCTTATCAGATCAGGCAAACAACTTTTTGATTATTCAGAGATGCCTCCCATTGAAGGAAACTGGTGCATTGATGTTCCTGCCAATAGGCTTTTGCAGGAACAAAGGGATTACAATGTTGAAGAGTTGGCCATCACTGTCACTCACAATCTCCAGCTTTTCAATCACAGGCAGAGATGGGTTTTTGATGCTGCAATGGATTCTGTGAACAATAACAAGGGAAAGCTCATGTTCTTGCATAGTGCTGGAGGTTGTGGAAAGACCTTTGTCTGCAACACCATCGCAGGTGCTGTTTGTGCTTAAGGAAAAATTGCTCTCTGTGTAGCATCATATGGAATTGCTGCATTGCTTCTAGAAGGTGGTCGCACAGCACATTCCATGTTCAAAATCCCAATCGAAATCGATGAGGCCTCTACTTGCCGGATACTTCAAGGTTCAGATTTGCACCAGGTCCTTGATCAAACTTCCATCATTATCGGAGATGAAGTTTCTATGCAGCACAAATATGCCACAGATGCAGTAGACCGCACATTGTGTGATCTCAAGAAAAAGAATGTTCCATTTGGTAGAATCACTGTTTTGTTTGGAGGTGACTTTAGACAGACTCTACCTGTCATTCCTAGGGGCACTAGAGAACATATCATAGCTTCATCCATCAAAAGGAGCACTCTCTGGCAATGCATTACTATCTATTACTTGACCGAGAATATATGACTCAACAGAACTCCAGAGAACACTGCACATGCTGCCTGGCTCTTGCACATCAGTGCAGGCACAACAGTGTATGCTGCAGACACTATACAGATTCCACACAACATGCTCTGCTATGGAAATACCATGGATCACCTTATCAACTCCACATATCCAGGCATAGAGCAGGGGAACAAGCCAGATCAGTACTATTTGGATAGGACCATTCTCTCCTGCACAAATAACAATGTCGATGCCATCAACTCTCTTCTCCTTACCAGATTTCCTGGACCAGAGAATGTCTTCAACAGTGCTGATACAGTCTCATTCAGAGAGCAGGAGTTAAACAACTACCAGCCATATCCTGCAGAGTATCTAAACTCTATCAAAGCAAGTGGCCTTCCTCCCTCCAGGCTGGCACTTAAGATAGGCTGTCCTCTCATGCTTCTATGCAATCTGGATGTCACCATGGGTCTTTGCAATGAAACTCGACTTATCCTTCTTGAAGCCAGACCACATGTATTGAAGTGCAGGATCATCAGTGGAGATGCACAGTTTGCAGGAAATATTGTTTTCATTCCTCGGATCACATTAGAGCCTTCAGCAGAGACCTTGCCATTACCACTCTGTCTACATCAATTTCCACTTCACTTGGAATTTGCCATGACTATCAACAAGTCACAAGGCCAATCAGTATCCCATGTTGGATTGGACTTGCAGACACCAGTGTTCTCACATGGGCAGCTATATGTTGTACTGTCAAGGTGTACATCTGGAGAAAGGATCAAGATGCTGTTGAATGAAAACAATCCAAATAACAGAACTGCCAATGTGGTATACAAGGAAGTGTTGAATGGAGTTGTTTAGCAAAGGTGAGTAACTTGAAAGATTATCTACAGGAATTGGAAACTAATATAGATATCAAGATAGACTTGGATTTAGAATTAGATTTGGATTGTACTTGGATTGAATCAAATGGTTGAAAAATTTATTGTGAGAAGATTCTAGGGCAGGTTACTAAACCTTGGTGTGTATTCAATAACAGGTCAATAAAAGTTTGTAATAATGTCAATAACAGGTCAATACAAGTTTGTAATGATGTCAATAACAAGTCAATAACAAGTGAATACAAATTTGTAATAAAGTCAATAACAAGTCAATAAAAGTTTGTAATGATGTTAGTAACAAGTTTGTAGTAAAGTCGATATAACAAGTCAATACAAGTTTGTAATAATGTCAATAACACCTTAATACAAGTCAATATCAAGTCAATCAAGAAGATCGAAAGAATCTCTCTTTGAAGACAAAGAAGAAATGGAAGCAGGGCAAGTTCGGTTCAAAATGGACATGGTTTTGTATAAAAAGAGTGTCAAGATCGTCTCCACCTTCGTGTGTATTCAATAACAAGTCAATAGGAGTTTGTAATGATGTCAACAACAAGTCAATACATCAATAATGTGTTTGTTAGTTTGATAACAAGTTAGAGTTGAGTGACTGTAGTGGGATTAAGCATTGTGTTACATATATGCGAGCTGGCCCATGCTGGTGTCAGGCTGAGCGAGCAAAGCAAGCAAATGCCATGACAAAGGCATGGGTCATAAGCTTGTCTATTACATATGCTACAACCATTTTGTGAGAGTGATGGCATGATGGGATCAGAGCTAAAAATAGATAACAAGCTGTATAACATATGCTACAGTTGTTTTGTGGGAATGATGGGAGTGATGGTTGATAGGATTATCTAAAATTTGTCAGAGCTGTGCAAAATGTGTCAGCATTAGTCAGAGCTGACTAATATAGCTGGGCTTCAAAATGTGGTCATTGCATATGTAGAGGTGAGCTGCATGGAGCATGGCTGAGTTTGAAGTGGAGTTTGAAACTTTGCAAGTGAGCTGAGTGTGGAGGGGAGTGTGAGGGAGTGTGAGGGATTGTGAGGGGGTGGGCAGGAGGGGGATGGAGAAGAGGTATGAGGGGTGGGGAGGGTATGAGGGGGTGTAGAGGGGGGAGGGGGACATGGGATGGGAGGGGGAATAGGGAAGTGGGGATAGGAATGGGAAAGGGGGAGATAGGGAGTGGGAAGGGGGAGATGGGAATGGGGAGATGGGAATGGGAATGGGGGAGATGGGGAGGGGGAAGGGGAAAGGGAAGGGGAAGAGAGAGGGGGGAGGGGGAAGGTGGAGAAGGGGGAGAGGGAGATGGAGATGGGGATGGAGATGGGGATGGGGAGATGGGAGATGAGGATGGAGATACAGATAGGGATGGGATTGGGGATAAACATCACAACCCCCCCACGTTGACTTGGGGCCAGTGGTCCCAAACTGAAGAGTTGTGTACTATCTAAAAGTCAACTAAACAGTTGTGTGACCATGAACCTCCAAACATTGACTTTGGGCCAAAGGTCCAAAGGCAACTGAAGAATTGAGTGATTGTAGTGGGATTAAACATTGTGTTATGTATATGCGAGCTGGCCCATGCCTGTGTCAGGCTGAGTGAGCAAGGTGAGCGAACGTCATGACAAAGGCATGGGTCATATGCTCGTACATCATCTGGAATGATGAGCGCGATGTGGATTATGTCTGAGTTGAATTTCTATTACCTGATCTGGGTTGCCGAGTCATGCCGGGCTCACAGTTTCTCACGTAATCCAATTACCGATCGTTGGGTGTTGGGTATTGAGATCACGACATCGGCAATTTCCGATGAAAAAATACCGTCATATTGATGGTCACACACAGGTGGCTGCCTGAGGTCGTCGTTTGTTTAGGCCAAGTTTTGTCAGCATTTCTGTTTTTGGGAGGTGTCATGTGCTCGTTGAGAAGCTGTCGAGCAAACGTGTGTCCTTCAGGGTTGCTTAGGCTAGGTCTCGAGGGATCCAGCATGCCATTGCCAGTAAGACGTAAAATCGCAAGGTAATAAAGACGCGTTTGGTCACATGGCATTCGGCAACTGATCGGTCCGAGCGTGTTTGAAATAATTGAGGACAGCCGTTGAATATTGAGTTCCAAGCTGATTTTGGACTCTCTGCTTCAGATAATGCTGTCGCGAGGGCCCTTGGCCCAAATAACTTCCCAGTTGAAGTCTAATACGATACTGGATGTGTTCCTCCGCACTTGGTACCTCGGCTTCACCTCATTTGGTGGTCCCGTCGTGCACTTTCAAATATTCCATCGCATGTTTGTGGAGGGACAAAATCCATGGCTAGACGAGCAAACAGTAAGGTGTTTCCGCCTGTTTCTCGCTGCCATTCTATTGCTCTTTCCTATTCGTCTCTCTGATGAGTGTTCTCACAGTTCCAGGAGCTTTTCGCGATTTGTCAGGCACTTCCAGGTCCGGGCAGTACGAAGATGGGATTCTGCATAGCCCTTTTACGCGGAGGAATCTTATCAGCATTTATTTTCTTCCTGACTTGGAGGTGAGCCACTTTTCTTTGCAAGATTCAACATGTCTTCGAGGTTTGTCTTCGAGGTTTGTCATCGATCATGATTTGTTTGGTGTATCCAGCATCGAACTTGCTACGTCTCTCTCTTTACATTTTTTCGCGGTACCTAAATGTCTTTCTCAGCTAACAAATTCTGTGAAGTCTCCCTGGAGCAGCCGGCATGTATGCTCTTGCCATCGGAATTGCTCACGTTTCCACTACCCTTCCATTGCCTGTATACGCCCTGCTTTCCGGTCTGAATGCGTCCGTAGTCGGCGTCATCGCTTTTGCGGCCGTGCAGCTGGCAACTAAAGCCATCACTGATCCACTATCCCGGCTCATTGTGGTGTTCTCTGCGTGTGCAGGCCTATGCTACAGCGCACTGTGGTATTTCCCGATTTTGATGATTGGAGGTGGGACAATCACTATCGTGTGGGATATCTGGGTAAGGGGTTTTGTGGGAAGATTAAAAAATAGGTGGAGGAGACGGAACCGTGATGAGGTAGAAAATTTGGAACTCCCTAACGCACCTCCACAGCTCGGGGGAAGAGTTGGGCGCAGTAGAGAAGACGACGAGTTATCTCGGAGATCAGTCATATCGCTCAGATCCAACATAAGGACAGGTGAACTGCCACATGGGCGAACTGCAGGAGCGGATGAAGACAACGCAACCAAAGAGGATGCAAGCGAGAGATCTGTTCCGCAGCCTGTCAATAATGTTCACCGTATTATTCCTGCCCAAGTCGGGCTCGTGGTAGTGGCTATATTTCTTGGTACGTTTTGCAGCAGTGAATATCGATTAGCGACCCATCATAACTACAATACCGCAATACAGCATCTTTCATCGCCATCATGGTTGCAAACGCTCAGGTCAAGTTTCCATCCCTTGAGCTTCGACTTTTCCGCAACATGTATCTTGCAGGTGCGCTACGAATTTTTTTTACCTCTCTTAGACCCTTATCATTTTCAACTCTGGAAAAGGCACGATCATTTTTGGTGGGGGACCGGTGAGTGCTCTGATCACACGCTCATATATCAGCCTTCCGTGTTGCTAGGATTTACTTGATTCTATCAACGTTATTTTCCGCAGAACTGTAGCAATTAACGCTATGTCATTCCATAGGTGGTCATCCCCCTCTTGAGAGAATATGTCGTTCAGCCAGGCTTTGTCTCGCCAAGAGATTTCTTGATTGGTTTAGCTATCATACAGGCATTTCCTGGGCCGAACTTCAATTGTGAGTGATATTTATTCCATGGGGAATTAAGTTCTAACGGAGGTATATACAGTCGCTGTTTATCTCGGAACATTGACACTAGCACCAACGTCGACTCCGTCGATTGCAGGAAGCATCCTGGCTTACCTCGGAATTTTTGCTCCAGGACTGTTCTTCGCATACGGTTTCCAAGCTATCTGGAGAATTATTCGTTCGCGTCCTCTGGTCGTTTCCTTGATCCGAGGAGTCAACGCAGCAGCAGTCGGTTTGGTTTTCACTGCGGTGTATCGCCTCTGGGAGATCGGCTATCTCACGCCGAGCCGCGACAGCGGAGGGAGTTTGGGAGCGGAGCCTTGGTGGGTTGTCACTGCTGTTTTAACGTATACGAGTGCCGCATGGTTTGGCGTGGAGACCTGGATGGGAATTGTGGGAGGTGCTGTGTTGGGCCTATGTTGGTATGGCGTAGTTAAGCCATGGTAGATGTGTTGTGGATCCACTTCTTTTGAATCTGTGCATTGATACAGCTATGTTCTATTCCAATACGACTCAGACTGGAAAGTGTATGCAAATGGTGGGTTAAGCATGGGCAACCAATCATCTAAGCGGCATGCCAAGTAGAAGTGCACCTGAAGACTACGCAAAGGAGCACGACAATGGACACAGCTCAGAATGTGGGCGAGCGTAGCTTATTACAGACGAGTGGTGTTAATTTGTGAATTATTCTTAAACATTTTCAAGAATTTGCACATGAATTATGTTAAATGGATGGTAAATGTCTTTAACATAATACAAATGTCACTATTGTAAAGATATTGAAAAAGTGTTTCAAATGTTGTTTTGATTGACTTTAACATAATGTTCAGTACCTTATGGAAAAGAAATTTACAATGATTATTAAGATAACTTTTGCAAAATCTTTAAAATAATGGCTTGAACAATCAGATTTTGCAAAAGTTATCTTAAAATGTGCCAAACACAACAAATGAGATGCCCAAACCCGAAAATATTGAAAATGCCACCAATGTTCCTTCTGATGTTGCAAAGACAAATCAGATTATACCAGCTCCACACCAATGATCCATAAGGTGAAACTTGCTTCAAGGTCTTCCACAGTTTGAGAAACAGAATATGGTCACAGAAAATGCCAATGAATTGCCACATCACGTGCTAATGCTGGAGTTGCTGCTTTGAGGAAGCTTTTATGCTAGAAGTGGAAGGTTTGTTGAAGCCAGGTGGAGTAGAACTGAATATTGACAAGAATGAGTGGTTTGGGGAAGAAATGGAGCAGGCAATGGTGATAAGTGAAAATGAACCATCTTTGACTAAGGCATTAAATGGTGATAAGCATTCAGCTTGATCAGATGTGATCAATGGGGAACTTACCCAAATGGAGAAGGTTAATGCCTGGGTCCCCATAATCCTGCCTCGAGATGCCAGCATCATTCCTAGCCACCATGATTTTTGCTGCAAATGTAATGAGACAGGTAATATTGTCCATTACAAGGCTCATCTTATCATCAAGAGTTTCAAACAGCAATGTGGTGTGGATTATGTCAAAATATCGGTGATAGGTCCACTGCATGCGCTAAGGTCTGGAGAAGGATTTAACCATATCAAGACATTATGACACACACTCTGAATCACTACAAACGCCATGAAATCGATGTCGAATCCTTTTTAAACTATTTTGCACTATTTTGGATGACTTCGAGACATTTTGAACACTTTCAAACTATTTCATGATACTTCAAATGACTTCATAGTATTTCAAATGACATCAGCTGCCATATAGTTGTTTTAAAACATTTTCGATACATGCTGCACACCCGGTGATAGGTCCACTACATGCTCTAAGGTCTGGAGAAAGTTTTCAATTGTATTGACACACTATGACAGCCCCTCCAAACCGCTATGAACACTACAAAATCGACTTTGAATTCTTTTCAACTTATTTCATACTACTTCGAACAACTTCGAAAGATTTCGCGACACTTTGAACAACTTTGTACTATTTCAAACAATATCAGCCACCATATATCTGTCTTAAAACACTTTCAATACATGCTGCACATCCAGAACAAACTATTCCATCACATATCAAGCACTACCAGACACGAGGAGAGACTACAAGAGATTTAGGATGTGATAATAGTGTTTTTATGTTTTGATGATATATTGAAGCAAAAGATAAGTACTTTTACCATATGGGGACATGTATTTTTCAATTGTTTATCATTTCTCATTTATTTTATGATCTACAAAGTCCTCATTGTTTGATATATCACCTCATGTTTTACACAAATTTTAGTTCCCTTTTTAGTACTATCTCTTCAAAAATGTATATAAACTTGTACTAGTTACTTAGAAAAACAGAGAAGTTACCCTCTCCACTATAGTCGGATTTAAGAGCAGTTCTTTTGAGTCTTACCTTGCACTGTATCTCTGAAGTTCTGTGAAATATCGCAAACTTCCTCAAACTTTTGTATTCGTTCTCAACTCATCATCGCCTATCACTACTCAAACCCCACTTTTTAATTGCTATATTTATTTGTTGAACATATCTCGACACCACTCAAACACCTTCGAACCTCCTCAAACTCACCTGAACAACTTCAAACCCATTTGAACCTATTTTGAACTACTTCACATGTCTTCAAACCAAATTCAAACTTTTTTGAACATCTTCATACACTTTTAAAGACTATTCATCACATCCTTTACCCTTTCCAGCAGTGATATTTAGTACCAACTCGCATCCTTCCTCTAGCCTGAGTTATACTTTATAAGCCTTTTAACAGGTTTTTGCTAGGTTTCCAGGTTAAGTATTATCACCGGAGTGAGTTATTCTGTTGCATATTGAGCGCCACTGGACATGAGGAGAAATTACAAGAGACTCAAAATGTGATAAGTGTGTCTTTATGTTTCATTGATACATTAGAGCAAAAGATAAGCACTTACTATATGGGAACACTATACATTTCAGTTATTTATCATTTTTCATTTGTTTCATGATTTACAAGTCCTCATTGTTTAATATATTGCCTCATGTTTTACACATGTTCTTATTTCCTTTTTTGTACTATCTCTTCATTTTGTATATAGACTTGTGTTAGTTACTTAAAAAAGAATACCAATGGGGAACAGAGCACAAGTTACCCTCTCACTTATCATCTGACTTAAGAGCCATTCTCTTGAGTCTTAGCTTGCATCATATCTCTAAGTTCTGCAAAATATCATGAACTTCTTCAAAACTATCGCATTCACTTCTCGTTTTATCGCACATCGCCTATTGCCTTTCAACAAACACTACACATTCGCTAAACTCATTCCTCAATATACTTCAAACCTATTTTGAACTTCTTCAAACCTCTTCAAATTTCTTTGAGCCTACTTTAAACTATTTTGCACATCTTCGAACCTATTTCAAACTATTTCAAACTTCTTTGTATGCTCTTATAGACTATTTGCACCATCCCTCATCAATTCACCTCACTAAAAACAATGTTTGGTCTCAACAGTGATATTTAGTACCAACTTGCACCCTTCCTCTGACTTGTGTTATACCATCCAAAGCCATTTAGTAGGTTTTGTTTGGGTTTCCGGGTTGAGTATCATAATCAGCTCCAACTGTTTGTATGCCCACACTCTGAATTCTTCTGTCATTTGCAGCTCAGAAATGTGCTGCTGTCCATCACTATGATGTGAAGAATGCATACCTCAACTCCCACCTACAAGACAATATCACCTTGTACTCTGAACTCCCTCCCAAATACAAACAATTTTATAAATTACCACCAGAACTCAAGGACCAGTCTGACATAGTCTGCAAGTAGCTAATATCAGTTTAAAAAATTAAAACAAGGAGCTCATAATTGGTATGCTGAGGTGAAGAAGTTTTTCACTGATCTCACATATTTGATTTCAGTTGGAGATGAGGCTGTGTTCTATGAACTTAATGGTAAAAGTACATGATTGTTACTGCTGCCACTGACAATTTCACTGTGATTGCAGATTACACCAAGGGTGCTAGCAATCTGATTCAGAAACAACTTCCAGAATGCTTTGAAATCTCAGACATTGGACCTATTAACTGGCTACTTGAAGTCAGCATCACTTGAGATACCACCACCTGTACATTTTTGTCGGAACAGCAAGCTTATATCAAACAAATTCTTGGCCATTTTGACTTTGAGAATGCTTGCACAGTTGTCAACCCAATGGAGGTAGCACTCGATCTCAATCCTGATTCATCCCACCTTTCATCCACTTTACTTACTCCTGCCAAGAAAACCATGCATCATGAAATGATTGGTTGTCTCATGCACACCACCATTATGACACATCCAGATATTGCATTTGCGGTCTCCACTCTTTCCCAATACCTTGATGCACCTCACACCACTCATCTTCAAGTAGTAACTTGAATTTTTCATTATTTCTCTGGCATAAAGGATTTCAAGCTCATTCTTAAAGGTTCTAACTCTGCTATTGCTGGGTATTCAGATCATTGGATGCAGATTGGGCTTTACAAATCCATTGCCACTCTATTCCTGGATTTGCCTTCTTTATTAGTGTTAGAGCTGTTTTCTGGAGCTTGAAGAAATAGCTGATCATCACTCTTTCAAGCACAGAGGCCAAATATGTTGCCCTCACTCATTCTTCAAAGGATATCATTTGGATTCATAGATTACTTTCTGAACTTTCTTCTATTTTTCCTTTTACAGTTCTTACTACTCTTCATTGTGATAACCAGGGTGTTGTCCATTTCTTCAAAGATTCTACCTTCCATGGCTGCACCAAACATATCAATGTTCATTTTCATTTTATCTGCCAAACTGTCTCTCATAGTCATATCGCATTGCAATATTGCCCTACCAATGACATGATTGCAGACATTTTCATGAAACCACTCACCCATTTCAATTTTGAGAAGTTCTGAAGGCTCCTCAGAGTCCTCTGAGCCCACTACCATCTTGAGGGGGAGTGTTGTTGTATTTGAGCATCCTTGTGATGCCCATCATATCTGGTACTCCATTTATTTATCATCATATTGTATTTTCCTGTCATTTAGTTATTACTTACCCCTATTCTCATTACTATATAGCATCCATAGTTGTATCTTGACACCTCAGTGTTGTTACCACTACTGAGGTGTAAGTCCCATTACTTTACTTCTCCATATTCTTTACTTTCTTTATTGAGGGCACTAAAGTAGTGGTGGATGGAATTAGAGCAGTCACCTTCCTCATAACAGATGCAAGTGCACAACAAATGGCAAAAGAAATCACCACTCTCATTGAGATGCAACTCAATAAGCACATATATAGACACCTTCAATGTGAGTGTTGAAATGATGAGGGACACAGTTGAGCATGTAACAGGGGCAGCCATGGACATATGTAACAGAAAAAATGGAAGACTTTAAGAATGCCTTCCAAGAAGCATCAGAACAACTAAAGGACACCTTACAAGATCTCAAGATGACCACACAGGAAATTATAGAGAAAGCTCAGCAAGACCAACCAACAGGCCATGTGATGCCAGCCCCACAGCCATCAAGCACCATGTCTTATGCAGCAACCACCCAGTGGCACATTCTGGCAGTGCTCACAGCAACCATAGCAAGAGGAATAACTGCTGATAAGCAAATTGTAATTCTCAAAGATATGAACATTACTGGCAATGGCCTTGACAAACTCACAGAGAAGGAACTGGTAATGAAGGCAAACACAGTACTGAATCTCATGGGAGTGGAAGCAGCTCTCCCTGGAGGGTGTCACCTTCATCATAGTGAGGAAACTATGCAACGGCAACATCCTATACTCTCTCAACATGCTCAAAGCAGTGAACTGGTTCAAGCAGGAGCAGGTATTCATGAGAAAATTTGGGGGAACTCTAACATGAAGAACAAGTAATAACAGAGTTTGTCTCCACCACTTTTGAGGCTGGGTCTGGCTATGTACAGGCACAGATAGAAATAGGACAGTAAACTTGCAGAGAACACTATAGCATACTCAAAATACATCAAACCTGAAGGTCCTCACACAAAAAAAACACAGAAAACAGCACATGTCATCTTTGGTTTCAACAATCAGAACAGTGCCAACAAGAATTTGGGGGGCATCAAGGAGGTCAGAGATTAATGGGAACAGATAGTGATCCTTCTTTGAGATGCAGTTGAGGCTCCAGTAGTTGACACATAACTGGAGCATACCATTCTTCTTCTTGACAAAGAGTATAGGAGCACCATGATGTGATTTAGAGGGTTGGATGAAGCCAGAATAAATGTTCTCTTCAATGAACACTTGCAGAGCTTCAAGTTTGGATGGGGAGAGGGAGTACATATGGCCTGGAGGCAGGAGTGCATTATCTTCCATCTCTATCTTTAGGTTGTAAGGGTGGTGTGTGGAGGAAGGGTGTCTGCCTTCTGTTTATTGAAGATGTCAGTGAACTCATGGTACCCTTTAGGGATATACAAAAGGTCCACCAGATTCCCAGTGACAGCCGAGGATTTGGCTGTGAGGCCTTCTGGGGAGAAGATCATCTGAAAAGCAATAGCTCCAGGAAGTTTGCTAGTATTCATGTAGGTGGCAGCATTGATAAACAAAATTGAAGGAGGTAAGTGGGTTTCTGCTGGAAGGTTCAGAGGTGACTTGGAAGTTGGAGAATCAGAAAATGTCAGAGGTGCCAGACCTCTATGATCTGTGGAGCAGAAATTTATTTGGCCAGAAGACCAGTCAATCAATGAATTGTATTGCTTCAGCCAGTTATGACCAAGGACTGCAGAACAGGAAAGTCGAGTGGGGTTACATAGAATGTCAGATTGAACACTTCACCAGATGGAAAAGTGACTGGGAGCTTTGCAACTTGCATGATGATGGAGTTGCAAGTTCTGTTGAACAGTTGGAGTCCAATCAGCAAAATGGTTTCTGTGCTGAAATGATTTTCCAGCACAAAAGTGGAGTCGAGGAAATGATGGGATGAGCCAGAGTCGATAAGGGTTCAGGTTGGTATGGAGTTGTTGGAAATGGATAGGAGGATGGTAAGGGAATCAGGGTCAGAAAAAGTGGACACATTGAGATGAACATAAGCAGCCAGCTGGGAAAGGTCAATGCAACCTTCAACCCCATTGGCATATTCCTGAGAATTGTGGACTATTTTTTGAGTCCATAGAATCTGGCATGGATTCAGAGACTGTGGCTGCATGGGCTTTCATAGCTTTGGACTTGCTGCAATTACTGGCTAGATGTCCTTCTTCACCACATTAGAGGCAAAGACATTCCTTCATCTGGCACTCACATTCTTCTCAAATTAGTTTGCCATTCTTCTCCAACTTGTCACAGATGGAGTCTTTTGGCTTGTTACTCTTGGATCTGGAGGAGCCACTGGTCAAGGGTTGATTATTGCAATTAGAGTTGGATGGATTCTGAGGCTTGGACTGATTATCAGAGCTAGAGTTGGAATTAGGATTGGAGTTTGGGGAACCCTTGGAGTCCTTCTTTCTGGAGTTTCCAGAATTTCCAGAGGTCTTGGCATTGAGGCAATTCTCTTCTTCCTGCATCCAGTAAATGTTGTCAGTGTCTTAAGCCTTGAGCTGCAAGGCTGCCAGAGTGTTGGGCTTTCCACCCCACAAAACTTCTATATGGAGGCAGAGTGGAAGACTGCGGAAGTACCAGTTGCAAAGAGCAGCTTTATTCCAGTTGAGCCAGGAAGCTAGTTTCCAAAAGTTCCACATTATACTTGACTATATGGCCTTCTTTCTTCAGAGTGAGCATGGAAAGAGCCTTCTTGGCATTCCCCAACAGGTTGTGAGGGCCAAAATTGCTTTCTAGCTCCCCAAAGAATACCTCATAATTCCACATCCAGTGGGCAAAATCCATCAGGTGGTTGAGGCTGGGTTCAAACCAGCTGAGTGCTGATTCCTTGAGGTAAGAGATGATGAATAAGATTTTCCTCTTATTGGAGGTGAAGACATGAAGGCAATCTCAGAAATGGAGGTTGCAAGTGATTAGGAAGTGTTAGGAAACAGTCTTCTAACATGCCTATTACATAATAATATTTTATTTTTATTTTATTTTATTACATCAAAATATGCTATCAAATGCCTATAAATGCTTTATTTGTCAGCATGGGAATTTTCTATTTGCACACATCAATATGTATGCGCATGTATGCATGCATCGGTAGCAACATAGTACAATATGTGTAACATAGTATATAACCTTAAAATAAATACCAGGGGACCTCAGTTGAGTTCTCTTAGATATTCTATCCACATTTGTAGTGTGAAATGCCTTTCAGCCAACTCATCTATTTTTAACCCATCACATCAAAACCATCAAAACCCCCCATCACATGCATGCACCCCACTGCCTTCTTGTAGGAGAGCCCACATGGTCCAGCTAGCAGAACAGTGGGTGTCACCCTAACAGAAGAACTCAACTGCCCCATCAGTATGCCTTTTCTTACATGCACATATGTCATTGTCTCAGCACACCACAACTGCTTACTCATCATTTTAGCAAGAGCTGGAATTAATTGTATATACATATTTACCTTGCTTTCATAAGCTGATGCCAGGCTGCCTTACATTGTGACTGCTTATGATCGAGAAGCAGTGCTCATCATTAGGACAGCTGCAACCAGACAACTGATCAGATCTGGTTTAGTTGAGATTTACATTACTCTATTTGGATGACTATTTTAGGTAGTTACTAGCTGAATTCAGTAATAACCCCAAGATCAGGCACTGTTGGAAGGGTTATTGATCTGAAGTGCCCAATTGTTGACAAATAGCTGAAATCACATGTTTTGCTGTGTTTGGTACCCAAATTGCTGGATCACATAACTCGAAATTTTGTGAAAAAATTCTGAAGCTGAAATCTTGACTCAGCTGAAGAAGTGACTCATCACAGCTTATGTCATTATGACAGAACAAGCAACTTCAAATCCTGGTCACATTCCTGTTCCCATGCCAGCTCTAGAAGCCAAAATTGATGCTCTTACAGCACAAATGTCCCAATTAGTGTCAGTATTAGCAGCATCCCAGCCCAAACAATCAGAAACAAAAGCAGAGACAGTAGAAGATAAAGATGATGAGATGGAGGAGATGGTGGAGTGGATGTCTCAGGAGGATGTGCATGCAGAGGAGAGATCTGAGAGTGGAAAAATGCATTTACCTAAATACATGCCCCCACAAATTTTTGATGGTACCATAGAGAATACAAAATCCTTCATCAGCTCTATAGTGTTGTATATTCATGGGAGAAAGCCTGAGTTTCATATGACTGAGTCTAGAATTATGTTTGCTCTCTCATACATCCAGGGAGGGAAAGCACAGTTTTGAAGAACGAAGCTATCAATCAAATTGCCACAGGATATAAACTGTTTGCAACCTTCAGGGAATTCTTGGAGAGACTGGAGGCACAGTTTGGAGACCCTAATCCAAAGGTGACAGCGAATGCAAGATTAAAAACCATGCACCAAGGTTTTCTGACACCAGACAAATTTATTTTGCAGTTCAAGGCAGAAGCGTCACAGATGGATATAGGAGAAGCGATGTTGGTAGAATTTTTGAAGGCAGGATTAAATACCTTATTATTCAAGTCTATCTATCAACTACCTTCAATGCCAGAGAGGTTGGACAAGTGGTATAATTGGGCAATGCATCTTAATTGGTAATATTGACAGAAACAGGCAGAGTCAAAATTGATGTACAGAAATGCCAGATTTGGAAAGTCATCAGGAGGAAAGTTTGAGAAAGGAAGGACCTCTCAGATACAAGCTCTGATGGCACAGCCACCAGCCATGGCAGTGACACCTATTGTTAAGGAGTCAGCAGCATCAGCAGATGTGATGCATGTTGATTAAGTAGGGAGACAAGCCCCACTTAAATGTTTTAATTGTGGGCAATTAGTGCATATTGCTAGAAATTGTAGGCAGAAAAGGAAGATTAGAGAAGTGACAATCGAGGAAGTGGAGTTGGAGGAAGATAAGCAGAAGAATTTTGTGGAAGAGTCCCAGTGAAGGTTTCCCCATTGGTGACCCAGAATTAATGTAATGTATTAGTATCCGAGGAAACCCAGAGTGAACCTGAAAGAGAAATTGAGGAGTACAACCATCATCACTTATGTGACAAAGAAAAATGCCCAGCCTTATTTCCAAAGACCCCTAAATTCTTTATTTGCTCTGTGTGGATAGAACCCAAAATCAGCTTGACAGTAGGATTGAAGACAGTAGACATGCATGCAGCAATTAATGTGGAGGCATTGCTTGACAGTGGTGCTACAGAATTATTCATTAATCAATCCTTAATTACCAGAAATGGTATTCACATGCATAAACTGCCACAACCTATAATGGTGTACAATATTGACAGCATGATCAATCATGGAGGAACTATTAAGGAGGAGGTGACGATGATACTGAAGTATCAGGATTATCAGGAACAAGCCATATTTGAAATGTGTGACCTTGGGAAAACCAATCTGATAATTGGATGTCCATGGTTACAAAAGCATAACCCAGAAATTGATTGGAAAACTGGGAAGGTACACATGACTCATTGTCCTAAAGAATGTAATGTGTATGGGAGGAAAGTAAAAAAGGAGAAGAAGGAAAAGAAAGAAAAAGAACATCTGAGGAAGTATTCTGTTGTGATGGAGGAAGTGGAAGATGAGGATATGCCAAATGGGGAGGTTCCAGTCATGACAAGTAAGGAAGAACAGAAGCAAACCTTTAGGGAAATTTGTGGAGGACAGTCATGGGATAAAAATGCTGTGAAAGTGGAGAAACCAGTGGAAGAGTGGGTGCCAAAAGCCTACCATAAATATTTGTCAGTTTTTCAGAAGAAGGAATTGGAGCGAATGCCAGTGCAAAAGCCATGGGATCATGCAATTGAGATAAAGCCAGGATTTGTGCTGAAGAAGTCAAAAGTCTATCTGTTATCTCCAAAGGAACAAGAAGAAGTGGATGCATTCCTTAATGAACAATTGCGCAAGTGATACATATGACCTTCAAAATCACTGCAGACATCACCAGTATTCTTTGTACCAAAGAAGGATCAGAGGAAGAGGATGTGTACAGATTATAGGTATTTGAATGAGTGGACAGTGAAGAATGTGTACCTTTTGCCATTGATCTCAGAGATAATTGACAAGGTGGGAAAGGCCAAGATCTTTACAAAATTGGATTTATGCTGGGGGTACAAGAATGTACAAATAAAAAAAGGAGATGAGTGGAAGGCTGCATTTGCTATGCATCGAGTATCCTTTGAGCCGCTTGTCATGTTTTTTGGAATAACCAATAGTCCCCCAACTTTCCAAAATATGATGAATGACATTTTTAAGGATGTGATAGACAAGGGCATGGTAATAATATTTATTGACGATATTTTGATATTCATGGAGGATGAAGAAAACAAGGTTATGACCCATGCCTTTGTCATGGCATTCGCTCGCTTTGCTCGCTCAGCCTGACACTGGCATGGGCCAGCTCGCGTATATGTAACACAATGCTTAATCCCAATACATTACTCAACTCTTCAGTTGCCTTTGGACCTTTGGCCCAAAATCAATGTTTGGGGGTTTATGGTCATACAACTGTTTAGTTGACTTTTTGGATGGAATGAGCCCTAATCTGGTATCTGTATAAATAATACACATTGAGTCAACGTGGGGGGGTTGTAGTGTTTATCCCCATCCTCTTCTCCCCTTCTCCTTCTCCTTCCCCATCCCCATCCCCATCCCCATCCCCATCCCCATCTCCATTCCCATCCCCATCTCTATCCCCATCTCCCCCTTCTCCCTCTTCCCCTCCCCCTCTCTCCCTTCCCCATCTCCCATTCCCATCTCCATCTCCCCCTTCCTCATTGCTATCCCCACCTCCCCCATTCCCCTCCCCATCCCCCTCTCACTCTCCCATGTCCCCCTCCCTCCTCTACACCCCCTCATACCCCCTCCCCACCCCTCATACCTCTTCTTCATCCCCACCCCCTCACACCCCCTCACACCCCCTCACACCCCCTTACACCCCTCACACTCCCTCACATTTCTTCTCCATCCCTCTCCTGCCCACCCCCTCACACCCCCTCACACACCCCTTCAGACTCAGCTCACTTGCGAAGTTTCAAACTCCACATCAAACTCAGCCATGCTCCATCTAGCTCACCTCTATGCGATGACCACATTTTGAAACCCAGCTATATGACTGATTTTTAGTCAGCTCTGACTAATGCCATCATTTCTGACCAAGCCTGACAAATTTTAGATAATTGCATCAATCATCAGTCCCATCATTCCCACAAAATGACTGTAGCCTATGTTATGCAGTGTGTCACCTATTTTTAGCCCTGATCCTATCATGCCATCACTCCCACAAAAATCATCATAGCATATGTAATAGATCATGAGGTGATAGTGCAGGAGGTGTTGAAAAGATTGGCAGAGAATGACTTATTCATTAAACCAGAGAAGTGTGTTTTGGGGGCAAGTGAGATCAAGTTCTTGGGATTAAAGATTGGTCTTGATGGAATCAAGATGGATCCTATCAAGGTACAGGCAATCAATAATAAAAGGAGGATGGTCAGGTGACTAGGCCGTGGGAAGTGATGAGGCCATGGGAGATGAAGAGGCCGTGGGAGGTGAAGAGGTCGTGGGAGTTGCTCTGAGTGGATGGGAAAGTGATAACCTACTTTGAGAGTCGTGAGACATGATGACAAATATAACTCAATGGTGGGAACCTTTTTCTCAGCTAATTTTTGCCACCTCTCTTTTTTTTTTTTTGGGTCTGGGCACTTTTTCTATATAGAGTGTAAAATTTGAGTTTAATGACAAAGTGAAGTTGGAGATTTTTTACAACATTCAAAAGAGAGGAGAGGGAGGAGAGCAGGGGTGAGAGGGTGAGGGGGTGAAGTAGTGAGGGAGAGAGGGGGGGAGGGGGTGAAGGGGGGAATGGGAGGTGGGAGTGGGTGAGGGGGTGATGGGGGAGGGGGGGGAGTGAGTAGGGGAGGGGGGAGAGAGGAGGAGGAGGATGGATGGAGAGGGGGGGAGAGGGGGGAGAGGGAGGGGAGTAGGGGAGAGGGGAGAGGGGGTGAAGGGAGGAGGGGGGTGAAGGGGTGAGGGGGAAGGAGGGGGGAGGAGATGAGGAGGGGGAGAGTGAGTGAGGGGGGGAGGGAGTGAGTGAGGGGGGGAGGGAGTGAGTGAGGGGGTGATGGGGGTGAAGTATTGAGGGGATGAGGATATGAGAGTGGGAGAACATGAGAGGGGGGGGTGAGAGGGGGAGTGAGGAAGAAGGGGGAGAGAGAGGAGAGAGGGGAGAGGGAGGAGGGGGAGGGTGCATGAGGAGGTGAGGGGGGAGGGGAGGGGGGGAGAGGGGAGAAGGAGGGTGGATGGAGAGGGAGAGAGGGAAGGGGGAGGTAGGGATGGGAAGGGGATGGGGGTGAAGTAGGTGGAGAAGGGGATGGGGGTGAAGTAGGTGGAGAAGGGGATAAGGGAGAGGGAGAGGGAGAGGAAGAGGGAGAGGGAGAGGGAGAGGGAGAGGGAGAGGGAGAGGGAGAGGTGGATGGGGATGGGGGAGATGGGGATGGGGATGGGGGAGATGGGAATGGGGGATGGGAATGGGGAGGTGGGGATGGGAAGGGGATGGGGGTGAGGTAAGTGGAGAAGGGGATGGGAATGGGAGAGGTTGGGATAGCGGAGATGGGGATGGGGAAGGGGGAGAAGAGGATGGAAATGGGGGAGATGGTTATGGGGGAGATGGGTATAGGGGAGATGGGTATGGGGGATGGGAATGGGGAGGTGGGGATGGGAAGGGGATGGGGGTGAGGTAAGTGGAGAAGGGGATGGGGATGGGGTAGGTGGAGAAGGGGATGGGGATGGGGTAGGTGGAGAAGGGGATGGGGATGGGAGAGGTGGGGATAGGGGAGATAGGGATGGGGAAGAGGGAGAAGAGGAAGGTGATGGGGGAGATGGGGATGGGGAAGGTGATGGGGGAGAAGAGGAAGGAGATGGAGGAAATGGGGATGGGAGAGATGTGGAAGGGGATAAACACTACAATCCATCCACGTTGACTTGGGGCCAATGGTCCCAAGTCAACTAAAGAGTTGTGTACTATCTAAAAGTCAACTAAAGAGTTGTGTAACCATGACACCCCAAGTCCAAAGGCAACTAAGGAGTTGAGTAACTGTAGTAGAATTAAGCATTGTATTATGTATATGCAAGCTGGCCCATGAAAGTAAACCACCACTCACACATTCACAGACCGCATCAAAAAATGCAATGAAGTGAACAATGTGCACTGAAGTCAAAAAATGCAATGAGATGTTGATAAAATTAATGAACACAGTGACCAACATAAGCCATACTTCACTCATGAGTGGTTCTGTGTAGCAATATCATGAGTAAGGTCTGTGTACAACATCAAGGCTATATGGCCAAGTGACAGTGGAAGTGCAAAACCAAAAATATTGTATATAATGAAGTACTATTAGAGTAACATAGAAATGAAGTACTATGTATATAGAAATGAAGTCCATACTTATTAAACATGTTAACACATGACAGTGGAAGTGCAAAAACCAAAATAATGAAGTACTATCAGACTAACATAGAAATGAAGTCATGACAGTGGAAGTGCAAAAACCAAAAATATTGAATATATTACTTATTAAACATGTTAACGCGTGCCGGAGGCACATTCCCAACCTTGTCCATAATAAAGCGAGCATGGTCACGTGAAGGGGTCGTGGGAATTCTGACTAACTCTGAAGGGGTGGGAGATCCATGACTAACCCTCCACTGTGAGAAAATGATGACAAATATAAGTCATAGGTGGGAAATGACAATAACTGGGTGTTTCCATCATTTCAAAATTTAGCCGAAAAGTTTTTGATTAGCTGAAAAAAAATTTCGGCTAAATTGGGGCTGGATCACAAACATAATAACTAATAACAGGGTGCTTTTTCGGCTACTACGGCTAAATTGGGGCTGGATCACAAGCATAATAACTAATAACAGGGTGCTTTTTCGGCTACTATGATATAATGTAGGCATGTGTTTTTGGGCCTGATGACAAATATAATTAGGGGGTGTTGCCATGATGACTAATTTAATTAGCAACAACATTTTCGGCTACAGTGTTGAATCAAAATTTTCGGCTATTGTTTTGTTTTTTGGGCCTGATGACAAAGATAATTACTGGATGTTGTCATGATGACAAATTTAATTAGCAACAACAATTTCGGCTACAGTGTTGGATCAAAATTTTCGGCTATTGTTTTTTTTTTGGGCCTGATGACAAATATAATTAGTGGGTCTTGCCATGATGACAAATTTAATTAGCAACAACAGTGTGGGATCAAAATTTTCAGCTAATTGTTTTTTTAAGGTGTTCCCATGATGACAAACTAATTTTCCCATTTGTCATCGATGACAAAGATCATAACTGGGTTTTTTGGCTAATTTTTGACTTGCTGGGTGTAGAAACCAAATTTTCGGCTGAGTTTTGGCCACTTCTAGCTTTTCTGCTCTCTTTCTGGCTCTGGGCTCTTTTCCAGTGGGGTTGTTTTTGCATTCTTGGGGTATCTGTAGACCAAGGTGAAGCTCTGTGAAGTCCTACCTCCCTGGCTTCTCTTTTTTCAACAAAAGGAGTGTCTGCCAGTTGTTTTTTGGACCTCTCTCAGGGCACAGTGTGCAGGGAGATTGGGCTGGCGGGTTTGCAGTTGCCTCCCCTTCCATTTTTGGAAGTCGCTCCACTATCAACTGCCACTGTTTGCACCGATTTCACAGCCTCCTGCAAGATTGTCACATCCTCCACTGCTGTAAGAGAGCTCCCCGATTCCCATGGACCCTACTCCGCCCAACACTCCTCGACGTGTCCGAACGGCCGCGCAGCAAACTGAACGAGACCAACGGACCTTGGATAGCCCTACTCGCCACCGGACTCCACACCACGTTCGCACTATGCACATTGCCCAGCCACTGCTGCCATTGCTGCCAGCCCATAATATTGCCTTGCTGAATGCCGATCCTTTTATTGCTGCTCCTCCACCACCTCCTCAATACAATCACCTTCCTCCTCATTTGGCACAGCAGTTGGTGGCACTTCCTCCTCTTCCACAGATTCCAAGAGGCAGGGGCAGAGGGAGGGGAAGAGGGAGGGGAAAAGGCTCAAGTCATGCAGCTCCACCTCAGCCTGTCATTGCTCCTTTACACAATCCAGCTCTCCCATATTTTTTACATGCCCCTCCTGCACCTCCTGTTTTTGATCCTCCTGTTCCTGCACCTCCAATTCCTGCACCTCCCATTCCTGTGGCTCCTCCTGTATGTTGAATTGTTCTGTCAGGTGATAGATTGTGACTAACATCATATTGATGTAGCCTCTTCCTCCTACTCCAGTGCCTCTGATGATTGTCCCTCCTGCTGTCCCTCAACCCATTGCTCCTAGATTGACCTTGGCTGAACTCGCTGCCTGGCATGCTGCACTTCCACCTCTTTTTCCGGCTGTAGCTGTAAGTTGAATTATTCTTGCAGGTGACAGACATTCAACTGACAATAAATTTTATAGCCTCCTCCTCCTGTTTTTTACCCTCCTGTTCCTGTTCCTCCTGTTGCTGGACCTGCCATTCCTGTTGCTGGACCTGTTCTTCCTATTGCTCCTCCTGTTCTTCCTGTTGCTGCTCCTGTTTCTCCTGTTGCTGCTCCTGTTTCTCCTGTTGCTGCTCCTGTTCCTCCTGTTGCTGCTCCTATTCCTCCCGTTGCTGCTTCTATTCCTCCTGTTGCTGCTCCTGCAATGGCGTGGGCTGAGCTTGCTGCCTGGCATGCAGCACTTCCACCTCTGGCTGCTGTATGTCGAATTATATTTTACATGATGTGCAATGGTCTGACTGAATAATGATGTAGCCACCTCTACCTCCCCCTCTACCTCCCCCACCTGTGGCTGTTCCTGCTGTTCCTCATATTCCTGCTGCTGCTGTTCCTGTTGCCAACGTACCTCCACATGTAAGCAGGCTGTTATTGTTTTGATGAATGTGGTGACTGACTTGATCATCCAAGATTGATCCTGCCCCTCTTCCACATGTTCTGCTGCCTCCTGCACGCCGCCCATTTAGCCCACTTTGGCCTATTCATGATCTCGGAAGAATGGATGTTCAGTGTCCCAATTGCCATGCTTTGCACTGGATGGCTGAACGTCTTACCACCTCCTCCAATATAAATCCCAGATTCGGCATGTGCTGTCTGAGTGGAAAGATCGCTTTGCCACCTCTTCACCCAGTCCCACCTGAGCTTATCCAATTGCTCACTGCTCAAGATGATATTGGAAAATCATTTCGTGATCACATCCGCACTTACAATAATGCACTCGCCATGACTTCTATCAGTCGCAAGATTGACGAGTCAGTCAATGAGGGTGAAGAGGCAGTGAATGATGGTGTTGGTCCTTATGTCTACAAACTCCATGGCGAGCTGTCCCACAAAATTGGATCTCTTCTTCCACCAGAGGGTGAACCTCCTGTTTATGCTCAGCTATATATTTATGATCCAGCTGATGCTGTCAACTTTCGCATGGCCAACGCCTGGAATACTCACCTCCATCACCACACTTTGCTCACTCTCCAGGACATGCTCCACCGTCACCATCCAGCGGTTCAGATGTACAAGCAGGCTCATGAGCTCACCAGGAACTTGCCTCCACACCAGCAGTACAAGATAGCTTTGCGTTTTGATCAATCCTGTGACCGTTGCCACTACAATCTGCCCGATGCTACCAACAATGAGATTGCTGTCATTCTTCCAGGTGATGGCGATCAGCCAGAGAGCACACGCGACATCGTTCTCTACCACAGGCATGGCCCTCCCCTTCAGCGCATCAGTGACGTCCATCCTCTCTATCCGGCCCTTCACTATGTTTTGCTGTTTCCTACTGGCCAGCTCCAATGGCACCCTCAAATCGAGTATGCAGCTGTCGATGCCAACAACCGAGGTGGTGCCAGAGTTCACAAACATGTCTCCAAATCCGAATTCTACTGCTATCGCCTCCACCTTCGACCGCCTGCTGTTGAGCCCCAGCATATCTTTCTGACTGGAAAGCTCTTTCAGGAGTTTGTGTGTGATGGATGGGCCACTGCTGAGCAGGATCGATTGCGCTGGATTTTGATGAATCAGGACACCATTCGGAGCGAAGTCTATGTTGGCCTGGCAGATGCTGTGGCTGCAAACATCGATGTGGACACAGAGTCTCTGGGTCAAAGAATCATTCTTCCTTCGTCCTTTGCAGGAAGCACACGTCACATGCAGCAGCTTCTTCAGGATGCATTCGCCATCAATCATCACTGCAATGGAGGCGATCTCTTTCTCACCATCACTGCCAACCCTGCCTGGCCAGAAATACGGGATGCTCTTCGTCCAGGGCAGACTGCAGCAGATCGCCCAGATTTGGTCGTTCGTGCATTCTATGCAAAGCAGAAGGAGATGATCAAGGATATCGAGGCTGGCATATTTGGAAAGGCTGTGGCTTATCTTTTCACCATCGAGTTTCAGAAGCGTGGCCTTCCTCACATGCACTGCATTATCTTTCTCAATGAGCAATCCAAGCTTCACACCCCCGAGCAGATAGACAGCCTTCTGTCTTCAGAGTTTCCTGACGATGATCCTGAGCTCCTCGACCTCATCAAAAAGTTCATGGTCCATAAACCCTGTGGTGCAGAGAACCCTGCAGCTCCTTGCATGGTGAATGGACAGTGCTCCAAAGGTTTCCCCAAGCCATTCAGGGATCAGACCACCATCTCTGAGGATGCCTATGCCTCTACCAAGCGTCGGGACACTGGACACACATATCATGTTCGGGGAAAGCAGGTCGACAATCGTTGGGTGGTCACTTACTCTGCCTATCTCATCTGGAAGTACCGTTGCCACATCAATATCGAGTCCATCAGCTCCATCAAGGCCATCAAGTACATCTACAAATATGTCTACAAAGGCCACGATCGCATCACCATGGAGTTTGGAACTTGCAACGATGAAGTCAGGCAGTACCTCGACGCTCGCTACATATCTGCATGCGAAAGCATCTGGCGCCTCTTCCACTTCACCATGCATGGTGCTTCTCCCAACGTCGTCCGTCTTCAGGTCCACCTTCCTGGCCAGCAGTATGTCACTTGGAATCAGAACAGTCCACAGTCTATCCAGGAAATCGTCCAGCATGCTGCACAGCGTGACACCACCCTCACTGCCTTCTTCAAGGCCAATCAGGAGTATCCAGAGCTTGCACAGGTTGTTCTTTACCAGGACTTTCCTTCCAAATTTGTGTGGGATCAAAGGGCTCACAAGTGGAAGCCCAGGCAGAGGGGATTCGCCATTGGAAGGATGTTCTATGCTCCACCCAGTGCCGGTGAACGCTTTTACCTCAGGCTGCTTCTCACTGCTGTGAAAGGGGCTACATCATATGAAGACCTTCGCACTTTTCAGGGCATCGTCGCTCCCTCATTCAGAGAAGCCTGCCTCGCCCGTGGCCTTTTGGAGGATGACCAAGAGTGGCAGCAGTGTCTGGAGGAAGCAAAGTCCATGGCAACCGGTCGTCAGCTTCGCAATCTTTTTGTCACCATCCTTCGTGACTGTGCTCCCTCTGATCCTGTCCACCTCTGGAATACATATTGGCCTCACATTTGCGATGACTTGAGATATCAGCTCCAGCACACCAACATTCGTATCAACCCCACCGATGACGATGTCCATGATTATGGCCTTTATCTTATCAATCAGCTTCTCATGGTCTCTGGGAAATCTCTCGAGAAGGATTGGCCATACATGCCTCAGATCACTCAGAATTGGGATGCCAACATTCAGAACCGGTTGATTGCAGAGCAGCGCAGATACGATGTTGTGGAGCAGGCCGAGTTGGCTGCACACAATCTGGACACTTTCAATCACGATCAGAGGGCTGTCTTTGATGAGATCATGCATGCAGTCAACAACAAGACTGGCCAGACCTTTTTCCTCCATGGTCCAGGTGGCACTGGCAAAACCTATGTTTACAACACCCTCTGCCATCAGCTTCGCTCTCAAGGCAAGATCGTCCTCTGTGCTGCATTGTCTGGAATAGCTGCTCTTTTGCTCAAAGGCGGTCGTACTTCCCATTCCTGCTTTCAGATCCCAATCATCATAAATGAGTCATCCACCTGCACCATTTCCAGAGGTTCAACACGGGCACAGCTCCTGCAGCAGACTGACTTGATCATTTGGGATGAGGCACTCATGCAGCATCGTCATCTCCATGAAGCTGTCAACTGCACTCTGAAAGACATTCTCCAATGTGACAAACCCTTTGGGGGTGTGCCTGTGGTCTTTGGGGGCGACTTTCATCAGATCCTGCCTGTCATTGAGAAGGGTTCTCGACCTCAAATTGTTGGTGCTTCTTTGCAATGCTCTGTTCTCTGGCAACACATCAAAATCCTTCATCTCAAAATCAACATGCGTTTGAACACAGACGATCTTCAGGAGCGCAACTTTGCAAAGTGGCAGTTGGAGGTTGGAAAGGGTGGTCATACAGATGAAGGTGGCACTATCAATCTTCCTGATCATCTCAAATGTCCTCAGAACACCATCGCTTCTCTCATCCACACCATCTATCCTGGCATCTATGATCAGGCTCAGCATTCAGATCAATACTTTTCAGAGCGGGTCATCCTGGCGAGCAAGAACGATGATGTCGACGATTTGAACCATCACATTCTTCACAATTTTCCAGGGCAGGAGCACGTCTTTCACAGTGCTGACTCGATTGCAAATGATGAGAATGCCGAACTTCTATATCCCCAAGAATATCTTAACTCCATCAACTGCTCAGGTCTACCTTTGGCACATTTGGCACTCAAGGTTGGTGTCCCTGTGATAATACTTCACAATCTCAATATTGCTGGAGGGGTCTGCAATGGAAGTCAGGGGATATTGACTCAGATCAGAAATAGGGTTTTGGAGATTCAGTTGATCACTGGAGATGATGCAGGAGAGACTGTTTTCATTCCACGGATGCGACTTCGGCCTATTGAAGGTCAACTCCCCTTTACACTCTCTCGACTGCAGTTTGCTGTTCGTCTTTGCTTTTCAATGTCGATCAACAAGTCACAAGGGCAGTCAGTGAAGCATGTGGGTTTGGATTTCAGGAGTCCTGTCTTTACACATGGGCAGTTCTATGTGGCAATATCCAGGGTCAAGTCTGTCCACAATATCAAGGCAATATGGCCAAGCTCAGAGGATAGTGCAAAGACAAAAAATATTGTATATGATGAAGTGTTATTAGATTAAAATATATATTGTACATATGTAACTACTACTCATAGAAAATCAATGAACACAGTGAACAATGTGTGCCACTACTCATAGAAAATCAATGAACACGGTGAACAACGTGTGCCGGAGGCACATTTAAAAACCTTGTCCATAATAAAGCGAGATCGGTCATGTGAAGATGGTGTGGGAAAATGGATGACAAACTCTGCAGGGGTGGGAATGGCATCATGCTGTGAGACTCTGCAGAGGTATGGGAATGTGAGAATGGTGAGAAATGATGATGAATATCAAAATCTGACATTGTGGGAATCTAATCCAATTTACGGCTAACCTGGGTGTTTCCATCATTTCAAAAATTAGCCGAAGATTTTTTGATTAGCCAAAAAAAAAATTTTAGGCTATTTTTAACTGTTCCCATGATAAGTTTTGGGCCCGATCACAAATTCAATATAACTGTTCCCATCAGAACAAATATTTTCCTGATGACAAATATAATTAAGTGTTCCTATGATGACAAATCTAATAACTTTGTGTAGGAACCAAATTTTCGGCTACTTTTTGGTCTGATGACAAATAAGGTTACCATGATCACAAATCTAATAACTGAGTGTAGTAACCAAATTTTGGGCTGATGTTTGACCTGCTGACAAATATAATAAGGTGTTCCTATCATGACAAATCTAATGACTGAGTGTAGGATCAATTTTTTTGGCTAATTTTCGGCTTACTGGGTGTAGGAACCCAATTTTCAGCTGATTTCTGGCCACTTCTAGCTTTTCTGCTCTCTTTCTGGCTCTGGGCTCTTTTCCAGTGGGGTTGTTTTTGCATTCTTGGGGTATCTGTAGACCAAGGTAAAGCTCTGTGAAGTCCCACCTCCCTGGCTTCTCTTTTTTCAACAAAAAGAGTGTCTGCCAGTTGTTTTTTGGACCTCTCTCAGAGCACAGTGTGCAGGGAGATTGGGCTGGTGGGTTTGCAGTTGCCTCCCCTTCCATTTTTGAAAGTCGCTCCACTATCAACTGCCACTGTTTGCACCAATTTCACAGCCTCCTACAAGAATCTCATTTCCTCTGCTGCTGTAAGAGAGCTCTCCGATTCCCATGGACCGGACTCCACCCAATACTCCTCGACGTGTTCGGACAGCCACACAGCAAACTGAACGGGACCAATGGACCTTGGATAGCCCTACTCGCCACTGGACTCCACACCATGCTCGCACAATGAACATCGCCCAGCCTTTGCTGCCTGTGCCACCTCCCCATGGTGGTTTGCTGAATGGGAATGACACTGATCCTTTTCTTGCCCCTCCACCTCCACCTCCTCAATACAACCATCTTCTTCCTCATTTGGCACAACAGCTGGCAGCACTTCCTCCCCTTCCACAGGTGGTGAGAGGCAGAGGAAGAGGAAGAGGAAGAGGGAGGGGAAGAGGCTCAATTCATGCAGCTCCACCTCTGCCTGTGGTTGCTCCTTTACACAATGCAGCTTTCCCATATTATTTTAATGCCCCTCCTGCCCCTCCTGTTTTTGACCCTCCTGTTTCAGCACCTCCTATTCTTGCACCTCCCATTCCTGTTGCTCCTGCACCTGCTATTACTGTTGCACCTGCGCCTCCTATTCCTACTACTTATGCAATCGCCCAGGCTGGGCTGTGAGTTCCACCTTTGGGTCCTCCTCCTGTTTTTGACCCTCCAGCTCCTGTTCCTTTGGTTCCTGCACCTCCTATTCCTGTCGCTCCTCCAATGGCCTGGCCTGGACATCAAGTTCCACCAGTTATTCCTCCTGTAGCTGTATGTTGGATTACATATTCTTCTATGTGACACAGGTTAATTAACAACATAATACTGATGCAGCCTTTTCTGCCTCCTGTTTTTGACCCTTCGGCTCCTGTTGCTCCTGTTTCTGCACCTCCTGTTCCTGTCGCATCTGCCATGCCCTGGGATACACAGCAAGTTCCACTTTTTTTGCCTGCTGTATGTTGGAGTTTTCCTTCAGGTGACTATATGTATGAACTAACGACATATCATTATAGCCTCCTCCTCCTCCTGTTTTTGCCCCTCCTGTTCCTGTTCCTCCTGTGCCTGCACCTCCTGTTCCTGTGGCCAATGCCTCTCCACCGGTTGCTCCTGCAATGGGCAGGGCTGATCTTACTGCCCAGCATGCTGCACTTCCACCTTTTGAAGCTGTATGTTGCATTATATTTTACATGATGTGAAATGGTCTGACAGTATGATGATGTAGCCTCCTCCACCTCCACCTGTGCCTCCTCCTGTTTTTGAACCTCCTGCTGCTGTTATCCCTGTTGCCAATATTCCTCCACATGTATGCTTATATCTTATTTTGGTATTGTTTTATTTGGTGACTGACCTCATTCTCCAAGATCGCTCAGCTTATCGATCCTGCACCACCACCACCACCACCTCTGCCTGTTTTGCCTCCTGCCTGCCAGCCATTTGATTTAGATTGGCCTGTTCATCATCTGGGAAATATGGATGTGGAGTGCCCTGATTGCCATGCTTTGCACTGGATGGCTGAACGTCTTATGAAATCCTCAAATATCCATCCTCGATTCAGCATGTGCTGCCTGAGTGGAAAGATCGCTTTGCCACCTCTTCACCCAGTCCCACCTGAGCTTATCCAATTGCTCACTGCTCAGAACAACATTGGAAAATCATTTCATGATCACATCCGCACTTACAATAATGCACTTGCCATGACTTCTATCGGTTGCAAGATTGATGAGTCGGTCAATGAGGGCGAAGAGGCAGTGAATGATGGCATTGGTCCCTATATCTACAAACTCCATGGCGAGCTGTCCCACAAGATCGGATCTCTTCTTCCACCAGAGGGTGAACCTCCTGTTTATGCTCAGCTATATATTTATGATTCTGCCGATGCAGTCAACTTTCGCATGGCCAATGCCTGGAACACTCACCTCCATCACCACACTTTGCTCACTCTTCAGGACATGCTACACCGTCACCATCCAGCAGTTCAGATGTACAAGCAGGCTCATGAGCTCACCAGGAACTTGCCTCCACACCAGCAGTGCAAGATAGCTTTGCATTTTGATCAATCCTGTGACTGTCACCGCTACAATCTGCCCGATGCTACCAACAATGAGATTGCTGTCATTCTTCCAGGTGATGGTGATCAGCCAGAGAGCACACGTGACATCATTCTCTACCGCAGGCATGGCCCTCCCCTTGAGCACATCAGTGATGTCCATCCCCTCTATCCTGCCCTTCACTATGTTTTGCTGTTTTCTACTGGCCAGCTCCAATGGCACCCTCAAATCGAGTATGCAGCTGTTGATGCCAACAACCGAGGTGGTGCCAAAGTTCACAAACATGTCTCCAAATCCAAATTCTACTGCTATTGCCTCCACCTTCGACCGCCTGCTGTTGAGCCCCAGCATATCTTTCTGACTGGAAAGCTCTTTCAGGAGTTTGTGTGTGATGGATGGGCCACTGCTGAGCAGGATCGATTGCGCTGGATTTTGATGAATCAGGACACCATTCGTGGTGAAGTCTATGTTGGCCTGGCAGATGCTGTGGCTGCAAACATCGATGTGGACACAGAGTCTCTGGGTTAAAGAATCATTCTTCCTTCATCCTTTGCAGGAAGCACACGTCACATGCAGCAGCTTCTTCAGGATGCATTCGCCATCAATCGTTACTGGAATAGAGGCAATCTCTTTCTCACCATCACTGCCAACCCTGCCTGGCCAGAAATACGGGATGCTCTTCATCCAGGGCAGACTGCAGCAGATCGCCCAGATTTGGTCATTCATGCATTCTATGCAAAGCAGAAGGAGATGATCAAGGATATCGAGGCTGGCATATTTGGAAAGGCTGTGGCTTATCTATTCACCATCGAGTTTCAAAAGTGTGGCCTTCCTCACATGCACTGCATTATCTTTCTCAATGAGCAATCCAAGCTTCACACCCCCGAGCAGATAGACAGCCTTCTGTCTTCAGAGTTTCCTGACGATGATCCTGAGCTCCTCGACCTCATCAAAAAGTTCATGGTCCATAAACCCTGTGGTGCAGAGAACCCTGCAGCTCCTTGCATGGTGAATGGACAGTGCTCCAAAGGTTTCCCCAAGCCATTCAGGGATCAGACCACCATCTCTGAGGATGCCTATGCCTCTACCAAGCATTGGGATACTGGACACACATATCACGTTCGGGGAAAGCAGGTCGACAATCATTGGGTGGTCACTTACTCTGCCTATCTCATCTGGAAGTATCGTTGCCACATTAATATCGAGTCCATCAGCTCTATCAAGGCCATCAAGTACATCTACAAATATGTCTACAATAGCCATGATTGCATCACCATGGAGTTTGGAACTTGCAACAATGAAGTCAGGCAGTACGTCGATGCTCGCTACATATCTGCATGTGAAAGCATCTGGCACCTCTTCCACTTCACCATGCATGGTGCTTCTCCCAACGTCGTCTGTCTTCAGGTCCACCTTCCTGGCCAGCAGTATGTCACTTGGAATCAGAACGGTCCACAGTCTATCCAGGAAATCGTCCAGCATGCTGCACAGCGTGACACCACCCTCACTGCCTTTTTCAAGGCCAATCAGGAGTATCCAGAGCTTGCACAGGTTGTTCTTTACCAGGACTTTCCTTCCAAATTTGTGTGGGATCAAAGGGCTCACAAGTGGAAGTTCAGGCAGAGGGGATTCGCCATTGGAAGAATGTTTTATGCTCCACCCAGTGCCAGTGAACGCTTTTACCTCAGGCTGCTTCTCACTGCTGTGAAAGGGGCTACATCATATGAAGACCTTCGCACTTTTCAGGGCATCGTCGCTCCCTCATTCAGAGAGGCCTGCCTCACCCGTGGCCTTTTGGAGGATGACCAAGAGTGGCAGCAGTGTCTGGAGGAAGCAAAGTCCATGGCAACCGGTCATCAGCTTCACAATCTTTTTGTCACCATCCTTCGTGACTGTGCTCCCTCTGATCCTGTCCACCTCTGGAATACATATTGGCCTCACATTTGCGATGACTTGAGATATCAGCTCCAGCACACCAACATTCGTATCAACCCCACTGATGACGATGTCCATGATTATGGCCTTTATCTTATCAATCAGCTTCTCATGGTCTCTAGGAAATCTCTCAAGAAGGATTGGCCATATATGCCTCAGATCACTCAGAATTGGGATGCCAACATTCAAAACCGGTTGATCGCAGAGCAGCGCAGATACGATGTTGTGGAGCAGGCCGAGTTGTCTGCACACAATCTGGACACTTTCAATCACGATCAGAGGGCTGTCTTTGATGAGATCATGCATGCAGTCAACAACAAGACTGGCCAGACATTTTTCCTCCATGGTCCAGGTGGCACTGGCAAAACCTATGTTTACAACACCCTCTGCCATCAGCTTTGCTCTCAAGGCAAGATTGTCCTCTGTGCTGCATCATCTGGAATAGCTGCTCTTTTGCTCAAAGGTGGTCGTACTTCCCATTCCTGCTTTCAGATCCCAATCATCATAAATGAGTCATCCACCTGCACCATTTCCAGAGGTTCAACATGGGCACAGCTCCTGCAGCAGACCGACTTGATCATTTGGGACGAGGCACTCATGCAGCATTGTCATCTCCATGAAGCTGTCAACTGCACTCTGAAAGACATTTTCCAATGTGACAAACCCTTTGGTGGTGTGCCTGTGGTCTTTTGGGGTGACTTTCATCAGATCCTGCCTGTCATTGAGAAGGGTTCTCAACCTCAAATTGTTGGTGCTTCTTTGCAATGCTCTGTTCTCTGGCAACACATCAAAATCCTTTATTTCAAAATCAACATGTGTTTGAACACAGACGATCTTCAGGAGCACAACTTTGCAAAGTGGCAGTTGGAGGTTGGAAAGGGTGGTCATACAGATGAAGGTGGCACTATCAATCTTCCTGATCATCTCAAATGTCCTCAGAACACCATCACTTCCCTCATCAACACCATCTATCCTGGCATCTATGATCAGGCTCAGCATTCAGATCAATAATTCTCAGAGTGGATCATCCTGGCAAGCAAGAACAATGATGTCAACAATTTTAACCATCACATTCTTCACAATTTTCCTGGACAGGAGCACATCTTTCACAGTGCTGACTCGATTGCAAATGATAAGAATGGTGAACTTCTATATCCCCAAGAATATCTTAATTCCATCAACTGCTCAGGTCTACCTTTGGCACATTTGGCACTCAAGGTTGGTGTCCCTGTGATAATACTTCACAATCTCAATATTGCTGGAGGGGTCTGCAATGGAAGTCAGGGGATATTGACTCAGATCAGAAATAGGGTTTTGGAGATTCAGTTGATCACTGGAGATGATGCAGGAGAGACTGTTTTCATTCCACGGATGTGACTTTGGCCCATTGAAGGTCAACTCCCCTTCACACTCTCTCGACTGCAGTTTGCTGTTCATCTTTGCTTTTCAATGTCGATCAACAAGTCACAAGGACAAGGACAGTCAGTGAAGCATGTGGGTTTGGATTTCAGGAGTCCTGTCATCACACATGGGCAGTTCTATGTGGCAATATCCAGGGTCAAGTCAGTCCACAATATCAAGGCAATATGGCCAAGCTCAGAGAACAGTGCAAAGACAAAAAATATTGAATATGATGAAGTGTTATTAGATTAAATTATATATTGTACATATGTAACTACTACTCATAGAAAATCAATGAATACAGTGAACAATGTGTGCTGGAGGCACATTTAAAAACCTTGTTGTTGATTGGCCTGTGCCTATCCATTGATAGGTCCACTACATGCTTTAAGGTCTGGAGAACATTCCCACTTGCATTGAGACATTACGACACACACTCCAAATCGCTACGAATGCCACGAAATCGACTTCGAACCATTTTAGCATGATTTTGCACTATTTCGGACAACTTCGAACTACTTCAAACTATTTTGTGACACTTCAAATGACTTCATAGCACTTCGAATGACTTCGGCTGCCATATAGTTGTCTTAAAACACTTTTGATACATGATGCTCAACTGAAGTAAACTATTTAGTCGCATATCGAGCACTACCGGACACGAGGAGAGATTACAAGAGACTTAGAATATGATAAGTGCAGATTTTTGTTTCATTGATATATCAAAGCAATAGAACAAGAACTCTTACTATACTTGGACAATGTATGTTTCACTTATTATCATCTTTCATTTTGTTTCATGTTTTACAATACCTTTATTTGCTGTGCACATTGCCTCATGTTCTACAATTGTTATTATTTCCTTTTTAGTACTATTTCTTCAGATTGTATATAGACTTGTATTAGTTAGAAGAATGAAAAGATATAGAACCAATGGGGCACAGCACAAGTTACCCTCTTGCTATCGTCAGATTTAAGAGTTGTTCTCTTGAGTCTTATTTCGTGTCGTATCACTAAGTTCTGCGAAATATCATGAACTGCTTTAAAACTATCATATTCGCTCTCTGTTTTATTGCCCATCATCTATCGCCATTCGACAAACACTTTACATTTGTTAAACTTGCTCTTTGATATACCTCGAACCTCTTCAAACTTATTCAAACTTCTTTGGACTACTTTGCATGACTTCAAACCTCTTCGAACCTTTTTCGAACCTATTTCGCACATCTTTGAACCTTTTTCAAACCATTTCGAACAACCTTGTACACTCTTACAGATTATTCGAACCATCCCTTATTATTTCATGTCACTAAACACATCGTATTGGTCTCAGCGGTGATATTTTGCACCCTTCCTCTAACTCGTATTATACCATCCGAAGCCATTTAGTAGGTTTTGTTTGGGTTTCCAGGTTGAGTATCATCACTGTATCAAGGAAGTTCAGGCTTTCTTGAGACTCACCAATTTTTATCATCACTTTGTTCATAATTTATCCAATATTGCTGCACCCTTACACAATCTTATGTGAAAGGGAGTAGTGTGCAGATGGGGAGAACAGCAGCAGACAGCATTTGAGAAGTTGAAGAGGAAGTTTGTGGAAGAGCCAAAATTAGCTCCAATAGATTTCATGCATTTCTTATGAGTGGAATCAGATGCATCCGACTTTGCTATTGGAGAGGTATTATCAATGTTATGTGAAGATGACCAATGGCATCCTTGTGCATATTTGTCTTGAGGGTTGAATGATGTGGAGAGAAATTATGATGTGCATGATAAAGAGATGTTGGGAATAATATGAGCATTGGAAGCATGGAGACATTATTTGGAGGGATGTACACATCAGATTGAAATCTGGATGGATCACTAAAATCTGCAGTACTTCATGTCTGCTAAAAAGCTTAACCATCGACAAGCGCATTGGGCATTATTCCTATCGTGTTTTAATTTTTACTTAGTCCACAAAGTGGGAAGCTTGATGAGGAAAGCAGATGCATTATCCAGACATACAGATCATAAAAGGGGAGTGGAGGAGGACAATAAAAATATTACCCTACTCAAACCTAAATACTTTCATATTTGCACTATGCATCAAGGACATCTATTGGTGGATAACTCAAAGACAGAAATATTGTCTAAAATTAGGCAATGTTCAGAGATAGATGATGAAGTAGTGGAAGCTGTGAAAGCCTTGAAGGGAGAGAAGAAAGGTAATATTAAAGGAGATAAATGGGTTGAAGAACAAGGATTAGTGTTGTTCAGAGGAAAGGTGTATATACTAAAGGATCAAGATTTACGAAGGAAGATCATATGGTTACATCATAATATGCCAGCTGCTGGACATCCAGGAAGGTGGAAGACATTGGAGTTGGTGATGAGAAATTATTGGTGGCCTGGAATTTCAAAGTATGTGTTGGGGTATGTGTATGGGTGTGATACATGCATGAGGGGGAAAAAATTTCCAGAAAAGCCTGCAGGAAGATTAATGCCAAACCCTATACCTAAAGTGCCATGGCGAGATATATCTGTGGACTTTATCACAGGATTACCTGAAGCTCAAGAATACAATGCAATATTTATAGTATGCGACTGCTTCACAAAGGAAGTCCATATTATTCCTACTACTGCAGAAACCTCATTATTGGGCTTGGCGCACCTCTATCTCAATCAGGTATGGCAGTTACATTGATTACCTGATATGGTTATCTCTGATCGTGGATCACAATTTGCTTCTGTGTTTATATGAGAGTTAAATAACATATTGGGGATTCAAACCAAGTTATCTATGGCATATCACCCACAAACTGATGGGCAGACATAGAGAATGAATCAGGAGTTGGAGCAGTACCTATGCATGTTTGTCAATCACCGACAAACTGACTGGCCTGAATGGTTGGCAATTGCAGAATTTTCTCATAATAATAAATTCCATTTGGCTACTCGCATGTCACCCTTCTTTGCTAATTATGGGTATCATCAGAATGGGAGTAGAATCTTAAAGGGAAGTCAAGGTACAGTCAGTGGAGGACTTTGTATCAAAAATGTGAAAGGGGCAGGAGGAAGCAGAGGCAGCATTGAAGAAAGCTGATGATATGACGTGACATGCAGATTTTACTCAAGCTGTTGCTCCAGAGTACAAAGTTGGTGACTTGGTATGGCTAAGTACCAAGGATCTAAATATTCCACGACCTTCAAAAAAGCTTATGGAGAAGCAAGTTGGCCCATATGCAATTTCTAAAATAATTTCACCCAATGTGGTAGTGTTAAAATTACCTCAATCATTCAAGATTAATCCTGAAATTAATATTTCCCATTTATGCCCTTACTGCCCACCCACTATTCCTGGTCAACAAACTACTCCACAGCCTCCAATAATGGTAGAAGGTGCTCCAGAATATATTGTGGAAGAGGTTTTGGACTCATGTCTTCAATGAAATAAATTGGAGTTCTTAATCAAGTAGAAGAACTACACTGACAAAAATAACTCATGAGAACCTGAAGAGAATTGTAAGCGAGCACATAATGCAATTGCCCAATTCTTTAAATGTAATCCAAATGCTCCACATTGCATTGCTAGAATGGTGTACAAGGGGATGAATTTCTGACCTTACCAGAATTTCACAGAGGGGACAGATATGATATTTTCTTGCTTGGAAGTCAAGGCATAAAAGGGGGGTAATGTTAGAAAACAGTCTCCTAACATGCCTATTACATAATAATATTTGATTTTTATTTTATTTTATTTTATTTTATTTTATTACATCAAAATATGCTACCAAATGCCTATAAATGCTTTATTTGTCAGCATGGGAATTTTCTATTTACACACATCAATATATGTGTACATGTATGTGTGCATCAGTAGCAACATAGTACAATATGTGTAACATAGTATATAACCTTAAAATAAATACCGGGGGACCTTAGTTAAGTTCTCTTAGGTATTCCATCCACATTTGTGGCACGAAATGCCTTTTTCAGCCAACTCATCTATTTTTAACCTGTCACATCAAAACCATCAAAACCCCCAATCATGTGCATGCACCCCACCACCTTCTTGTAGGAGAGCCCACACAATCCAGCTAAGAACAGTGGGTGTCACCCTAACAGGAAGTCCCAAAGTTTCTGGGGGTTGGAACCATTGAACATGTTGGGTTCTCTAACTTTGATCTTCTCAGGCTTTGGAGCTTGGTTTTGGCAGAGAGTGTGGAAACTGTTTGAGAGGTCGAACAGAGCATCAACAAATCTGTTGTCCAGATCTGGGTTTCCACCTAGAGGAGGCTGATCTTCAGGGTCATTAGGATTGGGATCATCCCTGGGGCTGTCAAAACTGCTAGGGTCATCAGGTCCACCAGGAAGTCTGTTCTCTTCATCTGTAGCTTTCTTATTGGCAGGGTTGGGTTGCCTGTCATCCCCTACATAGTCGAGTGGAGTCAGAATCCAAAGGGGTTCCAAAGGCAAGTCATAGACATGATGTTAGTGCTAATGGATGGTGCACTAGAGCTGACTCATCAAAATATGTTTGATGGTCAGACTGAGGCACCACAGGTAGAAGTGGGTCTAGGAGCTGGAAGTACTGATTGTTGGATAGCTGATAAGCCTGGAAGAGTGCCTGCACAGTGGGAGTTTTTTGTTGTCTACTGAGTTTGTGATTCTGTGTGGGACATAGAATAAGGTTCAGAATAGTGTGGTGGTTTATGAGAGAAGTGTGAGTTTGCAAATACTGTCAGAGTTCAAGATTGGTACTACTAAGGTCAGGACTTGGTCAGGAATACACTGGACTTCTGGTCAAACCCAGTCATCAGTGGTTGGAGGGGTTCTGGGGTTCTGGGCAGAATCTACTGGGCTGTAGTGGGCTAGGTGAAAAGGGACAGAGAGGACTTAGCTTCAACTTATAAGAAGTTGCACCCTTCTTCTCCTCTTTAGTTGTCCAATTTCAGGTGGATTGGATGTGGATGTCTGGCAAGTTTCTGGACAGAGGGCAATGATAGATTTAGCAGAGGTTCTGGGGTAAATTGAAGTTAAGAGGAGCTGAGAGATTAATGGGTTAGGTCAAGAACAATTCAGGTTCAAGATTGCTACTACCAAGGTCAGGACTTGGTTAGGGATACACCAGACTTTTGGTCAGACCCAGTATGCCAACGGACAAGGTCAGAAAAGAGTCGGAAAGGAATTGGGGATTGTTGGAAATCTGATCAGGTAAAACAGGTTTTGACAAGACATTTGCTTGATCTTCATTGACATACAGTATTGCTCCAGACATTGTTTCACTGCAGGTTACCTGGATATTCTGATTTATAATTCCTTTTTCTCACCTCACAAAGTATTGGATGAATACATCTTACACTTTACATCTCAAGATCCATATGATAGTCCAAATTTTGCAGGGTCTGAATGCCAACTCAGCAAAGAGCTCATTGCCAATATACAAATACTACCCTTTGTCAACTTGAAGAAAATTACTAAAGGTACTATAACTGATCTGAATTTGTGCTCCTGATATATTTGGCCTCCATTAGATCCAATGATTGCCCACCATTTAGGTGATATCATTTGCTCATGGATTCTTCATCATAAATATGTGGTTTAAAATAATGACAAGAAGCAATGGGTTGAACTTGGCTTCACTTGTTCTGTCACTCCGCAGTCACTTCAAAAGAACAAATGATGGTAGATGAGCCTCTTCTCATTCATGCTACCACCCATTATCTGGCTAAGCATACATCCATGGGGTTGTTTTATCATGTCCTAAATCATCTAGGCAACAATGCAGAGATAGGTACCAAATTTAAGAACTTTTTTATGGTGTACCTTGCACATGCAATTGGCCCAGATGTGCATCTATCTGATATCTTTGACTTTGGTGAGAATGTGCCTAGTTGGGCACTTTTGAAGGGTGTGGAACTTTTGGCATTGTCTTCTGATGGGGATCATCACACAGTTGGTCATCCAATGGGGCTTTCAAGTAGCATCAGCTGCGATCCAAAGATTGCCGAGAAGACTGTCAATTGGTTCTGCAAGCCATATACACTGATGTGCTTCCCTGACAATTTATTAGGTTCTGATCTTGTTTTTTTCATTTGCTTGCCCAATGGAAGGGTCCTTTGTGTTATCATTCAGGCCAAATTCCAATCTCAGTAGAGCCTATTCAAAGAACAACAGGATAAAGCCCCCTCTACCTTGATAGCCTCCAATTTTTAGATGAAGGTAAGCTCAGTTCAAGATGTGGTCTCTCACATTTGTAACCATTCCTAACAGAAAATGGACTGGCCTTCTCTCTGTCAAGAGATTATCAAAAATGTTAGTAAACTTGGCTGGATCAATGATGATGAAAGATGGTTGCCAGATAGACTTCCTTTTTTGTGCATTTTGGCAATGTTTCCAGCCAAACCATATAAACAAAAAAGTCTGGTCATTAATTTAAACATGGATTGTTGTAAGGAAAAGATGGACAGGGAAAACTTCCTTGTTAATTTGGATCAGTGTCTTGTGCCAAAGAGGAGGAATGATGAGACAGAAGGGGCAAATAATAATGATGTAGAGGTGAAGAAGAAGAATGAAACTTTGCTGAAAAAATTGCTGCAATAAAACTTTGCCAATTGCTGTATCAGAATAATACTTGCAATCACAATTTTAATGGCTGCTTACAAGTTGTCATGTAAATGGAGCCACCTATGCTTTGGGATATGCCAGTATTACTATTAAGCCAAGTTGTGTGAATTTGAAAGTCTGCCACATGCTGGAACAGGACCCCAGCATATGTTGTCATAGGTCTGATCCAAAATCACTCATTTTGGCTAGGGTATAGCACAGATGCAGGTTAACCTGTGGTATTTTGCCTGCAGGTAGCACAGGTGCAGGTATGGGTTGGTATATCTGTATCTGTAGCAACACCACACCTGTACTCATGGTGTTGCAGGTTGTGACAGGTTTGAGTTGTGATGCATCTCATATCATGTTCAATTCTTCTAAGCTCTTTGGCTATGAGTTGACAGCATTTTTATCAACTTTTATAAGAATCCATTTGTTGTTATACTCTGTGAAAGACATGTATCTGACTGGTGCTGTAGTATTTTATGATATACAGTGATCTAATTAAGTAAAGGGGATGTTATTCTGCATGGTTATCTGGAGTGTTCATTCTTAAAGTTTTTTTTGTGCCAAAAATTACTATGCCCACATTAAATACAGCAAATTACAAGTTTCTTTGCATTCGTTATGATGGATAAGTCTGACAGGTGATTGGTGAAAGAATTGAACACTATATCATAATTTATATGTGGATTCAAGTGTTGAAGCAGTATAAGAGAGTTAGATAACTTTTTACTATAGCTGTTTCTCATCTTTGTCTTAGCTACACATAGTTTATTCAAGTGCCACTGTAGTTTTTAAACACCATACGAAACCTGTGCTTATAACCTGTACCTGCAGGTATGGTGTTTGTACAGGTATGGTGTCACAGGTGACAGGTGTGGTGTTGCCAGTGAAACCCATGGTGTCACCTGTGCTACACCCTAATTTTGGCTATTTTCATCAGACCAATTGTATCTTGATCCATCAGCAATATGTCTCAGACCTCTTTTTTTTTGCCAAGTTCATACACATAATGTATGGGTAATGTGTTCAGTTGGTACTTGGTGCAGAGTCTCAACAGAAGGAGTGAACACTAAACCTACAGCTGCAGGCATGCTTGGAGTGAGGGGGTTCACTTAGAGGGCTTCAGATCGTCCTTCAAGGTGCAAAGACTACAAGAGGCTGGTATGATGGTTTGCAATGTGTGCACTAAGTTGTGTACACAAAAAGGAAGGTATGCGCACAATGGCAAAAAAGTGTGCAATGCAAAGGGGCAAAAATGCACAATGACAAGGGAGGTGAAAGTAGATGGTGTAGTGGAACAAGGACAGCACTGGAGTGTGCTGGAAAGGTGATGCACAGGCTAGGAATGCGAGTGCAACTGGTGGAAAAATGCACAAATGGTGCACAAAATGTAGCTATACAATGAGGGGCACAAATGATATGCAAACATGGCTATATGAAGGGTGCACTGCAAAAGTGCACAAACACAGATGAAGGATGCAAATGAAGGGATAAAACACAGCAATACAATGAGGGACACAAACAATATGCAAACACAGCTATATGGAGGGCACACTACAAAGGCACATGAACTGGACGATGGTGCACAGACTATGTGCGATGCTGAATGAGCTATGAACTATGTGGGGGAAAAATTTCTCTGGATTCTCTATATATCTGCCTACTATGTACAAATGGCTTATGTAATAAAAGCAGTAAAATAAAATAGAAAAATAGAAAGCACCATGCACTACCCACAAGTCCATCCATTGGCCCATTTAAACCCAACCACATGATGCCACTGCCTTAGCCAATAAGATTTGCACACGCTATAGCCCAATACCCAACTGTTCCAGTGTGATGTTCTATTTTTGGTGCACTTTAGGTCTCATGCACTCTTCCCAATTAATCCACTTTAGTGTTATGTGTCACATGCTGCACCTTAGTAATAGTGACATGATCGATCTGTGCTGGTTGCCAGATAAGGTGATGCTGATTGGAAATGTGGAAGAACTATAAGGAGATGCTGTGCAATGCCAAATAGTGCCAAGCACCCAAATTATGTGAAAGCACCCAAGTGTGCACAGTCCAATGCCAAATAGATGCAAAGTGCTCAGATTATATGAGAATGCACAGTTGGGTAGTGATGCCATCGCAGTGCACCTCGAATAAGTGCCCTAGGAAGTTGGAAACCATGATGCACAGCTCAATAGATGTGGTGAAGGATTGTTGTGTGTGATAAATGGATAGTGCAATGAGTGCGCAGCAAAGAATGTGAGTTGTGGGCAAAGCATAAAAAAGTGTATAAAGGTGCATCGAGTGCGCAGTAACTGTAAAAGGCAGATAACAAGTGTGGGAGGTGCACAAAGGCAGTTTGAAATGTAACAAGGTGCATTTAAGGTGCATGATAGAAGGCAGCTAAGGGGGATCCAAAGGCACAGTAGAAATGTAAAAGGCACACAAAAGCACATCTAAGCAGTCAAAAGGTGCATGGAACTGCATGAGAGCACATGGAACCATATGGAAGCACACTTGGGCACACAAAAGCATGCTGTGCAAAGTGAGTAGAAGTCATCCAAGAGGTGCACACAATTGCAAAAAATGCCGTAGTATGAGCACAGGGCAATAGGAAGCTGTATTATTGGACATAAATACAGGTGAAGGTTATATGCACAATGATATCGAATATTGATACAGACCAAGTTCATACACATGTTGGTACCAGAATCTGTCAACAGCCAGTTCATATGCATAATAAGTCAAATACACTTGTATCATACATAAATCCCTAATCTTCAGGCTGTCCTTCCTCTCCATCTGATTCATCAACATCATCACCAGCATCATCCTCAGGCTTGGGCTCCAAAACATATGGCATGTCTGGATTTCCCTTTGCAGCCTTTGTCAAAGACTTGATTTGTTGCAGAAGATCATTCAGAAGCATTCCAATCAGTTCTGCTCATTTCCAGAACTTGCACCATGCTATATGAGAAATGACAGAGGATGATAAGGATGATTGGGTGCCCATTCACAGATGTACATACATACATAATATTCTGATGAGTGATTTGAGAACAGGATGCCAGTAAAAATAGGATGTAAGATGTGGGGATTCACAAGAATGTAGAACAATAGAGAGTTTTGCAAGCTAGGGATGAGAAGATATTGTGTGAAAGTTGTCGATAAACTTGGACATTGATGTAGAATGGAATGCTGACATTATGAATGCTTGGCAACCACCCCTGCTTAGCATCTTTGTAATTCCCTTGGGAATACATCATGACATCTGATACAGTGAGGGACAAAACTGTTCAAATAATTTTTGAAATTGGACTGTTACTTAAATAACTCAAGCACAACTTAACCAAACAAGTTCAAATTTTGTACAAAGGTAGATTATCATGTGACTGACAAGTTACAGTTTGTTTTATTACATATTTTTTTTGTTCCCACAGTATTTATATTTTACTAGCACAAGTATATTTGAATGGTTTTGTCTTTCTTATATTATAAAATACTATTCTAATATTCTAGTGCTTAGTATAGCCTCCCTTTTTCTGTAGCCTGAACCCTTCTAGGCATACACTCTATCAGATTGTCATGTGCTTGGCATATGAGAGGGACAAAACCATTCAAATGGATTGAAAAAAGATTATGTAATGAAACAAATTTTGACTTGTTAGTCACATGATAATCTACCTTTGTAAAAAAATTTAAGCTTGTTTGGTCAAGTTGTTCTTGAGTTATTTAAGTAACAGTCCAACTTCAGAAATTATTTGAATGGTTTTGTCCCTCACTGTATTGCTCAGAATGTCAGAGGTGTGAGCTTTGAGACAAGTAGCTCATATCTTCACCAAAAACAATCTCCTTTGTGCATGGATGTCGCACAATTATGAAGTGCTTGAAGCAAGAGGATTCAAAGCATTGATATTAGCACAAGTGAAGTTTTCATGCAAGGGTTGCAGTGGTGAAAGAATCTGTTGTCAAAGTGAGATAATTTTCTGCCAATGAACATCAGTCTAGAGTTGAGCTTATAGAACAGAGGACTTACTGATGCAGATGCAACACATAGTGTTCTTTTATTTTTGTTCTGGGTATCACTTGGTTGAGAGGTGCTAGTAAAGGAACCCATATGATGAACACAATGATCTATGCTAGTTGTTGCATTCATTTTGTCAGTAGTAGGGACAATGTTAGAGAGCCATTTCACAAGTGCCTCTCGAAGAGACAGATCATCCTTGAGAGGCTTCACTATGTAACCGTTCTGACCTCATTGTCATACAGCTTTTGCAGTTGCCTTAGTTTGATATCAGATGCACTTTGCGACAAGTATCTGAGTATTCACTTTAGATGCCAATAGTAGGCATGTAGAGGTGGAAACATCCTAAAACACAGTGAACAAAGGTTTGAGAGAAATGCACTCTGACAGTACTGGAATGGGAGGTGCATTCTTTAATTAAAAAAAGTCTTTTCAATATAAATACACTTGTATTTGACTTTGGTAGACATTGCAAGATTATTACATGAACATCATCATGCATGCTATCTGTATCAGGAAGATCCTCACTGCACAACTTTGAGTGAAGCAGAAACAGAAATGGAATTTTGCTTACATTGTTAATGCCTTTTTTACATCTTCTGCTGCAGTTGTGATTTGTAATGTTTCAAACTCATCCTTGTCACTTGGCAACTTGAATGACACTGTTGTAGGGGAGTTGGTCTGTTCAAAGTTTCATTGACCAGGTCATCACATCATGAGAAATGAGGTAAGCATATATATGCAGATGAGTAGAGGAATGAGAGTACAAAGGGAGGGATTCAACAAGCGAGAAAAAGCTTAGGGCTGATTGTAGAGATGGTAGGATCAACACATCACAAACAAATGAACTGACCCAAAGGGTCAGGAACACAATCAACAGGGTCACACCAAACAGTTGACAAGTTACCGAGTCACAGGTTTTGCTGAGTTTGGTACCCAAGTTACCAAATCATGTGATCCATAAATGTTTGGAGAGGTTCCAAAACCCAAGTTTTGAATCTGCTGAAGAAGTGACTCATCACAGCTTGAATCATTATGTCTGAACCTTCAACTTTTAATCCTGGTCCTAATCCTGTTCCCATGCCATCACTAGAAGCAAAAATTGATGCATTTATGTTGCAAATCTTGCAATTAGTGTTAGTATTGGCAGCATCACAGCCCAAACAAGCAGAAATAAAACCAGAGATAATAGAAGATAAAGATGATGAGATGGATGAGATGGTGGAGTGGATGGCACAGAAAGATGTGCAGGCAGTGGAGAAATCCAAAAATAGAAAAGCATGCTTACCTAAGTATGCACCCCCACAAATCTTTGATAGTACCATGGAGAATACAAAGTTCTTTATTAGTTCTATAGTACTGTACATCCATGGGAGGAAGCCAGAATTTCATACAACTGAGTCTAGGATTATGTTCGCTCTCTTGTGCATTCAGGGGGGGAAAGCACAGTTCTGGAGAAATGAGGCTATTAATCAAATTGCTGTGGGATATAAACTATTTGCAACCTTCAAGAAATTTCTGAAGAGAGTGGAGGCACAGTTTGGAGATCCTAATCCAAAGGCAACAGCTAACACTAAATTAAAAACCATGCGCCAAGGTTCTCTAATGGCAGATGAATTTATTTTGCAGTTCAAAGCAGAAGCTTCACAAATAGATATGGGAAAAGCAGCATTGGTAGAATTTTTAAAAGCAGGATTGAATCCCTCTCTATTCAAGTCTATCTACCAACTACCTTCTATGCCAGAGAGGTTGGATGAGTGGTTACAATTGGGCAATGCACCTTGATCAGCGATATCAGCAGAAACAGGCAGAGCCAAAGTTGATGTACAGAAATGCCAAATTTGAAAAGCCATCAGGAGGAAAGTCTGAGAAAAGAAGGGTGCATCAGGTACAAACTCTGAGAGCACAGCCATTAGCCATGGCAGTGACACCTATAGTTACAGAGTCAGCAGCATCAGCAGATGAAATGGAGGTTGATCAAGCAGGGACACAAGCCTCGCTTAAATGTTTTAATTGTGGGCAGCTAGGACATATTGCTAGGAATTGTAGGCAGAAGAGGGAGATTAGAGAAGCTACAATTGAGCAAGTGAAGCTGGAGGAAGACAAGCAGAAGAATTTTGCAGAAGAGTCCCAATAAAAGTTTTCCCATTGGAGACCCAGAACTGTTATAATGTATTAGTATCTGAGGAAACCCAGAGTGAACCAGAAAAGGAAACTGAGGAGTACAATTATCATCAATTATGTGAAAAAGGAATCCCAAGCATTATTTCCAAAAACCCCTAAATTCTTTATTCACTCTGCATGAATAAAACCCAAATTCATCTTGACTGTAAAATTGAAGACAATGGACACACATGCAGCGATTGATATGGAAGCATTGCTCGATAGTGGTGCTACAGGATTATTCATGAATCAATTCCTTAATTACTAGAAATCATATTAGCATGCACAAACTGTCACAACCTATAATGGTGTATAATATTGATGGAATGATAATCATGGAGAAACTATCAAGGAGGAGGTGACAATGATACTAAAGTATCAGAATCACCAGGAACAAGCTGTATTTGCAGTGTGCAATCTTGGGAAAACAAATCTAATAATTGGATGTCCATGGCTATGTAAACATAATCTGGAAATTGATTGGAAAACTGGGAAAGTACACATGGCTCATTGCCCTAAAGAATGTAATGTATATGGGAGGAAGGTAAAAAAGGTAAAGAAGGAGAAGAAGAAAAGAAAAGAGAAAGAATATTCAAGGAAGTATTCTGTTATGATAGAGAAAGTGGAAGATGAGGAGATGCCAAATGTGGAAGTTCCAATCATGATCGACAAGGAAGAACAGAAGCAAACCTTTAGAAATTTTTATGGAGGACAGTCATGGGACAAAAACACTAAAAACATAGAGAAACCAGTGGAGGAGTGGGTACCAAAAGCATAGCATGAATATTTGTTGGTCTTTCAGAAAAAAGAGCCTGAGTGAATGCCAGTGTGAAAGCCATGGGATCATGCTATTAAGATGAAGCCAGGATTTGTGCTGAAGAAGTCAAAAGTCTATCTATTATCTCCAATGGAACAAGAAGAAGTTGATGCATTCCTAAATGAACAATTGTGCAAGGGATACATATGACCTTTGAAATCACCACAGACATCACCAATATTCTTTGTACCAAAGAAAGATCAGAGGAAGAGAATGTGTACAGATTATAGGTATTTGAATGAGTGGACAGTGAAAAATGTGTACCCCTTGCTGTTGATTTCAGAAATAATTGACAAGATGGGAAAAGCCAAGGTCTTTACAAAATTGGATTTATGATGGGGGTACAACAATGTATGAATAAGGAAAGGAGATTAGTGGAAGGCTGCTTTGTCATCCATTGAGGATCCTTCGAGCTGCTTGCCATTTTTTTTGGGATGACCAATAGTCCCCTGATTTTCCAAAATATGATGAACAGCATTTTCAAGAATGTAATAGACAAAGGTGTGGTAATAATATTTATTGATGATATTCTGATATTCATGGAGGATAAAGAAAACCATGAAGCAATAGTACAAGAGGTGCTTGAAGATTGACAGAGAATGTGGAAGGGAGTGTGAGCTCCCAACACTCAAGAAGAGGCAAAATGAGATGAACTTGTTATGGATTCAAGAGATAATAAAGACTGCAAACAAACATGTGATAATCAACTAGCTACACATGATATGTATATGAGTGACCATGCTGGATATCTCATGATCTCAAGACTTGTAAGAGGATCTCTTACACTCCCTCAATGACCAAAAAATTGTTAGGTTTCCTATCTCAAAATCTCCCAGGATGCAAAGGCTTCTGTGTCCAACAATTCTGACCCAGGTAACCAAAAGTTGAATTCTGCACCATAGCCTAGCCATTGCACAAGATATTGTTTACCTCATCCATGGGGCCTTTCATCGAGGATTTGTTCAGCAGCTACATGCTGGTCAATCAAAGTCTTCCAACCTTCCCTGTATTTTCTAGGACAAGAGTACACACATCCCACTGAGATTGGGAGTCCAGGTTTGATTTTGATATGATGCTATACATCTTTCAGCAGGTCCTTGGTGTGAGGTATGTCACTAGGGAAATGGTCTTTGAAAGAAAACTTGTATTTCACATTGAGGGCTGGTAGGATCTTTTGCATGGCCAGTTGCTCAATGTGTGTGCAAATAGAGGCAACAAGATCAGGTGAACTAGTTGTGTGTGCATCAAAGTTGAAATAGGATGGGTTTTCCTTGAATAAGCTAACAAGTTCACAATGCACTAAGTAACAAAGTTTGCATGTCTTTGCTTGTCCAGCTTTGATGGTGATTTTTTCTGCTTTCCTCTATTTGTGAGGAGACAGCTTTGGACTTAGAGGAATGGCAGGTGTTGCATTAAGAAGATCATGGTTTGCTTCCTTTGCAATTGCAGTCTGGAGATCAGCATCAATGATAATTTCATTTTTTACTAAGAAGTCCAGTCCTAAGATGAGGTCAGTATAAAGGTTTGGGCAAATGATTGCATTGACAATGCATGCTTTCCATAAGGCATCTATCTTCTGACTGCAGGTGTAATTCACAATATTCATCTAAAGCAGAAATAGCATCCAAACTTTTCTTCTTGCTTATGAAGGTGCCAGAACAGAAAGGGTCTTGAAAAGTTTGCAATGAGGTAGGCACATGAGGTCAGCAAAATCAGACAAAATCAGCACTGGATAGAGCCATGGTCAATGAGAGCATGGATCAGGGTTGGTGCACAGGTGGCAGGCATGTAAGGGAAAAGGAAGGCATCCCAGGCATCTAAGCAATTTTCTGTGTTCATCCCATGTTTCTTAATAATTTATTTCACCCTATTCTGTCTTTTCTATGATTTTCTATGATTTTATTCATATTTTATGATTAAATTTTGATTTTTTCCATGTTGGTACATGTTGACAGTTCTTTTCGTAGAGGCAGGACCCCTTCTGGATGTCTACCCATCAAGGTGATGCCATTCCATAGCTTGATTCACCTATTTCTGCCCTTTTGCTATTGTTAGCCTATTATTTGATTTTTGGGTCTATCACATATACTGGGCATCGACAAATGGGTCCTTAAAGTTTTTTCTTTGGATTCCCCTCTGTTAGGTGTGCCTGAAGTATTTGTATTATGTAGTATAATGTTAACTTTGGATTTCCCTCTGTTAGCTCATTATTAAGTGAGGCTTGAAGTTGCCCTTACAGTAGAAAACTCTCTCCCTAGGCCCAGAATCAAAGCACACTGCAGATATAATGCCTCCTATACATACAGAACATTGCCCAGGACACAGTCGACACCCTCGCCTTAAAAGTGCACTTATCTCCACTCGACACACCACTACGCACCATGAATGCCCAAAATTGCATCTAAATGCTTGAAGGCACCATTATTGGATTGCATGCACAAATTGAATCACTCAAACCATGTATTGAAAGCTTTGTTAATACCCTACAGCTTAGTCCCTCACCTAATATTCCATTTATTCCAACCCTCCCAGCCAACTTTAATAGTGCACACTCTCATAGATGTTCTTTCCTCAACTCCTGTAAGTTGTATAATACATTAGTCTTCATCCTAATCAGTTCCTAGATGACACTGCACAAATTTATTGGGCCTTCACATACATGAAGTCTGAGCATGCCTACCTCTACATTGACTGCATTTTGTGCCAAGCCCAGAGACTCGGTTCCCTCCCTTTCTCCTCTTGGGGTGACTTTAGAAAGGATTTTGTACAACATTTCTGCCTCCTCCATTGACGTTTCTGTCTGCCTTTGGTGAATCAAGTACAGCAATGAGAGGGACAACAACTCATCATGACTTCACCTGTCACCCAGTTGACCTCAGGATTATGGTAACAAAGCCATGGGTAGCCCAAAATTACCTCCTGCTTCCCCAGTTGGATCAACCAGCAGGACATCGAAGTGGTTACTGGTGGGCAGCAGGAGCAGACAATTGGAGGGATTGGGGGCATGTGTGGTAGTAGTGGCATGGAGTGTAGTGTTAAAGGCCACATTTATGAGTTGATTCTCATCGCAGAGAGAAGCAGCTTTGTTCCAAGCATCAATATTGTTATCAGCTGGGCACCCCTTCAACATCTGTGCAATCTAAGCCTGAACCTCTCAATTGAGACCATGATGAAATTTAACCATCACTGGTAGCCCACTCCCATATCCTGCCATGTCCACTAGATCCCTATACTCATTGATATAGTCATCCACAGATCAGTGTATTCAGTAATACAAGGATGACTTGAGGCATGTTGCAGCTCATTGGTTCATGGAGAGGGCGGAAGGTAGTCTTACAATGCACTCAAAAGTGTCATGCTGGTCCAATATATATGGCTAATGTGGACTTGGAAGACATTCCAGATCTTGCACCTGATTCTGATGATGATGAAGAGGAGTTGGAAGAGATCGAGGAAGGTAACCAAATTTTCTACACTGCTATTAACCCTTTGCATAAGGTGTGTGCCACCTTGAACATCTCCCAGCATTTTGTGGAGGCCTTCTATAAGAACAGTGTGCCCAAATCCTTCACTGACTCCATACTTTCTCACCTGCATGACTTCAAGGATGTCTTCTCCAAGGAATCCTTCAACTCACTTCCTAACCATAAGCCATGGAATCATGCAATTGAGCTCATGCTGGGTGCCACGTCCTTCTCCTGCAAGGTCTATCCTCTCTCCCTTGAAGAACAATGACAACCTGACAAGGTCATCAATGAACACTTGGCTTCTGGTTGTATCTGCCCTTCAAAGTTGCCCATGGCCTCCCCCTTCTTCTTTGTCAAAAAGAAGGATGGGTCCCTTCAACAGGTTCAAAACTATCAACACCTCAATGACATCACAGTCAAGAATTATTATTCACTACCCCTCATATCCAAAACTTGTCAACCAACTCCATGGGCACATTACTTCACCAAGCTCGATGTCTGTTGGGGTTACAACAATGTGCAGATAAAGGAAGTGGATGAGTGGAAGGCAGCTTTTTGCACAAACTGTGGTCTTTTTGAACTGCTTGTCATGTTCTTGGTTCTCACTAACAGTCCTGCCACCTTTCAGACCATGATGAATGATATCTTCCATGATCTCATATTGGAAGGTGTTGTCTGTGTCTACTTTGACAACATTCTCATCTTCACTTGAGACCTCAATGAACATCATTGAATCACATGCCTAGTGCTGGAGTGACTTTGGCAGCACAAACTCTACCTTTGTCATGACAAGGGTGAGTTTGAGAAGATGCAAATCAAGTACTTGGGCTTGATTATCTCGGATGAACAGGTGGAGATGGACCCAGTCAAGATTGCTGGCATTACAACCTGGCCCATGCCCATGAACAAGAAAGAGATGCAGTCTTTTCTGGGCTTCATCAATTTCTCTTGGCACTTTATTAAAGATTTCTCACACCATGCACCCATTATTCGACCTCACTGGCAAGGAGGCATGGAGGTGGGAAAATGCACAGCAGGAGGCATTTGAGAAGCTCAAAGAGATGGTCACTTCTACTTCAATTCTTACCTTGACTATTGGTCATTCCAAAAAACATGACAAGTGGCTCGAAGGATCCTTGATGCATGGCAAATGCAGCCTTCCACCCATCTCCTTTCTTTATTTGTACATTGTTGTACCCCCATCCTAAATCCAATTTTGTAAAGACCTTGGCTTTTCCCACCTTGTCAATTATTTCTGAGATCCATGGCAAAGGGTATGCATTCTTTACTGTCCATTCATTCAGATACCTATAATCTATACACATCCTCTTTCTCTGATCTTTCTTTGGTATGAAGAATATTGGTGAAGTCTGCAATGATTTTGAAGGTCATATGTATTCTTTGCACAATTGTTCATTTAGGAATGCATCTACTTCTTCTTGCTCCATTAAAGATAATGGATAGACTTTTGACTTCTTCAGCACAAATCCTGGCTTCATCTCAATAGCATGATCCCATGGCTTTCACACTGGCATTCACTTAGACTCTTTCTTCTGAAAAACCAACAAATATTGATATGCTTTCAATACCCACTCCTCCACTGGTTTCTCCACCTTCGCAGTGTTTTTGTCCCATGACTGTCCTCCACAAATTTATCTAAAGGTTTGCTTCTGTCCTTCCTTGTTGATAATGATCAGAACTTCCCCATTTAACATTTCTTTATCTTCCACTTCCTCCATCATAACAGAATACTTCCTTAAACATTCTTTTCTTTTCTTCTGCCTACAATTCCTAGCAATATGTCTTTGCTTCCATTCTTTCTTGTTGATCATGATCAGAACTTCCCCATTTGGCATTTCTTCATCCTCCACTTCCTCCATCATAACAGAATACTTCCTCAGATATTCTTTCTCTTCTTCTTTTCCTTCTTTATCTTTTTTACCTTCTTCTCATACACATTACATTCTTTAGGACAATGAGTCATGTGTACTTTCCCAGTTTTCCAATCAATTTCCAGATTATGTTTACATAACCACAGACAACCAATTATGAGATTGGTCTTTCCAAGATCGCACACTTCAAATATGGCTCATTTCTAATGATCTTGACACTTTAGTAGCATAGTCACTTCCTTCTTAATAGTTCCTCTATGATTTATTATTCCATCAATATTATACACCATCATAGATTGTGACAGTTTGTGCATGCTAATACTGTTTCCAGTAATTAAAGACCAATTAATGAATAATCCTGTAGCACTGCTATTGAGTAATGCCTCCACATCAAATAGCTGCATGCATGTCCACTGTTTTCAATCCTACAGTCAAGATGATTTCGGGTTCTATTCACACAGAGTGAATAAAGAATATAAGGGTTTTCAGAGATAATGCCTGGGAATTTTCCTTATCATGTGATTGACAATGGTTGTACTCCTCTGATGCTTGGTCATCTTTTTTGTCACATGATTTACAACAGTTGTACTTGTCCTCTTTGTCATGTGACTGACAACAGTTGTACTCCTTGATTTCCTTTTTTGGTTTACTCTGGGTTTCCTCAGATACTAATACATTATAATGATTTTGGGTCACCAATGGGGAAACCTTCACTGTGACTCTTCTGCAAAATTCTTCTGCTTCTCTTCCTCCAACTTCACTTCCTCAATTGTAGCTTTCCTAATCTTCCTCTTCTGCCTACAACTCCTAGCAATATGCCTAGCTGCCCACAGTTAAAACATTTAAATGGGGCTAGTGTTTGAAAGTCCAGTCTATTGGACTGAAAAAAAACCGTAGACCAAACTGAACCAGACTTATGGCAACTGGACCATCAGTTGTGGTTGCCCTAACATTTGCATGAGTCTGGTTCACAGTTCATCAGTGGTAAAACATTTTAATAGACTGCCTAAAGACTGACTGCAACTGGTTGTGGACTGGACTTCGGTTGCATCAGGCATGAGTATATGATACATGTTACATATAGTACTTTTGTGATAGTACATGCTTTATAAATTAAAATAATACTATATTACTACTTGTATTTACAGGCAACAGGAGCCCAAAGGAAAATTACTCATTTCATAGGTGCTTATATACCTGTGGCAGTGCATGGACCATTTAATCATGCTTGTGCTCCCAACAAACAAAGTGGCACCATTTGCCAGATGCCTCCCACAGCCACCAGCACAACCATGACAACCATGACAGCTAGTACCTTCCTCACCAATGCCATGTCGCATTCTATAGAAACTGCCACTGGAAACTGCCATCTCAACCACCCCCATGCCCCTCGAACCCCACAGCAACAAATGGCCAGATCTGTGGCTGCAAACATGCCACATCACATGCATTCTAGTGTTCGATAACTCAAGCCCATGTTGGAGCCTTCTCCAAAATATAATAGTTAAGTTCTGTTTCTCTTTTCATTATTCTTTTACTACTAACATTGTTGTTTTCTTCTTTTCTAGGTTTAAACTTATGTCAGAACAGATGCAATGAGGACCCAGGCCCAAAAACAACTTAACATCCAGCCTTGCAAGCCCCTGCTTGTGTAGTGGATCATGGGAGATGAACAATGCAGATAATGCCCAAGCACCCACACCTACTGCTGCACTTGCAGGGGTGCTAACTGTGAAGTAAGTACCTTACCACCCTGTAAACCTGCCACATCCCCACTAATGACCTCAAGAACAGGAAGATCTAGTTAGCACCTGCCCTGCCACTGTGAGCCACTGCTCACAGGGTAGATTGCAAGTGCACAACCACAATGCCACAGTGACAATAATACCAGCACCAATGCCAACGATGCTAATATGAACAATGACAACAACTACCTGGCAATGACACTGATAGGGAGTGGAGATGACAGCGTGAAGGGATGTTGTGAGCTGCTGCTCACATGGGGGTATGCAGGTATTTATCAACTATGATGATGAACCACTACCATGCCTGCGAGCTACTCTCACAGAGGGAGATAGTGCTCATCACCCAATTTTCCATGAACATCGAACATAGCACCACCAGAACAGACAGGGATGACAACAAACAATGAATGGTGGGCAATGAATGACAAACAAGGAACAACAAACAAGGGACAAACAAAGGATGACCCCCCACACTCGCTGCAAATATGGGATAGTGGGGGGCAGTTTTTCTTTTTTTTGTATGGTAGTCTGACCCCTCATGCATACTGTGGGGGAATATTTGGTTTGCTTTCATTTATTATTTGTAGCCCTCCACCACTGTGAGCCCCTGCTCACAGGATGTGAATGTAGTTTTAGAATATCTATTAGTGTTTAGTGTAGGTTACAATTTGTATTACTTATGTGGTCCAGACCAGTTTATACTGGTCCAGTCTACAGTTGCATATATTTTTTGAAATATATGAACCAGTCCAGTTCATGGTTGCCCTCTGAGGTAGGCAAAAAACTGGACTGGACTGGACTTTCAAACACTAAGTAGGGCCCATCTTCCTGCTTGATCAACATCCATTGCATCTGCTGATGCTGCTGACTCCATAACTTTAGATGTCACTGCCATGGCCAATGGCTGTGCCCTCAGAGTTTGTACCTGATGCACCCTTCCTTTCTCGGACTTTCCTCCTGATGGCTTTTCAAATTTGGCATTTCCATACATCAACTTTGGCTCTGCCTGTTCCTGCTGATATTGCTGATCAAGGTGCACTGCCCAATTGTAACCACTCATCCAACCTCTCTGGCATAGAAGATAGTCGGTAGATAGACTTGAATAGAGAGGGATTTACTTTTGCTTTCAAAAATTCTACCAACACTGCTTGTTCCATATCCATCTGCAAAACTTCTGCTTTGAACTGCAAAATAAATTCATCCACCATTAGAGAACCTTGGCACATGGTTTTTAATTTAGCATTAGCTGTTGCCTTGGATTAGGGTCTCCAAACTGTGCCTCCAGTCTCTCCAGAAATTCCTTGAAAGTTGCAAATGGTTTATATGGCAATTTGATCAATGGCCTCATTTCTTCAGAATTGTGCTTTTCCTCCCTAAATGTACAAGAGAGCAAACATAATCCTAGACTCAGTTGTATGAAACTCTGGCTTCCTCCCATGGATGTACAATACTATAGAGCTGATGAATGATTTTGTATTCTCCATGGTACCATCAAAGATTTGCGGGGGTGCATACTTAGGTAAGCACACTTTCCATTTTTGGATTTCTTTGCTGCCTGCACATCTTTCTGGGACATCCACTCCACCATCTCCTCCATCTCATCATCTTTATCTTCCATCATCTCTGGTTTTATTTTTGCTTGTCTGGGCTGTGATGCTGCCAATACTGACACTAGTTCTGACATTTGTGCTGTAAGCACATCAATTTTTGCTTCTAGCACTGGCATGGGAACAGGGATAGGACCAGGATTAAAAGTTGATGGTTCTGACATAATGTTTTGATCTGTGATGAGTCACTTCTTTGACTGAGTCAACTGTTTGGCTCATGAGACACTTTGGATCAATATCCCTTCTGACAGTGCCTGATCTTAGGGATAGTACTGAATTCAGCTTGTAACTACTCAAAATAGTCATCTGAATAGAGTAAGGTAAATCTCGACTAAACCAGATCTGAGCAGTTGTCTGGTTGCAGCTGTCCTAATGATGAGCACTGCCTCTCAATCACTGGTGGTCGCAATGTAAGGTGAGGCCTGGCATTGGCTTACAAAAGAAAGGTAGATTACATATGTACAATTACTTCCGGCTTGTGCTGAAAGGATGAGTAATCAGATGTGGCACAGTAAAACAATGATGTATGCACAAGTAAGAGAAGGCACACTGATTGGGAAAGTTGTGTTCTTCTGTTGGGGTGACACCCACTTATCTGCTAGCTTGACTGTGCAGGTCCTCTCTACAAGATGGGGGTGGGATCTGCACACATAATGGGGGTTTGATGGTTTTGATGGAAGGCATTATTAATAGATGAGTTGGTTGAGAAAGGCTTTTCACACCACAAGTGTGGATGGAATATCTAAGAGAACACAACTGGGGTCCCCTAGGTGTATAAGATAGTGACAGTCAGAAACCAACACCCTTACATAAGCTGAATGAACCCCCACTTGTGATGCTTATACCTCTGCTACCAAAAATCCTATTTGAAATATAAAATCAGAGAACCCTTCCTTACCATCATAGAAGTAATCCCCAGAAGGCAGAACTGAAATATCATTAGTATTGAAGGAGGTGAAGGTGCCACAAAAAAAAGTTATTTTTTCATCACCTAATATTGTTTTTTCAATGATTTGATTTGATTGGCGCATTTTGCAAAAATTCCAATCCACAGATTTGGCAGCTTAGTAATACATCACATGATGTAAAGTGTGATGTATGATGATGTCATCACTGCAAGCAGCTACTTGAGGTGGGTTAGGAACATCTAAAATACTTTTTTGGCCATAATTAGCTATTTCATAAGTATTTGCAATGATATACACTGTTTTTTTTTTTTTAAAGTGTGACCCACCCAAATTTGGCAGGTGCATGTGACATAACCCTAACCATTTGTGATTACATAAGGGGTTTGGCTCCTGACTGCCACTATCTTATTTACAGTTTATATACTATGTTACATGTATTGTACAATGCTGCTACTGATGCGCTCATACATGTGCATACATATTGATGCATGCAAAATAAAATTCTCATGCTAACAAAGTGTAGCATTCTTCAGTGTAGGGTAGCATAATTTGATGTAATAAAATAAAATAAAATTTTATTATGTAATGGGACTGTTTCCTAACAGGAAGCAGAAGACTCATGGAGGGGGACACCTGTCAGATAAGCACCAACAAACTCCCCTCTTGGTGCCACATCACCAACACATGGTGTCCACCCCCAATGCAAAACATCAGCCCAGCACCCACTCCCAGCATGCTCATAGGCTGAATTGTGGGCACTATCAGCTGACAACAACCCAATGGCCACACCACCTGTCCTAGCCTCATGAGCAGCTGCTTGTGGAGTGGATCGCAGGTGGAACAACAACACAAGATTGTTGGTTCAGTGTGGCTACAACACCAGGTGCAAGGATATTAGGAGGATGAGATACCACCAGCACCCAACACCCACAACTGTGGGCCCTTGTTTGCAGTGTGGATCAGGTGCTAACAGTGCTGTCACCATCTCCACAATGACAGCAAGCACTTAGCACTCCCATGCCTATGAGCCACTGCTCATAGGATGGATTGTGGGTGTTGCTGGGAATGACATCATCTGAGAATGGAGATGGACCGATGGTGAGATGGTGAGATAACAGGCAGCAGCCAAACCCCTCATGCATGTCACATGAGGGCATTGATAAGGATAAGGAGGAGGGGATTGGGTGCAACAGAGAGGGAGAACAGAGGGGTGTCCTGGGAAATCCCATTCCTCAATGCTCAAAAATATGCTAACAGTGAGGACCACCTATGTATGAACTTACAATAATAATTTCATGAAGTCCTTTGAGGGGGAGTTTGAATGTGCCGAGCATTGCTGGAGGTAGGTAAAATGCATTTTTGCTTCATTTTCAGGATGTTTGCATTTCAGAGCATTCACAGTAGCCATTTTTCACATCATTTTTGACTTCATTTTTTAGTCCATTTTGAAAAATGAGCCATTGAGACTGACTCCGAGTTGGAATTACATACATTTGCTCAAGTGCAAGTCATTATTATATAGTTTCATTTCACTTATGTCAGTCACTGGAATGGAGATATGCATGCCAATGCACACTTGCACACTGTGCACACTAATCCATGCTTGATGCACACTGGTGTTTGCATGCCTTGCTATGCTGATTTTCTGGTGCCCCACCAGCAATGCAAACATCATCATCACCCACCCCCATTATGGCTGCAAACATTGAGCTCCAGATGCCATTCAATGGTACATACCAGCCTGTGCTATCCATTCCTGTCAACACCTGTCAGTGCTTCTCAGTACACCCCCTTGCATGGTTGCATTATCTTGGGTTTACAATTTATGGTAATGAAGGCCACATCTCCACTTCACCTGGTGGCCCAGAGGTCGACTATTTTTAGGCTGTTATACAGCCTGGTATTTATTACTATGTATCACAAGGTGAGTTCATTTCGGCATCCAAGGACCCTTCGTTTACCTTCAATGTTAGAGCCATTTTTGCTTGACCCTGATTTGATGGATGATAGAATTTCAGATGGATCAGCAATCTCCACCAGCTAAAATGATTTCAGAACTAGGGTGAGGGGTCAGGACAGGACCTGTGTGATTACTGGTGCACAATATGTTTAGGCATGTCATATCATTCCTCATGCAAAGGAACACCAGGTGTGTTCGAATATCTCTTGAATCATCTCAAGTTCTCATTCCACACCAAGTACATGATCAATCTCATTAATCATAAGCATGAACCTTTGGACCCACCCCTGAATGACACCAATGATACACGTAATGGAATTCTGCTTGCCTTACAACTGCATGGTCCATTTGGGGCCTCTGAGGTTGCTTTTTTGCAGGTCAGTTATCTTACCCAATTGTCTTCCACATGGTTTGCTAATGTACTGTGAATATTTTTGATATCATAGACACCCAATTTTGCGATGACTGTCAATGATGTGGACCTCATCATGCAACCCAATGCTGATCATCTTGGTTTCGTGGTACACCCATCGAATGCCAACAGGCACCTCACATTTCAGCACTTTAATAACCAAGATGTTGCAACCATGCTGTTGGCTCCTCACAACTCAGATGCAGGACAATCAAACAATAATGGCCACTGCCTGTGATCTTTGATGTTGCCTATGGTTGTGCCACCCTCAAAACATGGGGAGTGCCTATATTTATGTATGACCTTCGCCTGAGGACTCACCAAGGATATCTATCACAACTATGGAGATAATGGTGACGATGAGAATGGTGATAGGGTGCCAGATCACAATGTACTGGGTGGTGGTCAGTACTGGGTGGTGGTCAGAATGGTGGTCAGGATAAGAAGCATGCTTAGCAAGTATGTGATCGCACTACATGGGCTACCAGGCAGGATCTGGCAAGGACTGTTGGTCAGCAGGAAGGCAACCCCACAGACTCTAAGAACCCTGACTATGCTGACATGGTCTTGGCATTATGGATGCAAAATGCAAGGAAGGATCAGCATCAAGCACTTGCAATGAAGGCAGACAGGACCTGGGAGAAAGTCCAAACATGGCTTGATTCACCAGACAACACTAGCAGTATCATGCTTAGGTTGAAGGGACCATTTGTATAGCTAATTCCTCTGATACATATACCCTCTAATACATATTCCATCCATATTCCTTTAATACATAATCTATCCATATTCCTCTAATACATATTCCATCCATATTCATCTAATACATATTCTATCCATATTATTCTGTCAATAATGGGGCTGGTGATAAATTAATAGAGATACATAGCTGCCATTGATGCTTGGTTGAGGAGGCACACATTGTTTGCCTGCTATAACTGGTATCACATCACAATCACCTCATCCAGTCATTGAATCTGTGTTTGGGAGATGGAGGTGAAATTTCTTTGTTGATTGTTGTGGACATCATACTGTGCAGAATTCAGGCCAAAAATGCAACTTTTCATGGGCAACTTTGTATACATATTTATGAGTATGCAACTTCATGACCCTGTCAATACAGAGAGAATAAGGGGGCTGATTCCAGCCAGAATACTAGATAGCAAATATTTGTGGCATCTGGTTTCAGAGGGGGATTTGCCCAAGTACATACCACACTTCTATGGAATTCCTAGGATCCTATGTGTATGCATACAATCTATGTGTACAATCATACCTTGTCACCTGGCGATGCAAAATCCTGCTGCTAAATACATGTCTAAGAACCTCAAACCAGTCATCGAACATGTCGAAGTTCCCTTTAAAAAAAGTGATGTTTAGCCATGGCTGTACACAGCCACAATTTCATTTGCACGTGGATAAGTGGGCGTGATAGAAATGGTGTATACAGTACAACTTGATCAAGAGAAACAAGCTTTCTATGATTGGGTGCAGGACTTACTGATGTGGGGGAATACAATATACTGTAGGATGAAGTGCTTGGGATGTGGTCAGCTGGAGGAAAGCAATAGCAGTAAATATGACATACGGGTAGGACACAAGCTACAAAGGACCAATGCAGGAGTGATGAAGATGCGTAGAAGTGATATTATGCGGTTTTGGATACCTTCGAGGTAGCAGGTCGCATGACATTGAGACCGGAGGACGTGGATGCATGAGGTGTCTGCCGAGTACGTAGACCTGTCTCGGGCGAAGTTCCAGCGATTCCAAAAACAGTAAGACCCGTGTAAGATGACATTGATGTGAGAGTCGTCGGTGTTCCAGGAAAAAGGGTATCCCTACGAGGAGTAGACTACGAATTTGAATGTTCATATCAGTGAAATAGATTCAAGTTGACGGAAGAAGTCACAACACGGACCGAGATTACTTGACCGTTCACCAGTAGCTCACTCCGGAAGATGTCCTGCGATGAACGGAGGTTCGATATTTCAAATCGACCGTTGATCTGAACGAAGCTTGAATGACCATCTTCAGGAAACTCATTTTCACCAGATCCTAAATCCCTGCTCCGGATAGTGACGTCCGTTGAATTTCTGACCCTAGAAACTGATATTCGCTTCGTTACACAATTGTTCACAACAAGATATGTGCCGAGATTTAATGACAAAATAACCATGAGCGAACAAGCATAGGCATTATGCGTCCACTTTGCCAGAAGAAGTAGGAATCCGAATCCAAAAGTGAAGGCGAACGTCCAAGCAAGTGCAATCAATACCACCTGTTCAAGCTCAGAACACAGGCAATTCTTCGATGTATCGGACAGTGGCGATGATCCTCTTCGAGCAGGGAAATGTTTCAGCGAAGGAGGTAGAATGGCAGCTTCCGAAAACTCCACATCGCCGCAGGAAAATATCCGAATTACTTCAAAACTCGGGGATAGCTTTTGGGGGTATGGCAGAGTAGATAGATGGGGAGCCGGTAGATCTCGGGTCAGCACTTTTTCCGTAGTACTGTCAGGACCATCCTGTGAGGCGCCCGCATGATCGTCCAGAGAAATCTCGAAGGTCGCAATACTTGAGAAACGGGAAGATGAGGTTGGAATAGAAGGCGCCGATCGCAGTTCCCCACTGAGAACATTTCCTCTATTCGCTGTATAGGTTCTCTCCGCAGATGAAGGCTTTACGACGGTCTTAAAATCGTCAAGAACCACAGAAGGCAAATCCTCCGAGACGTCCAATTCGCTGGTAGGGAAGGCATGGATGACTCCGAAGCTCTGAAAAGTTGACATAGAAGGTTGCGCCAGACATGGAGGTGGTGGCGAATAGGCACTTCGTAAGCTTTTTTGTCCACTAACCATGCAGGCGGTCTCCACAGAGCCAGACGCAATGGCGACCACAGAATCATTCGAAAGAACTCGTTCTACGAGCTCGGGAGAGAAATGATCCAAGGCGGGTTTCGACACGGGGAATTTAGGGCCGTCGCTGGTGCTACGACCGCTGATTGTCATCCACTGCTTTTCTGCAGAAAAATCAAGTACAGCCATGATAGTATCGTCGACGATTATTTTAGCGTTGCAAAGAGAATGTCAACACTTGATCAACGCTCGGAATTGAAAGTTGGAGGGCTGACATGTTGACGCGTCGATCACGTGTCTTGTCGCGACAGACTCTTCCCAACTATAGTTCGACGCGTCACTAGCTGATGCGCAGCGTAAGCATCCAAGGGAACCTACTTCATTAGAAATGCAGGTATATAGGTATGTGTACGATCGTCCAGAGCTACAAAACCGTTCCATGTCGTCATCGGAAAACAGAATAAAGCTACAGAAAGCGATATACAAGGAGACTGGCGAAGGCGAATATGGATTCAATCACAGTTGTACGACTAACTTTATTGGAAAGACTCCCACCTACACAGAAGTGAGCAATAAATTCGAAGTACAGGAGGAGGCCATGGAGGGCACAGGGGTATGGTTGAACACTTACTAGTACTTGTACTACTGGCAGTTCCACTAGGAGCAGCACCTGGAGCACCTGTTGCGAGAGGTAGATGTCAATACACTTGACGGTGCAGAAGAGGGGAGCCGCACCTGATCCCCCCGCTGCAGCCGATAGCTGTGCGAACCCCACAGACGGTGGGTTGCTTCGAAACACAGAATAGACATTTTTCTACCCATGCCAGATACAGAATTAAACCAGGTAGAAGGTAGAAGGAAAACGAATGCAACGGACCAAGAATGTGGCACCGAAAACCCAGTCAGGGTTCCCAACACCGTTCACAGTAGTGCCGAGACTAAGGTCGAAAATGGCTCCAATGCACTGCCTCCCTTGCGAATCGACAGGCGCAAAATTCATATCCCTCGGGTCTATTGGCCATGTTTGCCCACCAAAGGATATAGAGATGTTAATGGACGTTTTGCAAGCTGCAACATATGGATGATTAAAAAGGACCAACGGAAAAAGAGACGGTGAACGAACGGTATTGGAAGAATCCGGGCGTCTGTGTCATGGGCTGTCCACCAACAGCAGCCCAAATGGCTTGGACCGTAGCCGTCGGTCCGCCAATCAATGTCGTGCCCGTGTCGATAGCTGCTAATGTGCTGCTGGTGAGGGGCACAGACTTTCCCTGAACCATGATGGCTGTGAATCATGACACGTCAACGTAAATATCACTCATGTAGTGCATATTCGCTCACCAGCCACGTTCAAGAGCCAATATGTGGGTGAGGCACTGCTTATGATATTCAAAAATTCGATGTTGCCGGTGAACAACGAAGTGTTGGTGCCACCGAGTGAGAAAATTCCTCCGTACCCCGTGGTGGCCGCATGAGAATTACCTCGCTCTCGAGTGAGTTGGAAAGCAAATTCGGATGATGCCAATTGGCCACTATTTGACAAAGATTGCCAGAAGGGTGTTGACCTCGTAGCAGCGAGACCGGGAAATGCAAGTCCCATCAGACCTGAGGCCGGAGCACTCACGATATCTTGAGCCAATACCGTCGCAATCACTGCAAAGCAAGATGAGCGATTCGGTTATGATGCGATCAAAATGGGCACACTGATTGTCTGCGAAGGAACGGACAATCCTGACATGTCAACAGATTCTTGCGCAATCTGGCCGGAAACCTTTCCTTGACCATAAGGGATTGTTGCGGCAGAATTTGACGGATTGAATGTCGTTGATTTCGTATGATCGAATAGTGTGATGGATGATGGACAATTGGAGCAGGTACTATCTGCTACCCACAAGTCCGAAGAACCAGTATCTAGTATAATGTCAAATGTTTGCGGCCTGTAAGTAGAACGCGAACGTCAGATTATGATTGGGCGGCAAAAGTCAGGGGGTGTAGCGTAGTGACCGTAGGACGTGACGATGTTGACCGCAAGTACGTTTCATCATCCCCACTACATCATCCTGATAAAACCGAATTCACGTACGGTGTACCAATGTCCATTGATGCCACATAACTTGTATCTGTTCCCTGATGAACATTACTGAGCATAGTCACCGATGACAATCAATTGAGAATCTTACCAGATTCAGCATGGAAACTCCGACAGAAGATGCTCGCTTCCTGTGAGCCACATATCCGTACTTGTGCCGCAGGTGGTTCGCTATTGACGCCAAGCGATTGGGGTCATATGTTACTGGGCTTGCGCGACGATTGAGTGTGAGATGCAATGGGTCGGCAAAACATAGCACTGGGAGGAGTATAAGGGACAGCAGAAGGGAACGCAGCATAACGGTCGCGGGTTCCAGAGGACTGATGAAGGTTCAAATCAAGGTGGGGGCTGGGAAAGCCAAGAGGAGTGGTGCAGACCGAGATGAGAATAAAAACGAGTGGAGTGAATGGCGGACCCCGGGACAAAGTTGGTGAGGAGAACAAGAGATGTGTGATGATGCTCACTATAGTAGATAGGAAGAGCTTACGCGCACAGCTGCCAAGGGGTGCCAGGATTCCAATGCCATATGCCATCCAAGTACGTTCTCATAATCCAATTCGGAAATTTTCACGCGCGGCATTTGAATTGTATGGAAGCGCAGCCTCTCGATCGCGTTGATGGCGACAAACGTTGCTGCACTTCGACGTGGGCTTCATGAGATGATATTCCACTCCTTGCATGGAAAACACTCGTTGTAACAGCTTCCTTACTTCTGCTCCCGACCGTAACGTACGATATATGATAAATATTTGATTTTATGTGCTGCTATACTTAACCCAACCCCCATCACGCATCCGCAGCAATGTACAAGGGTGCCTGGCAGCTGGATTGTCGGTTTGCACCATCAGTGAAAGATAGCCAGACTAGACGACGTGCGCCCAGATGCTGTACATGGGGTGTTACATGCATAGCCTCTGGCGTGTGTGTAGATACAACGATGCATGTTGGGAGTAAGGGAAGCAAGGTTTCTTTCAATTGTGTCTTTAAAAATAAACTTCTCCGCAGCCATTCAAATGTTACAATGGACCCCCGAAAGTCCCCAACAGGCCAAGTACTTTTTCCCGGGTAATATTTTTTCACCTAAGTAGGCCCTAACTTTATCCGAAATAGCAACATATACTATTTAGTGGAGGGCTAGTACATAAATAAAACATCTCCTCCACCTCCAAAGTGATGTCTTTCATCCTTTTGTTTGAGCGCGACCACGATGTGCTGAGTTCTCGTGCAAGCCAACCGTAAAGCGCGTTCAGTGTGTGGGGAAGAGTTAATGTATTGTTCCCCAGCGATGTTGGGTGGTAGGGAGTTCAACATGCAAAGAAACGAGCCAGAGTAAAGGGAATCTTCTGACATGAATGCACTGTGCAAATCTGTGTCTATGGCGCACATGTTGCATCGGGAGATATGATACTGACGTGAGGTAAGTGTCACTCGGAACCCAAGCATGGATGATGAATTTTAAAAGACTTATCTCGGCCAACTATTACCACACGCCGACGACTAATATAGGGCCGTATCCATGAGCTCTGCCGACCTGAAGGGGTGTCAATGCGGAAACACGGGCATTCTCAACTGTTATAGGCAGCTTGAATTTCTTCTTATGTCGTGTGCGTCGTGTAAGTAGCTAGTATAGAAATCATTACGTGCAGACGAAATGCACTACCTTAGGCCGTAATTAGCGCGTTTCATGTCAGTCCCGGTGGTTGCATCACTCCTTCGGAATGTGTAGCAGGTTAACATTTGAGAGTTTGCAGGCTCCCGGTCACGCGAATTTTCGGACCCCAGTCTTTGCTTTGTCAGAAGCTACGTACGTCCACACTTGGCAGGCGCAGAAATTCGGTAACACTAAGCTGCCTGTAATGCTAAACTGTATTGGGTAGCAGCGCAGGTTCTTTAGCTGCAAGGTCTCACAATATTCTTGCGGGTTTGCCGGAGGGAATTCGGGGAAACGCTTTCCGCAGCCATCTTGTTGAACAAACCGGATTCTAGAATTATATCGCAGAAACTTGGGGCCCAATCTCATCCAGATTAGCACGCACCTCAACTACCAAAACACGTTTTATCCGGATTCGACATATGCATATAAAAGGATTGTCGGGGTCCTACTTAATTACGGCAGCCCAGTGCTAGCAACGGCCAGCCATGATGCCATCGGGCAGCCACACATACACTAGTATGTATTCGATGGCATTTCCCCCTGAACAGGAAAAAGAATATTGCAACCAATGGCATGTTCATCGGGGAGCGGATGAACAGAAAAGCGAGCCCTGTAGAAGGTCAATACACTAATCAAGTTCAGGGACAAAGATGGAGGAATAGAACAAATTCATACGACGGTCCTCAACGCGTACAAAGGGATCTCCACACTGCACAGTCTTGTCGGTTTCCTCAGAACGTGACGTGGCAGCGTTGTTATTTTCCAGGACCGATAGCCACAGAAACAGCCGTGGGAAGGAGATCAATATGTCCTGTATGTTTATTTTTAGAAGGAAATTAGTTCAAGCTGTTCTCCATCACCAAGACAGTAAGTTATTCAACCAGGCTTACAAGGCTGCATGCTTCAACCTTTATGGCCAGAGGTTACGTTTTACCGAAGCACGGTTGCTACTCCCGCCCAAATCCAGCCGACCTTCTTTTGCGCTCGAGCAAGATGGGCACTGACTTGTAAATGATGAAGTCAGTAATCTCGGTGTGATTCTGCGCCAGACTTGTAGGTAAATGAAACATTTTGACGGGCCCGATTTGGAGGCGGGTATCAATTTATACGAATCCGCAGGTTATATTTCGGCCAATGACTCGGATACCATAGGAGCTTCTCTCCTCTTTCAGCGACCTATCAGAATGTTATCGTCAAACAGTTGTTATCATATAACTCAAATAGTGACGGCTCTCCTGGCTTAGTAGGCACCCCTTCCGATATTGACAGGAACACACTTTTTGGTTGGCAGTGTCAAGCTAGGGCATTCGCGTCCAAATGGAATGGCACATATCAGTTGCGGATTCGTATATCCATCTCTATCACTTGAACAGCCATGACGATTTGACGCCAACGCCGACAACCCCCCTGACATGCGTTTTCGCCAGTGCAAGGCAAGATGGTTGTCTAGAAGAATATATCCTTATAGTTCAACCGCCCCTGGCTTCCTGATATCGACGGCGTCCTCCACTCAGATACCAACCCGGGCACCTTTATCACCTCGGTTTCCCCTCTTCTCGACGTAAACATGCTCGACAAAGGCCAAGTATCGTCTTGGTTTGCGTCATGCCACGGTAGGCCGCTTGGAATCAGGAGTTCGATACTTGCCTTCCTATCATCTAAGGATTCTAAGCAGCCCCAGAGTCAAACCGGGGCATGCGTCATACCATGGTCGTTTGGCGGTCCTCACGGCAGCGGCTGAGATCATAGTATAATTTTAGGCCATTTGGTGGACACGTTGCAATTGCTTCTCAACCTAATAGTGGGTCTGAAGTTTGTCATGGCCTTGAGGATGTGTTCATGACCTACGTCAGGTGTTTGCATCATGCCATCTGATCAGGTCTATTTCCTCACGGATCATTGTGGGTGAGATCATGGACGTCAATGGAGCAGGCTCGTTTCAGCTGACCATCGAGTGAAGTCACGGACGTCGAATTTCAATCCGAGTGTGCTCCTGTTCATTGACATGCTTCGAAGAAGCAATGCCATGGCACTCTGAAGGTCGGTCCGCATCCGCATGTCAGTCGTCCCGCCGTTCCTCATGATAAACGGACGGAGTTCAGAAAGAACCAAACTCCGTCTGAAAGCGTGTTTACCAGAAATTGGAGCGCGACTGCACGTGACATTTGTCTTATCACAGTAACCCTCATGTCAAACATCCTTCCCCCGCTGCTCATCCCAGTGGCGGAGAGGAAGAACACCAATTCAATCTCAAAGATATCCCTACCTCCTCTGTCTGCCTGGTCGGATGGAGATTGCGCGTTTTCTTCGTTTTCATCCCCTTCATTCTCACCGAAGACACTGTTTTCGATGGAACATCACGTCGATACTCATAATCCTGCCATTGCCTCAGAACACAGTCATTATTTTTTGGGAGATCATCTTTCGTCAACATGGGATCGCAATGACTCGCTCCACCCTCCTGTAAAGGCACCAACTACCAGCTATGCTCTTCCCAGCTTTCAATCGACATTTGCTCATGAAGCGTCCTTTCCACTTACGTATCCTCATGACTCGTCGTCTTTGTACGATGGTACAAGCACACATTTCCATGAAGACCAGTCGTACGGCCCCAGTGACGTTGTCTCGCGTCATTCGAACGTTTTTTACGATGGTGAAGAGGAAGGTCAGGATGAAGATTCCGGATTTGTTTTCGAAGCGGATACCCGTGCCACCTGCTTTCGTACGTCGGCAGAGCGTGGTCAATGGAGACATGACCCCATTCTCTATGGTCGTTCGCAGATGCGGAAATCCATACCCATTTGGTCACCTCCTACCCTTTCAGGCCTTCAACTTGTCTCCAGACCAATATCGGAACCTGCACCTTCGATTAGCAGTCCATTGGACACTTCTGCCCTTCCTGACGATCAACACGAATATGCTTCTGAACTTCCATTTACCTTCTCCATGTCATCGGATCACCAGAACATGATGCGCGATGCCCGACAAAGCCTCCCCTCTCTAATGAGCGATAGGGATACGAGTCCAGAACAAGAAATGCAGCCTTCGTCACCTCTTCCTCCGTCATCACCGCCGTTGTCGCATATGTCTTATCCCCATTCTCCGATGGCGCGATCCATCTCTCCACTTTCTTTTGCTCCATCCTCCCCACCTCCTGTGTCATCTTCACCCCTGACATTCAGTTCTTCTCTAGATTCTGATGAGAACATCGACGTGGATGATGAGGCAGGGAAATTGGTCGATCACACACCTACAACTGGACTAGAGCTTACCGCTACAGTGAGTTGACACGTTTGGCTAATTTAATCTCCTGACGATAACGGTTCGCCGCAGCGGGCTTCCGAAACCGAACAAGAACTAATATATCCGCCTATCGACCGTGATCATGATGCTGGAGTGCCACCAACGTCACCTTGTGCGATAGTCTCGTCGTCGTCGTCTCGGCTGATCTCTAATGTGTCAGTCGTTACTACGGAAATTCAACCTATATCCGTTTTCCTGGAAGAGACCCCAAATCCGCATCAAGTCCACGCAGAATCACAAGATGTGCCCCTTGCAGGTTTCGCTGTATCTCCTATTGACGGCCCAAGTAATATCACGAATTGCGAGGAGAGTTTGCCTCTTGAGACCATTGCCAAGGTAACGGAGCCAGCAATGAAAACCAACGTTCCGTGCGAGGAAGGAGCGCTTGCAGAGCATGATCATGTAAATCCTTCGACTTTTGTCACCGATATCGACATTCGTAGTGACACCCGAGGAACAGCAAGAGCAGCAAATGACCCTCATACAAAGTTACACGATCAAGAGAGGGACGATGTTCTGATATCGGATGCGAGTACGAATGAGGGATTCAATGATGTGAAGGCTGATCTTATAAAGGAAAAGCGGAAGAACCAGATGGAAGATAGTTTACACGACGGTCCACCGAGGAAGAGGGCCCGCGTGAGGATTACTGAGAAGACACAGACGATATCCAAACAAGCGGGGAAGCGGAGGTCAGAGGATGAAGAACCAGATATTGCTGGAACGGTTCCCCTAGCCAAGAAACAAAAAAAAAGCGACAGAGACACGGGTTCTGGCGCGCGAGCTCGGCAAACGCCAGATTCCTGTTCAGATACCTCAGCTTCAACTTCAAAACTATCGAAATCTTCTCATGAACCTTGCGCCTCGAAACCTGGAAAACACGATACGGACACGTCCGAGCTGGACGCAGAGATTACTGGCATGTTGATCGAATGCATGGCTACATCCCGCGCATCCAGTCTACCTATCTCGTCGCTATATAAATCCCTCATGGAATGCCGCCCATCTCTCAAGGCCCAGCGCAATGAAAAGGAGTGGGCGATCGTGTTCAAGCGAGTGTTGAAGAACGGTGTGGCCGGAAGTGGTGTGTTCGGGAAGGTGGAAAGCAGTGGGAAGGTCAGTGGGCTTTTTCGTTCTTTTCCCTTTCTGAGCTTTGCTTATAAGTGGATGTTCTGTGTCATTTATTAGGATGACTCGGATCGCCCATTGGAAGCGCAGTGGTTCTATGTTCCCGAACGCGATGATGACCAGGAGCGTGCGGCGTTGATCAGGAGCATGATGCCCCGTCCGTCGAAGCGGACTGAAACGAAAAAGTACAAGCAGTATTATTATCGTCCGTTGGAGAAGATATCGAGGTGGGATGACGAGGACGATATTTAACGTTCGCCACCACTCTTATGTTTTTTGGTCGTACTCATTTTTAATGACTTCATTCACTTACTTTTTTTTTTTTTTTTAATTTTCCTTTGGGGGATCCTCTTTTTTTTTAAATGTATAATTTATTTCGTTGTTCGTTCTTTATCATTTGATTTATTTTGTTCCCTTCGCATTTGCATTGTATGTAGCTTTCCATTCAATTCAGTGTTATCTTCTGGAGAAGTGCGAGCCTCATAAACCTTTTAAGGTCTACCACTAGTCCCAGCACTTGGCGGAAGCCAAAGAGTTAGAGCATGTATGCATGCTTGAATATACATGGCTTATTTTCTAACCCTGCATTCTAGAAAACACAAGTGATGAAGGAGTACGGAGTTTTGGCTCAAGGAATATGTCTCTTGAACTTCAATTTTTTATCTAATAGGGTGGCAACTAGTATCTCAGTGCCCTCTGCGTCTGGGACTAAGAGCACTGAAGAAGCCTACCTCTACAAGGCACGGGACGTACAGAGGAAAGCTTTGGAGACTCAATATGCGCGGTCCGGAAGGCTTCGGAAGACAGTATGCCTGCACATCTTCCATTCTCAAGTACTACCTTTGTAGGCTGGCGAGACTCCAAACACTATGGGCGAAACGCTCCAAAAAAAAAAACCGGGGATCAAGAAAACCGTTCCCTGAACCCAACTCAGTCTTGAAGCAGCAAGTTTTAATTCCTAGCATTGCCCTTCATCTTTCTGGGATAGCGATCCCTACAACGCCCACTGACAGCCTTCGTAATCTAAAGAATAACTTTCTTGCCCAAAAGTTGTGGGAGGGGCGTTGGGACATCCGAAGTCTTGCGTGACTGGAACAAGAGTCTGCGCTTCGTGATGCTATTTATGCTCTCACCTTATGCTCCCCCCTGGGACCTCATCGATCATCTTCGCCGTCCCACAGCGCCACTCCCACCATCTCATTCTGTTGATGCTATCCTCGCCGTCCTAGGTCATCATGCATCAAACTCAAACCCAAACAACTCTATGGTTAAACGACATCACGCATCACGATATGTTCATAATGGTGTTGTTCAATGGACAGGAGTATTTTTAGCAAGCTGTTCGCGGGCGTTGAATGACGTTCTTCATGAGCATGGGATGGGCGACGACAAATAACGATTACCGGTGGTTCGATGAAACGTACACATGTATTCAAGGGAAACTTGTGGAGCGGGATCTCGGCTTCGAAATGACGAGAGGTGTCTGTTATTACGAACGAAGATATAATGACATGCTGCTTGTGCTTCCCTTAGGATAACGTGTGGTTGGGCTTCGGTGTGTTACCGCAGTTCATTTGATGTTCGTAAGTAAATACTTAATTAACTCCGCCGTCTAATCCAACAGCTGGATCGGATATCTGTACTCTGCTGATGTACATACGCTCGTTTCCATGTTCCATGAATAACCGAGTGATGACACGAAGGATTCGAACATGTATCTCGATAGCCAGACATCTCGACTGATCGTCTCAAGTACGGCACCAATGGCGTCGACGTATATTTTACAATACGAATATGAAGTCCTCATTTTGTGAATCAGTCAGATCATTAAAAGACTGGTCATTTCGGACTTGTTTGTGTGTTCCTGCATCACTCTTTTCGAGAGATGTGTCGATTATCATACCGCTCTTTCCCAAGCTTTCGCGGATGGCAGCATGCTGGCGGTTACGGAAAGCAAGGAAAAGAGCCGTTATGCTGAAATCAAAGTTAGAGTATCTGCAAGGACATGCATGGCCTACACCCAACATACATGGTCATAAGCGAAAGAAGGATCCAGCAAACCAAGCTACAAACACTCTATGAGCGACTGCGCCAGAAGAAAACATAAAAATGTACTTACTTGGCGACGAGCCCTGCGTGATAAAACGGTTTATCTGCAGTCTTATATAACAAAGGTCCTACAATCTGGATAGTGATGAGTCGATCGAAGACCCTTATTCTCGAAAAGCTTACATTTCCCATGCACTGAGCGACGAAGCCAAGCCCAGTGGTGCATAATTTCTTGGTGTGACCAGCCGTATTCTGTGCGCTCCAGGTGTACAACATAGGTTCTGATGTGTGGTGAGTAAGTAACACGAGAAATGGTGGAGCAAGAAGGCTCACGGAGAGCAGTGTACATAGATAACTAGACGTCGACGAAACCTTAAAAACTCAGTGGAAGTGACACGAATAAAGAATCTCGTACTACGTAGTAGCACCCCAGAAGCTTGCCTTTCATCTTGGGACCTCGGGGAAGCACCAGTAGAGCTGCGGCGGCAGCGATCAACGGCAGACAAAGAACAAACACAACCGGCCACTTGAGTTTAATCTTCGTGCAAACGTAGCCAGATAGGAGGATAGAGATAACAGACAATGCAAAGAATGGGATGCTGAGAAGAATTGTGTGGAACTGATCATACCCGAAACCCTCTAAGTATCGTGTGAGTTGATGCAAACTTGTAAAAATTTGAGAACTCAACGAATGATTAGAGGCCCAAACGCGCTAACGCCGCCACTGGGAAGACTGGAACCGACAATAAATCAATGACCAAGGTGTACAAATTCGATGAATGAACATACGCGCAGAGGAAAAACAACACTACCCACATGTAAGTCTTGGGGTCTGTCGCAGCATCCCAGACTTGTTCCCATTTCCAAACTTTGTTCTCGGTGCCCTAAATGAAAGCGTCAAAGCAGTACGAAGAAATTAACAGATGATGTACTTGATTGTTCGCCCGAAGGCGCTCGAGTGCTATGATCTTCTCATCTCGGGTTAAAAACCTTGCCGTTGTGGGTGAATCTGGGAGAATAAGGCTAATTTTCGTGTGAGAATTTCCACAACTGTAAGAAACAAAGACAACTCACAGAATAATCGGAGAAAAGGCAACAGTTACGACGCCAATGAAGAGGAAAATAATCTAGGAATAGTTGAAGATGAACAGAACACGCGTGACTCAGACAAACCGACCTGGTACGACCGCAGAGATCCATGAATGTGGCCGAGACCGTAGGTCAGGAGGGAACCAACCTACATTGTCTGAAAATCATAATCTTATGTCGAACGAAGTGTGAGGACTCACTATCCCGGTTATGCCATTAGCCGCGTACCAAAAGGACAATCGCATGGGTTGTTCCCGACGACGCCACCACTGTACGTCTTCTTCAACGAAAGTCTGAGTCTTATAGATGTGCCTACCAACCATTTGAGTGATCGTGATAAATGCCGGAGCTAATAAAGATGCTTAAGCACCTTTGAGGTGAACACAGTATGAACATAACATGTACCGACACTAGCTTCAAAAATACCAAGGAAGAACCGCGTCACAAGCAGCCCCTTGAAGTCTTTCGCTGCAGCAGTGCAAGACACGATCACGCCCCACATGACGACATGGGTAAATACTGTACTCGAATATGTCAGTAATTGTATCACCTTGTGCATGTGTGAATATTTACAAGCCTTCGCAATCGGCAATTTGACGAGCATGATCGACGATACAGGCTGCCAAACTAGCTCTGCCAGGTACACAATACTGTTAAGCCAGCTGTACTGGGAGCCAACGAGATCTTGACAATCAAAGACGTCATCATGATGGGCGTGTATAGATAGAGTGGGGGATTATGAGCACATACGGGCTTGGTCAACAAGGCCGAAGACCGACGTGTAAGAGATGGAAGATCTGGTCAAACGATCAACGACTCACGTCGTACAGACAAAAGGTAGGAAAAATGCACTTGTCGAGCTGTTGGAAGAAATAAACAAGAATAATCACAGGCAGTACCCATAGGTCGATCTTTCGAAGGACCCTTGCATCCTCCTCAGGAGTAATTAGACGTTCGATGGTAGTTTCATCAAGCACGGCAAGGGCTGCATCTCCAAACCTCAACTCCTGAAGTTTATCCTTGAGGATTGGAGAGACCACTCTGTCAACGCGCTCGTCTTTTTCTTTGGGAGAGGGTGTAGACGTCATTCTGGTAGGGAGCAACCACTCTCAAAGACGCCATCGTTCTTATTCGATCATAAAAAAGTGATTTGGGCCAGTTTGAGCGCCGAACCTGTCGGAAGAAAGTCGAGAAGGCGATAAGTAGTTAAGTAGTTCATTAGAGCGTATCTGCACTAAGCCGTCAGCCAATCAGCATCAAGAAATTTCCTTTGACATCAGAAAAAAACGATTTGCGGATATTTTCTATTATGATTAGGTAACATAGATGGACCCACGCGACCTCCTGAATGGAAATACTTATTTTGCCGTCCAGGACAATGTTGGAGCCTCGTGCTTCAAGCTCCAAAACAGATATGGTGCGAGTATCTTGTGAGTAATTTAATCGGTGTACTCCTCGGTATATTTCGCAGACACGATGATGTCGGTGTGCGGCTTTATTGAACGTATATGTCTTGTTATCCGGGACATTCCAATTGAGCATCCCTTCAGGGATGATGGATCCCAGTGATCCTCAGTGATCTGACCGGAAATAACGCTTAAATGAGACTTGATTGATGCCTTCAATCGTATCCATAGGTGTATTCTTTTTGGAACCGCCCCAGAAAAATGTGATATGCAATTTTAGTTGTTCATATTCAAATATCAATCAAAGTGAAATATTGATACTTACCCGAGTACCTATGCATCATCGCCGACAGCCAACTGCGATCATATCGTCTCCATTTAACGTATTTCGAGGGCATTAAATGATATATAACGTATAGTTGTCCGCGATGTTTGATGAAAGGTAGGGAAGTAATTGGATCTTTCCGAGTCGTGCAAGAAACGAAAGACCCGGACGTCATCTCTTGGAGGCCATGGGAATACCTTGGCGGAGCATTATGACGGGAAAGCATGGAAGGGAACAATGCCCATAAGCACAGGCAGGCATCCGCGTGTCAGGACTCAGGAGGCGTCAAGACTCAATACCATACTGGATCGTTGTTGTTCCTAGCATATCTGAGAATTCCTCGGACCATAGCCGATCCAAAGACCTGACAGGCGTTAACCCCATTTCAACCTACAGTAGAAAGTCGAACCTTGGGCCAAAATCGATCGGTGGACGCATGGTCTCTGTCGTGATTGCTCGTGGTTCAGATAATTAGCCTTCGAGGATTGCCATTGCCATATATATGAAACCCAAGGCAGTTTGAGCATATCTGAGTACTGACTTGCTACATTCGCTGGGTTGAACGAGTTCCAGGGCGTACGTACAAGTCGGGCGATTTCCAGAAAATATTGCAGGAACAAACGCAGGCTGCAGTTTGGTCGTCACTTGGATCCATGCGTTGCCATGAGTTTCATGGAAGTAAGGGTGTAGTTCAATCAAATATGTACAAACCAGCTTCATGACTGCATACTAGCTTCAAGTTACCACACAGATGGCCAAGAAAAGATCACAACGGATGTCTCCCTCGGTAGCTGAGGCTCCAACTCAAAAGAAAATCAAGATAACTAACAGCACGCCGGACGATCAGGGATGGACAAAGGTCGAAAAGCGAAAGCAAAAGAAAATCGAAAAGGCTGAAGTTAGAGTTTGTCTTATCCTTGTTATGTTTCTCTTCTAACAGATATGGATATGTAGGCAGCTCAACCTCGTTTCATGTACAACAATGCAGAGATTGTCAAGAGGAATCATGCTGTTGGAATCGATGTGTGTGTGGAGGAGCTATCTGCTTCATTTCTTAATCTCATCTCTCATGCATAGGACATGAGAGATCTTGTTATCCATATTCTTGCAGACGCACCTCCTCCGAACTGGTTGAGAGTCGATGTATGTCCTCATCCGACTCTACTTCTCCCTGCTACGATTTTTTTTTCTTCTCAGAATGCTCAGCTGATCCAAAGAGTCGTGACTCTTTGGATCCCAGGTCTAACTCCAGACGTACTGTCTTTGCCTCCATTTCCATCCACAGCAACATCAAACCCCAACCTCCCTCTAGCAATCCCTCTCCAACCCATGCCTACCGATGGTGTCTCTCGCCTAAGTATACCATTCATAGCATCTACATTCAGCCATGCATGTCCCACGCGTGCCCCAGGCGACCAAACGCACATGCACAGTGTGCTCAGCACATTCTTCCAAGGGCCAGTCAGCAACGAAGAGAAAAGGAAGAGGCTGGTACAAAAGCTTATCTGTATGTTCATCTGTGCTACAGAACTGAAAGTTTGTTTACCTCTCGACATGCGTAGTAGAAAACAACCCGCATAAGGATCCTTCGCAGTATCTTTTGACGCGGGAGCAGATGATAGAGAACGAGTACCCGATACCTTCCTATATCGCTGATGTTTTCGAAAGGCCTGACGGGTGGGTAGAAACACCAGAACCGATCAGGCCGCCCTTACTCGACCCTCCTGTAAAAGGTCGTAATCTACCGACACAAAAAGTATACGCAATAGATTGTGAAATGGTATGAGTTGTTGTTATTCAATTTATATCACAACCTCACGTTACGCCCTCAGTGCATGACAGAGGACGGGAAGGAGCTCACCAGAGTCTGCATAGTTGACTTTCATTCTGACAAAGTCATCTATGATCAGCTCGTAAAGCCTTCCAAACCCATCATTGATTATCTAACTCGGTATGCTTTCCATATTTCTACTTTTATAAACGATCTCTCATTCGTCCCCTCCTAGGTGGTCTGGAATCACCGCCGCGGCGCTCGCGCCAGTAACGACCACACATTCCAAAGTGCAAGCTCACGTCCTCCGCCTCCTCTCGCCACCACCCCCCAACCCATTCTCCACGTCAGCTCCCACACCACCACCACCAACCCCCATTCTCCTCGGGCATTCCCTCGAATCCGACCTCAAAGCCCTCAAAATTAGCCACCCGCTCTGCATCGACACTGCACTCACCTACCACCACCCGCGAGGGCGACCCCTTAAACCCGGGCTAGCGTGGCTCACTAAAAAGTGGATTGGACGTGAAATACAGACCCGTGGCGAGGGCGGTCACGACCCCGAAGAGGATGCCCGCGCGTGTGTGGATCTGCTCCGGAAGAAAATCGAGAACGGTCCTGGCTTTGGGGAGTTCAAGACAGACTTGGAATCAATCTTTGAGCGCATGGCAAGGTCGAATAGGCGTGCGGGAGGCGGCGCAGGAAGTATTAAGAGCGCGGTTGTGGACCATGGCAACCCGGCGGTTATGCATGGAAATAAGTCAAGCACGGCAGTGGGGTGTACGAGTGACGAGGAGGTGTTGAAGGGCTTGTTGGATGTGGTGCCCTCGCACCACTTTGCTTTCGGTCGGTTCATGGCGTTGGCGGATCTTCTCGGCTGTGAGCATTATCTCATATATTCTTTACGTCCAAGTTGCAATGTTGAAACATTCTTGTTTTCCTCAGGGACAACACCAAAAGCCGCACCAAACACTCCACCACCACCAGCCCCAGCTCCAACTCCCGAAGCCCTCGCTTCTGTCCTAGGGAACCTCAACACGCAACTCAAAACTCTCTACTCCGCCCTCCCAGCGCGCACCGCCCTGCTCATGTTCACCGGCCACTCGGATCCACGCCGCATGGCTTCACTCAATGCGAGGAAGACGGCGTTCGAGACTGCGTTGCGGAGTGGAAAGTCGCCGGAGGACGCTGGGGCGGAGGGCGGGCGTTGGACAACGAACGATGGGAGGGATCTGGAGGAGGCTGTGGAGCTGGCGAAAAGAGGTCTTTTATTTTTGGGAATCAAGCAGTAGGCTGGATTGTACTAGGTTTCGGCTATTCACTCAGACTTGGTGTCTGCCCCTCACATGCACGCAATCTGATTTTTTTTGGGAATATCTTTTGCAATAGCGAATATCGTAATGCAGATGGGGAGTGATTTGTATCGTTGCTGCTAAGCACGCCTTTGGCATCCAACAACATGGCAGGTACCTAGAGCCGCCATTATTGACATCGTACAGGAATACAATCGGGATTAAGACGTGTGTAGCCTTGTAGCCTTGTTCGTACTATATGAACGGAGCGTCATATCCACGATCGACATCTTGACTCTCTACGAGGTGCAAGGTGATTCCATCCAAAGGGAAATTGTACAAAATTGTCTGAACCGTCTGAGCCTCTGTAGATGGCTGTATGGGCCCGCTATGCTGCATGCAGATAAAAAAATTGGACAACACGTTCAAGCTTCGAAATTTACCTTCGAAGGCATAGTTATTAAACCTGATTCGGATCCCAATTCAGACCTAGAGCAGCCTCATTCTCGCCTCTCACAGCTGCTTCTACACCCTCGGCAAATCTCCTCATTGCAAGGACATCTTCGCTCAACTCGACACCTTTGAACTGATTGCCAATATCCTGCGCGGTCACACCAAGTGCGCGCTGGAGAGCTAGTTCCCGTTCGGGTCCTCGGAATGTATCAATCGATGAAAGCATATTTATTAAATTAGGATGTTCGTTGAGAACCTTTCGGATGGTGGCTGAGGTGGCTGAGCAACACATGAATAATAAAATAACCAACGAAGAAGAAAGGGCATTTGTCTCGTACCTATTGCTTCGTACTGGTGGAGTTGTAGTGTTTTCGGATCATCGCGTTTCAAGGGATCCTGATAAGCAGATTCCTCGGGAACATACGGCCATTTTAGAGCGGTGAGTGGAACGAGAGGTTTTGGATCTTCAAAGGCAGCGTCTTCGAGAACCTGTTGAATAGCTTGATGGTGTTTCATTATGACTTTGCTCTAATGAGAAATGAGGGAAAGAGGTCTTACGTCTTGACGATTCATCGATGGTGGAAGATGTTTCGCGAGGACCTGCAGTCTGTTTATTTTTGCATTCTGGCGATGTGTCTGAGATGCGTTTCAGACTATCGAGTATCGTAATAACACAAACCGAAATCGACCTTTATGTTGCTTAAAACACGCCACCGAACAGCTAGATGTAATATCATGATCATGCTCATCGATGCAAACGCACAGTTAATTCAAATCAAACGTACTAATGTATCAGACATCCTGAGCAAGTGTATTTTGATACATTTTCGCAACAGATTTGGCACTGGGATCGTTTATTTCGTGGGGCCATACAGGGGACCAAAGTAAAGCAGGTTTGAGTAACGGCCTCCGCGCCAAATTTCACGCAACAAGTAACTCGAACTTCGGAGTACTGCATACATACTTCTTGTTTGAAATTTGCATACCTACAGACCAGTCTGATTCGAAGAGCTCGTCTCTACGTCTAAGTAAAGACGAAAATATATTTTTCATACTTCTCTCTAACCATTTGTCCGTGTGCTCGTAAAAGGTTGAAATCCGACCACGAAGGGAAGAACACCATTGGTACCTATACCTAGGAGCACGACGGCTAAAGTTCCATATCTGCTGGCCAGTGATACAGTATCCGTGGAAAAAAGAACAAAGGATGCCGAGGATGAATGATGACTGCCGCTATGTCCCAGATTCGGGCTCTCAAATCCTAACCGTGTTCATCTTGTGCAATCACCTCGTTGAAGTCATTCAAGGAACTTGCCCGTGAAACAACCCTTGTTAACGAGTTGTTCAACTTGGTCCCACATATCAGCTCCTCCACGGACAGAACCCTCCCAGTTCTTAATGTTGTAATCGTACTCCATGAGAACCACCCTAGGGTCACCGAGCTCCACAACACGTTGGGTGATGATCGGTATCGCTTTAAACCGCAGTGGAACAACAATTGCGAAGTATTTCAAATTCTTGGCGATTTTCAAAAGAGATTGTGCACTCCCCCAATTCAGTGAATCAACACCGAAATGAGTCAAATTCGGGAACAGAGCAGTAGCTGTGATATAATCGGTATGGTCTTCGTCAGTGTGTTTGAGATGGTGTATGGCGTTTCTGAGATGATACCAAGTATATGGCCCGTCAAGAATAAGATGTGTCAAAGACGACATGACACCAGGCGGGATGTTAAGCTCAGAAGGAGAATGTGATGTTAACGATAGACGTCGGAGGGATGGTAGGCGTATGAAAGGCAAGAAGATGCTGGGATTGCGGTCGAAACCCCAAACCGCAAAGTCCACGATTCGCCGCGAGCATTTCTCAAGTATAGCTTTTGCCTGTAAAAACGTCACCGTGCTGCCGAACGCCAGGGATCTCACATTCGTATCGAAAAGCATGGGAGGTTTTATCTTCATTGTCTGCAGGAGACGAGAAGCGCTGAGCTTGCTGCGAACGACTATGCTTTCGTAAATGATTGGTTCGATCCTGAAACAAATTCCATCACACATCCAGAAAAAAGAGGGTTTTCGAACCTCACCATATTCGTACACGTCGATCCAATATGACGAGTTTCAAAGCACACACCCCACTCTTCCGAGCAGCGATTTCAAATATAAGGCGCTGTAACTCATCGGGAAAACTAGGTGGAAGGCTCATGAATGGTGTGATTTCCTTGGTCGCCTGATTAGAATGCAACATGATTTTGTCACAAACTAGACGGTCAAGTTGATCACCTGGCTTAGTACACTCAGCTAGTGCGCCAATGCTCCAAAGAGACCAATGTTAAAGAGGGGGGCGCTGCAGCAGTTGAGAAGTCAAACGAGCACATGAGTATCCGATTCTTCAATAGGGAAAAAAATAGGGTTGCGGAAAAAATAGAGTTGCGGAAAAAATAGAGTTGCGGAAAAAGATGTAAATATTTTTTTACCGTCCCTGCAATTCACAAAGTACTTTGTGGGATCACACACTATCACAACCCATTGAAAGCCATCTGGATAAAAATTGGGGGTGAGGTCGTAAAGGTAGGTTCCAAGAGTAAGGCGCGGCCTCAAGATCACCCGACTAACCTCGCTATCCGCACAGAGCCGCTCGACCCCCTTTCTCGTATGGTTCTTGCCGTGGCGCTAGGGGCTAGGTATAAGACAGTTGAAGTGCGACTAGGAGGCCCTGTGTTGCTTCCTTCTCAACTCCTATCTCACTCACAAGCAACACAGGTGAGCGTCTCGCGCTGCATATTGTTTTCGGCTTCTAGGTATTGTTTTTGCCTCTCGTAATCACATTGTAAGAACTCTTACAACATCCATCAGACTGAATTCATCTAGATTTTCACTTGACATGATTCATCTGGTATTTTATAGCTTCACTACTCCACATCCAGTTGAATTCTAATAGTCATGGGTTTTTGGTGCATGGTCTACAGGCATCACTTTCTTCTTTCCTCACTAGGATACAGAACTTAGAGACGTCATGGATTTTTTCTGAGCTGTGCTGACAATCCTCTTGTTGCCATCTCATTTGATGTGCATGTTTGTGACAAGTATTCAAAGAAACATTTTCATCTTGACAATCATAATCTACCACTCCTTGCCCAGATGCTTTCTCCAACTTCACCAACATTGCAAATATGAGAGCTGTCTCATCTCAAGCTTCTGCACCAGGAACAGTTCAAAGCATGTGGGTGTGCCTTGTTGCAACTGGAGTTCTCATATGTGCAAGTCCAAAATTTGTCTGAATTGCCACAAGCATGGGGTTTGCTGCATTTCCAACAAAGGACAATGAACAATGCTTTGCTTCCCTCCAAACTTGCAACTGAGCATGAGTTGTTGGGATCACAAGAGAACATGATGATGTATGTTGAAAAGAGATTGGGTTCTTTGACTAGCCCATCTTTAAAATGTAAAGCATCAGTTTCTCTTGATTCCTCTCAATTTCATTGGGCTTTGTCTGGTTGGAGAATTCAATACATTGATTGCCAGTCAATGGTGCAGATACGATTTTCCTTCCAATGAATGACCCAAGTGAGTGGGCAGGTGATTTTGCTCCCATGCCCAAGGCATAGTAAAGGTGAATGCTTCTCTCCACTGTACAAAAGCATCATCCAATGTGTTCACATTTCTTTCTTTGTGTGGCTTTCATGACCCACATTGGTGACCAGTGAGCAAAAATTTAAAGGAGGAAATTGCAACTGCAAATGACAAAGTGCACTACTTTCTGCTAACTACCATGCAGTCAGCTGGTTTAGCCAAGTGCTGGCAGTTATTGCACTGGAAATAGAAATGAGTGATGTGTAGGCCCCAAGGATGAGAACACAGGTGCTTACTGGTCCATGCCCAGCGGTTGCACTTGTGCCCACCCCAACCAGTTGCAGGACTGTGATGTATGCTCTTTCTTGCAAAAGGCATTTAGGTAGCATGTTTTTGCCCCCATCTGTGATGGCACCATCATCCCTCTGTTTGCTCCTGCCCTCTATCATTACAGCACTCTCCCTGGATTCAGCTGTCCCCTCATCCAATCTTAATATCAGTCACCTCTGTTTCACATTGTGGTAAGCACACTAATGTAATATGTGCCTTTTTGTCTTTCCTAGGCTTCCACCACATCTACATTGTTAGCTTTATCAATCACTCTGAACTCCCCTTCGAGATGCACAAAATCCAGATCAGGTGCCAGCATTTCCATTGCTAAGTGATAACAGTGTGCTTTTTGCCCACATCCAGCCAGCCTGTGAGTTCTAAAGATGTATGCTCAAGTTCTGCTTGCTGTTTACTCTCCTTGATCCTTCTGTGCATATCAGGCATCAGTTGCTCACCCCAGACAAGCTAATCTTCCACTAGAATAGAGCTGAAGGCACCATATGCTTTTACGAGCAGCACTTTGAGCTCTGCATCATTGGGAACAGTATCCATGCACACTCTATATGTACATATTCTATGCAATGTCCCTCTAATCAGCTGCTCTAGTAAAAGAAGAGCAAAAGTGCACCAGTTTACTGCAGAAATCTTCACCCCAAGTTTGCATTGCCTCCTTCTTGGCTTTGTAAGGGGACTAGGAGGTGTACCAGGGGTCTTGGCAATTTTCTGCATTCATCCCATTTTTTTTACATTTTATCTCACTCTATTCTGCATTTTCTATGATTTTCTATGATTCTATCCCTGCTTTATGATTATTTTCCTATTTTCCCACATTTGTACATGTTGACAGTTTTATTTTTAAAGGCAGGGCCCCTTTCAGATACTTACCCATTGAGGTGACATCATTCCATAGCTTTGATCAGCCTATCTCCACCTTTTTATATTTTTAGTCTACATATTATTTGATTTTCAGGTTTTTCACATATACTGGGCATTGACAGATGGGTTCTTAAAGTTTTCTCTTTGGATTCCCCTCTGTTAGGTGCACCTATATCATTTGTATTATGTAGCATAATATTAACTTTCAATTCCCCTCTGTTAGCTCACTATTGAGTGAGGCTTTGAGGTTGCCCTTACAGTAGACAACTCTCTCCCTGGGCCTGGAATTGAAGTGCACTATGGATATAATGTCTTCTATGCATACAGGATATTGCCCAGGATGCAATTGACACCCCCACCTTAAGTGCATGCTTATCTCCACTCGATGCACTGCCATGTGCCATGGATGCCCAATGCATCGAAGCACTTGAAAGCACTGTTACTGAATTGTGCATGCAAATCAAATTGCTTAAATCATGTATAGAAAGCTTTGTTAATACCCTACAATAGTCCCCAACCTAATATCCTATTTATTTCAACCCCAACTGCTTCTAGCATCAATGCACCACCTAATACCACTGGCACACAGATCAAACCATTCCCCCCTGCTGACTTTAATGGTGCATGCTCTCATGGATGTTTATTTTTCAACTCCTGTGAGTTATCATCAATCTTGATTCTAATCAATTCATAGATGACACAGCAAAAAATTATTGGGTCTTTGTAAGGGGAAACCCCAGGCATCTGGGCAATTTTCTGCATTCATCCCATATTTTTATATATTTTATTTCACTCCATTCTGCCTTTTCTATGATTTTCTATGATTTTATTCCTATTTTATTATTATATTTTGGTTTTTTTTCATGTTGGTACATGTTGACAGTTCTATTCTTAAAAGTGGGACCCCTTCTGAATGTTTACCCATCAAGGTGATGTCATCCCACAGCTTGATCTGCCTATCTCCACCTTTTTGCTATTTTTAGCTTACTATTTGATTTTCAGCTCTATCACATATACTGGGCATCAACAGATGGGTCCTTGAAGTTTTCTCTTTGGATTCCCCTCTGTTAGGTGCACCTAAAGTGTTTGTATTATATAGTATAATGTTAACTTTGGATTCCCCTCTGTTAGCTCACTATTAAGTGAGGCTTTGAGGTTGCCCTTACAGTAGAAAACTCTTTCTTAAGGCTCAAAATCTCAGACACTCTGACAAGATAGACAGGTATGGAGTAGAAGACGACTCCCAGAGCTCCACAGACTCCATACACACTGTCCCAGACACTCCCACCTTTAGTGTGCACCATTTTTCACCCAACCAGCCATCTAGCACCATAGATGCCCCAGAGCACATCAATGTGCTTGAAGACAACATTGCTGGAATTCGTGCGCAAATTGATACACTTACATCTACCATTGAAACCTTTATTAGAACCCTCTAGTCGAACCCCACATCACCCATTTCGACCCCTAGTGTGCCAAGCATGCACACACCACCCAATGCATGCCCAAGTGAAGATGCACATGTTAAATCCATGCCTCCCACTGAATTCAATGACATGCATTCCCAGGGGCATGCCTTCCTCAATTTCTGCGAGTTGTACATCAGTCTATGCCCAAACCAATTTATGGATGATGCCGCTAAAATTTATTGGGCCCTCACATACATGAAATCTGAGCACACCTATCTCTATGTCGACTGTATATTATGCCAAACCAAGGAGTGTGGCTCCCTTCCATTCTCCACCTGGGAAGACTTTCATGTCAAGTTCATATGACACTTCTGCCCCCTCAATGAGTACCAATGAGTGCCAATGAGCTGTAACATGCCTTGAATCTACTTTCTACTACCAAGCGCATCGATCTGTGGATGACTACATCGACAAATTTTGAGACTTGGTGGACATGGCGAGATATGGAAGTGGGTTGCCCATGGTGGTAAAGTTTCATCGAGGTCTTAATCAGGAATTTCAGGACCAGATTGCACAGATGTTGGAGGGACACCCAGCAGACAATGATATAAATGCTTGGTATGAGGCTGCCTCACTCTGTGATGAGAACTGACTCACAAATGCAGCATTTACTGCAGCCTTCCATACTCCTACCACCACCCATGCACCCCACACCTTTAATCGAGCACTCTCTCATCCCAATCCCATCCCTATGTGCCAACCTGCAGCATTGAGCTCCAACACCCCCACTTCAATGGATGTCAATGCAGTTCATAGTCAAGCTCGCAGGCTAGACCTCTGCTACTGCTGTGGGAAAACCAGACACATGGCTTGAAATTGTCCCCACTGCCAAGACATCTGTAAACTCATGCCTGAAAGATGAGAGGAGCTCCTCCAAGACCTGTTGGCATTGATGGATGTTGAAAGCCTGGAGAAAGAGGAAGTTAAAGAGGAAGAGGTGGAGGAACAGGATTTTTCTGCTTATGATGAGTGAACAGTACGCCCTCATTGCCTGTCCATAACCACTTTGAAGTTCTGTCTGTTGATTCACTAGAGGATGAATCTTATTCTATGACCGTTCCTTCTCCAGACCCCTCTGAAGTGGCTAAAGATGTACCTACCTCTTCCTCCCCTTTTCTTCCTCTACCCAGACTAAAATCTTGGGAGTGTAAGCTACCACGCAAGTACATTGTGGCATCCACCCCCTCCCAATGATCCCTAGAATCGAAGATTGAGTTGCAGACCATGGATACAGGGCAAGTACTTGGTATCTCTGCTCTTTTGGACTCAGATGCCATGGGCCTTTTCATTGATTTGCACCCCCGTCCCCTTTCCTGCAATTGCATTCAAACATTACTAATGTCTGTACTATGTTCTTAATGCATGTCTATCTGTATGGTACAGCAAGTAAAGTAGTAATGTAGTCATTTGTTAATTAATAGAGTATGTACAAATATACTGTGTTTTCAATAGCGTCCATCAAAACAGATAATACAATGTACAGTCAATAGTATTCATAGGTTAATATTGTGTCTGTGCCCAATGGTGATGCTGTGGCTGTCCCCATGGCTGTCCCTGTTGCATTTCAAACATTGCTAATGTCTGTATTACATTTCTAATGCATGTCTATTGTGAGGTATAATAATCAGTGTACAATGTAGTCATTGGTTAATATAGTATAGTGACTTTATATAGTGAGTTCAACAGCATCCATTGAACCCGTATCATTTGATACAATGTATGCATTCGATAGGTCATGTCATTCGATACAATGTAGCTTACCTATGTGTACTATCGGCTTGTTTGAGGACTGCCCAGTGCATACTTTGATGTGTTACTCTCTACCACAAAGGGTTTCTCTACATCCACTAGCACTTCTAAGAGTTTTCATTTTAGCATTTTGAATGCCCCTTGGCACTCACTTGTCCAGTTGAAGGGTTGGTCCTATTTTGTAAGGTCATTCAAGGGTTTAGTGATTACAGCAAAATTTCCAATGAACCTTCTGTAGAAATTTCTAAAGCCAAGGAATGATTGGACTCCTTTGACATTGGTGGGGGTGGCCAGTCCTTTATTTCAGTGAGCTTGGTTGGGTCCATTGCCAGTTGATTTGGTTACAGGATTAGCCCAAGGAACTCTACCTCCTGCACGTCAAACTTTGACTTCTTAGGTTTCAGAAATGGATCATTTTTTCATAGCCTCACTAGAACTCGCTTCATCCTCTCCTCATGCTCTTTTTGGTCTTTTGAGAAGATTAAAATATTGTCCATATAGATTACTAGCCATCCTTCATTCAGCATATCTTGGAAGATGTTGTTCATCATTGCCTAGAAAGTGGCTAGGGAATTGCCCAGGCCAAAAAACTTACTTTAGGTTCAAAGAGTCCTCTGTTCATCTTAAATGCCACTTTCCATTTGTCTCCCTTTTTGATTTGGATGTTATGATATCCCCATCTGATGTCAAGCTTAGTGAACCATCTGGCTCCCTTCAGCTTATCTAGGAGATCTCCAACAAGCGGTAGCGGGTAAGAATTTTTGATTGTCCCATCATTTAGGTACCAGTAGTCTTGGCAGGGTCAGAGCACATCTGTGTTCTTTTTAGCAATGAAGAAGAATGGAGATGCCATTGGTGATTTTGATGGAGTGATGTACTCTTTCCGTAGATTCTCTTCAATAAATTTGTCCAGTTTTTCTTGTTCAGCTGGTGTGATCAGGTAGATCTTGCAATCTCTCAGAATGAAATCAGGCTTTAGATCGATCCCATAGTCCCATGATCTGGATTCAGGGAATCTCTCCAAGGCTGACTTCTTAAATATATCATGGTACTCCCTGTACTTTCAGGGAGTAGATCGTCTAGGGATTTGTTCCCCTGTTCCAGTTCATTCTCGTGAGTTAATCTCTGGGAAATCAATGTCTTAGCTTGAATGTGTGCAGTGTGGGAAAAATGAATCTGCCAGTAAATTGGGATCTGGTAAGTCTAGATATGTACCAGAGCTTCTGATATTCTGGAGGGGCAAAGTCATGCTCCACATTTAATGGTGCTTCTTTGGCCCTAAACATGCCAATGACTAATTCCCCTCACAAATAAGTGAATAGAACATCTGTGTCTCCTTCTTGACTTCCCTCAGTGCAGGGTAGTATATTGACACCCATGGCATCTGGTACTTGTGCCTGCAGGTCATTGTCAGGGGTGGTGATTGGTGGTTCACTGGTTAGTGGGGTTGATTCTTTGTGTGGTTTGAGATTGTTTGGGTTTGGGGCTCTGTCGCTGTTGGTCTACTGTGTTTGTTTGATCATGGTTTGAATCTTCCTGAGCAGGAGTTTTTCCATTGGTCTGATGGAGAGTGTCTCTTTTTCCCAGTTGATGATAGAGTTTCTCTTTCATAACCAGGGGAATCCCAGTATAATTCTCTCCTTTTCCAAGCTGGTTATCAAGAGTCTAATCTTCTCAGCTTCTTCTCCTACTTCCATGTTTATATTGATAAAGTGTATGATTGTTCCATTCTTATTAAGAGTGCTGTCGATATTTTTTGCGAGTATCTTTCTGGGGAGAGGTTGTTTTTCTAGTCTGAGTTTCTCGACCACTCGATGGTCAATGAGAGTTCCTCCTGCTCTGGAGTCAACCAGGGCAGGCAGTTCGACTTTTTTGTTTTCTAGCATGTAGTGAACCAGAATGCGCATAGATTGATTACTCATATCCACTATAAGTACACTAGAAACAGTTATCCTAGTGCATACTGTTGTTGACACAGTCCACTATTTCAAAAACCCTCCTCTGCCATTAAGTCCAATACCTTTTCTTTGTCCTCTTCTCCCAGCTCATTGACAAGTGCTTGGATCTTTTGGTAGTGATCATGGGGCGTCTTTTTTATATCGGGTTTCTTCATCTCTTCCTTTGCAGGTGGCTCCTTGCCTCCTTTGTAGTCACTAGCCCTATGCCCCATTTTGTGGCAAATGAAACATTTCCCTTTCTTTATATGTTTGAGCCTCTCAGCATACGAGAGGCATGTAGCATCGATGTCCATCACATTGGGATCCTTTGAGGAACTCCCTCCTCCTCCCCCTCTGCTGTAGGTCCTTTCTTTTATTGTTTTTGCCCTCTTCAGGTGTCTCTCCACCCTCACCGAATGTGTATACCATCCCTCAATTGTGTCTGGGGGGTTCTCCATGGTGAAAATCTTGTCGAATATTTTGGTATTGAGCCCATCGATGAAGTATTTGATCAGGGCATTGTCCTCTCTAATCTTCATTCTAAATGCCAAGGTTTTAAACTGGGCAATATATTCATCAACTCCCCTCGCCCCTTGCGAGAGGTTTCTTAGCTGTGTTCGCACATTTTCCCCATTGTTGATGGGTGAGAAAGCATTCTGGAACTTCCTGACAAACTCTTGGAACATGTCCCAAGGTTCATCTCCCATATACCTCTCCTCTAAGTATGCCTGCTTCTATGGCCCAGCTATTCCTCCATTCATATATGAAAGCATGAAAAGGATTTTGTGTTGGTTGTCCTCAAAGGAACACGAGTTAGCATCAATGTAAGCTCTACACTCCAAAATAAATAGCATGGTTTTCAAGCAGTCACCTGCAAAATTGGTGGGTGCTCATATTTTGATTCCAGAGGGTCTGTTGGGTTGTGGTAGCATGATGGGTGGTACTGGGGTGGTTGGAGGGGCAGTGTTGGTAGGGGGCACATCCATTATGGCAAAATGGCTTGCGAGCAGTCCGTCAAGTGAGTCTAATGCAGACAATGGTCTGGGGCTACAGATGTCAGAGTTGGTCTGGACATGGGGATGCGTGGATGTTGTGTTTTTCTAAGTTTCTTCTGATTCTCGTAAGAACCAGTATTCGTTAAGAATGGGGTTACTGCCTAGGCCAAATTAGTCAGCAGAATCAAATATTAGCTTGACCTTATGTTAGGCTTAAGCTCTCTTTAGTCTGATCAAGATTATCGAATGAGGATCACAGTTGCTCGTAAGCAACTGATTGAAGATGACTTAGAATCGTGTAGAGAGTGTTAGAATAGCTAGATCATTATATTGATCGGTTAAATAGTAGAAACGAAGCTTGTGCTACCATATTCATAAATATAATAACAGACAATAGCGAGAGAGAAAATATGAATGTGCCATACGATAACTACAATAACGTGGGAGTGGTGAGTAAGATTAGTGGGAAGGCATGGCGAGAACTCAGCATAGGACAATAGCGGAAGGTCGAACAATAAAGAGAGAACAATAAGCGGAAGGGAACAAAAGAGAGTAGCGTGAGAAAATTGAGCGTACGCCGGACTAGTCATTGCCCCTTCTCGTAACATTTAAGGCCTTAACAACAATTCTGAACCCCATAATAAACAATACTGGTTTAAAGATCCACTTTGGTCCAGTTTTTGGACCCCAAATGGGAACCTGAAAAACCAGAACTTCAACGATCAGAATCTTACAAAGACTAGACCATACTGATATAAACTGGTCTATATTGGTTGAGTCCTTCAAAAAAACTGGTTACAACCAGTTTTTATTTAACTCTAATTTAATACAATATAATATTCATATAATGCAATACACTCCTTACAGGCAGTCATTCCACATGATATAGGCCAAGCATGTGGAGGTGGTACTGGTGGAAGGGCATTGAGCGAGAACGAGGGTATTTGCTGAGGGCCCAGATTTTTGTGATTCTCTTACCGAGCCTTAGCCAGACCTGTCGCATTGTTTGCAAAAAAACAGAGAATGCAAGATGTGACTACTTCACCACCCATCCTGAAGCAGACTCGTCTGTTTGAGGCTCATCAACCAGTTCACCCTCATCGCCCTCCCAGTCCGTTTCAGCTTCATCCCATTTCGCCACCACTACATAATTAGTCAAATCGTGTTCATCAATAGCTTCTCCATCCTCGCTGGCAGCACATTCGCCGCCTTCGTCGATGTCATCAGAATCTGCCTTTGATATGTCCTCCCCTATTGCATTTTCGCCACCATCCAGCGACGGTTTGAACCTTTTGCTCTGACGAGGCATGTCAGTCTCCAATTCGCTTCGGCGCTTAGTTGTGATGACCACTTCATCAACCCGAGTTGATGGATTCTCAAAGCGTTGTCCTTCTGGCCCCATATTCCACGCCGGACTGTTTGCTGCCTCCCTGAACCGTTCCAGCATCCACGATGCTTTGAGTTTCTCCGTGCGCTCCTGGTACCGCTTGAAAGGGTATTTAGTGGCAAAGCGCATCAGCGACGGATCCCGAGCAACATCTTGCAAGAAAAGCTTGTACTCTTCCTGATCCTCGCTAGAGGGTGAGTCTTCATAACGGACAGCACAGGCGTCGACAAGGTCCTTGAGGAGATCAAGAAGAGGGCCAGGGGGGATTTGAGCGTCTGAGGATATGAATCGAGATTTGATACTCTTCTTCTTGTTCTCGCCGCCGTAGACCTTGCCGCCGTCCACGTATGAGTCATCGTAGGTATTCCTCAACTCGTTCGTCAACTGGGCCGGGTTGAGTCCATGTCTAGTGAAGCGCAAGACAACCCAACTCAGGACATGGAAAAAAGACTCCCAGTCGTCAGCCGGAGTGTGCGCTGCCAATTCCCTGGCTTGCAACAGCCGGGCCGCAATAAACTGCCATGTACCCTGCAAGGACGTCAGGACAACCGTGACACAGTAGTCATGAGACTTATCGAAGGCGAGACTGACCGTGCGGAACGGTTGCCGAGAGATCTTTTCAAGATCCTCGATATCCTTGGCAAGATCCCAGTCTATTAAAAGCCCGCCACGATCGCTGATTATAACGTTGCCAACGCTAATATCGCGATGTAGGATTTTTGCGTTTTCAAAAGCCTCTGTATGAGCTAAAGGGAAAGAAAGGAGGGCTAAGCAGACAGAAATAGAAATTTTCGCTTCGCCTACCTTGCAAGGCACCAGTCAGAGTCTCAACCAGCTCCTTTGTCGTCGCGAACGACGTCAGATCACGACCGATATCATCAAGAATGAAGCGATAATGGCTATGGGGTCGGAGTCTAAGACCAAAGCATTTGGCAAACTTGTGCGAACGAGTGCGACAAAATGGCGAAGTGACATCGCCACCTCGGACAAAACGCGCAATATGCGAGACATTAGCTGCATGAAGGCGCCGATATATAGCACCTTCTGTTTGCATGCCACGAAGGGATACCCTCCAGGTGTCTTTCATAAGGACACATTTATCGAGGTCCGGGGCGTAAACAGTGAAGACTCGGGTGGCTCGACCTGTTGGCGACCCATTACCCTTGAACCATGGCTTGTTACCGAAACAATAAGAAACATCCCCCTCCTCCCCGTAGATCATAAACTTGCACAAGGGCGTTTCATCATTAAGCCCGAGAGCGGCTCTCGCTTTTTGAACATAGGTCGCATCGGCGTCGTTAGGCGTTGTGACAGATTCATCAACTCCACGCACTGCTGGTGAAGAGTGGGTATATCGCCAAAAAAATGTTGCCAGCCACGGCTCCTCCACATATGAAAAGGAGCACGTAACGACGGCGCCCGAGCGATCCCAATAAATGAGCCTCGCCCTATCTTTACAGATGAGCACGGAGAACGCATGGGTACGAAACTGGCTGGCAAGTTGCTGTGTAGCATAACAGGTGATTTGGCCCATAGTATCAGCACTCGCCCGGGTGTTGTTCTCGAAGGGGAGACTGCCGTGAGAAGTGTCGTCATCGTCGTCGAGACTGTTGCTGTCTGGGGAGGGTTCAGGATCACGGAAAGGGTGAATTCCATATGAACGTCGATGAGAGAGATGTCGGTTACGATGGTGGAGTCTCTACGACATCCCGATATATAGAGAGAAACATCCGGTTTGATTTCGGGTTCGTTCTTTCTGAAGCTCACGTCCCGATGGCTATGGGTGTCCACGAGATCGAAGCCAGGACAGTAACGTTTCAACGCCATGACCTGGAGGACTCATATGAATATATACGACAGGCAGAGCCAAGGGACATACCATAGGGCCATACATGGCGGTCTCCACCGTCTGCTCAGCCACAAGCCGGAACGGCCCTTTCATCCTCCTTGGCGGTTGCTGAAGCCCCCCTGTTTCAAAAGGCAGGAAGATCTGCAAGAATTCCCGAGGGCAAATGGGCCCCGCAAATTTACCCTTCATCTCCGATCCAAGGTTGTTCATCCTCGTGTCTCTTTTGTAGTGCATTGACGTGTAGGGCGTGGCACCAGAGACTTTCTTGCTGATTGGTGTTTCATGAAGCGAAGGGAAGTGTTGAGGAGGCGTACGGGGTGTATCGACGCGTGTCGAAGATGTCGAAACCTGTCTGCGTGGCTGGGGTGGCATGATTGGTGGAGGTAGACGAGCGAGGCACGAGTGCAGTGTTTTGCACGAGGAGAATGATGACGCGTGAAGATCATGTGATGGTGTTACCTTTCGCTTCCACCGCTCCAGGTCAGATTCTCGCTACCTACACTGGATCTCAGTTGTTGCATAGTTCACAAGATCTTTTCCTTTCTCAGCTGTCGCATAGCTCGTAACATCTTTTCTTTCCCCCACCCACCCACAACCTACATCATTCTCCGGTCATCACCGTTTTTAAAGTTAGTGCAAGCCGATTTCAAGTAATCAGGAAGTTGTCGAATAATCACGCACATACATGTTGGTGCAGGCTATTCAAGCTGAAATTGTTTTTGCAGATCAAATCTTAAGTACTCAGACTAACGAGCAGAGACATGATTACAGGTTGCCGTATCTCAGCTCACCCCGTTTTCGGTTGGGATGGAATTCGAGGAGTTGTCTTCCAATAGTCCTTAGATTCCGGACAGTCGCATAGACACATTACTATGTCCACTTGGATTAGATTTGTACAAAACTCACTTGCCACGTTCAAAGTTGAGCCGCCGCTCTGTGACCGTTTGTGACATGCAACCGAGTTGTCGACATAATTACAGCACAACGCTCGTTTACAATTAATTAACTCTCGATGAACTATTGCCACTCATTCATTATCTCCATCTATTCAATATAATGGCTAAACCTAAATCACATGTCTTTCCAATCAACTGTAGTGGCAACAATGGTGAACTCATCTGGAAGCTCATCACAGAGCTTGAGAAGCCCGAAAACTTCAAAGTTCTCTCGGGAAGAAAGATAAACTTGAGGTAAGTATTCTTTTACATCATATTCTCTACATAAAAAGCTTATTTTTTTTTTTATTGTCAATTTTATGACCTCTCAGGGAAGACCCTATTATGGTTCTTACATCTTGAGTATTTACCTGGCCCTGTTGCCTTGACCTCGCCCCAATCCTTGCTCCTCAGATGGCATGCCCTGGGCAATTGTTCCCCCTGAGGACCAATTCATCGAATCGTTTAGGACCATGGGACCTTCTTTGACCTCTTCCTATATTTGCCTGACACTGATTGCTGTTTGAGTGGGTTATATGACTGTTAAGCACCTGGCCATGGAATGACAGGCACAAATTGGATGTTGGGTTTGCTGTTTTGGGTAACTTGTTCAAAGTACTTCAGTCGTTTCCGATGGTCCTTTGTGTCGCAGGCAAGTGAGTTGAATTGGAGATGCAAATAAGATCAGTCAGAGGATATGAATACACTTGAGTTATGCCTGTGGGTGTAGTTGCAAGTAGATGTTCCCTATGAGATTGTGTATTCACCTTTTCCTGAGCATAAACATCCTGTTTTGTTTATGTAGCTGATGAGCACTTTGACACCTTTCCCTGTACTTAGTAGTGCTGCAAGGTCCCTAGAGTCCCTTCTCATCTGTCAGTCTGTCTCATGCTGCTCCCTGTTATATGCCTCACATTCAAAAAGGAAATAGATTATGGTTTCTTTCACTGGGGGTTCTTGCTGACATGCTGTACAGGTGGTCATTGATGATACTCAACCCGGAAACCCAAACAAAACCTACTAAATGGCTTCGGATGGTATAACATGAGTCAGAGGAAGGATGTGAGTTGGTACTAAATATCACTGCTAATACCGAAGCATTGTTTTTAGTAATGCAAATGGTAAAGGATGTGACGAATAGTCTTTTAAAAGCATACAAAGATGTTCAAAAAAGTTTGGAATTGGTTTGAAGACATGCGAAGTAGTTCAAAATAGGTTCGAATGGGTTCAAAGTTGTTCGGGTATCTTTGAGGAGGTTCAAAGGTGTTTGACTGGTGTCAAGATATGTTCGACAAATGAATATAGCAATCAAGAAGTGGGTTTCGAGTGGCGATAGGCAATGATGAGTTGAGAACGAATACGAAAATTCAAGGAAGTTTGCGATATTTCGCAGAACTTCAGAGATACGATGCGAGGTAAGACTCAAGGGAACTGCTCTTAAACTTGACTATAGTGGAGAGGGTAACTGATTCTCTGTTGTTCTAAGTAAGTAGTACAAGTCTATATACAGTGACTTACAAAACTGAGTCAATGTTTTGCACTTTTTAATTTATTGTTGAATAACTTCCCATAAACAACAAAACCAAACAAGGTATTGGTGTACCGAATAACATACATGATCAGGGCTACCAAACAAACAAAGAATTATGTAATTTTAATCATCCCTCATGGAGATATGATCATTTTAATTCAGGGACTCATTGACTCAGTTTTGTGAGGTGGTATCAATATTATGATAAATTGTAATTCTAGTATTTTGTATGACCTCCCTTGGCCTTAATAACTGCTCCCAACCTTCTAGGCATGCTTTCAATCAAATTCTGACACACCTCTGATGGAATATTATTCCACTCTTCCACTACTCTTTCCCATAACTCCCAAATTCCTTTTGGCGCTGTTGGATACTTGTCTAACTGGTTCTTGAGGTGAACCCATTGATGTTCAATAGGGCTGAGGTCTGGAGATTGGGCAGGCCAATCCAGAAGAGTAATATTGTTGTTCTCCATCCATTTCTTGGCCTTTTTTGAGGTATGCTTGGGGTCATTGTCTTGTTGAAAAATCACCTCTTCTCCAGAAATTCCACTCTCCTCCAAGCTAGGCAGCATATGGTCCTTCAAAATGGACACATACTGGTCAGCATTTATTCTCCCCTCAACCTCTGCAAGATATCTGTTGGAGCAGACTACATACACTGCACAAAGGAAGAGACGACACGTTCCTTATAACCTACCTGGGGTTTAGTTAGTCTTAGAGCTAGGGTTTAGCAGAGGTAAGAACACTGTATATCTACTATAGTACAGGTTCTCCTTATATACATAATAGTAAGGATGTCACATGACTTGGGAATGTGTTTACCACATGTATGCACAGTAAGCGCAGTAACATGTGTGTGCTGCATGCATGGCCTCATGTATGCAGCATGTATCAGGATTTAATTTCAACACCCCTCCTCAAACTGTACAGTGCTCTAAGCAGCTAAGTTTGAATCTTGAAAGTAATTCCAAGAGAGTCTCTAAATTTCCTGAATAAGACAGCGCCAAGGTTTTTTGTGAACATGTCAGCTGGATTATCATTTCCAGGAATGAAAACGACCATGACTTTGTCATTTTCTATGCATTCGCGGGTGTAGTGGTAGCGAATGTCTATATGTTTGGTCCTTCTTTCCTGAACTGGATTTGATCCGATAAAGATGGATCCCTGATTATCAGCGCAGATTGGTATGCACTTCAGTACATATTCAAGTTCCTGGAATAAGGACTCTATCCATACTATCTGTCAACAAGTGTTGGAGAGAGCCATATATTCGGCTTCTGTGGATGACAGTGCTACAGTTTTTTGTAAACGGGACTGCCAGCACACAATGCCACTCGCTAGAGTAGCAAAGTAACCCATTGTAGATTGGCGTTTGACAGTGTCAGCTGCCCAATCAGAATCTGTGAAGGCCTGTAGCCCCTCGGACTTCTCACCATCGTAGACAATGTTATATTTCTGGGTTCCCACCAGATAGCGCATGATGTACATCGCTTTGTCTAGATGTTCTTGGCTAGGATTAGCTAGAATTAGCCAAAAATTGCGACATCTTGATTACTGCATAAGCATATCAGGTTGCGTTCCGAGCATCAGATACAATAAAGATCCGATCACAGACTGATATTTTGATCTAAGCATCGCGTTGGGCATTGCTGTGTTTTCCGATGGTCTGTAACCAGTCAGGAGTGGAGTGGGGGTCACTTTGGCATTTGTCATCTTGAATCTCTCAAGCACTTTGGCGAGATATTCAGTTTGATTGAGTTTGACTTTGCTTGCAGTCTGGGTGATGCACATGCCTAAGAATTCCGTGACTTTTTCAGTACTACGGCACTCCCAATGCTTTAGACAAGCATTTTTCTTTTCATCCACAAGTTTTTTGTTCTTCCCCATGAACAAGCCATCATCAACATAGATGAGTGCAATAACAATGCTGCCTGCCTTAGGATCCTTGTGTATGAAAATGCCAGCATCGGAGCTGGCGCGCACGAACCCAATGGTGCGCATAAATGCCTCTAGCTCTTTCCATCATGCAAGTGAGGCTTGTTTAAGGCCATACAATGCTCGGCATAAGCGCAATACTTTGCACTCTTTTCCCTCGAGTCTGAAACCCTCGGGTTGATCCATATAGATCTCCTCATCTAGTTTGCCATATAAAAATGCAGTTTTTACATCTAGGCTGGTCATATACATGCCCTCTAGAGATACAAGTGCAAACATGAGGCGTACGGTCTTATAGCGGACTACCGGTGAGAAAATCTCATCAAAGTCAACGCCTTCGACTTGTGAAAAGCCTTTGGCCACGAGTCTGGCTCGTTTTCTTCCATCCGATTTTATGGAGAAAACCTATCTATTTTTGATCGTTTTTCGATCATGTGGAAGATCGACGATGTCATAGACTTGTCGCTTATGAAGAGCCTCTAATTCTTCATGACAAGCTTGTTTCCACTCACGTTGCTGCTGCCGTGGTAGGCGCACAATATCGCGAAATTGGTTTGGAACTTGGCTTATTTCGCTCGATAGTTTGACTGCTTTTGACAACAGCCAGCGAATAAGCTTATCTCCTCCTTCCTTGGTTATCTTTTTAATATAACCTGCTTCGTCCGGTTCCCCCATTGGGTGATAATGTTCTTGATCATTGGAATCGGGCACACTCTCGTGGGGTGCCGAACTCAGTCCAGCAACCGGTTCTTTCTGTTGAGTTTGTGGTCGTGTTCGGTTATGATCCGAATCTTGACCTACAGATCTCTTCCAATATTGATCACATGCAATGTCTCTCTCTATGTCAGAGGGGAGTCACTTCTCTCCATAGGTATTGCCAGGACGGTTTGGGATGTTCCTCTGCCTGCCTGATCGATGGGGCAATTGCTGCCATTCCTGTTGATCATCACGTCTTGGATGAAAGTCCTCAGTGGTTACTGGAGGCGGTGGAGGAGGAGCATCTGTCACATTGTCATGTGCCTTTTGCTCACTTGGTACATCATCATCATCATTTTCTGATGATGGAGGAAGGGGCAGATCTTGTGGTAGTATAGAATCATCGCCATCCGTTCCAGATGAGTGGTCATCATCTTCTGGTTCTGGAGGTGGAAAATCACCAAGGTCCATATTGGCAGGAGTTTTAGCTCCAGGACAGCATAAGAACAATGTTTCATCAAATAGTGCCATAGCACCAATGAATATTGCGCCACTAGGTCGCATGAAACAGTATGCTTTAATGCCATCTTCTAATCCAAGGTACGTCATCAACTCCGATCGAGGAGCCAATGTGTTTGGATGCTTCTCCTTGGGTAGGTAGACGTAAGCACCACAACCAAAAACCTTCAGATTGTTTAGATCTGGGCAGACCTTTGTCAGGTCCTCAACCGGTGTCAGCCATTTCAGGTGCCTTATCGGGGTTCGGTTGTATAGGTGTGTGGCATGTTCAATGCAAAATTCCCACCATGATTGTGGTAGACATGCAGTAAATTACAGGGTTTGCGACTTTTCCATTATTGTCCTTATGGCATGCTCTGCGCACCCATTCTGTTGGTGAACGTGGGGTGCAGACATCTCTATTTTGATGCCAAAGTCCTTGAGCACATTTTGTAGCTCACGATCTTTGAACTCCCCCCCTGGATCAACATGCCAGTGCTTGATTGTAGCGCCATACTGTGTCAAAGCCACTGTCCGAAATTGTCTGATGGCTGCAGCAGCATCAGATTTCTTTTTAAGGCATTGGACCCAGATATGTGATGTCTTGTCATCCAGAAATACAATAAAGTATTTATGTTTATGGTACAATAGTACTGGGAGTTCCTTCAGATCAGAATGTATTAATTCAAAGGGTCTTTCTGCATGTGAATCTGATTCAGGAAAAGATTTTGAGGTCATTTTCCCTTCAGCGCACCCTAGACATATAATTTTGTCTTTAGGAATAATTAAATTCCTCAGGAATTTTATGGTGCTATTAGGCATCTTCCCTAGTGCCTCTTTGGATGAGTGTCCAAGTCACTTATGCCAAGTTGAGTAGTCTGCGACATACATTGTCGCGACATTGATTCCCTTGGTGCTCAATATATGAGTCCGAGCCCAATAAATAGTGTCATGTTTCATAAGAGGGACACAATCCATAATTGGGTTTCCTTGCTTGAAAAATGAAATGTGTGCGGAGGAACCACACACATCACTTCCATCTTGCAAAAAGATGCCCATTGACAGTAATTGAGCATTACAGTCAGGTATGTAGTAGACGGGGTATAATCGCGTTTCACACGTCTCTGACTTCCTGTGACATACTACCTGATGTCTAATGAAGACTGCTCCTTTCCCTACTATATGAGTAGTACCCGTGGCTGTTTGAACCAGGGTAGAGTCCTTTCTTGGTAAAGGTTCATAAGAAGCAAAATCTTTCATTTCACCAGTGAAGTGTTTTGATGCACCTGAATCCATGATCCAGTCAGCACCTTTCTTACAATTTCCATTTGCACACATAACACATATATTAAGATGTAAATTGTTCCATGATACATTTAGTAGCAGTAAAATTTCACATGAAAAGTTCGCTGTGATCAATGGAATGTTAATTCTTGTGCTTGTGGCAGGGAAAAGGACTGACCTTTCATCATATGTACCTGTTGCAAGTGGTTCATCGACACGCATTTCGTCGACGGCTTTCCATACTCCTTCATCAGAAACGGCAGGTTCCAATCCAAGGGAGACGCTATCGTCTTCTACCTCTACAATCCTTGGTTCTGGTTCAATCCTCCTCTTCTTACCTTCTCGCACTGTTAGGTGCTCTTCCAGTGGTTGCAGATTTTTTGCACTGCATGGGAGATTCATTTGCTCAAGGGTGTCTCGAGCCTGCTGATATTCGGTATAGACTGAATTAGAGGTAGAGGCCGCGCCCATGTATGCCTGTGCAGGCAGTCAGCGGCGAGGATCCCTTGTGGGAGTATGTTCATGCTTCTCGATGCGCTGGATGAGCAGCATCGGTGGTATGATGGTGCCATTACCATTTATAGTAGTAAAGGCTTGTGAGGTGAGGTGGGAATGTTTCTCTTTAGGTTTTTCCTCTTTAGTCTTTTTGTCCCCACATCGTCCACATTTTCAGGACGAATCTCCATTGTTGCCTTGAGATTGCCATTTGGGGTTTCCCCCTTTGCGCTTGACAGCAGAAAGCTTGGTGGCTTGAGGTGGGCCAAGGGGCTTTCCAACTGCTGTGCGCCATGAGGCTTCAGCAACAATGGACTCCTTGACATGTTTAAACATCAAGGCTCTAGTAGCGGTCGTGTTAAGGACCGTGGCAGATAGAAAATCGTACTCGCGTAGCATCGCAGCAAGTAGAATCATTGCCTGTACTAATTCGGGGATGGTGACATTGGCAGCCATAAGACGCTCGAATTTATCAGCCATTTTGGCAATCTCTGGTGTGGGATTCACAGCCGGAATTTTGATTGCGATTGCAGACCTAAAGTCTGCAAAGACTTGGGAGGGGCCATCGATACCATAGTCGGTGCAGATGAGATCCCACACCTCCTCAGCAGTGTCCTTGGTGTTGGCACGCTGCCGAATAGAGGGGGCCAGGCAGAGCACTAGGCTACCAATAGCCTGGTCATTCTTATTGTTCCAGGTCTGGAGCTTGGCATTAGCTTCCGTTACTAGTGCAGCATTTGTCACTGTCAAAGGAGGCACCAGGGGTGGTTTTAGTTCCATCCTGCTAGTTATTTGCCAGAGGCCCTGAGACCTGAGCCACGCCTTCATTGAGTCGGCCCATTGAATGTAGTTAGAGCCATCAAAAGTTTGTATGAGTTTTTCAAGAGTTGAAGACATGATGTTATAGTGGCAGCTGGTAAAAGTGCTCAATCAGTCCTCTATTCAAGAAAACACATTCCATAATCTCAGGCAAAAACACTCCTTCAGAGTGGTTAACCCTAGTCAATCTGGGTTTTTAAATGCAGCTCGCAGGGAGCGCAATGCAGCTCATGAAGAGTGCAAGGTTACAATTTGGAGACAATGAAGTCAACGTCGTTTGCAGCCAGTTAAGGCGCGTTCGCGACATGCCCAGCAGGGCCCATAACCTGTTGGAGCAGACTACATACGCTGCACAGAGGAAGAGATGACATGTTCCTTATAACCTACCTAGGGTTTAGTTAGTCTTAGAGCTAGGGTTTAGCAGAGGTAAGAACACTATATATCTTCTATAGTACAGGTTCTCCTTATATACATAATAGTAAGGATGTCACATGACTCAGGAATGTGTTTACCACATGTATGCACAGTAAGCGCAGTAACATGTGTGTGCTGCATGCATGGCCTCATGTATGCAGCATGTATCAGGATTTAATTTCAACACATCAGAAGCAGATTTTGGTACAGTCCACTGTAATATTTTATTGACTTTTGAAGAGCACACTTGAATACCTTCACAGGAGATTTGGTGTCCCAAGAACTCAAGTTCCATTAGGAAAAACTGTGACTTTTTAGGGTTGCAATATAGCCATTCAGTGCAAAGAGCATCCATGATCAACTTGATGTTTTCGATGTGCTCTGCAAGGGAAGAAGACCAGATATGATGTTGTCAAGGTAAATATGACAAATGCATCCCAAGAAGGCTTGTAAGGCTTCTGACATGTGGTGTTGGAGTACTGGCAGTGCATTGTGCAATTCCTGTGGCATCACTAGCCATTCATAGAGACAAGTGGTGTCATTACAGCAGTCATTGCAATGCTCTCAGCTGCCATCATTGTGTGGAAAAAACTGTTAGTCATATCTATTTTGCTCCAAATTTTTCCCTTCCCAGCATCTGCCAGTATGTCATTGACTCAGGGCAGAGAGTGGCAATTGGTGACCATATTCACATTTAGCTGATGGTAGTCATTCACCCATCATGGGAGAGCAGTGGGGTCAGCTTTGGGCATGAGGAAAGCAGGAAACATGTGCGATGAAGAAGAAGGTCTGATGCATCCTGCATTGAGGTGTCTTTCAATCAGGGTACCCCACACCTCTTGGTATCTTCGTGGACAGGAATATGAATGTGTTGAAATTGTTTTAGCAGTATCCTTTAATGTGATTTTACATTTAACAGTATCTGGCATTTCAGCCACATGTGGAATTGGTTTGAACACATCCGCATATGTATTCTTCACTTCACTTGCCAGGAGATCCAAGCAATTATTTGTGGACAGCTGTGCAATGTGAACCCACACTGCAGAGATCACATCAAATAGTTTTGGTTGTTCACATCTCACACAGTTTTAGTGGTGCAGGTTTAGTTGCCACAGGGGGTGTTGGGTTTAAAATATTTAAACTGTCTTTGTTACGTGTAGTTCCATCATGAATGTTTACAACAATGTCATTGTGATACATAAAAGGTAGTCCAAGAACAATCTTGTGACAGAGGTTTGGAGCTACTAATGCATGTACAGTATGTGCAGAAAAAAGGTGGTTGCAATCATGCAATTTAAGTTTAACCCAGTGGGTAAGAGTAATCAATGTGGAAGAAGCTGCAGGAGAGTTATCGAAAAAGGCACTCAAAACAAGGAATGGCTGAGGCAAAGTATGAATGTGTAGCAGTAGAAGCAAGGCAAGTTTTTGATCAATCAGAACTATTGGAGAGCTATGATCAATTAGTGCATCAACATGGAGATGCGAGGTGGAGGAGGGATTATCAATGGCACAATGCCAGATGAGATGTGGTATGCAGAACGGGACACTGCTACTCACTGAGTCTTTTGAATCTCTCGACAAATCTCCAGTACCATCCATTAGCACATTATGCATATTGGTGGGAGGGCCGATTGATGCAACAGGGTAAGCAGTCATTCCCATTACAGTAGCAACAGGTAATGCAGGTGGAACTGTTGTGGGCAGGAGATGCATTAATGTAGAAATGGAGGCAACAGGCAAGGAAATTTTGTCATTAGGGACAGGTAAAGGGACCAAACCAAGTTGAGTATGCACAGTGTTGACCATGTTCATGGTACACTCGACATAGTTATTCCTACCCAGAAACTCACATGCATGACCCACTGCCACATAAAAATTGCAGCATTTCTTCCATCCACTATGACCTGCAAGATACTGATGTTCATGCTCTGTCAGTTTCAGAGGACGTTTTTGCATAGCAGATGCTGTGTTAGAAGAACTCTTGGTGATTGTGGTATTTGTTTGCATTGATGACTGTTGGTTAGAGCGAGCATTTGGAGCCTTGCGTGAGCTTTCCAAAAGGCCTGCAGTTGAACCTGAACATTTCAATTTGTGCAATGCCTCCTTCACCTCCTTTCGATGGGAAGTGGATTCTTCATGTACCTCATTGTCGAGTCTGATCAAAAGCTGAATAAAAACCTGTAGAAGGTTTTCAGCTTTGCATGCTGCAGCTTCAGCAGCAGTGGCAGCATTGGCATCATTTGGTGCATCATTTTTATCATCAGTGTTGGATTCAGAGTCATGCTTTTCTTTATAGCAGTCAAATGCAGAGAGTAAATTGTGAGAGAGGTTGGATTTAATTTGAGTATGGAGTTGGAGTGGAGAAAAGTGATATTTCATGTTTTTCAAAAGGAGATTATCTCATCGGATGTTCATCATGAAATCATGGAATGAAGAAGACCCTTGTTTGCTGTTTCAAACTTTCTGGGCCAGGTCCTTTTCCCAACCAGCCATGAGCCAGTGAGATCAGATTTTTCCCATGAATTCTGCAAAGAAAAGTCCTTCATAGTAGGTTTGAGAAGTTTGAAACCAGTCACTGAAGAGAGGATCTTTGAATGCATAAGCTATATGCATGACATAGTCTTTGCTCCCCAGGTTGTCCTTATTCACCAGTATTCAAATCTGTGTAGTAACTCTGCTGTCATAGTCCCAGATGTGATGGTTGGTCTTTTCCCATTGTTAGGTATCAACATGGCAAGTCCATTGTTTGATATGACTTGCAAGTAACTATATGCATGGTTGTTGTTGTCTGAAGTAGAAGATGTTGAGGTGGCTCTTTGGTGAGCAGCAGGAATAGGGCTGGAAAAGGGTGAGGGCATCTGAGCAGGCTGGGAAAGCCATGACAATGTAGGCAGCAAAAGTGTAGGCAGTGTGTGCGCAGTGTAGGAAGACAAGCCCTACTGTGAGTAGTAAGGACAGCCACAGTGGAAGGCAATCAAGACAGTTTCAAAGTAAACTGTTTGTCTCTTTAGAAAGCGTATGCAGTAATTGTTGTTAAAAAAAAAGTGTGAGGCTGTCTCCCTTTATGGAGACAGACAAGCACTAGAAAGAAGAGTAGAGAGATAAGAATCTTGGTATTTACTTCTGATCACTCAGAAAATAACAAGAAATGGCATAGTATTCCAGAAGTTCCAGAGCTAGCTATTCATGATACAAGGTGGTGGTAAGAGGAAGTGAGTCCATAGCAAAAGTGGTCAGAAATGTAAGTATGTACATATGTCATAACAGTTGGTGATGTAAGCATGCTTACAGTTTGACCTTCTTAGCAACTGGTTTATACTTCTTCTTTGTTACTATGCCTTTTGGTGGCATGCACACTGCAAAATCCATAACAGTTGCATGCACATGTGTGGCTTTTGGAATTGCAAGTGGAATAAGTGCCATAGAGTCCATAGAATTCAAAAGCACCTGTGCATGAATGTTGGTACATTGTAATAAATAGAGTCAGGACATAATAGAAGTTGATGGAATGGAAGCAGAAAATGGAATAAGCACAAAAGCAGAAATGTCACAAGATTGGATATTGGAGTCAAAGGTTACAATAGTTGCAGCTTCTCCTTGGTCTGCGATCAATTCCTTGAAGCCTGGTGAAAATTTCCTTGTTGCTTGTCCTTAACAGTAAAATGTGGTGTCATTGCAGCTGGTAAGCAGTGGCACAGTTTTCCCTTAGGCTTTGTTGGGACAGTTGAGATAGCACCTGTGTTTGGATCACAAATGGTAATTGTCTGCACTTTGTTCACAAAGTTGCACACTATGGAGCACATTAACATGTTGAAAGGGCACCCTAATAGAATATTGTAAGCAGGTGAATGAATAACATGCACTTGAACATAAACAACAATATCTCCTATGTACACTGAAACATTGCATGCAAGCCCAAGTGATTCATCTACCTTGCCATTGGCTGATTGCATATTATAATATATAAATGAATGCATGGGTCATACTGGAGTCCAAGATGATGGCAGACCACTGCTGATATTGCAATAATTTGCAAACCCAGATCTAGGATACCTTCAAAGTAATCTTGGTTGTCAATCAATAAATCAATTGAGCAAAGTGCATGTGACCCTTTTGTGACCTTCAAAACATTGGGATTCTCAATTTTGCCTGGCTGGAGGTGGTTGATATACTGCTCAAATGGCTCCTGTAAAACAATAGTGCTGCAATCACTGCACTAACTGGCAGTGTCACATTAAGTGCTTTGTTATCTGGTTTAAACATGTCTGCTTCACAATGCAGAAATGGCATAATGCTAGTGAGATTAGTAGATACCACCTCTACACCATTAGTAGCAATGCATTTTGGCATAACCTGTTCTCAATGGCACCATCTCAGATTGGGAAAAAGCAAAAGGATCTCCTCATGCAAAACAGTAACTCATGGAAAATCATGGAAAATGAAGAATCGAGTGAAATAAGATAGGAAACAATCTGGGACAAATGCAGAAAATTGATGAAACCCCTGGGGCACCACCTGGTCTCCTTACAGCTACATAGTGTGCTAATTAGGCCATCCTGAGTTTGCTGATGCTGGTTGGACAATATAGAAGCAAACATGATTGAGAAGCAATTTATCACTACTTGGATACTTCAAACATGGAACTGAATGGATATCAAATCCCTTCTCAACCCAGCCAGAAAATCTCATGTCTTGACAGAAGTATCTGAATTTTATCAACTTATCAATTCAATCAAGGCACCTGAGAATCTCAAGATAAATGGTGGGAACAACATTGGCAATGTTATTCCCATTGATCTCCTCAAGACAGTATCAACCATGAGCAAATACCCTACTTATTGATGCAAAACGGAAGCATGTTTGGGGATCATTTAACAGGCAACTCTAGCTTCAGGAGACCAAATATAAAAGATACTATTTGAACTAACTTTTTTCAGAAACTGTAAACCTTCTTATTCAGATTAATATATCTTAACATGAATCCATATTCCTTTCCGCATTTTTTTTCGTGATTTTGTTCACATACCTTTCCACCCACACTGGGCCATCCACCGCGGGGTAAGATAGGTTCGCTGTACATGTATTCCAACTCGATTCAAAAATTTCCTTCCTGTTACGTACAGAATTTATTTCCGCTGCAAAAGAGACATATTCATCATCTCCGAATAACAAGGGCTAATTAGTAATATTATAGCGCCGAGCTTTCCATGGATCACTCAGTGCCGATTACTTGGCTGGTATTCACCCCTCCCTGCAATTGAGGGAGCATGAGTGGGATTTGGCGATGATTCTGAAGCGAGTTAACGTGCGTCGCATCGGTCCGTAGAAGAAACCCCAGAGAACTGGATGGCGTCTGAAGATCTGATGACGTATTCTCGAGTCCAGCACAAAAATACATTCGGTAACTCTAGTGTGACTTAGTCGAGCGCCCAAGACGCCGCATCGGGACTAGCCGAAAATGGCCTCGTGCCAAGCAAATAGCCACATCGCGACTTGACAAGATTGCGAGCCCCACACGACGATAGCATTTGGTGGCCACAGGATATGCTCCTCGCACCGTCCGGGGCTTGAGGGCAAGAAGTGCAAACTATGACTGCTTTAAGGTTGACAGAGTGAGAATGTTGATATCAGATATCAGATAAGAACAGTGTAATGATCCGAGACGAGTCGCTTGATCGATTTATTTGGGGAAGACTTGAGAGCGAAAGACGATCCGAAAACGAGGCGGCTGTTGTCAAGCTTGTTTGGAGTCCGAATCTCCGAGGCAGGATGCCGCTTCTGCCGTGCGGCGATTTGCGTAGACCACATTGTGAAATTCTTCTGCGCAACATCATAGAACTTGATTAATTGATTCAAAAAGGCGGGAAGAATCAGAGGAGATGTAGTTTAATTATGATGAGACCGCGCAGTAGACATGAGGGGGGTGGAACAGAATTGAAACTCCGCTGTATTGGGTTGGTCGTTCATCGTCAGCTAGCCATCGTTCTGTCATCCCCCTTTTCGTGGTTTCATTTGTAGCAGGTCTTTCTTGGTCTGCTACTCCCCAGCGACCTTCATTTGCACTACGTCTTCGGTGTCGTATTCGCTCTTTACTGTATTCCACATAGCCTTACCAGATGCTTTACTTGACGTCTGATGATTTTCCGATCTGTAAGACCTTCAAATTCCTTCAAAATCATCTGTCTCACCTATTCTTTTAGTCGTCCCATTCGGCGTAATTGGGTACGTTTTCATCCATACAACGGGCTCTTATTGGTGGCATTCTAAACATAGAATACAGCTTTTACCGTTACTTATGGTTTCTAATCCGTATTGCGGCCTCTTTAACCTACCGCCCTGTACCATTACCCGAAAACCCGACATACATCGCCTCAGAGGACGTCACCATCATCGTCCCTACAATAGATGCGGGCGAAGAATTCAAGGAAGCCGCCCACAGCTGGCTCGTCGGCAAGCCTAAGGAGATCCTCATCATCACAGAGGAAAAAATGCTTGGGCCCCTACAGGACCTCGCCAACGCCGTTGACCCGGAACGCATTCGTGTGCTCACTGTACCCTTCGCGAACAAGCGCCTGCAGATGAGCCACGGTATCAAGAACACCACCACTGATATCATCGTTTTTGCAGATGACGATGCCATCTGGCCCCCGACGATGCTGCCTTACATGCTTGCCTGCTTTGAGGACCAAAAGGTGGGCGGTGTTGGCACCAGCCAGCGTGTACAGCCAGTGGGTGAACGCATGACCGTCTGGGAGGTCCTGGCTGCATTCCGCCTTACCATTCGTAATATTGAAATCTCATCCTCGACGCACATCGACGGTGGCATCCCGTGCCTTTCTGGCCGCACTGCTGCTTACCGCACAATCATATTGAAAGATCCCGAGTTTTTGCACGGGTTTACGCATGATTATTGGTTGGGCAAGTATCAACTCAATTCGGGCGATGACAAATTCTTGACAAGGTGGATGGTGAGCCATGGGTGGAGCACGTATGTGCAGTGTTGCAAGGAGGCGGAGCTGCTGAGCACGATGAAGCCCAATTGGCGGTTCTTGAAGCAGGTGCTAAGGTGGACACGAAATACGTGGCGCTCGGACTTCAGGAGCCTCTTCATGGAGAGACATATCTGGACAACTCATCCTTACGTTGCGTACACAATGGTGCGCCCAATCTCTTTCTCATTTATATTGCCATACTCATAGGTGCTTTCATGGTCAGGTGGACAAATTGATCAATCCTTTCACGCTACTTGTGGGGCCATGCTTAGTCTCGTACCTGATGTACAAGAGCACCATTCCCATATCCAAAGGAGGTTACCATCTGCCTTGGTGGTACGTTCGCATAAAATTTTTCATTCATAGTTCGGTTCCTCACCAAGCTTGTTCGCTTTAGGAATATCCTTCTGTCCTATTTCGTGTGGCTTCTCGCAACTCGCACAGCGAAGCTCCTTCCACACCTATGGAACCGTCCACAAGACATCATCTATGTACCCGCATTCATACTCTTTGGGTACTACTTCGCTATTATGAAACTATACGCCCTGTTTACATTACACGAGGCAAGTCTCACTTTTGCTTGCTCCTACTTAAACTGATGACTGACTCTTCTTAGACTGGCTGGGGCACACGTGCCGGTATCGGTGACGCCTCAGCCGCCACAGCAGCTGCCGACGCAGAGAATGAAAAGGTCGCTGTGGGAAACCACATGCAAGCCAGTGTAAACTCCACCATGAAGAATTATCCATACCAACAGCAACAGTCCATACCACGGCCGCAAATGCAAATGCCGCAGGCCCAGCAATATGAGCAGCTCCCGTACCATCAGCAGTACCGAGGCGAGCCAATGTATGCGACGCCGAACTATTACGGAATGTCACCCTTCGCGGATCCGCCGGTGCCGCCATATAGAGACAGGGATAGAGACATACCAACCCCGAATACGCCAGCGTACACAGGGAGGCAGGGGCAGGGATATGGAGGCCCTGTGAGCATGAGACGACGGGGGGAGCACGATGAAGAGGTGGAAATGCAGGTAGGGTATGCGAGATGACCGTCGTGAGGGAATGTTACATAGTTTGGTCTGTTTCGTATCCCTTCTGTCGCTGATATCTTACACCTGTCCTGGTCTTCCCGTTCCTCGTGCTTCATGCATTTCGTCATATCCTCCCACTCATCTATATACCCTTCCTCCACGTCTGTGCCTCACTGCGTGTCGTGTGGTAGTTTTTCACATAAGGGCCGAGGCGGGGGGGACAAAACCCAAAACCACAGGGAAGCAAGACTAGGTGGCTTGCGATGGGATAGGTATGTGTAGGGCCTAAGACGTTGAAATGGCATTATCAAGATTGGATTTGTTAAAGATGCTACCGTTACAATACAACCTACTCATCCATCGTATACATCTTCATTCATCTCTGTCTATGTGGACGTATTCCAGCTCAACTTTTAGTTTGTTTCCATGTACTTTCGCTTCTTCGAGGAAAACTCCCTGGAGAGTTTTTTTTTTGTGGAGTTTCTTGTGCATTTGAGTGAAGTTTAATACGTATCACCCTCCACCCTAGCTTTCGTACTTTCTTTCTAGCCTCTTTTTTGTGAGGAAAGATAATTTTTATTCAGTTGTATGATGGTAGAAATTCGGTGTCGGTCGGAACCAGAACCTGTCCGGTGCCGTTGCTAATAATGTTACGCAGCTTGGTGCTTGCGAAGTTGATACCACTTTGACACCGATCACTCTTTGTTGATAACCAAGAATTCATGGCCCTCACCTCGCCTCAAGCAATTCTTATCGCACACAGCCCGCATGTACCATACAGCCTGTGTGCCTGTATACCTACAGGATTTGTCTCCGTGCCTCTAGATCCGATCATTATTTACGTTGCCTAGATATCTGTTCGACAACCAAATTTATCAGATTAGATCTGCTGAGACGCGTTCATGAGGTGTTGCTGTTGCGGTTGTGTTGCGGGTCCGACAGCTCCCGACTCGTGAATCGGACATTTCAACGGGTGCTGATGAGCGTACACGTATCGTAACGGAGGAGGTAAGAGATATCACGAAGGATGAACATTTCAGTGCGTCGATATCGAGGAACTGAAATTACTCAACTTGTCCACGCGGTAAACCTTCATGGATGGTCATGAGAGGTGCTATACGAATGGTATGATCATCGTGTGACGAATGGAATTTTAAATAGACGACCAATAATCATGCGCTGGTTACTTTAATTGAATTCGCAGCCTTTGTCCGGGATATCATGCAGCGGCAAATCCTTTTAGGTCACCCAAACAAGGGTCAGCGTCCGAATAAGCAAAGTAGTTCGAAAATATTTTTTTTGGCATAGAATCTTCCGAGTCGGCCACAATGCATACGGCAGCAGACGATGTTCTTCATCTGACATCAGCTAATAGAACAGACCGGACTGTTGATATATTACAACTGCCGCGTCGACGATTGGCATATGCCGAGAGGGCCAGCGACTACCTCATAATTTGCAATGCGGATTACAATGTTTGGATCGCATTATGTGAGGAAAGTAACTGTTTGACAGCCTGGCTCCTTATTACACGTCAGGGACGCGGGCCTAAACATAGCAAGCCAGAGCCAGCGGTCGTGGGTGTAGTTGTATCGTACTCACATGCATCGACCAGAATTCAGGCCAGAAGATGCATGGGCTCGGATGCCACCACCGATGAACATCTCAGGCTAGTATGGGCATCACAAGCTATCTGAAGATCGAAGCCTGAGGACCCCAGGCTATACCTAAAAGGCTATTCTCAGAATTGTCAGTTTGTCTGGATGAGTTTCAGTCCAGGATGAAAGAAAGGTCTCAAAAAGTCTTCCTCATCTGTGCAGATTACACTACACTACACTCATTTTTCCATCCGGTTTTGGAAGTGGTCTGACGAATTTTTTGGGCGAGAAGCCTCTCGGGTGTAATCCGGGGTCCGGCCTAGACTAACGGGACCGAACTCGATCTAAGATTTCCCGATCTAGATGTGGCCGGCTGCAGCTCGGGCGCTTCTGTGAAACGTTTTCTTGAACATAATCGCTTGCAATTCTATGCTCGATCTCTGGTTATCCCGGGACGGGCCGTTCGTTTGCAGAGTTTGGCCCGCTTAACCGCAGTCAGGAACACGTTTTGGACTGCTTTTGTTTCCCCGTTGTCGAGCAGATGCTACTAGCAGTACTCCTATCGACTCCCTTTTTGTGAGTGCTCTCTTCGGTCTGATAGCACGCATAAATCATAAAACTTATCCAGACACATACGTGGTTGAACGTTTGAACTTCCAGGCCTTTCCTCAGATCGTTGTTGAAGTGTCTAGCTCGCCTCCCCTTTTTTCTTGCCCTTCCAACTCAGATGCTCTTGCCTCAAGAACTCGTCGACAGAATCATAGACCAACTTCACGAAGATAAAAGTACCCTTGCGTCATGTGCGCTGGTCAATAAACAATGGGTCTATCGTAGCCATTATCATCTATTTCACACCATTACCCTTCACGCGGATAAGGAATATATCATCGACGAATTTGTGGACTCCACCCACTATCAGATCCCCCGTATTCGACCCTTCTACCTGGATGTTCGCCACATTCGATTCTTCCAACACACATCACGCCCCTTTCCAGAGTGTGACCAAAGCACGCCCCTATCGCATAAGCTTGTTTCTCGTCTTGCTTTCTTCCCCAATGTACACGCGCTGACAATCAGTGTGAGCGGACCCATCGAGCCGACTACGAGTTCCATTTTGCATTCCGTGTTCGGTCATGTCACAAAGCTTGCTTTGCGGGGTCTTCAATTTCCAGACATATCCAAGATGACATTCTTGCTCTCTGGATTTCCGGCCTTGGAAGTGCTCGATTTACAGGTCGATTTTGTTACGCGGTATACCGAAGAAGAGCAACACCTTCACTCTGAATATTCCGTTCCAGTCAGTGCGTCTCTTCGCTCCCTGCAACTCGACTCTTGGCCGTCCAAAGCACTATACCCATGGTTTTCCTCTCCTCATCAGAGGCTTCCAAAACTTACCTGCCTCGCACTCGTGTTGGATGACCATGATCCAAAGCATATCGGAAATTTGTTGGCAAAGTTCGGCCAACAGTTAGAGAAACTTAGATTATACATGGATGACTTACCTGATCCCTCACGTTTCGCAAGTAGGTCTTCATCTCTTGTCATTTTCTGTCTTAATGCCTGTTGTGTGCTGTCTATGCAGGAGCATGCGAGCTCTGGAAGTTTGATTCTCTAACCAATCTTCGTTGCATTGCAATCCAATGGCTTCAGCACGATATACCAACGTTCCTCTCGAACGTGTTGCCCTGCTTGCCTGCGTTGGAAGTGATCCAACTAGGCATCAGGATTAACTATCGGACCGATCTGCGTAACATTCTGCCCCCGGAACTTTTGGAAGTACTGGAACGCTTTGGGACAGGGCAGCTCAAAAAGGATAGAGGTACACTGTTCTCATGCGAGGGTGCAGGAACACGTTCGAGGTTGCCCGAGCTGTCCATCGTTGTCCGTATTTATACGTTCAGTCTAGATTTTATTCCATGGTCCATGGATATCATTCGGACGGGAGACGAGAACGCCATGCAGAAGGAAGTGTGCGACATGGAACGTCAGGTCAAAGTGTTACTTCCGCGTTGTGAACAATGCGGGGTCCTAGATCTTAGGATTATAATTGGCCCTACGTCTAAGCATTTGTTTACACTTCGGTCCTTACCATACCCCCATTACGTTCAAATGTATCATGCATGGTAGCGGGGTGAAAAGGAAATTATGATGGTGCAGAAATGGGCTGAACTAGCAGAATGAGGAATTTCTGGTGTACTTATATATTGTATGTAAATATGAAATCCAAAAGAAATTTAATAAAAATCCAAAGTTCTGAGCAAGTTCTAAGGTAAGTATAATATAATTGATTTGAACCATCCCATTCTTCATGAATCCCCTGGACAGGAGCAAGTCCTTCACAGTTCTGACTCTATTGCAAATAATGAAAATGGTGAACTTTTATATCTACCAGAATATCTCAATTCTATCAACTGCTCAGGTCTACCTTTGGCACACTTGGCACTGAAGGTTGGAGCCCCTGTGATAATCTCAACATTGCTGGATTGCTGGAGGTGTATGCTATGGAAGTCAGGGAATATTGACTCACATCAGGAATAGGGTTTTGGAGATTTGGCTAATCACTGGAGATATGTAATGCAGGAGGGAAGGTTTTCATTCCACACAAGTGATTCCAGCCCATTGAAGGTCAACTGCCTTTTATTGGGGTGTAATGTTCCATTACACCACATTTGGATCTGCTCCATGACACTGCCTCAGACAATTATGGACCTCCAACATGACACCACCTGGACACTCCTTTCCTGTTCCCCTGATCTTTGTGAAAGAACACAACTCAGTGTTGTGTGGCAAACAACTCTGTATTAATATACCTGAAAGAACACAACTACATATGTATATAGTGAGCAAAGGATACTACAAGAACAGGAACAGGAGACTATAACTCAGTGTTGTGTGGCAAACAACTGAGGTGTGAAGATGGGGGTGCAATGCATAAGTACAAAAGATGGTGTACATGTAAGAATGTGAGGAAGGCTCAAGAATGAGTGGATAGAGAACATTGGGACAAAGGGTACAGAAAGGAAAATGTAAAATGTATGCAGGAGTACCTAGAAGTAAGTAATACAAGCCTTTGGAGTGTTAAGGCTCCAACTGTTCTATCTGTATAGTTACACTTTCCTTCATTGATATAGGCTTGGCAAACCAAGCAGTCACTAATGAAATGACCGGTGAGTCCACAAAAGACACAAGCTAAATTTTTGAGCTGGTCTGAGCGAAATCCACTGTTAGTTTGAGGAGGATTAGTGGGTTTCGAACCTGCTAAAGCCATGACGAGTGTGGTTGTGAATTTTTCAAGGATCACCAATAAGTCTTCCGATTTGATCTGTGTCGAAGATGTCAAAGTCGATGCCGATGTTTCTGAAGACTGTAACGATGCTGAATTCGAGCTAATTGACCCTGCTAAAACAAATTTTGCTGCTGCATGAATGTTGTCAAGCAGGTAGGCATCATCTGGATAGTGGTCAGGAAATTTAAGTTTGAGTTGTCGTGCAATTCGTGACCATAAACCTGGTTGAAAACCTCGAATGAATGCTCTACTTTGTTCTGCCTCCAAAATTCGGCCCTTAGAGAGTAGGAACTTCATAATGTTGTAGAAAGACCTGTAATATAATCCTAAATTGCTCACATTATAGATACCCATCTGAAGTTGTTTGCCAATGAGTTTGTCCATGTCTGAAATTGACCATTTTCGATCATCTTTGGAACCAGGATATAGTCTGTGGATTGCAACATGAAAATCATGAAACAAAGTGCCAGTTTCTTATTCGGGAATTGATTCCCAGAGTTCGGATGTATCAATATCGACATATCGACAGGCATGCTTCTTCATAAGTTCAGGATCTGTAACATTACAGTTGATGAAAAGTATTTTGAGCTTGTTAAAGTATCGACATAGCTCTCGAGGTTGAGTAGGGTTGAATTTAGGTGCTGTGGAATGTCCATGAGCTGGCATTGTTGCTTGAGTGGCCATAGATGTACAGATTCAAGGAGTTAGAACCTGAGCAAAGAATGGTAGATGTGTCGAAGTAGCTGGAATAATGAATGATGTAGTAGACGATGAGGAAGAAGAGGAAGACGAGGTTGTAGACAAAGAAATAGATGAAGGAAACAGACAACAATGTGTGGATTCAGCATCAGAGACAGGTATTAGGATATCCCCTGATTGTTCGAGAGATTCGAAGGCCTGGCGAGTCTTGATTCTAAGGTTTTGAGCTTGTGTTGGCCTAAGCCGAGAGATTTGAGGTGGATTAGGCGATGAAATGATTTAGAAACCCCTCATGGTGGGCTCCAAAATGATGATACTCGACCTGGAAACCTAGCAAAAAACCTGTTAAAAGCCTTATGTAGTATAACTCAGGCTAGAGGAAGGGTGCGAGTCGGTACTAAATATCACTGCTAATACCAAAACATTGTTTTAGTGATGCAAAATGGTAAGGATGTGATGAATAGTCTTTTTACCACATATGAAGATGTTTGAAGATGTTCAAAATTGGTCCGAAGACATGTGAAGTAGTTTGAAATAGATTCGAATGGGTTCGAGGTTGTTCAGGTGAGTTCGAGGGGGTTCGAAGGTGTTCGACTGGTGTCGATATGTTTTGACAAATGAATATACCAGTTATGAGCTGGGTTTTTAGTGACGATAGGTGATGACAAGTTGAGAACGAATATGAAATTTCGAGGAAGTTCACAATATTTCGCAGAACTTCAGAGATATGATGTGAGGTAAGACTCAAGAGAACTGCTCTTAAATCTGACTATAGTGGAGAGGGTAACTGGTTCTCTGTTTTTCCAAGTAACTAGTACAAGTTTATATACAGTTTTGAAGAGATAGTACTGAAAAGGGAAGTAAAACATGTGTAAACCATGAGGCAATATATCATACAATGAGGACTTTGTAGATCAAAAATAAATGAGAAATGATAAATAATTGAAACATATGTGTCCCATATGGTAAAAGTACTTATCTTTTGCTGCAATATATCATCGAAACATAAAAAATGCTATTATTGCATCCTAATTCTTTTGTAGTCTCTCCTCGTGTCTGGTAGTGCTTGATATGCAATGGAATAACCTGTTCTGGTTGTGCAGCATGTATCATGACAGCTATATAGTGGCCAAAGTCATTTGAAATACTGCAAAGTTGCTCGAAGTGTCGTGAAATAATTTGAAAGCATTCAAAATAGTTCGAAGTCATCTGAAATAGTGCAAAATAGTGCAAAAATGATTCAACATTGATTTCAATTTCATGGAGTTCGTAGTGATTCAGAGTGCATGTCATAATGTATCAATACGAGTGGAAAGCTTCTCCAGAGCTTATAGCGCATAGTGGACCTATCAATGATTCCTCTCCACTGTCTTCACTGGAAGATTGTGCCTTCTTTGCTTTTCATCTGGCCAATCCTTGTGCTTTCTTCATTCTTGGCACTCGATCCATGTCCTCTGGATTGCACTTTGCCTTTCCCACAGAAGTAGCATGCAGTTTTGCCATTTACCTGATCCCAACACTGATGCCTAAGCCTGACACATTGTGCACATGGCATCATTCACAAACTCCCTCACTGGGGTGGTGCTCATGCCTTCCTTGTTGCATTGTGCCACTTCTGCTCTATCCTGGGATTGGCACCAGCACCACTTTCCATCTCCTCATCCATCTCCTCATCCAATCCCTTGCTACTCTCCACCTCTCACAACCTGCATGTCACTGTGATGACTGGCAGTATTGAATGCTGGGGAGGGGCAGGAATTCTGGATCCTGATGCTTCTGGTTGGGCCTGCATCTTGGCCTGTGCCACTGCCACTTCTCTCCTTGTTGGTGTTGGCATTGCCACTGCTGCTCCTGGTGCCTTTGCTGCTGCTGCTCCCATTCCTTGTTTCTTGGCTACTGCTGTCCCTTCTTTCTTGGCCGCTGCTGTTGATGCCTTCTTGGCCACTGCTGTTCCCATTCCCACTGCCATGGCTGTTCTGGCAGGTGATGCTGTTCCCGCTGCTGTGGCTGCTCTGGTGGCCATTGATGGTTCAGCTTTCATTGCCACTGCCATTGTCAAGTCAGTTGGTCCAGCTGCTGTGGATGCAGTGCCTGTGATGCTCTTTTTCTCATCAAAGGTCTTCATTGCCCTCTGTTGACCTTCAATAAACCTTTGGTCCTCTGTCTTGTCTGACTTTGACCATGCTACCACAAATCCCCACAAAAAAGCATTGGCCTGGAAGATGGCCTGCACATCTTCTGTGAAAACCTCTCTTTGCTACCCAAATAATGTTTTCTACAATTTATAAGTGCATAGTTGGTCTGATAGCATGCTGATCCACTCACAAGCACCAATTTTCTTTTCTTCATCACCATAGCGATACTTCCATCCCAAAGTCCATTGCGGATGGCCTGTTCAATCTCGCTGATCTGGGTGAGGACTTGGTCGCATGTAACATTCATGATGGATGATAGGTTGGCTGTGGCAGTGGAGTCAATATTGATATGAAAAAGAGTGAAACACTGAAGATCAACAATCACATGTTGTTGATCCCTATACAATCAATATATACAAACAAAGTGGTGTTCCCATTTTGAAACTCAAACTTGGCTTTTTGAGTATGCTGAAATTTTGTAGTTGGGTAGCCTTAAGCTAGCTTGGCTCTTCTTGTTGAGGAGGTTGATGTGATGTAATAGTGTTTTTTATTCATTTTCAATGTGTGATTGATCCCTGATTAAACAGTTATGATTCCAGTTACCCACCAGGCAATAGAGGCCTATTCCAAGAAGGTTGAATTTAATGTGCACATGGCACATGGGGGAGTAGAATTTCCTTCTTTTCAAAGTCTCATTGCCAGCAACCTAGCCCTGATGCCATGCTTGGGCCAACATCGTCCTGTTGGCCAATGCCATGCCTTTGGCCAACATCGTCCTGTTGGCCAATGCCATGCCTTTGGCCAATGCCATGTCTTTGGCTGATGCTGTGTCTTTGGCCGATGCCATGTCTTGACTGGTGCCATTTCTTGCTGGTGCTGTGTCTTGACAGTGGCCATTCCAAAACTGGTAATATTTAATTATGAGATACAGCACAGCAATGTTCAATGTAGATACAATAAGAATGTCATGGCCTTGGCATCACATCAGTGAGAATTGGCAGGGGGATCAGCATTATTGTCATGCTCATGGGATGACAGTCTGATTGGAATCTTGGAGAACCTGCATTCGAATGATTCCAGATTAAACTCCATCCTTTCCTTCAAGGTTGCATATGTCTTCAAGGTGACATCCTGCTGTTCCAGCTTTTTAACCTTGGCCATGTAGAGATGATGACTGGCATTCTTATACAATGTGCTGAGCTGGTTTTGCAAGGCTTTCACTTCAGCATGGCAGTTCAACAGCTCCCTGGCTGTCAATGTCTGCAACAGGATCAATTATAGTCACACAAATGAGGACCATGACACCTACTGGGTTAGCTGGTAGCATGAGCTGGTATGGATGGCCACAAAATATATTTTCATTCCCAGAATTGAGTAGCATTAGCATTGGCATCGCTATGTTGTTCAGTAATGACACCAGTTTGATTGTGGGCATTATGCCAAATCCAGGACAGGCAAAAATTAGTGGAGCCTGGTGCATTTGGCTTCAGAATAGCTGTACTAGCATTGAGGTCATTCTTTGTTAACCACTAGAGCATACTTGATGTCTCAGCATCACAATTTAGTGCCACCAGTCAGCTTCGGCAATGGTTATACATTTGGGCATGCAAGGCAATTTTGTTAACCACATTCTTGACAATGGCTCGTGCTTAGGTGTGAACTCCCTTTCTCAGCACTGTTTGGATGATGTGTAAATATTAAAATGATTTGTCAGCAATGAGCTCTTGCAACTGATGCAGCAGTCAACTTGCCTGGCTCTCCCTGAGGTTAATCTCCACATTAGCAAGTTCTCCATCATGTGGGAGGTGTACTTGTTGCTCCTCAACTGGAATAGTGTTTGTGTCAGCCAGAAGAGATGAAGCAGGAGTCTCTTCATTAAAGGGTTCTATGTCATCAAAGTTCTCAAATTTGGCTTCATTGTCGTGGGTGATTCGGGAGGGAGCAATGTCATGCTCAGCAATGTTGGCAGCATTTTGTAAATATGTTAAGGTTGCCATATGAGATGTAAGAGCTTCTATTTTCCATTCAAGAGCTTGCATGTCAGAAGCATGAGGTGCTTTACCAAGTCAATGGACTTTGTCTCATAATTGAATCCTAGTGCAGATCAATGAGGGATTGTGATATATCAATCTTGGTAGGAAGTATGACCCACTGCATTTGTACAAAAACAATAGTGAAATCAATCTACTGCTCAACCACTGATTGAATGAGTGTCAATGCTGTGACTATTCCCAATGCTGCTCCTGATGCCAGTCCTGGTCCTAGTTCTGTTCCCATTCCCAATGCCAGTTGTGATCCCTGAGTGGCATACATATCCATTACCATGACATCTGTTAGCCTTAGCATTTCTGCTGTAGTGACTTCATCCTCCCATCGTTCGACTGCCTGTTGACTAAAAGCTGCTGTCAGTTTGGTGGTTGCCAAGCTGTGTGGATATCTCAAGGGCTTCTTGAGATTTTGAGCACAGTGTGACCGTCATGCTGAGCATTTTCTTGTGATTTGAATTTGTAGCATGATCATCAAGCATTTCAGCCTGATGTGGCAACATCACTGTTCTGACTGTTGAGGAAATGGAATTCAGCGATAACCATGAAGACTAGTATTTCCCCTGCTACAATGCCAGACCCTGGAATAAAAGATGGAGCATAGCAAAAAAAGCATTCATTCTTGTGGCCATGAACATGCAAAAGCCCAATGGCCTGGTCAATGCTCAAGCTAGCTGGCAGATGTGTACCAATACACTCCTGAATGTAGATGATGTATTGGCAGACAATGTCATAAATGAGCATCACTCTCTGTTGATAGTCAACCTTGGTGGTTTTCAGGGCTTGGAGGAAAGCAAAGTCGACATTTTTTTGCTGTTCTCTCTGAAACAAGTCTACCAGTGCATTGGGTGCATAATAGCCATGCCGTGCACATGCAATGGCTGCTACTCCAGTCCTATCACACACATTCGATGCCAAAAAAGCATTTGCAATGGCTCAGAATTTATTTTTACATGGAGCCTTCTAAAAACCCATGTATTCCAATCAGAACCAGCATTGGGAGTGGCACCAGCAGTGGTTATGGCATTGGCCACCACGAAGTGAAGTGTACCTACCATGAATCATTCTATAGCAGCTTGGAGGAATTGCTCATATTCAGCCTGATTTGGGGCCATCACAGTGTTGGAGCAGACTACATACACTGCACAGAGGAAGAGACAACACGTTCCTTATAACCTACCTGGGGTTTAGTTAGTCTTAGAGCTAGGGTTTAGCAGAGGTAAGAACACTGTATATCTTCTATAGTACAGGTTCTCCTTATATACATAATAGTAAGGATGTCACATGACTCAGGAATGTGTTTACCACATGTATGCGCAGTAAGCGCAGTAACATGTGTGTGCTGCATGCTTGGCCTCATGTATGCAGCATGCATCAGGTTTTAATTTCAACACCCCTTCTCAAACTGTACAGCGCTCTAAGCAGCTAAGTTTGAATCTTGAAAGTAATTCCAAGAGAGTCTCTAAATTTCCTGAATAAGACAGCGCCAAGGTTCTTTGTGAACATGTCAGCTGGATTATCATTTCCAGGAATGAAAACGACTGTGACTTTGTCATTTTCTATGCATTCGCGGGTATAGTGGTAGCGAATGTCTATATGTTTGGTCCTTCTTTCCTGAACTGGATTTGATCCGATAAAGATGGATCCCTGATTATCAGCGCAGATTGGTACGCACTTCAGTACATATCCAAGTTCCTGGAATAAGGACTCTATCCACACTATCTGTCGACAAGTGTCGGAGAGAGCCATATATTCGGCTTCTGTGGATGACAGTGCTACAGTTTTTTGTAAATGGGACTGCCAGCACACAATGCCACTTGCTAGAGTAGCAAAGTAACCCATTGTAGATCGGTGTTTGACAGTGTCAGCTGCCCAATCAGAATCTGTGAAGGCCTGTAGCCCCTCGGACTTCTCACCATCATAGACAATGTTATATTTCTGGGTTCCCACCAGATAGCGCATGATGTACATCGCTTTGTCTAGATGTTCTTGGCTAGGATTAGCCGAGAATTGCGACATCTTGATTACCGCATAAGCGATATCAGGTCGCGTTCCGAGCATCAGATACAATAAAGATCTGATCACAGACTGATATTTTGATCTAAGCATCACATTGGGCATTGCTGTGTTTTCCGATGGTCTGTAACCAGTCGGGAGTGGAGTGGGGGTCGCTTTGGCATTTGTCATCTCGAATCTCTCAAGCACTTTGGCGAGATATTCAGTTTGATCGAGTTTGACTTTGCTTGCAGTCTGGGTGACGCGCATGCCTAAGAATTCCATGACTTTTTCAGTACTACGGCACTCCCAATGCTTTAGACAAGCATTTTTCTTTTCATCCACAAGTTTCTTGTTCTTCCCCATGAACAAGCCATCATCAACATAGACGAGTGCAATAACAATGCTGCCTGTCTTAGGATCCTTGTGTATGAAAATGCCAGCATCGGAGCTGGTGCGCACGAACCCAATGGTGCGCATAAATGCCTCTAGCTCTTTCCACCATGCAAGTGAGGCTTGTTTAAGGCCATACAATGCTCGGCATAAGCGTAATACTTTGCGCTCTTTTCCCTCGAGTCTGAAACCCTTGGGTTGATCCATATAGATCTCCTCATCTAGTTTGCCATATAAAAATGCGGTTTTTACATCTAGGCTGGTCATATACATGCCTTCTAGAGATGCAAGTGCAAACATGAGGCGTACGGTCTCGTAGCGGACTACCGGTGAGAAAATCTCATCAAAGTCAACGCCTTCGACTTGTGAAAAGCCTTTGGCCACGAGTCTGGCTCATTTTCTTCCATCCGATTTTACGGAGAAAACCCATCTATTTTTGATCGTTTTTCGATCATGTGGAAGATCGATGATGTCATAGACTTGTCGCTTATGGAGAGCCTCTAATTCTTCATGACAAGCTTGTTTCCACTCACGTTGCTGCTGCTGTGGTAGGCGTGCAATATCGCGAAATTGGTTTGGAACTTGGCTTATTTCACTCGATGGTTTGACTGCTTTTGACAATAGCCAGCGAATAAGCTTATCTCCTCCTTCCTTGGTTATCTTTTTAATATAACCTGCTTCGTCCGGTTCCCCCATTGGGTGATCATGTTCTTGATCATTGGAATCGGGCACACTCTCGTGGGGTGCCGAACTCGGTCCAGCAACCGGTTCTTTCTGTTGAGTTTGTGGTCGTGTTCGGTTATGATCCGAATCTTGACCCACAGATCTCTTCCAATATCGATCACGTGCAATGTCTCTCTCTATGTCAGAGGGGAGTCGCTTCTCTCCATAGGTATTGCCAGGATGGTTTGGGATGTTCCTCTGCCTGCCTGATCGACGGGGCAATTGCTGCCATTCCTGTTGATCATCACGTCTTGGACGAAAGTCCTCAGTGGTTACTGGAGGCGGCGGAGGAGGAGCATTTGTCACATCGTCATGTGCCTTTTGCTCACTTGGTACATCATCATCATCATTTTCTGATGATGGAGGAAGGGGCAGATCTTGTGGCGGTATAGAATCATCGCCATCCGTTCCAGATGAGTGGTCATCATCTTCTGGTTCTGGAGGTGGAAAATCACCAAGGTCCGTATTGGCAGGAGTTTTAGCTCCAGGACAGCATGGGAACAACGTTTCATCAAATAGTGCCGTAGCACCAATGAATATTGCGCCACTAGGTTGCATGAAACGGTATGCTTTAATGCCATCTTCTAATCCAAGGTACGTCATCAACTCCGATCGAGGAGCCAATGTGTTTGGACGCTTCTCCTTGGGTAGGTAGATGTAAGCACCCCAACCGAAAACTTTCAGATCGTTTAGATCTGGGCGGACCTTTGTCAGGTCCTCAACCGGTGTCAGCCATTTTAGGCGCCTTATCGGGGTTCGGTTGTATAGGTGTGTTGCATGTTCAATGCAAAATTCCCACCATGATTGTGGTAGACAAGCGGTAAATCGCAGGGTTTGCGACTTTTCTATTATTGTCCTTATGGCACGCTCTGCACGCCCATTCTGTTGGTGAACGTGGGGTGCAGACATCTCTATTTTGATGCCAAAGTCCTTGAGCACAATTTGTAGCTCACGATCTTTGAACTCCCCCCCTGGATCAACACGCCAGCACTTGATTGTAGCGCCATACTGTGTCAAAGCGACTGCCCGAAATTGTCTGATGGCCGCAGCAGCATCAGATTTCTTTTTAAGGCATTGAACCCAGATATGTGATGTTTTGTCATCCAGAAATACAATAAAGTATTTATGTTTATGGTACGATAGTACTGGGAGTTCCTTCAGATTGGAATGTATTAATTCAAAGGGTCTTTCAGCGTGTGAATCTGATTCGGGAAAAGATTTTGAGGTCATTTTCCCTTCAGCGCACCCTGGACATATAATTTTGTCTTTAGGAATAATTAAATTCCTTGGGAATTTTATGGTGCTATTAGGCATCTTCCCTAGTGCCTCTTTTGATGGGTGTCCAAGTCGCTTATGCCAAGTTGAGTAGTCTGTGATGTACATCGTTGCGACATTGATTCCCTTGGTGCTCAATATATGAGTCCGAGCCCAATAAATAGTGTCACGTTTCATAAGAGGGACGCAATCCATAATTGGGTTTCCTTGCTTGAAAAATGAAATGTGTGCGGAGGAACCACGCACATCACTTCCATCTTGTAAGAAGACGCCCATTGACAGTAATCGAGCATTACAGTCGGGTATGTAGTAGACGGGGTATAATCGCGTTTCACGCGTCTCTGACTTCCTATGACATACTACCTGATGTCTAATGAAGACTGCTCCTTTCCCTACTATATGAGTAGTACCCGTGGCTGTTTGAGCCAGGGTAGAGTCCTTTCTCGGTAAAGGCTCGTAAGAAGCAAAATCTTTAATTTCACCAGTGAAGTGTTTTGATGCGCCTGAATCCATGATCCAGTCAGCACCTTTCTTACAATTTCCATTTGCACACGTAACACATATATTAAGATGTAAATTGTTCCATGATACATTTAGTAGCAGTAAAATTTCACATGAAAAGTTTGCTGTGATCAGTGGAATGTTAATTCTTGTGCTTGTGGCAAGGAAAAGGACTGACTTTTCATTATATGTACCTGTTTCAAGCGGTTCATCGACAAGCATTTCGTCGACAGCTTTCCATACTTCTTCATCAGAAATGGCAGGTTCCGATCCAAGGGAGACGCTATCGTCTTCTACCTCTACGATCCTTGGTTCTGGTTCAATCCTCCTCTTCTTACCTTCTCGCACTGTTAGCTGCTCTTCCAGTGGTCGCAGATTTTTCGCACTGCATGGGAGATTCATTTGCTCAAGGGTGTCTCGAGCCTGCTGATATTCGGTATAGACCAAATGAGAGGTAGAGGCCGCGCCTGTGTATGCCTGTGCAGGCGGTCAGCGGCGAGGATCCCTTGTGGGAGTATGTTCACACTTCTCGATGCGCTGGATGAGTGGCATCGGCGGTATGATGGTGCCATTACCATTTATAGTAGTAAAGGCTTGTGAGGCGAGGTGGGAATGTTTCTCTTTAGGTTTTTCCTCTTTAGTCTTTTTGTCCCCACGTCATCCACACTTTCGGGACGATTCTCCATTGTTGCTTTGAGATTGCCATTTGGGGTTTCCTCCTTTGCGCTTGACAGCAGAAAGCTTGGTGGCCTGAGATGGGCCAATGGGCTTTCCAAGTGCTGTGCGCCGTGAGGCTTCAGCAACAATGGAGTCCTTGACATGTTTAAACGTCAAGGCTCTAGTAGCAGTCGTGTTAAGGACCATGGCAGATAGAGAATCATACTCGCGTAGCATCACAGCAAGTAGAATCATTGCCTGTACTAATTCTGGGATGGCGACATTGGCAGCTGTAAGGCGCTCAAATTTATCAGCCATTTTGGCAATCTCTGGCACAGGATTTGCAGCAGGAATTTTGATTGCAATTGCAGACCTAAAGTCCGCAAAGACTTGGGAGGGGCCATCGACACCATAGTCGGTGCGGATGAGATCCCATACCTCCTCAGCAGTGTCCTTGGTGTTGGCACGCTGCCGAATAGAGGGGGCCAGGCGGAGCACTAGGCTACCAATTGCCTGGTCATTCTTATTGTTCCAGGTCTGGAGCTTGGCATTAGCTTCCGCTACTAGTGCAGCATTTGTCTCCGTCAAAGGAGGCGCCATGGGTGGTTTTAGTTCCATCCCGCTAGTTATTTGCCAGAGGCCCTGAGACCTGAGCCACGCCTTCATTGAGTCGGCCCATTGAATGTAGTTAGAGCCATCAAAAGTTTGTATGAGTTTTTCAAGAGTTGAAGACATGATGTTATAGTGGCAGCTGGTAAAAGCGCTCAATCAGTCCTCTTATTCAAGAAAACACATTCCATAATCTCAGGCAAAAACACTCCTTCAGAGTGGTTAACCCTAGTCAACCTGGGTTTTTTAAATGCAGCTCGCAGAGAGTGCAAGGTTAAAATTTGGAGACAATGAAGTCAACGTCGTTCGCAGCCAGTTAAGGTGCGTTCGCGACATGCCCAGCAGGGCCCATAACCTGTTGGAGCAGACTACATACGCTGCACAGAGGAAGAGACAACACGTTCCTTATAACCTACCTGGGGTTTAGTTAGTCTTAGAGCTAGGGTTTAGCAGAGGTAAGAACACTGTATATCTTCTATAGTACAGGTTCTCCTTATATACATAATAGTAAGGATGTCACATGACTCAGGAATGTGTTTACCACATGTATGCGCAGTAAGCGCAGTAACATGTGTGTGCTGCATGCTTGGCCTCATGTATGCAGCATGCATCAGGTTTTAATTTCAACACACAGCTCTATCCCATAGCCATACATCAGCATTGGAGTTTTTCTGCCAGACATGGTCAGCTTTGAAATTGCCGTCGGCCATGAATATGTGTTTAAAAACAAATCTGAGAGCCATAGTATTATTTCAGATGCAACTTGTACAATCAAGGTGTATAGTCACCCACCAGTTCACATCATTCTTCCAATTTTCTGGTATATTTATGCCTGCTTGAGGACAGGCTGGACAGTAATTGGCAAGTGATCCTGGTTCAAGATTCAATGGATCTTTTTGATTGTGTTCATACTCTGCCTACTTCAATCTTTTCATCCAACACCATAAGCGGGACATGCGCTGAAGCTCATGGTAGAGGTTGACCACTTCAGCAATGTTATGCATCAAATCAGCTGGTAAAACTGATAGGCTGATGTCTTCAATTCCAGATTACAGAGCCAAAAATGGTCTAGAACCTGCACGGTGAAAAGAGTGCATATTTTGGTGAAGCTGGTTGGGAGCAAGTTACTGATTACTAGATCCAAGGGAATTTGGTGTTCTCTCTGACACTGGCAAGTTAACCATTGCTAAATGATATATTCCATTTGTATGCACCACATGGATATAGCTGTTGTTCAAGGCATTGGCAGTCAGCAGTGTAGTGGTCAGCTCAGGATCGGCAGTTGCTAGTATGGATGTTGCCTGGGCATCGGTCCTCATGCATCATTCAGGCAAATATGGTTGAAACCCATGGATGTCTTCATTAACATGTTCAACTTCATGTTCATCATTGCCATCAAAGAAGTCTTGTAAGCTGTTGTTGACATCATTATTACCCTTTTCTTGATGCCAAAGGGCATCAAGGTAATTAAAAAAGGCTGCATCAGCCCCAGTCTCATCGTCTGCTGTACTCTCTGTCATTCCCAATGCCAACTCATGATGTTGAGCCATTGCTATTGCTATTGCCATTGCTGAGTAATCATTGGCTGACTCTGCCTCAGCTTTATCCTTCATCTCTTCAAATGTCTCCAGATATTTCATTTGAAAGTTAAGAGCATTGCAAATTGGCTGATCTGTTTGGTGCTGGACCAAAAGGTACGTGCCAACCTCCCATAGCTCAGCACAGCAGAAGTGTGTGCCAGTCCAGCATTCAATGTGATGGAAGGGGTTCTGCCTGTGTGTTATATGCATACATGTCCAGCAAAGTGTGCTTCCTAGTGAACAATCAACACATCTCCAAATTGCCCATTTATTCAGTTGACAGTGGTTGCAAACTTGTTCATCAATGGACCATGCCTGCTGAGTCAGGGATGCTTGCAGCAATTCATCCACTTGTCCCACAAACTGCAATACATAGTCCTTCTGTCTCTATCAGTTGTATATGAGCCTCAATAAGTCAATCAGTCTCAGAAACTGACCATGCTGATCCATGGCCGAACCAGCTCATCAGCCATCTGAGGTTCTTGCATATCCCATTCTGAAGCAAGACCTGGATTGTTGTGGATACCAGCTGAACTTGATTCACCACATTCTTCTGTAACCAGAGGCAAGGAAACCTTAATACACTTTGTTTTTACTCTATGTCTCATGTTGACCTCAACTTCTACATGTGTAACAGTATTGACTGCATCATCATGGTCCTCATGCAGCAGTGCATTTTTCTTTGATCTTCTCTTTCTCTTGTATGGAGCTCTTGTCAGGCTCATGATGATTGGAGGGAATCGATTGTGGTGATAGACTATTTATTTGTCCTATTGGCCTCATGTGATCCTTGTGTTATCCTCATGCTGATAATATGTTATGCCTGATGATGACAAGAATCACTCTTTCCTCCACATCAATCCCTCTCCAATGCTGCCTGAGCCATCAGAGAACCTCGGAGGGAGACAGTATCGCAAGGGAAGATATATGGTCGAAGAGCAGAGGATCATTGAGTCTTATAGAGATGCATTCTGATCACAGGAATCCAAAGCTGGCCAGTTGCAAATACTCAAGTGTGACATTCTTCCTGCCATATTCAATTACTGGGTGTCAATCAAGAAGGCCCCAATGGATGAGGAGGAGAGTTCCCTACATGCCAAGATGAACCATCAACTTGAAGCATGTGAAGGTTCTATTTTTGATCACATCACCAGGAACTAACAACTTGGCTTTCGAACAACTGGCAAATGATGAGGGCTACTCGCGCAAATCAAACAACTTTAAAGTCAAGTGATCAGAAGCCATTTGGGCCTTATATCAGGATTGAGTTTTGAAAGAGATCAGAAACCTACTAGGTATTGAGAATGCCACCACAAGTATACCTGGATGATTTCAGATGCGACTGCTAGCCATCAAGAGTGTTTTTAGCAACATGACTGCAGAGGAAAAGGTAATTCTTGAGATCGAGCAGGATAAAATGATGCAGAAAGGTTATCCCAAGCAGACAAAGTGAAGGTAATTTAATGCCATTGCCACTGCTGATCCCGATGGTGACTGACATCTCACAGACTAGCAGAGAAAAACCTGTGTAAGTGTGTAGAGGAGAGTGCCTGACAACACTGGTTAGAAATGGGAGTGCTGTCTGTGACATTTATAGCCCATACTGCACCTAATGGTTTGATGGTTGTTGATGTGTGAGTGGAATCTTTAATTGTGATGCCAATGCCAATGCTGATTGCAATGCCAATGCCGATTACAGTCATGACAATGTCACCTCTTTAATGGCTACTCCTGCATGATCATTTCTGGACACCTATCATGATCATATCACAGAGCTCAAGTGGAACCTCATGAGCTATGTCAAGGTGTTACATGCATCAGATGTTGCCTCAAGGTCAGCAATGCAACCTAACACCACCATACCGCATTACAGTGTGACAACTTCTCATGCTACAAACCATTACTTATCTCCATGCAGAACTAGCCAACGATGGTCATAGTTGCCATATCCCATTCAAAGCAATTGCTGACCAAACCTCTTTATTCATCAATCCTGAATATCTCCCAGGAAGGTTGAAATTCAGAGACCCATGGAACATGCAGAAGAGCATCATAGAAGATTTCTTTGACCATGTTCTGCAGCATCAAACAGTGCAGGGCCCTGAAAGAGCATTCAGGTTTAAAGGAATCAAAGCGAGTGATGAAAGTGTGTCTCCTGCACACTATCCTCATAATTTAAATAACTCTCCACCTTCCTGACACATTTCCAAATGCAGTGGATAATGGAATGGTGATGCAATACCTGATGCAGAGTCCATCATGGGCACTGGCCTGCATCCTGATGCTGATGCTGTTCCCAATGCCAATGCCGATGCTAAGCCCCAAGGTCAATCAAGAAGCAGAAAAAGGGCAAAAGCGAAACAACAGCACAAAAAACCTTGCCAACAATCGAGAGCAGAACAGGCACCCATCTCTGAGCCCCCAGATTCCTTGCAACTCACAGATCCAGCTCAGTTGAATTTTGTGCAAGTCAATCAAATGACAATGGACATACTCTGCACAGCTGGTGTGACTTGACCACAGCCAATTAATGGTCTGGATGATGGTGAACCAGAGTATGTTATTTCTCGACACATTTATGAGAAGTCCATCACACCTATATCACCTTTAAATAATGATGTAAATGATGCCCCATGGCCACTTGATCCATCACTGTTGGAAGGCAACACCACATCAACTCAAGAAAGATTGAAATGACCTAAACCTCGCTGCCTGTCCAGGCAAACTTGGACAGAGGATTCTATTGCAAGGGCAAGGGTGAAGGCATTAAAACTGTCAACAGTTGGATTGGCATCAGGATCAGCAATGGTAAGATCAGCAGACAGAGAATCGGCAGTGGTTGGATTAGTAGGCAAAGAATCAGCAGCAGTTAAATCAGTAGGCAGAGAATCGGCAGTGGTAGGATTGGCAGACAGACAATCAGCAGTGGTAGAATCAGCAGACAGAGAATCAGCAGTGGTAAGATCGGCAGACAGAGAATCGGCAGTGGTAGGATCGGCAAACACAGAATCGGCAGCAGTAGGATCATTTGGTGATTTTCAGACCCCACCTGTGAAGAATACATTTCAACAGATGATCCCCCTATCATCTCAAATCAAGAATCAGAGACAGACATCAGCCCAATGTGCCTGCAGAACAGCTGATCACCTTGCTCAGCAAGAAGCTGTCTCTATGCAGGTTGTTGGGAGAAGATGAGTAAACTTTGCACAGTAAATTTACTATATATATCTCAGTAGAAGACAAAGATTGACAATATTAAGATTTGCAAAAGGAATCAAGCACTGGAGAGTATCTGTGCTCAGGTCCTGGGTGGTGCTGTCAAGAATGGTGTGATGGAACATGAAATTCTCTCAGCATCTTCATATGCAGGTGAAGTGGGGGGCCGGGTGACAGGTCTGCCTAAAAAGTATTTGGGTGAGTAGCCAGCATGGGTGACGAGGTGCTGTCGGTCATGAGCCAGCATCAGCCAACAGGATGATGTCTCTGAAGAGTATCTATGCTCAATGGACTTCCCTCAGCATCTTCATATGGTGAGGTGGGAAGCTGGGTGACAGGTCTGCCTGAAAAATGTTCAGGTGAGTAGGCAGCATCAGCCATGAGCTGGCATCGGTCATGGGGTGGCATTGCCCAACAGGATGACATCTCTGGAGAGTATCTACATATGCTTAACGGAATTCCCTCAGCATCTTTGTATGTGGGTAAGGTGGTGGGCCAGGTGACAGGTCTGCCTGAAAAATGTTCGGGTGAGTAGCCAGCATCACCCAACAGGATGATGTCTCTGGAGAGTAGCTATGCACAATGGAATTTCCTCAGCATCTTCATATGTGGGTGAGGTGGGGGGCTGGGTAACAGGTCTGCCTGAAAAATATTCAGGTGAGTAGGCAGCAAGGGTCATGAGCCAGTGTCACCCAACAGAACAACATCTCTGGAGAGTATCTATGCTCAATGGACTTCCCTCAGCATCTTCATATGCGGGTGAGGTGGGGGGCCAGGTGATAGGTCTGCCTGCTCCTATAATACATAATTTCCTGAAATGGCAAATAAAAAAAATTAAAAAAAAAAAATTATTTAAAGAATACAAAGATTATTAGGGTGTAACATAAGTGGGAGCTTTGGTTCCTGGCCCAATTGACTGAATATAAAGAGAATTATTGGTTTAATTCTACTAATGCTAAAGAAAAAGGGTGAGGCCATGGGTGAGGTGGATTTTTTGTGTGTTGAGCAGGAGTAAACTTCCAATTAATTCATCTAAAGATCAACAAACGGGTCCTTAAAATGTTCAGGTGAGTAGGCAGCAAGGGTTACAAGCCAGTATTACCCAACAGGACAATGTCTCTAAAGAGTATCTATGCTCAATTGAATTTCCTCAGCATCTTCATATGTGGGTAAGGTGGGGGGCCGGGTGACAGGTCTGCTTGAAAAACATTCAGGTGAGTAGGCAGCATTGGCCATGAGCTGGCATCAGCCAACAGGATGACATCTCTGGAGAGTATCTATGCTTAATGGAATTCCCTCAGCATCTTCATATGCAGGTGAGGTGGCAGGCTGGGTGACAGGTCTGCCTGAAAAATGTTCAGGTGAGTAGGCAGCAAGGGTCATGAGGCGGCATCGGTAAGGCCACTGCCACTGCCATTCCCATTGCTGTTGCCGCTGCCTGAAACTATTTCATAGGCTACTGATGTCTGTATTAAATGTATTACTCTTTGGTCTAGCAACCATTGTAATAGTATATTCATTTGTTACTATAGTAGGTACACATGTATAGATTAGAGTGTTCAACAGCATCCACCGAACTCATATCATTCAATACACTGTATATGTTTGATAGACTGTGTCATTCAACACATTGTAGCTTACCTATGTGTGAATATGGCTTTTAACACTACATTCCATCCCACTATGACCACACATACTCCCAATCCCTCCAACTACCCACTCCTGCTGCCCACCAGTAACTGCTTTGATGCCCCTGCTGGTTGACCCATTTGAGGAAGAACTTCACTCTATGACCAACCTCCCCCCCAAGTCTCTCAGCTCAATGGAAGTCACACCTGCTCCACTCACACCTGTTCCACCTCTTCCCAGATTGAAATCTTGGGAGTACAAGCTACCATGCAAATACATTGTGGCATCCACCCCCTCCTTGCAGTCACTAGAATTGAAGGTCGAGCTGCAGACTACAGATACAGGGCATATACTCAGTGTCTCTGCTCTCCTGGACTCAGGTGCTACAGGCCTTTTCATTGATTTTCACCTGGTCCAACAAAAATGACTTAATACTAGCTCACTATCTTGAGCTATACCTGTCTACAATGAGGATGGCTCCCCAAATGAAGCCAGGGTGATTTGGGAGGTTGTCAACCTAGTCCTCCAGTACAAGGACCACAGTGAATAGGCTCTCTTCACTGTGACCCAACTGGGGAAGCAGGAGGCAATTTTGGGCTACCCACAGCTTTGTGACCATAATCCTGAGATTGACTGAGTGACAGGTGAAGTTATGATGAGTTGTTGTCCCTCTCATTGCCATACTTGCTTCACTGAAGGCAGACAGGAATGTCGAGGGTGAAAGGTCCTCTTACAGCACACTCAAAAGTGTTGTGCTGGTCCAATGCCTATAGCTGATGTGGACTTGGAAGATGTTCCAGATCTCGCACCTGATTCTGATGATGATGTGGAGGAAGTGGAGGAGATTGAGAAAGGTAACCAAATTTTCTACACTGCTATTAACCCTTTGCATGAGGTGCGTGCCACCTCGAATGTCTCCCAGCACCTCGCAGAGGCCTTCCACAAGAACAGTGCACCCAAATCCTTTACTGACTCAGTACTTCCTCACCTGCATGACTTTGAGGATGTCTTCTCCAAGGAATTTTTCAACTCACTTCCTAGCTGTAAGCTGTGGAATCATGCAATTGAGCTCACACCAGGTGCCATGCCCTCCTCCTGCAAGGTCTATCTGCTCTCTCTTGAAGAACAACAACAACTTGACAAGTTCATCAATGAACACTTGGCTTCTGGTCATATCTGCCCTTCAAAGTCACCCATGGCCTCGCCTTTCTTCTTTGTTAAAAAGAAGAATGGGTCCCTTCGACTGGTTCAAGACTATTGACACCTCAACAACATCACAGTCAAGAATCATTATCCACTACCCCTCATATCTGAACTCATCAACCAACTCCATGGGGCACATTACTTCACCAAGCTTGATGTCTATTGGGATTACAACAATATGCAGATAAAGGAAGGGGAGGTCTTTATACTGCTTCATATGTTCTGCGCAGATCCGCATGGACTCCATACAGATTTGCAGTCTATACAATCAACCATTTTAGCTGGGCAACAGAGTGTGATATTCCATATGGATCCATGCAGACTAACACGGACTCCACATATTTTACTCGGATTCCATGGATTTCATCTGTCCACATCTGTGATCAACCAGGTCGGACAAGCAAGGACAGTCCACATTCATCTGAACAGACCATTTGAGCATAGCAAAATAATGCCACCAGTGATATTTGAACCCATAGCCTCATGACCAACTAAGAGACTACAGACATATATTACTGTTACACTATGTAGCCATTGTGCATGATGGCATTGATGGAGCTATATACCACTGTTTGGCTTTGTATGACAAAGCACATGCATGCCAAACTTTGTCTGGCTGATGTAGACAGGGTATATATGTATTGTTGGAGCAGACTACATACGCTGCAGAGAGGAAGAGATGACACATTCCTTATAACCTACCTGGGGTTTAGTTAGTCTTAGAGCTAGGGTTTAGCAGAGGTAAGAACACTGTATATCTTCTATAGTACAGGTTCTCCTTATATACATAATAGTAAGGATGTCACATGACTCAGGAATGTGTTTACCACATGTATGCGCAGTAAGCGCAGTAACATGTGTGTGCTGCATGGTTTGCCTCATGTATGCATGTATGAGAATTTAATTTCAACACCCCCCTTCAAACTGTACAGCGCTCTAAGCAGCTAAGTTTGAATCTTGAAAGTAATTCCAAGAGAGTCTCTAAATTTCCTGAATAAGATGGTGCCAAGGTTCTTTGTGAACATGTCAGCTGGATTATCACTTCCAGGAATGAAAACGACCATGACTTTGTCATTTTCTATGCATTCGTGGGTATAGTGGTAGCGAATGTCTATATGTTTGGTCCTTCTTTCCTGAACTGGATTTGATCCGATAAAGATGGATCCCTGATTATCAGCGCAGATTGGTACACACTTCAGTACATATCCAAGTTCCTGGAATAAGGACTCTATCCATACTATCTGTCGACAAGTGTCGGAGAGAGCCATATACTCAGCTTCTGTGGATGACAGTGCTACAGTTTTTTGTAAACGGGACTGCCAGCACACAATGCCACTTGCTAGAGTAGCAAAGTAACCCATTGTAGATCAGTGTTTGACAGTGTCAGCTGCCCAATCAGAATCTGTGAAGGCCTGTAGCCCCTCGGACTTCTCACCATCATAGACAATGTTATATTTCTGGGTTCCCACCAGATAGTGCATGGTGTACATCACTTTGTCTAGATGTTCTTGGCTAGGATTAGCTGAGAATTGCAACATCTTGATTACCGCATAAGCGATAGCAGGTCACGTTCTGAGCATCAGATACAATAAAGATCCGATCACAGACTGATATTTTGATCTAAGCATCGCGTTGGGCATTGCTGTGTTTTCCGATGGTCTGTAACCAGTCGGAAGTGGAGTGGGGGTCGCTTTGGCATTTGTCATCTGAAATCTCTCAAGCACTTTGGCGAGATATTCAGTTTGATCGAGTTTGACTTTGCTTGCAGTCTGGGTGATGCGCATGCCTAAGAATTCCATGACTTTTTCAGTACTATGGCACTCCCAGTGCTTTAGACAAGCATTTTTCTTTTCATCCACAAGTTTCTTGTTCTTCCCCATGAACAAGCCATCATCAACATAGACAAGTGCAATAACAATGCTGCCTGTTTTAGGATCCTTGTGTATGAAAATGCTGGCATCAGAGCTGGCGCGCACGAACCCAATGGTGCACATAAATGCCTCTAGCTCTTTCCACCATGCAAGTGAGGCTTGTTTAAGGCCATACAATGCTCGGCATAAGTGCAATACTTTGCGCTCTTTTTCCTCGAGTCTGAAATCCTTGGGTTGATCCATATAGATCTCCTCATCTAGTTTGCCATATAAAAATATGGTTTTTACATCTAGGCCAGTCATATACATGCCCTCTAGAGATGCAAGTGCAAACATGAGGCGTACAGTCTCGTAGCGGACTACCAGTGAGAAAATCTCATCAAAGTCAATGCCTTCAACTTGTGAAAAGCCTTTGGCCATGAGTCTGGCTTGTTTTCTTCCATCTGATTTTACGGAGAAAACCCATCTATTTTTGATTGTTTTTCAATCATGTGGAAGATCGACAATGTCATAGACTTGTCACTTACGAAGAGCCTCTAATTCTTTATGACAAGCTTGTTTCCACTCACATTGCTGCTGCTGTGGTAGGTGCACAATATCGCGAAATTGGTTTGGAACTTGGCTTATTTTGCTTGATGGTTTGACTGCTTTTGACAACAGCCAGTGAATAAGCTTATCTCCTCCTTCCTTGGTTATCTTTTTAATATAACCTGCTTCGTCCAGTTCCCCCATTGGGTGATCATGTTCTTGATCATTGGAATCTGGCACACTCTCGTGGGGTGCCGAACTCGGTCCAGCAACTGGTTCTTTCTGTTGAGATTGTGATCGTGTTCGGTTATGGTCCGAATCTTGACCTACAGATCTCTTCCAATATCGATCACATGCAATGTCTCTCTCTATGTCAGAGGGGAGTCACTTCTCTCCATAGGTATTGCCAGGACAGTTTGGAATGTTCCTCTGCCTGCCTGATCGATGAGGCAATTGCTGCCATTCCTGTTGATCATCACGTCTTGGACAAAAGTCCTCCGTGGTTACTGGAGGCGGCGGAGAAGGAGCATCTGTCACATCGTCATGCGCCTTTTGCTCACTTGGTACATCATCATCATCATTTTCTGATGATGGAGGAAGGGGTGGATCTTGTGGCAGTATAGAATCATCGCCATCCATTCCAGATAAGTGGTCATCATCTTCTGGTTCTGGAGGTGGAAAATCATTAAGGTCCATATTGGCAGGAGTTTTAGCTCCAGGACAGCATGGGAACAACGTTTCATCAAATAGTGCCGTAGCACCAATGAATATTGTGCCACTAGGTCGCATGAAACGGTATGCTTTAATGCCATCTTCTAATCCAAGGTACGTCATCAACACCAATCGAGGAGCCAATGTGTTTGGACGCTTCTCCTTGGGTAGGTAGACATAAGGACCACAACCGAAAACCTTCAGATTGTTTAGATCTGGGTGGACCTTTGTCAGGTCCTCAACTGGTGTCAGCCATTTCAGGTGCCTTATCGGGGTTCGGTTGTATAGGTGTGTTGCATGTTCAATGCAAAATTCCCACCATGATTGTGGTAGACATGCGGTAAATCGCAGGGTTTGTGACTTTTCCATTATTGTCCTTATGGCATGCTCTGCACGCCCATTCTGTTGGTGAATGTAGGGTGCAGACATCTCTATTTTGATGCCAAAGTCCTTGAGCACATTTTGTAGCTCACAATCTTTGAACTCCCCCCCTGGATCAACATGCCAGTGCTTGATTGTAGCGCCATACTGTGTCAAAGCCACTGCCCGAAATTGTCTGATGGCCACAGCAGCATCAGATTTCTTTTTAAGGCATTGGACCCAGATATGTGACATTTTGTCATCCAGAAATACAATAAAGTATTTATGTTTATGGTATGATAGTACTGGGAGTTCCTTCAGATCGGAATGTATTAATTCAAAGGGTCTTTCTGTGCATGAATCTGATTCGGGAAAAGATTTTGAGGTCATTTTCCCTTCAGCGCACCCTGGACATATAATTTTGTCTTTAGGAATAATTAAATTCCTCAGGAATTTTATGGTGCTATTAGGCATCTTCCCTAGTGCCTCTTTTGATAGGTGTCCAAGTCGCTTATGCCAAGTTGAGTAGTCTGTGATGTACATCGTTGCGACATTGATTCCCTTGGTGCTCAATATATGAGTCTGAGCCCAATAAATAGTGTCACGTTTCATAAGAGGGATGCAATCCATAATTGGGTTTCCTTGCTTGAAAAATGAAATGTGTGCAGAGGAACCATGCACGTCACTTCCATCTTGCAAGAAGATGCCCATCGACAGTAATTGAGTATTACAGTCAGGTATGTAGTAGACAGGGTATAATCATGTTTCACATGTCTCTGACTTCCTGTGACATACTACCTGATGTCTAATGAAGACTGCTCCTTTCCCTACTATATGAGTAGTACCCATGGCTGTTTGAACCAGGGTAGAGTCCTTTCTCGGTAAAGGTTTGTAAGAAGCAAAATCTTTCATTTCACCAGTGAAGTGTTTTGATGTGCCTGAATCCATGATCCAGTTGGCACCTTTCTTACAATTTCCATTTGCACATGTAACACATATATTAAGATGTAAATTGTTCCATGATACATTTAGTAGCAGTAAAATTTCACATGAAAAGTTCGCTGTGATCAGTGGAATGTTAATTCTTGTGCTTGTGGCAGGGAAAAGGGCTGACATTTCATCATATGTACCTGTTTCAAGCGGTTCATCGACGAGCATTTCATTGACAGTTTTCCATACTTCCTCATCAGAAACTGCAGGCTCCGATCCAAGGGAGACACTATCATCTTCTACCTCTACGATCCTTGGTTCTGGTTCAATCCTCCTCCTCTTACCTTCTCACACTGTTAGGTGCTCTTCCAGCGGTCACAGATTTTTTGCGCTGCGTGGGAGATTCATTTGCTCAAGGGTGTCTCGAGCCTGCTGATATTCGGTATAGACCAAATGAGAGGTAGAGGCCACGCCTGTGTATGCCTGTGCAGGCAGTCGGCGGCGAGGATCCCTTGTGGGAGTATGTTCATGCTTCTCGATGCACTGGATGAGCGCCATTGGTGGTATGATGGTGCCATTATCATTTATAGTAGTAAAGGCTTGTGAGGCGAGGTGGGAATGTTTCTCTTTAGGTTTTTCCTCTTTAGTCTTTTTGTCCCCACATCATCCACGCTTTTGGGACGAATCTCCATTGTTGCCTTGAGATTGCCATTTGGGGTTTTCCCCTTTGCGCTTGACAGTGGAAAGCTTGGTGGCCTGAGGTGGGCCAATGGGCTTTCCAACTGCTGTGCGCCATGAGGCTTCAGCGACAATGGAGTCCTTGACATGTTTAAATGTCAAAGCTCTAGTAGCAGTCATGTTAAGGACCATGGCAGATAGAGAATCATACTCGCGTGGCATCGCAGTGAGTAGAATCATTGCCTGTACTAATTCAGGGATGGCGACATTGGCAGCTGTAAGGCACTCGAATTTATCAGCCATTTTGGCAATCTCTGGCACAGGATTCACAGCCGGAATTTTGATTGTGATTGCAGACCTAAAGTCTGCAAAGACTTGGGAGGGGCCATCGACACCATAATCGGTGTGGATGAGATCCCACACCTCCTCAGCAGTGTCCTTGGTGTTGGCATGCCGCTGAATAGAGGGGGCCAGGCGGAGCACTAGGCTACCAATAGCCTGGTCATTCTTATTGTTCCAGGTCTGGAGCTTGGCATTAGCTTCCGCTACTAGTGCAGTGTTTGTCACCATCAAAGGAGGCGCCAGGGGTGGTTTTAGTTCCATCCTGCTAGTTATTTGCCAGAGGCCCTGAGACCTGAGCCACGCCTTCATTGAGTCAGCCCATTGAATGTAGTTAGAGCCGTCGAAAGTTTGTACAAATTTTTCAAGAGTTGAAGACATGATGTTATAGTGGCAGCTGGTAAAAGCGCTCAATCAGTCCTCTATTCAAAAAAATATGTTCCATAATCTCAGGCAAAAACACTCATTCAGAGTGGTTAACCCTAGTCAACCTGGGTTTTTAAATGCAGCTCGCAGAGAGCACAATGCAGCTCACGAAGAGCGCAAGGTTACAATTTGGAGACAATGAAGTCAATGTCATTCGCAGCCAGTTAAGGCGCATTCGCGACGTGCCCAGCAGGGCCCATAACCTGTTGGAGCAGACTACATACGTTGCACAGAGGAAGAGACAACACATTCCTAATAACCTACCTGGGGTTTAGTTAGTCTTAGAGCTAGGGTTTAGCAGAGGTAAGAACACTGTATATCTTCTATAGTACAGGTTCTCCTTATATACATAATAGTAAGGATGTCACATGACTCAGGAATGTGTTTACCACATGTATGCACAGTAAGCGCAGTAACATGTGTGTACTGCATGGTTTGCCTCATGTATGCATGTATCAGAATTTAATTTCAACATATATAATTTCTAGGCTACATACTTGTCTAATACTACTGACATATTGTGTAAATATACTAAGACATACATATTGTGCATAATTTAGGTGAGTGGGGTGCTTGAGGAAGGTCTAACAGTGGGGATGCAATGATTTGTGAGTGAAATCGTAATTTTAGTGGGAGACCAAACAAAAGCATATAGGATAGAATTTGGCAGGCAATGCCAGCTCACCACCACCATCAATGCCACCACCTCCCTCCACTCCAGTCTACTACCACCACCACTGCATGCATGCATGCCACCACTGTTCCCATGCCCACTCCCACCATCACCACCACCTTCAAATGAGCTGACTGGATGGAATGTGTACTCAAACGATGGCAATTGTTGTTTGGGCCATAGATAAGTTTTTGTTCTTTTTGCTTTTTGCTTTTATCAATGAACTAATTGTATTTTACTGCTTTTTAGGTTGTATACTACTGGGGATGACCTGCCATGACAAAAACACATAATGTGCACCCAAATGATGCCAACTGTCATTTGGGCCATAGATAAGTTTTTTTCGTTTTCTTTTTGTTTTTATCAATGAACTAACTGTATTTTACTACTTTTTAGGTTGTATACTACTGGGGATGACCTGCCACGATGAAAATGTGTAACGTGCACCCAAACGATCCCAACTGTCATTTGGGTCATAGATAAGTTTTTTCCTTTTTTGTTTTTGTTTTTATCAATAAACTAATTGCATTTTACTACTTTTTAGGTTTTATAATACTGGGGATGACCTGCCATGACAAAAACACATAATGTGCACCCAAATAATGCCAACTGTCATTTGGGCCATAGATAAGTTTTTTTCATTTTCTTTTTGTTTTTATCAATGAACTAACTGTATTTTACTACTTTTTAGGTTGTATACTACTGGAGATGACCTGCCATGACAAAAACACATAATGTGCACCCAAATGATGCCAACTGTCATTTGGGCCATAGATAAGTTTTTTTCATTTTCATTTTGTTTTTATCAATGAACTAACTGTATTTTACTACTTTTTAGGTTGTATACTACTGGAGATGACCTGCCACAATAAAAATGCATAATGCATGCCCACAACCTGCCCCCAGCCCCATGAGCAACTGCTTGTAGGGTGGATTACAAATGGAATGACGATGATGATGACAACATCAACAGCAGCAGCAGCCAATGACACACCACCCACCTCCAGCCCCACAAGCTGCTGCTCGGGGGGTGGATTGTAGGTGGAATTTCTCCAAACTAGAAGACCCCAAAACAGACAACACACACACTCCACTCCTGCGAGCCTCTGCTTGTAGGGTGGATCATGAGTATGTGCAGTTGACAAGAATGATGGGTTGTTCTTTATTTTCTATTTATATTATTACCCCCTCGCCTGCATTTTATGTGGGTGTGGGGATTTTCTTTTTCTTCTTTCTTATTTATAATTGTTGCCCTCCCCTTGCATTCAACACGAGGGGTTTAGTAGTGTTATGTAAATATTACATTGCCTCTCCTCTGCATTTTGTGGGGCAAGGATTTTTTTACTTTTATGTTTTTTTTTGACTCTCGCACCAAATGCGAGGTTTTAAACATAATTATTAATGAAATTTATTTGATTTTGAATATATAACAATGCACCTCATTTACATAATTGAGTTTTAAGTTTGAGTTGTGAGTGTCATAAATAAACTTTATATTGATAATAAATAATTTTTCTGTGGCTCAACTGGTTAAGCATACATGTTTGTTGTGCAATGTTAGCATGAGGTCTCAAGTTCAATTCTTGCTCTACACAATTTTATTTTGTAGGCACTTCATGACTCTCATACAGTTTGAAACGCTTGGAACTCATAAGCTATTATTTTGATAACATTGATTCTGCATAGTTTGTGTGGACTACCACTGATTCTGCATAGTCCATGTGGATTGACACAGATTCCGTGTAGTCCATGTGGATTGACATGGATTCCGTGTAGTCCATGTGGATTGACATGGATTCCGTGTAGTCCATGTGGATTGACATGGATTCTGCATAGATTAGCACAGATTCTGTGCTGGTCTGTGTGGAGTCTGTGTAGTCCATACAGATCTGTGTGGAACATATGGGGCAGTGTAAATTACTGAGGAAGGGGATGAGTGGAAGGCAGCTTTTTGCACAAACCATGGTCTTTTTGAACCACTTGTCATGTTCTTTGGTCTCACTAATAGTCCTGCCACCTCTTCATACCATGATGAACAACATCTTCCATGATCTCATATTGGAAGGTGTGGTCTGTGTCTACCTTGATGACATTCTCATCTTCACTCAAGACCTCGATGAACATCATTGAATCACATGCCTGGTGCCAGAGCGACTTTGGCAGCACAAACTCTACCTTCATCATGACAAGTGCGAGTTTGAGAAGAAATGGATCAAGTACTTGGGCTTGATTATCTTGGATGGACAGGTGGAGATGGATCTGGTCAAGGTTTCTGGCATTACAACCTGGCCCATGCCCATGAGCAAGAAAGAGGTGCAGTCTTTTCTGGGCTTCATCAATTTCTATCAGTGCTTTATTAAAGATTTTTCCCACCATGCATCCCCATTATTCAACCTCACTGGCAAGGAGGGATGGAAGTGTAAAAATGCACAGCAGGAGGCATTTGAGAAGCTCAAAGAGATGGTCACTTTCACTCCAATCCTTACCCTTTGCTAACAACTCGCGTCCCTTCCATGTAGAAGCTAACAGTTTGGACTTTGTGATGGGTGCAGTGCTGTCCCAACAGTCTCCCAAGGACCAGAAGTGGCACCCCATTGCCTTCTACTCAGAGAGTCTCAGTACTGTGGAGCCAATTACAAGATCCATGACAAGGAGATGCTGGTGATAATGCAGCTATTGGAAAAGTGGTGGCATTTCCTGGAGGGTGCTCAGCACAAGGTCAAGATCTGGACAGACCACAAAAACCTTGAGTACTTCATGATCACCAAGAAACTTAATTGTTGCCAAGCCCACTGGTCCCTCTATCTCTCCAGGTTTAATTTCGCACTGCATCATTGCCCAGGACACAGCATGGGAAAGACTGATGCCCTCTCTCATTGTCCAGACTATGGAGATGGAAGCAATGACAATCAAGGTATTGTGTTGTTGCAACCTGATCTGTTTACAGTCTGTGCACTAGAAGGTGTTACTCTGGAGGGTGAGGAGCACAGTATCCTGTGTGACATTTGTCATGTGAACTGTAGCAGTTTACATGAGGATGCTATGGCTCTGGCAGTGAAGGAGCTGAGAAAGGAATCCAACCCTTCACTTTGTGCAGCAGAGTGGACAGAAAGGGATGACATACTATACTTCCATAACCACATCTACATCCCTAATGATTCCCAGCTTTGATGATGACTCATCTCTCAGCACCATGACTCGCTCATTGCCAGCCACCCTGGACATTGGAAGATGCTGGAACTCATATCATGGAATTATTGGTGGCCCCAGATGTCTCGACTTATTGGTCACTACTGCCATACCTGTGATCTCTACTACCACACCAAGCCCCCACAGTGCAAGCCCATGGGTGAGTTACACCCCTTCCAGTCCCAGAGAATTATTGGGATGTTGTCAGTATGGACTTCGTGGTGGAACTACCAGAGTCCAATGGGTTTGATGTGGTAATGTGCATGGTCAACTCTGCTGGGAAGTGAGCTCATTTTATCCCCACTCATATGACTGTCACTGCACTTGGAGTGGCTCGACTATATTTTCACCATGTGTGGAAGCTCCATGGACTGCCTGGTGCATTCCTCTGTGACCAAGGACCACAATTCATTGCAGAGTTCACCTGAGAGCTGTATTGCCTGCTGGGGATCAAACTTCTCACCTTGACTGTCTACCACCCACAGACAGATGGACAGACAGAATGTGTCAACCAAGAACTAGAGCAGTACATCTGTATCTTCATCCATCTGTATCTTTGTCCATCTGTATCTTTGTCCATCTGTATCTTCGTCAAGTACACATTCTTCACCCCTTGCCATTGATCTCAGAAATAATTGACAGGGTGGGGAAAGCCAAGGTCTTTACAAAATTGGATTTATGATGGGGGTACAATAATGTACAAATAAGGAATAGAGATGAGTGGAAGGCCACATTTGCCACACATTGAGGATCCTTTGAACCACTTTTCATGTTTTCTGGGATGACCAATAGTGCCCTGACTTTCCAAAATATGGTGAATGTCATTTTAAGGACATAATAGACAAAGGCATGGTAATAATATTCATTGATGACATTTTGATATTCATGGAGGATGAAGAAAACCATAAGGCGATAGTGCAGGAGGTGCTATGAAGATTAGGAGAGAATGATCTGTTTGTGAAACCAGAGAAATTTGTGCTTGGGGCAAGCAAGATTGAGTTCCTAAGATTAATGATTGGTCCTGATGGAATCAAAATGGATCCTATCAAGGTACAGGCAATTATTGACTGCCCTGCACCCACCCATATCAAGGAGGTTCAAGCCTTCTTGGAACTCACAAATTGCTATTGTCACTTTGTACATAATTTTTCCAAAATTGCTGTGCCCTTACACAACCCTTAGGTGAAAAGGAGTAGTGTGGAGGTAGGGGAAACAGCAGCAGACAGCATTTGAGGAGTTGAAGAGGAAGTTTGTGGAGGAACCAATATTAGCCCCAATAGATTTCATGCATCCCTTACGAGTGGAATTAGATGCATCTGACTTTGCTACTGGAGCAGTATTATCAATGCTATGCAAAGATGACAATGGCATCCTTGTGCATATTTGTCCCAAGGGTTGAATGATGTGGAAAAAAATTATGATGTGCATAACAAGGAGATGTTGGGAATAATATGAGTGTTGGAGATGTGGAGACATTATTTGGAAGGATGTATGCATCAGATTGAGATCTGGACAGATCATCAAAATCTGCAATACTTCATGTCTGCAAAAAAGCTTAACCATTGGCAAGTGTTGATAGGTCCACTGCATGTACTAAGGTCTGGAGAAGCTTTCCACTCATATCGACACATTATGACATGCACTCCGAATCACTATGAATGCCATGAAATCGACATCAAATCATTTTTGCACTATTTTGCACTATTTTGGACGACTTCAAACTATTTCAAATGCTTTTGAACTATTTTGCGACACTTCGAGTTACTTTGCAGTATTTCAAATGACATTAGCCACCATATAGCTGTCTTGAAACACTTTCGATACATGCTGTACATTTGGAACAAGCCAATTTGCTGCATATTGAGCATCACTAGACATGAGGAGAAACTACAAGAGACTTAGAATGCGATAAGTGCATTTTTATGTTTCAACAATCTATTGAAACAACAAGAGAAGTACTCTTACTATATGGTGACACCGAACATTTCACTTATTATCATTTTTTATTTGTTTTATGCTTTACAATACCTTTATTGCTGTGCACATTGCCTCATGTTCTGCAATTGTTATTATTTCCTTTTTAGTACTATTCCTTCAAATTGTATATAGACTTGTATTAGTTATAGAAAGGAAGAGGAATGGAGAACACAGCACAAGTTACCCTCACACTCATCATTAGATTTAAGAGCCGTTCTCTTGAGTCATATCTTCACGTCGTATCTCTAAGTTCTGCAAAATATCATGAACTTCCTCAAAACTATCATATTCACTCCTCATTTTATCGCACATCACCTGCCACCTTTCGAAAGACACATCACATTCACTAAACTCATTCCTCGATATATCTCAAACCTCTTCAAACTTCTTCAAACTATTTCGCACATCTTCGAACCTACTTCGAACTATTTCGCACGTCTTTGAACCGATTTTGAACTATTTTGAACTTCTTCATATGCTCTTACAAACTATTCGCAACACGATTTATCCTTTTGCATCACAAAACACAATGTTTTGGTCTCAGGGGTGATATTTAGTACCAACTCATACCCTTTCTCTGACTTGTGTTATACCATCTGAAGCCATTTAGTAGGTTTTGTTTGGGTTTCCAGGTTGAGTATCATCATTTTGGAGCCCACCATGAGGGGTTTCTAGATCATTTCATCATTGAACCTCTACTCCTTTCTACCACTCATTTCACCACAGGGGGCTCAATGATCTCGACTTCAAATTGAACTCATTTTGCCTCCAACCCTCCTGAACAACCAGGAAATTTTGATACAGTATCTCGACCATTGATAATACTATTTCACACTCTTTCATCTTTCATGCTTATGACATCGCTACTATCTTTGATCTCAAAAACATATGAACTATGACACCACATGAATTTTGACTTCACGACCTTCGAAATCTACCTCGAACATGTTGACATCCTTTATGCCAGCTCCTGGTCATTCTACATCTCTGAAGTTCAATTTGAGATGACCTAAAGAACTGTGAAATTACTTGGAAGATCTCAAATTTTTGTTTATAACTTGCAGTATCACAGATCACGACCTAAAGAAGCGACACACTTGCAGATACATCAACTTCGATTCTTATGATCTCTGGGAATCGCTTCCAGAGTATGAACCCGGCACTTCGTTTGATGAATTTTGCATCGCAGTATTCAAGTTCTATCCTGAAATAGAAGACAAACAAAACTACAGCATTTTGGACATGGATTCACTTGTTAACCAACAGCTTCACACCAATTTTTTTGATGAAAATGATTTAGCAGCTTATTACAGGTCATTCTACAAGGTCATGAGCTTTCTTCACTCAAAATGTAGACTCTCAGAACCTGAACAAAGTTGAGCTTTTCTTCAAGGCTTTCAAACGGACTTACAGACTCGAATTGTGGACCATCTCGAAGTGAAGTTTCCTGATCATTATCCTGACGACCCACATATGCTGAATGACATCTATGATGCCACGAAATTTGCTATAGCATCCTTGAATTCATATTCTATTCCCCAGAAATCGATTTTGACCTCGAATCTATTGCAATCTAGCACATCGATCGATTCTAAAGACGTTTCGCACATTCTCAAAAGGTTTGCATCAAACTTCGCATCGGTTATTGCAGCCTCGAATTTGACCAAATCAGCACCCAAAGTATCTGTCTTGACCTCGTTCATCACCAAAATCGCACCTTCGACTACATTGAACCCAGCATCTGACAGTATACCTCACAGCTTGAATGATTCGAATGACTTTGAAGCTCATATTGTGGCACTCAAACAGGAACTAGCCCTCAAAAAACAGCTTGTGCTCAAATGAGAGAATGTTGCACTTCGAAATCATTATGTTGCACCTCCTGGTCTTCATCGCATCATCCCAGCTTCATCGCCCACGTCCATGCCAGTTTTGTCATCTTTGCCTCCGGTAATTCCACCCCAGTCCACTCCAATAGTTGCACCTTCACCACCTTTGAACTCGATCTCACCTCTGATATCCTCATCGCATTTGTCTCCACCATCACACATTTTGACCTCGACTTGCCAATCGCCACTACCAGTATTTTCATCCTCGATCTTGTTGCCTGCACCCTCTTCCAATTTAACATCTATTTTGATATTGCCTTTGCCCTCAAGCCTAGATTTGCATTCGAATTCACCTTCGAAGTCTAGTAAAATGCTCAAAGGTCCATTCGCATTAAAAACATACAATTATCACCTCGAAATCTGCCTTCCCCTCATCGCCAAGAATATTATTACATCCATCGCCCACAAAAATCTTCTTGACCTCCTTTTCAACCTCTCAATTTCGCATCCTATTTCGATTCGACCAGTTGCTTGACTCAATTATTATGATCATGGTTAGCCCCATCGACATCAATCGAATTCACCTATTTTTTTTCTCTTTTTTCATATATTGATCTCATCCTATTTATCGAACATGTTCTACTATGCTTGACATTCTTTGCAATAGCTTCGACATCTTTCACTTTTATGCACCCACGCATGCCTTCGCTATCCTCGATCTTGACTTCGAACTCCCTTGAACATGCCCTACAACCATTTCACTTTTGCCAAATCTTTTCGATATCGACTTTGAATGCATTGAAAATTCTCGAACCCCTTCAAACCTCGATGATCATACTTTCAAAGACTTTTGGGACTTCAAAAATGAATAACTATATTTTTTCCTTATTTTCCTATTCTTTTCACTGTTCTTATTGCTACTTTTCGAAGTCCACAAGACTCTATTTTTCAATCAAAAGAAGTACAATGAATAATTTCTACTCTATTCCTCTAGCATTTCCTCCAACACTTCTATCTCCCTCCCTAGCACCTCCATCTCCACCTTCATCTCAGCCAATTTCCTGGCCAGCACTCGATGCCGAGTGTTGCCCTCATCCAAACCCTCAGCCTCCTTGGAACTGCATGGCCCCCTTGCCTTCGCCTTGCCCTTCCCCTTCAATGACTTTTTCCTTTCCTTTGATGGTTTTGAAGGCCTTGCGATGGGTTTGATGTTGGCCACAGGTCCTACAAGACGAATTTGACGCACTAACAAATTTGAAAACAAGTTAGCAATCACTTCGAAACAATTTTGAACAAGAATCATACCTTTTCTCGGGTGTGAATTGCATTTTGCACCCCCAAACTTTTTTGCCTCACCCTTGTGAAGCCCTCACCTTGACAATCCAGCCCAGTAGCACCCCTGCGCCTCCTGGGTGCACTTCATACATTTTGCAGTGCCAGCTTTGACAACACAATGTGGCTGGGACTTGAACCCAGTGCAACGATCGCACTATGAAAGTATCAGTACCACAAAATTTCTTTGAACCTAAGTAAAAGCTCACTGGGCCCTCAAAATTGAGGAGCCTGCTCAATTCGATCTGCACCCACTTTGCATCCCCTGCGCCCTCAATGTCCTCTTCTCCATCTTCCTCCTCTTCGACCTCCTCCGCCTTTCGCTTTGCCACCTACACTACAGGTAGCTCCTCTTCACCATCATCCTCATTCTGGTCTTCATTTTCATCTCCAGCCTCTGCCCTTTCTATAGCCTTCAACTCAGCCTCGAACTCCACATTCTGTCATTGCAATACTTCCTTCGAGATTATCTTCATGCGAAATTCGGCCAGAACGACATTGCAACCTTCCTGTAACATGACTTTTCAGGCCTCGAGCCGCACCCTTTTTGCTACCTCCTCCTCCTCTCAAACCTGCCTGTCTTCCTCTTTCTTTCTTTCATGCTCTACCTCTTCCACTAAATCTACAAACAATAGCTCTCTGCCCCATGAAATCCATTCACGTTGCACCATCGGTTTATACACCTCAAAAACCTCATCCATGACCTTTTGAATGGTTGCATCGTGCTCTTCACTGAGATCTTCAGTGAGTTCATCATATTCTGCCTATATGAAACATTTTAGCACCTTGACCACAAATAGATGAGCACCAGACATACCATTTTCGCACAGAAACCCCATCCCCACACTTCGAAATCGATATCTTCAGCGATGTCCTACTGTTAGGGTGACACCCACTAATCTGCTAGCTGGACCGTGCGGGTTCTCCTACAAGAAGGCAGCGGGGGGCACGCATGTGATGGGGGGATTTGATGCGAGGGTTAAAAATAGAACAGTTGGCTGAAATAGGCCTTTCGCACCACTAATGTGGATGGAATACTCAACTGAGGTCTCCTAGTATTTATTTTAGGGTTATATACTATGTTACACATATTGTAGTATGTTATTACAGACACATGCACACATGTGCACACATGCACGTACATGCACGTACATATTGATGCATTTAAATAAAGAATTCCCATGCTGACAAATAATGTGTATATAGGCATTTTGTAGTGTATTTTGGTGAAATAAAATCAAATAAAATAAAATAAAATAAAATAAAAATAGTATTAGGTAATAGGCATGTTAGGAGACTGTTTCCTAACATTACACCCCTTTTAGGCCTCGACTTCCAGGTGAGAAAATATCATATCTGTCCCCTCTGTGAAATTTTGGTAAGGCCGGAAATTCATCCCCTCATACACCATTCTAGCAATGCGATGCGGAGCATTTGGATTACGTTTAAAGAATTGGGCGATTGCCTTGTGTGATCACTTACAATTCTCTTCTGGCTCCCATGAATTATTTTCATCGGTGTAGTTCTTCTACTTGATTAAGAACTCCAATTTGTTTCATTGAAGATGTGAGTCCAAAACCTCTTCCACAATATATTCTGGAGCACCTTCTACCATTATTGGAGGCTGTGGAGTAGTTTGTTGACCAGGAATAGTGGGTGGGCAGTAAGGATGTAAATGGGAAATGTTAATCTCAGGATCAATCTTGAATGACTGAGGTAATTTTAACACTACTGCATTGGGTGAAATTATTTTAGAAATTGGATATGGGCCAACTTGCTTCTCTGTAAGCTTTCTTGAAGGTCGTGGAATATTCAGATCCTTGGTACTTAGCCATACCAAGTCACCAACTTTATACTCTGGAGCAACAGCTCGAGTACGATCCGCATGTTGCATCATATCATCATGTGCTTTCATCAATGCTGCCTCTGCTTCCTCCTGCACCTTTTGCATTTTTGACACAAAGTCCTCCACTGATTGTACCTTGACTTCCCTTCGTGGTTCTACTCCCATTCTGGGATGATACCCATAATTAGCGAGGAAGGGTGACATGCGAGTAGCTGAATGGAATTTATTATTGTGGGAAAATTCTGCAATTGCCAACCATTCGGGCCAGTCGGTTTGTCAGTGATTGACAAATATGCATAGGGGCTGCTCCAACTCCTGATTCATTCTCTCTGTCTGCCCATCAGTTTGTGGGTGATATGCCATAGACAATTTGGTTTGAATCCCCAATATGTTATTTAACTCTTGCATAAATGCAGAAGCAAATTGTGATCCACGATCAGATATAACTGTATCAGGTAATCCATGCATCTGCCATACCTGATTTAGATAGAGGCATGCCAAGCCCAATGATGAGGTTTCTGCAGTAGTAGGAATGATATGGACTTCCTTTGTGAAGTGGTTGCATACTACAAATATTGCATCATATCCTTGAGCTTCAGATAATCCTGTGATAAAGTCCACAGATATATCTCGCCATGGCGCTTTAGGTATAGGGTTTGGCATTAATTTCCCAGCAGGCTTTTCTGGAAATTTCTTTCCCCTCATGCACATGTCACACCCATCCACATACCCCAACACATACTTTGAAATTCTGGGCCACCAATAATTTCTCATCACCAACTCCAATGTCTTCCACCTTCCTGGATGTCCAGCAACTGGCGTGCTATGATGTAACTGTACGATCTCCCTTCGTAAATCTTGATCTTTTGATACATACACCTTTCCTCTGAACAACACTAACCCTTGTTCTTCAACCCATTCATCTCCTTTAATATTACTTTTCTTCTCTCCCCTCAAAGCTTTTACAGCTTCCACCACTTCATCATCCATCTCTGAACATTGTCTAAAATTTTAGACAACATTTCTGTCTCTGAGCTATCCACCAATAAATGCCCTTGACACATAGCACAAATATGAAAGTATTCAGGTTTGAGTAGGGTAGTATTTTTATAGTCCTCCTCCACTCCCCTTTTATGATCTGTATGTCTGGATAATGCATCTGCTTTCCTCATCAAGCTTCCCACTTTGTGGACCAAGTGAAAATTAAAGCGTGATAGGAATAATGCCCAACGTGCTTGTCGATGGTTAAGCTTTTTAGTGGACATGAAATATTGCAGATTTTGATGGTCTGTCCAGATCTCGATCTGATGCATACATCCCTCCAAATAATGTCTCCATGCCTCCAAAGCTCGTATTATTCCCAACATCTCTTTATCATGCACATCATAATTCCTCTCCACATCATTCAACCCTTTAGACAAATATGCACAAGGATGCCATTTGTCATCTTCACATAGCATTGATAATACTGCTCCAGTAGCAAAGTCTGATGCATCTGATTCCACTCGTAAGGGACATGTGAAATCTACTGGGACCAATATTGGCTCTTCCACAAACTTCCTCTTTAACTCCTCAAATGCTGTCTGCTGTTGTTCTCCCCATCTCCACACTACTCCCTTTCACGTAAGGTTGTGTAATGGTGCGGCAATTTTGGAAAAATTATGCACAAAGTGATGATAAAAATTGGCAAGTCCCAAGAAAGCCTGAACTTCCTTGATATGGGTAGGCATGGGCCAATCAACAATTGCCTGTACCTTGATAGGATCCATCTTAATTCCATCAAGACTAATCTTTAATCCCAAGAACTCGATCTCGTTTGCTCCAAATACACACTTCTCCGGTTTAACGAATAAATCATTCTCTGCCAACCTCTTCAACACCTCCTGCACTATCACCTCATGATTTTCTTCATCCTCTGTGAATATCAAAATGTCGTCAATAAATATTATCACCACACCTTTGTCTATCACATCCTTGAAAATATCGTTCATCATATTTTGGAAAGTTGGGGAACTATTGGTCATCCCAAAAAACATGACTAGCAGCTCGAAGGATCCTCGATGCATGGCAAATGCTGCTTTCCACTCATCTCCTTTCTTTATTTGGTACAAAGAATACTGGTGATGTCTGCGGTGATTTCAAAGGTCGTATGTATCCATTGCACAACTGTTCATTAAAGAATGCATCCACTTCTTCTTGTTCCTTCGGAGATAATGGATAGACTTTTGACTTCTTCGGCACAAATCCTGGCTTCACTTCAATAGCATGATCCCATGGCCTTCACACTGGCATCCGCTCCAATTCCTTCTTCTGAAAAACTGACAAATATTTATGGTAGGCTTTTGGCACCCACTCCTCCACTGGCTTCTCCACTTTCTCCACATTTTTATTCCATGACTGTCCTCCATGAATTTCCCTAAAGGTCTGCTTCTGTTCTTCTTTACTTGTCATAATTGGAACTTCCCCATTTGGCATATCTTCATCCTCCACTTCCTCCATCGTAACAGAATACTTCCTTGGATGTTCCTTCTCTTTCTTTTCCTTCTTCTCCTTTTTAACATTTCTTCTATACACATTACATTCTTTAGGACAATGAGTCATGTGTACCTTCCCACTTTTCCAATCAATTTCTGGATTATGTTTTTGTAACCATGGACATCCAATTATCAGATTGGTTTTCCCAAGGTCGCACACTTCAAATACGGCTCACTCCTAATGATCCTGATACTTCAATATCATCATCACTTCCTCCTTAATAGTTCCTCCATGATTGATCGTACTGTCAATATTGTACACCATTATAGGTTGTGGCAGTTTATGCATGCAAATACCATTTCCAGTAATTAGGGATCGATTAATAAATAATCCGGTAGCACCACTGTCAAGCAATGCCTCCACATTAATTGCTGCATGTGCGTCCACTGTCTTCAATCCTACTGTCAAGCTGATTTCGGGTTCTATCTGCGCTGAGTGAATAAAAAATTTAGGGGTCTTCAGAAATAAGGCTGGGCATTTTTCTTTGTTGGATAAATGATGATGGTCATACTCTTCAATTTCTCTTTTGGGTTCACTCTGGGTTTCCTCGGATACTAATACATTATATTGATTCTGGGTCATTAATGGAGAAACCTTCACTGGGACTCTTCCACAAAATTCTTCTGCTTATCTTCCTCCAACTTTGCTTCCTCAATTGTTGCTTCCCTAATCTTCCTTTTCTGCCTACAATTCTGAGCCATATGCCCTAATTGCCCACAGTTAAAACATTTAACTGGAGCTCATCTCCCTACTCGATCAACATCCATTACATCCGTCGATGCTGCTGACTCCTTAACAATAGGTGTCACTGCCATGGCCGGTGGCTGTGCCCTCGGAGTTTGTACCTGAGGTGTCCTTCCTTTCTCGGACTTTCCTCCCAATGACTTTCCAAATCTGGAATTCCCATACATCAATTTTGATTCTGCCTGTTCCTGTCGATACTGCCAATCAAGACGCATTGCCCAATTATACCACTCATCCAACCTCTCTGGCATAGAAGGTAGTCGATAGATAGACACGAATAACGAGGGATTTAATCCTGCCTTCAAATATTCCACCAACGCTGCTTCTCCCATATCGGTTTGTGATGCTTCTGCTTTGAACTGCAAAATAAATTCATCTGCAGTCAGAGAACCTTGGTGCATAGTTTTTAATTTTGCATTAGCTGTCGCCTTTGGGTTAGGGTCTCCAAACTGTGCCTCCAACCTCTCTAAAAATTCCCTGAAGCTTGCAAATGGTTTATATCCCATGGCAATTTGATTAATGGTTTCATTTCTCCAGAACTGTGCTTTCCCTTCCTGGATGTATGAGAGAGCAAACATAATTCTAGATTTGGTCATACAAAATTTGGGCTTTCTCCCATGAATATACAACACTATAGAGCTGATAAAGGATTTTGTGTTCTCCATCATACCAAATATTTGTGGGGGTGCATATTTAGGTAAACACATTTTTCCACTCTCAGATCTCTCCTCTGCATGCTCACCCTCCTGAGACATCCACTCCACCATCTCCTCCATCTCATCATCTTTATCTTCTACTGTTTCTGCATTTGTTTGTACTTGTTTGGGCTGGGATGCTGTTAATACTGACACTAATTGGGACATTTGTGCTGTTAGAGCATCAATTTTGGCTTCAAGAATGGGCATGGAAACAGAATTGTGTCCAGGATTCGAAGCTGCTTGTTCTGACATGATTATGTAATCTGTGATGAGTCACTTCTTTGGCTGTGTCAAGATTCAGCTGTAGAATTTTTTCGCAAATTTTAAGTCATGTGATCCAGCTATTTCGGCTACCAAACATGGCAAAACATGTGATTTCAGCTATTGGGCACTTCAGATCAATAACCCTTCCAACAGTGCCTGATCTTGGGGATATTACTGAATTTGGCTAGTAACTACCTAAAATAGTCGTCCAAATAGAGTAATGTAAATCTTAGCTAAACCAGATCTGATCGGTTGTCTGGTTGCAGCTGTCCTAATGATGAGTGCTGCCTTTTGATCACTGGTGGTTGCAATGTAAGGCGAGGCCTGGCATCAGCTTATGAAAGCAAAGGTAAATACATATATACAATTAATTCTGGCTCTTGCCGAAATGATGCATAAGCGGATGTGGTGCACTGAGACAAATGACGTATGCATGTGAGTAAGAGAAGGCGCACTGATAGGGTAGTCAAGTTCTTCTGTTAGGGTGACACCCACTAATCTGCTAGCTGGACTGTGTGGGTTCTCCTACAAGAAGGCAGCGGGGGGCGCGCGCGTGATGGGGGGATTTGATGGATTTGATGCAAGGGTTAAAAATAGAACAGTTGGCTGAAATAGGCCTTTCGCACCACTAATGTGGATGGAATACCTAAGAGAACTCAACTGAGGTCTCCTAGTATTTATTTTAGGGTTATATACTATGTTACACATATTGTAGTATGTTATTACAGATGCGCGCACACATGCATGCACATGTGCATACATATTGATGCATGTAAATAAAGAATTCCCATGCTGACAAATAATGTGTATATAGGCATTTTGTAGTGTATTTTGGTGAAATAAAATCAAATAAAATGAAATAAAATAAAATAAAAATATTATTAGATAATAGGCATGTTAGGAGACTGTTTCCTAACACCCACTCGGGCATCGACTTTGCATATTCCAGAACTTCGATGTTGAGCTTGGCCAAGAGAGATATTATAGAAGCTAAATTTGGATGTAGAGAGGTGATGGAAGAAGAACAAGAAGTATTTCAAACCTCACTAAGTTTTCAACATGATCATGCATTTTGCATGCGACTTCAATCAGCTGACTGGGACAGTCAGAATTTCAGTAAGAGGGAGGATGATAGGTCTACTGCACGTGCTAAGGTCTGGAGAAGCTTTCCACTCATATCAACACATTATGACATGCACTCTGAATCACTACAAACACCACGAAATCGATGTCGAATCATTTTCGCACTATTTCACACTATTTCAGATGACTTCAAACTATTTCGAATGCTTTCAAATTATTTTGCGACACTTTGAGTGACTTTGCAGTATTTCGAACGATATTGGCCACCATATAGCTGTCTTGAAACACTTTCAATACATGCTGTACATTCGGAACAAGCCAATTTGCTGCATATCGAGCACTACCAGACATGAGGAGAAACTACAAGAGACTTAGAATGTGATAAGTGCATTTTTATGTTTCAACAATCTATTGAAACAACAAGAGAAGTACTCTTACTATATGGCAACACTGAATGTTTCACTTATTATCATTTTTCATTTGTTTTATGCTTTACAATACCTTTATTGCTGTGCACATTGCCTCATGTTCTGCAATTGTTATTATTTCCTTTTTAGTACTATTCCTTCAAATTGTATATAGACTTGTATTAGTTATAGAAAGGAAGAGGAATGGAGAACACAGCACAAGTTACCCTCACACTCATCATCAGATTTAAGAGCCATTCTCTTGAGTCATATCTTTGCGTCATATCTCTGAGTTCTGCAAAATATCATGAACTTCCTCGAAACTATTGTATTCACTCCTCGTTTTATTGCACATCACCTACCACCTTTCGAAAGACACATCACATTCGCTAAATCCATTCCTCAATATATCTCGAACCTCTTCAAACTTCTTCAAACTATTTCGCACATCTTCAAACCTACTTCAAACTATTTCACATGTCTTTGAACCGATTTTGAACTATTTTGAACTTCTTCATATGCTCTTACAAACTATTCACAACATGATTCATCCTTTCGCATCACTAAACACAATGTTTTGGTCTCAGCAGTGATATTTAGTACCAACTGGCACCCTTCCTCTGACTCGTGTTATACCATCCAAAGCCATTTAGTAGGTTTTGTTTGGGTTTCTGGGTTGAGTATCATCAGTGTGTCAAGAATTATTCATTATTCTTATCACATTTTAATTTTCACTTAGTCCATAAAGTGGGAAGCTTAATAAGGAAAGCAGATGCATTATCCAGATGTATTGATCACAAAAGGGGGGTGGAGGAGGACAATAAGAATATAACCTTACTCAAACCTGAATACTTTTGCATTTGCACTATGCATCAAGGGCATCTATTAACAGATAGCTTGGAAACAGAAATTTTGTCTAAAATTAGACAATGTTTGAAGATGGATGATGACATAGTGGAAGCTGTGAAAGCTCTGAAGGGAGAGAAGAAAGGTAATGTTAAAGGAGATGGATGGGTTGAGGAGCAAGGGTTGGTATTATTCCAAGAAAAGTATATGTACCAAAGAATCAGGATTTGTGAAGGGAGATCATCCAGTTACATCATAATATCCCAACTGATGGACATCCAGGAAGGTGGAAGACATTGGAGTTATTGACGAGGAATTATTTGTGGCCTGGAATTTCAAAATATGTGTTGGGGTATGTGGATGGATGTGATACATGCATGAAGGGAAAGAAATTTCCAGAGAAACCCAGAGGGATATTAATGCTGAACCCTATACCTAAAGCACCATGGCGAGATATATCTGTGGACTTTATCACTGGATCACCTGAAGCTCAGGGATACAGTGCAATATTTGTAGTATGTGACTGCTTCACAAAGAAGGTCCATATTATTCCTACTACTGCAGAAATCTCATCATTAGGCTTGGCATGCCTCTATCCAGATCAGGTATGGCAGTCACATGGATTACCTGATACTGTTATCTCTGATCGTGGACCACAATTTGCCTCCATGTTTTTGCGAGAGTTACACAATATATTGGGAATTCAAACCAAGTTATCTACAGCATATCACCCACAAACTGATGGGCAGACAGAGAGAATGAACCAGGAGTTGAAGCAGTACTTATGTATGTTTGTCAACTACTGACAAACTGACTAGCTCAAATGGTTGACAATTGCCAAATTTTTCCACAGTAATAAATTTCATTTGGCTACTCGCATGTCACCCTTCTTCACTAATTATGGGTATCATCCCCGTATATAGAACCCCAAAGGAAAATCCCAATACAGTCAGTAGAAGACTTTGTATCTAAGATGCAAAAGGTACAGGAAGAAGCAGAGGTGGCATTGATGAAAGCATGTGATGATATGATGTGACACATGAATTGTACTTGAGCCATCACTCCAAAGTACAAAGTTGGTGACTTGGTATGGCTAAGTATCAAGGATCTAAATATTCCATGATCTTCAAGAAAATTTATGGAGTAACAAGTTGGCCCATATGCAATCTCTAAAGTAATTTTGCCTAATGTGGTAGTGCTAAAATTACCTTGATCATTCAAAATTGATTCTGAGATTAATGTTTCCTGCCTATGCCCTTACCACCCACCCACTATTCCATGTCAACAAACTACTCTGCAACCTCCAATAATGGTAGAAAGTGCTCCAGAATATGTAGTTGAAGAAATTCTAGACTCATGTCTTCAATGGAATAAATTGAAGGTCTTAATGAAGTACACTGATAAAAATAACTCATGGGAACCCAAAGAGAATTGTAAGCAAGGGCATAATGTGATTGCCCAATTCTTTAAACTTAATCCAAATGCTCCATGTCACATTGCTAGAATGGTATATGAGGGGATGAATTTCCAGCCTTAACAAAATTTCACAGAGGGGACAGATACAATATTTTCTCACCTAGAAGTATAAAAGAGGGGTAATGTTAGGAAACAGCCCCATTACCTAATAAAATTTTATTTCATTTATTATGTCAAATTATGCTACCCTACACTGAAGGACACTACACTTTGTTAGCATGAGAATTTTATTTTGCATGCATCAATATGTACATGCATGTATGAGCATGTCAGTGACAACATTGTTACAATACATGTAACATAGTATATAAACCTTAAATATACACCTGGGGGACCCCAGTTATGTTCTCTTAGGTATTCTATCCATGCTTGTAGTGTGAAATGCCTTTCTCAACCAGCTCATCTAATAATAACCCTATTCATCAAAACTGTCAATCTCCCCATCATGTGCATGTATTCTGCCTCCTTCTTGTAGAGAGAACCCACACAGTCTTAGCTAGTAGATAGTGGGTGTTGCCCTAACATGATCCTGGGTTAGGCTTTTCATGGAGCATGGTTTTGATTGCAGTAAGTCATTCAATCCATGGTGCTGACAGATCGTCACTGATTCAACCTAGTTCTTCAGGCATCACCATCCTCAGCTTTGCAAGACAAACCTGGAGGCTGGCCACATGAAAGGCAAGAAGGGCCAGGCAGAGAAACATGATACAAAGTGAGTCACACCAGGATCAATTACTTATGCTGTGACCCAGGTAAAGGCAACATTAATGTAGAATATGTACTAACCTTTATTCTGTTTAGTTGCATTGAATCTGATAACTGGCAACTTGCTGATGGAAACTGGACACCCAAAGAATTTTATAGCACTATCATGCTTGTATTCAGGATTAGGGTTAGTGGTCATAAGGATGAGGTTGAGAATGACAGTGAAGACAAGGAGGATGAGTGGGTCACAGAGACTCTCTCTTGGTGGAATGAATGCATTTTTTATCTCTCTTCATTCCTCCATTAATACTGGCTTTAGGAAAATTTTCAGTACCAAGCCAGCTGCCACAGTGTCCCCTCTAGTCTGTGGATTGACTCTCAAGAAAGTCCTTGCAAAACATGCTGTGAAAAATTAATTAAGGAGGGCTTCTGCTGTGACCACCACTCTGCCCACTGCTGCCACCTCCACCAGCACTTCTGCTTCCTTGGCTGCCACCTCAACCTCCACTGCCATGGCTGCTGACAATGGAAAACTCACCATGCTCACTGGCTCATCATCATATGGCCCTGAAACTGTGATTAGGGCATACAGGAAGGTCAACAAGAGGAAATGGGTCATAATTGAGAGCGAGTTGGATGATGATGAGCAAGAGGCAAAGAAAACCAAGGGCAAGAAGAAGAAATGCTACTCGAGGGAAAGTGATTCACATGACAAAGAGGCCAATGATCAGGGACCCAGTAACAAGGGAGCCAACAACAATACTGAAACTGACAATGAGGATGACTGACAACCAGCCATTTTGTGTTTGTAACCCATTGGATTGCAACAGTTTTTAGATCATCCCCAGATCACTCTTTCTCTAGATGCTAGTTTCTTTACCTTTTCTGCTCCTTCCCATGCACTGCTAGCCAAGTTTCTCAATATGCTTATGTCTCCATTGCTAGGTCTCATTTTCAGAATTTTTTTTCAAGGCATCTCATTCTGTCCCTGTCACTGCTTTGTCTGTACTGCATAATTATTCATTTGTGATTGCATTCTTCTTCATTCACATTTGTCATTGTGCTTTGTGTGCTTCATTCTCTTTATCTGTAATTAGATCATGCTAATAAAGACATTTATTTTGCAAATTTGGTGTGATTGGTTCAAAATAAGAATAGAATCCTTACCATTCATGGTTTGAGCATTCAAAGATAAGTCATCTTAAATAGTTTCACCCAAGATTTCAAAAGGATTTAACCAAGTTGGCCAAGGTCACACTTGTTTCCCAACAAGGTCCAAAGTTGGGCCAAAATTTGAAAAACATATCACTTCTAGGACAAGAAATCATCCCTATCTATTCACTTTCATGGGCAACCCAACATGCAAGAAAATGGAATTAATTGTGAGCTATGTCAAAGCTATGTATTGATAGGTATGGTTATGTATATTTTTGCAGTTTTGCTGATGCCAGGATGGGATCAAATATTATGATGGCTTTGGATCCATGGAATTCATCAACCTCAACCAGGTGAAATGTGTCATTGTGTCAAGACCTGATTCACCTAATTGGATTCCCAGTAATTCCTGACCCTTTCCAACTCTTTTCCAACAATCTCTGCTGGCATTCTGGCCACAGCACTTATTAGTCATCAGACAAGTCCTCATGTGCCTTAGTAATCATTTGCTTACTCACTTTATTCCTAATACAGTCTTACCAATTATGGCCATGGGCACTTACCAAGACCCATTAGTAAACTTCTGCATTTTCCATTATTCTTCCAGCCTTCATTATTCAAGTGCCCACAGTTTACCTCAGTTTGCAAATTATTGTGAATGTGTACAGTTACATTAATCTTAACCAGTTTTGACCTATCCCTATCCAACCTTGACATAATCTTGACTTAGCCAACCAACCCCTTCACTCTTCCTACCAAAGACTTATCCTTGAAGTTAATCTCAAACCTCTGCTTATTCCTACCCTCGCCCTCCATCTGGAAACTCTCTGGAAATCCAACCTCCCTCCACCCTGAGATTGGATAACTGATGAGGAGAAGGGTGCAACTTCTTACAAGTTGAAGCCAAGTCCTCTCTGGCCCCTTTCACCTGGCATGCTACAGCCTGGTAAATTCTGCTCCAGAACTCCTGAGCCCACTGACCACTGACAACCAGGTCCAATGGGAAGTCTGGTGTTTTTTCTGCCCAAATCCTGTTATTGGTAGCAGCATTTGAAATCTGACACATTGGATGGATCATGGATTGTGGGAGGTGGGCCATTGTCAATCTCAGCACATCTTCTGCATGGCTGCATGTTATGACATGACTCCACATTGTATTTGTATCAAGGGGGTGTCATGTGATGAATTTCTGATATGGGGTTGGTTAGTCCCCCCCTCGAAAGGATCCTTAAAAAAAATTTGGAGGTCAATTTTTTTAACAGTCAGAGGTTGTTCATTCAATGTTTGAACACTCTATGTATGAACATTAGATAGCTTAAACTAAGGTCTCAAAACCTTTATTGTAAATTACATATTGAACAATGTGACATTGAGCAATTTTAGCTGGAGCTGCACCTAGTTACCTCCCCATTCTAGATCACTACAGAACAATTTGTCAAGATTCAAGCAGCACAGTATAATCTATACTACACAATCCTAATGTACAGCAAGCCCACACAAGGTGATGGCTTATCATAGATAGCAGTGACAAAAGTGACACAGATGTGGGCAATGGAGATGTCAGGGATAAGGATGTCTGTGCAGAGAATGCTATGGATACATACAGAAATGAGGACACAATAAGCATTGAAGCATGAATAACATGTATGACAGCTTACCTTGGCCTCCAGAAGCAATACCCTCCTAAATGGATGTCGAGATCCCTACCAGTGGCTCAAATGATAGCCAAGCCATGGCATGTTTGGTCATCCCAGTCATAGATCCCCCTCCAGACCTCCATTTGAGCCTGATACAGATACTGAGAAACCATCTGAACAAGCACCAACACACAAGTTATCCAGCTTAGAACAAGACCCAGGTATGAGAGAGGAGAACCAGTGGCACAGAATGAAATTTCTGCTGAGCATGATGTGATTCATTGTAGAAAGCCTGGTTGTGAAACAAAATGGGTCAGTTTTACATATGGACTCACAGACAACTTCAGTACCATCTTTTATGCATAGGGCTCGAGTATGTGATCAGTAATTGGACCTGTGATGCTTGTAGGTCAGACCATCCAGGAAAACGTCACCAAGGATGAGATAGCACAGCTATTGATGATGTGCTGGTGACTTGGACTTGGTCATACTGTACCTATATATAGTAATTAGTTCACATGCTGGTTAGTTAGTCTTGCCCAGCTTAAAAAAAGATTTGAGCTTAATTTTTTCTTGTGAACCCCCTTTGATTTGTATAGCTGTCTTAAATAAAGTATCTTAGTTGTTTCTCAATGCATCGAAAACATGCCACCAAGCCCAAATTCAGCCCAAAATTCAAGTCTAAAATTCACTGAAGCCTTGTCAGACATTCACATGAGCCCAAAACTGTTTGAAATTCCTATTGTTGTTGAAGCAAAAAATCATCTCATATATTTTCTGAGTTCTATTTATAGAACAAGGTTATATCATCTTGATTGATTCTGTTTTGCAGGTGGGAAAATCATACACTCTAACCTTGAAGTTGTTTTTGTACTTGTTTTGGTTGGATTTTTTGGATTAGAATAAGCCTTTTACATTACAGTTGTGTATTAAATATTGAATATTGAGGTGTGGTCTTTTGGCACCTGCAGCTGCTCGTATGCTCGATCATTGTGTGGGCACCACTGGGCTGGTGGTCCTTTCTATCACTAAGGCTATGCTTTTCCAATTCCTGTGCTGCTCTGTCATAATGCTAGCATCCATGTAATATTCATGTGTTATGATGATTCAAGGTAAGTCCTTCATGATTATGATAAGCAGGTTAGAAGGTGCAATGTAACTATGTAATGGGGATTCCTGTTCTTCTATAGGAGTAGGCGACTGCACCGAGTTCACAATGTCATCCACTTGGTAATTGCTACTGTATTGGATTTGCTATTCTTTGTATGGTGTTTACCAGTCTTTGTCTCATATTACTTTGGACTCCCCATGCTGGACCAAAGTTTTGTCCCTCCCTGTATCATACTATGTGTAATTGCCCTGGTGCAGATATTCAATTTTGCTATCCATTTCCCACCATGACAATGTGCATTCATGTGCTGTGGCTCTGTGTTTTGGGGCTGTTTTTTGCTTGCATGCTTCCAGACCTCCCTTATATGCTGTGTGCAAACATTTTGTTGCTTATTGGATGCTCATCTCATCATTGGTCCAGATATAGCTCTCTCGACTCTGTGCCACCACCTTTGAAAGGGTTGAATGTGCTAGGCAATTCCAAATTTCTAGTGAGTGAGCTCTCATTGGCACATTCAAACTTCTGATCTTTTCAAGCTTTTCTTGGTGCACCCTTTCAATGAATTGATTCCTTATTGCTCCTATGTGGGTGATTGTTTGCAAACAAGTGCTGATCTTCCCCAGACTACCAATGTGTGCTACCAGTGAATGGAGTAGAAGCAGCAATGCTATGTCTGCCCCAGTTGCTCAGGCATTTTGTGGATAATTTCCATATCCCTGTCTTTCACTATTGGCACACAACTGCCAATGCTCTGGTGTATCTTTTGGCACCAGTTTACCATGCAGGGTTCCACACTTTAATGTTTTGTCTATAAGTTTGGTGTATAGCTCTTTGTCAGGCTATCTGCTTGATATGCCTTGTCACTCATACTTGGGTGCTTCCAATAGTGCATGGTCAGTGCTGATGGGTAATTCAGACTATGGCCATAATGCATTCAGTCCCTACTTTATCCCCAGCAACAATCCTTTCATCTTGCTGCATTTTTCATGTGGAACTGCATGCTTAGACACAACTATTCTGCATATAAGTACTGCTCTGAGCACCGCTGGATGAAAAGCATTCACTCATGCACTGTGAAAATACCTGACAAGCGATCCCGCATTGCTCATGCTTTGTTTAAGAAGGGAGATGCCTCGCTCGCACCTACTTGTATGAATGTTTGTGTTTTATAATTTTTTGCAGATTTTTAGTGTAGTTTCTAGAGATGTAGGTTGCATGTTCCCTGTGAGCAGGATGCCTCAAACCTGTGCCCCACCTTTGTACCACCAAAAATTGTCTCCTGGTGTATTTGAATGCTTTTCTCCATGCTGTTGGTCACTACCATATAGTGGGGGTCAGTTGCATGTGTCTTCTTTTGCCAATATTGAGCTGTTTCTTGTAGGTGGAGATCTGATCACTGAGCACAATGCTTTCATATTTAAGGCCTATCTGCTTTTATATTTAAGGCCTATCTCCTGCAGCCTGATTGTTCGGTTGCCAATCCACAAACACAATATGTTATGGCTAGAATTCCTCTTGACAAAATTGTTTCTTTTCTGTCTGTGAAACTTATACTTAATGTTGCCAAGTTGCATGGCATTAAGATTGGGTTGCGCACTTCAAAGATCGACATGGTGCAGAAATTTGATGTGCATTGGTGCCCTTTGCATAATAGTCATGTTAGTGTTTTCTCTGTCATTCCAAACAAATCTGAGTGTGAAAGAATTAGAGCACAAAATATAAGAGATGCTGCTGCTGCAATGTGTGATGCTGATATTGCTCCCTGCAACCCTGAAGGAAATTCCACTCTGGGCACAGAACAGAAAGACCCAGGAGAGGCAGCAGTTTATGTGGAATTCCCACCTCCAACTTCAGGCAACACTTTGACGAGCAACATTGCCCAGAAGTGCTGCAAAGCTTCATTGCCTACTGTTGTGGAAGAAGGTGGTTGTGCAGTCTGTGGTCTGGCATATCCTTCAGCACAGCTTACTCAGTTGAAAGCAGTAAAGAACCAGTTGCATGTATTAAAAGTGAGTGGTGTAACTAGGATTGAATGAAAGGATGGTGACCAGGGTGCTAAGAAGTACACAGGCCCTGTAATTGATCACAGCTGCAAACATGTGTGTGATCACTGCAGAAAGCATATCTGGAAAGATGATGTACCTTGAAATGCACCTGCCAATGGCCTTTGGCTAGGTGCTGTCCCTGAAGTGCTATTGACTTTGAGGTTCATAGAGCAGTTACTTATTGCTTGTGTCTGATTGAACAATTGCTTTGTTCATGTCACTGCTTCAGGTCTGCAGAAGATATCATCACATGTAATCACTTTCGAATCTCCCATTCCAAAAGTGTATCACTGCTTACCTCCACCAATGGAAGATTTGGACAATGTTGTGGCAATTTTGTTCACTGGTCCATGCAAACCTACCAAAAAAGAATTTCAGCACACTCCATTCTTGGTCAGAAGGGCTTACATTTTGCAAGCTTTGGAATGGTTGAAGATAAATCATTTTGACTATACTGATTTAGAGATTGCACACCATGAGTTGATGCAATATCCAGAAGACATGCCTCCATTATCAGTTGAATACCAGCATTCTGTAACCAATAAGATCAAAGAGGGCACAAGTCTTTTTGATGATGGAGAGGAAGTTGGCATGGAAGATAGAGAGTGCACATTCATTGTACATGGCTTGACAAGTGAACAGCTGCTGACAAAGTCAGTCAATGAACTCAAGGGCATTGTGCTAAGACACTGGAACAACAAAGGAGCTGCACTTGTGGTGATAGGTCCACTGCACACTTGACAGTCTGGAGAAGCATTCCCACTCATATCGACACATCACGTCAGATGCTCCGAATCACTATGAATGCCATAAAATTGACTTCGCACATTTTCGAATTATTTCGCACTATTTTGGACGACTTCGAACTATTTTGAACCACTTTGCAACATTTCGCAACACTTCGAATGACATCAGCCACCGTATAGCTGTGTTAAAATACTTTCGATACACACTGCACATCCAGAACAAACTATTCCATCACATACCAAGCACTACTGGACATGAGAAAAGACGACAAGAGATTTAGGATCCAATAATAGTGTTTTTTATGTTTCGATGATATATTACAGTGAAAGATAAGTACTTTTACCATATGGGGACATGTATGTTTCAATTATTTATCATTTCTCATTTATTTTTGATCTACAAAGTCCTCATTGTATGATATATTGCCACATGTTTTACACATGTTTTACTTTCCTTTTCAGTACTATCTCTTCAAAAATGTATATAAACTTGTACTAGTTACTTAGAACAACAGAGAACCAGTTACCCTCTCCACTATAGTCAGATTTAAGAGCAGTTCTCTTGAGTCTTACCTTGTGTTGTATCTCTGAAGTCCTGCAAAATATTGCGAACTTCCTCGAACTTTCGTATTCATTCTCAATTTGTCATTGCCTACCATCACTAAAAACCCAGCTCACACCTTCGAACCCCCTCGAACTTACCCGAACAACCTCGAACTCATTTGAATTTATTTCAAACTACTTCGCATGTCTTCGAACCGATTTCAAACATCCTTGAACATCTTTGTACACTTTAAAAAGCCTATTCGTCACATCCTTACAATTTCACATCACTAAAAACAACGTTTTGGTATTAGCAGTGATATTTAGTACCGATTCGCACCCTTTCTCTAACCTGAGTTATAATTCTTAAGCTTTTTAACAGGTTTTTGTTAGGTTTCTGGGTTGAGTATCATCAGTGGTATCTCACAGTGTGAACCCATTGTCTATATACAACAACCCAAACTTGTATACACAAGTGTTTCCATGGCTCTTTCCTTATGGACTTGGGGGCATAGGCTCTACTGTGCTCTCTGATAAAGCACATAAATGACACTTATTAATGTACCATGATAAATGATTTCAGCATGACATTACCTTTCCTTTTGTTGCATTTAGCCACCAACAAGCCAAGGCTGCATCATCCACCAGTTTCCTCCTTGCTGAATCTTCAAAATTTCATATTATCACTGACAGGATATTGTCCATAGACCAAGAGACTCTGGCAACTATGTCAAAGTGCATGTCAGAAGGAGAATCTGTGAAGCCAACAACAGAGGATGAATGAGCCTGCTTTCAACTTATCAATGATCTTGACCACATGACTGGCAAAGTCAAAGGTTCTGTTACATTGAAGCAAAATATGGTCATTGATGACATACATGGGAGCTCCGATTTGGTACATCACCTTGTCTCCAGCAGATAATAAATGTCCAATATTCGTTTACTTCGCTGATGATAAGGAATCTTTTGACATACAACTTGGCTGCTCTGATGATGAGTGGTACCACCTAATTGCAGGAAATCCTGTTGCTGGTGCACATTTTTTTTATTTTATGGTTGAGCTATTCATTGAACACATCTTAGGGTTTGGTACAGGGAAACGTGGACTGTATGGAAACACATCAGCATATTATGGGATTGTAGAGCAACAAGGCCAGCTCACTTTGCACCCACATATGCTCCTTTGGATTTGTGGAACCCTGCCACCTGAGGAAATGCAGAAAAGGATCTTTGACCCTACTTCTGATTTTCGATGAAGATTGGTAGAATACTTGGAGTCTACACACACAGGTGAATTTCTATCAGCAACTAGGGGAGAAGTAGAAGAAGAAGTAAAAATTGCAGCAATAGTAGAAGAATACCGTGATCTTACAGAAACACTGCCAAAAGAACCACCTCCTCCTTGCCAGAAAGGCAATGCTAGTTGCAGAACTTGCGAGGATTGCACTGAGCTAAAATCTTGGTTTGTGCAGTTTCAGTCAACAGTCAATGATCTTTTGCTACGATTGAATATCTATAAATGCTCCAGCAACAGGAATAAAGACAGCTCACTAAACAAAGATCGAGCATTCAAAGGGTGCCTCAATAACATGTGGGGACGATGCAAAGTGAGATTTCCTCACCCTACATATGCAGAGACTGAAGCAGATCCTGCAACTGGGAATATTAACATGAAGAAGAGGGAGAGTTGGTTGAATACTGTCACATATCTTGTGATTTACCTCTTTCGCTGCAATATGGACATAACCAGCCTGTGATTGGGCACCACGATCAAAGCAGTCTTGCTCTATGTCACAAACTATGTCACAAAACTGCCTTTGAAAACCCATGTCATATTTGATGCAGTTTGCTCCATATTCAGCAAAAATCCAGATGTGGTAGCCAGTCAATAACCATGAAAAGAAAAAGCTTGGAAGCTAATGACGAAAGTAGTCAATTCTCTCAGCACAAAGATGGAAATGGGTAGCCCGATGATCTGTATGTACCTCCTAGGCAATCTGGATCATTACAAAAGCCATAACTTTAGAGTATTTTACTGGCAATTGTTTGTTGCAGCAGTGAGAAGTGCATGGGTGGAAAAACCTTTGAAGCCAAGCGAGCCTGTTCTTGACTCTGAGAGCAAAAGCACGATGGTGGGCAGCAAAATAGATACAATAAATTCTTATCTCGCTGAGTCTTGCATCACTAGCAATGAGGGAGAGACTACCATGACAAATGTATTCAAGCTTAATGAAGGCAAGGAAGGAAAGGTTCCCATACTCCGGTACAGAGATCGCACATATGGTCTTTCACCTGTCCAAGACTATATGTACCACTCAAAGGATCTTGAGAACATGTGTTTACATGACTGGATTGCCCAATGTGAGCAAAAGAAATTGCCTGCAAAGAAAAAAAATAAGTGTAAAAAAGAAACCATGGAAGAAAGTGGGGGCGAGAGCTTCTCAGACTCATGTTCCTTCAATCGATACCTTGTCTGCCACCTCCCCAAAACATCGAAAGCAAGCATCGCACTATCAGTGGTTCTACTTTATGGATGACCATCCACTTTCAGAATCCCATGGTATTCATGTTGCACCTCATCTTAAAGAGAAAATTCCAAATTTCATTGGAGTGACGCTTCCCAGGTTCGATCAGGGGGACCGGGAATACTATTGCAGCACGATGCTGAAACTTTTCAAGCCTTGGAGATCTGGGTTAGATTTAAAGACTGCAGACCAAAGTTGGGATGATGCATTTTCCACTTATGAGTTTAGCAATAGACACAGGAGTCTGATGAGAAATGCAAACATTCATTATGAATATCTTGATGCACAGGATGATTTTCACACACAGTTGAGAAATGGTTGGGAAGTAGGTGCGGGTATTAACAATGTCAACATGGATGTCATTCAAGAAATGGAGCAATCAGTCTCAGCAGGATTTGTCAATGTTGACGATGAGATTGTGCTTGACGTGGATGGAATCGGAGCCAGAGGGAAGCGCGATAAAGCACATGATGTACAGATGAGAATGGCACGAGAAACTATGCAAAGCCTGGGATGGACACAGTGCCCCCAATCTTCTGCCAGATGACTTGAACATTGTCCCAGGTCGATCAGATATAGTAACAACATCTGTGCTTGAGTGTCGATACGGTCACGACGTTGACGGTGACGAGAGGTCTGGGATGTCTTCTGAGATATCGATGCCTGGTGCTCCCGAAGATCACACTGTTCAGCAGTATCTTGACAATTTTGCCGTCCAGTTATCCAGAAGCTGCCCGGAGTGCGGTTCTGCATTGTACCGGCGCTTTTCTCTCACGCAGTATCCTCCTTTGCTCGCCATAGAGTTATGGCGTGGGCTCCGCGCATGCGACCCTTTATGTTATTCCACCACAGCAACTTAGCATAACATACTGTACATGAAATTCATACCTTAAGTGTTTGGAACATCACAGCAGAAAAATCATCCCAGGACCCAAAATCATCCACCCTTAATAATTCAGCCATATATATTATGAAATCAGAGTTTCTTGAACTAAACAAATGAAAAACAGGCCCTGCTGGGCTCAGAGTGATAGAATGGTTGGAGCCTTCCTCTGAAGTCCTGGATAAGCTTGTCAATCCTTGTAATGAGATCTCTCCTGAATTTGTGGTCATGCACATTGTCCAGATTTCGATTCTGCATGTTGTTGGGTCCATCTGACAGTTGTGAAAGCAGAGTCTGTGGTAAGAGCGAGACAATACCAGGAAACTCCGAGAAAAGGGGCTGTCTTATTGGTAGAAACAATACTACTAGCGAATAGGCGTAAGACAATATAATGCAGAGAACGGATCTGCGAGAACAGTCCATGACCGTAAAGCGTTACGGTGGGCACGCAGTGCCGTCAACTACATCCGTAAAGTGTAACGGCGGGCACGCGGTGCAGTCGTTTGAAACCTCCGGCATTGATTTGGACTGGTGTAAACGGGATCATTTACCATTTAGGGATTTCCTGATGTTAAAATGTTAGGCTCGACAAGGCACTTTAAGATCCTGTATCAAGTGACTAGTGCACGAATACATCATTGTGGTCATGATGTACAAAGCCGATGTAGATTGTACAACCTGAAGGGAAACTGAGAGAAGAGCCAATCCTCCACACTATACTACTTTTCAGGTATCGGAATCGTCGGATGGTCCAGTTTTCACCCAGGTCCCTGTTCCCGTACCGGGCGCTACCCCAGCGCGAGTTAGATACGACTTGGTACCTGAGAGTACATTAGTTCATTACACAACCCGAAATAGCTATGCTGGCAATGGCCGCATCGTGTCAGTGAGGCTCACCGTCACGGGCTTCAAACTGGCCGATCATGGGCAGAAAAGGTGCTGATGAGTCCAAGGCATAGATTGCGGATAACAGAAAACAATCGTGGCTTACATAGCACCGGTCGTCAACTTTCGACTCCTCACCAGGCTTACCCACAGGTGGAGCAGTGCCGAAGTAGATGCAAACTCTATCAGATATTTCGACACTAAAAGCACACGATCCAGATGGGGGGTCGCCATAGAGCATTCCCCAAACAGAAACTTTATCTGTGGGCGACGTTGAGATAGTCCATGCCTCATATACAATGAGGTGAGAAATGAATCACCCTTTACATCGTGGTCCCATGTACCATTAAATGCCATAGCAATTCCCGGTGCTACAACCGTGACATTTTTCTTGTCAAATATAGCAGTAGCATCGGTCGACTTCGCGGTAAGTAAGATCAGTGCAATTACACATATCCCAAAAGATTACGCACTTTTGGTGGTTGTGGAGGATCAGTGGAGTCCATTGACGCAATTGCAGGTGCAGACATCTGGTGGTAAGTGACAAGTCGTGTTGGAACTGCTTGGTACCGCCTGTCATCTTAAATATCTTTGGCATTAGGCGCCAGGTTGAAATGCTTGTCCGACGGACTATGAATGTCACCGTAACAGTTGAATGTTTGAACCTTTTACAGCCAAAGTCAAAGTCATGCCCCAGTTCCACAACAGGGCGGAACCTAAATTTTAACTTCCGCTTCGTATCTCTTATCTCTACAGCCAAACTCGTATCGAGACTAAGCAACGAGATTACGCACCAACAAAACGCGTGTAGCAACAAGCGCCTGACCTCCGTCTGGTCCGTACCTTCCCCATTTATAACTCTCCTGCTCCTGCCTCATGGGTAAAGAAGCTGATCAAAAACGACACGAGGCGCGTCGAGCGCTATCTCAAAATATTCTGCAGAAAGCACGAGAGGAAGCCCGCAAAAAAGACAATTATGACTCTGTCAGGACACGCGCTGACTTTTGCAAGCTCTTCTCAGAGCGGGAATCTCGGTGTGATTGCTGGAGCTGGTTCTGGAAAGACAGCTGCTATGTTGAGATTCACGACGAGAGAAGGGAGCGAGAGTTGCATTGCGCTCACGCGCATTACTATATACAATACTATTAATAGTACTCGGACCGGACTCGGGTTGCCAGTCCCAACGTCCCAACACTCCCCCTCTTCTTCCAGGTCGCGACAGTTTTGAATGCTCAGTGTATTGTTGGTGACGAGATCTCAGACCCAGTGATGAGATCTCAGAACCAGTGTTGGTGAATAGCAATATGTTTGGATCGTCGATGGAATTGGGGATTGCATGTCAATATAACTGACCCATCATTGTCACCAGAAATCAAAGTTGGTGATTGTTGAGGGAATCCAAGTTCACCATACAAAGTTCTGAGCCATATTGCCTTGTGTCCAGCTTCTCATAGTGCTACATATTCTGCTTCTGTGGAGGAGAGTGCAATGATGGTTTGCTTCTTGGATTTCCAGGTGATTGCTCCCACTTCTGCTAGAAAAATGTAGCCAGTCATGGATATGAGGTCATCAGCATTCACAAATGCTGCATCCACACATCTTCAGTTGCATCCTGAGATTTCATATATAAGTTATCCCAAGAGTTTTGTTACCTGTGAGGTACCTGAGAATCTGCTTTATTGCTCCATGGTGATCTATACCCAGATTAGCAGTGTAAGCAGCCAGCCTGTTAACTGCATAGGTGATCTGGCCTCATGGAATTTGTTATGAACTGTAAACTCCCTAGTAATTTCACAAATGAGTTGCTTTGGTTAGGTTCATTCTTGTCTGGGTTCAGAGCTAGCATCAGGTGTGGGTCCATAGGCATGGCAGCAGTATTCATTTCACCCATTCCCTCCTTTCAAAGAACATTCTCAATCCACTTTTCCTGAGAAAGCATTATAGAGTTGTCAGTATGTGTAACTTCAATGTCGACAATTTTGCATGGTTCTCCAAGGTCCATGATGTCCCACTCTGAGCATAATATTTCCTTCACATGATCATTTTGTCCAATAAAGCAAAGAGTAATGAGTTGTCCACCCAAACAGTTGAAATCCTGAAGTTGTTATGATCCCATTGAATACAAGTGCAGGGATCTGAAGATAGATGTCTGTCAAGAATAGAACTCGAGGCAGGAAAACACTGGACTTCTGGTTGGACCTGGTTGCCAGTGGTTGGAGAGTTCAGGGAATCTGAGGGAGTTCTGAGACAGAATACATCAGGCTGCAGAATGCCAGGTGAAAGGGGCCAGAGAGGACTTGGCTTCAACTTGTAAAAAGTTGCACCCTTCTCCTCATTAGTTGTCCTATTTTGAGACAGAGGTCGGTGGAGGAAGTTTGAATTTCCAGAGGGTCTCCAGAGGAGGGAGAAGGTAAGATTAAGCAGAGGTTTGAGATAGATTTGAGGAGTAAGTCTTGGAAGGAAGTATTGAAAGAGTCAGGAGATTAAGCTGATTAGAATTGGATTGTGATGAGATTTTGATAGAATTCAATAATTTACAAACAGGGCTAAGCTATGGGCACTTAAATATTGAAGGCTACAAGAATAACAGAAAATGCAGAAGTTTACTAATGGATCTTTGTAAGTATCCATGACTATAATTGGTAAGACTGTATTAGGAATAAAGTGAGTAAGCAAATGATTACTAAAGCATGGGAGGACTTGTCTGATGACTAAAAGGCATTTCAGCCAGAATTGCTGGTGGAAATTATCAGAAAAGAATTAGAAAAGGTTAGGAATTATCAGGATTCTGATCGGTTGGGTTTTGACAATGTTTATAGTCATGGATCTTGAGTTTTTCATTACATTCATTATTCCACTCTTGTCCTGCCTACTTCAGATTGCAAATGTAAGGTGAAGGAAAGGTGTCCCAGGTGTCTGGGCAATTTTCTGCATTCATCCCATATGTCTTTATATTTTATTTCACCCTATTCTGCCTTCTCTATGATTTTCTATGATTTTATTCCATTTTATGATTATATTTTGGTTTTTTCCATGTTGGTACATGTTGACAGTTCTATTCTGAGAGGTGCCCTTTTGAATGTTTACCCATCAAGGTGACATCATTCCATAGCTTGATCTGCCTATTTGTGCCTTTTTGCTATTTTTAGCCTACTATTTGATTTTCAGGTCTGTCAATATACTGGGCATCAACAGATGGGTCCTTAGAGTTTTCTCTTTGGATTCCCCTCTGTTAGGTGTGCCTGAAGTGTCTGTATTATGTAGTATAATATTAACTTTAGATTCTCCTCTGTTAGCTCATTATTAAGTGAGGCTTGAGGTTGCCCTTACAGTAAAGCAGTTTGACCAACCTACAAATTCAGCCCATTCCATCTTCACATCCCTCAGGTTGCCACATAAAAATTGTTTCCTGCAAAGTGCCATTGAGATATGCACCTTTGATGTCCATCTGTTTCATCTTGAGTCCCTTCAAAGGTATGAGGGCTAACATACAGTGACTCACAAAACTGAGTCAATGTTTTGCACTTTTTGATTCATTGTTGAATAGCTTCCCATAAACAACAAAACCAAACAAGGTATTGGTGTACCGAATAACATACATGATCAGGGCTACCAAACAAACAAACAATTATGTAATTTTAATTATCCCTCATGGAGATATGATCATTTTAATTCAGGGACTCATTGACTCAGTTTTGTGAGGTGGTATCAATATTATGATAAATTGTAATTCTAGTATTTTGTATGACCTCCCTTGGCCTTAATAACTGCTCCCAACCTTCTAGGCATGCTTTCAATCAAATTCTGACACACCTCTGATGGAATATTATTCCACTCTTCCACTACTCTTTCCCATAACTCCCAAATTCCTTTTGGTGCTGTTGGATACTTGTCTAACTGGTTCTTGAGGTGAACCCATTGATGTTCAATAGGGCTGAGGTCTGGAGATTGGGCAGGCCAATCCAGAAGAGTAATATTGTTGTTCTCCATCCATTTCTTGGCCTTTTTTGAGGTATGCTTGGGGTCATTGTCTTGTTGAAAAATCACCTCTTCTCCAGAAATTCCACTCTCCTCCAAGCTAGGCAGCATATGGTCCTTCAAAATGGACACATACTGGTCAGCATTCATCCTCCCCTCAACCTCTGCAAGATGCCCCACTCCATTCCATCCCATACACCCCCATACCATAATGTTACCTCCCCCAAATTTGACAGCTCCCTGCACCTCTCTCTCAATCAGCCCCTCTCCCTTCTGTTTCCAAACCCACTCTCTCCCATCTGACCCAAACCTCTTAATTTTAGTCTCATCTGACCAAATAACCCTTCTCCAGTCCTCCACAGTCCACTCTCTATACTTCTGAGCAAAAGCCAATCTTGCTTTCCTATGCCTTATACTAAGCAAAGGCTTTTTCTTCTTCACCACAGCCTTGAATGAGTTTTTTCTGAGAACTCTTCTGACTGTTTCTGAGGAGACTGGAGTGGGGATGATGCTGTTGATGTAATGGGTGGCCTGAACAGCATTTGCAGCCTTGCCAGTGGTGATTTGGGTAAGGATGGCTCTCTGAGAGGTAGATGAGAGCTTAGAAGGATGACCACCAGAGGGGGAATCCAGGTTTGGATGGAGAGCCCTGAGTGTTCTGGATACACTAGACTGGCTGAGGTTGAGTTTAGAGGCAATATTGTGGGTAGAATAATGATTGGAGGCCAGGGAAAGAATGTTTTCCTTCTGAGCAGAGGAGATGGGATGCATTGGAGAATATTGAAGTATGAAGAATGCTAGTCTTAATTAAATACTATAATTTAAGGTCCCATCAAGGGTCACATCACCTTAGAAACCATCTGTCAAGTTTTTGACATTATACAGTTGGTGGAGCATCAGATTCTAATATTTCTGACTACCCCTCACAAAACTGAGTCAATGAGTCCCTGAATTAAAATGATCAGATCTCCATGAGGGATGATTAAAATTACATAATTCTTTGTTTGTTTGGTAGCCCTGATCATGTATGTTATTCGGTACACCAATACCTTGTTTGGTTTTGTTGTTTATGGGAAGTTATTCAACAATAAATTAAAAAGTGCAAAACATTGACTCAGTTTTGTGAGTCATTGTATGTAGTGTGAGATGGTTCTGTTTTTGTTAAGGGTCCCATCGACGTTTTTGGCGAGGATTTTCCTGCTGAGTGGGATCTTCCTCAGTCCGAGTTTCTTGACTACTCGGTGATCAATGAATGTTTCACCTGCCCCTGAGTCAATCAGGGCAGGGATTTCGGCTTTCTTGTCTCCTAGCAAATAATAAACTGGAAGGCGCATTGATTGGTGGCTTACTTTCACTACCATTACAGTTGAGACAATTAATCTGGTGGGTTCCACTGCCAATGTGGGCCACTGTTTTAAAAATCCTCCACCACCATAAGATCCAGCACCTCCTCCTTTTCCTTCTCTTCCAATTCATTGATAAGTGTGCGGATCTTGGTGTAATGGTCACACAGCGTCTTCTTCATCTCGACTTTCTTCTCTTCTTTTGTGGGTGGTTCTTTCCCTCCCTTGTGATTGCTGGCTCTATGCCCTGATTTATGGCAGATGAAGCACTTCCCTTTTTTAATATGTTTGAGCCTCTCTGCATAAGAGAGGTGTGTCATGTATATATCCATGGCATTAGGGTCTTTGGAAGAGCTGCTTGCTCCTCCTCCTCCTCCTGCCTTACTGTAAGTTCTTTCCTTGATTGCTTTCACTTGCCTCAAATGCCCTTCTGCCCTAGCTGCATGGGTGTACCATCCTTCAATTGTGTCTGGTGGATTTTCCATCCCAAAGACCTTGTTGAGGGCTCGATTGTTGAGTCCGTCAACGAAGTACTCAATAAGAGCGGCGTCTTCCTTGATTTTCGTATGGTAGGCAAGCATTTTAAACTGCGCAATATACTCGTCCACTCCTTTTCCTCCCTGTGAGAGTGCCCGGAGTTGGGTGCGTGCGTTCTCTGCATCGTCAATTGGTGAGAATGCCACACATACTTTCGAAATGAATTCTTGGAATGTGTCCCAAGGTTTAGACTCAATGTATCTCTCCTCTAGGTAAGCCTGCTTCCATGGCCCCACTGTCCCTCCATTCATGTAGGAGAGCATAAACAGAATTTTATGACGATCGTCCGGGAATGTGGCTGTGTTTGTGTCGATGTAGGCTCTGCATTCGAGGAGGAAGAGCATAGTTTTTGTTCTATCCCTGGAGTAGTCAGTCGGTGCCCTCATCTTGATTTCGGCATGATAAGTGGCAAGGGCGGTGGGTGGTGTGGGAGCTATGGGAGTAGATGGGGCTGCCATGATTCACTTTGTAGAGAGTGGTCGAATGTTTCTCATAAGAATCTTTTTGTGTAATGGGTTCTGCCTAGACTAGGGTTAGTCGGCAGAGTATCAGCAGCTTGACCTTTTGTTAGAGTCAAAGCTCTTAGTTCATAAAACGAGTTGAGGCTTGTAAGTGTCAACCTTCAATAAAGAGTTCTGGATCGCCAAAGCTCGTGAGCGACAGTTTGAGGATGACTTAGATTGCTAAGATCATAAGAGCATAAAAGAGACCAGGTCAAGCTGAGCTTGACTGGCTGTTGCATTACTGCTTAAATAGCATACAAAGTCATACCCAAATGTATAGGAATAATAGAAGGAGACAATAGCATGAGAGCATCCATAGACTAACACAATAACAAGAGAAACAAAGATAGCAAGACAATAGTAAGTGGGTGTCATCATATGGGCTGGAAACAATAACATGAGAGTGCTCCTGTAGAGGACAATAGAAACAATAGGAAAAGAATTTAATTCCCCCATTTGTAACAAATTCGATCTCGAAACAATTTCGAACAATTTTGAATGACTTTGAATGACTTCGCGACACTTTGAATGCCTTCAAATAACTTTGCACCACTTCGAATGACATTGGCTGCCATATGACTATTCCAAAACCCTTTCAATTTACATAGCACATCCGGCATGAACCACTGTGTCAATATCAAGCACTACCAGACACAAGGAAGACACAACAAAAGACTTAGGATGCAATAATAGCACTTTTGGGTTTCAATGATATATTGAAGCAATAAGATAAGTACTTTTACTATATGGGGACACTGTACATTTTAATTATCATTGTTTCTCATTTGTTTTATGATTTACAAAGTCCTTTATTGCTGTGCATACTGCCTCATGTTCTACACATGTTATATTTTTTTTTTAGTACTATCTCTTCAAAATGTATATAGGCTTGTATTAGTTACTTAGAAGGGAGAGAAAAAGTTGCCCTCTCTATTATTATCCAATTTAAGAGCCATCCTCTTGAGTCCAAGTCTTGTTTTGTATTTCTAAGTGCTGCAAATTATCACAAACTTCTTTGAACTTTTGTACTAGCCTCTCAACTTATTGCATATTGCCTATCGTCACTCAAAAACACTTCCAATTCATCATATTCATCCCCCAATATCCTTCGAAGCTATTTCTATTCTTCCCCGAACCCTTCAAACATCTTTGACCTTTCTTGAAACTACTTTGAACTTCTTTGAACATTTTTTGGACCTCTTTTGAACCTCTTTGTATGCTCCTAAAGACTATTCATAACATGTCTCACCATTCCACACCTCTAATCATGACCTTTGGGTAACAGCAGTGATATTTAGCACCAACTTGCACCCTTTCTCTAGCTGTGTTATACTTCTTAGGCCTTTTAACAGGTTTTTGTTAGGTTTTCAGGTTGAGTATTATCAATGTGGTGGCACATCTATGCTGGGTGCACTAGGGATTGAAATAGGTGGTGTGGGGTTCAACTGGAAGGTTATAACAAAGGTTTTGATGGTAGAGGTGAGTGCATCAATTTGTGTACAAATTCCTGCAATGTCACCTTCAAGCACATCAATGTGCTCTGGTGCATCCATGGCACTAGGTGGCAGGTTGGGTGAAAAAACAGTGCACACTAAAGGCAGGAGTGTCTGGGACATTGTGTAGGGAGTCTGAGGAGCTCTGGAAATTATCTTCTACTTTATACCTGCCTATCTTGGCAGCATGTCCAAGATTTTGAGCCTTGAGAGAGAGTTTTCTACTATAAGGGCAACCTCAAAGCCTCACTCAATAATGAGCTAACAGAGGAGAATCCAAAGATTAACATTATACTACATGATACAAATGTTTCAGCTGCACATAACAGAGTGAAATCCAAAGAGAAAACTCTAAGGACCCATCTGTTGACCAGTATATGTGATAGATCCAGAAATCAAATAATAGGTCAAAAATAGCAAAAGGCAGAAATGGGCAGATCAAGCTGTGGAATGACATCACCTTAATGGGTAAGCATCCAGAAGGGGTCCTGCCTCTAAGAATAGAACTGTCAACATGTACCAACAAGGGAAAAACTGAAAATAATTATAAAATAGGAATAAAATTGTAGAAAATCATAGAAAAGGCAGAATAGGGTGAAATAAAATATAAAGAAATATAGGATGAACACAGAAAATTGCCCAGATGCCTGGGATGCCTTCCCTTCCCCTTACAGGAATATGGTCAGGTACAAAGCATGGCTAGTAGCAAAGGGGTGTGTGCAATGTCCTAAATTCAACTATATGGAAATGTTTTCGCTAGTCATCTGAATGAACACATTACAAGCTATGTATACGTCAACACGGAGATTGGAGGGAAGGAAGAGGAGATTAGAATGCTGATAACAGGGCTAGGAAAGGAAAGAATGATCCTGGGGTACACGTGGCTCCGAAGGTGCAATCCCATCATTGATTGGGAAAAGGGGACTCTTACCAACAGGCAGACTGAAAGGTCCCTGATGGGGAAGATCTGAACTATGATCAAGCGAACATGAACTACGATTGGTAAGCAAAGTCCCACTATAGATGACAAGGGGCCAATTGCACCGAGAGTAACGTTGAGCCCAACTCTTGGGAGGCTACCTATAAGGAGTGCTGGGGAGACCTTCGGGGAAACCCACCTCGCCACCGCCGAGCACATGAAGAGTAGGTTTGGGATGGTTCATCTTGCAAGAGGACTTTGCACCAGAGATGAACTTGATAATAATGGATCACACCTGGCAATAGACACGGCAACAGACATCCATCCTGAGATCAACCCACAGATCTCTGCACTGGATGACTCAGACACCAGCTTATCACTTGACTCAGGAGGAGATCATGATGGGACTGATGCGCTATTCACTTATGTTTGGGGAGAACCAATGATAGGAATATTCAGGGCTGAGGAGTCGCCCCTCACCATTGAAAACGACTATCTACCACTGAACTACCAAAAACTCCAATGGATCTCACGTCTCACTCGATCTCGGCTGACCGGCAGAATCGCTTACTCCAACATGACCCATATTTGAGCAAAGACCTCTGTCTCACAGAGGCTTGCCCATGAAAGGGAGGATGTCAAGGAAACACAGTCGCTCGACGAGTTGCTTCCTGATAAATACAAAGAATACCGGAGTGTGTTTGAGAAGGCAGCATCGGAGAGATTCCCCAAGTCTAGACTATGGGACCATGTGATTGAGCTCAAACCAGACTTCATTCCGCGAGACTGTAAGGTCTACCCCATTACCCTGGCAGAACAAAAGAAGTTAGATGAATTCATTGATGATAACCTAAGGAAGGGATACATCATCCCATCCAAGTCCCCCATGGCATCACCATTCTTCTTCGTGGTGAAAAAGGACTCTGATGCACTTTGGCCCTGCCAAGATTACCAGTATCTAAATGAAGGAACCATCAAGAATTCTTATCCCCTTCTGCTAATCGGTGATCTGCTCAACAAGCTGAAAGGGGCAAGATGGTTCATGAAATTAGACATCAGATGGGGATATCATAATGTCAGGATCAAGAAGGGAGATGAGTGGAAAGCGGCATTCAAGACCAATAAGGGGCTGTTCAAGCCCAAGGTCATGTTTTTTGGCCTCTGTAACTCCCCAGCAACTTTTCAAGCAATGATGAATGACATCTTCTGGGACATGCTAAACGAGGGATGGCTAGTAATATATATGGACGACATTCTAATCTTCTCTAAGGACAAAAAAGAACATGAGGAGAGAACAAAAAGGGTTTTGGCTAGGCTGAAAGAAAACGACCTCTACCTGAAACCCAAGAAGTCTAGATTTGACATGCAAGAAGTCGAATTCCTCGGACTAATTCTGCGGCCAAACCAGCTGGCAATGGACCTGACCAAACTAAGCGGGATCAAGGACTGGCCACCCCTGACCAATGTTAAGGGAGTCAGATTGTTCCTTGGCTTCGGAAATTTCTATCGGAGATTCATCGGCAACTTTGCCATAATCACGAAGCCACTCAATGACCTGACAAAGAAAAATCAAGCCTTCCACTGGACAAACGAATGCCAAAAGGCATTTGAGACACTAAAACAAAAGCTCTCCGAGGCACCAGTACTACTAATGCCAAACACTGAGAATCCATTCGTGGTAGAAACCGACACTTCGAAATATGTGACAGGGGCTGTGCTGAAGCAAGCTGACACTAACGGAGATTGGCACCCCTGTGGCTACATCTCCCATTCCCTAACGGTGACTGAACAGAATTATGAAATCTACAATTGAGAGCTGCTGGGAATAATATGAGTGCTGGAGACCTGGAGACATTACCTCCAGAAATCCGAACACCCAACAATGATTCTATCGGATCACAAGAATCTCATGTACTTTAGGACGGCACATAAACTGAACTGACGACAGGCTAGATGGAGTCTTTTCCTGTCACAGTTTAACCTCCAATTAGTACACATGCCAGGAAAAATGATGGTGCAATCTGATGCCTTATCGAGACGAGGAGATCACATACCCGATATCGACAATGACAATGATGACATCACACTGTTAAAGGATGAAATATTCACATGAATGATTGACACCAAATTGAAGAACATACTGGCAGAAAGTATGATGCGCGATGACCTACTAAAGGAGATAGTAAGGGCCATCAAAGAAGGAGGAATGCCACTGATCAAGTCGGCGGTAGAAGACTAGAGGATGGAGAATGATGGAACGGTCTTTTTTAAAGACCGATGCTACATCCCAGATGACAAGGAGTTGAGGAGGAAAATCATAGAGAAATACTACGATAATTTACTTACAGGACACCCCAGCCGATTCCAGACACTGGAACTGGTACGGAGAGACTACTGGTGGCCGGGAATGACAATCTTTATCCGGAACTATGTTGACGGTTGCGCCACATGTCAACAGATGAAGGTAAACACACACCCAACAACACCGCCGCTATCATCAATCAAATCAGAAGCCACATGACCATTTGTACTCATTACGATGGACTTTATCACTGATCTACCAATGAATGATGGGTGCAATACCATCATGGTCGTAGTAGACCATGGTCTTACTAAGAGGGTGATTTTTATCCCTTGCAACAAGACTGTCGATGCGCTAGGAGCGGCAGACCTTTATCTGCACAATGTATTTAGGAGATTTGGCCTCCCAGACAAAATCATATCAGATCGCGACCCACGCTTCGCCTCAAATGCATTCCAGGAACCGGGAAGGCTCCTAGGAATAAGACTAGCAATGAGCATGGCCTATCACCCACAGACCAATGGGGAAACAGAATGAGTAAATCAGGAGCTTGAAATCTATCTCTGGATCTTCTGTGCAAACAAGCCATCGCAGTGGAAGAGACACCTTACTACCGCCGAGTTCACACACAATCAAAAGCACCACTCGGTGATTAAGAACACTCCGTTTTACATAATGATGGGAACACACCCTAAGGCCATCCCCATGACCTATGAGAAAATGAACGTGCTGGCTACTGAGCAAAGGATAGCTGAACTAGGAAATGTATGGCGGGAAGCCTTGGTGGTGCACGAGCTATCCTGACAGGTCATGATCGGATGCAACGGACGAGGCTTCCGCCCATTCACAGTGGGAGAAAAAGTATGGCTGGACTCGAAGAACCTGAAGTTGGGATACCCTACCAGAAAACTTGCCGCAAAACATGAGGGGCTGTTCCCTATCACCCAGGTAATTTCCTCCCATGCTTACGAACTGAAACTCCCTTTACAATGGAGGATTCACCCAGTCTTCCATGCTTCCCTTCTCTCACATTTCAAGGAGAATGAAACCCACGGACCAAATCCTCTTCCTCCACCCCCCGATCTGATTGAAGGAGAGCTGGAGCACGAGGTCAAGGCTATTTTGGTTCACAAAAGGATGGGCCGGAGAACCCGATTTTTGGTGAAATGGAAGGGCTACAATATGGCAGAAAACACCTGGGAGCCTGAGGCTCATTTAAAAAACGCTGCAGAAATACTAGGTGAATACAAAGCCACTCACAACCTACTACCAACATGAGCCACCCTCTCCACTTCTACATGAACATCACACCCAACCCCGATCCCACCAGAACTTTTGAGCTGATCCTCAGCTTTGTTCGCAACACTGACGACTTGTGGAATGAAGAGAGACTGATGTCTGTAACCCAAGACTGGGCGCTTCTTCATGGGACTACATGAAATCTATTCGAAACATACCGCGCTATCTCTGCCCTCGAACAGGTGTTTCAATGCTTGACTGAAGAAGCCTATCATCTCAATCTACTGCTGCTCATGAGGAGCCTAGATGAACAAGCCTTGAATTACAGACCTGGAGAATGGGTGCCCACTCCTCAGTGCATTTTTATTATAGAACCACTGGATGACGAAGAAGACGAGGAGTTTGAGACTGCGCCGGAACAACCAATGCCATTGCCGCCACCACCTCTGCATGCACCCACTCCTTATCCCAGACAGACCACCCCCAAGTACCCGCCCGCACCGCTGTGGATGTGGAACTCTGTGTGCTTTACATGTGCATGCATCGGCCACTTTTCCTCTCACTGCCCTGAGTACCAGTGCCCCCATTGTCGATGGTGGCGCCTGGAACACTCTGTGCTATTTTGTCCAAGCAATCCATCACATGACAACCCCCCCTGGCATTACACCACCTAAAACCCGATCCACCATGATCAATAATCTCTATCTCACCATCGCTCTCAGTACAGTATTTGGTGCTGCCTTACTCATTATGTTTGCTTTCTACATTCTTATTTTGCTTAAAATCCTCACCGCTCTGCCCCTACCCCAAATCACCATGCTCATAACTGGCACATCAGTACGATTTGCAGGAGCGGACGACATCGAGTTACCGGCCAGGGTCTATGCCCACGATGCTCCAACTGCCACAACCTTTAGCACGTTCACCACAACAACTGATGAGGGGGTAGTCACATTTGATCCCATGAGAATGGTGAGGGGCTGATTTTGGATGGAACTCAAAATCTTGAGAAGGGGCTGATGTTACAGATGGGGGAATTCAATTCTTTTTCTATTGTTTCTATTGTCCTCTACAGGAGCACTCTCATGTTATTGTTTCCAGCCCATATGATGATGCCCACTTACTATTGTCTTGCTATCTTCGTTTCTCTCATTGTGTTAGTCTATGGATGCTCTCACGCTATTGTCTCCTTCTATTATTCCTATACATTCAGGTATGACTTTGTATGCTATTTAAGCAGTAATGCAATGGCCAGTCAAGCTCAGCTTGACCTGGTCTCTTTTACGCTCTTACAATCTTAGCAATCTAAGTCATCCTCAAACTGTCGCTCACAAGCTTCGGTAATCCAGAACTCTTTATTGAAGGTTGACGCTTACAAGCCTCAACTCATTTTACAAACTAAGAGCTTTGACTCTAACAGAATTCATAGGGTTCATAGGGGTTGGGAGCATGTGTTGTGATGTATCAATATGTTTGGAAATATTTCCAGACCCTAGAGCACACCATGGACCTATCAACGTGCATGCCCAAGTGAAGACACACATGTTAAACTGTCACCCCCTGCTAAATTCAATGGTGCACTGATAAAACTCGACCTGGAAACCTATTAAAAAGGTCTCAAATGGTATAACACAAGTTAGAGGAAGGATGCAAGATGGTACTAAATATTAGCACTGTTACCCAAGGATGGGAGAAATAAGTTTGAAAAGGTCTGATGATGTTTGATGAAGTTCGAGAGCATATGATGCTCTGTGAAGTGCTTTTAGGAAAGTTCAAGGGAGTTCGAAGGTGTTTGAAGATGTTTGAAGGTTTTATAAAGGACGATGATAGTTTTGATGGATGCTAAGAATAGATTGTAGTGGATTGGAAAGGTTTTGAAAAACAATAGATGATAGATGATAGTTCAAGAGGCTAGTATGGAAAGTTAAAAGAAGTTCATGGTGATATGCTAAACTCTGGGACTAAGGCTCTCAGAGAGGCTTGGACTCAAGAGAACTGCTCTTAAATCAAATGATGGATGTGAGAGGACAATTTCTTTTTTGTTTCTTTAAGTAGCTAATACAAGCCTATATACATTTTGAAGAGATGGTACTTAAAAGGAAATAAAACATGTGGACAACATGAGGCAAGATATAAAACAATAAAGAACTTTCCAAATCATAACATAAATGAGAGATAATGAGAAGGAAAACATATAGAGTCACAATGTATCAAAAGTACTTGTTCTATTGTTCCAATATATTATGGAAGTGTCAAAGTGCCACAATCGCATCCTAGAAGCCCTTTGTTGTATCTTCTTGTGTCCAGTGGTGCTCAATATGCAATGCACTAACTCATGCAAGGTGTGGTGCATGTATCTGAAGTGTGGTACGATAGGCATATTGCAGCCAAAGTTGTTTGAACTTGCTTGAAGTGTTGCAAAGTCATTTAAAGCCATTCAAAGTCATTCAAAATCATTAGAAACTATTTGAAATTGTTTCTGAGTGGTTTCATGGGGTTTATAGTGGTTGGGAGTGTGTGTCGTGATGTGTCAATGCATTTGGAAGTGTTCCCAGACCTTAGAGTGCAAGGTGGACCTATCAGTGCATTCCCATGGATGTGCCTTTTTCAATTCCTGCAAGTTATATATTAGTTTGCATCCAAATCTGTTCATGGATGATGCTACTAAAATTTATTGGGCTCTAACATACATGAAATCGGAGAACACCTATCTCTATGTTGATTGTATACTACTCCACCAGACCAAAGAGCATGGTTCTCTTCCCTTCTCATCCTGGGGGGACTTTTGAGATGAGTTTATATGACACTTCTCCCCCTCAATGAATGCCAATGAGCTGTGACACACCTTGAATCCACTGCCTACTATGAAGCACATCGATCTGTGGATGACTACATTGACAAATTTTGAGATCTGATATATATGGCAAGGTATGGGAGTGAGTTACCAGTGGTGGTGAAGTTCTGTTGAGGGTTGAACTGGGAAATTCAGGATCAGATTGTGCTGATGTTGGAGGAGCACCCAGCAGATGATGATATAAATGCATGGTACAAAGCTGCCTCCCTCTGTGATGAGAACTGACTCACAAATGCAGCATTCACTGCTGCATTCCACACTCCTACCACTGCCCACATCCACCACACCTTCAATTGAGCACCCCATCACCCCAATTCCATCCCTGTGCACCAGACCATGGCACTGAACCCCAACACCCCAGCTCCAATGGATGTCGATGCAGCCTGCAACTGAGCCCACAGACTGGATCTCTGCTATCACTGTGGGGAAATGGGACATATAGCTCAAAACTGCCCCCACTATCAAGACATCTGCAAACTCATGCCTGAGGGATGGGACAAAGTCCTCCAAGGTCTGTTGGTGCTCACAGATGTCCAAGAGTTGAGGGAGAAGGGAAACAAGGAAGTTAAAGCAGAAGAGGTGGAAAACAAACATTTTCCATCTGTGATGAGTGAACAGTATGCCCTCATTCCCTGTCCATAACCACTTTGAAGTTCTGTCTGTCGATTCACTAGAGGATAAATTTTATTTTATGACTGTCCCCTCTCTGGACTCCTTTGAAGTGGCTAAAGATGTACCTACCTCCTCTCCATCTTCTCCACCCCAACCCCAATTGAAATCTTGGGAGTGCAAGCTACTATGCAAGTACATTGTGGCATTCACACCCTCCCAGCATTCACTAGAATTGAAGATTGAGCTACAAACTATGGATATGGGGCAAGTACTCAGTGTCTCTGCTCTTTTAGATCCAGGTGCCACTAGCCTTTTCATTGACTCTCACCTAGTCCAACAAAAATGACTTAACACCTGTGTGCTGTCTTGACCCATACCCATCTACAATGTGGAAAGTTCCTCAACTGAAGCTGGGGTGATTTGGGAGGTTGTAGACCTAGGCCTCCACTACAAGGACTACACTGAACAGGCTCTCTTTGCTGTGACCCAACTGGGGAAACAGGAGGCAATCTTGGGCTATCCATGGATTTGTGACCATAATCCTGAGGTCAACTGGGTGACAGGTGAAGTCATTATAAGTCATTGTCCTTCCCATTGTCATACTTGCATCACTAAAGGCAGTCAGGAATGCCGAGGGTGAAAGGTACTGTTGCAGTATACTCAAAAATGTCATGCTGGTCCAATGCCCCTGCCCAATGTGGACTTAAAAGCTGTTCCAGATCTTGCACCTGACTCTGATAATGATGAAAAGGAGATGGAGCAGATCAAGGAAGGTGACCAAATTTTCTATACTGCTATTAACCCTTTGCATGAGGTGTATGCCACCTCAAATGTCTCCTGAGGCCTTCTACAAGAACAGTGCACCCAAATCCTTTGCTGACTCTGTGTTTCCTCACCTGCATGACTTTGAGAATGTCTTCTTCAAGGAATCCTTTGACTCACTTTTTAACCATAAGCCATGGGATCATGCAATTGAGCTCACACCCTCCTCCTGCAAGGCCTATCCTCTCTCTGAAGAACAATGACAACTTGACAAGTTCATAAATGAATACTTGGCTTCTGGTTGTATCCACCCTTCTAAGTTGCCCATGGCCTCACCCTTCTTCTTTGTCAAAAAGAAGAATGGGTCCCTTTGACCAGTTCAAGACTATCGACACCTCAATGACATCACAGTCAAAAATCATTATCCACTACCCCTCATATCCAAACTCATCAACCAAGTCCATAGAGTGCATTACTTCACCAAGTTTGATGTCTGTTAGGGTTACAACAATGTGCAAATAAAGGAAGGGGATGAGTCGAAGGCAGCTTTTTGCATGAACCATGGTCTTTTTGAACCACTTGTCATGTTCTTTGGTCTCACTAATAGTCCTGCCGCCTTTCAGACCATGATGAATGACATCTTCCATGATGTCATATTGGAAGGTGTTGTCTGTGTCTACCTCGATGACATTCTCATCTTCACCTGATACCTCAGTGAATAATGTTGAATTACATGCCTGGTACTGGAGTGATCTCGATGGCACAAACTCTACCTCCATCATGACAAGTGCAAGTTTGAGAAGACATGGATCAAATACCTGGGCTTGATTATTTTGGATGGGCAGGTGGAGATGGACCTGGTCAAGGTTGCTGGTGTTACCACATGGCCCATGCCCATGAACAAGAAAGAGGTGCAGTCTTTGAAAACCTGATACTCTAGCAGTATTGCACCTTAAGGCCCAAGTGTAAGGGGAAAGGAAGGCACCCCAGTCATCTGGGCAATTTTCTGTGTTCATCCCATTTTTATTTATATTTTATTTCACCCTATTCTGCCTTTTCTATGATTTTCTATGGTTTATTCCTATTTTATAATTATATTTCAGTTTTTCCTTGTTGGTACATGTCGACAGTTATATTCTTAAAGGTGGGACCCCTTCTGGATGTTTACCCATCAAGGTAATATCATTCCACAGCTTGATCTGCCCATTTCTGCCTTTTGCTATTTTTAGCCTATTATTTGATTTTTGGGTCTATCACATAAACTGGCATCAACAAATGGGTCCTTAAAGTTTTCTCTTCAGATTCCCCTCTGTTAAGTGCACCTGAAATGTTTGTATTATGTAGTATAATATTAACCTTTAGATTCCCCTCTGTTAGCTCATTATTAAGTGAGGCTTTGAGGTTGCCCTTACAATCCCCCTCTTTATTACATTTCTTCACACATACCCATTTATTAGTGATCAGTACTGCATCTGGAGGTTTCTGCACCATTTCCCAAGTGCCCATCTTCTTCAGCAGATCCAACCACTCCTGCATGGCTTTTTTTCATTCAGGCCATTCTGGGGAGTTTTTAGCATCTTTTAGACTAGTAAGTTCATCAACAGCAATAATTGCATAGACTTCATCCATAGTCAGAAAGGTATCTTCATCTTCCTCATCTGAAAAAGGATTGTGAAAATGTTGATAATCAGGATGGTTTCCATGTGTCTTCTGTGGTTCATTGATATCAATATCTGTCTTGATCTCATTCCACTTTTTGCTTCCATTTGGGTTCAAGGTTATGAGTTAGATCATCAGAACCTGTTACACCCATTGGGAGCATGCTTCTATCAGACTCCCCCTACATGATACATTGGGGATAAGCATGACAGGTTCAGGAGGAGTCAGATGGTCTGGAAGAGCTAAATGATGGAAATTATGCAAGGTTAATATTTTGTGAGTATCTGCATTGTAATATTTGACTGCTTTGGCACCTTCATCATAGCCAACATAAATTCAACATTTTGATTTCAGTTCCATTTTCCTTTGTTCCCTCTGTCACTGTAGTAGAACTTAAATTCTTGTAGGTGAGCTAGATTCAGCTTTTGATTGATACAGAGTTGAATTTAGCAAATGTGTTGTATAAGTGTGACTTTGGAGGTAAGAGGCATGTATAATGGAATATTCCCAAAGAAATTCAGAAACATCATTGGCAATGAGCATCACACAGCCAAGTTCAGCAAGGGTGCAGTTCATTCACTCTGCGACACCATTCTGTAAAGGTGAATAAGGTGCAGTTAAATAAATTTCTATACCATGTTCTTTACACCAGGTCTCCAACATCATATTAATAAATTCCCTGCCACAGTCAATTTGAATTGCTTTTGGAGTTCAGCCTTGTATGATTAGATGAGTTAAATAATAAATAACTCTGTCAGCCACATCTGATTTCTCCTTTACAAAATTGATGGTTATATAATGTTTTGCATTGTTGATGAGAAACAGATAATATTGGTTGTTATGGATTGATCGGACAGCATACTTTCCCCAAAGATCAATATGAGTGAGTTCTCTGGGTTGGTATTCCTGAGGGACACATTGGGAAATGGTTCAATGTGTTGCTTTGCTTCAGTACATGCAATGCAATCCAGCTTGATTGTACATTCATCGACATTGATGCTGTCAACCAGTTCCTTGTCCAGGAGTTCTGTAGACCAGAATATCCTAATGTCCAAATCATCGATGCCAGGTTTCCTAACTAAGAGCCAGTTTGCATCTAACAAATGTTAATGAGTTGGCAGTGTGATTTTTGGAAGGAGATAAATGGGGTTTCCACAGGGTTAATTTCAGCCTGTATACATTGTTGTCAATTTTATTTCCTTAAGCAATATACCTCCCATCCTTAGTAATAAGGGTAATTGACCCCCCTCTCCAATATAGTGACCACCTGCAGCATCCCACTGCCCCAATGAAATAAGATTATTTTGTGTTCTGGGCACATCATACATGAAGGACATTTTGCAAAAGAAGTATATAATCTTGGCCTTTACATGTCGAGATGAGCTCAACATTTTCATGGCCAGCTACTGGTACTTCTTTTCCTCCTACTCCAGTTACGGAACTACTTCCCATTAGAGTATATGAGGTAAGGGCTTCACATTGATGCATTATATGTGAGGTCATTGCTGACTCTGCCAACCAATCATAAAAGATCAATCACGCATCATTCCCCTATGGATTACATGTGTTGAATGTATCAAAATTGTAGTGTTCTTCATTGGCCACAAAAGCAATTTGTTCTTCCCCCATATCCAACTATTCAGCTTCTTTCCCCTTTTCATTATTATTTTTCTTCTTCCTGTCAAGACCTATTTCACCTGATTGGATTCCCAACAATTCCCAACTCCTTTCCAACTCTTTTCTGACCTTCTCTACCAGCATTCCAGCCACAGCACTTTTTAGTTATCAGACAAATTGTCATGTTTCTTAGTAATCATTTGCTTACTAACTTTATTCCTAATACAGTCTTACCAATTTTGGTCATGGACATTTACCAGGACCCATTAGTAAATTTCCACTTTTTCTGTTATTCTTCTGGCCTTTATTATTTAAGCACCAACACATTGTAATTTGCTTGTGCTTAACCACCTCCAATCAATAATCAACCCTTAACTCATCCTTATTCAACCTTGACCTAATCTCAACTTAATTACTTAATCTCATCACTCTTCTTGACCTCAAATCAAGTCTAAACCTCTGCTTATTCTATCCTTGCCTTCTATCCAGAAACCCTTCAGAAACTCAAACTACCTCCACTTTAAAATTGGACAACTGATGAGGAGAAGGGCACAACTTCTCACAAGTTGAAGTTAAGTCCTCTCTGGCCCCTTTTTACCTGGCCTGCTACAGTCCAGTAGATTCTGCCCAGAACCTCTGAACCCTCCAACCACTGATGACCAGGTCCAACTGGAAGTCTGGCGCTTTTCCTGCCCAAGTCCTGACCTTGGTAGTAGCAATCTGAACACTGTCACTTCCCCCTATCCTTATCTTTGTTGTTCTTCTCCACCCAATATAATGACCAACTCTCCCACAATTCCTACATTTATTTCCCTCAAATTTCTGTCACCTATTCGTCCAATGCCCTGCACACTTACAATGCTTGCAGTAAGGATGGATATTCAATTTGTGGTCAGTGAGTTGAGCCTACTGGTACTGGAAGCCCTCTAGTTTTTCACTAGGTTACTGCTATCATTAGTACCCCCCATCCCCATTGCCTATTCTATTGACCCACATCTTGAATTCCTCCCTCAACAAACCACATATGTATTCACATGGGGAGCTGGCTGAAGATCTCTTGATGTGATGTTAAAAAAAAGTGTAATCTCGGAGAGATTCATTAAACAAGGATATAGAGAGAATATATTGAAAAGGACTCAAGAGCATGAAGGTGATGGTGGTGATGGATAATGTTAAGATTGATGGTAAGGATGAGTGTGGCTGAAGTATGAGGCCTTTGGTAAACAAGCATAAACAAGAAACATCCTTACAATGACACAGATATGGGTAATACCATGACAATACAATTATGGGTATGCTCAGGTATGGGTGGGAATTGTGATATGCCATACCCAGGCAATACCATTACTCATAGTTTAATGGATATCATGGCACTGGTCTGCCTGACCACATGGTGTTATCAACAACATTAAATATCCCAACTGCCATTCTCTTCCCTCACTACAAACACACTCCTACAGCCACTACCACCCTTCCTGGTTTTATCCACAGGTTTCTCATGCCTTCATTTTCTAACTTATTCAATGAGTTTTGCATGAAAAATTATGAAAAAATATTTTTTAAAAGCTTTTTGTTGGCTCTATGTGATCCAAAGCATAAAACAATATTTTGGTAACATCTCTCATCTGACAAGGCTGAACATATATATATATATATATTACAAGCACCCATTCAATAGCTACCAGAAAATCATTTTTTCATGATTTTCCATGCAAAACTCTCTGAATAAATTAGAAAATAAACGTGTGGGGGGTCTTGACTCTGTTCTGGGCAACTACAGCCATTAACATCCCTCACTCCAAATGCAAGTGAGGGGGTTCTGATTTTAGTTCAGGCAACAACAACTATCATCACCTCCCCCCCTCCCCTGCTCCAAATGCAAGGGGAGGCATTTCTGTTTCATTCTAGGTGACTACCCTCACCCTCACTCCAAACATGAGGGGAGGGTTGTTTTTGTTTTGTTTAAGGTGACTACAGCTACCACCACTCACTTGCTGCAAAGGGGGTTCTGCTTTTATTCTACATGACTACAGTGACGAATCTCCCCCTTGCTTGCTCCAAATGTGAGTGGAGGAGATTCTGCTTACATTCTATGCAACTACAGCCATGACCTGCCCTCACTCCTTAGTGTAATAATATATATAATTCTGTAGAAAAGCTGAGCAAGACCCTACCTATAAGGGCAACCTTAGACCTCACTTAATAGGAAGCCAACAGAGGGAAATCCAAAGTTAATATTATACTACATACATAGTACAGACAATAAAGGTGTACACCTAACAGAGGGAAATCCAAAGGGAATATACCTCTGTTGATGCCCAGTATACAGTCTTCATCACCACTGCTGTCTGATCCAATATTCCATGTACAACTGGCCCCACCTCACACACCCTTCTGTTCCTTTCCCATTGTCTTGTCCCACTCACTTTTCATTTCTGATCTTTGACTGTAGCTGTTGCCCATCCTGCTGATTATGTGCAAGCAAGCACATGCTGTTGCTGATGCTCTCATGAGAGAGAGACCTGAACCTGCTGTCACCTTCCTTGTCACCACTGGCACCAAGTGATAGAATATGCCCTGTCTGAAGTTGGTGGCCCTTTCATCTCCTCTGAATCACCTCTGATTACAGAGCAAGAATCCCCCCAGAACTTGCTAATCAATGCACAAACAGTTTAATAACAACTCTGACTAGAATTATTTTTCCTCCTGTTCACATCATCTTCACCTTACCACTGGATGAAATGGTCACAAGCACCACCACCAAGGTCCTCCATGCTGAACCTAAACACATCCCACTCTTGACAGTTGGCAAGATCTCCCCTTTGGTCATGTGCCAATGGAAGATGGCTTGCAAGAATTTCTTCTCTGCAAACAAGAAACTCAAAGAGGCAGACCATGTGTCTGCAATCTTGTCAGGATTGAAAGACATGCATGCTCAAGACTGGGTTGTGAGCCATCATAATTATCTTAGGTCTCTTGCATTCCTGGATTTTATGAAGGATTTTCATAAGGAGTTCCTCCTGGGCAGATGGGATGATGAGCTGCATGCCTGCATCTGCAACTCTCACCTCAGGTTCTCAGATCACTCCCTAAATGGATGAATAATATTTGCCTTTCAAACATCATTTTTCCAAGGTACTACTTACCACTTCTCTGATGATGCACTTCACATCCAATTTGAGACACTCCTTGATAATGACCTGCACATCTGTGCTAAGAACTGCAACATTAAGAACATTATCAAAGCTCCTACAAAAAATGCTGGCAAAAAGACACCAGAAGCATGCCTCACCTAGATTACTGAGCTCCACAAACTTGTGGATGAATGTGCTCATGACACAAAATGGTATCTTGAAGCAGCTGAGGACCTTCAATGGGCACCCAAGTACCAAGTGCTTGACAGTAACTCTCAGGTTCAAAATGTCACCTTGATCTCAAAAGCCATGCCTGTAAGGGCAACCTCAAGCCTCACTTAATAGTGAGCTAACAGAGGGGAATCCAAAGTTAATATTATACTACATAATACAGACACTTCAGGCACACCTAACAGAGAGGAATCCAAAGAGAAAACTTTAAGGACCATCTGTTGATGCCTAGTATATGTGATAGATGTGAAAATCAAATAGTAAGCTAAAAATAGCAAAAAGGCAGAAATAGGCAGATCAAGCTGTGGAATTATGTCACCTTGATGGGTAAACATACACAAGGGGTCCTGCTTCTAAGAATAGAACTGTCAACATGTACCAACTTAAAAAAAGCTGAAATATAATAATAAAATAGGAATAAAATCATAGAAAAGGCAGAATAGAGTTAAAAAAACAAATAATAAAAATATGGGACAAATGCAGAAAATTTCCCAGATTCCTGGGGTGCCTTTCCCCTTACACATACCATATAAGGGATGCCATCAAGCCATATTTATGGGCCATATATTAGTTGTGTAGTTCAAATTCCAAAACCTCAACTGTGTACTCAATTGCAGGACAAACCCTGCTGACATCTCTCAACTGCATGCATCGCATATCTTGCATATCCCACATATCACTGGTTTGACTTGGCATAACTGGTCACATATATGATATCCATTCACTGGTCTGACTTGTTGTCACCATGTATATGGTATCCATCTATCTGGGCAACTTGGTGTTGCCTAGAGTGACATGATGACCTTGCAAGGACTATGTTACATTGGTATAGGAGCTGGTACTGGCAAAGGGATTGAGTAATGTGAGTACCCCTTTCTAGAACATTCTAGCCATCAAGACAGATTCTTTTCTACACAGCATACTGGTGTTAGGGTGACACCCACTTCTCTACAAGAAGGGGTTACACATGATGGGGGTTCTGATAGTTTTGATGTGAGGGGTTATTAATAGATGTGTTGGTTGAGAAAGGCTTTTTGCACCACAAGTGTGGATGGAATACCTAAGAGAACACAACTGGGGTCCCCTAGGTGTATATTTACAGTTATATACTATGTTACACATATTGTACGATGTTACTACTGACATGCTCATACATGCACATACATATTGAGGCATGCAAATGCGACAAAAAGGCTTGTTCCAGATGTGCAGCATGTATTGACAGGATTTCAAAACAGCTATGTATGTGGCCACTGACATTGTTCGAAGTGGTGCAAAGTTCTTTGAAAGCATTCAAAATGTTGCAAAATGGTTCAAAGTTGTTCGAAGTAGTGCAAAATAGTTCAAAAATGGTTCAAAATTGATTTTGTAGTGTTTGTAGCAGTTTGGAGCATCTGTCATAATGTATCAATACAATTAGAAAGCTTCTCCCACACCTTAGAGTGCGCAATGGACCTATCAGCATTCTTCAGTGTAGGATAGCATAATTTGACATAATAAAATAAAATCAAAATTTATTATATAATGGGGCTGTTTCCTAACAACTGGTGTTATATCATATTTTCCCTACTCCCAATGTTCTTGAACCAGTGCTACCTAGTATCCACACCAATATACTATTTCAAATACTCTTGAGACTCCTCATGAGGTGGTACCATCAAGCTACCATGGAACCATTTCAAATAAAGTTTCTCTTCTGGTTTCAATATTTTCCTGAGCTATGCAGAAGTTAGAATTTGAAAAAGCTTTTTCACATAAGAAGGCCCCAAGTTTTGTTCACCATTCATCCAATGGTTCTCTTTTCAAATTTCAAAACTATCCAGACATTGATGCTTGTCAAGCAGCACTTATGTGTTATGTGATGCACTATTGATGATCTTATAGGTAACAAGTAATAGATATCCTTGTATTTATTTAAATTTTTCTTGACTGTAATAATCCATAATACCATTTGATGGCCATCTTATACCCCATACCATACCATAAGGGCTGCTGAAGTGAAAGCATATGGTATGGGTAACAGTACAGATGGTAGCCATATATATACCATTGATAGGTCCATTGTGCACCCTAGAGTCTGGAGAAGGGTTCCAAATGTATCAACACATCACAATACATGCTCCCAACTCCTATGAATACCACATATTCCATTTTGAACAACTTTGAACAACTTTGAACAACTTCACAACATTTTGAATGCCTTCGAACCACTTCACAGCACTTTGAACGAAGTCAGCCACCATATAGCTGTCCTGAAACCCTTTCAACTTACATGGCACATCCAGAATGAACCATTGCATCGCATATTGAGCACTACCAGACACAAGGAGATACAACAAAAGATTTAGGATGTGATAAATGCAGTTTTGTATTTTAATGATATATTGAAGCAATAGGACAAGCACTTTTACTATACTGGGACAATGTACATTTCAATTATTATCATCTCTTATTTGTTTTTATAATGTACAAAGTCCTTTATTGTTGTGTATATTGCCTCTTGTTCTCCATATGTTATATTTCCTTTTTAAGTACTATCACTTCAAAATGTATATAGACCTGTACTAGTTACTTACAAAAACAGAGAAGAAGTTACCCTCTCCACTATCATCTGATTGAAGAGCAGTTCTCTTGAGTCTTAGCCTTGCATTGTATCTCTAAGTTCTGCAAAATATTGCAAACGTCTTTGAACTTTCGTATTTGCCCCTTGACTTATCGCATATCACATACAATCATCTCTCAGAAACACTTTTAATTTGCTATATCCATTCCTCGATATACCTTGACACCAGTCCGACTCTCTCAAAACTCTTCAAACCTTCTTCGAACTTTTTTGAACATCTTCAAGCATCTTTTGAACATCGTTCAAACCTTTTTGTGTGCCCCTACTGTCAAGATTCAAGATCACTACTACCAAGGTTGGGACTTGATCAAGAATACACCAGACTTCCAGTTGGACCCAGTTGTCAGTATTTGGAGGTGTTCAGGGGTTTGGGGCAGAATCCACCAGGCTGTAGTATGCCAGGTGAAAAAGGGCCAGAGAGGACTTGGCTTCAACTTATAAGAAGTTGCACCCTTTTCCTTGTCAGTTGTCCAATTTCAAGTGGGAAGCATGCGGGTGTCCAGCAGGTTTCTGGACAGAGGGTGAAGGTAGAATGAAGCAGAGGTTTATGGAGAGATTAAGTTGAGAGGAGTCAAAAGATTTAAGGCTTGTTTCAGGGATGAGTCAAGGATGATTGAGAGGATGTTATTAGGTGAGGATGATACAAGGATAACTGCCATTACAAGTATAGGCATGAGTACAAGTACAAGTAATTTGCAAACTGGAGACTAAGGCTAAGCTATGGGCGCTTAAATAACTAGGGCCAGAAGAGTAATGGGTAATGCAGAAGTTTACTAATGGGTCTTGATAAGTGTCCATGACCAGAATTGGTAAGACTGTATTAGGAATAAAGTGAGTAAGCAAATGATTACTAAGGCACATGATGACTTGTCTGATGACTAAAAGGTGCTGCAGCTGGGATGCCAATGGACAAGGTTGAAAAGGAATTGTAAAAGTGTTTGGGGAAGACTAGGAATCTGATCAGGTGAGTTGGGTCTTGGACACCTACAGACTATTTGCAACATGTCTTATCATTCCACATCTCTAACCACAACCATTGGGCAACAGTGGTGACATTTAGTACCAACTTGCATCCTTCCTCTAGCCTGTGTTATCCTTCTTAGACCTTTTAACAGGTTTTTGTTAGGTTTCCAGGTTGAGCATTATCACTGTATTGTTTATGGCCATAGCCATATATGGTATGGTTGGCAGCCTTAATCATCCTGTGACATCCACTCCACCATCTCCTCCATCTCATCATCTTTATCTTCTATCATCTCTGGTTTAACTTCTGCTTGTCTGGGCTGTGATGCTGCCAACACTGACACTAATTGTGACATTTGTGCCATAAGCACATCAATTTTTTCCTCTAGCACTGGCATGGGAACAATATTAGAACCAGGATTAGAAGTTGAAGGTTCAGACATAATGATTCGAGCTGTGATGAGTCACTTCTTTGGCAGATTCAAAACTTGTTCTTTGAGACCTCTCTAAATGTTTATGGGTCACATGATTTGGTAACTCAGGTACCACACTTGGAAAAACTTGTGATTCAGTAACTCATCAATTGTTCAGTTCATCAAGCACTTCAGATCAATATCCCTTCCAACAGTGCCTGATCTTAGGGATAGTACTGAATTCTGCTTGTAACTAAAATAGACATCTGAATAGTAAGGTAAATCACAACTAAACCAGATCCAATCAGTTGTCTGGTTACAGCTGTCCTAATGATGAGCACTGCCTCTCAATCACTGGCAGTCACAACATAAGGTGAGGCCTGGTGTCAGCTTACACAAGAAAAGGTAGATTATGTATAGAAAAGTACTTCCAGCTCATGCTGAAAGGATGAGTAATTGGATGTGGCACAGTGAAACAATGATGTATGTGCAAGTAAGAGAAGTGGCACTAATTGGAAAGTTGTATTCCTCTGTTAGGGTGACACCCACTATCTACTAGCTAAAACTGTGTGGGTTCTCTCTACAAGAAGGGGGCAGGATATGCACTGATGTGTTCAGTCAGTACTTGGTGCAGAGTCTCAACAGAAAGTGTGAACACAAAACCTACAGCTGCAGGTGTGCTCAGGATAAGGGGGTTTGCTTAGAGGGCCTTAAATTGTTCTTCAAGGTGCAAAGACTACTAAGAGGCTGGTATGATGCTTTGCAATGTGCGCACTAGTTGTGTACACAAAAAGGAAGGTATACACAATGGCAAAAAAGTGCACAATGCAAAAGGGCAAAAATGCGCAATGGGAGTGCAAAAATGCATAACAATGATGGGAGTGGAAAGTAGGAGGTTTAATGAGGTGAGGGAAATACTGGAGTGTGCCAAAGAGGTGGCGCACAGACTAGGAGTGCAGGTGAGATGTGCATGCAGCTAGCAGGAAAAGGTGCAAATGGTGTGCAAAACACAGCAATACAATGAGGGGTGCAAACGTGACTATATGAAAGGCACACTGCAAAAGTACATGAACAAAGATGAAGGACACAAACAAAGGGATGAAATGCCGCAATACAATGAGGGGTGCAAATGATATGCAAACACAGCTATACAAAGAGCGCACTACAAAGGCACATGAACTGGACAATGGTGCACAGACTATGTGTGACACTGAATGAGCTATGAACTATATGGAGGAAAAGATCCTCTGGATTCTCTATGTACCTTGGCACTATGTACAAATGGCTTATGTGATAAAAGCAGTAAAATAAAGTGTAAAAATAGAAAGCACCATGTGCTATCCACAAGTCCATCCATTGGCCCATCTAAATCTGACCACACAATGCTGCTGCCTTAGCCAATAAGATTTGCACACACCATAGCCCAATACCCAACTGTTCTGATGCAATGTTCTATTTTTGATGTGCTTTAGGTCTCATGCACTCTGCCCAATTAATCCACTTCAGTATTATGTGTCACATGCTGCACCTTACTAATAGTGACATAATCAAACTGTGCTGGTTACCAGATAAGGCAATGCCAATTGGAAATGTGGAAGAACTATGAGGAGATGCTGTGCAATACCAAATAGCACCAAAGTGCCCAAATTATGTGCAAGCACCCAAGTATGCCCAGTCCAATGCCAAATAGGTGCAAAGTGCTCAGATTATGTGAGAATGCACAGTTGGCTCATAATGCAATCACAGGGTGCCTCAAATAAGTGCTCTAGTAAGCTGGAAGCCATGATGTGCAGTGCAATAGATGTGGTGAAGGATTGTTGTGTGTGATAAATAAATAGTGAAATGAGTGCACAGTGAAGAATGTGAGTTGCTGGCAAAGTGTAAAAGAGCACATAAAGGCACATGTAACAGTGAAAGGCAGATAATGAGTGTAGGAGGTGCATGAAGGCAGTTTGAAGCATAACAAGGTGCATTTAAGGTGCATGATAGAAGGCAGCTAAGGGGGATCCAAAGGCACAGTAGAAATGTAAAAGGTGCACAAAAGCGCATCTAAGCAGTTAAAGGCACATGAAAGTGCACAAGAGCACACAAAAGTGCACGAAGGCATGCAAAAGTGTGCAGTGCAAAGTGAGTAGAAGTTGTCTGAGAGGTGCACACAATCACAAAAAATGCCATAGTATGAGCGCAGGGTGATAGGGAGCCATATCAGTGCACGTGGGGGAATTGATGGTTTTGATGCATGGGGTTATTAATAGATGAGTTGGTTCAGAAAGGCATTTTGCACCACAAGTGTAGATGGAATATCTAAGAGAACACAACTGGGGTCCCCTAGGCATATATTTAAGGTTTATATACTATGTTACATATATTGTACAGTGTTGTTACCAACACACCCATACATGTGTGTATGTATTGATGCATGCAAAATAAAATTCTCATGCTATCAAAGTGTAGCATCTCTCAGCATAATGTAGTGTAATTCAACATAATAAAATAAAATAAAATATTATTAGGTAATGGGGCTGTTTCCTAACAGATTTCACCCTGTGAAAAGGTTTGTGCACTTGAGTGCTCTGCTGCCCACTGTACTAGTCATTCAGGCAATGGCATGTCACCATCACTTTGGTCAACCTCAAGCTCTGGCTGGGAATGGAATGACTGTCTCAGAGTCATGGTCTGTGCTGGTAGCCAAATTTTCAGCTTTAGAAGACTTGGTTCTACCAGGAGAAAAATGCTTCAGTGTTGAATATACAAACAGTGATGTCAAGGAATCCTTCCTACCTCAGCAACATGGCTCATTGTATGGTCTTCCTCTCCCCACCACCAGTGTTGGTCTCGTACACCAGTGTCGGACTCTGAGGATGATATGGACAGTGTTCCCTGACCATCGGAGGAGTACCCAGACATTGGAAATATGTTAAATGTGTGTAAAGACTGTGTGTGACGAGATCCCAGTGTTTTATTTTATTTTTTGAATTATTTTATTTTTGAAAAATTTCTAAACGCTCACAACCACGTGGACAAGAATTTCCGAAAGATGCCTGCGAACAATATATCAAATACATAGGAAGTTGGTGATGGAATCACTCAAAGCGCAGCTGGCCACTATTCTGCGAAACTTATCTTGAACTTATATATATTCGCTGGCTATGGTTTTATCCATTGCTGCGATGCACCCTCGCTCGCTGTCTGCAAGAAGAAAAGTTCTATATCTGGGCATAACACTCACACTAATGATGGTCTTCTACGTGTATCCTGCCCCGTCTTCCATCTCCATCGCTTCCATCACTTCTCGAAAACGAGTGGCGTGTCCTCCTAGAGCATACTCAAATGGTTCATGGAGAGGTCCATACCTGCGTACCAACTCTATACAGATGCTGGACAAGAGCCAAGCCCTACAATTTTCTGGCTTCAGCGGTTGTGCTAGCTCACGGGAGTTCTACTGGCACCTTGCCGCTGATAGAGAGGAGCAGTGGGACCGGTTCCCGGCAGCTCAGTCATACAAATGGGAAGTCGGAAAAGACGAAGGTTGTGAAGGATTGAGAGAACTTAATCGAGAAGAAATGGTGAAAGACATGGTTGAGCAGGGAGGGTGGCTCTTAGTGGGAGATTCCATTACCGAAGGCCATTTCTTCTCGCTATCATGCCTGCTCCATCCTCATGTTATCGCTACACCCACCTATACGCCTAACTCCTACTTCGACCGCGCCTGGCCACAAAACTTATACCTTGACCCGAACTCACCTCTGCTTCAACCTAATTCTCGGATAAACAAACAAATAGTCTTCCCCCCTGGGTTCAACATTACTACTAGCCCACTTGTTACCTTCCGCCGCATCGATTTACTCTTCGAACAGTCGGAACTCATTGCCCTTCATAACACTTTACACCCGAACGCCCCCTCCAATTTCTCTCTCTTCTCGGAAGAAGCTACGTGGTCCTTAAGCCCCTCTGAATACACAGCACTCTTTCTCTCAGGAGGATACAGTACTATGGTTGTTAGCACTGGAGGCCATTGGACGACGACGCTGTTTGGTGGGTATGGAGAAAAGAGTGAGGTCGTGCTTGAAGACACAGCCAAGGGGATCGATGGCATTCTTGACTTCTTTGAACACGCAATGACCAAGTGGGCAGGGGAGGTGCAGAGTCTACTGGACGATGCTGCGAGCAAGGACGGGGGTCGGAAGAAAAGGGAAGTCGTGGTCCGTGCTTATTTGACTGGGCATGAGGATTGTCATAAGCATAGAGAGCCGTGGAAGGAAATCCAGCCGATGGTATGGGGATGGTATAATTGGGCCCAGATTTGGCAATTTAATGATATCATTGAGGTGATTTCATTTTTTACGTGCAGGTGCGCAGTGCAGTGCTTACGACTTGTTTCTTTCCAACAGCGAATACTAACCAGCTCACCTGGAAAATACCCTAATATTCATTACCTAGCCATTGAACGACCGGCGCGATTGCGTCCCGATGCGGTAAGCCTGCCAATCATGTATTGCTTTTCTCATGTCGTTCCTTATCGTATTTGATATAGCACACCACGGGTGACTGTCTACATATTATGGCGGGTGCGGGCGTCCTGGAAGGATGGTCGCACTACATCTGGCATTTTGTAACCAGAGAGCTTCCCCAGCGTCGATGAAGAGCGTCACAAAATGCACCAGTCCTACATGTTCTGCCTCAAATTGAAGGCGTATGGGATCATGCACTAACTTATTTTATTATGCACTAATTTATTTTATTACGCATTTGCTCCTGGATTGAATAATATTACATATCAAGCTAAGTGCATCTCCTACTCATATGAGTGGCGGTTACATAAGAGGTGACGAGCCAATGAAATTTGTCTGACACCAGCCACTACAGTTGTTCCGAGCATCCTGTGCGCTACTGACTCCGAGCTGGCTTCCAGATATACAATTTTCAATATGGGATGTCTACCGGAAGGTGAAGGAGATTTCATCGCGACCCAGACATATCCACCCCCGAGCTAGAATTCGCAAGCAGATTGAACAGCTTTAGCTCGCTATCGCTACAGCCGCATGGGCTATTGCTCGTCAGTTGACATTGCGCTTGATTCCTTGCTTATCGTTGTTCTTCGAGCCATGAGTCACCATTCAGACATGGTGTATTTGCATCCCAAGATTGGGAGCGGCCACCGTAACTTTGGCAAAGCAAGTGTTTGCACAGCCTGCAAACAATGAGGCCCCAAGAAGCTCCTGCCAAGGTTTGTCCGGGTTTTAGCATATTTTAGGGCCTAAAAATCGGCCTATATCTGTCCGGACTTTGCATATTCGAGGCAATTTGAGCGAAATCTTTGTCCGGATTTTTGCATATGTGAGGCCTATTGAGGAGTGGTTTCTGCCCCAACACCGTGACCCGAATTTTTTTTTAAATATTAGGGGAATTCAATATTGACGCAACGGCCATTTTGATGGCCGTTTTAATGACTCGTTTTGACATCAAAATGCCCTTGTTGCACCGATTCAATTTTGATCGATATGAGCTCCCATCTAATTTGAACCTATGATTATGGCCAGCGGAGTTTGAAATCTCATCAGGTCGTAGCGCATTCAAGACAATCAGCACTAGTGACCGTACATTATATCTACTGACACTAATGATAGTTGTAAGGGCTCGTATTTTCTCCCCTCTCCCACTATGCCATGCAAGACTGACCGCCAACAAGAGACTGATGCCATTCTCGATGCTTTCATTGTCCAACTGATTGCAGAGGTGGAAATTGCTGCTTACCATGACTGTGACTCTGGGAGTGACTAGGATCCTGATTCCTCCTTGGGGGGAAGGTGGAGTTCCAGATAGACATATGATAAAAGGTGATTAATTGGAAATAAACTAAAAGAGTGCATATTAGGATGATAGCTCAATGAGTCAATGACAATGCAGACAATGATTCACTCGCGTATTGTATACTTTATTTCAAGCTCTGCTACAAACCACCATCCATGGAAAATTGAAACAAGTCGGTCCCACAACAGCCCTTGGGCTCATTCCTGCAACGTGGGAACCATTGCAGTTAATTTTGCAATGGTCATCAAAATGGCTGTTGCATCAATATTGAATTCCCCTATTGAATCTGCTTGTAAACAAGATTCTGGGCCATATTTATATTGAAATGGCACTTTGCCCATTCGTTGAACATTTTGGCAGAGTCACATGCTGTTACAGCATGACAATCCCTGTCCGCTCTTGCACAAGTTGCATATTTGAGCCCCAATCTTTGCATATTTCAGGGCCATTTTAGCCTATTTTTCTGGAGAAAAACCTTTGCAGGAGCTTCCCAGGGCCTAATCAATGATTGCATGAGGAAAGGGAGACCCAGCAATCTATAACTCATTGCTTCACCTCTATGTACTCACTAGGAAGGTAATGTGCATCAGTTTCATACTACAAGGCTTTGAAAACAAAAAGAGAACAAACAATACAAGTGTAGCTCCAAAGGTCTGAGGATGTTGACAGGGTAACCATCAATGTTTCACTTTTTTCTGGGTGGCTCCTTGTTCTGCTGAGTTTGTGTCCCTTAACACCCAACTCTTCAATTCCATGACCAAATCACATTGTCCACATTGTCATGTCTGTGTTAAAAGAACAGTTTACTGACATTTGTTCTATTGATAATTGCATCAATAAGGCTGCTGCAAGTTGACCATGGTTTAAAATCCTGTCAATGAAGAGGCCTGGGTGTTATTTTGCCCACTATCACATATAAAGTATAATAGGAGCACAAGGTCATGGTGTGGTTGATATATTAGAGTTGTTAACAGTAGCCATTTTCAGCTCATTGTCGGCTCATTTTCAGCTTCATTTTCAGCTTCATTTTTGGGTGTTTGGCAGGAGAATGGACCAAAAAATGATAAATGGTCACCATGAATGCTCTGAAATGCAAACATCCTGAAAATGAAGTAAAAATGCACTTTACCTACCTTCAGCAGTGCTTGGCAGATTCAGACTCCCCTCAAAGGACTTGAACAAAATTATTAGCATGAGTTACCACTGCAACAGACCTCATTGGCATACTTTCAAGTCTTTTATTTGAAAGTTGGGATTGCATAGTAAATATATATATATCTTTTCTACTACTTAAACTTTGCAAAAGTAAAGTAAATAGCTATGACTACATGGGAAGTACCCTGGGATAGTGGCCTCATCATTGTCCTGCCATCCCTTCATCTCCATCCCCATCATTGCCTCCATCATCCCATTGCCCCCATTGTCCCATCACCCCCATTGTCCCATTGTCTACTCACCCCCATTGTCTTGTTGGCCATCCCCCCATCATCACTGTTGTCTCATCCTCATTGTGCTGGTTAGGCTCAATTTCATTGTTGTCCCTGTTGTTGTTATCCCCATTGTCATTCTCATCCCCATCATTGTCATCATCTTGTCATCATCTTGTCCCCATCACCATTGTCCCTATTGTTGTCTTCTAAATCTCTGTTGTTCTCATCAGCACCCACAATCTATGAGCAGTGGCTTGTAGGCATGGCCTGTATGGGAGTCAGTGCTGGTAGTAATGGACCATTAGCACCCAATCCACCCTGTGAGCAAGGGCTTGCAGTGGTGGGGGCAGGTGCTGCTGTCTTATCCACCTCATCTCCATGCACCTGACAGTGTACCTAAGCTGCACCCATGATCCACCCTATAAGCAACTGCTTATAGGCATGGGGTGGGTGGTGTGTCCCTCATAGTGGGCACCATTATCATCAAGGATTTTTGAGAAAATCTCAGACTCATTTGAGAGCTGATATTGGTGCAATATTCCCCAAAAATAGTTTAGAACTTCTCAACAATGTTCAAACTCCATATTCTGAGCTGTACAGAGCATTCAAAGTTAAGTAATTGAACATGTGAAAATCAATATATTGGTGCTTGAACTGCACTCAGAATCTATCAATTCAACCTTGTCACATGAAAGATGTGACCCAGATATTGTTTTATGCATTGGATTACACAGAGCCAAGAAAAAGCTTCCAGAAAATCATTTTTTCATGATTTTTCATGCCAAACTCATTGAATAAATTAGAAAATAAAAGCATGGGAAACCCCCAGGTAAAACCCATGCATTTTCCTAAATATTATACACCATTATATGTTGTGATAGCTTGTGTATGCTAATACCATTTCCAGTAACTAAGGATCAATTAATAAATAATTCTGTAGCACCACTATTGAGCAATGCCTCCACATCAATCGCTGCATGCATGTCCACTGTCTTCAATCCCACAGTCAAGGTGATTTTGGGTTCTATTTGCACAGAGCAAATAAAGAATTTAAGGGTTTTCAGAAATAATGCTTGGCAATTTTCTTTACCATGTGATTGACAATAGTTGTACTCCTCCTCAACTTCCTTTCTGGTTTACTCTGGGTTTCCTCAAATACTAATACATTATAATGATTTTGGGTCACCAATGGGGAACCCTTCACTGGGACTCTTCCACAAAATGCTTCTGCCTATCTTCCTCTGGCTTCACTTCCTCAATTGTAGCTTACCTAATCTTTCTTTTCTGCCTACAATTTCTAGCAATATGTTCTAACTGCTCACAGTACAAGCATTTAAGTGGGGCTCATCTCCCTGCTTGGTCAACTCCATTGCATCTGCTGGTGCTGCTGACTCCATAACTATAGGTGTTACTGCCATAGACAGTGGCTGTGCCCTCAGAGTTTGTGCCTGTGGCACCTTTTCTTTCTCAGATTTTCCTCCTGACAGCTTTTCAAATTTACTATTTCAGTGCATCAACTTCAATTCTGCCTGTTCCTGCCAATCTTGCTGATCAAGGCACATTGCCCAATTATACCACTCATCCAACTTCTCTGGCATAGAAGGTAGTCAGTAAATAGACTTGAATAAAGAGGAATTTAATCTTGCTTTCACTAATCCTACCAATGCCACTTCTCCCATATCTGTCTGTGAAGCTTCTGGTTTGAACTGCAAAATAAATTCATCTGCTGTTAGAGAACCTTGGCACATGGGTTTTAATTTAGCATTAACTGTCACCTTTGGATTATGGTCCTCAAACTGTGCCTCCAGTCTTTCCAAAAATTCCTTGAAGGTTGTAAATGGTTTATTTCCCATGGCAATTTGATTAATAGCCTCATTTTTCCAGAACTGTGCTTTCCCCCCTGAATTTACAAGAGAGCAAACATAATCCTAGACTTGGCTGTATGAAACTCTGGCTTCCTCCCATGGATTTACAATAATATAGAGCTGATAAATGATTTTGTATTCTCCATGGTACCATCAAAGATTTGCAGTGGTACATACTTAGTTAACCACACTTTTCCATTTCCAGATTTCTCTGCCACCTGCACATCATCCTGTGACTTCCACTCCACCATCTCCTCCATCTGATCATCTCTATCTCCTGTCATCTCTGGCTGTACTTCTGCTTGTCTAGGCTGTGATGCTGCCAACACTGTCACTAATTGTAACATTTGCTCCATAAGCACATCAATTTTCACCTCTAGCACTGGTGTGAGAACAGGATTAGAACTGGGATTAGAAGTTGAGGATTCTGACATAATGGTTAGACCTGTGATAGATTACTTTTTCAGCAGACTCAAAACTTGTTTTTTGAGACCTTTTCAAATGTTTATGGGTTATGTGATTCAGTAACTCAGTGATAGTTCCACTGCATGCTATAAGGTCTGGAGAAGAATCTAATCGTATCTATACATTATGACACACACTTTGAATGACTATGAATGCCACAAAATCGACTTCAAATCTTTTCGAACTATTTCACACTACTTCAAATAACTTTGAATGATTTTGAACTATTTCACGACATTTTGAATGCTTTTGAATGCTTTTGAATGACTTCACATTACTTTGAATGACATTGGCCACCATATACCTATCCTAAAACCCTTTCAATACATGCTGAACACCCAGAGTGAGCCAATTCACCACATATTGAGCACTACCAGACATAAGCAGGAACGACGAGAGACTTAGGACATGATAATAGCATTTTTATGTTTCAATGATATATTGAAGCAAAAGATAAGTACTTTTACTATATGGAAATACTGTACATTTCAATTATTTATCATTTCTCATTTGTTTTATGATCTACAAGGTCCTCATTGTTAAATATATTGCCTCATGTTTTACACATGTTTTATTTCCCCTTTTAGTACTATCTCTTCAATTTGTATATAGACTTGTATTAGTTACTTAGAATAACAGAGAAACAATGGGGAACAGAGAATGAGTTACCATCTCACTTATTGTCTGACTTAAGAGCCATTCTCTTGAGTCTTATCTTCATGTCGTATCTCTAAGTTCTGCAAGATATCGTGAACTTCTTCAAACTTTCATATTAGTCTCTTGACTCATCACCCATCGCCTATCACCATTCAAAAACACTTCACATTCGCTAAACTTGTTTTTCGATATACCTTGAACCTCTTTGAACTTGTTTGAACTACTTTGCACATCTTTAAACTTATTCAAACTATTTTGCACGTCTTTGAACCTATTTTGAACTATTTTGAACCTCTTCATATGCCCTTAAAGACTATTTGTGACATGCCTCATCATTTTATGTCACTCACTACAACCTTTGGGTATCAGTGGTGATATTTAGTACTAACTCGCACCCTTCCTCTAGCCTGTGTTATACTTTCTAAGTCTTCTAACAGGTTTTTGTTACATTTCCAGGTTGAGCATCATCATTTTGGAGCCCACCATGAGGGGTTTCCAGATCATTTCATTGTTGAACCTCCACTCCTTTCTACCACTCATTTTACCTAAGGGGGCTCAATGGTTTTGACTTCGCATTGAACTCATTTTGCCTCCAACCCTCCTGAACAACCAGGGGATCTTGATATAGTATTTCACCCCTCGATACTATCATTTCGCACTCTTTCACCTTTTACACTTATGACTTTGCTACCATCCTCGACTTCAAAAAAAATACAAAACATGACATCACACAGATTTTGACCTTGTGACCTCCGAAATCTACCTCAAACATGTCGACATCCTTTATGCCAGCTCCCAGTCATTCTACATCTCTGAAATTCAATTCAAGATGACCTAAAGAACTCTGAAAATACTTTGAAGAGCTCGAATCTTTGTTCACTACTTGCAGTATTACAGATCATGACCTAAAGAAAAGACATGCTTGCAGATACATCGACATCAATTCTTATGACCTCTGGAAATTGCTTCCAGAGTACAAACCTGGCACATCATTTGATGAATTTCACATCACAGTATTCTAGAAGATGAATGAAAATACAGCATTTTGAACATGGATACACTTGTTGGTAAACAGCTTTGCATCAGTATTTTTGATGCAAATAATTTAGCAGCTTATTACAGGTCATTCTACAAGGTCATGAGCTTCCTTCACTCGAAACATAGACTCTCAGAGGCTGAACAGTTGAGCTTTCATCAGAGGTTTTCAAACTAAGTTATGGAATCGAATCACAGATCATCCATTGACTGATTCTGAAGACATTTCACACATTTTCGAAACGTTCACATCAAACCTCACATCGGTTATCGCAGCTTCAAATTTGACCAGATCAGTGCCCAAAATTTTTGCTCCAACCTTGTTCCTCACCAATGTAGCACCTCCGACTACATTGAACCAAGCATCTAATGGTATACCTCACAGCTCAAACAATTCGGATGACTTCAAAGCTCATATTGTGGCCCTCAAACAGGAACTAGCCCTCGAAAAACAGCTTGCACTCAAATGAGAAAATGTCACACTTCGAAATCATCATGTTGTGCCTCTTGGTCTCTATTGCATCGTCCCAGCTTTGTCACCCATGTCCATTCCAATTCCATCGCCTTTGCCTTCAGTAGTTCCACCCCAGTCCACTTCAATAGTCACACCTTTGTCACCTTTAAACTTGATCTCGCCTCTGAAATCCTCATCGTATTTGTCCCCATCATTGCCTATTTTGACCTCGACTTGCTGTTCACCACTCCCAGTATTGTTGTCCTCGATCTCATCACCTGTGCTATCTTTCAATTTATTATCTATTTTGACATTGCCTTTGCCCTATATTTCATCACCAGATTCATATTTGCATTCACCCTCGAAGTCCAAAATAGCATTCAAAGTTTTATCCCCATTGTACATCTATAGTAATCACCTTGAAATTTGCCTTCCCCTCATCGCCAAAAATTTTATTACATTCATCGCCTACAAGTATTTCTCTGACCTCATTTTCGATCCCTTGATTTTGTGTCCAATTTTGACCAGTTGCTCGACTAGATTATTATGATCATGGTTAGCTGCATCGACCATCAATCAAATTTGCCTATTTTCTTTCTCTTTTTCATATTTCGATCTCATTCTATTTATCGAACATGTGTTACTATGCTCAACATTCTTTGCAATAGCTTTGACAGCTTTCACTTTTATTCGCCCACATAGGCCTTTGCTCACCTCGATCTCGACCTCAATATTGCTCAAAAATACCTCACAACTATTTTGCTTTCACCAAATCTTCTTCCTATCTACTTCAAACATCTTGAAAAGCTTCAAACAACCTCGTTAACTTTTTCAACACAATCACACATTCCACACATGGGTTCGATCAGCTGACTGGGACAGTCTGGATTTTAGTAAGGGGGAGGATGATTGGTCCACTGCGCACTATAAGGTCTGGAGAAGAATCTAATCATATCTACACATTATGACATGCACTCCAAATCACTATGAATACCATGAAATCAACTTCAAATCCATTTTGAACTACAGTGACTCACAAAACTGAGTCAATGTTTTGCACTTTTTAATTTATTGTTGAATAACTTCCCATAAACAACAAAACCAAACAAGGTATTGGTGTACCGAATAACATACATGATCAGGGCTACCAAACAAACAAAGAATTATGTAATTTTAATCATCCCTCATGGAGATATGATCATTTTAATTCAGGGACTCATTGACTCAGTTTTGTGAGGTGGTATCAATATTATGATAAATTGTAATTCTAGTATTTTGTATGACCTCCCTTGGCCTTAATAACTGCTCCCAACCTTCTAGGCATGCTTTTAATCAAATTCTGACACACCTCTGATGGAATATTATTCCACTCTTCTACTACTCTTTCCCATAACTCCCAAATTCCTTTTGGTGCTGTTGGATACTTGTCTAACTGGTTCTTGAGGTGAACCCAATGATGTTCAATAGGACTGAGGTCTGGAGATTGGGCAGGACAATCCAGAAGAGTAATATTGTTGTTCTCCATCCATTTCTTGGCCTTTTTTGAGGTATGCTTGGGGTCATTGTCTTGTTGAAAAATCACCTCTTCTCCAGAAATTCCACTCTCCTCCAAGCTAGGCAGCATATGGTCCTTCAAAATGGACACATACTGGTCAGCATTTATCCTCCCCTCAACCTCTGCAAGATACCCAACTCCATTCCATCCCATACACCCCCATACCATAATGTTTCCTCCCCCAAATTTGACAGTTCCCTGCACCTCTCTCTCAATCAGCCCCTCTCCCTTCTGTTTCCAGACCCACTCTCTCCCATCTGACCCAAACCTGTTGATTTTAGTCTCATCTGACCAAATAACCCTTCTCCAGTCCTCCACAGTCCACTCTCTATACTTCTGAGCAAAAGCCAATCTTGCTTTCCTATGCCTTATACTAAGCAAGGGCCTTTTCTTCTTCACCACAGCCTTGAATGAGTTTTTTCTGAGAACTCTTCTGATTGTTTCTGAGGAGACTGGAGTGGGGATGATGCTGTTGATGTAATGGGTGGCCTGAACAGCATTTGCAGCCTTGCCAGTGGTGATTTGGGTAAGGATGGCTCTCTGAGAGGTAGATGAGAGCTTAGAAGGACAACCACCAGAGGGGGAATCCAGGTTTGGATGGAGAGCCCTGAGTGTTCTGGATACACTAGACTGGCTGAGGTTGAGTTTAGAGGCAATATTGTGGGTAGAATAATGATTGGAGGCCAGGGAAAGAATGTTTTCCTTCTGAGCAGAGGAGATGGGATGCATTGGAGAATATTGAAGTATGAAGAATGCTAGTCCTAATTAAATACTATAATTTAAGGTCCCATCAAGGGTCACATCACCTTAGAAACCATCTGTCAAGTTTTTGACATTATACAGTTGGTGGAGCATCAGATTCTAATATTTCTGACTACCCCTCACAAAACTGAGTCAATGAGTCCCTGAATTAAAATGATCATATCTCCATGAGGGATGATTAAAATTACATAATTCTTTGTTTGTTTGGTAGCCCTGATCATGTATGTTATTCGGTACACCAATACCTTGTTTGGTTTTGTTGTTTATGGGAAGCTATTCAACAATGAATCAAAAAGTCCAAAACATTGACTCAGTTTTGTGAGTCACTGTATTTCACACTACTTCGAATGACTTCAAATGATTTGGAACTATTTTGTGACATTTCAAACACTTTTGAATGACTTCACATTACTTCGAATGACATTGGCCACCATATACCTATCCTAAAACCCTTTCAATACATGCTGAACACTCGGAGTGAGCCAATTCACCACATATTGAGCATTACCAGACACGAGAAGAGATGATGAGAGACATAGGATGCAATAATAGCACTTTTATGTTTCAATGATATATTGAAGCAAAAGAGTACTTTTACTATATGGGAACACTGTACATTTCAATTATTTATCATTTCTCATTTGTTTTATGATCTACAAAGTCCTCATTGTTGAATATATTGCCTCATGTTTTACACATGTTTTATTTCCCCTTTTAATACTATCTCTTCAATTTGTATATAGATTTGTATTAGTTACTTAGAACAACAGAGAAACAATGGGCAACAGAGAATAAGTTACCATCTCACTTATCGTCTGACTTAAGAGCCATTCTCTTGAGTCTTATCTTCACATCATATCTCTAAGTTCTGTGAGATATCATGAACTTCTTCAAACTTTCATATTAGTCTCTTGACTCATCGCCATTCAAAAAACACTTGACATTTGCTAAACTCATTCCTCGATATACCTTGAACCTCGTTGAACTTATTTGAACTATTTTGCACATCTTTGAACCTATTTTGAACTATTTCAAACCTCTTCGTATGCTCTTAAAGACTATTCGCAATGCACCTTGTCATTTTACATCACTCACTACAACCTTTGGGTATCAGCAGTGATATTTAGTACCAACTTGCACCCTTCCTCTAGCCTGTGTTATACTTTCTAAGCTTTCTAACAGGTTTTTGTTAGGTTTCCAGGTCAAGTATCATCATCAGGTGTTAAACTCAGCAAAACCCATTTGTTCAGTTGTTCATCAAGCACTTCAGATCAATATCCCTTCCAACAGTACCTGATCTTGGAGATGATACTGAAGTCAGCTTGTAACTGAAATAGTTGTCCAAATAGAGTAATGTAAATTGTGACTAAACCAGATCCAATCAGCTGTCTGGTTGCAGCTGTCCTAATGATGAGCACTGCCTATTGGCTTATAAAAGAAAAGGTAGATTATGTATATACAAGTACTTCCAGCTCATGCTGAAAGGATAAGTAATTGGATATGGCACAGTGAAATAATGACATATGCACAAGTAAGAGAAAGCATACTGATATGGGGAGTTGTATTCTTCTGTTAGGGCGACACCCACTATCTGCCAGCTAAGACTGTGCAGGTTCTCTCTACAAGAAGGGTGCGAGATGCATGTGCATAATGGGGGAATTGATGGTTTTAATGCAGGGGTTATTAATAGATGAGTTGGTTGAGAAAGGCATTTCACACCACAAGTGTAGGTGAAATACCTAAGAGAACACAACTGGGGTCTGCTAGCTGTATATTTAGAGTTTATATACTATGTTACAACAGTGTTGTCACTGATGCATTCATACATGCACATAAATATTGATGCTTGCAAAATAAAATTTCCATGCTATCAAAGTGTACCATCATTCAGCATAATATTGCATAATTTGACATAATAAAATAAAATGAAATTTTATTAGGTGATGGGAGTGTTTCCTAACAGCAAGGAGATGTTGGCAATAATGTGGGTGCTGGAGGAGTGGTGACCTTTTTTGAAGGGTGCTCAGCACAAGGTCAAGATCTGGACAGACCACAAGAACCTAAGTACTTCATAACCACCAAGAAGCTTAATTGCCATCAAGCCTGCTGGTCCCTCTACCTCTCCAGGTTCAATTTCTCCCTGCACTATCACCCAGGTCACAACATGGGGAAGACTGACACCTCCTCTTGTCATCCAGATCATGGGGATGGAAGCAATGACAATCAAGATATTGTGTTTACAGTCCATGCATTGGAGGGTGTTACCTTGGAGGGCAAGGAGTGCAGTATCCTATGTGACATTTATCATATAAAGCATAGCAGTTTACATGAGGATGCTGTGGCTCTAGCAGTGAAGGAGCTGAGAAAGGTATCCACCCTTTTGCTTCATGCAGCAGAGTGGACAGAAAAGGACAACATCCTATACTTTTATGATTGTATCTATGTCCCTAATGATCCCCAGCTTCAATGATGACTCATATCCCAGCACCATCACTCTGGGCATTGGAAGACATTGGAGCTTGTATCACAGAATTATTGGTGGCCCCAAATATCTCAACTCATTGGTCAGTAGTGTCACACCTGTGATCTCTGCTTATGCACCAAAACTTCATGATGCAAACCCATAGGTGAGTTACACCCCCTCCCAGTCCCAGAAAATTGTTGGAACTCTTGGCATGCCAGCTTCAGCAGTTCCTGGTAAATTATCAGTATTAAGTACTAACAATGGTCAAGAGTTTCAAAAATATTTGCAAATCATAAATAACTTCACAAGAACTCAAGATCTCATAAATTGGCTTTAGATATAGGTTAACTAACATGTATAATATATGAATCAAATGTTACTTTGGCATTATCCTGGGGGAAATGAACCTCAGAATGATACTGAGCACAGAAACCACAAAAACAGGGTGTTTCAAAACTTTTGTCACAAAATGTCATGATGCTGATTGAATCTCCACTTCAGCATGACCATCTGTACTAGTAAATAAAGAGCATCATTAAATGAATTTTAAAGCTGTAATTATGTATTATATAAGGAGTTACAATAGATGAAAAAAATATTGGCTTTATACAAAAGATTAGTGTGGATTACTATAGTGAGAGCTTTCATGACAAGGAACTTGATAAGGGTGTTTTGGAAACCCCACCATGGAACCATGATTCAGGGGTTGAGGATAGGATTGAGGGTAGTGATGGGCAGCAGGATACTGAAAATAGACATGAGACTGATGGTGAGAAGCAATGCCATGTTGGACTGCATGCTGCCTTGGAGCATATTGTGATGGGCCAGCTTGTGGCATGCTCTTATAACCCATAACATTAGTGTAGTTGGACAAGAAGGGTTCCAATTTATGAAAAGCTGTAAAAATATGATCAGGGATATTGGATACATCAGAATTTGCAACAGCAATATTCTCATCATTGCTATGTCTACCACAGGTCAATGGCATGAATGGTTAAAAATATAAGGGGAAGGGAAGGCATCCCAGGCATCTGGGCAATTTTCTGCATCTGTCCCATATTTTATATATATTTTATTTCACCCTATTCCACCTTTTCTATGATTTTCTATAATTTTATTCCTATTTTATGATTACTTTTCAGTTTTTCCCTTGTTGGTACATGTTGACAGTTCTTCTTAGAGGCAGGACCCATTCTGGATGTTTACCTATCATGGTGACATCATTCTGCAGCTTGATCTACCCATTTCTGCCTTTTTGCTATTTTTAGCCTACTATTTGATTTTTGGGTTTATCACATACAGTGACTCACAAAACTGAGTCAATGTTTTGGACTTTTTGATTCATTGTTGAATAGCTTCCCTATAAACAATAAAACCAAACAAGGTATTGGTGTACCGAATAACATACATGATCAGGGCTACCAAACAAACAAAGAATTATGTAATTTTAATCATCAATAATAAAAGGAGGATGGTCAGGTGACTAGGCCATGGGAAGTGAAGAGGCCGTGGGAGTTGCTCTGAGTGGATGGGAAAGTGATGACCTACTTTGAGAGTCGTGAGACATGATGACAAATATAACTCAATGGTGGGAACCTTTTTCTCAGCTAATTTTTGCCACCTCTATCTTTTTTTTTTTTTGGGTCTGGGCACTTTTTCTATATAGAGTGTAAAATTTGAGTTTAATGACAAAGTGAAGTTGGAGATTTTTTACAACATTCAAAAGAGAGGAGAGGGAGGAGAGCAGGGGTGAGAGGGTGAGGGGGTGAAGTAGTGAGGGAGAGAGGGGGGGAGGGGGTGAAGGGGGGAATGGGAGGTGGGAGTGGGTGAGGGGGTGATGGGGGAGGGGGGGGAGTGAGTAGGGGAGGGGGGAGAGAGGAGGAGGAGGATGGATGGAGAGGGGGGGAGAGGGGGGAGAGGGAGGGGAGTAGGGGAGAGGGGAGAGGGGGTGAAGGGAGGAGGGGAGTAAAGGGGTGAGGGGGAAGGAGGGGGGAGGAGATGAGGAGGGGGAGAGTGAGTGAGGGGGGGAGGGAGTGAGTGAGGGGGTGATGGGGGTGAAGTATTGAGGGGATGAGGATATGAGAGTGGGAGAACATGAGAGGGGGGGGTGAGAGGGGGAGTGAGGAAGAAGGGGGAGAGAGAGGAGAGAGGGGAGAGGGAGGAGGGGGAGGGTGCATGAGGAGGTGAGGGGGGAGGGGAGGGGGGGAGAGGGGAGAAGGAGGGTGGATGGAGAGGGAGAGAGGGAAGGGGGAGGTAGGGATGGGAAGGGGATGAGGGTGAAGTAGGTGGAGAAGGGGATGGGGGTGAAGTAGGTGGAGAAGGGGATGGGTATGGGGTAGGTGGAGAAGGGGATAAGGGAGAGGGAGAGGGAGAGGGAGAGGGAGAGGGAGAGGGAGAGGGAGAGGTGGATGGGGATGGGGGAGATGGGGATGGGGGATGGGGGAGATGGGGATGGGGTAGGTGGAGAAGGGGATAAGGGAGAGGGAGAGGGAGAGGGAGAGGGAGAGGGAGAGGAAGAGGGAGAGGTGGATGGGGATGGGGGAGATGGGGATGGGGGAGATGGGTATGGGGGATGGGAATGGGGAGGTGGGGATGGGGATGGGGGAGATGGGTATGGGGGATGGGAATGGGGAGGTGGGGATGGGAAGGGGATGGGGGTAAGGTAAGTGGAGAAGGGGATGAGAATGGGAGAGGTTGGGATAGTGGAGATGGGAATGGGGAAGGGGGAGAAGAGGATGGAAATGGGGGAGATGGTTATGGGGGAGATGGGTATAGGGGAGATGGGAATGGGGGATGGGAATGGGGAGGTGGGGATGGGAAGGGGATGGGGGTGAGGTAAGTGGAGAAGGGGATGGGGATGGGGTAGGTGGAGAAGGGGATGGGGATGGGAGAGGTGGGGATAGGGGAGATAGGAATGGGGAAGAGGGAGAAGAGGAAGGTGATGGGGGAGATGGGGATGGGGAAGGTGATGGGGGAGAAGAGGAAGGAGATGGAGGAAATGGGGATGGGAGAGATGTGGAAGGGGATAAATACTACAATCCACCCACGTTGACTTGGGGCCAATGGTCCCAAGTCAACTGAAGAGTTGTGTACTATCTAAAAGTCAACTAAAGAGTTGTGTAACCATGACACCCCAAGTCCAAAGGCAACTAAGGAGTTGAGTAACTGTAGTGGAATTAAGCATTGTATTATGTATATGCAAGCTGGCCCATGAAAATAAACCACCACTTACACATTCACAGACCGAGTCAAAAAATGCAATGAAGTGAACAATGTGCACTGAAGTCAAAAAATGCAATGAGATGTTGATAAAATTAATGAACACAGTAACCAACATAAGCCATACTTCACTCATGAGTGGTTCTGTGTAGCAATATCATGAGTAAGGTCTGTGCACAACATCAAGGCTATATGGCCAAGTGACAGTGGAAGTGCAAAAACCAAAAATATTGTATATAATGAAGTACTATTAGAGTAACATAGAAATGAAGTCCATACTTATTAAACATGTTAACACATGACAGTGGAAGTGCAAATACCAAAATAATGAAGTACTATCAGACTAACATAGAAATGAAGTCATGATAGTGGAAGTGCAAAAACCAAAAATATTGAATATATTACTTATTAAACATGTTAACACGTGCCGGAGGCACATTCCCAACCTTGTCAATAATAAAAGGAGGATGGTCAGGTGACTAGGCCATGGGAAGTGAAGAGGCCATGGGAGTTGAAGAGGCCGTGGGAGGTGAAGAGGTCGTGGGAGTTGCTCTGAGTGGATGGGAAAGTGATAACCTACTTTGAGAGTCGTGAGACATGATGACAAATATAACTCAATGGTGGGAACCTTTTTCTCAGCTAATTTTTGCCACCTCTATCTTTTTTTTTTTTTGGGTCTGGGCACTTTTTCTATATAGAGTGTAAAATTTGAGTTTAATGACAAAGTGAAGTTGGAGATTTTTTACAACATTCAAAAGAGAGGAGAGGGAGGAGAGCAGGGGTGAGAGGGTGAGGGGGTGAAGTAGTGAGGGAGAGAGGGGGGGAGGGGGTGAAGGGGGGAATGGGAGGTGGGAGTGGGTGAGGGGGTGATGGGGGAGGGGGGGGAGTGAGTAGGGGAGGGGGGAGAGAGGAGGAGGAGGATGGATGGAGAGGGGGGGAGAGGGGGGAGAGGGAGGGGAGTAGGGGAGAGGGGAGAGGGGGTGAAGGGAGGAGGGGGGTGAAGGGGTGAGGGGGAAGGAGGGGGGAGGAGATGAGGAGGGGGAGAGTGAGTGAGGGGGAGAGGGAGTGAGTGAGGGGGGGAGGGAGTGAGTGAGGGGGTGATGGGGGTGAAGTATTGAGGGGATGAGGATATGAGAGTGGGAGAACATGAGAGGGGGGGGTGAGAGGGGGAGTGAGGAAGAAGGGGGAGAGAGAGGAGAGAGGGGAGAGGGAGGAGGGGGAGGGTGCATGAGGAGGTGAGGGGGGAGGGGAGGGGGGGAGAGGGGAGAAGGAGGGTGGATGGAGAGGGAGAGAGGGAAGGGGGAGGTAGGGATGGGAAGGGGATGGGGGTGAAGTAGGTGGAGAAGGGGATGGGGGTGAAGTAGGTGGAGAAGGGGATAAGGGAGAGGGAGAGGAAGAGGAAGAGGGAGAGGGAGAGGGAGAGGGAGAGGGTGAGGGTGAGGGAGAGGGAGAGGGAGAGGGAGAGGGAGAGGGAGAGGGAGAGGGAGAGGGAGAGGGAGAGGGAGAGGGAGAGGGAGAGGGAGAGGGAGAGGGAGAGGTGGATGGGGATGGGGGAGATGGGGATGGGGATGGGGGAGATGGGAATGGGGGATGGGAATGGGGAGGTGGGGATGGGAAGGGGATGGGGGTGAGGTAAGTGGAGAAGGGGATGGGAATGGGAGAGGTTGGGATAGCGGAGATGGGGATGGGGAAGGGGGAGAAGAGGATGGAAATGGGGGAGATGGTTATGGGGGAGATGGGTATAGGGGAGATGGGTATGGGGGATGGGAATGGGGAGGTGGGGATGGGAAGGGGATGGGGGTGAGGTAAGTGGAGAAGGGGATAGGGATGGGGTAGGTGGAGAAGGGGATGGGGATGGGAGAGGTGGGGATAGGGGAGATAGGGATGGGGAAGAGGGAGAAGAGGAAGGTGATGGGGGAGATGGGGATGGGGAAGGTGATGGGGGAGAAGAGGAAGGAGATGGAGGAAATGGGGATGGGAGAGATGTGGAAGGGGATAAACACTACAATCCACCCACGTTGACTTGGGGCCAATGGTCCCAAGTCAACTGAAGAGTTGTGTACTATCTAAAAGTCAACTAAAGAGTTGTGTAACCATGACACCCCAAGTCCAAAGGCAACTAAGGAGTTGAGTAACTGTAGTGGAATTAAGCATTGTATTATGTATATGCAAGCTGGCCCATGAAAATAAACCACCACTCACACATTCACAGACCGAGTCAAAAAATGCAATGAAGTGAACAATGTGCACTGAAGTCAAAAAATGCAATGAGATGTTGATAAAATTAATGAACACAGTGACCAACATAAGCCATACTTCACTCATGAGTGGTTCTGTGTAGCAATATCATGAGTAAGGTCTGTGCACAACATCAAGGCTCTATGGCCAAGTGACAGTAGAAGTGCAAAAACCAAAAATATTGTATATAATGAAGTACTATTAGAGTAACATAGAAATGATAACATAGAAATGAAGTTGTGACAGTGGAAGTGCAAAAACCAAAAATATTGAAAGTGCAAAAACCAAAATAATGAAGTACTATCAGACTAACATAGAAATGAAGTCATGACAGTGGAAGTGCAAAAACTAAAAATATTGTATATATTACTTATTAAACATGTTAACGCGTGCCGGAGGCACATTCCCAACCTTGTCCATAATAAAGCGAGCATGGTCACGTGAAGGGGTCGTGGGAATTCTGACTAACTCTGAAGGGGTGGGAGATCCATGACTAACCCTCCACTGTGAGAAAATGATGACAAATATAAGTCATAGGTGGGAAATGACAATAACTGGGTGTTTCCATCATTTCAAAAAATTTAGCCGAAAAGTTTTTGATTAGCCAAAAAAAAAATTTCGGCTAAATTGGGGCTGGATCACAAACATAATAACTAATAACAGGGTGCTTTTTTGGCTACTATAATATAATGTAGGCATGTGTTTTTGGGCCTGATGACAAATATAATTAGGGGGGTGTTGCCATGATGACTAATTTAATTAGCAACAACATTTTCGGCTACAGTGTTGAATCAAAATTTTCGGCTATTGTTTTTTTTTTTTTGGCCTGATGACAAAGATAATTACTGGATGTTGTCATGATGACAAATTTAATTAGCAACAACAATTTCGGCTACAGTGTTGGATCAAAATTTTCGGCTATTGTTTTTTTTTTGGGCCTGATGACAAATATAATTAGTGGGTCTTGCCATGATGACAAATTTAATTAGCAACAACAGTGTGGGATCAAAATTTTCAGCTAATTGTTTTTTTAAGGTGTTCCCATGATGACAAACTAATTTTCCCATTTGTCATCAATGACAAAGATCATAACTGGGTTTTTCGGCTAATTTTTGGCTTGCTGGGTGTAGAAACCAAATTTTTGGCTGAGTTTTGGCCACTTCTAGCTTTTCTGCTCTCTTTCTGGCTCTGGGCTCTTTTCCAGTGGGGTTGTTTTTGCATTCTTGGGGTATCTGTAGACCAAGGTGAAGCTCTGTGAAGTCCTACCTCCCTGGCTTCTCTTTTTTCAACAAAAGGAGTGTCTGCCAGTTGTTTTTTGGACCTCTCTCAGGGCACAGTGTGCAGGGAGATTGGGCTGGCGGGTTTGCAGTTGCCTCCCCTTCCATTTTTGGAAGTCGCTCCACTATCAACTGCCACTGTTTGCACCGATTTCACAGCCTCCTGCAAGATTGTCACATCCTCCACTGCTGTAAGAGAGCTCCCCGATTCCCATGGACCCTACTCCGCCCAACACTCCTCGACGTGTCCGAACGGCCGCACAGCAAACTGAACGAGACCAACGGACCTTGGATAGCCCTACTCGCCACCGGACTCCACACCACGTTCGCACTATGCACATTGCCCAGCCACTGCTGCCATTGCCGCCTGCCCATAATATTGCCTTGCTGAATGCCGATCCTTTTATTGCTGCTCCTCCACCACCTCCTCAATACAATCACCTTCCTCCTCATTTGGCACAGCAGTTGGCGGCACTTCCTCCTCTTCCACAGATTCCAAGAGGCAGGGGCAGAGGGAGGGGAAGAGGGAGGGGAAGAGGCTCAAGTCATGCAGCTCCACCACAGCCTGTCGTTGCTCCTTTACACAATCCAGCTCTCCCATATTTTTTACATGCCCCTCCTGCACCTCCTGTTTTTGATCCTCCTGTTCCTGCACCTCCAATTCCCGCACCTCCCATTCCTGTGGCTCCTCCTGTATGTTGAATTGTTCTGTCAGGTGATAGATTGTGACTAACAGCATATTGATGTAGCCTCTTCCTCCTACTCCAGTGCCTCCGATGATTGTCCCTCCTGCTGTCCCTCAACCCATTGCTCCTAGATTGACCTTGGCTGAACTCGCTGCCTGGCATGCTGCACTTCCACCTCTTTTTCCGGCTGTAGCTGTAAGTTGAATTATTCTTGCAGGTGACAGACATTCAACTGACAATAAATTGTATAGCCTCCTCCTCCTGTTTTTTACCCTCCTGTTCCTGTTCCTCCTATTGCTGGACCTGCCATTCCTGTTGCTGGACCTGTTCTTCCTGTTGCTCCTCCTGTTCTTCCTGTTGCTGCTCCTGTTTCTCCTGTTGCTGCTCCTGTTCCTCCTGTTGCTGCTCCTGTTCCTCCTGTTGCTGCTCCTATTCCTCCTGTTGCTGCTTCTATTCCTCCTGTTGCTGCTCCTGTTTCTCCTGTTGCTGCTCCTGTTCCTCCTGTTGCTGCTCCTGTTCCTCCTGTTGCTGCTCCTATTCCTCCTGTTGCTGCTTCTATTCCTCCTGTTGCTGCTCCTGCAATGGCGTGGGCTAAGCTTGCTGCCTGGAATGCAGCACTTCCACCTCTGGCTGCTGTATGTCAAATTATATTTTACATGATGTGCAATGGTCTGACTGAATAATGATGTAGCCACCTCTACCTCCCCCTCTACCTCCCCCACCTGTGGCTGTTCCTGCTTTTCCTGCTGTTCCTGCTGTTCCTGCTCCTGCTGTTCCTGTTGCCAATGTACCTCCACATGTAAGCAGGCTGTTATTGTTTTGATGAATGTGGTGACTGACTTGATCATCCAAGATTGATCCCGCCCCTCTTCTACATGTTCTGCTGCCTCCTGCATGCCGCCCATTTAGCCCACTTTGGCCTATTCATGATCTCGGAAGAATGGATGTTCAGTGTCCCAATTGCCATGCTTTGCACTGGATGGCCGAACGTCTTACCACCTCCTCCAATATAAATCCCAGATTCGGCATGTGCTGTCTGAGTGGAAAGATCGCTTTGCCACCTCTTCACCCAGTCCCACCTGAGCTTATACAATTGCTCACTGCTCAGAACGACATTGGAAAATCATTTCGTGATCACATCCGCACTTACAATAATGCACTCGCCATGACTTCTATCAGTCGCAAGATTGACGAGTCGGTCAATGAGGGGGAAGAGGCAGTGAATGATGGCGTCGGTCCCTATGTCTACAAACTCCATGGCGAGCTGTCCCACAAAATTGGATCTCTTCTTCCACCAGAGGGTGAACCTCCTGTTTATGCTCAGCTATATATTTACGATCCAGCTGACGCTGTCAACTTTCGCATGGCCAATGCCTGGAACACTCACCTCCATCACCACACTTTGCTCACTCTTCAGGACATGCTCCACCATCACCATCCAGCAGTTCAGATGTACAAGCAGGCTCATGAGCTCACCAGGAACTTGCCTCCACACCAGCAGTGCAAGATAGCTTTGCGTTTTGATCAATCCTGTGACCGTCGCTGCTACAATCTGCCCGATGCTACCAACAATGAGATTGCTGTCATTCTTCCAGGTGATGGTGATCAGCCAGAGAGCACACGTGACATCGTTCTCTACCACAGGCATGGCCCTCCCCTTCAGCGCATCAGTGATGTCCATCCTCTCTATCCAGCCCTTCACTATGTTTTGCTGTTTCCTACTGGCCAGCTCCAATGGCACCCTCAAATCGAGTATGCAGCTGTCGATGCCAACAACCGAGGTGGTGCCAGAGTTCACAAACATGTCTCCAAATCCGAATTCTACTGCTATCGCCTCCACCTTCGACCGCCTGCTGTTGAGCCCCAGCATATCTTTCTGACTGGAAAGCTCTTTCAGGAGTTTGTGTGTGATGGATGGGCCACTGCTGAGCAGAATCGATTGCGCTGGATTTTGATGAATCAGGACACCATTCGGGGTGAAGTCTATGTTGGCCTGGCAGATGCTGTGGCTGCAAACATCAATGTGGACACAGAGTCTCTGGGTCAAAGAATCATTCTTCCTTCGTCCTTTGCAGGAAGCACACGTCACATGCAGCAGCTTCTTCAGGATGCATTCGCCATCAATCGTCACTGCAATGGAGGCGATCTCTTTCTCACCATCACTGCCAACCCTGCCTGGCCAGAAATACGGGATGCTCTTCGTCCAGGGCAGACTGCAGCAGATCGCCCGGATTTGGTCGTTCGTGCATTCTATGCAAAGCAGAAGGAGATGATCAAGGATATCGAGGCTGGCATATTTGGAAAGGCTGTGGCTTATCTTTTCACCATCGAGTTTCAGAAGCGTGGCCTTCCTCACATGCACTGCATTATCTTTCTCGATGAGCAATCCAAGCTTCGCACCCCCGAGCAGATAGACAGCCTTTTGTCTTCAGAGTTTCCTGACGATGATCCTGAGCTCCTCGACCTCATCAAAAGGTTCATGGTCCATAAACCCTGTGGTGCAGAGAACCCTGCAGCTCCTTGCATGGTGAATGGACAGTGCTCCAAAGGTTTCCCCAAGCCATTCAGGGATCAGACCACCATCTCTGAGGATGCCTATGCCTCTACCAAGCGTCGGGACACTGGACACACATATCAGGTTTGGGGAAAGCAGGTCGACAATCGTTGGGTGGTCACTTACTCTGCCTATCTCATCTGGAAGTACCGTTGCCACATCAATATCGAGTCCATCAGCTCCATCAAGGCCATCAAGTACATCTACAAATATGTTTACAAAGGCCACGATCGCATCACCATGGAGTTTGGAACTTGCAACGATGAAGTCAGGCAGTACCTCGATGCTCGCTACATATCTGCATGCGAAAGCATCTGGCGCCTCTTCCACTTCACCATGCATGGTGCTTCTCCCAATGTCGTCCGTCTTCAGGTCCACCTTCCTGGCCAGCAGTATGTCACTTGGAATCAGAACGGTCCACAGTCTATCCAGGAAATCGTCCAGCATGCTGCACAGCGTGACACCACCCTCACTGCCTTCTTCAAGGCCAATCAGGAGTATCCAGAGCTTGCACAGGTCATTCTTTACCAGGACTTTCCTTCCAAATTTGTGTGGGATCAAAGGGCTCACAAGTGGAAGCCCAGGCAGAGGGGATTTGCCATTGGAAGGATGTTCTATGCTCCACCCAGTGCCAGTGAACGCTTTTACCTCAGGCTGCTTCTCACTGCTGTGAAAGGGGCTACATCATATGAAGACCTTCGCACTTTTCAGGGCATCGTCGCTCCCTCATTCAGAGAAGCCTGCCTCGCCCGTGGCCTTTTGGAGGATGACCAAGAGTGGCAGCAGTGTCTGGAGGAAGCAAAGTCCATGGCAACCGGTCGTCAGCTTCGCAATCTTTTTGTCACCATCCTTCGTGACTGTGCTCCCTCTGATCCTGTCCACCTCTGGAATACATATTGGCCTCACATTTGCGATGACTTGAGATATCAGCTCCAGCACACCAACATTCGTATCAACCCCACCGATGACGATGTCCATGATTATGGCCTTTATCTTATCAATCAGCTTCTCATGGTCTCTGGGAAATCTCTCGAGAAGGATTGGCCATACATGCCTCAGATCACTCAGAATTGGGATGCCAACATTCAGAACCGGTTGATCGCAGAGCAGCGCAGATACGATGTTGTGGAGCAGGCCGAGTTGGCTGCACACAATCTGGACACTTTCAATCATGATCAGAGGGCTGTCTTTGATGAGATCATGCATGCAGTCAACAACAAGACTGGCCAGACCTTTTTCCTCCATGGTCCAGGTGGCACTGGCAAAACCTATGTTTACAACACCCTCTGCCATCAGCTTCGCTCTCAAGGCAAGATCGTCCTCTGTGCTGCATCGTCTGGAATAGCTGCTCTTTTGCTCAAAGGCAGTCATACTTCCCATTCCTGCTTTCAGATCCCAATCATCATAAATGAGTCATCCACCTGCACCAATTCCAGAGGTTCAACACGGGCACAGCTCCTGCAGCAGACTGACTTGATCATTTGGGATGAGGCACTCATGCAGCATCGTCATCTCCATGAAGCTGTCAACCGCACTCTGAAAGACATTCTCCAATGTGACAAACCCTTTGGGGGTGTGCCTGTGGTCTTTGGGGGCGACTTTCATTAGATCCTGCCTGTCATTGAGAAGGGTTCTCGACCTCAAATCGTTGGTGCTTCTTTGCAATGCTCTGTTCTCTGGCAACACATCAAAATCCTTCATCTCAAAATCAACATGCGTTTGAACACAGACGATCTTCAGGAGCGCAACTTTGCAAAGTGGCAGTTGGAGGTTGGAAAGGGTGGTCATACAGATGAAGGTGGCACTATCAATCTTCCTGATCATCTCAAATGTCCTCAGAACACCATCGCTTCTCTCATCCACACCATCTATCCTGGCATCTATGATCAGGCTCAGCATTCAGATCAATACTTTTCAGAGCGGGTCATCCTGGCGAGCAAGAACGATGATGTCGACGATTTGAACCATTACATTCTTCACAATTTTCCTGGGCAGGAGCATGTCTTTCACAGTGCTGACTCGATTGCAAATGATGAGAATGCCGAACTTCTATATCCCCAAGAATATCTTAACTCCATCAACTGCTCAGGTCTACCTTTGGCGCATTTGGCACTCAAGGTCGGTGTCCCTGTCATGATACTTCGCAATCTCAACATTGCTGGAGGGGTCTGCAATGGAAGTCGGGGGATATTGACTCGGATCAGGAATAGGGTTTTGGAGATTCGGTTGATCACTGGAGATAACGCAGGAGAGACTGTTTTCATTCCACGGATGCGACTTCGGCCTATTGAAGGTCAACTCCCCTTCACACTCTCTCGACTGCAGTTTGCTGTTCGTCTTTGCTTTTCAATGTCGATCAACAAGTCACAAGGGCAGTCAGTGAAGCATGTGGGTTTGGATTTCAGGAGTCCTGTCTTTACACATGGGCAGTTCTATGTGGCAATATCCAGGGTCAAGTCTGTCCACAATATCAAGGCAATATGGCCAAGCTCAGAGGATAGTGCAAAGACAAAAAATATTGTATATGATGAAGTGTTATTAGATTAAAATATATATTGTACATATGTAACTACTACTCATAGAAAATCAATGAACACAGTGAACAATGTGTGCCACTACTCATAGAAAATCAATGAACACAGTGAACAACGTGTGCCGGAGGCACATTTAAAAACCTTGTCCATAATAAAGCGAGATCGGTCACGTGAAGGTGGTGTGGGAATGATGACAAACTCAGAAGGGGTGGGAGAAAGATGACCAACTCCGAAGGGGCTGGGAAAAATTGAGAGGTGTGAGAAATGATGACAAATATAACTTAAAGGTGGGAACTTTTTTCTCGGCTAATTTTTCACCACCTCGAACTTTTTTTTTTGGATCTGGGCTCATTTTCTATGTAGAATAATGTCTGGATGACATGTAAGCAGCTGTATTGCAGTGTTTTCTGAATAAAATTTGACTGAGGGGCAACTGTCATCCTTTTACTATGCTGTGAAAGCTGACTAAGCAAACCTCGCAGGCTGAACAAAATGCAAAAACCTGATCATGACCTCGGCACATGACCCAAATAAAGTGATTTAGACACATCTCTGTATTAGTCAGTAACAAGTGGATCAATAAAATGTTATTTGCAATTCTATAAGTGAGGTCATTACAAAGTCAGGTCAGTATTGAAATAAGTTTGAATTGAAAATTGAGTTCAGGACAAAGTTAAATCAGTAAAATATAAGAGTTACAATTGAGTTCATTATGAAGTAAAGGAAATAAAAATTACTTGAATACAGTAAGTTTAAAAATTGAGTTCGTTACAAAGTAAAGGCTGTAAAATAACAGTTACAAATGAGCTCATTATGAAGTAAAGTCTATGAAAATTAGTCTAGAAATAAGTCAAGTTTGAAAATGAGTCAGTAAAAAATAAGTCTGTAAAATGATCTTCGAAATAAGGCATTTGATATAAAATAAAATTACAGTTACCATTATGAAGTCAAGTCAATAACAATTAGTTCAATACAAAGTCATTATGCAGACTTACTAACAAGTTATACATTGAGTTCGTTATAATGTAAAGTCAATAAATATTACTTTAATACTTACTGACAAAGTGAAGTTGGAGATTTTTTACAAAATTTAAAGAGAGGAGAGGGAGGTGAGCAGGGGTGAGGGGGTGAAGTAGTGAGGGGGTGAGGGAGTAAGGGAGGGAGGAGAGGAGAGGAGGAGGATGATGGAGAGGGGGGAGGGGGTGAAGTAGTGAGGGGGGGAGGGAGTGAGGGGGTGAGGGAGTGAGGGAGAGAGGAGGGGAGGGAGTGAGAAAGTGGAGAGTAGGTGAGGATAAGAGAGTGGGAGAAGGTGAGAGGGGGGGGGGTGAGAGGAGGGGGTGAGGAAGAAGGGGGAGAGAGAGGAGGGGGGGAGAATGGAGGGTGCATAAGGGGGTGAGGGGGGAGGGTGCATAAGGGGGTGAGGGGAGAGGGGAGGGGGGAGGGGAGGGGGGGAGAGGGGGGGAGAGGAAGGGGATGGGGGAGAGGGGAGAGGGGAGAGGAGGGAGATGGGGGAGGGGATGGGGGAGATGGAGGAGGGGATGGGGGAGATGGGGGAGGGGATGGGGTAGGTAGGCATGGGATGGGGGAGGGGATGGGGTAGGTAGACATGTGATGGGGATGGGGTAGGTGGGCATGGGAACGGGGATGGAGTAGGTGGGCATGGGTATGGGGAAGGGGAAGGGGATGGGGACAGGGATGGAGTAGGTGGGCATGGGCATGGGGAAGGGGAAGGGGAAGGAAATGGAGATGGAGATGGGGTAGGTGGAGATGGGGATGGGGAAGGGGAAGGGGATAAACACCACAACCCCCCACGTTGACTTGGGGCCAACGGTCCCAAGTCAACTGAAGAGTTGTGTACCATCTAAAAGTCAAATAAAAAGCTGTGCATCCATGAATAAAATGCAGTGAGGTGTTTATAATGAACACAGTGAACCACGTGTGCCGAAGGCACATTTAAAAACCTTGTCAATAATAAAAGGAGGATGGTCAGGTGACTAGGCCGTGGGAAGTGATGAGGCCGTGGGAGATGAAGAGGCCGTGGGAGGTGAAGAGGTCGTGGGAGTTGCTCTGAGTGGATGGGAAAGTGATAACCTACTTTGAGAGTCGTGAGACAATGATGACAAATATAAGTGAAAGGTGAGAACAAATGATAACAAAATTTTTTGGCTAATTTGGGGCCGGATCACAAATATAAATAACTAATGACATCAATTTCAGCTACAATATAATAGAATGCAGGAACAACATTTTCAGCTACATTGGGGGGATCAAAAATTTCGGGTAATTTTTTTTTTAATTGGGCCTGATGACAAATATAATTTAATTACTGGGTGTTGCCATGATGATAAATTTAAACTTTTTGGCTACATCGTGGGATGAAAATTTTCAGCTAATTTTTTTGGTGGGGGCCTGATGACAAATATATTTTGATTACTGGGTGTTGCCATGATGACAAATATAATAACTTTGTGTAGGATCAATATTTTCGGCTGATTTTTGGCCTGATGACAAATATGATTACCAAGTGTAGAAACCAAATTTTCGGCTGATTTTTGGCCACTTCTACCTTTTCTGCTCTCTTTCTGGCTCTGGGCTCTTTTCCAGTGGGGTTGTTTTTGCATTCTTGGGGTATCTGTAGACCAAGGTGAAGCTCTGTGAAGTCCTACCTCCCTGGCTTCTCTTTTTTCAACAAAAAGAGTGTCTGCCAGTTGTTTTTTGGACCTCTCTCAGGGCACAGTGTGCAGGGAGATTGGGCTGGCGGGTTTGCAGTTGCCTCCCCTTCCATTTTTGGAAGTCGCTCCACTATCAACTGCCACTGTTTGCACTGATTTCACAGCCTCCTACAAGAATCTCACCTCCTCTGCTGCTGTAAGAGAGCTCCCCGATTCCCATGGACCCAACTCCGCCCAATACTCCTCGACGGATCCAGACGGCCGCGCAGCAAACTGAACGGGACCAACGGACCTTGGATAGCCCTACTCGCCACCGGACTCCACACCATGCTCGCACGATGGGCATTGCCCAGCCTTTGCTGCCAGTGCCACCACCCTATGGTGGTTTGCTGATTGGGAATGACACTGATCCTTTTCTTGCCCCTCCACCCCCACCTCCTCAATACAATCACCTTCCTCCTCATTTGGCACAGCAGCTGGCGGCACTTCCTCCCCTTCCACAGATTGCAAGAGGCAGGGGCAGAGGGAGGGGAAGAGGAAGGGGAAGAGGCTCAAGTCACACTGCTCCACCTCAGCCTGTTGTTGCTCCTTTACACAATGCAGCTTTCCCATATTATTTTAATGCCCCTCCTGTTTTTGACCCTCCTGTTCCTGCCCCTCCAATTCCTGCACCTCCCATTCCTGTGGCAGCTCCTGCAATGGCCTGGACCAAACTTGCTTTTCAGCATGCTGCACTGCCTGCTCTATTTCCTGCTGTACGTTGGTTTATCTTTCACATAATGTATGTTATCTGACAATATCATGATCTAGCCTCCTCCTCCTCCTCCTCCTCCTCCTCCTCCGGTTTTTGATCCTCCTCCTGCTGTTCCTGCTGTTCCTGCTCCTATCGTCCCTCTTGCCAATATCCCTCTCCATGTAGGCTTATATATGTTCTTTTGAGTATATTAACTGACAATAATGATGATGTAGCATCCTGCTCCTGCTCCTCCTGTTTTTGATCTCCCTGCACCTGTTCCTCCCATTCCTGCACCTGCTATCCCTGTTTTTGATCCCCCTGCACCTGTTCCTCCTGTTTCTGCACCTGCTATCCCTATTTTTGATCCCCCTGCACCTGTTCCTGCCATTCCTGCTCCTGTTGTCCCTGTTTTTGATCCCCCTGCACCTGTTCCTCCTGTTCCTGCACCTGCTATCCCTGTTTTTGATCTGCCTGCACCTGTTCCTCCCATTCCTGCACCTGTCATCCCTGTTGTTGATATTCCTCCACATGTATGCTTATGTCCTTTTTGGTCATGTCTTTATTTTATGACTGACTCGATTATCCCCAGGTGGCTCAACATATTGATCCTGCACCTGTTCCACTTGGGCCCCTCCCTCCTGCACGCTGTCCTTTTAGTCCTGACTGGCCTGTTCATTATCTGGGGAGAATGGATATTCAGTGTCCCAATTGTCATGCATTGCACTGGAAGGCCGAGCGTCTCACAGCATCCTCCAGTATAAATCCCAGATTTGGCATGTGCTGCTTGAGTGGAAAAATCATTTTGCCTCCTCTCCACCCTGTCCCACCTGAGCTTCTCCAGTTGCTCACTGCTCAGGATCACATTGGCAGGTCGTTTCGTGATCATATCCGCACATACAACAATGCTCTTGCCATGACTTCCATTGGGCGCAAAATCGATGAGCCTGTTAATGAAGGTGAAGAGGCTGTGAACGATGGTGTTGGCCCCTATGTCTTCAAACTGCATGGCGAGCTGTCTCACAGGATTGGCTCTCTTCTTCCACAAGAGGGTGAATCTCCAGTGTATGCTCAGCTTTACATTTATGATCCAGCCGATGCAGCCAACTTTCGCATGGCCAATGCCTGGAACACTCACCTCGATCACCACACTTTGCTCACCCTCCAGGACATGCTCCACCGTCTCCATCCTGCAGTTCAGATGTACAAGCAGGCCCATGAGCTCACCAGGAACTTGCCACCACACCAGCAGTGCAAGATAGCTTTGCGCTTTGATCAATCCTGTGACCGTCGCCGCTACAATCTTCCTGATGCCACCAACAATGAGATTGCGGTCATTCTTCCAGGTGATGGTGATCAGCCACAGAGCACACGTGATATCATTCTCTACCGCAGGCATGGCCCTCCCCTTCAGCGCATCACCGATGTCCATCCCCTTTATCCTGCTCTTCACTATGTCCTCCTTTTTCCTACTGGCCAGCTCCAATGGCATCCTCAAATCGAGTTTGCAGCTGCTAATGAAGGCGGTGCAAGGGTTCGCAAGCATGTGTCCAAATCAGATTTCTACTGCTATCGTCTCCACCCCCGACTGCCTGCTATCGAGCCTCAGCATATATTCTTGAGTGGAAAGCTCTTTCAGGAGTTTGTTTGTGACCAGTGGGCAACTTCAGAGCAGGATCGGTTGCGCTTTATCATGATGAATCAGGACACTATTCGTGGTGAAGTCTATATGGGCTTGGCTGATGCTGTGGCTGCAAATGTGGATGCAGACACAGAGTCTCTCGGTCAAAGAATCATCCTGCCTTCTTCATTCGCAGGAAGCACACGTCATATGCAGCAGCTTCTTCAGGATGCCTTGGCTATCAATCGCTACTTCAAGGGTGGTGATCTCTTTCTGACCATGACTGCAAACCCTGCTTGGCCAGAGATTCAGGATGAGCTCAAGCCTGGGCAGACTGCTGCCGATCGCCCTGACTTGGTCGTTTGTGCATTCCATGCAAAGCAGAAGGAGATGATCAAAGACATCGAGGCTGGGATCTTTGGCAAGGCACTCTCTTATGTGTTTGTGATCGAGTTTCAGAAGCGTGGCCTGCCTCACATGCACTGCATTATCTTTCTTGATGGGGAGTCCAAGCTTTGCACTCCTGAGCAGATAGACAGCCTCATGTGCTCAGAGTTTCCTGACGACAATCCTGAGCTGCTCGAGTTGGTCAAGAAGTTCATGGTCCATAAACCCTGTGGTGCAGAGAACCCTACAGCTCCTTGCATGGTGAATGGACAGTGCTCCAAAAATTTTCCCAAGCCATTCAGGGATCAGACAACCATCTCTGAGGATGCCTATGCTTCCACCAGGCATCGGAACACTGGAAAGACATATCAGGTTCGGGGAAAGCAGGTCAACAATCGCTGGGTCGTCACTTATTCACCCTATCTCCTCTGGAAGTACCGCTGCCACATCAACATCGAGTCCATTGCCTCCATCAAAGCTGTCAAATACATCTACAAATATGTGTACAAAGGTCATGATCGCATCACCATGCAGTTTGGGACTTGCAACAATGAAGTCAAACAGTATCTGGACGCTCGCTACATTTCTGCCTGCGAGAGCATTTGGCGCCTCTTTCATTTACCTATGCACTCTGCTTCTCCCAATGTCGTCCGACTTCAGATCCACCTCCCTGGCCAGCAGTATGTCACTTGGAATCAGAACGGTCCACGGTCTATCCAAGAAATCGTCCAGCATGCTGCACAGCGTGACACCACCCTCACTGGCTATTTCAAAGCCAATCAGCAGTATCCAGAGCTTGCACAGGATCTTCTCTATCAGGACTTTCCCTCCAAATTCGTGTGGGATCAGAAAGCCCACAAGTGGAAGCCCAGACAGAGAGGGTTCGCTATTGGGAGGATGTACTACACTCAGCCTACTGCAGGTGAACGCTTCTACCTCAGGCTTCTTCTGACAGCTGTCAAGGGTGCAACATCATATGAACATCTGTGCACTTTTCAGGGAAATGTCTATCCCTCATTCAGAGAAGCATGTCTGGCACGTGGCCTTTTGGAGGATGACCAAGAGTGGGTGCAGTGTTTGGAGGAAGCAAAGTCCATGGCAACAGGTCGTCAGCTCCGGCAACTCTTTGTCACTATTCTTCGTGATTGTGCACCCTCTGATCCTGTCCAGCTTTGGAACACATACTGGCCCCACATTTGCGATGACCTGCGGTATCAGCTCCAGCACAACAATATCCGTCTCAACCCTACCGATGACGATGTGCAGGATTATGGCCTCTACTTGATCAACCACCTTCTCTTATCCTCTGGCAAATCTCTCAGCAAGGATTGGCCATACATGCCTCAGATCACTCAGAATTGGGAAGCCAACCTCGAAAACCGGTTGATTGCAGAGCAGCGCAGATATGATGTTGTGGAGCAGGCTGAGTTGGCTGCACAGAACTTGGACACTTTCAATCCAGACCAGAGAGCTGTCTTTGAGGAGATCATGCATGCTGTCGACAACAAGACCGGCCAGACCTTTTTCCTCCATGGTCCCGGTGGCACAGGCAAAACCTTTGTATACAACACTCTGGCCCATCAGCTTCGTTCTCAGGGCAAAATCGTCCTCTGTATAGCATCATCCGGCATTGCTGCACTCCTGCTCAAAGGTGGCTCCACTTCTCATTCATGTCTCCAAATCCCTCTCATCATCAATAAGTCATCCACCTGCTCTATCTCCAGAGGTTCAATTTGGGCAAAGCTGTTGCAGGAGACTGACTTGATCATTTGGGACGAGGCACTCATGCAGCATCGTCATCTCCATGAAGCTGTCAACCGCACTCTCAAAGACATTCTCCAATCTGATCAACCCTTTGGTGGCATTCCTATTATTTTTGGGGGCGATTTTCACCAGATCCTGCCTGTTATCGAGAGGGGTTCACGGCCTCAGATTGTTGGTGCTTCCTTGCAGCGCTCTGTTCTTTGGCAACATATTAAAGTTCTTCATCTCAAAATCAACATGCGATTGAACACGGATGATCTTGAAGAGCGACAGTTTGCAAAGTGGCAGCTGGAGGTTGGAAAGGGTGATCATACAGATGAGGGTGGCAACATCGAACTTCCCAACCATTTCAAGTGTCCTGAAAACACTCTGGCTTCCCTCATCGACACCATCTATCCTGGCATCTATAATCATGCTCAGCATCCCGATCAATACTTCTCAGAGCGGATTGTCCTGGCAAGCAAAAATGATGATGTGGATGATTTGAACCATTACATTCTTCAGAGGTTCCCTGGAGAGGAGCAAGTGTTTCACAGTGCAGACTCTATTGCAAACAATGAACTTCTGTATCCACCTGAATACCTCAACTCAATCAACTGCTCCGGTCTACCTTTGGCACACTTGGCACTCAAGGTTGGGGTCCCTGTGATGATACTTCGCAATCTCAATATTGCTGGAGGGGTCTGCAATGGTTCTCGAGGGATTTTGACTCGGATTCGGAACAGAGTGTTGGAGGTTCGGTTGATTACTGGAGATCATGCTGGAGAGAAGGTGTTTATTCCACGGATGCGACTGCAGCCAATCGAAGGACAACTCCCTTTCACTCTGTCTCGACTTCAATTTCCTGTTCGACTGTGCTTTTCAATGTCGATCAACAAATCCCAGGGACAGTCAGTGCAGCATGTGGGATTAGATTTCAGGAGTCCTGTCTTCACTCATGGGCAGTTTTATGTAGCGATATCACGAGTAAGGTCTGTGCACAACATCAAGGCAATATGGCCAAGTGACAGTGGAAGTGCAAAAACCAAAAATATTGTATATAATGAGGTACTATTAGAGTAACATAGAAATGATAACATAGAAATGAAGTTGTGACAGTGGAAGTGCAAAAACCAAAAATATTGAAAGTGCAAAAACCAAAATAATGAAGTACTATCAGACTAACATAGAAATGAAGTCATGACAGTGGAAGTGCAAAAACTAAAAATATTGTATATATTACTTATTAAACATGTTAACGCGTGCCGGAGGCACATTCCCAACCTTGTCAATAATAAAAGGAGGATGGTCAGGTGACTAGGCCGTGGGAAGTGAAGAGGCCGTGGGAGTTGCTCTGAGTGGATGGGAAAGTGATGACCTACTTTGAGGGTCATGAGACATGATGACAAATATAACTCAATGGTGGGAACCTTTTTCTCAGCTAATTTTCGCCACCTCTATCTTTTTTTTTTTTTTGGGTCTGGGCACTTTTTCTATATAGAGTGTAAAAATTGAGTTTAATGACAAAGTGAAGTTGGAGATTTTTTACAACATTCAAAAGAGAGGAGAGGGAGGAGAGCAGGGGTGAGAGGGTGAGGGGGTGAAGTAGTGAGGGAGAGAGGGGGGGAGGGGGTGAAGGGGGGAATGGGAGGTGGGAGTGGGTGAGGGGGTGATGGGGGAGGGGGGGGAGTGAGTAGGGGAGGGGGGAGAGAGGAGGAGGAGGATGGATGGAGAGGGGGGAGAGGGGGGAGAGGGAGGGGAGTAGGGGAGAGGGGAGAGGGGGTGAAGGGAGGAGGGGGGTGAAGGGGTGAGGGGGAAGGAGGGGGGAGGAGATGAGGAGGGGGAGAGTGAGTGAGGGGGGGAGGGAGTGAGTGAGGGGGTGATGGGGGTGAAGTATTGAGGGGATGAGGATATGAGAGTGGGAGAACATGAGAGGGGGGGGTGAGAGGGGGAGTGAGGAAGAAGGGGGAGAGAGAGGAGAGAGGGGAGAGGGAGGAGGGGGAGGGTGCATGAGGAGGTGAGGGGGGAGGGGAGGGGGGGAGAGGGGAGAAGGAGGGTGGATGGAGAGGGAGAGAGGGAAGGGGGAGGTAGGGATGGGAAGGGGATGGGGGTGAAGTAGGTGGAGAAGGGGATGGGGGTGAAGTAGGTGGAGAAGGGGATGGGGATAGGGTAGGTGGAGAAGGGGATAAGGGAGAGGGAGAGGGAGAGGGAGAGGGAGAGGGAGAGGAAGAGGGAGAGGGAGAGGGAGAGGGAGAGGGAGAGGTGGATGGGGATGGGGGAGATGGGGATGGGGGATGGGGGAGATGGGGATGGGGGATGGGGGAGATGGGGATGGGGATGGGGGAGAAGGGGATGGGGATGGGGGAGATGGGTATGGGGGATGGGAATGGGGAGGTGGGGATGGGAGAGGTTGGGATAGCGGAGATGGGGATGGGAGAGGTTGGGATAGCGGAGATGGGGATGGGAATGGGGAGGCGGGGATGGGAAGGGGATGGGGGTGAGGTAAGTAGAGAAGGGGATGGGGATGGGGTAGGTGGAGAAGGGGATGGGGATGGGGTAGGTGGAGAAGGGGATGGGGATGGGGTAGGTGGAGAAGGGGATGGGGATGGGAAAGGTGGGGATAGGGGAGATAGGGATGGGGAAGAGGGAGAAGAGGAAGGTGATGGGGGAGATGGGGATGGGGAAGGTGATGGGGGAGAAGAGGAAGGAGATGGAGGAAATGGGGATGGGAGAGATGTGGAAGGGGATAAACACTACAATCCACCAACTGAAGAGTTGTGTACTATCTAAAAGTCAACTAAAGAGTTGTGTAACCATGACACCCCAAGTCCAAAGGCAACTAAGGAGTTGAGTAACTGTAGTGGAATTAAGCATTGTATTATGTATATGCAAGCTGGCCCATGAAAATAAACCACCACTCACACATTCACAGACCGAGTCAAAAAATGCAATGAAGTGAACAATGTGCACTGAAGTCAAAAAATGCAATGAGATGTTGATAAAATTAATGAACACAGTGACCAACATAAGCCATACTTCACTCATGAGTGGTTCTGTGTAGCAATATCATGAGTAAGGTCGGTGCACAACATCAAGGCTATATGGCCAAGTGACAGTGGAAGTGCAAAAACCAAAAATATTGTATATAATGAAGTACTATTAGAGTAACATAGAAATGAAGTACTATTAGAGTAACATAGAAATGAAGTACTATGTATATAGAAATGAAGTCCATACTTATTAAACATGTTAACATATGACAGTGGAAGTGCAAAAACCAAAATAATGAAGTACTATCAGACTAACATAGAAATGAAGTCATGACAGTGGAAGTGCAAAAACCAAAAATATTGAATATATTACTTATTAAACATGTTAACACGTGCCGGAGGCACATTCCCAACCTTGTCCCTCATGGAGATATGATCATTTTAATTCAGGGACTCATTGACTCAGTTTTGTGAGGGGTAGTCAGAAATATTAGAATCTGATGCTCCACCAACTGTATAATGTCAAAAACTTGACAGATGGTTTCTAAGGTGATGTGACCCTTGATGGGACCTTAAATTATAGTATTTAATTAGGACTAGCATTCTTCATACTTCAATATTCTCCAATGCATCCCATCTCCTCTGCTCAGAAGGAAAACATTCTTTCCCTGGCCTCCAATCATTATTCTACCCACAATATTGCCTCTAAACTCAACCTCAGCCAGTCTAGTGTATCCAGAACACTCAGGGCTCTCCATCCAAACCTGGATTCCTCCTCTGGTGGTTGTCCTTCTAAGCTCTCATCTACCTCTCAGAGAGCCATCTTTACCCAAATCACCACTGGCAAGGCTGCAAATGCTGTTCAGGCCACCCATTACATCAACAGCATCATCCCCACTCCAGTCTCCTCAGAAACAATCAGAAGAGTTCTCAGAAAAAACTCATTCAAGGCTGTGGTGAAGAAGAAAAGGCCCTTGCTTAGTATAAGGCATAGGAAAGCAAGATTGGCTTTTGCTCAGAAGTATAGAGAGTGGACTGTGGAAGACTGGAGGAGGGTTATTTGGTCAGATGAGACTAAAATCAACAGGTTTGGATCAGATGGGAGAGAGTGGGTCTGGAAACAGAAGGGAGAGGGGCTGATTGAGAGAGAGGTGCAGGGAACTGTCAAATTTGGGAGAGGAAACATTATGGTATGGGGGTGTATGGGATGGAATGGAGTTGGGTATCTTGCAGAGGTTGAGGGGAGGATAAATGCTGACCAGTATGTGTCCATTTTGAAGGACCATATGCTGCCTAGCTTGGAGGAGAGTAGAATTTCTGGAGAAGAGGTGATTTTTCAACAAGACAATGACCCCAAGCATACCTCAAAAAAGGCCAAGAAATGGATGGAGAACAACAATATTACTCTTCTGGATTGTCCTGCCCAATCTCCAGACCTCAGTCCTATTGAACATCATTGGGTTCACCTCAAGAACCAGTTAGACAAGTATCCAACAGCACCAAAAGGAATTTGGGAGTTATGGGAAAGAGTAGTAGAAGAGTGGAATAATATTCCATCAGAGGTGTGTCAGAATTTGATTAAAAGCATGCCTAGAAGGTTGGGAGCAGTTATTAAGGCCAAGGGAGGTCATACAAAATACTAGAATTACAATTTATCATAATATTGATACCACCTCACAAAACTGAGTCAATGAGTCCCTGAATTAAAATGATCATATCTCCATGAGGGATGATTAAAATTACATAATTCTTTGTTTGTTTGGTAGCCCTGATCATGTATGTTATTCAGTACACCAATACCTTGTTTGGTTTTGTTGTTTATGGGAAGTTATTCAACAATAAATTAAAAAGTGCAAAACATTGACTCAGTTTTGTGAGTCACTGTATACTGGGCATCAACAGATGGGTCCATAGAGTTTTCTCTTTGGATTCCCTTCTGTTAGGTATGCCTGAAGTGTCTGTATTATGTAGTATAATATTAACTTTAAATTTCCCTCTGTTAGCTCATTATTAAGTGAGGCTTTAAGGTTGCCCTTATAGTAGAGAACTCTCTTCCTAGGCCCAGAATCAAAGCGCACTGCAAATATAATGTCTCCTATGCATACAGGATGTCACCTAGAATGTGATCAACACCCCCACCTTAAGTGTGCACTTATCTCTGCTCAATGCACTGCCATGCACCATGGATGCCCAAAAATGTGTTAAAGCATTGATGATACTAAACCTGGAAACCTAACAAAAACCTGTTAAAAGCTTAGGAAGTATAACACAGGCTAGAGGAAGGGTGCGAGTTGGTACTAAATATCACTGCTGAGACCAAAACATTGTGTTTAGTGATGCGAAATGATGAAGCGCATTGCAAATAGTCTTTAGAGGCATACAAAGAAGTTCAAAATAGTTTGAAAGATGTTCAAAGGTGTGCGAAATAGTTCGAAGTAGTTTTGAGGAATGTCAAAGTGATTTGAAGTGGTTTGAGGTATATCGAGGAGTGAGTATAATGAATGTGAAGTGTTGTTCGAATGGCGATAGGCAATAGGTGATGAGTCAAGAGACTAATATGATAGTTTTGAAGAAGTTTGCAATATTTTACAGAACTTAGAGATATGATGTGAGCTAAGACTCAAGAGAATGGCTCTTAAGTCAGACGATAAGTGAGAGGGTAACTTGTGCTCTGTTCCCCATTGGTTTTCCTTCCTATTCTAAGTAACTAACACAAGTCTATATATAAATTGAAGAGACAGTACTAAAAAGAAAATAATAACATGTGTTGTAAAACATGAGGCAATATATCAAACAATGAGGACTTGTAGATCATGAAACAAATGAAAAATGATAAATAATAAAATGTGTAGTGTTCCCATATAGTAAAAGTACTTATCTTTTGCTTTAATATATCATTGAGACATAAAAGCACACTTATCGCATTCTAAGTCTCTTGTCGTCTCTCCTCATGTCTGGTAGTGCTTGATATGTGGCAAATTGGCTCACTCTGAATATGCAGCATGTATCAAAAGTGTTTTAAAACAGCTATACAGTGGCCAATGTCATTTGAAATGCTGCAAAGTCATTCAAAGTGTTGCAAAATAGTTCGAAAGCATTCAAAATGTCTCAAAGTTGTCCAAAATAGTGCAAAATAGTTCAAAAAGGATTCAACATCGATTTCATGGCATTCATAGTGATTCAGAGTGTGTGTCATAATGTGTAGATATGATTAGATCCTTCTCCAGACATTATAGCGCACAGTGGATCTATCAGTACTCAAAGGTGCCATTATCAGATTGCGCATGCAAATTGAATCACTCAAATCATGTATTGAAAGCTTTGTTAATACCCTACAGCTTAGTTCCTCACCTAATATTCCATTTATTTCTATCCCAACTGCTCCCAGCATCAATACTCTACCTAATACTGTTACATTTATTGCTCCAGCATACCTACCACTATACTAGCATAATCTACCCCCCTACACTACACATAGATACTAGACCTACATAGTCTCCCTATACAAGACTATATCATAGAGAAAGTAGCATAGTAGAGAAAGTAGCATAGTGTAGTGGAGAAGTTGGGGGATGGGCATGATGCACAGTGCCAGACCATGGCCCTACTTATAGGTTTTCTACATGGTCTGTGCGCATTCCCAAAACATATATAAAGGGGTGCATCCTGCCACCTTCCCCCCAGTCAATAAACTTGTTTTCACTCAGTCATCCTCATTCCTTACCTCAAACAAATACCACTGGCCCACAGATTAAACTGTTCCCCCCCTGCTGACTTTAATGGTGCACACTGATATAATACTTGACCTGGAAACCCAAATAAAACATACTAGAAAGGCCTTGAATGGTATAACACAAATTAGAGGAAGGGTGTGAGGTGGTACTAAATATCACCGCTGTTGACCAGGAGTGTGCGAACAAGTTTTGAAAAGGCACAAAGGGTTTTGAAGAGGTACAAAGTTTTGCAAAGTAGCACAAATAAGCTCAAAAACATTCAATGAAATTCAAAGAAATTTAGAGATGTCTGTGGAGGTGGTGAATAGTGTCGATAGGCAATATACATAAATCAATGGCGATGATGTGAAAGAATAAGGATATGTGATAGACAGTAGACAATAGTTTCGAGGGGCAAGTATGAAATTTTAAGGAAGTTTGTGATGATTCACAGAACTTAGAGTTGTGACATGAGACTTGGACTCAAGAGCATTGATCTTAAATCAGATGATGAATATGAAAGAATGATCATTTTTCTCTCCTCTTCTAAGTAGCTAGTACAAGCCTATATGTTTTGAAGAGATGGTACTTAAAAGGAAGTAAAACATGTGGACAATGTGAGGCAAGATACAAAACAATAAAGAACTTTGCAAATCATAAGATAAATGAGAGATGATGAGAAGTGAAACATATAGAGTCACAATGTATCAAAAGTACTTGTCCTATTGTTCCAATATATCATGGAACTATCCAAGTACCACAATTGCATTCTAGAAACCTTTTGTTGTATCTCCTCGTGTGTGATTGTGCTTGATATGCAATGCACTAACTCATGCAGGGTGTGCTGCATGTTTCTGAAGGGCAGTGCAATAGGCATATGGCAGCTGAAGTTATTCAAACTCACTCAAAGTGTTGTGAAGTTATTTGAAGTCATTCAAAATTGTTTAAAATTGTTCAAAATAGTTTCAGAGTGGTTTCATAGGGTTCATAGGAGTTGGGAGCATGTGTTATGATGTGTCGATGTGTTTGGAAGTTTTCCCACACCTTAGAGTGCAAGGTGGACATATCAACATTCTCATGGACATTCTTTCCTCAACTCCTGTAAGTTATACATCAGTCTTTATCCTAATCAGTTCCTAGATGACATCACAAAAATTTATTAAATTTTCACATACATGAAGTCTGAGCATGCCTACCTCTACATCGACCACATTTTGTGCCAAGCCCAGAAACTTGGTTCCCTCCCCCATCATAGGAAATCACATCTCCAACACAAGCTGAACATCAGTGTTCGCCGCTGTTCCAGCTGTTGCTGAACCTTCTGAGCAACTTCCTGTCTCTTGAGCATGTCCTAATGCACATACATTGTGTTTTACCTCTGACTCTGACTCTTCCTCCTCATCTTGTTACACCTTCTTCACTTCTCCACCTAGAAGTATGTCCTCAAATGGACCTGCTAAGGTCATCCATACTGAATCTAAGCATAATCCTCTTTTGACTCCTGGTGAAATCTCCCCATTGGTCATGCACCAGCCAATAGAAGATGGTGTGTGATAATTTTTTTGCTGCAAATATGAAACTTGAAGCTTGTGATCATGTCTCCACCATGTTACCTGGCTTGAAAGATATGTGTTTTAGAGACTGGGTCATGACACATCATGACCACTTGAGATCCCTTCCATTTGCTGACTTCATGAAATCCTTCTGCTCTGAATTCCTCCCAGGCAGATGAGATGACGAACTCCATTCACATATCTGTAACTCCCACCTCCGATTCTCTGATTCTTTCCCCAAATGGGTGCATAATATCCATCACTCGAACATCATCCTTCATGGCACTCCTTACCATTTCTCTGACAATGCCCTCCACCTCCAATTTAAAACACTACTCAACCCCAACTTGCACATCCATTCTAAGAACCAAAACATTAAGCACACTGTCAAAGCTGCTACCAATAGTTCTGGGAATAACACCTTTGAAGCCCATCTCACCTGTTGGATCACAGAACTCTGCAAACTTGCTGACAAATGTGCACATGACACCAAACATTACCTTGAGGCATCTGAGAATTTCCAACAAGCTTCTAAGTGTCAGGCCTTAGGCAATAACCCCTGAACTGTTAATGCCCCCACATTGTCTAAACCTTGTGCTTTCTCATCTTTTGTTTCATCTTTAACCACTTCTTTATCTCATTCAAAACCCCCATGCCTCACAGATAACAAAAGTTCACTCCTTTTCAAATATGTTGGATGCCTGAAATGCCATTGTGCATCTGAATGCTCTAATGACTTCCCTGATGGTCATAACTATAAGGAACTTACTGAAGAATAACTCCTCACCTACAAGCACACTGCCTCATGGTAGCAAGCCTGTCAGTGTAATCTCATCTGCTACTCATTCTGAGGAAACATTGAATGAGAACAACATCTCGTTCATTACAGGCACTATCATGCTTTCCACTGTACTTGGTGCTGGTTCTGAAAGTGAAGAGGAGGTTAGTGCTCCCCTTACCATACCTCATCTCCAATGGCCCTGCTCTCTCATGGGACCTGGATCTGATGATCCTATCACAGTGAACAGTATGCTCAACTGTGGTGCTCATGTTGTACTCATTGACTCTATGTTGGTGGAGTGCCTCGGTTTATGCTGGTATCATCTACACAACCCTTTGCCCATTTTTGTTGCATTTAATTTGACATTGTCATCAGACAGTCACCTGCACAAGTATGTTAAATTTGCCCCTTATGCACCTGACTCTTCATGGACCTCTCAGACTGTTAAAGCTTTAATAACACCTGGCTTATGTGTCCAATTACTTATTGGCCTCCATTTCCTTGCTGTAAACCATATTGTCGCAGATTTTGAGAGTCATACTTCCATTGACAAAGATAATAGTTATGATCTTTTGAACTGCCCCCCCCTAAACCCCACCGAAAGCTCATCAATTCCAAACACATTACTGCACAGACAAAAGTGCAAATTAAGACTATGCTACCTGAACTTGTCAAAGTGTGCTTGGAGAATTTGAAGGCTGGCAAGCATGTTCCTGAAACTGTAAAACCCCTGAACATTGCTGCTCTGATCAAGGACCACATGGAAGTTCTTACCTTCCAATCAAAGTCTGTGGTCTCAGAACTGCATTACTCATGGAATTTCAAGATGTTTTCAAACCTATTCCTCATGTGGATAAACTCCCCCAAGATGTGACTGCTTGCATTAAGCTTAAGAGTTTTGAACTTACCATTGAAACATGCACCTATTCCTGCCCCCATAAATTTTGGGAAGCTTGGTGGACCCTCATTCAGCAGCACCTTGACAAAGGCCACATCCAGCCCTCATCCTCTCCTCATGCATCACCTGCATTTATCATTCCTAAGTCTGATCCCTCTGTCCTCCCACAGTGGGTAAATGATTACTATCAACTGAACAGGAACACAATTTCAGACTCCTACCCCATCCCCATACTAATGACATCTTGAACAATTGTGCCAAAGGCAAAATCTGGTTCATGATTGATATGACTAATAGCTTCTTTCAGACCTGCATGCATCCTGATGACATCCCCCTGACAGCTGTCTCCACACATTTTGGCATTTTTGAATGAACTGTTATGCCCATGGGCCTCAAGAACTCCCCTGCTATCTATCAGCAGTGGGTGACTGCTGCATTGCACCCTTGGATCAGGAAAATCTGCCATATCTATCTTGACAATATCATTATCTGGTCTCAATCAATTGATGAGCACTGTTAGAATGTATGCACAATCCTTAAGGCTCTCCACAATGCCCAATTGTACTGCAACCCAAAAAAAACACATCTTTTTCTATCTGAGGTCAACTTCCTTGAGCACCATATCTCATCTCCAGGTATCAAAGCTGACTCGAATAAAATGGACTGGATCTTGAATTGGCCCCATTTTCATAATGCTAAAGAGGTCTGCCAATTCTGTGGCCTTGTTTGTTACATTGCCCAATTTTTACCTCACATCACATCACACACTCATATCCTTTCAGAACTCACCACGAAAGAGTGTAACAAAATATTTCTGATGTGGACAAATACTTACAAACTCGCTTTCAACAAAATTAAGAAGGCAGTCATCAGCCATGAGTGCCTAACCATGGTTGACTATGACCTCATGCCTGATCACAACATTTTTGTCACAACTGATGTGAGTGACTTTCAATCTGGTGCCATCCTCTCATTCAGGAAATCTTGGGAAATGGCACATCCTGTAGTGTTTGATTCTATGACTTTCAAAGGCACTGAATTGAACTATCCTGTCCATGAGAAGGAAATGCTCATGATTATCCATGCTCTTCAGAAATGGCATTCTGACCTCATTGGAGCCCCATTCTTCATTTACACAGATCACAAGACACTTGAGAACTTTGATACTCAATGAGACCTGAGCCAATGTCAGGCTCGATGAATAGAATTTATGTTGCAATATGACTGCAAGATCATCTATATCAGGGAAGATGATAACTGTGCTGTGGATGCCTTGTTCCACACCTCATTCAAAGCTGAATTATCTGCATCTGTACCTTACCCCCCCCCACACACACACAACCACCTTGGCTACATTGGGCTCATTAACAACACCATGACCAGTCCTTTCACCTGTGCCCACATCCTTATCAATCCTGTGACCAGTTGGAAACCTCCACCTGCAATCGCTTCCACCTTCTCCATAAGTGTGTATGAGGAGCTTTTGACCATGATCCATACTGGATATATGGAGGACCCTTGGTGCATATGTATTAAGGCCATGTTGTTCCTCCCACATGGCATCTGAGAACAAAATGGTTTGCTCTATGCCAATGACTGCCTCATTGTCCCCTGGACTTCTCATGTCAGGGAATCTCTCCTCCATTTAGCACACGACATCCTCAGCCACTTTGGTTTCTCTAAGTCTTACAGATCCCTTCACCACTCATTTTACTAGCCCAACATGCATCGCAACTTAGGAAACACCTATGTTCCTGCATGTGCCTACTATCAATGCAACAAACCTACTATGAAGAAACCCATGGGACCATTGCACCCGCTACCCATCCCAGATCAATGTGGTGACTCAGTGGCAATGGATTTCATTGGTCCCTTACCTGAAGATGACAGTTTCAATGGCATTGTTTCTCTCACTGATCAACTGAACAGTGATATTCAAATCATACCAACACATACCAATATCAGTGCTGAAGACCTCACAGTCATTTTCTTCAACAAATGGTATTGCAAGAACAGTCTCCCACTGGAGATCATTCCTGATTGCGATAAGCTTTTTCTCTCAAAGTTTTGGCAGACACTCCATAAACTGACTGGCATCAAACTTAAGATGTCCACTGCCTACCATCCTGAATTGGTGATGATGCTCAATCTGGAAACCTAGCAAAAACCTGTTAAAAGGCTTATGAAGTATAACTCAGGCTAGAGGAAGGATGCGAGTCGGTACTAAATATCACCGCTAATATCAGAACATTGTTTTTAGTGATGCAAAATGGTAGAGGTTGTGACAAATAGTTTTTAAAAGCATATGAAGATGTTCAAAAAAGTTTAAAATTGGTTCAAAGATGCATGAAGTAGTTCGAATTAGATTCAAATGGGTTTGAAGTTGTTTGGGTGAGTTCAAGGAGGTTCAAAGGTGTTTGACTGGTGTCAAGATATGTTCGACAAACAAATATAGCAATTAAGAAATGGGTTTTAAGTAATGATAGGCGATGACGAGTTGAGAGCAAGTACAAAAGTTCAAGGATGTTCACAATATTTTGCAGAACTTCAGAGATATGACACAAGGTAAGACTCAAGAGAACTGCTCTTAAATATGACTGTAGTGGAGAGGGTAACTCATTCTCTGTTTTTATAAGTAACTAATACAAGTTTATATACATTTTTGAAGAGATAGTACTAAAAAGGGAACTAAAACCTGTGTAAAACATGAGGTGATATATCAAACAATGAGGACTTTGTAGATCATAAAATAAATGAGAAATGATAAATAATTGAAACATACATGTCCCCATATGGTAAAAGTACTTATTTTTCGCTTCAATATATCATCGAAATATAAAAATGCTATTATCACATCCTAAATCTCTTGTAGTCTCTCCTTGTGTCCAGTAGTGCTTGATATGCAATGGAATATTTTGTTCTGGATGTGCAGCATGTATCAAAAGTGTTTCAAGACAGCTATATGGTGGCCGATATTGTTCAAAATAGTACAAAGTTGTTCAAAGTGTCCCAAAATCTTTTGAAGTCATTCAAAGTAGTGCAAAATAAGTCAAAAAGAATTCAAAGTCGATTTTGTAGTGTTTGTAGTGGTTTGGAGGGTCTGTCATAGTGTGTCAATATGATTGGAAACTTTCTCCAGACCTTTAAATGCACAGTGGACCTATCATCATCCACCTTACTGAAATCCTAACTGTTCCAGTTAGCTGATTGAAGTCACATGCGAAATGCGTGATCGGGGTGAGGAAATTAGCAAGGTTCAATATATTGCTCATTCTTCCACATCACCTCCTACATTCATCAACTCTTACTTCTATAATGTCTTTCCTCATCGAACTCAATGCTGAAATCCTCGAATATGCAAAATCGATGCCCAAGTGCGGTGTCGCTGAGGACTCAGATTTCAAACTGTTGGGGAAGGGTTTTTGTGCAAAAATGGTATGTCTGTCACTGATCGATTCATAGTTAAAGATGCTAAAATGTTTTGTGTAGGCAGAATACAATAAACTCACTGAAGATCTCAGCAAAGAACACAATGCAGTCATTCAAACGTTTGTGGACGAAGTATTTGAGCTGTATAAACCGATGGCACGATGCGAATGGATTTTGTGGAACAGAGAGCTATTATTCGTAGATTTGGCTGAGGAGATAGAATGCAGAAGAAGGGAGGAGGAAGAAAAATGGGCTAGAGAGGAGCAGGAGGAGGTAAAGAGGGCGAGAATTGAGGGTCGGAGCAGGGCATTGGCAGATGCTTGAAATGTGGCTCTTGCTGCATTTTGTGTGAAGATGATTTTGAAGGAGGACTTGAAAAGGCAGAGTGCAAAGTTTGAGGCTGAATTAAAGGTGATCAACAGGGCAGAGGGAGGCGAGGACAACAAAAATGAGGATGAAGACAAGCTGCCCATGGTGAGGGTGGTGAAGTGAAAGGTTGTCGAGGTCAAGAGTGAAGATGATGAGGAAGAGGAGGTCACAGGGGTAGATTTTTTTATGTTCAAAATTTTTTTTGCACTGCTAAGTACTTTTATAGTGCGATTGGTTTGCTGGGTTCAAGTCCCAGCTGTGGTGTATTGTTAGGAAGGGCACTGCAAAGTGTTTGAAGTGCACCCAGGAGGTGTAAGGCTGTTACTGGGTGGGGTTGTCGAGGTGAGGCCTTCGAAAAGGTGAAGCAAAGAAGTTCATAAGAGTGAAACAAGATTCGCACCCCAGACAAGGTACAAAAAATATTTGAGATTGTTTTGAAGAGCCTACTAACTGGTTTTCAAACTTTGTAGTGCATCGAATTCCAGTCATGGGCCCCTTCAAAGATGGCAAGCAAGTCGTGGGGCTGTCCAAGCCATTGATGCCCAAATTGAAACAGAAAAAGTGATCGTTGAAGGGCAAGGTGAGGGAGGTACAAGTTGTTGAAGGGGTTGAAGGGGTTGATAATGCATGAGTTGTGTGCCATAACTTGATTGCTGCGAAATTGGCACAGAAAAAAGTTGAGATGGAGGTATTGGGGAGGGAGGTAGAGGCATTGGAGGAGATGTTGGAAAAGTAAAACTTTTTGTTTCTGTTGCTCTATTTCAAATTATCTTTAAGTGTCTTTGGAAAGTAAGGTGAAGAAGAAATAAAGATATAACAAATGAAAAAAAAAATGACTTTTAGGGAAAGGCTCAGTAGTTCATCATAGCCAAAAAACCCTTTGGAGTTTGCATGACCATGCTATGATGCAATATCGCGACTTGTATCATACACTAGAGTCAATCAAAATCTTTGTAAGTAATTGCAAAAAAGAAAAGGGAGGATAGTTATTCATTTTAGATGTCCTGAAAATCTTCAAAGGTATCTTCATCGAAGTTCAAACTTGTTCACAGTTGTTCGAGGCACTCGGAGTTGATATTGAGGAAATTCAGTGGTAGGGAAATTGATTTTTGAGTGAGGTATGGTAGCAGGTGAAATGTGGCAATAGGTCTATGTAGTACTGATCTGTTGAGTTCACAGAGAATATAAGCCCCTCTGTAGTTTCGTTCGATAACAATAAGAGGGCCAACATATCGTGGTTTCATTTTGTGATTGAGGGACTTCTCAATTTGCATGTTTCAAAGTAGCACTAAATCTCCTTTTGCAAAGTTGTAGTCATGCATTGTATGTTTGTGAGCAAGTTCAAAGCATTTTGCAGCTTCGATTTGAGATGCATAGACCTTCGAATATGACACTCCAAGGTTGTTTGATTGTTTTTGTAACACTATGGCTTGTCGAGCTATGAGATCTGTTGTCGATAAGATTGAATCAGGTGGTGGTTGTAAGTATATTGCCTTGGAGATATTGAGGGGTATTAGAGGATGTGCTCCTGTAACTGTGAAGTAAGGAGAACAACCCATGCATTTATGAACTGTGACTCATTCTGCCCAAAATACTGAGTGTGCCCCTGCTGACCATTTCGCTTGATCTTTATCAACAGCTTTGAATAAGGATTGTCAAATGTCGAAGTGGGCTCATTCAATGAGTCCATTGGCACACAAATTATAACCACTAATTTGAACAACAAATAATGTCTTCGAAGATCCAATTGCCCAGAGATGTGGCATTTTTGCATCAAAGTTTTTGCCATTCTGGATAGGTCATTAGTGAGCATCGACCTTGTACGATGTACTTAAATCCATTCAAAGGTGGCATTTGCATCATGTCGATATAGACTTTGCCAAAAAGGGGTGCTGGAGTGGTGACTGTGGGCAGAATTAAAACATTTTACATCTGTCGAATTTGGCATAGGTGGCAGGTTTGAATATACCATATGATGTCAGCTTTTATGTTCAGCCACCAAAATCGAAGGGTGATAACTGATTTAGTAGTGAAAACCATTTTGTGTCCAATGTTATTGTGAGCTGTGCAAATGATTTCGAGATGACGTTCTGGAGGAGCAACAATTTTGTGAGGATCGAAATTTGATGCAAAGTAAATGGTCAGGTTGTAATAGGATTTATTTGATGTACGAAACTGTGAAGGCAGTCAATCGGGTCTCCAAAATTATTTTTGTTGTCGAGCTGAACATCTTCGTCTTGTGGGGGGCATCTCAAAAGTCTGTCAGGACCATGGTGTGTCCTTGCGACGTGTACTAATGTAAAGTAAAAGGTTAGGATGGATACGATCCATTGATTGATGCTAGTGCTAGGTGTGATATCAGGATTTGAAAGCATGCCTTTAATATATTGTGCATCGACTTCAACAATAAGCCTTCAAACTCCTATTAGGTACAATCGTAGTGCTCCGAGAGCATGATATAGACCATAAAGTTCGAGTTTTGGCTGCAAAAATCGGAATTTGCAATCGTTAAGTGTAATTGATCTGAATTGACTATAATATTGTTTTCGAGGGTTTTTGGGATCACATTGGGTGAGAAAGAAACCAATAGCAATGTTCAAAGTGTCGACTGATAGAATAACTGGGGCTGAAGATTAGTAATTGATAGCTCAAATCGCTGGGAAATTGATTAGAGCTGCTTTCAAATCTTCTTGGGCTGCTATTTGTTCCGCTCTGAATTTGGAAGGAACATCTTTTTGAGTGAGTTGGATCAGTGCTGCAGCTTGTTGAGCAAAATTTTGGATAAAGATATGACAAACTCTAATGGTTCCTAGGAATGCTTTGACTCCGGTAAGGCTTTGACATGGTCCCCACTTGCTAACAGCTGCAATTTGAGTAGGGTTGGCCATACAACCTTCAATATTGCATTGATGCCCTAAAACAATTATTTCAGGGATGCAAAGATAGAGTTTCAGACCTGAAAATGTTGCTCCACAATACTTTATGCACTGGACTATCCGATTTAAATTTTCGAAGTGCTCCCAGACAAAGCGTCGAATAGCTGGATTCTCAGGAATTGTTTCATAGGATCCACCGATTGTTCTATATTCCAATTTTGGACCCTTAACCAGTGTGTCATCAATGTAAGGAATGGTGATATAAGGAATTTCAGGCTGTAGAATAAATGTCACATCATCATGTAAGATCCAGACAGAATTTATCCAACTCATGGGTAGGGTAACAATGCGAAGTGCTCCAAACAGTGTCTGAAATGTTGTTAGATCACGAGATGATTCTGTGACTTTCCTTTTGTTGAATGCCACATAAAGATCCAACATTCCTCTGCATGATCGTCCCCTGAATTGTTCTGCTAAATGTTCAGGTATCAGTACGATGCATGAGTGCTGGATCATTACTTGGTTAAGCAGTTCGAGACTGTGGATGATTTGAAGTGATTTCACATCCTTTTTTGTGACACAAAACCATCATGATCAGTATGAAGAGTTCGATGGTTCATATACTCCTGCTTCTATCTTCTTTTTCAGCATCTCACATATCTGTTCATACAAACCTGGAGGTATAGGAATGTTTCACTCAACCCATGGAGTGTGAGGAACAACAGGAAACTCTATAGGAGGAAAAAAGTCAGAGCAAAAACTTCCTCACTCTTGTTCTGTCCATGCAAAAGCTGTTTCCTGATTTCGAATAAAATTGTGCATAAGATTTTGTTCCTCTGGCCATAGAAAATTGCCAGGATGATTCTTGTCAATAATAGCTTTACGTTCAAGTGAATATCGCAAAGTGGGGATAAATGATGGTGGATGAGGATTTAATTTTGGCATGTTTTTAAGAGGGTCACCAGTAATTGTTCAAATAATGCAAAATAGGTCAGATAGCTTGGTAATAACTATGTGAATTTTTTGTGTGACAGGTTTGTATTTCTTTTTCAACACCACAAAAATCGGATATGAGGAGTCAATAATAGGCATAGAAGGCATAGACATTGCCATTGAGGTCAATAAATATGTTTCATATTGATGACTGGCTGTTAAATATAAATTCGCAAGGATTGAAGAATAAGAAATGGATTTTGAGGAGTTTGAGAACTCCATATCGGGAATATTCACAGTTTGTTTGATAGTGATAGATAAATTAGAGGGATCGAATGAGATAACAAAAGTGCACTGGTCAATGTCCGAAATTTTGTCCTCTAGTTGCAAAAATCCTTTCGACAGTGATTAGAATGGGGAATCATGGGGATTGCACACAATCATGTTGAATTAGGATTATATATTGTGATTGTCTGAGCCTCATTTCTGTAGTTTTTAACAGTGCTTTCAGTGAGCACATCAAATGGTCAACCAAGTAAGATATTGTAGGCTGGGTCATGAATTATGTGAATTTGCATGAATAGCATGATACTCCCCACTTCACAAGGCACATTTCATGCTAAACCCAAACTTTCATCAATGCCTCCATTAGCCAATTGTAGTGGAATGTGGATTGAAGGATTGTAAGTGAGGCCAAGTTCATGGCAAATTTCTTCGGACATTGCAATAATCAAAGAGCCAGGGTCTATGACACTTTCAACTGGATTCCTTCCATTGACATTCATAATAATCGACCTAATCAAATGGGATTCTTTTGCAGCAATGAAGGGTTCTGGAATATCGGCAGGTCAAAGACTGTTAATATAAGTTTTGAATGGATCATCAATTATGAAAATCTCATCGTTAAGCAGATTCATGGCATTATTTCCTTCGGACTGCTGAATTTGATGTGGAGTGACCTGTTTCTTCCATTTTGTATGAACTTCGGGTGATAGAGACAACAATTCCTTGGGCGTTAGTGTGATAATTGGCATTTTCATTGAACAAGCGAAAACATCTTTGTGATTTTATCCTTTTAAATTGGAGCTTGGGTATGGTGCAAAGAACCATCTTTGGCTTTACCTTTCACAGTTGATCCAAAGTTTTGTTCGTGTGATGGTAGGTACGAATTTTCTTTTGCAGCAGTGTAAGGATGAATGACCAGCTGCAAAGTTGTTTCCAAAGTCAAAGATGATGCTGAAGTTGAGGTTGGTAGGCTTGTTGCCATAGATGAGATAAATGATGCAGGTACTTGTGGAGTCGATTGTTTGACTACTGCAGTGTTTGGGGAGACTGAAGGTCGAGGAACAGGGACTGTTGGTATGCTCAAATTAGTTTTAGCAAAGGCCCTACCACTTCGCGAAGTGTATATCTCTTGTTCGAGCTTTGCAATGCGATCTTTGGGTGTTGAAGATTGTTCGGAAACCTGGTAGATGCCTCTAGGTGGTATCGAAGTAGCCATTGAGGATGCAATGTTGTACATGAGTGATGATGCAGTTGTAGTTGAAGAATTTCTTTGAGTCCATTCATCAATTCTGTCTTTGATAAAGTGACTAGGAATGTTCCAAGGGGTGAACCATCCATTTGGAAGGACAATTTTTCCTTCATTGTTCTTTTTACACTTTCCTTCATTGATATAGGACTGGCAAACCAAGCAGTTGCTATGAAATGACTAGTGAGTCCACAAAAGACACAAGCTAAATTTTCAAGCTGGTCCGAGTGAAATCCACTGTTAATTCGAGGAGGATTAGTGGGTTTCAAACCTGCTAGAGCCATAATGAGTGTGGTTGTGAATTTTTCAAGAATCACTGATAAGTCTTCCCATTTAATCTGTGTCAAAGATGTCGAAGTCGATGCCGAGGTTTCTGAAGACTGTAACAATGCCAAATTCAAACTAATTAACCCTGCTAAAACAAATTTTGCTGCCATGTGAATGTCATCGAGTGGGTAGGCATCATCCAGATAGTGGTCAGGAAATTTAAGTTCAAGTCGTTGTGCAATTTGTGACCATAAACCCAGTTGAAAACCTCAAATGAATGCTCTACTTTGTTCTGCCTCTGAAATTCAGCCTTTAGAGAGTAGGAACTTCATAATGTTGTAGAACGACCTGTAATATAATCCTAAATCACTCGCGTTAAAGATACCCATCTAAAGTTGTTCGCCAATGAGTATGTCCATGTCCAAAATCAACCATTTTTGATCATCTTCAGAACCAAGATATAGTCTGTGGATTGCAATGCGAAAATCTTGAAATGAAGTGGCAGTTACATATTTGGAAATTGATTCCCAGAGTTTGGACATATTGATATTGACATATCGACAGGCATGCTTCTTCATAAGTTCTGGATCCATAACATTACAGTCAATGAAGAGTATTTCAAGCTCATTGAAGTATTGACGTAGCTCTCGAGGTTGAGTAGGGTTGAATTTAGGTGCTGTGGAATGTCCACGAGCTAGCATTGTTGCTTGGGTGGCCATAGATGTACCGATTTGAGGAGTTGGAACCTAAGCAAAGGACGGTAGATATGTTGAAGTGGCTGGAATAATGAATGATGTAGTAGACAATGAGGAAGAAGAGGAAGACGAGGTTGGAGATGAGGAAGATGAGGTTGGAGATGAGGAAGACGAGGTTGGAGACAAGAAAGACAAGGTTGGAGATGAGGAAGACAAGGTTGGAGATGAGGAAATAGGTGAAGGAAACAGATGACGATGTGTAGATTCAGCATCAGAGACAGGAATTAGAATATCCCCCAATTGTTTGAGAGATTCAAAGGCCTGGCAAGTCTCGATTCTAAGGTTTCGAGTTTGTGTTGGCCTAAGCCAGGAGATTCAAGATGGATTAGGTAATGAAATAATTTAGAAACCCCTTGCGGTAGGCTCCAAAATGATGATGCTCAATCTGGAAACCTAGCAAAAACCTGTTAAAAGGCTTATGAAGTATAACTCAGGCTAAAGGAAGGATGCGAGTCAGTACTAAATATCACCACTAATACCAGAACATTGTTTTTAGTGATGCAAAATGGTAGAGGATGTGACAAATAGTCTTTAAAAGTGTACAAAGATGTTTAAAAAATTTCAAAATTGGTTCAAAGATGCACGAAGTAGTTCAAATTAGGTTCAAATGGGTTTGAAGTTGTTTGGGTGAGTTTGAGGAGGTTTGAAGGTGTTTGACTGGTGTCAAGATATGTTCGACAAATGAATATAGCAATTAAGAAGTGGGTTTTAAGTGGTGATAGGTGATGATGAGTTGAGAGCAAATACGAAAGTTCAAGGAAGTTTGCAATATTTCACAGAACTTCAGAGATACGACATGAGGTAAGACTCAAGAGAACTGCTCTTAAATCCAACTGTAGTGGAGAGGGTAACTTATTCTCTGTTTTTCTAAGTAACTAGTACAAGTTTATATACATTTTTGAAGAGATAGTACTAAAAAGGGAACTAAAACCTGTGTAAAACATGAGGCGATATATCAAACAATGAGGACTTTGTAGATCATAAAATAAATGAGAAATGATAACTAATTGAAACATACATGTCCCCATATGGTAAAAGTACTTATCTTTTGCTTCAATATATCATTGAAACATAAAAATGCTATTATCGCATCCTAAATCTCTTGTAGTCTCTCCTCGTGTCCAGTAGTGCTTGATATGTGATGGAATAAGTTGTTCTGGATGTGCAGCGTGTATCAAAAGTGTTTCAAGACAGCTATATGGTGGCTGATATTGTTCAAAGTAGTATGAAGTTGTTTGAAGTGTCACGAAATCTTTCGAAGTTGTTCAAAGTAGTGCAAAATAAGTTGAAAAGAATTCGAAGTCGATTTCATAGTGTTTGTAGTGGTTTGGAGGGTCTGTCATAGTGTGTCAATATGATTGGAAACTTTCTCCAGACCTTTGAGTGCACAGTGGACCTATCATCGGATGGCACTAGTGAACAGTCCAATAAAACAATCAACTAGTGCCTCCACTGATACGGCTCCCTATCGCCCTGCGCGCATACTACGGCATTTTTTGCGATTGTGTGCACCTCCTAGATGGCTTCCGCACACTTTGCGTAGCGTGCTTTTGTGCGCCTTCATGCGCTTTCGTGCGCCTTTGCGCGCCTCCATGCGCTTTTGCGTGCCTTTGACCATTTAGGTGCACCTTTGTGTGCCTTTTGCATTTCTACTGCGCTTTTGTTTCCCCATAGCCGCCAATCATTGTGCGCCCTAAATGCGCCTCGTTGCGCTTCAAGCTGCCTCCGTGCGCCCCCCCCACGCTCCTTATCTGCCTTCTACATTTATTGCGTGCTCGATGCGCCTTTGCGCACTCCTTTACACTTTACCTGCAACTCACATTCCCTGCTGCGCACTCTTTGCACAATCTCTATCACACACAACAATCCACTGCACCGGTGCACTGCGCATCGCAGCTCCCATCTTACTGGCACATTTACTTGAGGCACACCACGATTCCGGCATGAGTGAACTGCGCATTCTTACATAACTGGGCCGCTTTGCACCTATTTGGCATTGGACTGTGCGCACTTGGGCGCTTTCACGTAATCCAGGGGCTTTGGCAGTATTTGGCCTCACACAGCATTTCCTTTTAGTGTTCTTCCACATTTCCAATTGGCATTGCCTTATCTGGTAACCGGCACAGGTCGATCACGCCATTATTACTAAGGTGCAGCACGCGACATATAACACCAAAGTGGATTAATTGGGAAGAGCGCACGAGACTTAGCGCGCACCAATAATAGCGCATCGCACTGGAACAGTTGGATATTGAGCTATAGGTGCGCAAATCTTATTGGCTGAGGCAGCGGCATAGTGCGGTCAGGTTTAGATGGGCGAATGGACGTGCTTGTGGGTAGCGCATGGCGCTTTCTATTTTTATACTTTATTTCACTATTTTATCACATAAGCCATTTGTACATAGTAGTGGACAGATAGAGAATCCAGAGGATCTTTCCCCCCCCCCCCCCTCATAGTTCATAGCTCAGTCAGCGTCGCACATAGTCTGTGCATCAGCGTCCAGTCCATGCGCCTTCGTAGTGCGCCCTTCATATAGCCATGTTTGCGTTATCGTTTGCGTCCCCTCATCGTATTGTTGCGTTTCGTCCCTTGCATTGCGTCCTTCGTCCTTGTCTGTGCACTATCGTAGTGCACCCTTCGTATAGCCGTGTTTGCGCACCCTTTGCGCACCCTTTTGCATAGCCGCATTTTGCGCACCACCTGCGCCTTTTTCCGCTCCTTGTGCTTTCACTCTGTTTGCACCCCTAAACTGTGCACCACCTTCACAGTACATCCCAGTGTTGTCTTTGTCCTGTTACACCTCCTGCCTTCATCATCCTCATCGTTGCGCACTTTTGCGCTCTCGTTGCGCGTTTTTCCGCACTGCGCATTTTTGCCTCTTTGCGTTGCGCACTTTTCCGCCACTGCGCATATCTCCCCTTTCGTGTACACTACTAGTGCACACACTGAAAATCGCTGTACCAGCCTCTCTATAGTCTCCGTGCCCTGAAGGACGATCCGAGGCCATCTAAGCGAACTCCCCCCTCACCCTGAGCACGCCTGCAGTTGTAGGTTAAGTGTTCACCCCTTCTGTTGAGACTCTGCACTGAGTACCAACTTGAACTCATCACTGCTATCATGTGGAATGCAACCAAACTGGATGGCAATGAGCTCTCCCTCAGGTATGCTTCAACATCATGAACTCCATTAAGACTTCAACAGGGTTTTCACCTTTTCAACTCTGCATGGGCCAGAGTCCTCGAGTAATCCCTCCTCTGATTACCTCTCCAGATGAATTGATCAAGGATATCCATGCCATTGATGTCATTGAAGAACTCCATATGGATGTCGAAGAAGCCCAAGATAACTTGCTCTGGGCTAAGATCTCACAATCTCTCTCTGCTAATGAACATTGATCTGATGATTTCCCTTTTGAAAAAGGAAGCAGAATTGTTTTATCTATATTACACAGACATCAGGAATACAAGGCCAAAGGGGAACTCCAAGTCGCCGAGTTTATGCCTCGATATGATGGTCCATACATTGTTACCAACATTGCTCCCCACCTTTTGACCATCACCATTTCCATGCCCAACCACCCCAACACCTTTTCCACTTTTCATACCTTGCAAGCATTACCATTCATTGAAAATGATGAGGAACTTTTTCCTACATGTGAACTTTTCAAAAACCTCCCCCCATCAGACATTTGCCCCTTGCATGTGCAACAGGACTTGATGGAAATGGGCCTCTGCATACCAAACAATCTGCTGTGTACACATTTGGAGTGGACCTTTCTGCCCTGATTGTAAAGAAAAAGTGTTGAAGACTGAGAGACATTTATTTGACATGTTGATCTTGGTCAGAGATCAAGATGATTGAGTTTATGTAATAGAGGGTCATAGAGGGGAGATGTAATTAACATTTGCTGATTTAAACACAAGGTTAGGGGGCCAGGCAAGGTATTCTCTGAGTGCAAGGCTGAGTGCCACCATTCACTGTGATAAATGAAATACCGCACAGTCCAGTGCATTTCATATGTGACCAGCAGAAATTTCTCCTTCCATCTATGTCATTGTCTACTCTCATGAGGAGTACACTGTCAACAAGATCCTTGAAGAATGTAAATGTGGGCATGGCTTTTAATATCTGGTACATTGGCTTGGTTATGGACCTGAAGAAGACCAGTGGCTAGAGATCCGCATGGGTTGTGCAACCTGCATGGGTTAGCACTATGGGTAGGCAGGGGTATGGGTACAGGTCAGTGTTTTCCGACCCTCATCTGACCCATACCCATGCACTGGGTTGATGGGTCCAGCACCACCACATTTCCTGAACTGGAATAGAGGCAGACTTACCCTGCTTGTACATGTGCAACTAGTCAGTAGCTTATGGTGGACAGTGAGTGACATTATGAATCTTTCTTTTTTTCAACTATTGATAATGTTGTGAGCTCCATACTATGCTTCAATGTGCTACACCACTTGAACTTTTGCTGTAATGGCACCCACTCTCCCTATTCCCAATATGGACATCACTGCCTCTCGCAAGCAAAAGATAACTGCATGTGTGACAGACAATGCAGACCCTCTCCTGCCTAAGAACAAGAAGGCAAAAGCAGCTACTCATCCAAAGCCAAATAACAAATAAAAGGCAATTAAACCCTCCGACTCGAAGGCCAATAAATTGAGAGCAAGAAAAGCCACGAGTACTGCACAGCCATCTGTCACAAGAACTGCACAGGTGCAACCTCCTGTCGTGAGAGTTGTGCAAGCCCCCATGGCACCACACCATCATTTGTCAGTAGAAGTTGAAGAAGTGCCTAACAAAGATGAATTTTCTATGGGTTTGCATCCTGAGGACCCCAGCCACATTCTTGAGCAGGCTGAGGAGGTCATGATGGATGTTGAATGGAGGCCCTTCTAATACGATTGAGATATTGGATGCCAAGACAGCACCCGAGGCTGCTGAAGAGAGTTGTGAGGCAGAACTCAGTAAGAAACATTTCTACAAATTAGTTCAGCAAATTAACATACTTCTTGCAGAGCATCTATCGAAAGACTGGACTGCACCTATCTATGCCTTCTTCAATGCAACCCCTGTTGTCAAATATGTCTCCAGCCATCATGTTCATGCTTTCCAATGCCTCGCCAAGCACTGTAGAGCAAAGAATGGCAGGGAAGTTAGACATTATCTCAACACTAGTGACAGGAAGTCAACAGGTAACTTACACAAGCATGCAAAGCTCTGCTGGGGTGAGGAAGAGATTGAGGCCGCAGACAGAACAAGGGATGCTGCAGCAGCATGTGGCACTATCGATGTATCCAAGTTAAAAGATGGGTCGTTAATGGCTGCATTTGGAAGGATTGGGAAAGAGAAAGTTACATACACACATCATCAGCATAATTCGACAGAGACACGGTATGTCACCTCATCATATTCACCTCCCATCCAAGCTGATCCAATAATTCTAATCTGTGATGCAGCACAGAGATTGTGCACTGGGTTACTGAAAGTATGCAAGCATTTGATACTGTAAAAGATTGTGGGTCAAGGATCTGATGAAGATGGGGAGGCCAAATCAATACATACCTTCTCCATCAACAGTCTCCCATGACATTAAACGAGTTTTTGCATGATGCCGACAGCGCATTGCTATGATGCTTCAGGTATGAGATTTAAGTTGACATGTCAATGAGATGAGTTAATCAAGATCTCACCAGGAGCACGATGGCACACTGAGCTTTGCTACAGATGCCTGGACCTCTCCCAATCACAAGGCGTATGTTGCAGTAACTGTCCATTTTGAGAAGGATGGCAAGCCCATGTCAATGTTGCTGGATATGGTGCAAGTTGCCGAGTCACACTCAGGTCTTGCATTGGCGGTGGCCTTCGCAAGGATTCTTGATGACTTTGGGATTTCAGATAAGGTAAGTGCACTGCAGTGATAAAGTGAAGCGAAATTTACTTACCTTCCGATAGCTTCTCAGCATCACTTGTGATAATGCAAGTAATAATGACACAATGATCAAGGAGCTTGCAAAGCTCCATGAGTTATTCCTGGGAGCTGAGAATCAGACAAGGTGCTTCATGCACATATTAAATCTCATTGCTAAAAGTATCATTCAGCAGTTTGATGTACCCAAGGCACAACAAGGCCAGGTGCTCGACGAGAGTCTCCAGGAGCCCCAGGCACTTGCAGTTGACATCGATCTTGAGGAACAAGCAATGAGGGATGTAGTGGATCTTGGAAGTGATGAGAATGAGGATGATAACACAGATGGATGGATTGATGAGAGGGAGAACATGAGCACTGAGGATGTGAAGGAGCTGGACAAAAACGTTTAGCCAGTTCAGTTCATGCTGGTGAAGGTAGTTCAATCTCCAATTCTATTTTAGATGCCTGCTAAAGTCATATGCACTGCTGACAGCTGCGCAAGGTGGCATACACAATCAAAAACTCTTTGACTATCATTCTACCACGATGGTTCAAGGTCCTCAAAGAGCTCAAGCTGAATCTCTGCATGATGCCACGTGATGTCACCACATGATGGAACTCTATGTTCAATATGCTCTGTTTTGCACTTGAATACTGAAGTGCCCTGGATCAGATATGCAGCAATCGCAATATGAAACTCCATCAGTATGAGCTCCTTGAGAGCGAATGAAAGGTAGCAGAGGAATTATGTGATGTATTGAAGGTATGTTCATGTAGTTTCTATTCTGTTTTTATCTGTTGTAATCACCAGAACGACAGATATTTAAAGATGCAACTCTGTTCTTCTCTCGTGGTGTGGGCAAAAAAGAACACGATGAAGCACAAAAAATCCCAAACCTTGCAACCATGATCTCCGCTATGGACCACATTGACAGTGTGCTCGCCATGAATGCAATTGACAACCAATACTGTCTCGCAATCTAAGCATCGCTAACAATCGGCAAGAAAACCTTGAACCACTACTACTCCAAGACAGACTTATCTACAGTTTACCGGATTGCAATGGGTAGCATTCCATCATTGATTTTCATAACCCTTCGCTAAATCTGCTATTGACTGTCAACAGTTCTCCACCCTCATCATAAGTTAGAGTATTTCAAAAAGGCTGATTGGCCAGAGGATTGGATTGTGGTTGTGAAGAAGATTGTCCAGGATGAGTACAAGCATACATACAAGGTCACTGGAGGAGAAAATGAGGTACAAGGTGTCGAGAAGGTAAACATTCTTCTCAATTTCATTTTCATGGCATCTGACCATTGCTTTAGACCACTGCATCTCATTGGGCTAATATTTTTGATAATCTTGAATGTCTTTCAGCTCCCAAGGCCCAGGATCTCTGTGACGAACTGGATAAGTACTTTAGCACTGATCCTGAGTACATTGTAGATGCTGTCAAGTGGTGGTTTGACAGGCGTGAGATCTATCCACACTTGTCAAGGATGGCGATGGACTATCTCACTATTCCTCATAAGTGCTCTACTATCATTTCTTGCATTTTTTTTTACTTTTGTTTCCTGCAGCTACATCCATTGATGTAGAGCATACATTTTCAAAAGGTCACATTCTTCTATCGCATCTACATAACCATCTGTCAGTTGAATCAACCCGAGCACTTATTTGCCTCAGGGTGTGGAGTTTGCTGGGCTATGTGAGGGATAGTGATATGAAGGCAGAGACTTCACAGGCTGTGATTGAAGATGAAGAAACTACAGATGAATTGGAGGATGGTTGGCATGCTATTACCCTATAGATCATTTATCTATCAGTTCAAGCTTGTATTAGTATCAACCTGTGGCACAGACCCACAGGGGTTTTCAACCCGCAGAACCCATGAGAACCCATACCCAAACCCCCCAAACCCCCTACCCATAAGTGTGGGTGAGGGTTACATGTGGGTAGGGTACGGGTTGGCCCAACAAAACCCAGGGGTTACCCATGCCATTCACTACCAGTGGCTCCCTGGTCACAAACTCGAGAACTGCAAAGCACTTGACATTTGGTCAGCTTGAAAGGAGAAGACTTTACCTTAGGTAGCTCTTTTTTATCTTTGCATGCAGGTCAGTAGCTTTTCTCCATGATGGGTTTTTCATGCACCCATGCTTGAGCCCTTTTTCACATACCTTTCTTCTTACTCATGGTTTTTTCTTCTATTTTTAAAGGGGGGGGAGGGTGTAAGGATGCTCCATGTTTATGCTTATTTACCAAAGGGCTCATACTTTGGCCTCACTAAATCTTACTCAAACCACCACCACCACCACCATCTGTATCTCTCATACTCTAGAGTCCCTGTCTAAAATAGATCTCTTCTGCTCATTCTGTCTCTGTGTCTCTTATCAAGTGAATCTCCATGAGATTACAGCTGAGTGCCATGCCTTCCTCCTGCAAGGTCTACCCTCTCTCCCCTTAAGAACAATGACAACTCGACAAGTTCATCAATGAACACTTGGCTTTTGGTCATATTTGCCCTTCTAAGTTGCCCATGGCCTCACCCTTCTTCTTTGTCAAAAAGAAGGATAACTCTCTTTGACCAATCCAAGACTACCAATGACTTAATGACATTACAGTTAAAAATTGATATCCACTGCCCCTCATATCTGAACTCATCAACCAACTTTGTGCAGTGCATTATTTCACCAAGCTCGATGTCCACTGGGATTATAACAATGTGCAGATAAAGGAAGGAGATAAGTGGAAGGCAGCATTTCACATGAATCATGGTCTTTTCAAACCACTTGTCATGTTCTTTAGTCTCACTAACAGCCCTGCCACCTTTCAGACCATAATGAATGACATTTTCCATGATCTCATACTGGAGGGTGTGGTCTGTGTCTATCTTGATGACATCCTCATCTTCACCCAAGACCTCAATGAACACCATTGAATCACATGCCTGGTACTGGAGCAACTTCAACAGCAAAAACTCTACCTTTGTCATGACAAGTGCGAGTTCAAAAAAACATGAATCAAATATCTGGGCTTGATTATTTTAAATGGGCAGGTGGAGATGGACCCAGTTAAGGTTGCTAGTGTTACAACATAGCCCACACCCATGAACAAGAAAGAGGTGCAGTCTTTTCTAGGCTTCATCAATTTCTATCGGTGCTTTATTAAAGACTTCCCATACCATGCACACCCACTATTCAATCTCATGGGTAAGGGGTAATGCTCAGCAGGAGGCATTTGAGAAGCTCAAAAAGATGGTTACTTTCACTCCCATCCTCACCTTTGCTGATGACTCCTGCTCCTTCCATGTAGAAGCTGACAGTTCAGACTTTGCAATGGGTGCTGTGTTGTTCCAACAGTCCCCAGAGGATCAGAAGTGGCACCCAATCACCTTCTACTCAAAGAGCCTCAGTGCTGTGGAACACAATTACAAGATCCATGACAAGGAGATGCTGGCAATAATGTGGGTGTTGGAGGAGTAGTGGCATTTTCTGAAGGGCACTCAACATAAGGTCAAAATCTGGATGGACCACAAAAACCTCGAGTACTTTATAATCACCAAGAAACTCAATTGTTGTCAAGCCCGCTGGTCCCTCTACCTCTCCAGGTTTGACTTCTCCCTGCACCGTCACCTGGGCTGCAACATGGGAAAGACTAACACCCTCTCTCATTGTCTGCATCATGGGGATGGAAGTGATGACAATCAAGGTATTGTGTTGTTGCAACCTCCTGTTTACAGTCCATGCACTGAAAAAGGTTACCTTGGAGGGTACAGAGCACAGTATCCTACATGACATTCGACATGCAAACTGTAGCAGTTTACATGAGAATGCTATGGCTCTAGCAGTGGAGAAGCTGAGAAAGGGATTTACTCTTTTGCTTCATGCAGCAGAGTGAACAGAAAGGGACAACATCCTATACTTCTGTGACCATATCTACCTCCTTAACAATCCCCAGCTCCAATGACAACTCATCTCCCAACACCACAGCTTGCTCATTGCTGGCCATCCCAGGCATTGGAAGATTTTGGAGCTCATATCATGAAATTATTGGTGGCCCCAAATGTCTCAACTTATTGATCAGTACTGTTGCACCTGTGACCTCTGCTTATGCACCAAGACCCCATGATGCAAGCCCATGGGTGAGTTACACCCCTCCCAGTCCCAGAGAATTGTTGGGATGTTGTCAGTATAGACTTCGTAGTGGAGCTACCAGAGTCCAATGGGTTTGATGCGGTAATATGCACAGTCAACTCTGCTGGGAAACAAGCTCATTTTATTCCCACTCATATGACTATCACTGTGCTTGGAGCTGCTTGACTCTATCTGCACCATGTATGGAAGCTTCATGGATTTTCAGGCACATTCCTTTGCAATTGAGGGCCACAGTTTGTTGCAGAGTTGACCTGAGAGCTGTACTGCTTACTGGGGATCAAACTCCTCGCCTTGACCACCTACCACCCACAGACAGACAGACAGATGAAGCATGTCAACCAAGAACTGGAGCAGTATATCTGTATCTTTGTCAATGAGCAACAGGACAATTGGGAAGATCTCTCCATGGCTGAGTTTGTGTACAACAATCACATCCATTTCTCCACCCAACAAACTTCCTTCCTCCTTGACACAGAATAACACCCATGCATGGGTTTTGAGCCTCATCAAGCACCATCACACTTGGAGATGGTGAATGATTCACAGGGCAGATGAAGGACACCTTGGAGGAGGTGAAGGCAGCTTTGGCTAAGGTGAAGGCAGCTTTGGCTAAGGTGAAGGCAGCTTTGGCTAAGGTGAAGAATGACATAGCACACTTCTACAACCAACACCATTTGCCCACACCCACATACAAGGTTAATAATCATGTCTATCTCAACTCCAGTGACATTTCCACTACACGATCATCCAAGAAACTCACCCACCACTTTCTTAGATCCTTCCTCATCACCAAATGTGTTGGGTCACATGCCTATCACCTATGGCTACCACAGTCAATGTCCAGACTGCACCCCATCTTCCACATCATCAAACTGCTGCCAGCCACCACTGATCCATTTCCTGGATGCATGGCATAACCTTCTCCACCGTCTATAGTCATCAAAGGCAAACCTCAGTATGAGGTTGAGTCCATCCTAACCCACTGCTTACATCAAGGTAAACTTGAATACCTGGTGCACTGGAAGGGTTACAGGTATGAAGAGAATTCTTGGGTCACAGAGTCCAATGTGAATGCCCCACAGTGATAATGCTCAACCTGAAAACCTCACAAAAACCTGTTAAAAGGCTTAGGAAGTATAATACAGGCTAGAGGAAGGGTGTGAGTTGGTACTAAATATCACTGCTGATACCCAAAGATTGTGGTTAGAAATGTGAAATGATGAGGCATATTGTGAATAATCTTTAGAGGCATACAAAGAAGTTCAAAAGAGTTTGAAATAGGTTTGAAGACATATGAAATAGTTCAAAAAAGGTTCAAAGGGGTTTGAAGAGATTCGAAGTAGTTTTAAAGAAAGTCGAAGTGGTTCACAGTGGTTCAAGATATATCAAGAAACAAGTATAGCAAATGTGAAGTGTTTTTTAAGAGGCAATAGGTGATACATATGCAATAAGTCGAAGGTGAATACGAAAGTTCAAGGAAAATCGCAATATTTCACAGAACTTAGAGATACGATGCAAGGTTAAGACTCAAGAGAACAGCTCTTAAATCTAACAATAAGAAGAGGGTAACTTCTTTCCTGTTTTCTTTTGCTTCTTGTTCTAAGTAACTAATACAAGTCTATATACAATTTGAAGAAATAGTACTAAAAAGGAAACAATAACATGTGGAAAACATGAGGCAGTATGCACAGCAAATAAAGGTATTGTAAAACATAGAACAAATGAGAAATGATAATAAATGAAACATACATTGTCCCAGTATAGTAAAAGTTCTTGTCCTATTGCTTCAATATATCATTGAAACATAAAACTGCACTTATCACATTCTAGATCTTTTGTCATCTCTCTTTGTGTCTGGTAATGCTCGATATGCAACAAAATAGCTTACTCTGGTTGTGTAGTGTGTATTGAAAGGGTTTTGGGACAACTATATGGTGGCTGATGTTATTCAAAGTAGTGCAAAGTTATTTGAAAGCATTCGAAGTGTCACAAAATAGTTTGAAATGGTTTGAAGTCATTCAAAGTCATTCAAAATCATGTGAAATTGTTCTAAAAGGGTTCAAAGTTGATTTTGTGGCATTCATAGAGGTTTGAATTGTGAATCATGATGTGTCAATACATTTAGAAGTATTCTCCAGACCTTAAAGCATGCAATGGACCTATCAATGGTTGATCAAGGAGTTCCACTGGCAACATTCTTCTGCATCTCAATGCATCCAGATGTCTGACTTTGACCAGATACAATTTTGAATGCATCAGGGCAATTCATCATAGAAGGGGGATAATGTAAGAGGAATGGAAGGCATCCCAGGCATCTGGGCAATTTTCTGCATTTGTCCCATATTTTTTATATATTTTATTTCACCTTATTCTGCCTTTTCTATGATTTTCTATGATTTTATTTTCATTTTATAATTATTTTTCAGTTTATCCCTTGTTGGTACATGTTGACAGTTCTATTCTTAGAGGTGTGACCCCTTCTGAATGTTTACCCATCAGGGTGACATCATTCTGCAGCTTGATCCATCCATTTCTGCCTTTTTGCTATTTTTAGCCTACTATTTGATTTTTGGGTCTATCACATATACTGGGCATCAACAGATGGGTCCATAGAGTCTTCTCTTTGGATTCTTCTCTGTTAGGTGCACCTGAAGTGTCTGTATTATGTAGTATAATATTAACTTTGGATTCCCCTCTGGTAGCTCATTATTAAGTGAGGCATTGAGGTTGCCCTTACATAAAAGGCCTTCAAATTGAGGAGAAGCATGAAGGTCAGGATTTGTGTCAAAGTAGTTAGTGATGTGCTTGAGGATGTCCTTCTTTGCACCATCAATGGAAAGTTTGAGGGCTTGAGCAACATCTTGAAGGTCTGGTTTCAATTTTGTTGTTAGAGCACTAATGAATGGTTCATTGGGATCCCTAGCTATTCATTGCTACTGCCACTCTGCCTGTTTCTCTGCTCATTGTTCTTCTGCCTCACATTTCTTGTGTTCCTGTGCTGCCTTCAATGCAGTTTGTTCTTGACTCAACCTCAGCCCCTCCTCATGTGTTAAACAGCATGCATCCACATTCAACTTTGCTTGTTTGTGTAAACAACTGTCCTGTGCATTTGCTCATTACTTCATATCTTGAATCTCACTGTGTGCCATGGCACAATGGGCCTTGAGTGTAGCAACAGGAGAGTGAAAGCTTGCATTGTCATCTTCCAATTGGTCTAGTCACTCCTTCAGCCCCATGTCTTGATTAGCATGTGAGTGACATGGCACTCATGCATAGAAAGATCTTGCAGGAATGGTTTGTGATATCAATAGGCTCATAGAAAGGACTGGCTGTCTTGTTTCATGATTAGGTCCCATTAGTGCTAAAGGTACATCTAGGTCAACTGGGCCATAATCATCTTCAGGCTCTGAGTCTGAGTCTGAGTCTGGCAACAATAAGGTGTCTTCATCTTCTTCGATGTCAATGTTGACTGCAATGGGGTCTGCATCCAGTTCCTCATCATAGAGCCCATGCTCAACATGCAGTGGAATTGGGAATGTTGCAGGAACTTGTGATGCAATCATGGATGTGGAAACACTTGGTGCAAAATCATCATTCCTGTGACTTAAATGTTGCACTTCACACAACCATGTATTCCTTAACAAAATCCTCTCGAGGCATCTCTGCAGAAGTATCCTCAACAATTTCATTGCACTGCTTTGTCCATGCATGCAAAAGGGACCAAAGACACCAACATCGAGAGGTTGAAGTTTTTGAGTAGTATAGGGTTGAACTTTATGAGTAGTATGAGGTGGTAGACAGAAGAGAATAATATTATTTTCATGAGCGAACTCAATGAGTTCAAGAGTGTCATGAGATCCATGACCATTATAAATTTAAATAAGTAGAATGGGTTTGCCTGATGTATTATGGGCTATAGCCTGGGGAATAAAAGACTTCTTGAACCATTCCTTGCACAAAAAGTCATTTGTCCACCCATTGTCTGATATTGAAACACTAGAACATGCTCAGACCAAGCATAGACAAGAATATACTTATGCATACCAGATTTTTGAGTCAACTTCAAACCATTCTGGAGAGAACTCCTTCCTGGAAAACACAAAACCCAGAAGCAGAAAAGTACTATCTGCACAAATACATTCAATAACCATAACAATATTTGCACTACACTGTCTATATCGCAGATGTCAAGAATAGGGCACAAAATACTTCCTACCAGACTCCTTATGCCCACCTCCATGCTGGCAACCTTTTTCATCCATGTTATAGATATTTTCCACAGGAATATCATACATTTTCAATGATTGGTGCACTTTGGATCCAAACTGGAAGGCTTTCCAAGGGCCAACATTTGAGAAACCACCTAATCCAGCTCTGGCTAGGCTTCTTGCCATAGAGAGCCTCTGCCTTCTTTCGTATAGTCCACTTGTTGATAGGATGGGCTGTATCTGAGAGAAAGACAATCCAGTCAATCAACAAGTACTTCTCTGTCTCAGGATATAAGAGCTGTTGTCAAATATGTGCCTTCTTAGGAGGTAATGTCTTGCCAAGATAACAATTACACAGAGTGTGGTAGGGAATGATGCAACCATGGCATGTCTTGAGCTGCTGGCATATATCCATGGAACAGGGCTTCTCTTGAGTAGCAAGGATTCTGCAGCCCTCCTGGATAATGTCTTCAATGTCATGAACATCCTGTAAAATTTCCTCTTTGACATACAATACCCAGAGAGCTGCTACACAGAAGTAGCAAACATGGATGCATTGTGTCACTAGTTTCAAAATTTGCAGAGTATGAATGTTCCTCTGTTTGATATCTGTTACACTGAAGGACCGCATTCTCAGATCTCTCCAACCAAGCATCCAGAGACCATTAGACTCCTGATTTATGATGTTATATGTAATAATGACATGTCAGAACTTTCCCAGAACTCTTTGACCACTCACAGAATTGGTGTTGCAACCAGTCTGAATATAATAGATACAAACATCAGCAAAATGGCAAAAAGTATACATACACATACCTATGAATAAATACCTCACAAATGTTTCTATTTTCTCACATGTTGGATTACCCATGAAAGTGAATACACAGAGACAATTTCTTGTCCTAAATGTGGTATGTATTCAATTTTCAGCCCAACTTTGGACCTTGTTGGGAAACAAGTGTGAACTTGCCCAACTTGATCTAATCCTTTCAAAAACTTGGGCAAAAATATCCAAGATATCCCAAGTATGAATACTCAATCTATCAAGGGCAAGGATTTTATTCTCATTTAAATTTCTCATACCAATCAAATCAATTTTGTAAAACAAATGTCATTATTAGCACAATCTAGGTACTGATACAGAGAGCGAAGCATACAAAGCACACAGTAGAACATGACAAACATGAACAAAATGAGTATGTGAGACAGAACGAGATGCCAAATGTCCTGAGAAAAATATCCTGAGCACGATACTTAAAGGAAAGCAGCAATGGGAACAGGAGCATCTTGAGAAACCAGCCTAGCAGCACGTAACAAAGCAGGGAAGAAGGTATGCAAAAGATTTGGAAGTAAAGGAATTAGCATCATGAGTAAGGGTGATCTAGAGGTAATTTAAAAAACTGTCGCAATGCGATGGCTTACAAACAAAAAATGGTCGGTCATCAGTCGTCACCCAACCTGCTCTCACTCATCTTCATCTCTTGCTCATCGTCGGTCTCATCTCATCATCATCATCATCGTTGTCATCATTATCATTATCATTGTCATCATCAGTTCCCTTGTTACTGAGTCCCTGGCTGTCAGTTTCCTTGTCATCCGAATTGTGGTCCCTCATGTAGTGCATCTTCTTCTTGCCCTTGATTTTCTTCACCTCTTGCTCATCATCATCTGACCCGCTCTCGAACATGACCTATTTCATCTTGTTGACCTTCCTGTGTGCCCAGATCGAGGTTTCAGGGCCAGGTGATGATGAGCCAGCAAGCGTGGTGGAATTTCCATTGTCAGCAGCCATGGCAGTGGAGGTAGAGGCAGCAGCCAAGGAAGCGGAAGTGCTAGTGGAGATGGCGGCAGTGGGTGGAGTGGCGGTCGCAGTAGAAGCCTTCCTGGCTCATTTTTTTGCAGCACGTTTCACAAGCAGTTTCATGAGAGTCGATCTGCGGACTGCTGGGGATGCTGTGGCAGCTGGCTTGGTACCAAAAATCTTCCTAAAGCCAGTATCAAAATGAAGACATGAAGACAGATAAAAAAACCCACCCATTCCACCAAGCAAGAGTCTTTGTGACCCATTTGTCCTCCTCCTCATCTTCACTGTCATTCTCAACCTCATCCTTGTGACTGCTAACCCTGATCCCAAACGTGAGCATAATCACCCTGTAGAATTCTTCGGGTGTCCAGTTTCCATCCACAAGTTGCCAGTCATCAGATCTGCTGAGACACCAACACAACTACACAGAGTAAAGGTAAGTACATATTCTACATTCAGGTTGCCTTTACCTATGTCGCGGTGTAAGTGATTGATGCTGGCATGACTCACTTCATATTGTGTTTCTCCACCTGTCCCTTCTTGCCTTTTGTACAGTGAGGTTTGTCTTGCAAGGCTGAAGATGGTGACGTGAATATATGTCTAAAGAACTAGTTCAAATTAGTGATGATCTGTTGGCACCATGGTAATGAATACTCACTGCTAACAAAACATTGCTCCGAAACAAGCCCAGCCCAGGATCCTCTTCATCCATCAACTCCTTGTTATAAAGGCATAATGGATAGTCCATGCTATAAATCTTGATAGATCCATTTAAAACTTTGGCCCAAAACCTAAAAAATAAGGAGAATAAGCTGTGGGGCTATGGACAGTGCATACCTTTCAGGGTCCTTATCAAATGAAGTTATGTAGTCGGTGGGGCACAAAAGTCATGCAATCATCGGGTGGTTAAACCCTCAGACCTTAGCCTTTGGCCTGCTTGCAGATATCGGTGGTATTAGGGCCCCATGCTTCTCATTGACATACTCCAAACCCTTCATGAGTAATCCATTTGAATCGTCTGAGCATGCTCCACGCGATGCATGATTTAGTTGATAAGATGAATATATGCATTGCAAAAGCAATAAAAATAAGGAAAGAATGTACTGCACTAACAAATTCTTTCTTATACTTTTGCTTCCATTCCATTTTCTTTATCTGGCATCTGGATTGGGAGTGTTCCTTGTGCAGTCATTGGTAAACAGTGGCTTTGATATGAAAATTTTTCATAAACCTGGAAAAGAAAAAAGGTGATAAGCATGCATACAATCAGAATATTAAATGTACTCATCTTTATCCTCATAGTCCTCTGCATCCAGCTTGAGCCTGACATCCAGAACAGCATACCACGAGATGAATAGGTGCTCAGAGTGCACTATCCATCTAGCAAATTCCTTGTAGATATCGAATGAGTCTTTACCTTTTTCTTTGCTAGCCGTAAAATTGTCAGCATAAAAGAAAATAGTATCCATTTTGAGCCCACTTACTTCCAGCATTTGTCTTCCTCAGATTGCTTTAACTCGTTCCACTTGTTCTTCTTCTTGGTCCTGGTATCTTCTTTGCTTCATTTGCACTTATTGCCAGTAGTGTGGGACAATGAAGATTTTAGATGGGAGGAGGATGGCATAGAGGTTTGAGGAGCAATGAGGGAGGGAAGAAAGAGAGAGACACATCAGAGAGACGCGTCCAGGACCAGTCAGGTGATCATCAAATGGAATGCACAACTCAACCGATCTCAAACAAAATCTAAAATCGAAAAATCAGCATCAATATCTTCATGCTCCAAGCTCTACTGTTTCCAGTTTTCGAGAAATGGCCAATCACCGGTCCACCTCAGGGTTTGCAGCACCAATGTTCTGGACCATTGATAACACTCAAGGCAGATAAACAGACCACTACCCTGGACATGTTGATACAAACCAACTGCTCCCATACTATTTGTCTGGCACTACCAGTCATACTTCAGATGACATCACGCTGCTAGTTTCTCACATTTCTTGTCCTTATCACAATGGTTAGCTGTCTGTGTGGGTGGACTTTTCCAAATGATGGTGCATTGGGAAGGCATCGAAATACTTGTCAAGGAGCCCAGAAGCAGACGCTTGAGCTTTTTGAGAGACAAGCAGAGGTTATAAAGCATAAGAAGATGGAGAAGGAGAACCCACCAAATCCAGAGGTAAGTCATCAATTGTTAAATGACTGTCTTTTCTTGATGATGGTGACCAGGTGCCTATGATTTCGAGGAGCTCGAACAAGAGATTGAACAAGATCTAGATCCAGAGCCAGGCCCTAGCTGACAAGAGGTGGAACCAACATGATCGGGTCATTGCAGGTTCCTGCCAAATTGCTTTGAGGATTTTGTACCATCATCCCACACAGCTGTCCCTCATGTTCCCAAATCTGTGCAGCATCCTACCTGACCTGCTGGCGCTCACTCCCCATCCCCCTCCCCATCTTCTTCGGGACATACATTTGAACCTGTCTTATTTAGAATAGAATGTGACAACTTCAGATTATATTGTGAATACATTGCTTTCCCTACTACTAATCCTGAGGCTGATCAAGATCTAGATGACATCTATAATATTCCTGAAAAACCATCAACAGAATCTGGACAACACTGGTGGACTGGCATTGGTGCAATGTTTAATGCTGCCACCAAGAACATTTACCATCTGTTTCTCAATGCAATAGTGTGCTGGCTAATGAACTGGTTCTATTCTGGTTCGAACCAAAAGTCCATTGTGGAGCTGGACCATCTCATTAAGGAGGTCCTCATTCAGGATGATTTCAAGGTCAGTGATCTGAAGGGTTTCAGTGCAGCTCGAGAGCTGCACCACCTTGATATGATGGAGGATGAAGCTGCATTTTCAGGAGAGGCTGGTTGGAAGGAATCTTCTGTGAAGATTCGTTTACCTGTTGATGAGCAAAAGCTCAAGGAAGCGGTTGCTCCAACATTCGAGATACCTGGTATTTGGCATCGTGACCTGTTGGAGGTCATTTGCACTGCATTCAAGGACACAAAGGCACAATTTTATCATTTGATGCCATTTCATCTTTTCTGGAAACCTACTCCCGATAGCGAGCCAGAGCGAGTCGTAACGGATCTCTACAACTCAGATGCTTTCTTACAGGAGCATGAAAAGCTGCAGCAACAACCAAGTGAGATGGGCTGTGATCTGGAGTGGGTTGTTGCTGCGATTATGTTATGGTCTGATTCGACGCACCTGGCAAATTTTGGGCAAGCATCACTATGGCCAATTTATTTTTTTCTTGGGAACCAGTCAAAGTACCAGCATGCAAAACCATCACAATTTGCTGCACATCACCTCGTGTACATTCCCTTAGTATGACCAGCTTTTGTATTTTTCTGATCTAACTGATTCTTTTATAGCTTCCTGATATGATTCAAGATTTCTACAAGGAAAACTTTGGTACTACAGCATCTCAGGCAACCCTTACACACTTGAAACTGGAGCTAATGCATACAATCTGGGAACTAATTCTTAACGACGAGTTTATGGAAGCGTATGAGCATGGGATTGTGATCAAGTGCTCTGATGGTGTCTTACAGCGATTTTATTCTTGGCTCTTCATGTATTCTGCAGATTATCTGGAAAAGTGGGTTTTTAATGACAGCATGCTATGTTCAATTTATCTAATGTCATCAGAGTTCTTCTGGCAACAATCTGAAATCTGGGGCAATGTCTCTGTCCACGATGTGAGATCCAGAAGGCCCATGTCAGCAGTCTTGGAACAACTGTCGATCAGCAACGTCGGGATCATGAACAGACTGACATACTTTTGTGGATTGCCCAGATTGATGCAGCATGCAAGGTTATCTTCAAAAAGGGGGCAGGCATCACAAGTACTCGGGTGGAGAACATTCTTAAAGAGAGATCTGAAGTGCCGACTCATGTGAGTGAAATGTATTAATAGATTCACTTAAATAACTTTTCACTGAAATGTGTTCTCCAAGCAACTACAAAGCTTTGGGTTTAATTTTTTTTCAATGTTTGTTCCCAACTTGCTTCATGAATTTGAACTTGGGGTCTGGAAAAACACTTTCAAACATCTGATTCGAATTCTCTATGCAGTGGGTGATGATCTTATTCAAGAATTAAATTCATGGTTAGCACAATCAAAATATCTCACAGAGTCACACATTGATAAGAGCTTTAGGTATCAACAAATTCCTATGTTTGGAACTTCAATCCGATGATTCAGTTCCAATGCATCCGTGATGAAGAAACTGGCTGTGAGAGATTTCGAGGATTTATTGCAGGTATGTTTTTTCTTTGTTTGGATAATTAACTGTGTGATAATTTCATCCTAGTGTTCAATTCCAGTATTTGAGGACCTACTTCCAATCCAACATCACAATATCCTGATCATGAAAATGCTCTTCATCTTCTGTACCTGGCATGCTTATGCCAAACTCCAGCTTCACACTAGTTCTACACTTGAGGCTTGGCAAAAACAATGCGAGCACTTGGGGCATCGCTTCAGCAGTTTGTCAAGGTTATATGTTCATGTTACACTATGAAAGAGCTGCCAAGGGAGGAAGCTGCACAAGTACACCATAGGGCCAATGCAAGTGTTTTAAAGGGAAAGGCAACAGTGACATCTGACAAACCAAGTTCAGCACGTGGGCTCTTTAACATGTCTACATACAAACTTCATGCTCTAGGTGATTATGTTGCAAATATCTGGTTGTATGGACTGACAGATAATTATTCAACTCAAGTGGTCAGTTATTTTACCTGCTTCTCATTTTAACATTGGACGAAGATTGCAGGGTGAGCTTGAACACCACTGCATCAAGCATTTCTATGCACAAACAAATAAAAGGTTTACATTTACCCAACAAACAAGCAAACATCACTGGCAACAGCAAATTTTGCAAAAGATTTGAGAGCGATACACAGGCACAACAAGTGGTGAGGGAGCAGGACCACACTGAAACTTAAAGGAGATTGCAGTACCAGTTGATGCAAGCGAGCCCTTACCCTCAATGTCACCTGAAAAACACCACCACATGTCTGTGTCTTGTCAACATCCTGTAAATATTTTGCAATGGATGGATGAGTGCTCTGATGATCCAGCAATCAGGGTATGCATTTCCCCTCCTTTGGCTTGCACCATGCTGATCTCAAGTAGACATTCATTCTTAACCTCAAATCACATCTCTTAGGACATCTACTCAACCAGCCTTTCAGTGATGACCATATCTACTCAGATATCGAGCTAGCGATGGTCAAAATTGTCAACAACCGAATTTACAACCACAAGGTTCTCCATGTGAATTATATGACTTATGATATGTGGTGTGCATGAGATTCAATCAACCCTCAGATGCACCCCAATATTATGCTTCTCTCAGGTGAAGATTGTGACGATTCAGACCCCCATCCATATTGGTATGCATGGGTGCTTGGGATATACCATGCAGAGGTCTGTCATGATCACCCAAGTGCAGTTTCATCTGATGTCCAGGTATTGGAGTTCCTGTGGGTACGTTGGCTTGGTCAAGATGCCAACTACAACACAGGGTCAATAAGGCATCATCTACATCAAGTGGGGTTTGTGCCAGATGACGCCATCGATCTTGATGATCCCACACAGGCAAGTGGTGCATTCAGCTTTATTGATCCAGCAGAGGTCATCCAGGGTGTACATCATTCCTGCATTTGCCCATGGAAAGACAGATGGACTTCTTGGACCATCAATCGCATGCCCACTGAAGGATGAGGATCAAGACTGGCAATACTTCTATGTTGACATGTATTTTTTTTTCTTTGACTGAGATCTTCTATCTGATTACAGTCTAGGTTTGTTGATCGTGATATATTCATGCATTTCCAAGGGGGGGGGGATTGGACACAAGGGGATGCTTGACCAAATTGCTGGTTTACAAAACAAGGAGCAGCCACTTTACACTGCTGACCAAATGAATGAGGATCTGGATGCTGAGGATATAGAAGGATTAGGGGAGAATGATGAGCAGGAGGAAGATGAGGAAGACGAGGAAGATGAAGAAGATGAGGAAGATGAGCAGGAAGAATCAGATGAGTCCGATGAGAGTTGCAATGAGTTGGATCTGGATGGAGAGGAGGGAGGCAAGGATGAGTATAATATCTTGGGCTTTGCAGCTTTTTGAAATACTGTATTGGACAATATAATCTTATCTCTGGTTTCCATATGGTGTCCAACATGGGGCATGTAGGCAAACTTGCGCACAACCTTGGATCACAATCCCTGTTCTTTGCCATGTTTTAGAAGTATTGCAAGCCCTGTAAAAACTTGTAGACAAAGTTGGCTAGTATCACAAACATGTCTCAGGAACCCAAAGTATCTTACATGTTTTTGTCAAGCATGCAATGCAAATAAAACTTGTAATCAGAATGGAATTAAATATCATATTTGCATGAAGATACACAAGTTTTTGAGTAGATGGAATGTGAATAGCTACAGGTTTCATACTTCATGCAAGTAGGTAATTGACGCAAACCAATGCATACTTAATGCGATTTTGCTGATGAACATGATTCCAATCACTACACTATCAATGAGCTGCCTCAAGGAAGTCACTGGCCTTGATGACCAGTTTGTCCATGATAATGCTACCCCCGATGTGACTGACCAGTTTTGGCGAGTTAGACGAGCACAGCCTCCATGAATCAGTGATGTGCAAAGCAGTATCCACTTACTAACGCTGCATGCCAGACGATATCTAAACAAATTTCGAATGCTTTTCGTCAGTTTATAGCTCCGAGACCTCGATTCCAATCCGAGAGCACTGATTACAATGTGACCATCGCTGGACTTGATGGGAGCGGTAAGACAATGTTCTTGTACCTGCTCAAGCTGGGAGAGGTTGTCCAGGTCATCCCTTCACTCAGTCTCAATGTAGAAAGTGTTGAGGTCCCGATGGGCAATGGCCCGGTCTTCAAGTTCACTGGTTGGGATGTTGGAGCAGGAGGCTGTAATGCTTCTACATCCAAAACGCTCGAGCTCCACGCTGTTAACGGAGATGCTATGATTTGGGTTGTGGATAGCTGTGATCAGCGAAGGGCTTTCAGAGTGTGTTGAGGATTTCACCTCCACTATTGGATGAGTGAATTCTCACAGATTAAGGGTCGACACGGCTCAAAGAGATTATCCCATTTTGATGTGATTATCTTCCTTGTATGGCTTCAAGTAAATCCTTTCGAAGCTCTCCTTCTGCAGACTTGCTAACAAGCAGGATCATCCAGAAGTTATGTCGATAGTCTATCTTCGAAAGGCCGGCATAAGTGATGCTCTGGATTGGCTCCTCCTTGCTCTAGAGGAGGCATTGACAAGACATAGTGACACTGTACGAACATTGCAGTCGCAGACAGCCGCAGTAACTCCATTCTTTCAGCAGGTACCGTCTTATTGATGTGTAGTCTGACGAAAGTTAGTTGATATCATGACTACGTACCATTGGGACAGCTTCAAGCTTACTATAGCTTTGATTAATATGTAATTCTCTGCTCTAGTAGCCATATTCCATCAGCGTGTGCCATTAGTAAGACTCGGTGTTCCAGGATAGACAGTATCCTTGCGAGGAGTAGCTTGACTACGAAGGTTAATTTTAGCAAAATAGGTTGATTTGAAGGATGGCAACATAGACCGGTATTACTTGACTGTTCATCGATGTTCACCAGTAACTCACTCCGGAACATGTTAAAGATGTTCCGTGGTGAGTGGAGACTGGAGATTTCAATTGACTGTTGATCTCAAGGAAGCTGTAGTAACCATGTTGTTCTTAACAAGATGTGGACATTATGATTGAATGACAAGATAGCCACAAGCGAAAAAAAAAGAAGCATAGGCACGTGCCCCTAGTACACTGTGTCACCTCTGCAATAAGAAGCAGGAATTTCGAAAGGTGAACGTCAGCCAGGATGCAACCAATACAACCTGTCCAGCTAAAATCTAGAGTTCTCCTTCAACTCGATGCACGGCGGTGACAGCCTTTTTCGAGCAGGGAAAGAGGTAGAATGGCGGGAGAATATGCCTGAGGTAGAAAGGGAGATGACAGATCTGGGGCCAGCGCCGCCACGGCCACCCCATTACCCCCTCTCTGCGACACATATATTCACTACGTCAGAGGGGTAGTTCTGGTACGACCACCCTGCAACGCCGCCCATATGACCCGCCCAGAGAAATGTCGGAGTCGCAGTACTCGAGAAACGTCAAGGATGGTGACCCCGAACGGGAAGGTGCCTGTGGTGGGTCTCCACAGAGAACCTTTCCTCCGTTCGCAGTATAGGGTCTCTTCAAGGTCTCTTGCTAATATGTACAAGCTTCACGACGGTTTTAAAGTTGTTAAGAACCACCAAAGAAAGGCAAATCCTCAGAGATGTCCAAATCATTCAGAAGACACTGAAAACTTTGAAGCTCGCATAGCTTGACAAGCCTAGGATGCCAATTGAGGCCAGACGAGGTGGTACTTTCCGCAGTGCCAGACAACGATAACCGTCCAAAGGATGTACGAGCTTATGTAAGCAAAGTATCGCGTAGTGCTATGACAATGCGTAGAAGCTAAGTTTATAATTTTGACGACGCACAAGGAATTTCTTACAGCCAAGACTTGGTCAAATTTTTTCTCAGCTGTCGAGATGTAAAGAAAGTACGCATAACATAAGTACATAATCCGCAAGACGTGATCGGCGTATCAATGGCGTAGAAGCTGACCGGTGAATGTTCGGGCCGTCATCGGTTAAGATGGCTTGGTGACCGTCGTTCCTACTGTTGAAGCGGTGTGCAGACTATTCTTTTTCGTAGTCTTCACGCTTTACGTCCTGCAAAGACTTCTAGATTACTGGAGAGTGATCGGATCTATCCAGTTCGTCATTCTCTATTGGTTCTGCGGATTTGACGAATACTACTTGATGACTTTCGTGGTAGGAATCACCCTGGTTACCGGACGCTGTTCACACAAGAAGGTTTACTTTTCCCATTTGCTACCACCAATTCCGGGGATCGCTTCAGGGAAAATCATAAAGGCCGTTGGGACGTGATCTAACGACGTACTTCGAGTTTTCCAATTTTTCGGTTAGGACATATATGCCTCGGTGCAAATCATTATTGTGAAACGCCGATAGAGAGCCGAAAATTCATTTCAAAGGTATCCGTCTGGTCAAAGGTATCCGTCTGGCCAACGGCTGCAGTATCGCTAGATCTTGCAGATGCTTTGGCAATTAAGGTCTCTGCTACAGTACATATACCTGTGGAGACGGAGACTATAACAACATTTAATTGCAGAGGAGATTACGACTTCAAGATTGCGTTTTAAAGCCAGCGGTATTTGGTCACAATATTTCTTCAGAAGGAAGAAAGGAAGAAGTACAGTAAAATAGCAGCGCCGGCCTTCTCCGGTCTCTCTCCCTCAAAATGACATTATCCGATAGCTGATTATTATTTTACAGCGTAACAAGAAGTTGGTTATGGACATAACTTCCGAGATCATGACAGACCTCTTCGAGAACATCTGGGGAAATCAGGCTGAGGTAGTCGTCTGACATTACAAGTATGTTATGCAAGTCATCGATCATTGCCCTAGAAGCACTTTTTACATTCCCATTCGCAGATTGCTCTCTTCATCATCAGTGCAGCTGGTATACTGTTCTGTCAATTTACCAAGGTTGTGTTAATATGCGTGAGACGAAAGATATAGTCGCAGAAGACGATGCCATCATACCCTCTGGCCACCAAATATCATTCAAACACGCTCTATATGTCATTCCAACCAATTTTGTGTTGAAGCTGATTGTTCCTGATTGGGTATTCGGCCTCACTCGGCGGCTAAGAGATATTAGGCTTCTTTTGACGAGCTACGGGTTCTCATGCCGTATGATTTCATTCGTCGGCTGTGTGCTGAATGAACCTACTCTATTTAGAATTATATAAGCGAAATGATTACCGAACACGAGCTGCGACAAAACAAGTCAGACATGATCTCTTCAGCAATTTTCTAGATGTGAACGACGACGAAACCGTCCAGCGCTCACGCAGCCAGCTCATCGGTATGTTTTTAGTGTCCCCGCAGCTCCCGGTGACTAACGTCTTCTCAGGCAATATATACATGTTCCTCATAGCTGGTCATGAGGTGCGCCACTTACAACATATAGTTTCCGGCAAATCAATCAGTGACAGAACAGACAACTGGACTTGCATTGGCTTTCACCTTCGGTGTACCCCGAGGAGCAAGAGTTTTTATATCAACATCACATCTGTTCTTTCTGATGGCAGGAATCCAGAACGTGATGCTGACAACTTACGACGTATGCTTAAGGGCACTCTACATTTTTTAATTACAGACGTATGAGGATATGCCATTATTGTCACATTCTATAGCATGATTTCAACCCAATTACGCACATGGAGGTTTGTAATGTGTGGGGACATGTTTTTTGTTTTATCTTAGAATTATCGAGCCAGTTTTCTGCCCAAGGATAATTATCCCACTGATATTCGAAATGACCTGAAACTTTACTGGCATTTACCAGGTGAAGGAATTTCTCTCCCTATTCTATGTGTTGTTTGCCTGAACTCAACTAAAATAGGAACAGAATAAGTATTCACTCTCTAAATCATTTTTGCATATCAGTGGGTTCGCCAGGAAATTAGCTGACGTCTGCCGTTATGACATCGTCCTATCGATACATTATTCTTCTCACCTCCGAGCACAGCGTATCTAATTTCGACCATGCGTATCACTTGAACTTGGAGTACATCGACATATAAGCGAATAGACGACGTACACAGCGTATCAGTGGAGCACTGTCCAATCAGCGTATTGCGACTCCATAGGAAAATTCCTTTCATATCTAAATATGAAAAAAGAGTTGCAGATACGCTCTAATGTCGAGCCTCGAGTACCTTTATCAATTTCGTCTTATGTAAGAGCGCCGGTTACAATGCGAAGCATCGTAAGGTTCATTTAGTGATCTGCAGAGGAAGCCGGGCCGACATAAAGCTCAGGCTCAAACCTGGTGCTGAATGCTTCTCTATCCGGATTTTTGCGAACTACAACGGCGTTAAAAATATATTTGCAGTTGTTGTCTATCAACTCCATCATCCACAAAAAGAGCGCCGGGAGACAGATAACCTAATCCCGTCTAACTGCCGATTCTAATGCCGCACAACCCGCAATAGCGTCTCATCGTGCGAGCATTGCCCAGGCCAGACGTGCAGCAGAGGCACAGATCATTCCATCTACTCGCGATGTTACTGTTGATCACAGCAAGCAAGATGAAGATTGATCGGAAGCGCTATCACTGCCACCGATAACCCCTACAATTGCATCACGAGTTAGCACGCCATCCCAGTGCCTACTGATCCAGATAGTGAGAATTCAGATCACGCATCTACAGCAGCAAAAAAAAAAAAACGAAACTACGTACCAAAAGGTTATGTGATCAGATTCATCAGATATACTGTAATAGTAACAATACCTATCGCAGATGCAAGTGACGCTCTTCGAACAGATGAGAATGAAATGTAAGGGATCAACTACTTGCTGATAACTAGGTTATGTACGAACATGAGAACTAGAACTAGATTTTATGTCCTTACTGGCTGTAAAGCCGCGGCCTCAGCCTAGGCTAGCCTGAAGCCGTCGCAAGGCGTTTGAGTTTTGAAAAGCCTGAGCCTTCCAAAGCCGAGCCTTAGCCGCGGCATTCAGGCCGAGCCGAGCCGTCACATCACTAGCCGTTCAGGGAAACGGTAAAACGATACATCCCTCTAATCGTTTATGTAACCATGTAGCCCCGTGCAACTTGTTTCCCCCGAATGCGACCCTCCCAACCTGGCTCAAAACCTCCTTCTCAATAGAGCGTATCTACAGCTCTTTTTTCATGGATATAAACGGAATTATTTTATGATCACAGCACTAGCTGACAGAGCTCCACTTTGGAGTCGCAGATACGCTCGCGGCTCTAAATAAATTAAGAACTCTAGAGTCACATTCGCTTTAGTCGCATGAGCCACTCATTGAATTCTGTCCTATTTGTATATGTACATAGAGTGGATCTTATGAGTCGAGGTTCGATGCTCTCGGAGTCGATGTTGATAGGGTCCTCCAGGGTCCTCCAGACTCTAAACACAAATTCCAGACTCCTTTTTTGACTCCGAACGCCAGCGAACGCCTCTGTTGCCTTGTACCTTGATTTCGGTTGTGCCTGTGACGCACTCCGACGGGCTTTTTCTGTATTTGCAACTTCACTCTATGCGTTCATCCTTGTAAATCCTGCGGGAAGGCCGTTTTCAGATATCCAGACTATTTTTCGCATGCGATACTTGAGCCATTTGTCAACCCAGTGCAGTTCTTTGTCCACAACGACACTCTCCTTATTTTTCTATGATCATAGTCGTGGACGAATAAAGTCATCATGCGATGGTCCTAGTCCTGTTCCAGTCCTAAGACCACGGAGTTTGCCAAGAATATACACAACTTACCAGTTCTCGCCCTTGCAACCATTTCGTCAGATAATGACCAGAAATCCAGCTCTCCCTGCTTTATCCCTTGCCAGTAGGCGTTCAAATTCTTGGGATGATGAAAATTGGGCAGAAGAACAAGACGAGGGTCATGGATGTCTTCCTCTTGCAACTCGCAAATGAAGGACGGGTCATTCGATGTGACGACCAATGCCTGAAGTGATTCGCATTCTGCGAGCAGATGACGCAGCAGCTCAAAGACATGGAGATGTTCAGCGGCGAATAAGTCCCCAAAAGAAACATGTGTAAGAGCAGGGAGATCACATAGCCATGACCAATCGATAGCAATCGAGAAGCTGGGTGGGTTCATGATGTCGATATGAGAAAGGGTAGAAAACAATTCACGGGAGGGAATTCTACGCGGAGGGGAGTTCTTCCACAGCGCTTCAACCTTCACTGAAAGCCTTTCCAAAGTGCTTGTTTGGATAAGTGACAGTAGACCTCCCGATGCCAAGGGGAGATCTACCCAGCATCCAAGATTCTTGAGCCCAGTGCAAACAGCGAATATTGGTTGAGCTTGGGCGAAAGTTAATATATTGGTAAGATACAACTTCTTTACGTTCTTCGCAAAGAATTCGGGTGGTCTGGAGTTGATCGTTCGTAAAAATAACTTCGTAGTTCCGAGGGTGAAGTCGAGGATCACAGTTTCGTAAATGATCGCTTCAATCCTATGCGACGAAGCTGAGGTAGGATGATGTCGACAAAAACAAGCACTCACAATATTTTAGCACGTTTAGAAACTAATGCTAGCTTGGTGGCATGACTTGGGTAAGCTCTGGCAGTCAAGCCCAGAATTTCTTGTTCGAGCTCAATTGGGAGCTCCGGAAGACAATCGACTCTCGTGGTGTCTGCAGGCTGCGCCATATAGATTGTCAGTCGAAAGGTTAGCGGTAAGCACTATGTGGACGAATGTCTAATGAGGAAGTAATTAAACCCATGATAAATCCGCCATATCAGCACATGGTAGTGAATCGGGATCGAATACGTAATGATGACCATGATGCCCGCCGTGGCATCCATTAAAGTAATTCGATCCCCATATTCGAGTATTCAGTGGACGAGTCAAAGGCAGGTGGGAAGGAAAAAAAAAAGACGCACAGCTTGTATTATTCGCGGCTAACCTCTTCGAGACTGTACATCGGGTCATAAATAGTTACTTAGATCATGTAGATGACAAATAGTCCGAGAATGCATTGACAGAGCCTCAATCTCGAGGACATTAGAAGCCTGTGTCGTGATAAAGGGGTGGTGGTGGCGTCTGTGGGGATTGCGGGGCGTACCCTGCTCCACGTACAGATCCCGGAAACAGCATCACAGGATCCCCACGACCCGGGATGATGCTCTCAGAAGAAACATTCCGAGAGTGCGTCTGATGATAACTATCACGTGAGCATAAACTGTCCAGAGTGACAGTCGAGTCATCTGTGCCACCACGGTGAAGGGAAAAAAAAGCGGGGGTAAGAGCGCGATGGAAGGGAGAAGAAGACCGTGCTTGATGTGTTCTACTGCTAGAACCAGAGGGAATTTGACCATGTCTGGCCAGCTCCTCTTGAGCGGAATGCCTTGGGCCGAAAAAAGGAGACACTGGAGAAGAAGGGTCCACCGGCAGCCGTATATCTGACAGCGACCATTGGTGACCAGGAGTCGGATGAGTGGGATATAGACTTTCGATCGACGAAGCAGAAACCAAACCACGACGCAACAGACGAGGATTTTGCTCTGCTTCGGTCGCGATTGGCGGCTGGCGACTGTTGCTAAGAGGTGAAGTCACCCGTGGGGGCACAAGTTGGACGTATGCGGGGTTTCTCGTAGCACCTTCAGGCAAGTCGTAATGGATGAAAGGGGAGCGGGACCGGTTGATGGGCATGTTGGGTGGGATGGATCGCGAAACAACGGGTCCGGCATCGGGCCTTTGCAGTTGAGGCAGAGCACGATGAGGAGATGAAGGCGGTAGTGGCGCTGGCTGCGTAGGTGGGGGAGGTATCGGCGTACGACTGGGCGACAGTGCTTCTCGAATTGGTTGCAAAGCAGACGGGTAAGACGAGTCACTGGGTGTTGGGGGAATTACTTGCACAGACCGAGGATTCGAACTCGAACTCTCTGATTCGAGGGAAAAGCTACCAGGTTGGTTACTATATAAGTATACGCTGTTCTCGCTCCTGTCCATAGGCGAAATCAAAGTCGTTTCGATGTCAGCTTCATCTTCTTCCAAGATCGTATCATGATCCTGGCTGCGGCCAACACCACCTGACGTTGGTGCCCGTCTGGAGTGACCCATATCGGAGGGACCCGACGATACACTGACGTCCCTAGAGTCCACACGAAAACCTCGCCTTGGTGGCTTATTCTGCACTTCGATAGCTCGATCTCTCCAAGGTAATGGGAATTGGCCTGGTAAGCTACGCAACTGGTGTGCTATCCGCGATCCGAGAGTTAAAGTGGGTTGCACAGGATTGGAGGAGATAACAGATATGCTATCTGAGGACGAGAGGCGAGTATGGCCCTTGGAGGACTGCTGCCTATCACCACCGCCAACCATGTATTCCTCCGCTTCGTCGATGCGGTCAATGGACCAGAGACCATCCCGATTCGCCTTCTGGACTTTGTAGACGCGAGGCCAAAGAGGTATTGCAGTAAAGGGCCATATTCGCTTCTTCCCTTTCCATCGAAAAAATAGAATTACCGATGCTAATGCGAGCATGCCGACCCCTACAACAACGGGAGCGAGTATTTGCATTGTTGTCCACTTTTGCTTGGTGACTGAAGAAAATGAGATGAGAACGGAAACAAAAGTGACTTGGACGCACCGGAAAGGGCTTCATCGACGTTGAACGTTGAATTACCGGACACGCTGGCATATGCCCATGAAGGGACATGTACACTTTTGTTAGGGCTCCCAACAGTGAGATTTATAGACATATTCGTGCAGTTTGATGCCCAGTCGCCAAACGTAGGAAGCTTGGTAGTGTTCGCTTGTGAAAGCAAACATGCACCCCAGAGATTGAAGAAAACATTGTTGCTGCATCATATCATTGAGGGATTATGACTGTAGAACGATGTGACGTACCAAGAACAAGTTGTTGGGACAGCAGTCCTCAACACACCTGTACAAATACGCATACGATGACTTTGCGGTCTGTAAATGAACATGCTTACGTCGGGACGGTGAAGATTGACAAGGTGACATTATCTGCTCGCAGAGTTTGCATGGTGTTTGACCGAGGTGGTTACTCAACTGAGGTTGGCGTATCAGAAAGAAGGCAGAGACGTCCAATGAACTACATACCTCTGCAAGATTGCCACTTCTTCGCGTCTCCAGGGCGAGGTCAGCAAATGTGGCAACCCTTCATCCATGGAAAAACATACGAAGACTAGTTCCTCCGCAAGTACCATGACACCCAACAAAATTACCACTGGGAAGAGCCGCATTTCATACCAGCTTGATTTCCGAACAGGTGGATGTGGACGAGCAGCAAAACGCGAACCGGAGTTTTGTGGCTGGTAGCGATTCTCGGACATATTTGATGACCAGCATCGATCTAACATATGACCCTGACCTTACGTTGAACACCTTTTCATTTGATCAAGTGATTACCGAGGGAGAAATCATCTCGGAAGTAATACATAGTTTGTATTCAAGTTGAGTAAGATTCAGCTATTCGGCCATACAGCACGGATCCCAATAACTATCCTATGTTTTCTGAATCAATCACTACTAATACTTGCGTCGTGGCCACGTGTCGGATATAATTAGAACGTCGCCAATGTTTGGTCATGTTGTATCCGAGACTCCAACGGCCGTTCTTCTCCGAGTGCGAAGTGCGCTTGGTGACTTCAAATCGTCGAGATCTAGTCTGATATCATAGACACTACTATAAACAATGAAGTGGTATTTTTCTTGCCGAGTACTTATGTAGATGGGTACATCTCCTCCAAGTTTGCATTCAGAACGTCATGATCTATAGGTGGAAAAACATATCCAGAGCAGGATTGTTGGCCTTACCATCTGAATCCCAGACAAGAGTTGTGTTGGAGTACGGGTTAGGTGTGAACTGATCAGTGGTCACATGTTGGATTGGGTGTCGAAGTGGAGCATTGAAGGTGCGAAGCTTGTGTATCGTGGAGGGGGACATGAAAGCTGACTAGGTGTGACCAGTCATTACAAAAATTTCAAGTTCTCGAGAGCTGGAAGGAACTGTTGCTACGACGCTAACATCGTCTGATATCGCCACACCCGCTTCAAGAACGTCCAACGCTTGGACAGGCTGTCATTCATTGAATAAAAGAACACTTGCCCTGCTTGTAAGCCACGGATAGGTGGGAGGACAATGTTGCCGAACTTCTGTGTCCCATTTCGGTTGTGCCTCGGTGTCTGGCCAGCCTCTTTCTTCTTTTCCGTCAAGTCCTTGTTTGTGACGTTGTTGCGATGTTGACTGATGACTCATGTTGCGGACTAAACGCAAGCAATTTGTGATGCAATCACGTGATGTGAAAATAAATATTGATGAACACGCATAGCATCAAATGAAGTACTATCATTTCAGTAGAGTTGCAAAAAAATGCAAAAAATTTAACGGGGATCATTACATGGTCATTCCGAGACTTCGGACTCTCCGGATGCATTTTCTAATGTTGTATAATGATTAATTTTCAACATACTTTGGAGATACATGTTTATGGATTGCTGTAATATCGATACCGGTGTTCAGAATGCAAAATGACGCTCGAATGTCATATCTTGTCACAATGTCGAAGCAAGCCGATTCAACCTCAGCCAATACATCGATGGTAGCTCGTGGACTCGGAGGGCCAGACCGGCCTGGCGTTTGAAAATAATGCAATTTTGTCACGCTGAGTATTGCAACTTCTCGTTTGACTATCTGTGGACCAAGATTCATCCTATGATGACCTTTGGGTCCATTAAGGCTAACCAAAGTCAAATTTTAGTGGAATCTGTATTATGTGTAGTAAACTCTAGACTGGAAACTTAAAGGTGATGACTCTTCACACCAATGGGCATGTCCTGGGCTCCAATTTTGGGCATTTTCTATGAAGTAAAATCAGCCACATATATTTAGGAGACCCTAAATTTTGTGAGCACAAGGTCCAAGGCCAAAATCCATCATGATCCTGCTCTGGAGAGCTTTTTACAACTCTCCTGTCATTTTACATCTCTCCCCATGTGATAGTACATATGATTGGGTCCTCGCATTTCCCTGCCAATTTAAACTCTGACACCTGTAGTGAAAAACAGTACAAGATTTAGGTATACTTTATGTGAGGAAAAATGTTCCTATTGATGAAAATGAAAAAGTCTTGAGTGGAATTTTCTTAAACTATCCCATTCTTTTAATTTGACCTTCTTCACCATGAGATCTGAACTTTCAAAAAATTCTGCTCCTGAGAAATCAACCAGAAAGCTCCAAAATGGCATTCCCCACCCCTATCCCAGGAGAAGCAGCTGCATGGATGCCAAATGACATGATGCAATCCCCCATGACACATGATTACATCAAGTCTCCTTTTTAGGATGTGTAAGGACTTGCTTATGAGTAAGTAGTGCAGAATTTATTTTTCTCTGTGGTGCTCACTCCTGCTGGGGATGGCTAGACACTCCCCACAGCAGTGCGCACACAATCTACACAATCTACAGAAACTCAATGTGCAGGACCATGAAAATCAGGACTCATGTTCCTCTCCAACTTCTGCCATGTGGAAAGAGCTTGCCCAAGCAGTGAGCACATGCTGATGATAATGCACATAAATATCAGAACAAGATGCATGAAGCATTATGTGCCAAGACAACCCAAGACCTTCTTCGAGCTGTGAAAGCCCATATTTATAATGCAGCACATGCAATGGCTGGTCACATACCACTGCAAAAAGCACATGCAGTGATGAAGGCACTCAAAAAAGCCCAGGTGGTACTAAATGAGCAACACATATAAAAAAAGGAGTAGTGCAAGATGAGTGCCAGGAGATGCTCTGAGACTTGCAGACTCTAAATGTGCAGTTGAATGAGGTGGTTGTGGGCCAAAGTTTTAGACTGGAGATAAAGGACTGTTGATATATGATGTATACAATGTAGATTGCTGATCACACAAATAATAGTATGTGGGAATAATTAGATGGCTTCTGGCACTGAGGGAGTAGGCATGCAAGAGGATTCTAATTATTATGTTTCAAGCTCAATTTATATACAATACAAAATGTTTCATATTATGAGGTGCTCCACTTGTCACTGCATGGACTGTACCCTCAACACTCCTCCTCAAGTGGAGGATATATTGAGAGTATCTCAGTGGTGCTCAAAAGGTTGACACAGCAATGCTTTAGTAAAAATGTCCGCCGTCATATCTTCAGTGGGATAATATATAATTTGTACATTCTCATTTTTGATTTGATCCACAGATAAAATGATGTTTAATATCAAAATGTTTGGTGCATTTATGATAGCATGGATTCTCAGCTATTGCCAATGAGCTTAGATTGTCACCCTGAATTAATGTAGGTGCAGGTTGAGTATATCCCTACTCTGAGTATAGGCTCTGTAGCCATAGGGCATCACACACTGCATCAGTCATAGAAATATATTCTGCTTCAGTCGATGATAAGGAAACTGTATTTTGTTTCTTTGATTTCCATGTGATTGTGCCACTGGCTTTCATAAAATTATAACCAGATACTGATGTACAATCAAAATTATTAGTGAAGCTAGAATCAGAATATCTGTGAACATAATCATTGAGATCTTCAATTTTCAAGTAAATGATCCCATAATTCTTTGTCTCTTTAAAATATCACATAATGTGTTTAGCAGCATTCCAGTGTGACAAAGTGGAATTTGCTGTGAACAATGCTAACCTATTCATGGTGTACATTATATCCAGCCTCATGGCAATGGCTGCATACATCAAGGAGCAAATAAGGGATGTGCAATTATTATTTCCATCTCCAGCCTCTGGTTCCCCAGGCTCGAGTTTAAGGTTCAAATCCATGGGGATTTTCACAGGATTAATGTCCTGTAATGCATATTTTCTTAGGATGGCATTAATATATGTCGATTGAGTAATTGTGATCGATTTCTTTTCTCAATCTCGACTAATTTCAATGCCTACTATTTTATTAGGTTCACCAAGGTTGGTTACCTCAAACATTTTGTTTATTTCACATTTGAGGTTCATCATGGATTCTAGAGTGATTGTAAAAATTAATAAATTGTCGACCCATACAGTTATTATTTGCATGCCATCTGGTCCCCTCTGAATATAGACACAATGGTCAGAATACAAATTTGTGAATTCATGACTGGTGAGTTTTGTATTCAGCTGAATATTCCATTTGCGTCCTGATTGCTTAAGTCCATAGAGCATTTTGATCAATTCACATATGCTCTTTGTGCCATCAGTGAATCCCTCGGGTTGCTCCATATAGATTTTCTCCTTTAGGATTCCATTTAGGTACATGCCCTTAACATCCATGTGACATATTTCCTAATTTTTGACAGCAGCTAATGCGAGTATTGCTCACATGGTTTCCAACCTTACAACAGGTGAGAACACGTCTACAAAATCTATTCCCAGTATTTGGAAATATCCTTTGGCTACTAATCTAGCCTTATATTTTGTTAGTGTGCCTTCTTTGTTATATTTCTTTAGGAATACCCATTTATTTTTGATGGGAATGCGATCATCCAGTGGATCAGTAAGTTTCCAAGTCTGTCAATCCTTAAGTTGATCTAACTCAATTTGGATTGATTTTTCCCATTCTGGCCACTCAGACAATTTTCGTGCTTTGATCAAAGATTGTAGATCTTCTGATGCTAAATTGGTGCAGTCTAGAACAGCGCTTATTACCTCATTAGATGAGAAGGCTACTGCCTCTTCCTCTGGATCACTATTAGCTAATGCTGTTAATTCCAGGGATGGATCATATGCTAGAAGCAGATCATTCATTAGTCGATAATTGACCTGCTTTCAAGGTCTCAAATTCCTTACTATAGGAGGAATGTTATCATCTAGATGTTTTCTCTTTTGATTGTGGTGGGCTTGACTGATTCAATTTGTTCTCCAATAGACTGTTCCTGTTCCTCCCCCTTAAATTGGATATCAGGAGGACTATTCAACAAATGGTAATTTTGTGTGGTACCTATATGCCTGGTACATGCATTATAATATTTAATAGCATGTATCTCATCAATAAATCCCACAAACATCATCTTTTGGGATTTTGGATCTAACTTTGATTGGCACACCTTGTTGAGCACCCATATGGGGGCGCCAAATTCTTGGAGATGAGATACATTTGGTTTTTGCCCTGTAAAACCCTCATGTGGGGTTTTTCCTTTGATAGCATGAGTAAAAAATTTATCTCATATGTACATAGTGTGATTGATGGCTTCAGGCCAAAGAAATTTAGGGACATCATGAGCAATTATTATGGCTCATGCTAATTCCACAATAGTACGATTATATCTTTCTGCCACACCATTTTGAGAAGGAGAATATGGTGCAGTAGTTTCATTTTTTATGCCTCTTTCAGCACACCAATCAATAAATTTCTGGTTTAGGAATTCTCATCCCTGATTGAACCTTACCCTTTTCAGTTTGTAATTGAATTGCTGCTCAATATACAGTACATGAAATAATTTTGTAACTGTATACAAGCTTCATCTTTTGTTTTTGCTTGTTCAGTTGCAAGGTGCTGAGAACTATCATCAACAAGAACCATATTATAGTATGCTCCATTTAGCGCTTGAATTCTGGTTGGTCCCCCTAAGTCTGTGTGAGTAAGTTCTTCAGGTACAGTATTTCCCAGCCTAGCATGATCTGGAAATGGTACATGTACCTGTTTGGCAGCTATACATGGCTCACATTCTATAAAAGGTGAGTGTTTTAGTCCAGAAATTCCTACATGTCCAAATTTCTTATGCCACTCAGTCCAACTGTTTCTGTATGCATGTGTTATATTGGACTGCTCACTTGGATTGGCTTTTCTAAAAAAATTTAATACATATAGCCAATTAATAGCTTGCTACAGTCTCATGAATAGCTTGTAAATTTTTCCACATCTCTGCTGAGGTATCAGCCTTGATGACATGATTCATTTGTTGATCATTAATATTATTAGTAATCAATGCCTGGGCAATGCCATCTTTCCCCAGCCATCTATGTGCTGTGGTAGGATCCTCAGGCTTTGTCTCTGTACCGTGGATGACATCAGTGATCTCAAATAATTGGAAAAATTTGTGGATCTGATTCTTCCACAATATCCAATTACTAGCCTTCATTGGATCAATTTTGAATGTGGAAAGTCTGCTCAAATTAATGTCAGTAAGTTTACATTGGGCAGCTTGAGTGAGGGTAGTATTTGAAAGTGCATTCTATTGGACCAAAAAAAGACCGTGGACCAAACTAAACTGGACTGATGGCAACCGGACTATTGGTTGCAGTTGCCCTAACATTTTCACAAGTCTGGTTCACAGTTCATCAATGATAGGGCATCTCAATGGACTGCCCAAAGACCCCACAACCAGTTGTGGACTGGACTTCGGTTGCATTAGGCTTGTGAGGTATAAATATATGAATAAATGCTAAATACTTTTTGTAATAGTATACTTTATAGACTAAGATAAATGCTATTATATTACTACTGTTATTTACAGACAAGAGGGCCCAAAGTATCAGTTATTTTATGGGTGCTTATATACCTGTGGCAGCACACAGACCATTTGGTCATGCTTGTGCTCATAAAAAAAAGTGGCACCATTTGACAGATGGCTCTCATGACTCTCCACCATGTTGCATTCAATGCAAACCACCACCTCAACCACTCCCACCCCCCCTCAACCCCTATTATATGGCAACAATATGTGTTTGACATATTCAGCATGGTAAGTGCCTTTTTATTTTGTCAATCTTCATTTTACTACTAACAATATAATTTTAATCATCCCTCATGGAGATATGATTATTTTAATTCAGAGACTCATTGACTCAGTTTTGTGAGGGGTAGTCAGAAATATTAGAATCTGATGCTCCACCAACTGTATAATGTCAAAACCTTGACAGATGGTTTCTAAGGTGATGTGAACCTTGATGGGACCTTAAATTATAGTATTTAATTAGGACTAGCATTCTTCATACTTCAATATTCTCCAATGCATCCCATCTCCTCTGCTCAGAAGGAAAACATTCTTTCCCTGGCCTCCAATCATTATTCTACCCACAATATTGCCTCTAAACTCAACCTCAGCCAGTCTAGTGTATCCAGAACACTCAGGGCTCTCCATCCAAACCTGGATTCCCCCTCTGGTGGTCATTCTTCTAAGCTCTCAGCTACCTCTCAGAGAGCCATCCTCACTCAAATCACCACTGGCAAGGCTGCAAATGCTGTTCAGGCCACCCATTACATCAACAGCATCATCCCCACTCCAGTCTCCTCAGAAACAGTCAGAAGAGTTCTCAGAAAAAACTCATTCAAGGCTGTGGTGAAGAAGAAAAAGCCTTTGCTTAGTATAAGGCATAGGAAAGCAAGATTGGCTTTTGCTCAGAAGTATAGAGAGTGGACTGTGGAGGACTGGAGAAGGGTTATTTGGTCAGATGAGACTAAAATTAACAGGTTTGGGTCAGATGGGAGAGTGTGGGTTTGGAAACAGAAGGGAGAGGGGCTGATTGAAAGAGAGGTGCAGGGAACTGTCAAATTTGGGGGAGGAAACATTATGGTATGGGGGTGTATGGGATGGAATGGAGTGGGGCATCTTGCAGAGGTTGAGGGGAGGATGAATGCTGACCAGTATGTGTCCATTTTGAAGGACCATATGCTGCCTAGCTTGGAGGAGAGTGGAATTTCTGGAGAAGAGGTAATTTTTCAACAAGACAATGACCCCAAGCATACCTCAAAAAAGGCCAAGAAATGGATGGAGAACAACAATATTACTCTTCTGGATTGGCCTGCCCAATCTCCAGACCTCAGCCCTATTGAACATCAATGGGTTCATTTCAAGAACCAGTTAGACAAGTATCCAACAGCATCAAAAGGAATTTGGGAGTTATGGGAAAGAGTAGTGGAAGAGTGGAATAATATTCCATCAGAGATGTGTCAGAATTTAATTGAAAGCATGCCTAGAAGGTTGAGAGCAGTTATTAAGGCCAAGGGAGGTCATACAAAATACTAGAATTACAATATATCATAATATTGATACCACCTCACAAAACTGAGTCAATGAGTCCCTGAATTAAAATGATCATATCTCCATGAGGGATGATTAAAATTACATAATTCTTTGTTTGTTTGGTAGCCCTGATCATGTATGTTATTTGGTACACCAATACCTTGTTTGGTTTTGTTGTTTATGGGAAGCTATTCAACAATAAATTAAAAAGTGCAAAACATTGACTCAGTTTTGTGAGTCACTGTAGATATGCAATCTCTTACTATCAAATGACAGGCAACAGACAACAAAAAACAATGACCATCAAACAACAACATCAATGACAACAATGAACCTCCCGACTCCCTCCAATTACCCATGGCTGCAAATGTGCCACATCATGCATATTCTATGTGTTCGACAACTGAATTCTGCGATGACAGAGACAATGACAACAGTGACAAAGCATGCACATCCAGCCTCACGAGCCCCTGCTCATGCAGTAGTGGGTGTGACTGATGGGTGACAGCCAGGGATGAACAATGCAGTGATAATACTCAAACTAGAAACCTAACAAAAACCTGTTAAGAGGCTTAAGAAGTATAACACAGGCTAGAGGAAGGGTGCGAGTTGGTACTAAATATCACTGCTGATACCCAAAAGTTGTAGTGAGTGATGTGAAATGATGAGGTGTGTTGGGAATAGTCTTTAGAGGTGTATGAAGAGGTTCGAAAGATGTTTGAAGGTATGCAAAATAGTTTGAGCAAGGTTTGAAGGTGCGCAAAATAGTTCAAAGAAGTTTTGAAAGAGTCAGACTGATGTCGAGGTATGTTGAGGAGTGAATATAACAAATAATAACTGTTTTTCGAAAGGCGATAGGTGATGAGTCGAGAGACTAATATGAAGGTTTGAAGAAGTTCACGATATTTTGCAGAACTTAGAGATGTGATGTGAGCCTAAGACTCAAGAGAACGGCTCTTAAATCAAATGATAATGAAGAGGGTAACTCTTCTCTGTTCCCTTTTTCTTCTCTGTCATTCTAAGTAACTAATACAAGTCTATATACAATTTGAAGAAATAGTACTAAAAAGGAAACAATAACATGTGGAAAATACAAGGCAGTATGCACAGCAAATAAAGGTATTGTAAAACATAAAACAAATGAGAAATGATAATAAATGAAACATACATTGTCCTAGTATAGTAAAAGTTCTTGTCCTATTGCTTCAATATATCATTGAAACATAAAACTGCACTTATTGTTTTCTATATCTTTTGTCATCTCTCTTTGTTTCTGGTGGTGCTCAATATGTGACGAAATTGCTCATTCTGGTTGTGCAGTGTGTATCAAAAAGGTTTCAGAACAGCTATGTGGCAGCCGATGTCATTTGAAGTGGTGCAAAGTTGTTCAAAAGCATTTGAAGTGTCACAAAATCATTTGAAATAGTTCAAAAATGGTTTGAAATCAATTTTGTAGTATTTGTAGCAGTTTGGAGCATCTGTCATAATGTGTCGATATGATTAGAAACCTTCTCCCAGACTCTAGGGCACGCAATGGACCTATCAGTGGGTGATGAATGGTGACAATTACAGGCTGCAAATGTGCCACATCACACACATTCGATACCCTTTGTGCATGTTCACACCTGTATCTAAGTCTTTTCTTTTGTTTACTGTTACTGTTTTAACTTACATGCTTTTTTTTGGCTATATGTATCATTGTTCTTGCCCACGATGCCCACCTCCCACAAACCTCTCACAAACCCCAACCTGTCAAAATACGATGCAAGAGACTGGACGATGACAGGGAGCAATAACATTGTCTACCACTCCAAGTCCCCAACCCTGCACCTGCCCATGCCATTGTGAGCTGCCGCCCACACAGGGGATCGTGCGCACTCACAAACAACACCCTTTTATTTCATTATATACATGCCCACTCCAGGCCCCTTGCCTGTGAGGAGCACTTTGCTACCTTAAAATAAATGTATGTAGTTGTTTTATTGTTGTATAGAGTATACATACATAAACTAGTCTGAACCGACCCAGCACTGGACTGGTTACAACTGGTCCAGTGACTGGTAAGCAACCAAAATGGACCAGTTTATGCTGGTCCAGCTCACAGTTGCATAGATATCTTGAATAAGAGCAACCAGTCTGGTCTGCGGTTGCCCCTTCTGGGATCAAAAAAACTGGACCAGACTAGACTTTCAAACACTAAGTGAGGGACTCTTTTGTAATTGTGGGAGACTGGACCATTGATACTTAAACTGTAAGGAAAAAGGAAGGCACCCCAGGCAACTGGGCAATTTTCTGCATTCATCCCATTTTTTTTATATTTTATTTCACCCTATTCTGCCTTTTCTATGATTTTCTATGATTTATTCCTATTGATTATTATATTTCAGTTTTTTCCATGTTGGTACATGTTGACAATTCTATTCTTAGAGGTGGGACCCCTTCTGGACATTTACCCATCAAGGTGACATCATCCTGCAGCTTGATCTGCCTATCTCCACCTTTGTGCTATTTTTAGCTTAGTATTTGATTTTTGGCTTTATCACATATACTGGGTCCTTAGAGTTTTCTCTTTAGATTCCCCTCTGTTAGCTCACTATTAAGTGAGGCTTTGAGGTTGCCCTTACAGTAGAAAACTCTCTCTCTAGGCCTGGAATTGAAGTGCACTGTGGATATAATGCATCCTACACATACAGGACATTGCCCCCAGGACACAATTGACACCCCCACCTTAAGTGCACCCTTATCTCCACTCGATGTGCCCCCACACACCATGGACACCCAAAAATATATCAAAGCGCTCAAAGGCGCCATTACTGGATTGTGCACACAAATTGAATTGCTTAAATCATATATTAAAAGCCTTGTTAATACCCTACAGTAGCTTAGTCCCTCACCTAATATCTCATGTTTCCAACCCCAACCACTTCCAGCATTGATGCTCTACCTAATGCCACTGGCACACAGATTAAACCGTCTCCCCCCCACCGACTTTAATGCTGCATGCTCTCATGGACACTCTTTCCTCAACTCCTGTGAGTTATACATTAGTTTTCACCCTAATCAGTTCCTAGATAACACCACAGAAATTTATTGGGCCTTTACATACATGAAGTCTGAGCACGCCTACCTCTACATTGACCGCATTTTGCACCAAGCCCAGAAACTTGGTTCCCTTCCTTTTTCTTCTTGGGACAACTTGAGGAAGGAGTTTGTATGACATTTCTGCTCTCTCCACAAATGCCAATGAGCTGCACTGTGCCTTGAGTCATCCTTGTATTACCAAGCACACCAATCTGTGGATGACTATATCAATGAGTTTAGGGATTTAGTGGACATGGCAGGGTATGGGAGTGGGCTACCAGTGGTGGTTAAATTTTGATCATGGTCTTAATCAAGAGATTCAGGATCAGATTGCACAGATGTTGAAGAAGTGCCCCACTGATGACAATATTGACACTTGGTAAAAAGGTGCTTCTCTTTGTGATGAGAACTGAATCAGGAATGCAGCTTTTAACATTACACTCCATGCTACTACTACCACATGTGCCCCCAATCCCTCCACCCACCAGTAACCACTTTGATGCTCTGCTGGTCGACCCACTTGAGAAAGAACTTCACTCCATGACCAATTTCCCCCCAAGTCTGTCAGCTCAATGGAATTCACACCCACTCCACTCACACCTGTTCCTCCTCTTCCCAGATTGAAATTTTGGGAGTGCAAGGTACCATGCAAATACATTGTAGCATCCACTCCCTCCCAGCAATCACTAGAATTGAAGATTGAGCTGCAGACTATGGATACAGGGCAAATACTCGGTGTCTCTGCTTTTCTGGACTTGGGTGCCACAGGCCTTTTCATTAATTCACACCTGGTTCAACAAAAACAACTCAATGCCCCCTCACTATCTTGACCCATACCTGTCTACAATGTGGACGGTTCCCCAAATGAAGCCAGGGCAATTAGGGAGGTTGTCAACCTAGTCCTCTGGTACAAGGACCACAGTGAATGGGCTCTCTTTGCTGTGACCCAACTGGGGAAGCAGGAGGCAATTTTGGGCTACCCATGGCTTTATAACCATAATCCTGAGGTTGACTGGGTGATAGGTAAAGTTATGATGAGTCATTGTCTCTTTCATTGCCGTACTTGCTTCACTGAAGGCAGATAGGAACATCGAGGGTAAAAGGTCCTCTTACAGCACACTTGAAACTGTCATGCTGGTCCAATGCCTATAGCTGATGTGGACTTGGAAGACATTCCAGATCTCACACCTGATTCTGATTCTGATGTGGAGGAAGTGGAGGAGATCGAGGAAGGTGACCGAACTTTCTATACTGCTATTAACCTTTCGCATGACATGCATGCCACCTCAAATGTCTCCCAGTGCCTCATGGAGGCCTTCCACAAGAACAGTGCACCCAAATCCTTCACTGACTTGGTACTTCCTCACCTGCATAACTTTGAGGATGTCTTCTCCAAGGAATCTTTTAACTTACTTCCTAGCTGTAAGCCATGGGATCATGCAATTGAGCCCATGCCAGATGCCACACCCTCCTCCTGCAAGGTCTATCCTCTCTCCCCTAAAGAACAATGACAACTTGACAAGTTCATCAATGAATACTTGGCTTCTGGTTGTATCCGCCCTGCAAAGTCCAAGACTATTGATGCAGACCACACCTTCCAATATGAGATCATGGAAGATGTCATTCATCATGGTCTGAAAGGTGGCAGGACTATTAGTGAGACCAAATAACATGACAAGTGGTTCAAAAAGACCATGGTTTGTGTGAAAAGCTGCCTTCCACTCATCCCATTCCTTTATCCACACATTGTTGTAACTCCAATGGACATTGAGCTTGGTGAAGTAACATGCCACACAGAGTTGATTGATGAGTTTGGATATGAGGGGTAGTGGATAGCAATTCTTGACTGTGATGTTGTTGAGGTGTCTATGTTGATGACATTCTCATCTTCACTCGAGACCTTGATGAACATCATTGAATCACACACCTGGTGCTAGAGTGACTTCAGCAGCACAAACTCTACCTTTGTCATAACAAGTGCGAGTTTGAGAAGACGTGGATCAAGTACTTGGGCTTGATTATCTTGGATGGCCAGATGGAGATGGACTCAGTCAAGGTTGCTAGTGTTACAACCTGGCCAACACCCATGAACAAGAAAGAGGTGCAGTCTTTTCTGAGCTTCATCAATTTCTATTGATGATTTATTAAAGATTTTTTTTACCAGGCATGCCTGTTGTTATTTGACCTCACTGGCAAGGAGGGATGGAAGTGGGAAAATGCACAGCAGGAGGTGTTTGAAAAGCTCAAAGAGATGGTCACTTCCATTCCAATCCTTACCTTTGCTAACAACTCATGTCCCTTCTGTATAGAAGCTAACAGTTTGGACTTTGCAACAGGCACAGTGCTGTCCCAACAGTCTTCCAAGGATTAGAAGTGGCACCCCATTGCCTTCTACTCAAAGGGTCTCAGTGCTGTGGAGCACAATTATGAGATCCATGACAAGAAGATGCTGGTGATAATGCTGGCATTGGAGGAGTGGTGACATTTCCTGGAGAGTGCTCAGCACAAGGTTGAGATCTGGATGGACCACAAAAACCTTAAGTACTTTATAACTGCCAAGAAACTTAATCATTGCCAAGCCCACAGGTCTCTCTATCTCTCCAGGTTTGATTTCTCCCTGCATCATCACCTGGAACACAGCATGAGGAAGACTGATGCCCTCTCTCATTGTCTGTACCACAGGGATGGAAGCAATGACAATCAAGGTATTGTGTTGTTGCAACTTGATCTGTTTACAGTCCATGCACTAGAAGGTGTTACCTTGGAGAGTGAGGAGTGCAGTATCCTATGTGACATTCATCATGTGAACCACAGCAATTAACATGAGGATGCTGTGGCTCTAGCAGTGAAGGAGCTGAGAAAGGGATCCACCCTTTCACTTCGTGCAGCAGAGTGGACAGAAAAGGACAACATCTTATACTTCTGTGACCACATCTATGTTTCTAATGATTTCCAGCTTTGATGATGACTCATCTCTCGACACCATGACTTGCTTATTGCCAGCCACCCTGGACATTGGAAGATGCTGGAACTCATATCACAGAATTATTGGTGGCCCCAGATGTCTCGACTTATTGGTCAGTACTGCCTGTGATCTCTGCTTACACACCAAGACTCCATGGCAAAAGCCCATGGGCGAGTTACATCCCCTTCCAGTCCCAGAGAATTGTTAGGACATTGTCAGTGTGGACTTTGTGGTGAAACTATTGGAGTCCAATGGTTTGATGCGGTAATGTGCACAGTTAACTCTGCTGGGAAGTGAGCTCATTTTATCCCCATTCATATGACTGTCACTGCACTTGGAGTGCCTTGACTCTATTTGTGCCATGTGGGGAAGCTCCATGGACTGCCTGGTGCATTTCTCTGCAACTGAGGACCACAATTCATTGCAGGGTTTATCTGAGAGCTGTACTGCCTGCTGGGGATCAAACTTCTTACCTCGACCACCTACCACCCACAGACAGATGGACAGACAGAATGAGTCAACCAGGAACTGAAGCAATTGTATCTTCATCAATGATGATACAGCTCCCTATCGCCCTGCATGCATACTATGGCATTTTTTGTGATTGTGCACACCTCCTAGATGGCTTCCACACACTTTGCACAGTGTGCTTTTGCATGCCTTCATGCACTTTTATGCACCTTTGCATGCTTCCATGCACTTTTGTGCACCTTTGACTGTTTAGGTGCACTTTTGTGCGCCTTTTACATTTCTACTGCGCTTTTGGATCCTCCATAGCTGCCTTCCATCGTGCATGCTAAATGTGCCCTGTTATGCTTCAAACTGCCTCTGCACACCCCCCCCACACTCCTTATCTGCCTTTCACAGTTATTGCGCACTCAATGCGCCTTTACATGCTCCTTTTATGCCTTACCCACAACTCACATTATCTGCTGCACACTCATTGCACAATCCCTATCACACACACAATAATCCACCACACCAGTTGCACTGCGCATCACGGCTTCCAGCTTACTAGCACATTTATTTGAGGTGCACCTCGATTCCAACACGAGCGAACTGTGCATTCTCATGTAATCTGGGCACTTTGCACCTATTTGGCATTGGACTGTGTGCACTTAGGCACTTTCATGTAATCCTGGCACTTTGGTGCTATTTAACCTTGCACAGCATCTCCTTATAGTTCTCCTGCATTTCCAATCAGCATCACCTTATCTGGTAACCAGCACAGGTCGATCACATCATTATTACTAAGGTGCAGCACATGACACATAACACTGAAGTGGATTAATTGGGAAGAGCACATGGGACCTAGAGTGCACCAAAAATAGTGCATCACACCAAAACAGTTGGGTATTGGGCTATAGCGTGCACAAATCTTATTGGCTGAGGCATCGGCATAGTGCAGTCAGGTTTAGATGGGTGAATGGATGTGCTTGTGGGTAGTGCATGGCACTTTCTATTTTTACACTTTATTTTACCATTTTTATCACATAAGCCATTTGTACATAGTAGGCAGACAGATAGAAAATTCAGAGGATCTTTCCCCCCCTCATAGTTCATAGCTCAGTCAGCGTCGCACATAGTCTGTGCACCAGTGTCCAGTCCATGCGCCTTTGTAGTGCACCCTTTGTATAGCTGCATTTGCATATTGTTTGCATCCCCTTGTCATATTGCTGCATTTCATTTCTGCATTGCATCCTTTGTCCTCATTTGTGCACTCAAACAGTGTGCCCTTTATATAGCCACATTTGTGCACCATTTGCACATTTATTTGTATAGCCACATTTTGCACACCCTTTGCACCTTTTTTCTGCCCATTGTGTTTTCATCCCGTTTGTGCCCCTAACCTGTGCATGCCCCTCCTTTCAGCACATCCCAGTGCTGTCTTCATCCCACTGCATCTCCTGCTTTCATCAGCCTCATCGTTGTGCACTCTTGCACTCCCATTGTGCATTTTTCCACACTGCATGTTTTTGCCCCCTTGCATTGCACACTTTTCTGCCATTGTGCATATCTTCCCTTTAGTGTACACAACTAGTGCACACATTGAAAACCGCTGTACAAGCCTCTTCATAGTCTCCACACCCTGAAGGACAATCCAAGGCCCTCTAAGCAAATTTTCTTATCCTGAGCATGCCTACAGTTGTAGGTTTAGTGTTTACCCCTTCCATTGAGACTCTGCACTGAGTACCAACTGAACACATCATTTCTGGAGCCCACCACAAGGGGTTTCTGTTTACCAGACCTTATTTAGACCTCCATTGGCTCACCCTTCACTATAACATTAACCACCTTTGCACTCTCCATTCTGAGCTGTTAGCAACTGCACTCCAGCTTATGGAAATACCAGTATTTGAATCACTCTTCCTAAACAACATGCATCACTTGTCTGCACTGTCTTTACCTCCACCTTCACCTGAATCATCCCTACCTACCCTAACTCTATCAGCATCACCGCATTCTTTTCCACCTTCGCATTTTGCTGCACTTTTACCAGATCTTAACTCTACACACCTTATTTCACCTACCATGGCTACCATGCACATGCCATCCACATCTAACAAAAATGCACCACATTTCAACCCCACAAAACCATGCAAACTCCAGAAGTACTTCGAGGAGCTTGCGCAACTTCTCCATGATTATAATGTCACCGATGAGACTGATAAGAAGTTCCACACTGTGCGCTATTTGGACAGCAACACTATGGACACTTGGAAACTGCTACTGGAGTATAGCACAATGCATAACTATGGCGCATTCAAAGATGCTGTCCTAAAGCTTTATCCCAGCTCTAGGGATGGCAGTAAATGGAGTATTAGTGACCTAGACAAGCTTATTGGAAAAACCACATGCATCGGCCTCATAACTGCAGAGGAAATCATGCATTATTATCATGCATTTTTCAACATTAGCGAATACTTAGTTGCACAAGGCATATTGGTGTGCTATGACCAGAGCTGCATGTTCATTAGGGTGTTTTGACCAGACCAGCTCGAGCACATTTTGAGCCACCTTGCGATTGCAGTACTGAATCAGCCTGCAAATGTGCCATACTCATTGGATGCAATATGCAATGTAATTGACTTTATCTTCAAAGGCCCAGCACACTATTTCCAGCCACTTACTGGGCTCACAGTGCAAAACTCCGATATGTATGCACCCTACTCAGCACCCAGCACACCCATTTCCCAGCTACAATCTAGTGCACCTGCAGTGAAAGCAGAGGACATCTCAGTCCTATTCGATTGCATGACACAGATGATAGTTACTGCATTGAGCACATCATGCAGAGATGGCAGAAATGGCACACCTCAGTCGAACAATGATACCTGCAATGGTTGCAGTCAAACAGGGCATTATATCCTGGAGTGCACTTTGATTGAGTGCCTTATTAGTGAAGGAAAGTGTAGGCAAAATGCAAAAGGGTGTATCATGCTCCCAGGTGGTGCATTCATGCCACATTCTATTCCAGGCAACTTTTTGGGTGAGCGCATCAAGGAATGGCATAAGCACAACCCAGGGCAGATTGCCACTGGTCGACTTTTATTGAATACCAATTCGCAGCTCATCTACAATATAGTGCCTCGTCCAGCTCCAGCAGCACCTTTACAGTCGATGTACATTGCCGCTTCAGCTCCTACAGCAGAGTATAGGCAAAGCGCACCAAATGTGCAACTAATGAAGGAAGAGTGCATCGATGTGCTCAAGAGGGAGTTGATGGTGCTTCAGAAGAGGCAAGTCTTCAATGGCATTGAAATTCTGTGGTGTGCACCATGCAGGACATCCAATCAAGAGAGTGTGCATTCTACAACCATGGACATTGCACCCACTGACAGTATCGAGTCACCAGCTTTGCAACCTGCTGCAAGCGCAACTGAAGTGCCTGACAAGATGCCCATACATTCCTATTCCAACATTCCTGAAGTGTGTTTTGTCCCCGCAGCAGCAGATAAACCAGATGCTCCAGTTAATACTTCCAAAGGCAAAGAGCCATCATATTGCACTGTCATTCCTATCCAGAATCTGCAGATTGTCGATGACATATATGCATGTGCCATGAAGGTGCCCTCCACTACAGTTTCGCATGAAGAGCTCCTTTTGCTTTCACCTGATCTCAGGCAGCACCATAGAGAACAAGTTACTCCAAAGTGCATTGCAGCGCCCTTTCTATAGTTCTGCAGGATCCATTTGAACAGTACCTCACCCATCTCCAGCCAGGCAAAATTGAGAATCCCGATGTTTTGAAGGTTGCAAAAGAGTCGCATGCACTCTGCTCCATTGATTTATTGATCGACAACCAAGAATACTTCGAAGCTATCTTAGATCCGGGTTCACAAATTATCATGATGTCAGAAGTGGTCTGCCATCGTCTTGGACTTCAGTATGACCCATGCATTCATTTATACATGCAATTGGCCAATGGAGAGGTATATGAATTGCTTGGGCTTGCGCGCAACATTTCCACATGCATTGGAGATATTATTGTCTATGTGCAAGTTCACATTATCCATTCACCTACTTACAATATTCTGTTAGAGTGCCCCTTCAATGTGTTAATGCACTCTGTTGTGCGCAATTTTGCAGATGAAGTGCAAACAATTACTATCTGCAATCCAAACACAGGTGCCATCTCCACCATTCCAACAAAGCCTAGGGGAAAGCCACTCCACTTCTTACCATCTGCAGCAACACCACACTTCACTATTCAGAATAATCCACACAGAAATTTTTGCCAGGCTTTGAGGAATTGATCGCAGACCAAGGAGAAGCTGCTACTATCATAACATTTGACTCTGATACCCAATCTTGTGACGTTTCCACATTTGTGCTTATTCCATTTTCCACTTTTATTAAATTCGATTGACCCTGTGGTGCTTATTCCAGCTGCATTTCCAAAAAGCACACATGTGCATGCAACTTTTATTGATTTAGCGGTGTGCATGCCACAAAAGGGCATAGTAACCAAGAAGAAGTATAAACCAGTTGCTAGAAAAGTCAAACCAGTTATTGTGCCCATCCCAAATGAATTCTGCATGGAGCGCAACATTATAGGCGATCCGCTAGCAGCACTTCCTGTACTTCTACCAAACCCGCCACTGTTTACCCCGACTGGGCGCTATACTGAAGAGCGCATGCAAGCACTCCAAAAGTACCACACCAATTTCTTATTACCAGAGGAGATGAGGGTTTTACACCACTTGATGTCTTTGCAGAATGAAGCCTTTGCATGGAGCAATGAGGAGTGTGGCAGCTTCAAGACTGCATTTTTTTTCTCAGTTGAAATCCTGGTTATTCCACACACTCCTTGGATAGAGCACAACATCCCCATTCTGCCAGGCATATACAAAGAAGTTTGCGCTATTATCCAGAAGAAGATAGACTCAGGCGTTTACAAATGCTCAAATTCGGCATATAGATCACAGTGGTTCTGCATGCTCAAGAAAGATGGAAAAGCACTGTGATTGTACATAGCTTCGAACTGCTTAATCGCATTACCATTAAACACTCTGGCATCATCCCTACACCTGAGCATCTTGCAGAGCAGTTTGCAGGGTGCACATGCAGTGCTGTCCTTAATCTATATGTGGGATATGATGAGTACTTAATCAAAGAATCATCGTGCGACCTTACAACATTCCAGATGCCTTATGGTGCAATGCACCTCATTACATTGCCAATGGGTTGGACAAACTTGGTACCAATCTTCCATGATGATGTGTGCTATATTCTGCAGCCAGAAATACCAGATTACACTGTTCCCTATATCAATGATGTCCCAGTCAACGGGCCTTTAAAGTGCTACATTTTACTGGATGGCTCATGCGAAGTGCTCACTGCGAACTCTGGCATAAGGCACTTTGTGTGGGAGCACTTCCAGAATGTGAAATGCATTATGCAGTGCATGAAATATAGTGGCGGCACTTTCTCTGGGATGAAATCCACATTGTGCACTGAGAACTTTATCATTCTTGGCCATTATTGCATGCCAGAAGGTAGAAAACCTGAACGTGACAAGGTAGACGTTATCTGCAATTGGGGCACATGCCACATGCTGTCAGAAGTGCACGCATTCTTGGGAACAGTTGGTTTAATGTGCATTTATATCTGCAATTATGCACACCGCATTAATGCACTCACAATGCTTATGCACAAGGATGCTCCATTCAAATAGGGCCCAGAGCAGATAGCAGTGCAAAATGACATCAAGCAAGCAGTACTAGAGTGCCCTGCACTACAACCAATCAATTATTCCTCAGAATTTCCCATTATTCTTGCGGTCGACACTTCCCAGATAGTGGTCGGCTTTTACCTTTGCCAGCAAAAATGCGCAAATGCAAAGATGCGCATTTACAACCAGTGATGATACTCAACCTGGAAACCCAAACAAAACCTACTAAATGGCTTCAGATGGTATAACATGAGTCAGAGGAAGGGTGTGAGTTGGTGCTAAATATCACCGCTGAGACCAAACGTTGTTGTTAGTGAGGCAAATTGATGAGGGATGGTGCGAATAGTCTTTTTAAAGTGTACAAAGATGTTCGAAATAGATTCAAAAAAAGTTCAAAGAGGTTCGAAGTCGTGCAAAGTAGTCTGAATAAGTTCGAATAAGTTCAAAAAGGTTTGAGGTATATCAAAGAGCGAGTTTAACAAATGTGAAGTGCTCGTCAAATGGCGATAGGTGATGGGCAATAAAATGTGGAGTGAATATGATAGTTTTGAAGAAGTTTGCAATATTTTGCAGAACTTAGAGATACGACACAAAGATGTGACTCAAGAGAATGGCTCTTAAATCTGATGATAGCGAGAGGGTAACTTATGCTGTGTTCCCCATTGTTTATTATATTATTTGCCATTCTAACTAACTAATACAAGTCTATATACAAAATGAAGAGATAGTACTAAAAAGGAAATAAGAACATGTGTAAAACATGAGGCAAATATATCAAACAATGAGGACTTGTAGATCAAAAAACAAATGAGAAATAATAAATGATGAAACATATAGTGTTCCCATATAGTAAAAGTACATCAATATATCAATGAAATACAAAAATGCACTTATCGCATTCTAATTCTCTTGTACTCTCTCCTCGTGTCTGGTAGTGCTCGATATGCGATGGAATAACTTGTTCCAGATGTGCAGCATGTATCGAAAGTGTTCCAAGATAGCTATACCATGGCCGATATCATTCAAAATGCTGCGAAGTTGTTTGAAGTGTCGCAAAATATTTCAAAAGCATTCGAAATAGTTTGAAGTTGTCTGAAATAGTGCAAAATAGTGCGAAAATGATTCCACATCAATTTTGTGGCATTCGTAGCAATTTGGAGTGCATGTCGTAATGTCTTGATACGAGTGGGAATGTTCTCCAGACCTTAAAGCATGTAGTGGACCTATCACTGGTTCAGCTCGATTATGCTCAACAACAGAGAAGTGCACTTTTCACAACTGAAGCTAGAGATCTATGGGCTTTACCGGCTGCACAGTTTGCACCTTTATATTATAGGTGTGTGCAACTTAATTGTCGAGACTGATGCATGCTATATCAAGGGCATGCTACAAAACCCCGATATCCAACCATCCACCAGTATTAACCAGTGGATAGTCTCAATCCTTACATTCCACTTTACACTCGTACATGTTAGGGGAGCAGTGCATGGTCCAGATGGGCTTTTGCATCAGCCAAAGCAGCCAGAGGACTTAGAAGAAGATGAAGATGAAGAGTTTGAGGATTGGATTGATGCTCTACATGGCTTTATGCATGCAATATGTCCCATTTCACAGTCCTTTGATGCACAAACACTTGTGCTAATGCAGCCAGAGCCAAGCACAGATGTGCAATAGTGTGCTTATTTATGATGATGACTATAGCCAAGTTCTGAGAAGCACAGCAGCAGATGCAGATGATGAGAAGTTAGATTTGGTGTGGATTTGGATGGATACCCTAACACACCCTAGCAATTTCATGGATTCTGAGTATGGTGCACTCGTGCACTATGCGAGCACCTTTTTCAGAAACAAGATGTGCTTATGGAAGTGCAATGCACATGGCGCTCATCAGCTAGTTATTTGGCAGTCTAGATGCCTACCAATATTGTGTGCCATCTATGACAATATTAGACACAAGCACTTTTATGTGATGCACTCTGCATTACTTGAGCACTTTTGGTGGCTGCACATTATGGACAACATTGTTTGGTTCATGCACACTTGTCATATTTGCCAGATCCAGCAAACACAGAAGGTTCTAATACCACCAGTCATTGCAATGCCTGCACCTCTCTTCAGTAAAGTTTATATTGATATGATGCACTTACCAGTATCAGCAGGGCAGCACTATATCGTCCAAGAGCATTGCTCACTTGCGACTTGGCCAGAATTCCATAAAATTCCTAAAGAAAATGCAAGCGCACTTGGTGATTGGATATTCCAAGACCTCATCTGCAGGTGGGGCACGTTGTACGAGATAGTCACCAATAATGGCAAGCCATTCATCAAAGCGCTAGCCTATCTCAGTAAGTGCTACCATATCAATCACATCCGCATATCTGGCTATAATTCGCATGCTAATGGAATTGTTGAGCATGCACATTTTGACATGCATCAAGCACTTATCAAAGCTGCAGATGGAGTAGAGTCAAAATGGTTCAGTTTGCTGTACTCAGTCTTTTGGGCGGAGCGCATCATGGTTCAGAGACACCTTGGCATTTTGCCATACTTCATTGTTACAGGCATGCAGCCTCTAATCCCACTCGATATCATTGAAGTGACATACCTTAACCCATCCCCAGATTCTATACTCTCCACTACAGACTTGATCATGCAGTGAGCGTGCGCATTACAAAAGCATCCAGAATACTTAGCACACATTCATTCCTGTGTCTATGCAGAAAGATTTAGTCCTTATGCACAACACAGTGATCGAGAAGAGCCTTAACTGCAAAATGCCCACGCATTATCTTGGTCCCCTAGTTATAGTGTCATGCAATCAAGCCAGTGCATATATCGTTTGCGAACTCAATGGGACAGTATTTGACAGGCCAGTAGCCACATTTTGCCTACTGCCATACCATGCATGCAAGTCCATTGCACTTCCTTACATAGTGCTCAATATTACCACAATGCAGTTGAGAGAGATGGAAGAGTCCATAGTAGTGGACACAGAAGACGAAGAAGCAGTTGACAAAGAAGAAGCGCAAGGAGATAGCACTGAGGATGAATAAAGCGCTGATGAGGCATGCACCACTATGGATATTTCACCTTTTTATACATATGCTTTGCTTTCTTTCATTTTTTTTTTTATGTTACCTTTCTTCTATTCGCAAAGTCGCATCCAGACACATTCCATGATTGCACAACCCATGGGTTTTATTGATCTACTGAGCCTTTCCCATTTTTTTAGACTTTGTCATATGGCGTGCGCTTCCTTTCATCTCTTACTCTTTTATCATTTGGACACAGTCAATATCTCAGTTGGGAGGAGGAAAGTGATGGTTGGATGATTTTTCCGCACTTCTTTGCATTTGGGCATTTTTGCACTGGTGCGCATTTTTTGTGTGCTTGACATTTCTTGCTCGAACATTGCCTATCTTCCTTCACACATATTATTTGAGCTTACAATTTGCATTTTACAACACCATGGAAGTGCGCATGCACATTGCACCACTTTGGGGCACATCATGTGTTTATCACAGGTGCAACAAAGAAATCAATTTATGGACTACCTATTGGTTTACACAGGCGAGCAGCTACTCAATCAACTCCAGGAACTGCAAGCGCTCCACGGCTGCATCCAGTTTTGTCTTCGCATCCACCTCTGCCTGCTCCATGCTGCACAACCAGCTTTTGGTGACTTCCAACTCGACCAGCAACCTTTGGACGTCCTCTTTAAGGTGATCATGCATGGTGCCCAAGACAGTGACCACTGAGCAGCACTGTGCTAAGTCGAGCACTTTGACATCTTTGCCTTGATAGACTGCATCCCCAGAGGTGTTCCCTGACCTGGTCTGGCATGAGGACTGGGTGTGCGTGCTTGCCTATCGAACAGTAAGGCAGTGCGGCCTTGGGTACACTTGCAACAGTGTGGGGGGCACATTTTCGACTTTGTGGCACTTCAACATGCACTCTTTCAAGGGGCTGATGAGCCCCAGATCACTCTCATCGCCCTTGTTGGTTTGCAACATGCCTTTGGCATAGTTAGAGAAGTGTGGGAGGAGGATGAGGAAAAGACATACCAGGGCACCCAGCAGCCACTTTCCTGCCTCTAGAGGTAGTGCACAGCTGTGCAAGAGTGTGCTTCATCCACTCGCACTTTTGCTTCCCCTTTGCACATGGAGCGCACTGCTTTCCATTAACAGAGATGCATCTAGCAGGCTGGCCCATGCAGCAGCATTTATTGCACTAGAGTAGGAGGGAAAGTGTTTAGTGAGTCTGAAGCATATCAAAAAAAACTTACTGGTCTGCTATTAGCATTGGATGTAGTGCCAATGCCACTCAGTGGTGGTACTTTGACGTATGCACATTGCTGCATTGTGCACACCAGGCATGCACTTGTGCCTTCGTCCACACTAGCGCTCTTGTTGCTTGGCTCACTCTCCCCTTCGCTCGTCACCCCACTCTCCCAAGATTCCCCAGTTCCTTCGCCTACTACCTCGACATTGGTCATTCCAGAAAGCACGCTGATATGGATCCCTATTGCCCTGCATGCATACTACAGCATTTTTTGCAATTGTGCACACCTTCTAGATGGCTTCTGCACACTTTGCGCAGCACAGTTTTGTGCACCTTCATGCACTTTCATGTGCCTTTGCATGCTTCCATGCCCTTTTGCACACCTTTGACTATTTAGGTGCACTTTCATGTGCCTTTTACATTTCTACTGTGCTTTTGGATCCTCCACAGCTGCCTTCTGTTGTGTGCCCTAAATGTGCCCTGTTATTCCTTAAACTGCCTCTGTGTGCCCCCCCCCCCACTCTGTATCTGCCTTTCATAGTTATTGAGCGCTCGATGCACCTTTACGTGCTCCTTTTATGCCTTACCCGCAACTCACATTATCTGCTGTGCACTCATTGCACAATTCCTATCACACACACAATAATCCACCACACCAGTTGTGCTGCACATCATGGCTTCCAGCTTACTGCACATTTATTTGAGGCACACTGCGATTCCAACATGAGCAAACTCTGCATTCTCATATAATTGGGGTGCTTTGTGCCTATTTGGCATTGGACTGTGCACACTTGGGTGCTTTCATGTAATCCTGGCACTTTGGTGCTATTTGGCCTCACACAGCATCGCCTTATCTGGTAACCAGCACAGGTCGATCATGTCATTATTACTAAGGTGCAGCATGCAACACATAATACTGAAGCAGATTAATTGGGAAGAGTGCACGGGACCTAGAGTGCACCAAAAATAGCACATTGCACTGGAACAGTTGGGTATTGGGCTATAGCATGCACAAATCTTATTGGCTGAGGCAGTGGCATAGTGTGGTCAGGTTTAGATGGGCGAATGGATGTGCTTGTGGGTAGCACATGGCACTTTCTATTTTTACACTTTATTTTACCATTTTTATCACATAAGCCATTTGTACATAGTAGGCAGACAGATAGAGAATCCAGAGGATCTTTCCCCCCCTCATAGTTCATAGCTCAGTCAGTGTCACACATAGTCTGTGCACCAGCATCCAGTTCATGTGCCATTGTAGTATGCCCTTCATATAGCCATATTTGCATATCATTTGCATCCCCTTGTCGTATTGCTGCATTTCATCCCTGCATTGTGTCCTTCATCTTCATTTGTGCACTCTTGCAGTGTGCCCTTTGTATAGCCATGTTTGCACACCATTTGTGCCTTTTATTTGTATAGCCATGTTTTGCACACCATTTGCGCCTTTTTTCCACCCATTGCACTTTCATCCCATTTGCACCCCTAACCTGTGTGTCCCCCTTTCAGCACACCCCAGTGCCGTCTTGGACCCACTACACCTCCCACTTTCATCTTCCTCATCATTGCACACTTTTGCGCTCCCGTTGCACATTTTTCTGCACTGCACATTTTTGCCACCTTGCATTGCGCACTTTTCCACCACTGTGCATATCTTCCCTTTAGCATACACAACTAGTGCGCACATTGAAAACTGCTGTACCAGCCTCTTCATAGTCTCCACACCCTGAAGGATGATCCGAGGCCCTCTAAGCGAACCCCTCACCCCAAGCACACCTGCAGTTGTAGGTTTAGTGTTCACCCCTTCTATTGAGACTCTGCACTGAGTACCAACTGAACACATTAGTGTGCAAACAGTGCACCAGCATGATGCATGCCTTTTTATCTTCCTGCACTTCAGTGGTATCTATATTACTTGCTTCATCAATTGCCCTGAACTCACCTTTCAACTGCTCCAAGTTGACCTCAGGTGCCTGCAATTCAGCCGTCAAGAGCGCACAGCGCACCTTGCATGCTTCCAGCCACCCCGCCAGTTCATGCACCCTATGCTCAAATTCTGTGGACCACTCCTTCTCCTCGATCATCTTATGCATATTGGGCATCAGCTCCTCACCCCAAGTAAGCCACTCTTCAACCAGGATCCCACTGAATGCACTGCATGCCTTTGCAAGGAGTGCATCGAGTTCCACGTCATCCTTAACAGTGTCCGCTCAGCTTTTATACATGTTCTACATGCCCCCCATCCTTAGCAACCTATGCCAGTTATAGAAACATGAAAAGCACACCAGTTTGCTGCAAAACCCTTTACTCCAAGCTTGCATAGTCATCTGATTGCTCCCAGCAGCAGGGAGGGTCTCATCAAGGGCCAGGATCATTTGCCTGAGAGCTAAGGTGAATGCTGAAGACATCGGATCATGTAGATATGGGTTGTGGAAAGAGTTGTTCAGGATAGATGGTGGTCAGAGATAGATAAGGAGAGGATGGCTGCTTATGTGAGCAAAAAAAAATTTGCACTGACCAATCGCATGCTGCCTGAGGACAGTCAGTACTTCAGTTGGGAGGAGATGATATGGCTCCCTATCGCCCTGCATGCATACTATGGCATTTTTTGTGATTGTGCGCACCTTTGACTATTTAGGTGTGCTTTTGTGTGCCTTTTACATTTCTACTGTGCTTTTGGATCCTCCATAGCTGCCTTCTATCGTGCGCCCTAAATGCACCCTGTTACGCTTCAAACTGTCTCTGCGCACCCCCCCCCCACACTCCTTATCTGCCTTTCACAGTTATTGCATGCTCAATGCACCTTTATGTGCTCAATGCACCTTTATGCACTCAATGCACCTTTATGCGCTCAATGCACCTTTATGCACTCCTTTTATGCCTTACCCACAACTCACATTATCTACTGTGCACTCATTGCACAATCCCTATCACACACACAACAATCCACCACACCAGTTGCACTGCGCATTGTGGCTTCCAGCTTACTGGCACATTTATTCGAGGTGCATTGCAATTCCAACATGAGCGAACTGCACATTCTCACATAATCTGGGTGCTTTGTGCCTATTTGGCATTGGACTGTGCACACTTGGGCACTTTCACATAATCCTGGTGCTTTGGTGCTATTTGGCCTTGCACAGCATCTCCTTATAGTTCTCCTGCATTTCCAATCAGCATCACCTTATCTGGTAACCAGCACAGGTCGATTACATCATTATTACTAAGGTGCAGCATGCGACACATAATACCGAAGCAGATTAATTGGAAAGAGCACACAGGACCTAGAGTGCACCAAAAATAGCACATCGCACTGGAACAGTTGGGTATTGGGCTATAGCGTGCACAAATCTTATTGGCTGAGGCAGTGGCATAGTGTGGTTGGGTTTAGATGGGCGAATGGATGTGCTTGTGGGTAGCACATGGCACTTTCTATTTTTACACTTTATTTTACCATTTTTATCACATAAGCCATTTGTATATAGTAGGCAAACAGATAAAGAATCCAGAGGATCTTTCCCCCCCTCATAGTTCATAGCTCAGTCAGTGTTGCACATAGTCTGTGCACCAGCATCCAGTCCATGCGCCATTGTAGTGCACTCTTCATACAGCCATGTTTGCATATCATTTGCATCCCCCCATCATATTGCTGTGTTTTGTCTCTGCATTGCATCCTTCATCCTCGTTTGTGCACTCAAACAGTGCACCCTTCATATAGCTGCATTTGCACACCATTTGTGCATTTATTTGTATAGCTGTGTTTTGCACACCATTTGTGCCTTTTTTCCACCCATTGCACTTTCATCCTGTTTGTGCCCCTAACCTGTGCGCCCCCCCTTTCAGAACATCCCAGTGCCATCTTCATTCCACTGCATCTCCTGCTTTCATCATCCTCGTCATTGCACACTCTTGTGCTCCCGTTGCACATTTTTCCACACTGTGCAATTTTTCCCCCTTGCATTGCACACTTTTCTGCCATTGCACATATCTTACCTTTAGTGTACACAACTAGTGCACACATTGAAAACCACTGTACAAGCCTCTTCATAGTCTCTGTGTCCCAAAGGACAATCCAAGGCCCTCTAAGCGAACCCCCTCACCCTGAGCATGCCTGCAGTTGCAGGTTTAGTGTTCACCCCTTCCATTGAGACTCTGCACTGAGTACCAACTGAACACATCAACGAGCGACAGAACAATTGGAAAGATTCTCTCCCCATGGCCAAGTTTGGATACAACAATCACATCCACTCTTCCACCCAAAACACTCCCTTCTTCCTCGACACAGGGTGACACCCACACATAGGCTTCAAGCCTCAGCAAGCACCCTCACACTTGGAGATGGTGAATGAATTCACAGAGCAGATGAAGGACACCTTAGAGGAGGCGAAGTCAGCTTTGGCCAAGGTGAAGAATGACATGGCACACTTCTACAACCAGCATCCCTCACCCACACCTACATATAAGGTTGGTAATTATGTCTATCTCGACTCTAGTGACATTTCCATCACACATCCATCCAAGAGACTCACCCACCACTTTCTTGGACCGTTTCTCATCACTACATGCATCAGGTCACATGCCTACTGTCTATGGCTACTACAGTCAATGTCCAGACTCCACCCTGTCTTCCATGTTGTAAAGCTGCTGCCTGCACCCACAGATCCATTCCCTGGACATGTGACATGACCTCCCCCACTGCCTACAGTCCTCGAAGGCAAACCTCAGTATGAGGTCGAGTCCATCTTAGACAGCTACTTACATCGAGGTAAACTTGAATACCTGGTATACTGGAAGGGTTATGGGTATGAGGAGAACTCCTGGGTCACAGAGTTCAATGTGAATGCCCCATGACTGGAATGTCATCAGTGCCTTAGCACATCCAAGCATCCAACTTTGGGCAAATACAGTTTTGAATGCATTGGGGCAATGCATTATAGAAGGGGGTAATGTAAGGGAAAAGGAAGGTGCTCCAGGCATCTGAGCAATTTTCTGTGTTTGTCCCATATTTTTTTATATTTTATTTCACTCTATTCTGCCTTTTCTATGATTTTCTATAATTTATTTCTATTTTATTATTATATTTCAGCTTTCTCCATGTTGGTACATGTTGACAGTTCTATTCTTAGAGACAGGACCCCTTCTGGATGTTTACCCATCAAGGTGATGTCATTCCACAGCTTGATCTGCCTATCTCTGCCTTTTTGCTATTTTTAGCTTACTATTTGATTTTCAGCTCTATCACATATACTGGGCATCGACAGATGGGTCCTTAGGTTTTCTCTTTGGATTCCCCTCTGTTAGCTCACTATCAAGTGAGGCTTTGAGTTGCCCTTACATGAACAGCTTGGGACAGTTGGACACTCAATGCCTGCTGTGGCTGAGTAACAGGAGGTTCTGTAACTTCATCCATAGTAATGTCAGGATAAGGTTCTTGCCTGGCTGGGTCTTCATATTCAAGGGGTTCAATATATTCATTATCAGCTTGCTGGGCTGACATTGAAAGTAGACTTGTAGGGTAAATGTAAATGTTTCAGATGAGCAATTTCTGTAATGCACCTAATATGGGCAACCAGGGCCCATAATCTGTTGATATACAGTGACTCACAAAACTGAGTCAATGTTTTGCACTTCTTAATTTATTGTTGAATAACTTCTCATTAACAACAAATACAGACAAAGTATTGTTGTACCAAATAAAGTACATTATCAGGGCTATCAAACAAACAAAGAATTATGTAATTCTAATTACAGTGCATGAAGATATGATAATTTTAAATCAGGGACTCATTGACTCAGTTTTGTGAGGTGGTATCAATATTATGATAAATTGTAATTCTAGTATTTTGTATGACCTCCCTTGGCATTAATAACTGCTCCCAACCTTCTAGGCATGCTTTCAATCAAATTCTGACACACCTCTGATGGAATATTATTCCACTCTTCTACTACTCTTTCCCATAACTTCCAAATTCCTTTTGGTGCTGTTGGATACTTGTCTAACTGGTTCTTAAGGTGAACCCAATGATGTTCAATAGGACTGAGGTCTGGAGATTGGGCAGGACAATCCAGAAGAGTAATATTGTTGTTCTCCATCCATTTCTTGGCCTTTTTTGAGGTATGCTTGGGGTCATTGTCTTGTTGAAAAATCACCTCTTCTCCAGAAATTCCACTCTCCTCCAAGCTAGGCAGAATATGGTCCTTCAAAATGGACACATACTGGTCAGCATTCATCCTCCCCTCAACCTCTGCGAGATGCCCCACTCCATTCCATCCCATACACCCCCATACCATAATGTTTCCTCCCTCAAATTTGACAGTTCCTGCACCTCTCTCTCAATCAGCCCCTCTCCCTTCTGTTTCCAGACCCACTCTCTCCCATCTGACCCAAACCTATTGATTTTAGTCTCATCTGACCAAATAACCCTCCTCCAGTCCTCCACAGTCCACTCTCTATACTTCTGAGCAAAAGCCAATCTTGCTTTCCTATGCCTTATACTAAGCAAGGGCCTTTTCTTCTTCACCACAGCCTTGAATGAGTTTTTTCAGAGAACTCTTCTGACTGTTTCTGAGGAGACTGGAGTGGAGATGATGCTGTTGATGTAATGGGTGGCCTGAACAGCATTTGCAGCCTTGCCAGTGGTGATTTGGGTAAGGATGGCTCTCTGAGAGGTAGATGAGAGCTTAGAAGGACGACCACCAGAAAGGGAATCCAGGTTTGGATGGAGAGCCCTGAGTGTTCTGGATACACTAGACCGGCTGAGGTTGAGTTTAGAGGCAATATTGTGGGTAGAATAATGATTGGAGGCCAGAGAAAGAATGTCTTCCTTCTGAGCAGAGGAGATGGGATGCATTGGAGAATATTGAAGTATGAAGAATGCTAGTCCTGATTAAATACTAATAATTTAAGGTCCCATCAAGGGTCACATCATCTTAGAAACCATCTGTCAAGATTTTGACATTATACAGTTGGTGGAGCATCAGATTCTAATATTTCTGACTACCCCTCACAAAACTGAGTCAATAAGTCCCTGAATTAAAATAATCATATCTTCATACACTGTAATTGAAATTACATAATTCTTTGTTTGTTTGATAGCCCTGATAATGTACTTTATTTGGTACAAAAATACTTTGTCTGTATTTGTTGTTAATGAGAAGTTATTCAACAATAAATTAAGAAGTGCAAAACATTGACTCAGTTTTGTGAGTCACTGTATGATGTATACAATGTAGATTGCTGATCACACAAATAATAGTATGTGGGAATAATTAGATGGCTTCTGGCACTGAGGGAGTAGGCATGCAAGAGGATTCTAATTATTATGTTTCAAGCTCAATTTATATACAATATGAAATGTCTCATATTACAAGGTGCTCCACTTGTCACTGCATGGACTGTACCCTCAACAAGGACAATGTGAGCATGCATGAGATGGTGGTGTAGAATTCACACTTAGTGGAGATGGTACCACCATAAAGCACTTGAAATATGAAGCAAAACACATAGAGTATGGCAGAGGTAACCCTGAGGTATTCTGAGGCTACCCTTACCCCTACCCTCCAAAACCCCTTACCCTTGAAAGGGTCAGGGTTTTGAGGGGTATGGGTAAGGGTATGGATGGGTATGGAGGGTATACAATACCCCCAGGGTAGTGCACCAGGGTATTGTCACAAGATGACTCAAATCACTTTTACTATGAATTATTTCAAAAAAAAAAGGACTTCTGGCCACTTTCTTAAGTTGGTGGTGTAAGAGTGCTGCGTAGTAACTGTTATAAACCAGACTGGCACTAGGAAATGGCCAATCCTAGGAACAGAAATTCAATAGCAGCAACACTGGCATGTGCAGCTACAAGCCACAGACAGACAGTGGACAGAATTTGACAGAGATGGGGGGATATGGTAGGAAACAGATATTAGAACTGTTGATTGTCAGCAAGGGGCATGTTGGGATCATAGCAGTAACACATTCTCAGTTGGCAGTAGTGAGGCACAGTTTGTAAACCATATAACATCAAAACATTAATCTAAGGTAAATGGAATGTATATTATCTAAATTTAGCATAACCTTTGCATAAGTCTTAATACAAATTATCTTTATTATATGCTCCCCATCTTTGTCATAGATAGTGTTTAAAGGTCCAGTCTCTAGGACTGAAAAAAGACTGTTAATGGAACCTAACCAGACCAATATTAACCAGACCAGTAGTTACAGTTAAGGGCTGGTCTTTAGCAGTTAGGGTTAAGGTCTTTTAAATTTGAAAAACATTGTTAACTGAAAAAAGACCACTTTAAATTGGTTAAAACCAGTTATTGATTATGTGAGTTATTCCACCTAATTGCCCTGCTTATTGCCTTGAATTTGGCCTTTTGTTCATCCAAAATGGTCAAGAATTGAGAAAGATATAACCAAATACATTTTGATACCATTATTTTTTTGTGATCAGAATAACATTGATTGTACTGCTTATAACTTGTGCTACAAAATGTGGGGTACAGTTAGACATCATCAATTACATTACAATAACACACATATCTTGTATATTTCATTCATTTAACAGCCCTGACAAGTTGTAACTACATACCACAAACTGCAACTGCAAACTGCAAACTAATGCAATGCACTTTCATTTTGGCCATACATATCTCAGTCAAATTTTAGCCTTGTACCTCAGTTTGCAAATTGTGTATCAAGTCATATATTAGTCAATTATCAAGTCTTAACAAGTCTTGACCCAGCCTTATCCATCCTTGACATAATCTTGACTTAGCTGACCAACTCCTTCACTCTTCCTTCCAAAGTCTTACCCTTGAAGAAATCTCAAACCTCTGCTTGTTTCTATCCTCGCCCTCCTCTGGAAACCCTCCAGAAATCCAAACTTTCTCCACCCTAAAATAGGACAATTGACAAGGAGAAGGGCACACCTTCTTACAAGTTTAGAAATTCTACCTACTTTCAGACCCCTCCCAAGGGTAAGGTTGGCTGAGGATATAAAATTCTGTACCCTCACCTCTACCCTGACCTACCCTTGACAAATATCCCCAGGGTTTTGCATACCCCTGCCATTCACTAAAAGCACATCACTCTACCTGACCCATCCTATTTTACAGGTCCACCACTCAACTCACCATCAAAAATGATGCATACAATGCATTTTTTTGGAATTTCTCATGCATCTAACAAGTGAGATGCAGTTAGCAGGGTGGGAGCAGAAATGGAATCAATTTTACTACACATACAACAACAGCCCAATGGGCTGCCTTTCATCCAGTAAACATTGTTGCCTTTGCTGCATATCTTCTAGGTCTTGGGTCTGACCATGCAGAGGATCAGAAAAAACTAGCTCAGTTGTTGGAGAAGTAAAAGAAAATATTTGATAGGGCATTGCGTGGAGAGAAACAGATGCAACAAATAGCAGTAATTGAGCTTCTGCCAATTATTGCTGAGGAATGTGAACAGCATATGAGCACTTATGTTCTCAATTCAGGGAGGAAGCATGGGAGAAGCTTTCTGATGCTGAGTGACACGAGGCCCAATTTTTTGTCTGGGCAGGATGTTGCATGCATACAGATGTAAGGAGATGAACTCTGTAAAGGGTAGGGCATGCACAATGGCTGAATTCTGGGACAAATCTGGGCATGACAGTCCTATCAAACTCATGAATAAAGACAATGCTGCAGCAGCTAATGCAGGCCCTTCTGCTGCCTGTGACCATGCCCTTGACATGTCGACTGGTCGTGCCATATGCATAACAACCTTGGCATGTATGATCTTCAACCACAAGGATGATAAAAATGAACAACAAGATTCCTTCAGAATTTTCTTCAAACTTTGCCTTGGCTACATAATTATTTTTTTTTTCCTGACACTAGCAATACCTGGTTTCAGTCTCACTGCATGGCCACCATGATCTTGATCTTATACCCCCCTTACTTTCTCAAGTTCCTGCTACTGGTCCCCAATAAGAAAGAGAACTGCTCATTCAACCATATGGAACAGAATGTTTTTGAAGGCTTGAAAGATATTCCAACACTCACCAAACTTTGTGTTCTTGCATTATATTCCCAAGCTATCGGCCACCCATACATGTGTGTCATACATGGATCAGGAAACCACTGTGTTAATGCCATCAAAGTTAAACCACTTCACAAACATGTGACTGCACACTGTTGAGCAATTATTGCTAATCCATGACATTTAGCTACTCTTACAGGTTATTGGGCTCTGATTCCTATATTTGATCTCTCCCTACTGTCCTTTTGTCACCATGTCCACCTCTCTGGCCACTACTGACCTTCTCCCATCCTCTGTTCCTAAGCTTGAGCCCACTGGGTTAAACTAGACTATCTTCAAGCTTCATTTCTGGGATGCTCTTGATGGCAAAGGCTATTGGGGCCATTTTGATGGCACTAGTAGAGCTCCCAGTGTTGGCAGTCCTGCCACCCAGTCAGAGATCAAAGCTCTCACCATCTGGAACAAGAATGAATGCACTGTGAAGTCACTTCTGGTGCAGAAGATATCTGATTTGGCATTGATCCTTGTATATAGCCACTTGCTCATGAGGGAATATTGGGCCACGATCATTGCTGAGTACTCCAAGAAGAGCACCATTACCAGCTGCTTGCTCCCCACTCTTGCAAACTTTGCTTCTAGTCTCATTGCCACTGCTTGTGTTAGCAATCCAAAGAAAGAAGTAAGTCCTGACACCCTGATCTCAATCATCTCTGAGGAGTATGAGCACCATGTGGTGCATTGCTCAAACCATGGCAAGACTGGAAAGTCTGATGCTAACAGTCAGGATGAGGCTCTCACAGTTACTGGTAGGAAAGGGAAGAAGCTGAAGAGGGACAATAGTTGTTGGAACTGTGGTGAGAAAGGGCATTATAAGGACAAGTGCCCTAAACCCCCTAAGGCAATGAATGGTGACTCAAAACAGAATGGTGGCAGTGCTAACACTGCAGTTGAATCTGACTCTGAGTCCGAGGCTGCATTCCATGTCGATTCTGGGTATGATTTGGATGAGAACTTGATGCCTGACTTGCATACTGTGTTGGACTCTTCTGAGGAAGTGGATGACATGTCTGATGGTGTTGAAGAACATGTGTGTGCGGCATGCATCATCATGTGATTAGGTAATTAATTTCAACACCCATATGGCATCCACATCCATACCCATGAGTATGGGTATGGGTATGGGTTTTATGTACATGGGTACGAGTGCAGGTAGAGGTCAAGTTACATGCAGTAGTCCTGGACCTTGTCCAGGCTATGGGTAGTAAGGAAAAGCCATTTATTCAAGTGTCAAAGAATGACAGAATAAATGTAGCTACATCTTATACTTATTAGCTACATACCTGAGGAATTATGCTGTGATACCATGGACTAACCTGGTGTCACCTGTGCTACACCCTAAACCATGTCTTTGCCATGCTCTGAGTCCTTTGTACGGCACACAACAAAATACGTAAAGGCATTGTTATTTGCGTGGTAGGTTTCTTTGAAACCTTTCTGTGAAATCTGGGAACAGAACTTATGAGCCAATTCAATAATAATACACAGAAATCAGACATGGAAACAAAACAATCATCACCAGCAAATCACCAGAGAAAAAAACATTAATTTTAAATATTCCCATTGTAGATGGCATCCACAATCCTCACCACTAACGGAAATCTGTATACCCCAAACTTGGCATTGGTCAGTACTAACCCCAACCACAGAGCTGCCAAGAGCCACCACCACCACCAAGAAACCCCTGAACACAATCAATCCAGCATATACGACCCTCCTTCAATACTAAGAACTCGGAACTTATTGATGATCAGTTTGGAAATTCACATTGTCGACCTGATGTTATTCATACATTCTATGTACTAGCTATACTAATCTTCCCTCAAGAAAAGGTCTGGCGCGATCGGACCCTTATGCCTTGGCCTTCCACGTCTTTTCTGCAGCCAGGAGAGTGTCAACAGTGTCCCGGACGGTGTCCTGCCAAGAAATGTAGGGTTCCAAGCCCAGAACAGTTTTCGCTCGGGAGGCGTCAATCTTGGATAGAGGTCCAGGCCAACCACCAAATTTGTCAAGACTGGGCAGCCTGTCTTTCAACTCGGGTCTGGTTGCTGCAAGATGTTCCGTGACTTCCTTGAACACCATCTCTCCCGCAGAGACGAGGAAACGTTTGTTCTGCTTGGGAGTTTGGGGTGGAAGACGTAAAGCAAGGACGTGTGCACGGGCAACATCACGGACATCGGCGTAAGCGGGGGGACCAAGAGGTGGTACAGCGCCAGATAGCACAGCGTAGAAGAACCCATCAGTACCCAAACCATCAGCGCTGGGAATAGGGAAGTTGGGGACTAGGGGACCGAAAAGGAAGGGCGGGTTGACTAAGTAAGGTTTAGTCAGCTTATGAGGTGTACAATCTATGGCTAAAATCTGACGTACCAGTTGCAACATCAAGAGACGGGTTCTTCTCAGCAAAGTCCCAAACGGCACGTTCAGCCAGGAGTTTGGACGCCACGTACACCCACATAATGTCGTGCGTTCCGTCGAGGGCTTCCTCTTTAGTGACGTGTCCCCAGTCTACCCGGCAGCATCGTTAACTGAAAGTAGAAGACTAAAATTGGCTTAGCTCACCTGCTTCTGTGATTGTTCGGCCTGCGAATGCACCTGCGAGCGAAGCTGAGGAGAGAGTCAGACAAGAGATATTATGCAATTAGGGAGTAGACGTACGATCGACCGTGGCTCCGAAAGTGCTAGTCACAACCACCTTTTTGATGCCCTTCTTGACAGCAGCATTAAGAACGTTCGTAGTTCCTCCGACAGCCATCTGCGAGACGCGCGCAGTCAATGACAACTTCCCAGAATTTCACTCTATCTGTGAATCACGCACCTCAACAAGCTGTGCAGGTGTCACTGCGGGACTTGGCAAGGGAGATGCAACGTGTACGATAGCTTCCACTCCTATCGTATACCATTTAGAAGGTGTAATCAGTAATAGCGCCCAGAGAAACGAACCATTCAATGCAGCGGTCAGATCACCAGTGGCGATGTCGTCGACTTGTACGAGTTCAAGAGAAGGGTACGCATTCCCCAAGCTCTTTTGGAGAGCATTTAGTTTAGCGCCTCTCACAGTGCTAGAATTAGTGACCCAAATCAACGAACGGCCATGAACGTCTTCCAAAAACGTAAACTGACCCCCTAACTTTGTAACCAGACTTGAGCAATTGAGCTGCAACGTGAGAACCAAGAAATCCCGAAACTCCTGTAACCTAGCATATCGATATGATCAAAATCAGTTGGGCACTCGCCAATGAACAGTTGGAAACGTACAAGGACCAAAGACATGATATTTTTGATAGTGCGCGATGAAGTAAAACTGTTTAGTGATAGCTCGATATGATGAAACTCGATAGCTTCCAACGCTCTGCTTTTGAAGACGAGGAGGTGTTGGGTTTACTCATCAACTCTCGGTGATCGGCATCACGATAGCAATCGCAATAGGACATACGGGGTTCGAAGTGGTGACATAGTACCTACGCGTGGGAAGTCATGTGGCGCGGAGAAGAACCGCGCTGTCTTGGAACACAATAGGGCGGCGGGCGTCCCTGAGCACTCGGCACCAACCGTGTGTGTGTGTGGCTAATCGTGTCGAAGTGATTCCATGGCTGACTGTAATCGATTAATCGTTTGCGCAAATTCCTCGATCTACCAAATCTTTGCCAGTGCTTCCCACAAAGCCTTGACTTGAGCGCCCATCTCAGGCTTCAAGCTGGGCCCTCAAGGCTCAAGGCTCTGCCTAGGCACTTGGAACTCGGGGCCGGGCGATACACGTCACCAGTCGTAGAGAAGTTGACGAACCAAGTAGTGGCCAAAAATCAATAGCCTGTCAATCAACAGATTTCGTATTTCAATGCTTAGGCAGCAACAACGGCTCATGACAAACGTACTAAAAAGTTGTCAAGCGTTGCATCAATGCAACGCGATGTCATGGAACTGCGGCTCAGGTACATCAGTACAGTGCTAAGAGCGAAATTTGTCAGTGTACATATTCATAATCCAACACGATGGAGACGTGCCATACAGTTCAGCGGCTTCCTATTCCCACCCCCTTCATTGTCCTGTGTCCTCCCACTCCACCTGTCCTTGACTTGATCTCGGAAACTACTCTCCTCGATCTCGGGAACTACTCGTATCCACATCATTCTGTACCCATCTACATCTACACCTTCCTGACCCGTCACGTCGATCCCTTTCATCCGGGCGCTTTCCGGCTTACATTTATCATCACTTTCATCAGGCAAAGCGTGTGCTCCAACCATATATACCTAGACATTTCCACACAGGAATGGCTCATTGCTGTTTCAAGAACCCATCCTTTTTTCAGCCCCAGATCCAGCTTCATGTTAAATTTTTAGAGTACGTACAATTTGAGCTAGCTATCGCAGCTACCAGGATAGTACTACGCAACACCGGTAGGATGGTTGCGTCTCATAGAAATTGGTACCGACAGGTACGCAGAGCGAAGTAGGATATGGATTGTTCCTTATGTGTTGCGAAGCGGAGCGGAGGTATCTTCATTATCACAAAATCAGCGGTGGCCTTGCACAGAGTGGAGGCTGAACGCGGACAGAGGAGAGTATGAAACATTCAGGGCACTGAGTGCTTGTCAAGTTGTCAGGTTGTCAAGGCCTGGTAGGCCCAGTAAAGTTATGATTGGGTGTGTATGTGGGCGTCTCGAGTCGAATAGAAAATTGTTAGAATAGTTGTACTATTGAATTTATTGGCGTCAAACGGACGTCATGTTGTGTGATAAGTAGCTACTTACCAAAGTATCCGTGCGAGGAAGAAATGGCTGTAGAGTCCACATTCACGCAGGCTTAGATCTAAAATAAAAATCAGCTGAGTTAAAAGCTCATGGCTTACTTGGTGCAATTTTGTGGTTGTAAAATCGTGCAAGCTCGCTCAGCTTGTTCTCGTGACACGTGACCGTGATAGGGCTTTCGACCTTTTCCCACGCGACTCTGATCCAGCGAGAGTCACGTGGCCTGATCTCCAAGCCCAATTTCTTAAATAAATATTTTACCAGGATAGGCGAAAGCACAATGCGTGTGATAATTCTTGGATAATTATAATAATTTAATCACGTGTACCTTCTCCATAGACGTCATTCATTTAAAAATTCATATTAAAATTCTACGTAAGTAAGCAATCTCCAAGCCCACCTCGACCACCTCCACTCAACTCCTTACGTGTACGTGTCCAGCATCGTCCAGTCTCAGTCTCCAAATTTATGGCTGCATCTGCCCAGCATTCATGGCATTCACCATGTGGTCACAACAACGCACAAAGCAGTGGCAACCGACATTAAATTGGCGCATTGCCTGCGCTCCAGGGTTGCTTCATGCATTCATGATGCGATGTGAGCATCTTTTACACAGTGCGATCGAACTGGTGAGTGGAGGAACCCATATCACATCATCACTGAAGTTTCCTGATAATAGATTTTGAAGCCACAACGCTGCGTCAATAAACGCCGTAATTCTTTGCGACCACCTTATGGCACATGTATAACTCGCTTCTATAAGTCGCTCTATTGGGGCTTGTTGGCAATTCCGGGTATGGCCCGTTCCGAGACGCCTTTGACGCATTGTCGCTTCAAAAGCACCGATTCCAGCTGGTACACGAACTCCACCTCAAAGCCTATTCACTGTCAGCTAATATTCGAAGATCCTCTATCATACCTGGATATGATCTCTTGGCAGTTTATGGCTCCTGCACTTCGCTATACCCTGCTCATGTCTGATTGGTGCGAGACTATCGGAAATCTGCGATGCCAGGCGTTTCTTATCTTTGTTCCCAGATCTCGCGCCAACCACCGGGTCCCTGAGTTTGAATTCTCACGCCTTTTTACCGGGTGTGCCTGCGGTGTGTCATCTGCCGTTGGTTTCTTCTTCATATTATTATCCAACACTTAAAACATGCGACATTCATGTGCCTGATACGGAACCGCTACACCAACTACATAGAACTACATGCTGCGGACGCATTACAAGCTGAATTACGGACCCACAATCCATTTCATGGGAGAATAGTCAGCATGGTGGGTATACTTTCCGATACTCTGGTAGCTCATCAATAACCGGGACGGCTTTCCCGAACGTTCGTGATAACCCGTGGTCGAGGACTCGGACTCACAAGTGCTATAATAATTATATATACACCGTGGACCCGATGGGGTAAGGTTTCTCAGTGTATATCGGAAGCATGCTCACATTGATGATATTCCTGTTTTTTTTCTTTCTTTTGGTACTACTTTTTCAGTGAATAGAAAGAAGAGTACCGTAGTCAGATCCTTCCAGCAGTGTTAGGACGAACCGCTGAGGAGAAAGTAGCCATAATAGGCAACTCATTGATGAATGTTGGACCACGTGCCGAAAGGTGATGGTCGGAAAGTTTTGGTCCTTTCCAGTGGTCGCAGTCACCCCCCAGCCTCGTGGTCGATTTGAAGCTTTTTTCTAGTGCGGGGAATCGTTGAGTTGTCCGCACTCTCCTTGCTTGCGACCACCATGGCACCTCCCCCCCCACCACCGCCTCCGCCGTTGCCAGCCATCTGTTTCCCGTTCACCAGTTCGAAACCCAAACGTCGCCTTTCTTGGTCCAGTGCAGGCATGGCCCCAAGTCAGACTTTCAATTCTGAAGAAATGATTCGACGTCCTTCGTTTTCCCCAACATCCACTGTTACGGGAACGGGAGCAGATAGCCTCACTTTCCACTCTGACTCGGAAAAGTACGATGAGGTACCGTCAACTCTCCCTGAATTATTCAAGGATGGCAAGGGTCGTCCCAAGTTGGTTAGGTCAAATACGATGACGGGAACTAAAAAATCTACGTCATCGAGCAAGTGGGGGTACGGATGGGGTGTCGGGAAGAAGAAGGAGAAAGACATGGAGGCGATGGTTGAAAGATCAGGTTCTATGACATCCCAGACGAATCTACCTGTTTATCAGCCTCCCGTCCGCCGAGATTCCAAGTCGAGTAATGCGAGTAGGTCTACTCAGAGGACGCAGGATACACAGCGCACCCGAGACACAAATCGGACGCAAGATACACAACAGACGCAAGACACACATCTGACCCAGGAAACCCATCTGACCCAGGAAACCCATCGGACCCAGGAGACACGGACGGGAGATACGCAGAGGTCGCAAGTTTCTGGAGGCACACATGAGACTGCAGCGAGACAAGATCCCATTCGCAGTGACTCCCAGCGAAGCAAGTTCACCATGCTCAGCAAGTCAACGCACCGCAGTGACGCGACCAACGTTACGAATGCAAAGCGTACACGTTTCTATTCAAATGACTCCTCGAGCACTCTTGTCGGATCAGCACTCGAAAGAAAAATCAACGAGGTGGATTCGATCAAGGATACTGGGGACACAGATGAAAGATTGACAGACTTGCGGAAGAACTTGCTGACCCATCACCTGGATTACTAGTGCGTTATTTGGTTACATCTCTGTTCTGTACTGCAGTTGATCTTGTTTCATCAGCATTATCCCGAGTGAAGATGCTCATCAAAGTGAATATGTTGCTGAGTGCGATAAACGGCGTGAATTCATCTCTGGGTAGGTTTCGGTTATTAGCACCTTTGCTTGACTATCTAATGGCTATTTCAGATTTAATGGTACAGCGGGTCAGGCTATCGTCACTGAAAATTCTGCGTTCCTCATCACCGATTCTCGGTATTGGCTGCAAGCTAAAGAGCAACTGGATCGAAATTGGACCCTGGTTCAAGCTGGTGCCAATGGCGAGCCCAGGGATTGGATTGAATGGCTTGTGGTATGTTTTTATCCCTCTCACGATAGGCTCACCACCCAACTTTGTTCAGGACCGGGTGAAAGATGCGAGGATCGGAATCGATGCGAGGATGATATCGCATGAGAAGGCGACCCTCATCAACTCCAAGATCTCCGCTTCTAATTCCAAGCTCATCTATCCGCCGCAGAATCTTGTCGATCTGATTTGGAAGGACAAGCCTCCGAAGCCCAAAGCTCCCATTTTCATACAACCCATCGAATTCACAGGTAGATTATGTTTGCTTCTGATACCCCGATTCTTTGTTTGATCTCTTGGTCCATAGGGATGGACGCACATGCTAAACTGAGGAAGCTTCGGGATTGGATTAGTTCCCAGCCACCTTCCGTTCCGTCGTATTCACAACACCCTGCCACACCTGCTCAGATGCAAGTGGGCACACTCATCACCTCCTTGTCGTCCATAGGTAAAGCATATTATAATCTTTGAGCTGTCACACCGCCTTACGAGGACTCTTTCAGCATATCTTCTAAATCTTCGTGGTTCTGATATTCCTCACAATCCGCTATTCCAGGCCTATTTATTTGTGGGTATCGACTCTGGGACGATATTCTTGGATGCAGGCAAAGTCGTCCCAGAAACAGGTGAATACTTGACGTCACTTGGTATAGAAAGGCGGGATTATCAGGACCTCTGGAGTTTTTTGCGACGTAGAGAATGGGGCGAAGGCAAGGTCGGTGGGGCTATGATCCTGACTCTTGATTATTCTTGATTGCTCCCCCCATTAGGTTCTCATCTCGCCCGAGACTTCGTATGCCATCTCTTTGATGCTTACACATTTCCGATACACTGTTGTGCCGTCTTACATTGAAACAATGTTGTCTGTTAAGAATGACACGGAGATCAATGGATTGAGGAGGGCATATTTACGAGATGGGGCTTCATTCGTACGTCCCCAATTATACCCTCGCTGTAGATTGGTCTTGGTCTGAAGTATATGGCAGGTTCGGTTCCTGGCGTGGCTTGAGAACAAGCTTAACGAAGGATATGATATTACGGAATGGGAAGCCACGTCACGATTAACTGAATTTCGGAGGTATAATAAGCACTTTATGGGCCTGGCGTACAAGTCTATTTCAGCCACGGGGTCGAATGCGGCACTTCCGCATTATACACCGAGGAAGGCGACCGCCCGGATGATTGAACGCGATACACCCTATCTCAAGTGAGTTTCCCCTGATGATTTGCGAAAATATTATTCCTAACATGGGGAAATCTGCAGTGATTCTGGTGGCCAATATAGAGACGGAACTTGTGATACGACGAGAACAGTGCACTTTGGGCGGCCGAGTGCGGAACAGTGCGAAGCCTTTACACGAGTGCTGCAAGGCCATGTAAGCGTGTCGATCTATTTGAATGATATTATCATTACGAACTTGCTATCTGCGCAGATTGCCATTGACAATGCTATATTCCCAGAGGGTACCTCCGGACACCAGCTTGATGTCCTTGCACGCAGAGCACTCTGGCGAGACGGCTTGAACTACATGGTGCGCATGTGCTCTCACTCTCAGATCTCGGATCTCTGATTGAATTGTTGTTCTGTAGCATGGAACAGGGCATGGGTTTGGCTCGTTTTTAACTGTCCATGAAGGGCCGCAAAGCTTCTCGAGTAATATACCATTGGTACCGGGACACGTTATCACCAACGAGCCTGGCTTCTGTGCGTCGTCGTGCTTTGCCTCATTTCAAACTTTTTGTGCTTATCGTACACTCATTCTATACAGACAATGAGGGCAAATGGGGTATGCGTATCGAATCCGCGTTGGCTGTGCGGCGTGTCAACGTAGGTTTTTCGTGCCACGGCCCTTGTCTTCATTCCGACTGAATAGATGCCACTAGACCAAGGGGAGATATAACGGCAATACTTGGCTTGGTTTTGAGCGCCTGACCTGCGTGCCTATCCAAACTCGGATGGTGAAAGAGAACATGCTCACGAAAGAGGAAAAACAGTGGTTGAAGGTACGTTTATGGTTGTGAATGATGAGGAATACCGATGTTTGATTGATTCACGTTAGGAGCACAACCAGCGTTGTCTAGAATTGCTCAGTCCGCTTTTGAAGGACGACAAACGGGCCATGAAATGGCTCAAACGAGAAGCAGAACGAGGCATAGGCCTTGCTTCTGGCCCGGGTGGGATGACCATTGACTGGGACTAATCTCGCTTCCTGCGTTTCCCTTTTTTTTTTTTTTTTCCTTTCCTTTTCTGCTTGCGCTACCTCCCTCTCCATAAACTACGTCTCTCACCTCCACCCTATTATCTGTGAAGCTGTCCTAAGAACCTCAACTTCTTGTATTACTACGTACCAGTTTACGATACTAACGTTTTTGGATTAGGATTACTGTGACACCCTCCTCCTTGCTTACTTACTTGGACGCCTCTGGCATGTGGCCATGACTACGCGTCTTCTTACGCCTATTACGACATCTTCATATAGTACTTACCCATCGTTGTGGATTTCCCTTCTTTAAGGATAGATGTGCAAATGACGAATGGACTGTAGATCGTTGTGCTACATCCAAGTGTGAATCTAAGTGAATGCCGCACTACAGGCCATTGCGATCGTACTTTTCACAATACACCCAACCATGTACAAGTAAGATAAAGAGAAGTAGGTCATGAACACATTCACCACCTCTACACTTGCGATGACCAGCTGAGGAGACATCAACATGATCGATGCAAGCAGTCTAGTCGGTTTATGAATCTGTAATATCATCCTCAACACAAACCAGATGGAACGCAGAACAAAGTGATACGGAAACAAGATACGATTATCGTCTTGATGTCTTCCCTGCCTTCCTCTTGCCAGAAAACAGATGTTTCGGCTGCATAAGAAAAAAAGAAAAAAAAAAAGATTAAGCGCACGCCCCGGTATACCACCAACCAGTATAATAAAGGAGTGAGTTGCATAACCACCACCCACCATTTTTGTTCTAATATGACGATCTGCCTCTCCTGCTTTGGCCAACATATTGCGAGGCCGCTGTCCAAGATTACGTAGCTTGACAGCGCGATTTGCTTGCTAGAACGTCGGGGCAAAAAAAGAGAAAAAAAAAATCAATTATCAAGCCAAAAAAAAAAAAATAACAATCCAACGCAAAGCACTTACTTCCTCATCACGCATTCCCGCCAACCGCCGATCCGTTCTCGGGCCCCTCCCACCCACCGCAACCACTGCCACAGCCCCATCATTCCCCTTGGTTTTCTTCCTCTTCGGAGTGTCCACCCCATCCACGTCTACGTCCATCCCATCATCGTCCTCCCATCCGTCCTCCTCCCCACCTTCCACATCCATATCCACGTCCTCATCCTCGTCTTCCCGCCTCTTTCGTTTCCGCTGGGCACCTTGGAGTTTTGCCAGCATCACTGCACGTTCTTGGATACGGCTAGGGTCCAACCCGGCTTTGGTCAGCTCTGTCGTGAGCTCGGTGAGTGTGCGCAGTCCCGCAGTGCGCGGGAGCCGGGCTTGGTTCTTTTGAGCCTTCTTGATGCTTTGGGATGCCATCTTTTTGGAGAGGGCGTGTTGTGCGGAGCGGGCTTCGCGTTCGTCGTCAGAGTCGAACTGTGTGTGGGGGGTTGTGATGTTTAGCATTGATATTAGAGAGAAGGAAGAGATGAGAAGGGGGGACGTGCCATGTCTTCTTCACTGTCGTAGAAACCTTCGTTTTGGAGGCGCTCTTCTTCGCGCTCGAGGGCATCCAGTTTTTCTTCGATATCGGGGTCGATAAAGTCGGCAATATTCTTCCCGTCCATGATCTCTGGGATGATGTCCATCTTCCACTCAGGATTAGCCAACATGTAGTTCTCTTGTGGACATGACAAAAAACCGTCAGTATCAGACATGCAAGAGAAACAATGACCATCATACCCCGCATGTTGATATTATACACACCAGCACCACCCTCCTCTGTCTCTATATCCCTCAACAATCGCCGTCGCTCTGAATCGTTTTTATCGTACTTCTTCTTTTCCTTTACCGCATCCGGTATGAACGGTACTCTCACCACGTCGTCCCGCGCTTTCGGTTGTGCTACATGTATCCTGTTGATGACGGAGTTGATCTTACTCCCTTGTAGCTTTGCGTCAACACGATGCGCTAGCAGGGCGTCGCAGGCCTTGTTCTTGAGGTCCATGACGCCTTCGTCGGAATAACAGGACACTTGCACGCATTGCACGTCCTCCTGGTCTATGATCTCTTGCACGAGCACACGGGTCTCTGCTGGGAGATCTTCCAGTCGCATAACGTCGATTTTATTGATAACAAGGAGGGTGGGTTTGTTACTGAAGAGGGGTTTGATGGAGTGGAAGAGTTGACACTGTGGTTTTTTTTTTTTTTTTCTAAGTATCAAAAGCATGGTGAATTTGAAAAGGGAGGTACACTTACTTGTGCTTGTACTGTATACCCACACTGCTCGCTCAGATCCATAAAGTACAACACGCAGGTTTTGAGATGCGCCAGAGCTGTGATGCTCTGCATTTCAATGGTGTTCATATCCTCAAGAGGATGGTCTAGAATGCCAGGGGTGTCAATGACCTGCCAACGGAGGTATTTGTAGTCAAGGTGTCCGACGAAGAGGCTTTTGGTGGTGAAAGCGTAGGGTTGTACGTCGACGTCCGCGCGAGTGACTTTGTTGATAAAGGAGGACTTTCCGACGTTCGGGTAGCCGCAGATGAGGAGTGTGCGGGTGTTGGGGTCGATGGCGGGGAGACGAGAGATGTGTTGCCGGACTTGCTCGAGGTAGGCAAGAGGATCTTTTTGTCGGCGCATGATCGTAGCCATTCTATAGGTATAGATAGCTTTTAGTGTTTTACATACATAGAAGTTTTAGAGGGTAGGGTAGTTTGTCAATCACCGGCCAAGAGCAGCTTTTTTCAGCTGTTTACATCGGTAGAGGCTGTCACCGAATTTGAGAAGACGGACATAGTCTTTTGCGACCTGATCGATTAGATGGCGGGCGGTGCGCAATTGTCCGAGGGCAAGCTTGTAATGGTTTTTATCATACAATACATTCATCAAAGATGATAGGAAAGGATGGAGATCCTGAATGATTTGTCCGCCAAAGCTGCTGGTCAGAACGCTAGCATACTTGGAAAACCGTGGCGACTACGCACGTCAAGCATTGGGAATTCGGTCAAGATGGCGTTGAGCTTCTCTTCGAAAGAGTCTTGGGTAAACTTGACTTTGCGCATATAAAAGTTTCGTATTCGACTGATTTTGAAGTTTTTATGAATGACCTGATCGGTTATGATTTATGAACACTTTTCAAGGCTGATTTAGTATAACTGTTCGACATACGGTTGGAGTCTTTCGCTGTGTTTTGGAGAGGACTATGTCGAGGAAGTCTGCCGCTGTTGGCACCGGCGCAATGGCCTTGAGACCACTGGTCGACATGATGAAGTTGGATTGCAGAACGACCTTGAGATAATTTTTTTTGATTCAAAAGGTTTGTTCTCACGCACCTCCTGGTGACATGCCATTGTAGGTTTGGTATTTGATACGATATCTGAAGCCTCAAAAGTCCCCTGCGACTGATATGTACTGCTTATGGTTTACTTCCCACTCCCTTGCAATCAACGTTACTCAGGAAACAGATTCAGATTCTATTATCAGACAAGCGCTCTGGAAAAATTCTGCAAATCCACACGCATGCTGGCACTGCAACTGCACGCAACTTGCCCATGCCTAATCCCACCACATTCTCTGTGGTGCCCCTGATAATTGAACCCGTTGACTGGCATTACCTTTCTTCTTTCAGACTAGTACGTTTTTCCAATCAGTTTGTTCCTGGGTCTTCTCAAGGCTGTATGTGACCTGTGGGTGCACACCTTCTCTCCTTTAACTTTGCCATGGGATTCCGCTGGATGACCGTGTGTCAGAAATTGTCAGCTGGCTGACAGATTCAATGAACTAAATGTATACGCATGTCGAGGCCGGGCTATGAAATCGCCTGTTTTGAATCAGGTGGTTGTGCTGGTGCCACAGACAAGCTTTCGGATATGATTGCCTTTTCACGAATGTCCGAAGCATCGTCAAACTTGCTTACCTTTTATATCTTCCCGTTAGTCATGTTGGCTCAAGGAGCCGAGTTATCGACTAGCACACCACGCTTGGATCTCATGCGCTCTTTGTGGGCCCAACGGTGGTTCTCATGTATTATTAACCTTGCATCAACGTGAGGCAGGCTGAGGAAGAAATATGCAAGAGACGCGGTCGGTGAGCACGTGTTTGGTCACGGGTTCATGCCAACGATTGACTCTCTGCTCCAGTACTTTATGATCGGTATCAGTTTATCGCAGATCGACATCTCCTCCTTGCTGTGACCGTGCGGGAAGTGCACCGTTGTCTCGAGGTGCCCCCGTCTACTCCCACTACAAGAGACCATCCAAACCCCTTTCCCCTATCTTTCCTTCTTCCCATGACATTCCATCAACCCCTTCATATTCCCCAAGAGCTTGCAGACAACATCATAGATCATCTTCATGACGATCCACCAGCCCTCCGTTGCTGTTCACTCGTATGCCACGCATGGCTTCCGACCACCCGACTCCACCTTTTTTCCAAAATCGTCTTCCGCGCCTCGCCCCATGGGTGCCCCTCCAACGAACTCTGCAAACGTCTTCATACCCTGCTCTCCTCATCCCCCGACATCATCCCCAATATCCACGAGTTGGACATCACAGAAGGCGCCCTGTTCGGTGTGCCGGGCTACCCACCCGGCGTCAACTCAACCACGTGGGTTGCAACCGAGAGGACGCTTCCCCATCTTCTGAAAATGCTGACGCACCTCCAGCGTCTGGAGCTCGGAGCACATACGACCCTGTACTGGGTGACTCTGCCAGTCGGATTACAGAACGCGATATGTCATGTGTTTAAGCTCCCATCACTCACATATGTCCGCCTCAAATCATGGTCTTTCCCCACTTTTGCTGTCCTCGCGGATCTTCTTTCCCACTGTCACAATCTCAAGGGTCTCGCGCTATCGTCTACTATGGTTGGTGATGGAGGTTATACTTCTTCAAAGCTTGCCTCTCGTGCTCCAGGGTTGGAAGGTGGTGGTGGTGTTGATAGTACGCGTCGGTGCAGCCTCGAGTTTTTGACCATCGACTATATGGATTTCCGTTCTCTGGGGCATTGGCTTTTCAGCCAGGGATCCGCGATTGAGATAAAAGGTCTCCGAGAGCTGCGCGTTGCTCATTTTCCCGATGTTACCGCCATAGAACAGCTCCTTGCCGTTACAGGAAGCTCCCTGGAGCATTTCCACCTCAAGCCTGGTCCTTGGGATGGTAGGTATCAATTTTGCCCTCATCCCACGTGCTTTTGTTCACTCTCTCAACATTTACTGACTTGTCGCCTTCCTTGCCTGTGTTTGTAATATTCCAGTGCACTCCTTCGATCTCAGCCGTAATTCTGGTCTTCGGTCTATCCGATTAACGCTTGAAGACCCATTAAGTGCGATTCCTTGGGTTCAGTCTCTCCTCTCTAGCCTCTCGCCCACCAACATCCTCGAACGCCTCGGCATCGAATTTTACGCCGACCTTAAGAAGATGGTTGGTTGGGCGGAGCTCGATTCAGTTCTTGCCGAACTTGGTTCGCTTCGTGAGGTCGAAATTGGTCTTTTTGCGCATCCGTCCCATTCCGAGGTAGTCAGAGTTAAAGAGGAGTTGAGTGGGCTCGCATGTAGGGGTGTCCTGCGCATCTATCAGTTGGGAACCAGGAACCAGCGTCCTAATAGCCAGCTCATGCCAAGGATAAGTCGTTATGAATGCCATTTGTAGTGTAACAAAGCAAGTATGGATTCCAGCTGTCGCCTACAAGGTTCAGATCACTTCCGAAGTGACGATCCCATTTTTGATAGAAGCCACCGCTCAGCGCTCACGCTTGGCCCACAGCTTCAGCTTTAGCCAATAATGTAGATTGCTGCTGTCGTACATCGTCGGATATGCTGTATAGCCTAGGCGAGGCCAATTTGTGCAATATGCTGTCGTATGATTACTTCCCCAACTAGATATAGCAGTGAAATCAGCGCGCGACAGATGGGGTAGTTCGGCCAAGAGGACTCGCCATTTGCTATGATGCGTTGTGTTGCTTTAATGTCCTGAAAGTAAGGGGAAGTAGGCCGACGTTCGGACAGAAATTTTATCACAAGGGGGAAAACATACCAGCATTGATGTAAAATGCTGTGTTCGAACGTTAGTTACCTAGGCGAAACGATTGACAGGTTGTTGACTCACAACATAAAGCGACCTCCGTGATACATCTTTTCGTCGATGAACCTGCACAAAATGTGTTTTGAAATATTCCGACACGCTCTCGTACGTATTCGGTCGATCACCATAGCTCGTAATGCTGATGGCAAGCAATCCAAACCCAAGGAGAAAACAAATCCAATAATAGAAATAAAATCAGTTTGATCAGTTATGGCTTCGCGAATTCGGCAACACAGAAGAACATGTCGAACGCACTATTTCCGAACTTTCATCCCAGCGTCTAATTTCTTCTGCAGGATATCGGTCTTGATATCAAGGGTATTGAGTGGAATCAGGGGAAAGAGTAAAAGGATAAATTGATACCTTATTGAGTAGTAGAACGAGATGGGCATCTTTGAGAAGTTTATTGGAGCAGATGGCCGTAAAAAGTTGCAGGGAGTCGTCGATCCGATTTGTTTTCGAATCTTCCTCTAGGTACTAGAAGCATGGTAAGTAAGGAAAAGGAAGATGTGAAATGGCTCATACCTGATCGAACGCACTGATAGGGGCTATAGAAGGTAGTAACAGGGTCATGACCAAATCCGATGAACAGAAGGATCAGGAACAGCTTACTCAGGAATATTATTGCCGTTGCTGTAACATCGGAGTGAGCACAGATCAACAAGGACAGAAATCAAATCGGGAGGAATACACAGGGTTGCAAAATCGAATCGAAAGATGCATAAATAGAAGACACACCATCATCAAAGTATGGCACCCATGCATGTCTCTAAAACAGACGTGAAGCAAAGGTTAACCAAATTTAGACCTGAAACTACTTTTCTTTTTAAAGTACGATACCTGACCACGCTGATGTGTGTGTGACAAGGCCGAAAATTAGGGTGTCTCTCAAGGTTCAGAAATGATTCACCTACCGCACCACCAACATCATACAGCTTCCAATCATACGTCGAGCCTGCCATGTTGATGGGGAAAGTGTGTTCCATGACACCCAGCGTTTGCAACCGAACGCTCAAAATATCGTCTAAGAAGCAAAACGGACAGTCAGATGCGACATATCGGAGAATCAACAGTAAGCAATTGGACCATTGGTTGGAACGTAGTCTGGTTGAGCTATTCGGTGTATATTATTAAGAAAACTAGGAAACAACGGGGGGGAGGAGAAGTGAGGAGGTCGTCATGTCTCAATCAATGCAAGATGCTCACAAAGCCGCAGACTCGTCAAGCCTCAGTTGTCTGATATCCACAAGATGCTTCACGCAGTGATGTTCCCACAAAGATTGGAGAGCATTGACTGTCGCGCTCAAGGTCCTGCCAGCTAGATTGATGACTTCTGAAGCCTGCCGTACCGTAGGCCGGTTGTCAGATATGGCCCAACTAGGCGTCACCAAGGCCTGCCACCCTGATCGAACATAGGCTCCGGTGCGCCCACCAGTAACTGAAATGCCGCCGCTTAATTCAGATGCAATGGTATCTTCAATCACCACGAGGGGCAAGAGCTCGGCACGCAGTTGACTGATTGTGTTTTCAACCTCGATCGGCCATGGCTTTGCCTCCTCCGCGGGGTTGGCAACGCGATCTTCTTCCATCACAGCAGAAAGTGATTCCTTCACACGAGCGCGGGAGAACTCATAATCTAGCTCGTCAAGGATCATACGGATGGCTTTGATAACGTTGAAGTAGACCACAGGACGCCATGATGGCCGTTCGTAGTCGAGGGTGGTGGAAGCGTAGTAGAGTTGGAATTGTTTTTGAAGAGTTGATTTGCCTGGAGGAAGACCGGTAAGACTAATCTTAGCAGAAGAAGAGCCTTGGACTAGTTTGCTTGCCAGACTCTGCTTGCCCGAGTAACATGACTGTAAAAAAAGAAAAAAAAATGGGGGAGAAAATAAACAAAGATTCAAAAGGAACACGGGGTGGTCTGCTGCTTACCTTTGACTTCTCTGCTACGTGCATCCTTTCGTCGAGCGGAGTCTTTCTGGGACAGATTAACATTCGTCAGGGCCTGGAAAGGTCAGAACCCATAACAGGACACCCACCCTTATTTCGTCGTCGATCTGATTACTTACCCTCGTTGCTCTCTCCTCGTCATATCCTCCAGCTATGAGCTCAAACTCGTTCTGAGCAGCAATGTCCCTCGTCATCGAATGTCTGAAATGTGAGGAGCCTAAACCGCCCTAAATCCACAGTATATAAGGCAAAAGACCGGCCAGGAATTTGCAAATCAGGAAAACTAGGAGAGCTGTACTAAGAAGTGATTGGGATCTGTCAGAGAAGCCGGTATAATACACCAGATAACAAGGACATTCAAGTTACCAAAGCATCCACGGAAGGAAAAAAGCGGATCGACAACGGAATCTGGTGAGAACTTTGAAATATTGTTGGATCTAGAAGGGGGGAGGTGGGGGGGTGGACGTTAGCTACTGACAGTTGTAGATCAGACATCTATAGCGCTGTGCGCGTTTTCTGCTCGATCAATGGGTTAGACCCCGTTTCGTCCTTTGAACAGCGTTCTTTTTTTGTTTTTTTTTGTTTTTGTTTTTGTTTTTTTTTTTGTTTTTTCGCTTTATGCGAGTTCCGAATATAGATATGGGAAGAAAAAACGTTGAACTCAGATTTTCGGCCGGAGTTGTCGAACTGCAGTTGTCATTGACGGAAATGATCGATCGATGATTTGGAATAAACCACGTGCCACGTGCCAGGGGTATAAATAAAATCGGTTATCTCCTGACTCCTGACTTTGTAAGGGCTGAGCCTGAATGACATGGGTCGAGTCCAGCCTTCTACTAGTTTTGCATACGGAATTTTTAGTCGGGATCTTGCTGACGCCAAAGTGTTCGTTTCAAAACTGTCGGACAGCCTTACTTGGGCTGTACGTTAGTTATACTTGGCGTCTGATCTCGAGAGCTGCTTGTTTGATTCGGCTTGCGGAACGCTGGAGAACTTTTTTTGAATGGCCTTTATGTTTCCCCTTCAGTCACTCACGAGTCGCTATGTAAAAACTTGGGTCGCATTACATGCTCAGACACCGCATCTTCCTCTACCCCCAAATGCTTAAACCTTCTCAGAGACTAGAGTAACTGTACACTTTCGGGTGTTGAAGCATACCTTCTCTGTCGTCGACACGGCTTATTATAACAAGTGTCAAGTACGTCCTCCTTGCTCCACAAGTGACCGTCACGTACGGCACAAAGTTTGGCCGGGAACGCCTCTAACAAAACTCGAGGAAATAAACTCTATAAACGTGTATAGCAAGCCCTTGCTTTAACTCGATGACAGATTTGGTGTTGTGCAACCCCTCGTGGTAAGACTTGACGAGAGCCTAAAGGTGACGTTCTACCGTCCAGGTGGACTCGGATGCGACACTGGCCCGGTGGCGATCGATCATGATAGTTAGAGGAAACTACTGCTGAGATTGAGCTGAACAAGCCCAAGCATTGGGTTGTTACTGGTACAAGTATCATGAAGTAACTTGTCATCGTCTCGGATAGCCTGAGGGCCGATTTATATCGTTCCGACGCCACATGTTCTGTAGATTCTCGCTGGTCTTACATATCCAAGTTATTGTGCTCGTTTCGTCGTTCCCCTCCCCCTTTAGCCTATTATTTATCGTGGATGTGCACACATCTTCTCAGATATAGGTTTGACATCTCGATTTACTTCGCAATCCTATGTACCTGACACCGTATTATTATCGTATCACGCGTAATGTATAGAGACCCCCTGCCAACCCCCGACATTTATCCCGACAAAAATTTTCATCGATGGCATGGCACTCTAGCCTGAGAGCGATTGACCAGATTTTCATGCTTTTCTCCTTCGGGCCACCCGATAAACACTTTCGGGTCCGCTGAATTCCCTTTATTGCCGGCGGGAAACTCGGGGCTTTAGATAGGACATTGCCGAATTTCGCAAGCTAATGTAACCGACCTGAATTATCTACGAGGTAGGGGAGGGAAATCTTCGCGTAACCTTGCGCGTGAATCTGAGTGATGCCCGGGCCAACTTAGTAATGACTTGTAGTAGTGTGCATTCGTTGACAGCCCCGCTAAGATCACACCAACGGATCACAATAACGGAAACATTATGGCACTCTCTGTATGATGTATGACTTAACCAACAACGTAGGAAAGTCTAGACTTCCTCAATGGAGGTAGTAGCATGTGGATTATGTACTTGAAAAAAGAAGACGAGGATTAAGGTAGTGCCGAAGGCCCTCTATCATCTATCAGAGACATATTGACAGAATACGTACCTGACACCCACGAGCCCAGATATGCAGCCCATCTAAGTATAACCTAGGCACACGACCTGACTCTTCCTTCAAAGTCATCATTGCTTAGGATCTATTCGACGAACGAAAAATGAAATAACAACGAACGAGCTAACAAAAGCTCACGGAAAGTACCATTGCGCAACTCGCAAAATCCGGCAATGCAAGCCTCTAGGAAGGGAAACAATGTTTTTTGTATATATAGTCAACCGAGGGAAAGAGCAAAGATCTCCAAGTAGAGAATGAGTTCAATTTTGTATCTTGTGCTGTTATGTAAACGGCTTCGCACATTCAGCGTTAGATCGCTGCCGACGTGACTAAGAAAAAAAAGGGTTAGGTGCGCATGCAAGACCACTCACTCACGTTGGAGGTACAGCTCAGACCCCGACTGGTCTAAAATGCGTGGTGCTCGGGTTCAAATTCATTGCTGGCAGGCATCGGCATCCTGTCAACGGCAGCTACGTACATTCAACACAGACCACAGTCAAATTGACTTACCTCGCTCCTACTCCTAGGCAAGAATCCCACATCACCGAAGAACCAAGGCGGGCTGTGAAGAACGTGTTATAGACAATACCGATACGGGGCAGGTATACCGGCTTGTCTTCTGCGCGGTCGAGGCTCGGTCTTCGGGGATCGGTCGACCACGCAAGTGCAACCCAATAGAATAAAATGTAGGCTCGAAAGGAGTATTAGTATTAGAAAAAGGCAAGGAACTTTGGAATAAGACGCCTTGTTTCAAATTCAACCGTTGTTTGAGTTTGGGATACCCAAAACGACGGTTGGTCTGACGGCTGTCGACGTGATAGCGCAGGCTAGCTTCGTTTTACCAGTATGTCACTCGCCCATCTCGCGACTATACTTAACGTTGTCGGCGTAGACTCAAGCTCAGCCGACGGAGAATGCCGAGATTATGGTTGAAGTGACGACGCTTGACGGAATTGCTCTGGTCCTGTTCTTTTACACAACCTACCACTATCTCTCTCGTCAACCAAGCTCCCGACTCCTTTCCACTGCACTCCCCGCTGAATCCGCTCAGAGACCACTCAAATCTATCATGTCTGCACCGAGAGATGACCTTGCTCCCCCCAAAGACGATCCCTACACGCCCCAGCAGCTAAAAGCTTACGATGGATCAGACCCAGAGAAGCCCATTTACGTCGCTATCAAAGGTGTGGTTATCGCTTGCTCGCTTGATGCTGTTCTTACCGACTCCCCACTAGGAACCATTTTTGATGTCACACACAAGGCAGACGTTTACGGCGCAGGGAAGTCGTATAACCTGTTCGCGGGGAAGGATGCATCTAGGGGTCTAGGAATGTCAAGCTTGGAGCCCCAGAATGCAGTCCCAGACTATGCCGATCTAAACGAGGCAGATATGAAGGTCCTAAATGATTGGTATTCCTTCTTCACGTGAGTAAAAACCCACCTGTTTTCCTTGTACGTGGTTAATCTTTTTTGGTATTAAACAGGCAGAGATACAATATTGTTGGAAAGGTCGTCGATCATGCCCCCAGTACCTAAATGCTTTCCCCTGCTTTCCAGTTATTATGTTTGTCTCTCTGTTTAGTCCATACAGTAATCGCAAGCTAAAAATGTACATTGGACTTTTTTATCGTCATATGGTGCACGTCAAAAGAGTATACACACGAGCGCTCTATCTCTACGGTGATCCCATGCATGGCACTTGTGTCAATGTTTTCTCTCGTAGAGCTCTTGACGTGTTAATGATTTACTTGCCTAGAGCACGAAGGAGAGATGGAACCAAGCAACAAAAGTGAGCCTTCAGAAAAAACTGTTCTTACATTTATATTACATCTTGATTGCTTCCGTCGCAATTCACAGCTGGATCCAAGGAATACATCTATCCATATGACCTGCAACCCCATTGGATGCCCTTGCGCAATTCAGTGAATTGAAAATATAGGCCGAGTTCCAACGCTTTCAAAGAGCGTCTTTGGCCGTCGAGTGTCCTCGCAGGCGTCCATCCACCGAGGGGTCTTTTCTTCGACCAACGGAACCGCCGACACCACCACAAACTGCGCCCCCGGCTCCTTTTCATCTTCCATCTCTTCTAAATACACCGGAGGCGGCGTATTCTGTACCTCTCGCATAGCTCGCAACAGCGCCTCTTCCCTCTCCACCGCCATCTGATGCAAATCCACTCGAAACACCTCCGCATCTAGCTGTGCGAGTGCATTGAAAGACGCGTCTAGCACCGGCTGCGATTTGGATGCCCGGTATTCGTGCACGAGCGTCAAGGACACAGCGTCTGGCGTTCCGTGCCATACGGACACGTCAAGCCACACCAGCGCGTCCATGTCGAGCATGAAGTCATTCAGGTGGTCGCATAGTTCGGGGTAGAGGACGGTCACGACTTGCAGGAGGAGGTATTTACACTTGTCTTTTGAGTCGCACGGGGTGTCTCCGAGGGTGTCTCCGAGGGCGTCAAGCTCATCCCAGGGGATGTCGTTGGTGTTCATGGAAGCGAGCTCACGTCGTTTCGCCACGATCGCATTGTGCACACCTTGAACTGTGCGATTGAGCTTTGAGGCTCGGTGCTGCCGAACTTGGTCGACGGTGTCGGTGTGGTAGTTGGTGGCTGGATAGAGGTTGTTTTGGGTGAGGAAATTCTGTGCTTCACTTGGGAGTTTTTTGAAAGGGAGGTCGGTGAAGGCGTAGGGTAGGGGACTCCAGTTGGGCATGGGAATGGAAGACATTTATGGGGGGGAAGTGAACAAGTACAAGGTAGGATTTCGGGAAAAACTTGGCATGTGTGGAGACTACGATGTAATGGACTTTATATATACTAATAGAGTATTGAGCTCTGTAGTAGGAAGCTCAGGCTCAAGACTACGTTATAATGCTACCATGCTGGGCATTCCAAGAACTGTGATAAAACAAGATTAAACGTTTGGCAACCAACAACAACAACAAAAAGACTTTTCTTGTAGATAGCGCTTTTTTGTTCAGTCGCTATGGGTACAGGTGTTGCAAACTTTCAAGTTCCATTAGCTTTGCCTCCGTATTACATACATATCATACTAGTGTCTTCCCGAATGCATCGCAGAAAAGGACTGGAGGGTCGGTCGGTCGGTCGGTCGGTCGGAACTGTGATGATGTAAAAACCATTACCATTTTCTGTTCCAAGAAATCAAGAGATTGCTTTTTTGTCGGGTTAAGCTTATAGCCGTTTGAACAATGGCTTGAAGAAGGGTTCTCGTCGTGATCGGTGACTTTTCATAGAACGTTCACCCGGATACTTGGCTGGGCTGGCAATGTACAATGTATGTATGTTGTTTTTTTATTTTAAACCTCGGGTGGCTTGGTTCCAAGATACATAATGTATGTGTTTTCCGATGTAAGCTCACTTGATTTCTTACTTGTAGGAATGCTCGATGCGAGCCATGCCTCTCAGGCTGCGTCTTATTGTCCCATGTTCCTGGCTTTTTTTTATTTTATTTTATTTTACATTTTAGAAGTTTTCCGAGGTTGTATCTTGGATATTAATACGATAGCTATACTTATTTGCATGTACGCTTACCTGGGCCTGACCCCGCAGGGCCAGTAGATAGAAATAAGAGATTTTCTGTGTTGAGCGTTGTTGATCAAGCACAGACGTTTATTCTTGCGAAAACTAAAGTTTTTCTCTACTATCCACCCTGCAAAAAATTTGATGTCAAGGTTATTCGAATTCTTGTCCATCGCTTCGCTTCTACATATCACATTTCGCGCTGCCACGCTACAGGTATAGAGCTCCAAGACGAGTGAAACGTATTCATCCATTGGGTAAACGTATGAACACCCCCTTGAATGAAATCGTCAGCATTTATGGTCAAATGCAAAAATCATAATCTGACCGAACCGTTCTCTCTGTCCTATGTCGTGAATAAAAAAAAGTACAAAAAACCAGAGCCGAGAACACAAACACCATAACTAACATGCATAATCATCATCACAAAAAAAAAAAAATACAAACGACTTCCAACAAGACATCAAACGTCAAACCTGAAATCATCATCCACTTCCACACGGCTGCGAATAACCAAAACGTCCACCCCAGTATCTTCTCCCACCATAGGGGCCATACGTTTCTGACCACCTGACTTGTTTGCGTTTTTCGCCGTAGGGAAAGATGAGGTGGTAGCATTCGGTTTGTATGAAGTCGCAGGGCGTCGGACAGGTTGTGTGCTGACGGCGGTGAGTGTTCCTGCAGCTCGAGTACGCGGTACAGTAGCGGTGGATGTAGTAGTGAATCGAGAAGGTATGGCACCAATATTCGGTACAGCTGTGGTCGCTTTGACAGGTCCCACTTTACTACTGGTGGGCTTGCCAGCCGTAGATCCCTTGAAGGAAGATAGGTGCTTCAATCCTGCAGCACTGGGCCTATTCGTGCCGGGACCTGTATTTTTCAAAGTACTTGCCCTCAGTGTGGGTTTGGAAGCGGATGTTGTAACGGAGGTTGATGTTCCTAGACGGGAGGTTCGACTTGCTGTCGTCTTGGGGTTGGGGTTGGCAGTAGATGAAACTGTGGATGGGGTACGTTTGGTTGACGTGGGTTTAGGAATTGGATCTGCTTTTGGGGCTGTAGTGATGTGTTTTGGGTTTGTAGGTTTTGTAGTTGCGCGGCTGTTCCAGGACATTTTGGTTGGAATGGAAGGATTTACACGAGATTCTGGGGATTTCTTCTGTACGGCGATGGGTTCGTGAAAAGGATCATCATCATTATCTGGAAGTAGGCGTCAAAATAGGGAAGAGTGCCTGGTGGATGGTCGTGCTACTACTGACCTAGTTCGGGCAATGCAAGCATATCCCATGCCATCACCTCGACCGCCTCTTCGTCGATAGTTATTTCCACAGCTGGCAAATCATCATTGTAGGGATAGGAATGTGCAAGTTTCAGAAGGCTCTTTCCAACGTCTTTGTAATTCGGGAGCTCAAAGTCAAACGGCGGCTGATACGGTAAGTCTAACCAGAGATACTTGAGATAATGATGGATATAGAGAACAAAAAAGAAAAAAAAAACGAACCCAGGGTGTTCGGTGGCATATATTCGATCTCGTCACGATCATCTTCAACTGTAGTAGTTTCCTGCACCTGTGTCTCTGGAATAACAATGCTAGATTCGCTAATATCCCAATGATTCCCATTATTTGGAGGTGTTTCGAAATTCCTGCTTCCACTTCTTGGAGCACGAACGTGTTTTCTAAGCGAGCTGGGACGAAGCAACGATTCGGGCGTCTTTTCAGACTGGAGGAGTGTATCAGGCTCTCGGAAGGATAGTGCTGAAAATTTAAAAGTTTGCGGTAATGGCGTTTGAAATGGCTCCTGTGTCCCAATGCGGTTGGGGAATGGCGTCTTATCTCCCAAGGGTCGAACTGCGGGACGGGTTGCGGTTAAGACTGGCTTCCCCTGTGCTTTATCCTTTTCTGTAAAAGATCAATAATGTGGACTGAAGGAAGTGTTTGGTGGAATGAACGTACGAAGTGTGGCAGGACGAAAGGGAGTTTTTAAAACTTCTTTACTCTTCCCGTTCACGGTCATGGGATAAATCGCATTTTCAGTACGACTTTTTGATCGTCCAGGAGTTTTAAATGGAACGTGCTGGGCATCTACGTTCAATGGGACTATGCGAGAGCTCAACATAGTAGTAGTCTGAGCGTTGAGATCCAATGGACAAAGGGATAGATATAGTCACGTGGCCGCGTTTTGTTGTCACATGGCAATACGTGACGCGTTCCAGCAGTCGAAGATTTTGTGGCAACTACAGCGATAATACATTGCACGGTCAGTTTTTTTTGAACTCTCTATTTTTCATCGCCATTCACAGCAGTATGTGGCACCTCAACACTTTCATACCACTCGCGGGGTTGCTCAATTGCAACTCAATTGATACATTTTGGCCGGTCAACTTGAGGTGGCCTCATCCTGTCGACAATATGACGGCTGGTGACACTGCCAGCTGCTACTCTGGGCTAAACCTGTGGGATAGAACTTGATCCCGAATTATAATTTGAACAGAGGGTGATAAGACCCGTACGACCTTTTGACAACACCGTCGTTACTCTTCAATTAAACGTCATCATGCCCTCTCATAAATTTTCCTGGATATGACAGCAGTTAAACTGATAGAGAACTCGGATTTGTCATGCGGAGCACTGGCCCTCTAGCCCAATTAGATGTTCCTGGACATGACAGCAGTTACAAGCTCATGATACAGATTGTATACTGCATAATGTGTGCGACTTGGATTTTGCTCGACGTACAGAAAATGTCTGAGAGGGAAACTTGAGAGCGCAGTCTGCGCACCAACGCGGCCTTCATGTAACTCGGACCAGCTTATCCTCATGAAGGGAACATTGGACTCGGTTCAGGATCATCGTAGAACCCGCGGCAAAGTGGATCGGAAGGTCAAGTTGGCCACCTAATGACATGTGTCAGAGTTCAAGATGGATCCATTCATTGGTCATCTGGCACCATGCGTTCAAGGCTGCCACGTCGCGGCCACGGAACACAATTGAGTGACGTACGTCCGGGGGACGTTCGACTGAGTCCACATGTTGGTCACGGTTCGCCATATGTACATCAAAGCGGTTATAACCACGACTTGGCAAGCGAGCCGAGGGATAACGAAGAAAAGACCCGACTAAGACTGAAGTCTTTGTTCTGCCATCATGTTAATGAAATGAAAACTCAGGCCCCAGGTTCAAGTTCAACTTGTATATACAGGCAAGCAAGAGTTGGGCGCCAATCTGCCAGTACAAGTCAAGTGAGATGACTGAGCTGAGGTGCCTGATGAGCGTGACTTGCGCGGTGAGTTAATTAATGACCGTTGCTTGCACATCAGCCGCTTCTGCTCGCCATCGTTGACGATGACGATGGCCAGGAGAACGTCCACCGCTACTCAATTCAGTGTACGACTTGGTCACGATGCAGTTGATCACAATGGAGTTGCTCTACAGCACGATATCATTGTTTCTCCTAATGACGACTCGGTGATTGCGCCATGGATAGACGAAGCAGTGAGCTGCACGTTGTCGCTTTTCTTGTTCAAACTGACAAACGAGGCAAGCCTACAACGCCTCCGAAAGCAATGCCCCTGCGTTTTGGTAAAAGTTCATTTTCACTGAACATGCGCCAAGGCAGCAGTTCCAGTTCCATCCTGCGCCAGCCACGCAAATCAGATTCACAAAGCACCCTTAGCATGTCTATAGACGACGGAAAACGACATTCAGCTGAAGACGAGCGTTCTCTCAGAGACAGGCTTGATAGCTCTGGTTCTAGTTTTCTCAATCTTACCGCCACAAACCAGATTCGCAAAGTCAAGTCTTCCATGCTCTCCAGGCTAAAGAGCAGGTCTCGCAGTGCATTGCGCACTGATGCAATGGAAGCAGAACATCCTTCGCTGCGTATGCCTCCCCCTCCCATCCCTGACACTTCCTTTCTTCCTTTGACTCCATCTTCGACTTCCTTTGTTTCTTCTTCCTCTCCCTTTCTCAAGAAACCAGATCGCAAAAAGAAGAAATCTACTTCCCAGCCACCTTCTCCTGAAAATGATGCACAAGGCGTGTTTACTCTCGACACCAACATTGATCACATGGAAGGTATCATCAATCTCGACTCTATCCACTCTTCATCCACCTTCACCGCTCCACCCTCCGCTTTTCCACCCTACGCACATTCTCTGAACGACTTTAGCTCTCCCTCCTCTGGTTTCGATTCTTCCTCCAGACTCTCCATCACCCTCTCAGACAACTCTTCCTCCTTTTACAGTAACTTCTACTCCCCCGTCACCTCTGCCGACTTTTCAAATCCTTTCCTTCCACCCCCAGCAACTACCGCCGCGAAACGTAAAGGTATCCAACCCCGAAAGCGCCCCCTCAGCCATGACAACGATACTGATCACCCCCTTCCCCCCCTCCCTACCACCATCAGCCCCCGTGGGCCAAACACCACAGACTGGAAAGCCCCAGAGAGCTGGGCAGTCGAGAAAGCTGGAGACGGCGATGAGCTCGCCGCCGGTGAATCTTCTACCTCAGAGGATAGCGGCTTGGGTTTGAGTTTGTTCAGGAGAACGAGTGCCATCCCCCCTCATGCGAATCCTGTACATCCACAATCGAATACGAATACGACATCCACTCATGCATCTCCACACCAGCATTCTCATTCATGTAAACGTAGACGAGCAAGTCATGCTCATTCGAAACACCGTTCCCCTGCACCACAGGCGATGCGCATACGGATATACCGCGCTAATAATGCGTTTCACCTCGCCACTATTGCTCCCCATGTCAGTGTAGCTAGTCTCACGCCGGCGTTGAATGAGAAACTACTTCAGGGGAAGGGCGTGGAGACCCATAGACTGTATTTGAAGGAACGTGGAAGAGGTGCGTTGTTTTTGTTTTTTTTTGGTCCTTTGCTTTTTGATGTTGATGGTGTCTAGAACGGATATTGGGGCAGACGGAAAGGCCGGCGGATATCGTGAGGAGGAGGGTAGAGCAGGCGGGGTATGACCAGTCGGACGCGGCCGAGCTCCTCAATGGCGATCTATCCTTCATCCTCAAATTCGTCTACAAAAGCCAACTCCTCGGTCCAACCGTACGTGTTCTTCCCCTTCCCATCTTCATTCTACATCAACCAAACCTTTCCAGGAAGAAGAGCTCACCTTTGAAAGCTTTGAACACGTCGACCTCGCCGGGCGCAGTCTGCGCACGATCCCCGTAGTCTTGCACCAACACGCCGACTCCATCATCTCACTCAAGCTTTCTCGAAACCCCATGCTCGAAATCCCCCTCGACTTTATCCAATCCTGCACCACCCTCCGCGAACTCCGTCTCTCCAATATGGCCATGAAAAAAGTCCCCACCTCCGTTCGCCAAGCTACCACCCTCCACCGACTCGACCTCTCCTCCAACCGCATCGGCGACCTAGAAGAAGCCTACCTCGACAACCTAGCCATCCTCACAGCTTTATACGTCCAGAACAACAAGATCGAGAAACTCCCATGGCATTTCCCCAGACTCAGAAGCCTCGTCACGCTAAACGTCTCCAACAACAAGCTCCGCGTGTTCCCACCCGCAGTCTCACAGCTCGAATCCCTAAGGGATCTCGACGTGTCTTTCAACATGATCGCGGAACTCCCGGAAGAACCTGGGCCTGGGCTGACGGGACTCGAAAGGCTAGTGTTGGTGGGTAACCAAATTGGCCGGTTCCCGGAGGAATGGCGAGCGTTGAGGAATCTGCGCGTATTGGATTGTAGGAGGAATATGTTCGTCGGGCTTGGTGTGGTTAGCGCGCTACCGAAACTTCATACGCTCAGTGCCGATCATAATGCGGTGCATGCGTTGGATTTGGCAGTAGGACCGTGCTTGGCGACGTTGGATGCTTCGCATAATGAGATTACGCAGTTGGAGTTGTTGGGTGGGGTTGGTATCGGGGGAGCAGGGTATGCGTTGACGAGTTTGGATATTTCGCATGCCAAGTTGAGTTCGTTGGATGGTCTGGCGCTGGGGACTCTTTCTTCGCTCCGGATTCTACGTCTGGATCATAATACTTTCCGGTCTATACCCGAGACGCTTGGCGAGCTCGTCCATCTTGAGCTATTATCGTGTGCGGATAATAAATTGGACGCGCTGCCCGAGGGGATAGGGAAGCTTGGGAGACTTGAAGTGTTGGATGCGCATAATAATTGTTTGACGGAGGTGACGGGGCAGTTGTGGTGTTGTGGGAGGTTGAGGAGGGTTAATGTGACTTCCAACTTTTTGGGAGTGTGGCGTGATCCACCCCCGCCGCTTGTGTTAGAGCGAGGGGTTGGTGGTGGGACGGGTGAATGTGTGAATGGGAGGAAGGGCTCGGCGACGTCGCTTGGGGGCGCTACGCGTGTGCTGCCTCCGCTTGTGCACACCCTCGAGAAGCTCTATCTGGGCGAGAATAGGCTATCGGACGATGTGCTGGAGACTTTGATGATCTTCAAGGGACTACGGATCTTGAACCTCTCGTTCAATGACCTACAGGATCTCCCGATGAACTTTTTGCGGAACTTGACGTTGTTGGAGGAGTTGTACCTCAGTGGGAATAAACTGACGAGTATCCCGACGGAGGATCTGCACAGGATGGGGAGGCTGAGTGTTTTGTATTTGAATGGGAATAGACTCCAGACGCTTCCTCAGGAGTTGGGAAAGGTGAAGAGTCTAACAGTGTTGGATGTGGGAAGTAATTTGTTAAAGTATAATGTGAATAATTGGGAGTTTGATTGGAACTGGTGGGTTTGTTTTCTGTTCTAAATAACGGTGTCGTTGACTGACGGGACTGTGTGTAGGAACTTTAACAAGAACCTGAAGTATCTCAATCTCTCAGGGAATAACAGGCTCCAGATTAAAACCGATCCAACGAAACGACTCGTCCATCAAAGCACTGCTGTCCCTAGACAATCTCTCTCCGGCTTCACCGACCTTACCCAGCTTCGGGTTCTAGGGCTTATGGACGTCACCATCACCACAACAGGGATCAACGACACCGTCGACATCCCTGATGAGAGCGACGACAGGCGCGTACGTACCTCGCTCTCCACCGTCAACGGCATGGCTTACGGTATCGCCGACGCACTCGGTAAAAACGAGTACCTCTCCATGCTGGATTTAGTACAAGAATGGCCACGTGGTGAAGCGATTTTTGCGATGTTTGGGCGCTCCCAGCCACCGAGGGCTTTACCCCCTGGAGCTACCCCGAATCGCTTAGCCAAGTTTTTGAGAGAGCGGTTCGTGGATGCGTTTAAGGAGCAGCTTGGGGCATTGAAGAAGCAGCAGGGGGAGGGCGTGCCTGATGCGCTGAGGAGGACGTTTTTGAAGCTGAATGAGGATTTACACGATTCACTGTTTACGTCGAATAGGAAGGGGTCGCAAGTTAGTGTTCTTAGTGGGGGGTCTGTGAGTGGGAATGGGAATGGGAGTGGAGGGGCAGGGGTGCCGGATCCTGCGACGTTGAGGAGTGGTGTGTCGGGGATCGTGTTGTATTTTGTGGGAAAGACGATGTATGTGGCCAATGTGGGGAAGACGATGGCGGTGGTGTCTAGGCATGGCGTGGCGAGTGCTGTGTCGCGGCCTCATGACCCGTTTGATAGGGCAGAGACGGCGAGGATACGCGCGGCGGAGGGGTGGGTGTCCCCTGCGGGTTTGGTCAACGAGGAAGCCGACAACTCACGCGCGTTCGGGTATTACCATCTACTTCCAGTCATCAACGCTCGGCCGGACGTGGTGACGTACGAGCTGAACCCGCAAGACGAGTTTGTGATAGTTGCGAACCGCGGGTTGTGGGATTATGTGTCTTACCAGACTGCGGTTGATATTGCGCGTACAGCGCGTGCGGATCCGATGATTGCGGCGCAGAAGCTGAGGGATTTTTCGATTAGCTATGGTGCGGATGGGAGTACGATGATTATGGTGATTGGGCTGGCGGAGGCGTTGGAGGTGGGTGTGCCTAAGAGGAAGCCCCAGATATGGGATAGGGAGGTGGATAGGCTGAAAGGGGAGGTGCCGCCGCCTGTTGGGCATATTGCGCTGGCGTTTAGCGATATCAGGAACTCGACGCCGTTGTGGGAGGCGAATCCTGGTATGCCGACGGCGCATCGACTGCATAATAATGTTTTGAGGCGCCAGTTGAGGTTCTGTGGAGGGTATGAGGTCAAGACGGAGGGTGATGCGTTTATGTGCTCGTTCCCGACTGCACTCGCGGCGGTGTGGTGGTGCGTGACGGTGCAGCTTCAGTTATTGAATGAACCGTGGCCGTTGGAGATCTTGGAATGTGAGGATGGGAAACCGGTGTATGACCCACAAGGGCATCTTATCGCTAGAGGGCTCAGTTTGCGGATGGGTATACACTGTGGATGGCCTAGTCCCGAACCAGACCCCATCACGCTTCGTATGGATTATTTTGGCTCTATGGTTAATCGCTCTGCGCGGATCTCGGGCCACGCTGCTGGAGGACAGATCATGTGTAGTGCCGATATTATCCGCGAGATCAATGCTACGATTTTCGAGACGGAGCCAGAGACGGAATATTCTAGGATGCAGCCGCAGCAGGCTATTGATGCTATTCGTCAGGCGAATATCAAGATCTTCCCCGTTGGCGAGGTCAAACTGAAGGGTTTGGAAATACCGGAGTATCTGTCGCTTTTGTACCCTGGGGATCTAGTCGGGCGGCAGGAACTGGAGAGAGGATCTGTCAGCGCTGCTGCTTCTGGCTCTAGGGTGGCGTTCAGTGTGGCACAGATGCGCGAGCTTGGAGTGATCTGCTTGCGTCTTGAGAGTCTGACGACGAACCGTACTTTCCGGACGCTAACTCATAGGAAAGCCAGTATTCAGACTGTCAGTGTGGAGAACGATAATCCCGAGCAGCAGAGTCACTCGAGGGAGCTTTATGGAGATCCGAATGTGCTTTTGCCACCCATGAACGATCAGTCGACGGATGACGATTTGATGTGGTTGCTTGATTCCCTCGCGATGCGGATAGCGAATGCGGCGTCGGCTTTGGCAGACATCTATGCTCCTAATACTTATACCGCTTCGTTTCATAACCATTCGCTTATATCGGCTTTGACGCAGCGCGCGGAGCTGGATGATCGGACGTTGCAGCATGTTTTATCTGTGTTGGAGAGTATATAGGTGGCTGGTTTTTTTTTTCCCCCCGGGCTGCTGTACATGTTTTGTCCCCTAGATTTTTGTACATATATATTTGAGAAAGTTCTCTCTGCATGCTTTCGTACCCCCATCACATTTTCGCAGTGAACTTGCAAATATATTTTCGGGCTTTGTATAGTTATATACATAGTAATACAGAAATAATATCACTATGTGATTGTAGCTAGGGTTGTCAATCGTTGCCAGCGCGCTGGGTCAACTCTTGTAACAATCCAGGGACATCAAGGCGGTCCGACGTTGGTCCGACGCGACGCAAGTCACACAGCGTGAATATTCAGTACACTGGTCCCTGCCGCGGGGTTAGATAGGTAGATTCGTCCCGAGTCCCGACGAGACGGCCCATGTCAATTTTTGGAAAGTCATCTATAACGTTGTGACTAGATACGACCCTGACGGAAGTCCTATACTGCTGACATTTTCCGTCAGTAGTAGCCTGCCGTGCAAGATGTTGTACCCAAAATTGTTTAAAGGATATCGCGTTACAGTTCCCAAAGGAGGACTGCGTTGGTGTGTTCGATCGGCTGTAAGAACGGGGCTGACTGTTCTGCATCACATCAGCCAATCGATTATCGACTCCTGCACGACCTTTGGCAGAGCTTTGCAGATACGCTTTCATCACTGACAGGTTTAATCAGCCTGTAAGCAGTACCACTGGTGCCTCACCAAATGACTACTAAGGCTAATGATGGTGGTATTTCACCAGTCTTCTTTTTTTTTAACCACCAGTCTACAATTTTGCCTGCCAACAAATTGACCTTGATGTATACCTCCGTTTTGTTTTGTTCTTCTTCTCAGCAATGCGAATATAAGAAGCGTTGCGATTAGACGTAGTAGGCGCAAAATTAAAGCAGAACGTGTAAATATTGTCGTTGGGTAGGAGGTGATTTAACTCTCTGCCTGTGATGATTGAGCGTAAATCGCTGGGGGAGGGCAGATTTGCAAATTGTTGATGTTCTTCACCGTGACCACAATCGTATGTTGGTTGCAGTCGAGCAAGATTCTCCTCCTCCCTCTCCACACACCTCACTTGTGCAAACCATGCTGATATGTGGAATCATTAGGCCTATTTACCTCACATGCAATTGCTCTGGACAAGCTCTGGAATATTCATTTTGATGGCATCAATCGAGCGTAGCCCCCCGAATTGGGCAGGCGAGTCACAGTTGTGTCCAAGTTAGCCGCTTGACAGCTTAGGAGCTCAAATCAATACTCGCATGCTTAGCCTTCTCGAGATATTCGTCAAGTCTATTGGCAGTTTAACTTGGACAAGCTTAGTTGTCCATCAAACCAAGTAGGAGATAAAAGGAAAAAGGTATTGGGAATAGCGGAAATCATTCGCGCTGTGCTCCTGGACTACGCTCAGATCTCAGCTGGCAATTCCTTCTTCCTAGTCGACATGCCTCTTTTCACCAGTACTTCAACCGCATGGTATCTCTACCCTCTCACATTACTCACTGATACGTCCTCATCGTCCATTATCATGGGGTGGCTTGTTGAAGGAATCCTCGATTTGAACCTCATCTCTGCTGCTTACCAGGTGGCCGTCACTTACTGGGAGTGAACTCACGTCTAGGTCTAACTTGCCTTGCGCCAGAAAACCAAATATCAAATCTGATTCCCCAGTCGGTACATATCCAAAGGAGTATAGTGAATATCCTCATCCACCGTCTCCGCAGCGTCTGTTACAGACTTCTTTACTCTTCCGCTCCCTGTCAGTTCTGCACATTGGCACACGCCCGCCACACTCGCGAGTCGCTATTCACTTACTGCTCCACTCTTCGCTTCTCCGCCTCGTGGGCATCCCGACAGCACCCTCTGACCTACTGGGCCATTTCCTCGTTTTCCGCATGATGGTGAAAAAAGCATCTGCATCGGAGTTAACATTCTGCAGTTCACTGGTGTTTGGGCATAGGAGGCGAACTGGAGTCTAGTGATGCACAGACACTGGTTACCTATAAGAATGTGACCCCTGCTACTACCTAGATGTCAATCATTGAATCATGTTCGTCGCATGGCAACTCAGCTGTGGTCAAAATGGTAGCATGGTGTCAGCGCTGGAGTGAGATCGTTCTCCCTCCCAAGGCGTATACAACGCTGGTTGATCGGACAAGAAAGGAGAAGGTGGTTGATGGAAAGCTTGATGTTTTGTAGAGGTATGCTCATTTCCGTTTATCACCATTCTAGTGTTCTCACGTCTTAATGTACTACTGGCAATATACCTTAACGACAGTGCATCATTGTTCAAGTATGGCGACAGTCAGGCTCTTCTTCCCAGAAGCACTTAAAACTTGAACGTGATTCCCACAACTGCTTCCTCCCTGTGCTATACCCGATCATGGATTTCCAATCGACACCAGCTGGGGCTGTACTTGTCCTAGCGCACTGCTTCGCCACAGCCCGGGACTCATTACCCCTAGCACATCCAACTGCAATGCACAATGCTTGTCTTAATGTGTTAAATATCGCGGAAGTTATTCCCCTTTGATACCTATTTCGATTGCTCCCATTGCTGATATTGATTGGATCGGTGTTGGTGGGAAAGTTACCTTTTGTTCTTACGAGCATGTCTTGACCCACTGTGCGCCTATGCTCACGACCCATCTTCTCACCATTGGTGGACGCATGGCACCGTGACGACGTAGGGCACAATTTTGGATGTTGTCCTCAGAACAAAAAAGTCTTGCGAGATTAGAAGCGGGCGTCCAAGAACTACTCAGTACCAGCATATAACATTCTGTCAATCAGGTGGCAGTTGTAGAACTCTCGTTGCAATAATACACAGGCGTTGAATTCAACGGCCAAAAACGTTGCTAGAGAATTATTTCCACCCCTTCGCTGTTGGAGATGTCAGCATTTACTCGGGTTTTCTCGCATGCAGTGCAAGGGCATTTTCAAGTTTTCTCATGTCAGCTACTGTACTATGTCCGTTGGCCTTGCATCTATAGTTGGAGGTATACGGCCAACTTGGCTGATTTATATACAGTGGGGTGTTACATCGTTGGTCGAGAAATTGTTACAAAAATGTCAGTTTGTCAGTCACGGTAGCCATGACGTTCGTATGCACGGTCGTATGCTATGAAAAATGCAATGAATAAGCATCGTCGATTTTGACCACACATCTTAAAATCATACCATGGTGCTTAGCCTTCTGTGCGTCGAGATAATCAAGCTGGACACTCTGATCAGTTCACAATTCAGCACCACGAAAAAAAGGGCGCTTACTCCTTTGGTTTCGACCATGCGGTCAATGAACGCGCCTGCGAACCCTGCGCTGAACACCGCATATCAACGACGCTGTCCTGACATGTTCAGAATATAAGAACATACAGAATTTCCTTTGCTTTGGCATGGGAGTCTGGATGACCGGTGTTAGCAAGGTGTTGCTCGTAAGCTTTAGCAGCCTATAGGGTCCAGTGTTATGACAGTGACAGAAAACACGGAGAAAACGAGTGACCTCGTATGAAGCGGCGGCAGCAAGGAGTTCGTGTGATAACTTGGCCTTGTGGTGGGCGGTAGTAACCTGCAAACAACACTATCAGCATGTGTATACTAATGCGAATGTAGAGGGGACACACTGTATGATAGGCATCCCTCTCGTAGGCATCCCTGTCATGGGCCTCCCTGTTGTAGGTCTCCCTCTCGTAGAAAGGCTCCCTGTTGTAGTTCTCCCTCTCATAGACAGGCTCTCGGTAGACCTCCGTGTTGTAGCCTTCCCTATCGTAGGCATCCCTGGGGTAACGCTCATGCTCGTGCTCATGACGTTCAAACCCATGCCCATGGCGTTCATGCTCATGCTCATAGCGTTCGTGCTCACGTTCATGACGCTCATGTTCATGACGCCCATGCTCGTGGTGCGCATGCTCGTGATGCTCATGCTCGTGATGGCCCATGGTAAGAGAGATTTGCGTTGAGGTTGCGAAGGAGTAATAGGGGGGTCGATTCTAAGATTGGAAACGTTTGTTCTTTTTTATAATGCAAAATTCAAATCCCACGACCATCCAGATGATGGTTGCATCATAATTTCGGGCCACAAATATCGCACCCGCACACCCCAACTGCTCCACTTGGGGAAGGTCATGGCGTCATAGTGCCATGGTTGACAGTTGACCAACAAACGACGGGTGATATTTTTTTGGTTAATCATAGAGTTATAAAATTGGATACTCACTAACTGGTAGCTGCTATGCTTGGGCTATGCTTCGGCTGCTGCGCAAGGCACCGTTGTGGCAGTGTCACCAGTTCGGCTAGTAATAACTCAACTCCTTTCAGCCCAGAACTATGGCCATGATCTGATGGCTCCATCCCTACTCATGGGTGGTTCTTACATCATTTACACTGACACTTCCAAACTGATGTTGGAGGACACTCAATGTGTGCTGTGGCACAACAGTGCTCACTGAAGCTGACTTGCCACCTAATATAATCCAGGCAATTGGTTGATGGTCCTCCAAAGCTTTTCAGATTTATATACATTGACACCCTATCCTTTTAGCTGCCCTTCTATTTGGTTTCCCTTGTGACCAAAATCCCTAATCATCAAAACCCATTATTGCACAATTCCCATCATATTCTGCTCTTCTCCAACTTAAAATCTGTCCAAAAAAATGACTGCAACCCAACCAAACCCAACTGAATGCAACTGGACCATCAGTTGTGATTGCCCTCTTTCAAGGTTGGTTGGGTTGCTGGTTGCCTTACTTTCAAAAACATTTTAAAACTGTTACAAAACTGGTTGCAATTGGTTGCAACCAGTGTTGTACAGTATATATAATATACTACATATGTACATATACTTACATAGATAGTAAGAGAAAATAGCTAATGAAAGTATCAATTACTACTATTTATACTATATTTATGTGGAGTGGGACAAGCCCAGGGGAAAAGGAGTCATTTCATGGGTACTTATATACCCTGTGGGCTGCACACAGACTATGTGGTCACATTCATGCTCAGAAACAAAAAAGTGGCACCACTTCCCAGATGATTTCCCATGACCAGGATGGCAACAGCAACCACACCACATCAATGAAAACAACCCACAACTGAACAAACACAAAGTTGGCAGTCCAAATGATGAACAAGTGTTGTTTAAGCTTTAAGGTACATTTTTCATAGCTGATTTCTTACTAACCAACTAACTAAAACCTTTTTCTTTTAGCTACAGTACTTGTTATTTGACAATGAAATCACCCACACCACCAAACAATGCACCCAAGCCCATTGCCACTGCTTGCAGGGTGGTGATGGGCCATTTCTGGACCATGATCACCACACCTAATACTGCCACCTCACATTATGCTGCCACTGCAAGCCTCTGCTTGCAGGTGGCAATGGGTGCCACATCCACCACCCCGCCTGCGAGCCACTGCTTGTAGGAGGAGATGGAGGTGCTGATGATGATGGAATGGGGGATGTCAACAACAACACAAACACAAATGACCAGGATGATGAATGACCAGGATGATGAATGACAGGATGGCAAATGCAGGGGATGACAATAAACATGGGGATGACATGGGGGACAATTGATGAATGCAGGGGATGATGATGAATGTGGGGGACCATGATGACAACAAACATGGGGGATGACAATGATGAATGCAGGGCCTACTCTCACTGCCAACATAAGAGTGGAAATGTTTTTTCTTTTCTTTTCTTCTTTTTCTTCTTATTTTCTTATTTTCTTATTTTTCTGCTCATTGAATAACCCCTCACTGGTGTGAGCACCTGCTTGCAGGGTGCAATGTAATTAATTGTCTTTAATATATAGTAAAGTTAAATTATATAGCGAAATATGCTGGAAAAATTAGTGGCAACCAGTTTTTTGAGAGCAATTAAACTGACTACTGTAGGACTGGTCTTAGTCAGTTTGGTTGTAGTCCTTCCAATTAGAGCAACTGATTGGACCAGTCGCAGTCTATGGTTGCCCCTTTTGGGAATGAAAAACTGGACTGGACTGGACCTTAAAACACTAGATGGGATGAATATAGCCAAAAGTGGTTGTGCTCTGATAGAAGCAGCACAACCAGCTGTGAATTGTGTGAATACAGCTAAATGGCTAGTACATAGGGAAGTAGGGAGGGAGGTTTTCTTTTTGTAGTATAGTGGATGAAGAAGAGAGGCACATAGGTAAGCTACACTGTATCAAATAATACGACCTATTGAATGCATACAATGTATCGAGTGATATGGGTTTGGTGGATGCCGTCGAACACTCTCATAGTATATATAGTACCTACTATATAGTAACCAGTCAATGAACTATTACATTGCTTGCTGTACCATATAGTAGATGTAGCATGTAAATCTGTAAATCGGTAACCTGCAGTGTGCCTTGCTGATGGGAGCCATAGAATGACCATCGACAATGAGATAGTTATTATAAGTTCATGTATAGCAAGTATATATGGAGGAATCGGCACTGACATCGGCTTAGGAACAGCATTGGGATCAGGATTGGGCACAAAACATTCAGTGTGCCTTGCTGATGGGAGCCGTAGAATGACCATTGACAATGAGATAATTATTATAAGTTCATGTATAGTATATACTGAAAAATTGGTACCGGCATCACTTAGGTACATCGGCATCAGGGGTTGGGTACAAAATGTTCAGTGTGCCCCACCGACAGGTGCTGTCAGATAATTATTATAAGTTCATGTATAGTATATACATGAAATAAATGTGCATCATTCATCGTCCATAGTGTCCATATCATCAGAGCCAGACAACCAAGTGTCATCAACATAACCAAAGTCCACATGACTATAGGTGGGCAGTGTGATGCAAGAAGGAGTGGGGTGCTCTCTCTGGGAGGTGCTGGGGGACTCACCACTAAAATTATCCTCCAAGTCAGTATCACTGTTGGCATTGGCATCAGCACCAGATTTGGATTTGCCATGAGATCCAGTGGAATCTGCCTCTGATGATGAAAAGGAAACATCAGCCGCATCAGATGCAGTGGGAAAGGCTGTTGAAATGGGATTGCCAAGTGAAGATGCATCATGATCAGATTCACCACCAGAGCTAGCAGAATTTGTCCCCGATGATGAGAGGAAAACATCTGCCACATCAGCTGCAGTAGCAAAGCCATTGGAAGGGGATTTTCAGGTGGAGATGAAGGGATAGTCGACGATGAGAGGAAAACATCTGCTGCATCAGCTGCAGTAGCAAAAGCTGTTGGAAGGGGATTTTTGGGTGGAGATGAAGGGGTAGAATCGGCAAGGTAAAAGTCAGCGACATCCAAGCTGGTTGGGGAACCACTATGGGCAGATGATGAATCAGTATCATATGCAATGGCTGCCTGAAAGGTAGTGGGATCAGCATCATTTGCTGCATCATATTCGCCCTGCCATCGGCATCAGAATCGGCATCAGCAGCAGGAACACTCCCGGCAGATGATGAATCAGCATTGTATGCCATGGCTGCCTGAAAGGCAGTGGGATCAGCATCATTTGCTGCATCATCTTTGCCCTGCCATACCATGGGCACATCAGCATGGGCAGTGGCATTAGAATCGGTGATGATACTCAACCCAGAAACCCAAAAAAAACCTACTAAATGGCTTCAGATGGTATAACACGAGTCAGAGGAAGGGTGCGAGGTGGTACTAAATATCACCGCTGAGACCAAAACGATGTGTTTAGTGACTCAAAATAATAAGGGATGATGCAAATAGTCTTTATAGGCATACGAATATGTCCGAAGGAGTTCAAAAAAGGTTCAAAGGCATGTGAAGTGGTTCGAATAAGTTCGAAGATGCACGAAATAGTTCAAATAAATTCGAAGAGGTTCGATGTATATCGAGGAATGAGTTTAGCGAATGTGATGTGTTTGTCAAATAACGATAAACGATGGGCGAATACAATAGTTTCGAAGAAGTTCGCGATATTTCACAGAACTTAGAGATATGAGGTGAAGATAAGACTAAAGAGAATGATTTTTAAATCTGATGATAGCGAGAGGGTAACTTGTGCTGTTCCCTGTTATTCTCTTGTTTTTATTCTAACTAATACAAGTCTATATACAATCTGAAGGAATAGTACTAAAAAGGAAATAATAACAATTGTAGAACATGAGGCAATGTGCACAGCAAATAAAGGTATTGTAAAACATGAAACAAAATGAAAGATGATAATAAGTGAAACGTACATTGTCCAAGTATAGTAAAAGTTCTTGTTCTATTGCTTTAATATATCAATAAAACACAAAAATGCACTTATCACATTCTAACTCTGTTGTAGTCTCTCCTCGTGTCCGGTAGTGCTCGATATGTGGCGAGTTGGATTGTTCCAGATGTCCAATGTGTATTGAAATTGTTTGAGGACAACTATATGGCAGCCGAAGTCATTTGAAGTACTGCGAAGTTGTTCGAAGTGTCACAAAATGGTTCGAAAGCATTTGAAATAGTTCGAAGTCATCTGAAATAGTGCGAAATAAGTCAAAAATAGTTTGGAGTCGATTTTGTAATGTTCGTAGTGGTTCGGAAGGTCTGTTGTGGTGTGTCAATACGATTGGAAACTTTCCTCAGACCTTAGAGCATGCAGTGGACCTATCACCGGTTTACATCGTCCTTCCAATCTTCCAATATATTTATGCCAACTTGAGGACAGGCCAGACAAAAATTGGCAAGTGATCCTGGTTCGGAATTCAAAGGATCTCTTTGATTGTGTCCATACCCTGCCCACTTCAATATTTTCATCCAATGCCACAAGTGGAACATGTGCCAAAGCTCGTAGTAGAGATTGACCACTTCGGCAGGCCTCATCGGCAATGTTACACACTGAATCAACTGGTAAAACTGATAGGCTGATGCCTTTAATTCCCGATTACAAAGCTGAAAATGGTCTAGGACCTGCACAGTAAAAAGAGTCCATATTTTGGTGAAGCTGGTGGGTAGTAAGTTACTGGTTACTCGGTCCAAGGGAATTCAGTGTTCCCCCTGACACTGGCAGGTAACCATTGCTAAGTGATGTATTCCATTTGTATGCACCACACAGATATAACTATTGTTCAAGGCATTGGCCATCGGTAGTGAAGGGCTCAGAATAGCATTGGCAGTTGGCAGTGCAGTGGTCAGCTCAGCATCGGCAGGTTGATTAGAATTAGGCAAATATGGGTCAAACCCATAGATGTCTTCATCGGCATCTTCAACTTCATATTCATCATTGCCATCAAAGAAGTCGTGTAAACTATCCTCGACATCAATATTCTCCTGTCCTTGATGCCAGAGGGCATTAAGGTGATCAAAAAATGCTGAGTCAGCCCCAGTTTCATCGTCAGCCCCAGGTGCCTCATTGGAGCCAATTCCATCTACTGACATTCCCAATGCTGAGTCAGGTGATGAGGGCCAATGCCAATCGTCGGCATGCCAATTGAAGGACTCTTGCTCTGCTTTGTTCTTCATGTCTTTGAATGTCTCCAGATATTTTAGTTGGAAGTTAAGAGCATTGCAAATTGGCTGATCTGTCTGGTGCTGGACTAAAATGTATGTGCTGACCTCCCATAGCTCAGCCCGACAGAAGTGCGTGCTGGTCCAGCATTCAATGCGATGAAAGGGATTTTCCCTGTGAATTATGTGCATGCATGTGCAGCAAAGCATGCTTGCTCCCCAGTGAACAATCAACACATCTCCAAATTGCCCATTTATTGGATGGACAGTGGTTGCAAACTTGTTTGTCAGCTGACCATGCCTGCCGAGACAGGGATGCTTGGAGCAATTCATCCACTCATCCAACAAACTCCAAGACATAGTCTCACTGCCTCTATTATTTGCATATGAGCCTCGGTAAGTTAATCAGTGTCAGAAACTGACCATGCTGATGTGTGGCCGACTCAGCTGTTTGGCAACCTGAGGTTCTTGCATATCCCAACCTGCACCTGCAGCAAGATTGGGATTATGATGGATACCTGGACTCTGATCTTTGATAGAGGCAGTCAAGAAGACCTTGATATGCTTTGTCTTTGGTCTGTATTTCGTGTTGACTTCAACTTCTACATGTGTAACAGTATCGACGGTATCATTGTCATCCTCATGCAGGGCAGCATTCTTTTTTGATCTTCTCTTTTACTTGTAAAGAAGTCTTGTTAGGCTCATGATGATTCAAGGGGAATGAATGACATGTATGACTATTAATATTGTACTATCGACCTTGTGTGATCCTTGTGTGATCCTCATGTGATCCTCATGCCGATGATATGTTCAATAATATGTCATGCCAATCTCTTCTTTCCTCCACATCAATCCCCTCCAATGCCGCCTGAGCCCTCACAGACCCTGTGGTTGAGACAGAAGGGGAGCAGATATATGGTTGAGGAGCAGAAAATAATTGAGCCTTATAAAGTGGCATTCCGAATGCAGAACTCGAAAGCTGGCTGAGTGCAGATACTCAGGAGTAACATTCTCCCTGCAATATTCAATTACTGGGTGTCAGTTGACAAGGCCCCAAAGGATGATGAGGAGAGTCATGCTCGTGCCAAGGTAGACTCTCAAGCATGTCAAGGATGTAGTATTGATCACATTGCCAGGAACTAACAACCTGGCTTTCCAACAACTGGCGAATGACCAAAAGCTCCTCATGGAAATCCAACAACTTTCGAGTGAAGTGGTCAGAAGCCATTTGGAGCTTATACCAGGACTGAGTGTTCCAACAGATTGCAAACCTGTTAAATGTTGAGGATGCCACCACAAGTACACCTGGATGGTTCCAGATGCGACTGCCAGCTATCAAGCATGTTTTTGACAACATGACTGCAGAGGAAAAAGCAGTCCTTGATGCTGAGCGGGAGAAAATGATGCAGGAAGGATATCCCAAGCAGATGAAGCAAAGGTAAGTGATGAATGCCAATGCGGAGGCCGATGCCAATGCCGATGCCAGAGATAACTAATATTTCACAGTCTTGCAGAGAAAAATCTGCTTAAGTGTGTGGAGGAGAGTGCACAACAACACTGGCTAGAAATGGGTGTGCTGTCCATGACCTTCACAGCTTATACTGCACCTAATGGATTGATTGTTGTCAATGCATGAGTGTCCGAGTCATTTACTGCCAATGACATGCTGATGCTGATGCTGATGCTGACTCCAGTCATGAACATGTCCTCTTGAACCCACCTGTCTTCCTCTTTCTTTCTTTTGCGCTCTACCTCTTCTGCTAAATCTACGAACAATAGCTCTCCACCCCACAAAATCCATTTGCATCAAGCTAAAGGCTTGTATACCTCGATGAATGCACAATTGATCCATCTCTGTTGGAAGAAATAGACACTGGAACCACTCCACCCCAAGAAAGCTCAGGACGTCCAAAGCCTTGACGACTTATGGGGCAAAAATGGACTGAGGACCTGCTTGCAAGGGCAAGGGCATTAGCAGCATTAGGATTACCAACAGTAGGATCGGTAACAGTAGAATTGGCAATGGGTGGGTCAGCAATGGCAACAGTAGGATTGGCAACAGTAGGATTGGCAACAGTAGAATTGTCAACAGTAGAATTGGCAACAGTAGAATTGGCAACAGTAGAATTGGCAACAGTAGAATTGGCAACAGTAGGATCGGCAACAGTAGGATTGGCAACAGTAGAATCGGCTGGGTGGGTCAGTAATGGGTGGATCAGCAATGGGATCAGCAACAGTGGGATCGGCAACAGCAGTATTGGCAGTAGACACATTTCAACAAATGACCCTGCCATCCTCTCAAAACACTCAATCAGACACCCAACGCATCTGAAGGACAGCTGATGACCTTGCACAGCAGGAAGCCATCTCAACCCAGACTGTTGGGAGAAGATGGAGAATTCAAAAAGTGAAATTTGCATAGTAGATTTACCAATTTCTAAATACAGTTACAAAAGTTCAACTTTTATTTACATGTCAAGTAACACAAAAAAAATGCCCCTCTATTCTTTTCTGCCCCATTTGGTGTCATCTCAGTCCTCAGAAGTTCCCAATCTCTTCTTCAGGTTCAGCTGAGAAGTGGTACTCCTGGAACATAGTCCAGATGGCTGAGGTGTAAGGCTGCAAGGGGATTGGCACAACTGTGCAGGTGGAGGGGAGGCACAGGGCGAGGGTGACAGGCCTCTTTCAGGTGAAGGAGTGGTACATAATAGTCCAGATGGACCAGGTGACAGTAGCTGTGGGGACTTGCACAACTGCAGAGGAGCAGGGGAGGGGTGAGGCGAGGCAATACTGTCGACTGCCGATGCTGCTGCTGATGCCAGTGAGCGTGCCTCGGACTTGGTGAGTGCAGTCAGGGTGAACAGTAGAAGGAGTGGTGGGGCCATCAATGTTGGTTGCTGCACTGTTTCTTGAGAGTCCTGTGGCATGGCGGGAATTATTTGGATGGGGGGAGTGGTGGGCAAAGACGTCTCTCCTACTTCCTCTGCTGCAGGTTGAGAAAGATCAGGCATGGCCAGTGCATTCTGGATATGGTCAGGCTCAAAGTGTTTGGGCTTGCCTGGCTGGACTTTCCATTCCACCAGCTTGCCATCAGCACCACTCCCAACCTCCATTTCTCTGTCCGTCCTCAGATCAGCATCAACAGCAATCTCCACAGCAGTAATCCCCTACATTGGTTCCATAACCTCGACGTGATTGTAAATGGCACCAGCAGTGGCATCGGGAGCAGCAGCAGCAGCGGGATTCACTTTGTTCTCCCTCATGTTGCCCATCTCTTCTTCTGTCCTGCTTCCAACCCTCTCGATGCAATTCACCTGCTGGAAAGGGCCATCATACAAGGCAATGGGCTGAGACTGCCACCCAAGGTACTGTTCAACGTCATTCATCCTGAATTCAAAAAATGAAAATTGCATAGTAGATTTACCAATTTCTGAATACAGTTACAAAAGTTCAACTTTTATTTACATGTCAAGTAACACAAAAAAAATGCCCCTCTATTCTTTTCTGCCCCATTTGGCATCATCTCAGTCCTCAGAAGTTCCCGATCTCTTCTTCAGATTTGGCTGAGGAGTGGTACTCCTGGAACATAGTTTAGATGGCTGAGGTGTAAGGCCGTGAGGGGATTGGTGGAATTGTGCAGGTGGAGGGGAGGTGCAGGGCGAGGGTGACAGGCCTCTTTCAGGTAGAGGAGTGGTATGTGATAGTCCAGATGGACCAGGTGACAGTAGCTGTGGGGACTTGCACAACTGCGGAGGAGCAGGGGAGGGGTGAGGAAAGGCAATACTGTCGACTGCTGATGCCACTGCCGATTCTGGTGAGTGTGCCTCGGGCTCATCGAGTGCAGTCGGAGTGAACAGTAGAGGGAGTGGTGGGGCCATCGATGTTTGTTGCTGCACCATTTCTTGAGAGTCCTGTGGTGTGGCAGGAATTATTTGGATGGGGGGAGTGGTGGGCAAAGACGTCTCTCCCACTTCCTCTGCGGCAGGTTGAGAAAGATTGGGCATGGCCAGTGCGAGCTGGATATGGTTGGGCTTAAAGTGTTCAGGCTTGCCTGGCTAGACTTCCCATTCCACCAGCTCGCCATCGGCACCACTCCCAACCTCCATTTCTCTGTCCATTCTCAGATCGGCATCGGCAGCAATCTCCACAGCAGTAATCCCCTCCATTGGTTTTATAACCTTGATGTGATTGTAAACGGCACCAACAGCGGCAACAGGATTCACTTCATCCTCCCTTATGTTGCCCGTCTCTTCTTCCATCCTGCTTCCAACCCTCTCAATGTAATTTACCTGCCAGAAAGACTGGCCATCGTACAAGGCGATGGGCTGAGACTGCCACCCGAGGTACCATTTAACATCATTCATCCTCCTCATAAGCTCATTGACTGTGTCCCACAGTCCCTGTACCTTGAGCAAGGTGTCCTGGATTGTTTCTTTGACCCACCATGCCTGGTCATACATTTGTTGATTTATATCGTGCTCAAGGTCCTCCAAGCGATTGGCAAGGGTATTGTACTGATTGGCATAGCAGGCTTCGGCAGTGGGATTGGCAGCAGGAGTGGGAGCAGGAGCAAAAGTGGGAGTGACAGTGAAAGCAGGGTTGGGGTCAGCCATCTGGATATCACCATGTGTGGCTATAAATAAGTATATGAGTTAGTGGTTGTATTTGTCACGATATGGAACACCTACCTTTGGATTTTCCCTTTTCTGCTTGAGTGAACCACCTGGGTGATTCCTCCTTTTGCCTGGAAGTGGGGACTTTCTTCCCTTTGCTTTTGGCTGATCCTTTTGCTTTCTTCGGTCTTGCCACTCAATCCATCTCCTCTGTGTCGCAGTGCACCTTGCTCTTCCCACAGTTGTAGCATGCTGTTCTACTGTTAACCTGCTCATAACAATCTCACCCAAGCTGGGTGCATCGTTCACATGGAGTCAGGCGGTGACCTCTGGGCTGGGGTGCTCCTCATGCCTCTGCCTTCTGGGCATTCTCCCGCTTCTGCTTCTTTGGGGGCTCAGGATTGGCCTCGCTCTCCATCTCATCTTCTCCCTCCTCATCAGGCTTGAACACATCTGAGTCACTCTGGACTACTGGCCCAGGACCTGTTACTGTGATCGCGGGGATGATTGGTCCCAGACAGTGTGGGTGTCACACTGGGGGCTTGGATCCTGAAGCTTCTGGTTCAGCATGCACCACCACTGGTCTGAGCAATGGTTCAACTGGTTTGACGACCGTTTTTCATGCGTTGGCTGGTTTGAGGGCCAGTGTCGCTTTTGGTGCTGGCACTGCATGTGGGGGTACCAGTGCTGATGCCACTCCTGATGCTGATGCTGCTCCTGATGTCATTCCCACAGCTGCTCCTGATGTTGATGGTCGACCCACTCCTGATGCTGGTGCCACTGCTGATCTTGCTACACCTGCTCCCAATGTTGATGGTCCAGCTGCTCCCAATGCCAGTGCTACTGCTGATCTCATCTTACCCCGATCCCCCAATCTTACCCTGACTACCATTGCTGCTACCCCATGTTCCTCATCCCATTTACTCATGGCCTTCCGCTGACTTTTGATAAACCCCTGGTCCCCAGTCTTCTCTGAGTTTCCCCATGCCACAATGAATTCCTATAAAAACGTGTTTTGAAGAAAGATGGCTTGAATTTCAGCCATTTTAATTTCCTTTTGCCAAGAGAACAATTGTTTCTAAAGTATGTGAGTGTCATCCAAGTTGTGAAATTATGCGGATCACTTACGAGGGCAGCTTTCTGATCTTTCATCATGGCCTTGATGTTCCCTATGTGAAGGCCCTTCTGCACTTCCATATCAATCTTGCTGAGGTGGCCGAGGACTCTTGCTGGTGTAATGTTCATGATGACTTGGAGTGGGTACAGGGACAGGGCAGATGGATATGGGGATGGGGCAGATGGATGTTGATATGAAAAGATGAAAATCAACCAACACGTGTTGATGTTGATGTAAGATCAAACGACAAACAAAGAACGATGGACAAACAAACAGTCTTATCACTGATGAAACACCGATGTACGATATAAGATAAAGTTGTTATAAGGTAAAGTTGTTACATCCATCCATCTACAATGAGCAATCAGCAGAAAAGCCAGGGGGATATTCCACAGGGGTATGTCATTATCTGCAGTGATGATGGGCAGCACTATCTAGTGCCCCCTTTTATGATTCCAGCCACCCATCAGGCGATGGAGGCCTATCGCAAGAAGGTCGACCTTAATGTGCAAGATGCATATGGAGGGGTAAGTGTTCCTTCATTTCAAACTGTCCATGCCTCTGGCTGATGCTGATGCCAATATTGGCCAGTGCCGATACTTGGCCCGATGGGCCTGATGCCATCCTCTCTTGGTGCCAATGCCTTTATCATATCACTTATCATTAATTTGCAGTCTGGAAACATGACCAATGAACCAGGCTACACTGTGGCCCAAAATCAGCTTGAGCTACCTGCCGATCCAGTAAGTGTCATCGGCCTCATTTGTATGGCTATATCAGTTTATGCCATTGCAGAAGTTGACAAATAGGGAGCTGTTGAGCTGCCATGCTGATGTGAAGGCCCTACAAACCCAGCTTGGCATATCATACAAGGATGCCAGTCATCATCTTTACATGGCCGAGGTTGAGAAGCTTGAACAACAAGATATTACACTGAAGACATATGCAACTTTGAAAGGAAAGGATGGAGTGTAATCTGAAATCATTCAAAAGCAGGTTCTCGAAAGTTCATGCCAATGACAACAAGGCCAATTCCCCTGCCGATTCTCATTGATGTGGCTTTACTCAATGATAGGCCTACCTTACATCTATGTAACTAGGACAGTACAACATTGTTATTTAAGCTAAGAATGGACACTTATTTTTTGCTTGTTTTCTGATGCCGATGCACTTGCCTAATCCCGATCCCGATCCCAAGCCAATTCCAGTGCTGATTGTTCTGTATATTGTATATACTATTCATGAACTTATAATAATTATCTTGTTAATAGCTCCTGTTGTCGTGGCCTACTGAACATGTCGTGCCCAATCCCTGATGCCGATGTATGTAAGTGATGCCGGTGCTGAGTCTTCAGTATATACTATACATGAACTTATAATAATTATCTGATGGCACCTGTTGGCAGGGTGCACTGAACATTTTGTACCTGATCCCTGATGCCGATGTACCTAAGTGATGCCGGTGCTAATTTTTCAGTATATACTACACATGAACTTATAATAATTATCTCATTGTCAATGGTCATTCTACGGCTCCCATCAGCAAGGCACACTGAATGTTTTGTGCCCAATCCTGATCCCAATGCCATTCCTAAGCCGATGTCAGTGCCAATTCCTCCATATATACTTACTATACATGAACTTATAATAATTATCTCATTGTCGATGGTCATTCTACGGCTCCCATCAGCAAGGCACACTGCAGGTTACTGATTTACAGATTTACATGCTACATCTACTATATGGTACAGCAAGCAATGTAATAGTTCATTGACTGGTTACTATATAGTAGGTACTATATATACTATGAGAGTGTTCGACGGTGTCCACCGAACCCATATCACTCAATACATTGTATGTGTTCGATAGGTCGTATTATTCGATACAGTGTAGCTTACCTATGTGAGAGAGGAATGCACTGATAGAAATACAGGGGAGGAATATCATAAGTGATACTTAGTGGACCATGGGCTTGCAAAATATTTGTCAATCTCATTCAAGCTGTCGCAAATCACAGGCTAAGGGATTATTGAATGATGTAAAGACTTATTGAATGATGTAAAGACTTAGATACGTACGTACCACACTGTTCGGCGGCGATATCTAGCAAGTAAACCAATTGAAGTTCGGTCCTAGGTCAAGCATGCTGCCAGAAAATTCTAGTGCATCTCATTTTTGCGGTTGAACTATGTACAATAAGTAATGGTATGATTACAAACATCATCAAGCAATTCAATGGATTATCCTGTACTCAAACATCGTCATCGTCATCTGGGTCAACGTCCATCTCACACACAATACGGAAGTGTGAAACGGAAGCACGCAACGAATGCTCTGAACCAGACACCGTTATGTACGAGCGATGGTAGGATCTGTATGATGGAGTGATGTTGGATGAGGTAGGGATTGGATCGGTGATTTATCGAGAAAGATGTTATCTGGGCGGCTGCATCTGAGCGAATGGATTATGCGCCTGACGTCGACTGTTGTCCTTTTCTGTATTAGAGAAGCCACAAGATTTTCTCTCTAGTGCGCGCTCGATTTGTTTTAACAACGCCGTCTGTTCTGCTGCGCTTAGCTGCGACACAACCTTGTGATTTTGGACTCCAGTATGATGAAGATCTGCAGCAGGTACCAAGGAAAATAAGAATTAGATATATAGTAGGTGGATGTCAGATGAACGAACAACGTTTTTCCTGCCGAGCATTCACTGTGCACAAATTTATCAGCGTTTGGTTAAGTAGCCTCAGTGAAAAGAGCATACTCCCAATGAAATTGTGCACGGATGAGTCGTTATGTGAATCCGAAGTAGTTGTAGTATTTGTATTATGCGAATGCTCATGGTGTGTATGTTCACTGTGGTCGACCTCGTTCCAGTCACCACCGACATCAAAAAACTTTCCGCCGTAGATAGCAACATCCTTTGCGTTTGCGAAAAACGGCATCCTGAGTGGGAGATGGTGGTAGTTCGAAGTAAGGGGATGTGGGATGGCAAACAGCAGTGAGAAAAAGGGTTATGCGAGCTGTGCAACGAGGTCTTCGGCCACATACGATACATGTGTGCAATCAATCGATTTGACAGCAATCTGACATCGCCAGGAAAAAAGGCTGTACTCGTTTTCACGTGGTAGCACTGCATCCAGGCCTGAGGTTTGACAAGGTCCTCCCAACTTTCATCATGATAACGACAAATGAAGACGCCCACAGCTTTTGAATACAAATGGAGAAGATTGGCAAGAGAAGCGCTGGGAATTTCAAGAAAAAGTCAACAGTAACATCATTTATCACTCGTGCTTATTCTACAGGAAATGAGAATGTTACTGTCAGAAGTTCGAATCCTAAGGATGTATGAATGCCCACCAATGTCCTCCAAATTGAAGCTAAGTGGATGAAAGTTCGATGTCGAGGACGAGAAAATTCTGAACAGTAATGGGTCATACATTGCGAACACAGGTTCATGAGTATACCGCGGTACTAGTGAGATCTACCAAGCGAGCGCTTCGATTTTAAGGCAACTCGAACCATGGAGTATAAAGAATTTCATTGAAAACGCGGTTCGACGAGGTAGGACAAACAACGAGCACGTTAGACATGATGCGACTGAAGTTACCTTCCGCAGGTTGCGGCCCAGTGCGCGTCGCACTGGCGGCAATTATTTATTGCCGATTCAACCTCCAAGTTTATTACGTTCCTGGTCAATCATCAATCAATATCCTTTGAAAGTGAAGCCAACCAACGTACTTATGTCAAAGTCAATCATACACCCCGAAGTTGTCCAAGTTCAAGCCTTGCACAATGCAAAATTTATCCATGAGTAAATTGAGTTCATGTGATGCAATTTTTGAATGATTGCCAGGGCGGGAACTGATTTCGTGAAGAAAATGTGCTGGCTATGTAATGGGTTATATACAAAAAATAAGCCTCGTTAATGGTGTCAGAGTCTTGGCATCCTCTAGCTACATAGAAGCATAGTGTCATGTTGCCTAGCCTTTTTTTTGTGGATGGGAGTGCAAGGACAGTGTATCACGAGGTGTTGTGCTGTGGAAATGTGCCACCATTGTGTGTCGGAGTGGAACTGATCGTAGGTGAAGGCTTGCATGTCAGTAGTGTGAAATGATGATGTGGTAGGAGAGTGCTCATCTGTCTGTCCCCTAGCTTCTCATGCTCCTCTAGCTCCTCACATACCTTTATACAGACTTGCTGAATTGCCGAAAGCTCGAGCAATGACGAAGGGGCGTATTCGCCAACGCCAGATTTGGACGAGTACACTATAGGTACAGATCACATCGTCAACAACGGCTCGACAACAACAACGGTGGCCACAACAACAACAACAACAACAACAACAACAACGGGAGCTCGAGACAGAGCTCCCATTATGTTTTTCTCTTTCTTCGCTAACGCGCTAATCTACATACAGGGGGCCGAAAGGCACAACGCTGGCAAGAGGCTGTCAGTGCACATGCAGAGGCTTACGTTTTCTTTTTTCTCTACTGACGATTAGTTACAGACTCTGCCTATGGAATAGGAACGGGAACCACCATGACATGAGGTGCAGTGCACTCTCATCAAAAATGTGCACTACACGTTCTATGGTGGCTCGAGGATGCCAGGACTCTGGGACCATTAACACGGCTTATTTTTTGTATATAACCCATTACTTAGCCAGCATAATACACATTTTCTTCATGAAACCAATCCCTCATTCAAAAATTGCTCAAATTTCATATCATGGGAACTCAAGAGGATAAATTTTGTATTGTGCAAGGTTCAGACTCGGGCATTTGGAGCTTCAAACAAAAATCGAACCATGGACAATCCGATCATTCCGATTCCAAACTGAATACTGGTGGTGCAACTTCGAGGGGGAACTTACATGCATACTTCGACAACAGTTTTTGGCAGGATGACCATGTATTTGTTGGCCACTGCATAGCACTCTTGCTAGATACTCTGGTCCCAAGAGTTAACTCCGACATGCAACTGAATTTTTATACCCCCAGTACATAGATAGCCATGCATACGATGAATATTGAACTCTTTGCTCTCCTTGTGTGTCCGTTTTCAGTCATCGAGCATAACTACGTCTCTCACTCTCTACGTTTGGGCATTGTCAGGGATGTTCGGGCTCTACGCATATGATGCGTTTGTGAAGATCAGACGGAAGTGCTTGGTATATATAAGTACGGTCGGTTAGAGTATAACGTGGATACATTTGGAGCTTCAAACAAAAATCCATCCTGCCTACTGCCACATTAAAAATGTAGAACAGCATCTCGCAGTGCACTCACCACCCAGTGAACCTCGAAACAGAGTCTGGGAGTAGGCTGGTTCAAGGCTGGTTCATACAAGCCCTGGAATTGAACTGCATCACTCTCAATTTTGCCAACCATAAAAACCCATTTGAAGCTAACACTGAAGTTCCAGACCACACCAGACTTGATTGCACATCGAGCATGCACATTGCAAAAGTAACCAGAAGATTTAGTGTGCATTCATTCCTGTGTCTATGCAGTGAGGTGCAAAGCTGCACTGTCAAATCCTGTTCAAAGCTGAAGCAAGAATGGAACTTGAGTCAGGAAAACACCAGACTTCCAGTTGAACCCAGTCATTGGTGGCTGGAGGGTTTCAGAAAATCTGGAGGAGTTCCGAGGCAGAATCCACCAGGCTGCATAATGCCAGGTGAAAGGGGTCAGATAAGACTTGGCTTCAGCTTGTAAGAAACTGCACCCTTCTCCTCATCAGTTGTTCTATTTCAAGACAGGTTAGCAGAAGAAGTTTGGGTTTCTGGGAGGTAACCGGGGAGGGAGAAGGTAAGGATAAGCAGAGTTTCAAGATGGGTTAAGGATGAAGATTGTAGGGAAATGGGGAGGAGTTCAGAGGATAAGATGATTAGAAGTTGGTTGACTAGGTCAAGATAATATCAGGCTTCATTCCTCAACTCCTGTGAGTTATACATTTCATCCTAATCAATTCATAGATGACACTGCAAAATTTTTTTGGGCCTTCACATACATGAAGTCTGAGCATGCCTATCTCTATGTTGATCATATTTTGTGCCAAACCCAGAAACTTGGTTCCCTCTCTTTCTCCTCTTGGGGTGACTTTTGAGAGGAGTTTGTATGACACTTCTGCCCTCTCCATGAATGCCAATGAGCTGCAATGTGCCTTGAGTCATTGTTGTACTACCAAGCACACCGATCTGTGGACAACTACATCAATGAGTTTAGGGACTTGGTGGATGTGGCAGAATATTGGACTGGTCTACCAGTGGTGGTTAAATTTTGTTGTGGTCTCAATCAAGAGGTTTAGGATCAAGTTGCACAGATGTTCAGAGGGTGTCCTTCTGATGACAATATTGATGCTTGGTATGAAGCTGCTTTTCTCTGCGATAAGAACCAGCCCATGAATGCAGCTTTTAACACTACACTCCATGCCACTGCTACCACACACATTCCCAATCCTTCCAATGATCTGCTCTCATTGAGGGCAGACTAGTGTTTAAAGGTCTGGTTGCATGGACCAAAAAAATGACTGAAACCCAACTGAACCCAACTGAATGCGTCAGGACTATCAGTTGCAGTTGCTTGGTTTTGGAATCGGTTGGGTTGCTCTCCATTCTAAAATATTTGAAAACCATTCAAAAACTGGTTGCAATCACTTGCAACTGGTCTTCCCACAGTGCATAATATATTACTTATGTACTCAATATTACAGTCACTACAAGACAATAAATTAATTTAATTACTACTAATTTGTACTATTTATCCCATGATATAATGAAAATGGGACAAGCCTGGAAAAAAAAATAAAGTGGCACCACTTTGTCAGATGATTCCCAGGACCACCCATCATCAACAATGCCACTTCAACCATCACTCTGCACCACCCACAATATCCACTTCACCCACCTCAGAAGTCCCTCCAAAGTGAGAGTGTAGAGAGCCCAAATGATAACTAGTGTCATTTGGGTTCTTAGGTGTTTTGTATCATTTTTGATTACTTTTCTTCTAAGTACTATCACTAATTAATTTGATTTCTTTTTTAGACTCTTATGTTGTGCCACCCACCTCCCACCTCTGTGCCCTCCTCAGGCCCTATGCTACTGCTGTGAGCCTCTACTTGCAGGGTGGCAATGGATTCTGTTCTTACACAGCAATGGCCAGCAAGTTCCATAACAACACCACCCTCCCACCAGCAATGTCACCCACCACCACTGCCACATCACAAGCACTATCAACTCACTATGAGCCACTGCTCATAGTGGGGATTGGAGGTGCTAACAATGATGGTAGCTATGGATGGGAAACAACAAACAGCCAGGACAACAAACCATAGGTATGGCCATGACAATGAACAGCTATGCCAACACACAGCTGCACCAACAAATGGCAGGGAGGATGAATGCTGGGTACAACAAATGGCAGGGATAGACACCAGAGATGACTGCAAGTGGCAGGGACAATGAACATGATGACAAATGTGGGGGATGATGAACACCAGGAATGATGAACACTGGGGATGATGACATGCAGGAATGCAGGGCCCCTACCCTTGCTACAAACATAAGATGGTGGGACTATTTCTTTTTTCTATTTCATTTTCTATTTTGTTTTTCATTTTCATTTTCATTCTCATACAGCACAGCTGCAAGCAACTGATCACTGTAAGGGGAAAGGGAGGCATCCCAGGTGTCTGGGCAATTTTCTGCATTCATTCCATATTTTATATATATTTTATTTCACCCTGTTCTGCATTTTCCATGATTTTCTATGATTTATTCCTATTTTATTATTATATTTCGCCTGTTTTCCATGTTGGTACATGTTGTCAGTTCTATTCTTAGAGATGAGACCCCTTCTAGATGTTTACCTATCAAGGTGACATCATCCCACAGCCTGATTCGCCTATCTCCACCTTTTTGCTATTTTTAGCTTACTATTTGATTTCTGGCTTTATCACATATACTCGGCATCGACAGATGGGTCCTTAGAGTTTTCTCTTTGGATTCCCCTCTGTTATGTGTGCCTAGAGTGTCTGTATTATGTAGTATAATATTAACTTTGGATTCCCCTCTGTTAGCTCAATATTAAGTGAGGCTTTGAGGTTGCCCTCATACTCACAGCATGTAAATGTAATTAGTTTTATTTAGTATATAATAGAATTAATCTATAATAAAAAAACACCAGTATGACTGGTCAAAACTAGTCTTTTAGAGGCAACTGAACTGATTAGAACCAGTTCTATTCAGTTCAGTTGCAGTCCTGCAATTTTGGGTATCAGTCTAAACTGGTTGCAGTCCTGGTTGCCCATTTCTGAGTTTGAAAAACTGGACTGAACCAGACCTTAAAACACTAGCCCACATTGCCCACCTATAATGGCTTTGATGCTTTGCCTGTTGATCCACCAGAGGCAGGATGTCACTCCATGATTACTCCTTTTCCAGAATCCCTCAGATCAATGGAAGCCACACCTGCTCTCTCTACTCTTTTCCCTCAATTCATCAAAATTAAATTATGGGAGTGCAAACTGCCATGCAAGTATATTTTGGCATCTACTCCTTCCCAGTGCTCCTTACAGTTGAAGGTCGAGCTGCAAACTATGGATATGGGGCAGGTACTTGGTATTTCAGCTCTTCTGGATTCAGGTGCAACTGGTCTTTTTATTGACACCCATCTTGTCTAACAAAAGTGCCTCAACACTTGTTCACTGTCTTGACTGATACCTGTTTGTAATGTGGATGGGTCTCCAAATGAAGCTGGGGCAATTTGAGAGGTTGTAGACTTGGTTCTTTATTACAAGGATCATAGTGAGTGTGCTCTTTTGACTGTAATCCAATTAGAAAAACAGGAGGTAATTTTGGGCTACCCATGTTTTTGAGATCATAATCCAGAAGTTGACTGGGTGACAGGTAAAGTCAATATCAGTCAATGTCCCTCCCATTGTCATACTTGCTTTGCTGAAGGCAGACAGAAATGTTGAGAGCAAAAGGTGTTGATGCAGTGCACTCAGAAATGTCATACTGGATTGATGCCTGTGTCTGATGTGGACTTGGAGGATGTCCCAGATCTTTCACCAGATTCTGATGATGATGAGGAGGAGGTAGAACAGATTGAGGAAGGTGATTGAATCTTCTATACTGCTATCAACCCTCCACATGAGGTATGTGCCACCTCAAATGTTTCTCAGTGCCTAGTGGAGGCCTTCCACAAGAACAGTATGCCAAAATTCTTTACTGATTCTATGCTTCCCCATCTGCATGATTTTGAGGATGTCTTCTTTAAAGAATCCTTCAACTCACTTTCTAACCATAAGCTGTGAAATCATGCAATCGCACTCATGCTAGATGCCACACCCTCCTCTTGCAAGGTCTATCCTCTCTCCCCTGAAGAACAATGACAACTCAACAAATTCATTGATGAACACTTGGCTTCTAGTTGCATCCATCCTTCAAAGTCACCCATGACCTCCCCATTCTTCTTTGTCAAAAGGAAGGATGACTCCTCTGACCAGTTCAAGACTATCAAAGGCTTAACAACATCACAGTCAAGAACCATTATCTGCTACCTCTTATATTGGAACTCATCAACCGGCTTTGTGGGGCATGCTACTTCACCAAGCTTGATGTCCATTGGGGTTATAACAATGTGTGGATGAAGGAGGGAGATGAGTGGAAGGCAGCATTTCACACCAATCATGGTCTTTTTGAATCCTTGTTATGTTCTTTGGTCTCACTAACAGTCCTGCAACCTTTCAGACCATGATGAACAACATCATCCATGACCTCATACTAGAAAGCATTGTCTATGTCTACCTTGATGGAATCCTCATCTTCACTCAAGACCTCAAGGAGCATCACTGAATCATGTGTCTGGTACTAGAGAGGCTTTGATGACACAAGCTCTACTTCTGTCACAACAAGTGTGAATTTGAGAAGACTCGGATTGAGTACTTGGGCTTGATCATTTTAGATGGGCAGATGGAGATGGACCCTGTCAAGGTCACTGGTGTTATGGCTTGGTCCATGCCCATGAACAAGAAGGAGGTCAGTCCTTTTGGGCTTCATCAACTTTCATCAATGCTTCATCAAAGACTTCTCACATCATGCATGACCACTGTTTGATCTCACTTGCAAGGATGCATGGAGATGGGGCAATGCATAATAGGAGGCATTTGAAGATGGTCATTTCCACTTGTATCAGGCTAAAAATAGCAAAAGGGCAGAAATGAGTGGATCAAGCTGTGGAATGATGTCACATTGATGGGTAAACATCCAGAAGGGTTCCCATCTCTAAGAAAATAGAACTGTCAATATGTACCAACAAGGGAAAAACTGAAAAATAATCATAAAATAGGAGTAAAATCATAGAAAATCATAGAAAAGGCAGAATAGGGTGAAATAAAATATGAAAAATATGGGACAAATGCAAAAAATTGCCCAGACACCTGAGATGCCTCCACTTTCCCTTACATCATCCCCCTTCTATGATGCATCACCCCAATGCATTCAAAATTGTATCTGGCCAAAATCGGATGCCTGGATGCATTGAGGTGCAGAAGAATGTTGATGGCAAAACTCTTTGACCAGCTGTGGGGCATTGACATCGGACTCTGTGACCCAAGAATTTTCTTTATATCTGTAACCCTTCCAGTGCACTAGGTATTCAAGTTTGCCTTGACATAAGCAGCTGTCTAGGATGGACTTGACCTTGTACTGAGGTTTGCCTTTGATGACTGTAGGTGGTGGTGGAGATCGTGTTATGCATCCAGGAAATGGATCTGTGGGGGCTGGCAGCAGTTTGATGATGTGGAAGACAGGATGTAGTCTGGATATCAACAGTGGTAGCTGTAGGTGATAGGTGTTGGAATTTCACTATGGCTGGTACAATGGATGTTAGTCCCTTTGGTGATAACTGATGGGACTACAAAGTATGTACATAGAACTTATATACTACTATATTAAGGCTATGCCACAGCATGACACAGCAAGCACAGCGATGTGCAGCACTGCCCCCCAAATAGTAGATGTGCTGATTACACAGGATTTCCAACACTTCCCCATGAGTGGCACATTCTATCCAAATAAGCAAAGTCTGTTTCCAAATATGTACAGTGCTCCCCCAGAATTGGAATTCCCATGCAACAATCACAGCTAATGATGACAGATCTCAGGACATGCCAGATCTCACAACCATTGGATCAACCAAATATGATACCACAATGTCAGATCTCCCCTGGATCTCGCTATTCTTCTGGATCGACCAATACAAAGCAACTTCTGACTAATTGTGCAGCCCACTCAGCATTGGGGACTCCTTTTCTTGGTGGGGAGCAGTCTTAAAATGCAAAATCATCAGCAACCACTGCCGTCTCAGCTGCCTTCCCTTTTGTTATTTCCTCCTTGCAGTCTTTTGTGATGTGTCCAAGCTTCCCACACTGGAAGCATGTGATTGACTTTGATTCAGCCCTTTTGATGCATTGTGCAATCATGGCTGTATTCCAGGACTCTGGATGGCCTTGCCTTCCTTCTTCATCCAATAGTGCCCCTGTAACATCACTTAGCCTAAGTGCCTCGCTTGCTGCTGTGAGCGATGCTGCTATGCTCCCCCATGACTCATGTAGATTGAATATCAGAACATCAATTATGTCCTCATCAGTAAGGTTGACTTTGATCAATTTAAGCCATGCTACAAGATCTGTGATGCCAGTGATGTAGTTTGTGATCGGCTGCATCTCATCATGCTGATACCCATAAAATTGCCTTTTGAGGAAATGCATGTTGTGCAACTGTTCTTCTCGTAGATGTCTGCAAGTGCCTTCCATGCACTGGGTCCATCTGGGCTTTCCTGAATATATCTATACTGGTTCTGGGAGATAGTCAGCCCAATGTATGTCAGTGACTCCTCAGCTTTCTTGTCCCAATCTTCTCCACTAGTTTGGGTCATTGGCTTCTCTTTCATCAAAATATCCCAACAGCCAGCCCGCCGTAACACCATGCTGATCACAAATTTCCAATCATGGTAATTGTTCCCATCAAGTTTCAGCATGTTTTCAAGGAGTGAATTGACACTTGACATGATCCAAAAATAGATTGAGTGTGACAAGAACAAATGAGCAACAAGATAGAATGAGTGACAATCTGTACCAAGCATGGATCGGTTATGTTGGAATTTTACTATGGCTGGTACAATGGATGTTAGTCCCTTTGGTGATAACCGATGGAACTACAAAGTATGTACCTAGAACTTATATACTACTATATTAGGCTATGCCACAGTGTGAACAGCAAGCACAGCGATGTGCAGCACTGCCCCCCTGAATAGTGGATGTGCCGACCACACAGGATTTCCAACAATAGACATGTGATCCAACACGTTTGGTGATGAGGAAGGGTCCAAGGAAGCAGTGGGTAAGTTTCTTGGATGGTTGTGTAGTGGAAATGTCACTAGACTCAATATAGACACAATCACCAACATTGTACATGGGTGTGGGTGAATGGCATTGGCTGTAGAAGCATGCCATGTCATCCTTCACCTTAGCCAATGCTGCCTTCACTTCCTCCAGGGTGTCTCTCATCCACTCTGTGAACTCATTCACCATCTCCAAGTGTGATGGTGCTTGACAAGGTTTGAAACCCATGTGTGGATGTCATCCTGTGTCAAGGAGGAAGAGAGTTTGTTGGGTGAAGGAGTGGACATGATTGTTGTACCCAAACTCAGCCATGGGGAAAGGTCTTTCCAATCATCTTGGCACTCATTGATGAAGATGTGGATGTACTGCTCCAGTTCATGGTTGATGTGCTCTGTCTGTCTGTCTGTCTGCAGGTGGTAGGCAGTCGAGGCAAAGAGTTTGACTCCTGACAGGCATTACAGCTCTCGGGTGAACTCTGCAACAAACTGTGGTTCTCGATTGCAGAGAAAAGTGCCTGGCAATCCATGGAGCTTCCACACATGGCACAGATAGAGTAGAGCCACTAGAAGTATAGTGACAGTCATATGAGTGGGGATGAAGTGAGCTCGCTTCCCAGCATAGTCGACTGTGTACATTACTGCATCAAACCCATAGTTCTACCATGAGGTCCACACTGACAACATCCCAATGATTCTCTGGGACTGAGAGGGGATGTAACTTACCCATGGGTGTGCATTATGGATTATTGGTGTGTAAGCAGAGGTCACAGGTGTGACAGTACTGACCAATGAGGTGAGACATTTGAGGCCACAAATAATTCCACGATATGAGCTCCAATGTCTTCTAATGTCTAAGGTGGCCAGCAATAAGCAAGTTGTGGTGCTGGGAGATGAGTCATCATTGGAGCTGGGAATTATTAGGGATGTAGATACAGTCATGGAAGTATAGGGTCTTCTCCATGCTGCAGCCCAGGCAATGGTGCAGGGAGAAGTCAAACCTGGAGAGGTAAAGGGACCAGTGGGCTTGACGGCAATTGAGTTTCTTGGCAGTCAATAAGTACTCAAGGTTTTTGTGGTCTGTCCAGATCTTGACCTTGTGTTGAGTGCCCTTCAGGAAATGTCACCACTCCTCCAATGCCTGCATTATTGCCAACATCTCCTTGTTATGGATCTCGCAGTTGCATTCTACAGCACTGAGGCTCTTTGAGTAGAAGGTGATGGGGTGCCACTTCTGATCCTCTTGGGACTGTTGGGACAACACAGCACCTGTCACAAAGTCTGAACTGTCAGCTTCTACATGGAAGGGGTGGGAGTCATCAGCAAAGGTGAGGATGGAAGTGGAAGTGATCATCTCTTTGAGCTTCTCAAATGCCTCCTGCTGAGCATTACCCCAGCTTCATGTTCCCTTGCCCATGAGATTGAATAGTGGGTGTGTGTATGTGGTGTGAGAAATCCTTAATAAAGTGCCAATAGAAATTGATGAAGCTTAGGAAAGACTGCACCTCTTTCTTGTTTGTGGGCGTGGGCCACATTGTAACACCAGCAACCTTGACCAGATCTATCTCCACCTGCCCATCTGAAATAATCAAGCCCAGGTATTCAATCCATGTCTTCTTGAACTTGCACTTGTCATGATGAAGGTAGAGTTTGTGCCATCGAAGTCACTCCAATACCAGGCATGTAATTTAATGATGTTCATTTAAGTCTCAGGTGAAGATGAGGATGTCATTGAGGTAGACACAGACCACACCCTCCAGTATGAGATCATGGAAGATGTTGTTCATCATGGTCTGAAAGGTGGCAGGGCTGTTAGTGAGACCAAAGAACATAACAAGTGGTCTAAAAAGACCATGACTCATGTGAAATGCTGCCTTCCACTCATCCCCTTCCTTCATCTGCCCATTGTTATAAGCCCAGCAGATGTCGAGTTTGGTGAAATAACATGTCCCATGGAGTTGGTTGATGAGTTTGGATATGAGGGGTAGTGGATAATGATTCTTGACTGTGATGTTGTTAAGTCATCGGTAGTCTTGGACCAGCTGAAGAGAGCCATCCTTCTTTTTTACAAAGAAGAAGGGTGAGGCCATGGGTGACTTAAAAGGGTGAATACGACCAGAAGCCAAGTGCTCGTCAATGAACTTGTCAAGTTGTCATGGTTCTTCAGGGGAGAAAGGGTAGACTTTGCAGGAGGAAGGCATGGTGCCCAGTGTGAGCTCAATTGCATGATCCCATGGCTTACAGTTAGAAAGTGAGTCAAAGGATTCCTTAGAGAAGACATCCTTGAAGTCATGCAGGTCAGGAAGCACAGAGTCAGTGAAGGATTTGGGCACACTGTTCTTGTAAAAGGCCTCCACAAGGCATTAGAAGATGTTTGAGGTAGCACACACCTCATGCAAAGGGTTAATAGCAGTGTAGAAAATTTGGTCACCTTCCTTGATCTGCTCCACCACCTCTCCATCATCATCAGAGTTGGGTGCAAGATCTGGAATGTCTTTTAAGTCCACATCAGGCAGGGGCATTGGACCAGCATGACATTTTTGAGTATGCTGCAACAGTACCTTTCACCCTCAGTGTTCCTGTTTGCCTTCAGTGAAGCAAGTATGACAATGGGAGGAACAACAACTCATAATGACTTACCTGTCACCCAGTCGACCTCAGGATTATGGTCACAAAGCCATGGGCAGCCCAAGATTGCCTCCTGTTTCCCCAGTTGGGTCACAGCAAATAGAGCCCATTCAGTGTGGTCCTTGTAGTGGAGGACTAGGTCTACAACCTCCTGAATTGCCCCAGCTTCATTTGGAGAACCATTTGGGTATGGGTTGAGACAGCACATGGGTGTTAAGTTATTTTTGTTGGACTAGGTGAGAGTTGATGAAAAGGCCTGTGGCACCTGAGTCCAGGAGAGCAGAGACACTGAGAACCTGCCCTGTACCCATAGTCTGCAGCTCAACTTTCAATTTGAATGATTGCTGGGAGGATATGGATGCCACAATGTACTTGTGTGGTAGCATGCGCTCCCAAGATTTTAATTTGAGAAGAGGAGGAGCAGGTGTAGGTGGAGTGGGTATAACTTCCATTGAGCCGAGGGATTCAGGGGAATAAATTGGTCATCGAGTGAAGTTCTTTCTCTAGTGAGTTGACTAGCAGGGCATTGAAGTGGTTATAGTGGGCAGCAGGGGTGGGCAGTTGGAGAGATTGGAAGCATGTGTGGTCATAGTGGCATGGAGTGTAGTGTTAAAAGCTGCACTCATGAGTCAGCTCTCATTGCAGAGAGAAGCAGCTTCATACCAAGCATCAATATTGTCATCAGTAGGGCACCCCTTCAACATCTGTGCAATCTGATCCTGAACCTCTCAGTTGAGACCACAATGAAATTTAACCACCACTGGTAGACCACTCCCATATCCTGCCATGTGAACTAAATCCCTAAACTCATCAATGTAGTCATCCACAGATTGGTGTGCTTGGTAATACAAGTATGACTTGAGGTGCATGAAAGCTTGTTGGCATTCATGGAGAGGGCATAAATGTCATACAAACCCCTCTCAAAAGTTGCCCCAAGAGGAGAAAGGGAGGGAACCAAGTTTCTGGGCTTGGCGCAAAATGCAGTCAACATAGAGGTAGGTGCACTCAGACTTCATGTATGTGAAGGCCCAATAAATTTTTGGGTGTCATCTAGGAACTAATTAGGATGAAGACTAATGTATAACTCACAGGAGTTGAGGAAAAAACTTTTGTGAGAGCATGCACCATTAAAGTCAGCAGGGGGGGATGGTTTAATCTGTGTGCCAGTAGTATTAGGTAGAGCATTGATGCTGGGAGCAGTTGGGGTAGAAATAAATGGAATGTTAGGTGAGGGACTAAGCTGTAGGGCATTAACAAAGCTTTCAATACATGATTTGAGTAATTCAATTTGCATGCACAATCTGATAATGGTGCCTTTGAGCACTTTGACATGTTTTTGGGCATCCATGGTGCATGGTGGCACATCGAGCAGAGATAGGCATGCACTAGAGGTGGGGGTGTTGATCAGGTCCTCAGCAACATCCTGTATGCATAGGAGATGTTATGTCCATAGTGCACTTTAATTCCAGGCCTAGGGAATGAGTTTTCTACTGTAAGGGCAATCTCAAAGCCTCACATAGGAGTGAGCTAACGGAGGGAAATTCAAAGAGAAAACTCCAAGGACCCATCTGTTGATGCCCAGTATATGTGATGAACTGTTAGGAAATAGTCTCCTAATAGTCCTATTACATAATAATATTGTATTTTATTACATCAAATTATGCCACCAAGCACCCAAAAATGCTACATTTGTTAGCATGGGAATTTTATATTCACATGCATCAATATGTATGTGCATGTATGCATGCGTTGGTAACAACATAGTACAATATATGTAACATAGTATATAAACCTTAAATATACACCTGGGGGACCTTAGTTGAGTTCTCTTAGATATTCCATCCACAATAGTGGTGCAAAAAGCCTTTTTCAGTCAACTCATCTATTAATAACATGTCACATCAAACCCATCAATCCCCCCATCATGCATGCGCATCCCATCCCCTTCTTGTAGGAGAACCTGCACAGTCCAGCTAGCAGATTAGTGGGTGTCACCCTAACAGAAGAACTCAACTACCCCATCAGTGTGCCTTCTCTTACATGTACATAGATCATTGTTTCAGTGTGCCACAACCACTTACTCATCCTTTCAGCATGAGCTGGAAGTAATTGTATATATGTATTTACCTTTGCTTTCATAAGCCAATGCCAGGCCTCGCCTTACATTGTGACCACCAGTAATCGAGAGGCAGCACTCATCATTAGGACAGCTGCAACCAAACAACCAATTGGATCTGGGTTAATCGAGATTTACTATACTCTATTTGGACAACTATTTTAGTTACATAGTTACAAGCTGAATTCAGTATTAACTCTAAGATCAGGCACTGTCAGAAGGAATATCGATCCAAAGTGTCTCATGCACCCAAGTGTTGACAAATAGCTGAATCATGAGTTTTGCCATGTTTGGTACCTGAATTGCCAGATCATGTGACTTGAAAATTTGTGAAAAATTCTGAAGCCAAATCTTGACTCAGCCAAAGAAGTGACTCATCACAGCTTAGGTCATTATGTCAGAACAATCAACTTCGAATCCTGGTCACAATCCTGTTCCCATGCCAGTGCTAGAAGCCAAATTGATGTGCTTACAGCACAAATGTCCCAATTAGTGTCAGTATTGGCAGCATCACAGCCCAAACAAGCAGAAATAAAACCAGAAACAGTGGAAGATAAAGATGAGGAGATGGAGGAGATGGTAGAGTGGATGTCTCAGGATGACATGCATGCAGAGGAGAGATCTGAAAGTGGAAAAACATGTTTACCTAAATATCCACCCCCACAAATCTTTGACGGTACCATGGAGGATACAAAGTCCTTCATCAGCTCTATAGTATTGTATATTCATGGGAGAAAGCCCAAATTTTGTATGACTGAGTCTAGGATTATGTTTGCTCTCTCACACATCCAGGGAGGGAAAGCACAGTTCTGGAGAAACGAAGCTATTAATCAAATTGCCGTGGGATATAAACCATTTGCAACCTTCAGGAAATTTTTGGAGAGACTGGAGGCACAGTTTGAAGACCCTAATCCAAAGGCAACAGCTAATGCAAAATTAAAAACCATGCGCCAAGGTTCTCTAACAGCAGACAAATGTACTTTGCAGTTCAAGGCAGAAGCTTCACAGACAGATATGGGAGAAGCTGCATTGGTAGAATTTTTGAAGGCAGGATTAAATGCCTCTTTATTCAAGTCTATCTATCAACTACCTTCTATGCTGGAGAGGTTGGATGAGTGGTATAACTGGGCAATGCGTCTTGATCAGCAATATGGACAGAAACAGGTAGAGTCGAAATTGATGTATGGAAATGCCAGATTTGGAAAGTCATCAGGAGGAAAGTCCGAGAAAGGAAGGACACCTCAGTTACAAACTCTGAGGGCACAGCCACCAGCCATGGCAGTGACACCTATTGTTAATGAGTCAGCAGCATCAGCGGATGCAATGGATGTTGATCAAGTAGGGAGATGAGCCCCTCTTAAATGTTTTAATTGTGGGCAATTAGGGCGTATGGCTAGGAATTGTAGGCAGAAAAGGAAGATTAGGGAAGCGACAATCGAGGAAGTGAAGTTGGAGGAAGATAAGCAGAAGAATTTTGTGGAAGAGTCCCAGTGAAGGTTTTCCCATTGGTGATCCAGAATTATTATAATGTATTAGTATCTGAGGAAACCCAGAGTGAACCCAAAAGAGAAATTGAGGAGTATGACCATCATCACTTATGTGACCAAGAAAAATGCCCAGCCTTATTTCTGAAGACCCCTAAATGCTTTATTCACTCTGTGCGGATAAAACCCAAAATCAGCTTGACAGTAGGATTGAAGACAGTGGACACGCATGCAGCAATTAATGTGGAGGCATTGCTTGACAGTGGTGCTACTAGATTATTTATTAATCAATCCTTAATTACTGGAAATGGTATTTGCATGCGTAAACTGCCACAACCTATAATGGTGTACAATATTGACAGTATGATTGATCATGGAGGAACTATTAAGGAGGAGATGACAATGATACTAAAGTATCAGGATCATCAGGAATGAGCTGTATTTGAGGTGTGCGACCTTGGGAAAACCAATCTAATAATTGGTTGTCCATGGTTATGTAAACATAATCTGGAAATTGATTGGAAAATGGGGAAGGTACACATGACTCATTGTCCTAAGGAATGTAATGTGTATGGAAGGAAGGTAAAAAAGGAGAAGAAGGAAAAGGAAGAGAAAGAGCATCCAAGGAAGTATTCTGTTATGATGGAGGAAATAGAAGATGAGGATATGCCAAACAGGGAAGTTCCAATCATGACCAGTAAGGAAGAACAGAAGCAAACCTTTAGAAAGATTCGTGGAGGACAGTCGTGAGATAAAAATGTGATGAAAGTGGAGAAGCCAGTGGAGGAGTGGGTGCTGAAAGCCTACCATAAATATTTGTCAGTCTTTCAGAAGAAGGAATCAGAGCAGATGCCAGTGTGAAAGCCATGGGATCATGCAATCCAGATGAAGCCAGGGTGCCAAAGAAGTAAAAAGTCTATCTGTTATCTCCAATGGAACAAGAAGAAGTGGATGGATTCCTTAATGAACAATTATGCAAGGGATACATATGACCTTCAAAATCACTGCAGACATCACCAATATTCTTTGTACCAAAGAAGGATCAGAGGAAGAGGATGTATACAGATTATAGGTATCTGAATGAGTGGACAGTGAAGAATGTGTACCTTTTGCTATTGATCTCAGAGATAATTGACAAGGTGGGAAATGTATCCTTGAGCTTTAGGTAATCTGGTGATAAAGCCCACAGATATATCTCGCCATGGTGCTTTAGGTATAGGGTTCAGCATTAATTTCCCTGCAGGCTTTTCTCATTTCTTCCCCTCATGCATGTATCACATCCATCCACATACCCCAACACATATTTTGAAATTCTGTGCCACCAATAATTTCTGATTACCAACTCCAACATCTTCCACCTTCCTGGATGTCCAGCATCTGGCATATTATGATGTAACCAGATAATATCCCTTTGTAAATTTTTATCTTTTGGTACATATACCTTTCCTCTAAACAACATTAACTCTTGTTCCTCGACCCATTCTTCTCCTTTAATATTACCTTTCTTCTCTCCCTTCAATGCTTTCACAGCTTCCACTACTTCATCGTCCATCTCTGAACATTGTCTAATTTTAGACAACATTTCTGTTTGAGCTATCCACCAATAGATGCCCTTGACACATAGTGCAAATGCAAAAGTATTTGGGTTTGAGTAGGGTAATATTTTTATTGTCCTCCTCCTCCCCCCTTTTATGATCAGTATATCTGAATAATGCATCTACTTTCTTCATCAAGCTTCCCGCTTTGTGTACTAAGTGAAAATTAAAATGTGATAGAAATAATGGCCAATGCGCTGATGATACTCAACCGGAAACCCAAACAAAACCTACTAAATGGCTTCAGATGGTATAACACGAGTCAGAGGAAAGGTGTGAGGTGGTACTAAATATCACCGCTGAGACCAATATGATGTGTTTAGTGATGCGAAATAATAAGTGATGGTTCGAATAATCTGTAGGAGCATATGAAGGTGTTTGAAGGAGTTCAAAAGAGGTTCGAGTATGTGTGAAGAGGTTCAAAAAAGGTTCGAAGAGGTTCGAAGTCATGCGAAGTAGTCTGAATAAGTTCAAATAAGTTCAAAGAGGTTTGAGGTAAGTTGAAGAGTGAGTTTAATGAATGTGAAGTGTTTGTCAAACGGCGATAGGTGATGGGCGATAAAATGTGGAGTGAATACGATAGTTTCAAGGAAGTTTGCAATATTTCACAGAACTTTTAGAGATATGACACGAGCTAAGACTCAAGAGATCGACTCTTAAATCTAACGATAGTGAGAGGGTAACTTGTGCTGCTCCCCATTGTTCTTATTTATTGTCCTAACTAACTAATACAAGTCTATATACAAAATAAAGAGATAGTACTAAAAAGGAAATAAGAACATGTGTAAAACATGAGGCAAATATATCAAACCATGAGGACTTGTAGATCATGAAACAAATGAAAAATGATGAATAACTGAAACTTATAGTGTTCCTATATAGTAAAAGTACTTATCTTGTGTTTCAATATATCAATGAAATGCAAAAATGCACTTATCGCATTCTAACTCTCTTGTAATCTCTCCTCGTGTCCAGTAGTGCTCGATATGCAACGAATTGGCTTGTTCGGGATGTGCAGCATGTGTCGAAAAGGTTTTTAAACAACTATATGGCAGCCAATGTCATTCAAAATACTGCAAAGTTGTTTGAAGTGTCGTGAAATAGTTTGAAGTCATTCGAAGTCATCCAAAATAGTGCAAAATAATGCGAAAATAGTTTGAAGTCAATTTTGTGGCATTTGTAGTACTTTGAAGTGTGTGTCATAATGTGTCGATACAAGTGGGATCCATTTCCAGACCTTAAGACATGTAGTGGACCTATCAGCGCTTGCTGACAGTTAAGCTTTTTAGTGGACATGAAGTACTGCAGATTTTGATGAACTGTCCAGATTTCGATCTTATGCATACATCCCTCCAAATAATGCCTCCATGCTTCCAATGCTCATATTATTCCCAACATCTCTTTGTCATGCACATCATAATTTCTTTGCACATCATTCAATCCTCAGAACAGATATGCACAAGGATGCCATTGGTCATCTTCACATAGCATTGATAATACTGCTCCAGTAGCAAAGTTGGATGCATCTGATTCCACTCATAAGGAATGCATGAAATCTACTGGGGCTAATATTGGTTCTTCCACAAACTTCCTCTTCAACTCTTCAAATGCTGTCTGCTGTTGTTCTCCCCATCTCCACACTATCTCCCCATCTCCACACTACTTTTTTTCACATAAGATTGTGTAAGGGTGCAGCAATTTTGGAAAAATTATGAACAAAGTGACGATAATAATTTGTGAGTTCCAAGAAAGCCTGAACTTCCTTGATATAGGTGGGCATGGGCCAATCAACAATTGCCTGTACCTTGATAGGATCCATCTTGATTTCATCAGGGCCAATCATTAATCCCAAGAACTCGATCTCACTTGCCCCAAACACACATTTCTCCAGTTTGATGAATAAATCATTCTCTCCCAATCTTCTTAATACCTCCTGCACTATCACCTCATGATTTTCTTTACCCTCTGTGAATACCAAAATGTCATCAATGAATATCATTACCACGCCTTTGTCTATTACATCCTTGAAAAAGTTGTTCATCATATTTTGGAAAGTCAGGGGGCTATTGGTCATCCCCAAAAACATGACAAGTGGCTCAAAGGATCCCCAATGTGTAGCAAATGCAGCCTTCCACTCACCTCCTTTCTTTATTTGTACATTATTGTACCCCCAGCATAAATCCAATTTTGTAAAGACCTTGGCCTTTCCCACCTTGTCAATTATCTCTGAGATCAACAGCAAAGGGTATGCATTCTTCACTGTCCACCCATTCAGATACCTATAATCTGTATACATCATCTTCCTCTGATCCTTCTTTGGTACAGGATTATTGGTGATGTCTGCAGTGATTTTGAAAGTCATATGTATCCCTTGCACAATTGTTCATTAAGGAATCCATCCACTTCTTCTTGTTCTATTGGAGATAACAGATAGACTTTTTACTTCTTTGGCACAAATCCTGGCTTCATCTGGATTGCATGATCCCATGGCTTTCACACTGGCATCCGCTCCAATTCCTTCTTCTGAAAGACTGACAAATATTTATGGTAGGCTTTCAGCACCCACTCCTCCACTGGCTTCTCCACTTTCATCACTTTTGTATCTCATGACTGTCCTCCATGAATCTTCCTAAAGGTTTGCTTCTGTTCTTTCTTATTGGTCAGGATTGAAACCTCTCTATTTGGCATGTCCTCATCTTCTATTTCCTCCATCGTAACAGAATACTTCCTTGGATGCTCTTTCTCTTCCTTTTCCTTCTTCTCCTTTTTTACCTTCCTCCCATACACATTACATTCCTTAAAACAATAAGTTATGTGTACCTTTCCTGTTTTCCAATCAATTTCCAGGTTATGTTTACATAACCATGGACATTCAATTATTAGATTGGTTTTTCCAAGGTTGCATACCTCAAACACAGCTCATTCCTGATGATCATTGTCACCTTCTCCTTAATAGTTCCTCCATGATCAATCATACTGTCAATATTGTACACCATTATATATTGTGGCAGTTTACACATGTGAATACCATTTCTGGTAATTAAGGATCAATTAATAAATAATCTGGTAGCACCACTGTCAAGCAATGCCTCTACAACAATTGCTGCATGCATGTCCACTGTCTTCAATCTTACTGTCAAGCTGATTTCAGGTTCTATTCGTGCAGAGCAAATAGAGAATTTAGGGGTTTTCAGAAATAAGGCTGGGCATTTTTCTTGGTCACATAAGTGATGATGGTCGTACTCCTCAATTTCTCTTTGAGGTTCACTCTGGGTTTCCTCAGATACTAATACATTATAATGATTCTGGGTCACCGATGGGGGAACCTTCACTGGGACTCTTCCACAAAATTCTTCTGCTTGTCTTTCTCCAACTTCACTTCCTCAATTCTTGCTTCCCTAATCTTTTTTTTCTGCCTACAATTCCTAGCAATATGCCCTAATTGCCCACAATTAAAACATTTAAGTGAGGCTCATCTCCCTGCTTGATCAATATCTATTGCATCTGCTGATGCTGCTGACTCTTTAACAATAGATGTCACTGCCATGGTTGGTGGCTGTGCCCTAAGAATTTGTATCTGAGGCATCCTTCCTTTCTTGGACTTTCCTCCTGATGACTTTCCAAATTTGGCATTTCCATACATAAATTTTAACAACACCTGTTCCTGTTGGTATTGCTGATCAAGACACATTGCCCAATTGTACCACTCATCCAACCTCTCTGGCATAGAAGGTAGTCAATAGATAGACTTAAATAAAGAGGGATTAATCCTGCTTTCAAAAATTCTACTAATGCAGCTTCTCCCATATCTGTCTGTGAAGCTTCTGCCTTGAACTACAAAATAAATTCATCTGCCATTAGAGAACTTTGGCACATGGTTTTTAATTTAGCATTAGCTGTCACCTTTGGATTAGGGTCTCCAAACTGTGCCTCCAGTCTCTCCAAAAATTCCCTGAAGGTTGCAAATGGTTTATATCCCATGGCAATTTGATTAATAGCTTCGTTTCTCCAGAACTGTGCTTTCCCTCTCTGAATGTATGAGAGAGCAAACATAATCCTAGACTCGGTTGTATAAAACTCGGGCTTTCTCCCATGGATGTACAGTACTATAGAGCTGATGGAAGGACTTTGTATTCTCCATGGTACCATCAAAGATTTGCAGGGGTACATATTTAGATAAATACATTTTTCCACTTTCAGATCTCTCCTCTGCATGCACATCATCCTGAGACATCCACTCCACCATCTCCTTCATCTCATCATCTTTATCTTCCACTGTCTCTGGTTTTATTTCTGCTGGTTTGGGCTGTGATGCTGCCAATACTGACACTAATTGAGACATTTGTGCTGTAAGCACATCAATTTTGGCTTCTAGCACTGGCATGGGAACTGGATTATGACCAGAATTCAAAGTTGATGGTTCTGACATAATCACATAAGCTGTGATGCATCACTTCTTCAGCTGACTCAAGATTTGGCTTTAGAATTTTTCCACAAATTTTCGAGTCACATGATCCAGTAATTTGGGTACCAAACTCAGCAACACTTGTGATTCAACTATTTGTCAACAGTTGGGCATGTGAGACACTTCAGATCAATATCTCTTCTGACAGTCCCTGATCTTGGGATTAATACTGAATTTGGCTAGTAAATATGTAACTAAAATAGTCATCCAAATAGAGTATAGTAAATCTTGATTAAACCAGATCTGATCAGTTGTTTGGTTGCAGCTGTCCTAATGACGAGCGCTGCCTCTCGATCACTGGGGATCACAATGTAAGGTGAGGCCTGGCATTGGCTTACAAAAGCAAGGTAAATATGTATATACAATTACTTCTGGCTTGTGCTGAAAGGATGAGCAAGTGGTTGTGGCATGCTGAAACAATGACATATGTGCGTGTAAGAGAAGGCACACTGATGGGGTAGTTGAGTTCTTCTGTTAGGGCGACACCCACTTATCTGCTAGCTAGACCATGCAGGGTCTCCTACAAGAAGGAGGCAGGATGCATGCACATGATGGGGGGTTTTGATGGATTTGATGCAAGGGGTTATTGATAGACAAGTCGGCTGAGATAGGCTTTCCACACCATCATTGTGGATGGAATACCTAAGAGAACTCAACTGGGGTCCCCTAGATGGATGTATATTTAAGGTTTATATACTATGTTACATATATTGTACTATGTTGTTACCAACACATGCATACATGCACATACATATTGATGCATGTGAAGATAATATTTTCCATGTTAACAAATGTAGCATTTTTGGGCATTTGGTAGCATAATTTGACATAATAAAATAAAATGAAAATGAAATAAAATATTATTATGTAATAGGACTGTTTCCTAACAGTGAAGGAGTTCCATTGACACCACACTTCTGCACCTCAGCATCTTCAAGCAACAGACTTTGGCAAGTTACAGTTTCAAATGCATTGGAGCGATGCATCATAGATGGGGGAGATGTCCCAAGGGTCTCAGCAGTTTTCTGCATTTGTCCCCTATTTTTTCCCATCTTATTTCACTCTGTTCTGCATTTTCTATCATTTTCCATCATTTTATCTCTATTTTATGATTATTTTTCCATTTACCCCATATTTGTACTTGTTGACAGTTTTATTTTCAGTGGTGGAGCCCTTTTCAGATGCCTACCCACTGATATGACATTACTCCATCACTTCAATCAGCCTATCTCCACCTTTTTCTATTTACTATTATTTGATTTTTGAATCTTTCACATATGTACATATACTAGGCATTGACAGATAGGTCCTTAGAGTTTTCTCTTTGGATTCCCCTCTGTTAGGTGTGCCTGAGGTGTCTGTATTATGTAGTATAATATTAACTTTGGATTCCCCTCTGTTAGCTCACTATTGAGTGAGGCTTTGAGGTTGCCCTTCCAGCAATGACAAAACCATCATCACTATCATCCACCTCAATACACTCCTTCCAGTATTCAGTGAAGAATGTGTTTCCTAGATTCTTTCATTCATGGACACACTCAACACATTTACTAGGTTCTACATCAACAAATATGCTGACCACCATGCATTCAAGATTGCTTTCTGATACCTTTTGATCATGCTTGAGGTGCTTACATACATACTGTTGAAATCAATCCACACTTTCGGTCTACCTATATTGATACATGACACACCTCAACCTATATTAATATATGACACACCTCATGGCACTTATATTGACATATGACACATCTTATGGCACTTATATTGATATATGATGCACTTATATTGGTGCATGTGCCTTCCCTCTGATCATGTGACCACCTAGCCCTAGGAATATATAAACCAGCTGTATTCCTCAGTAGCAATACAGAGAGTGTTCTACCCCTCTAACCCTAGTTACTAGCAAGCTAACCCAAGCAACAAGGTGAGTGGTAAGTGAACCTATGTACACTATCACTATGCAGCTATACTGCTGCAACACGTACTTGATATCCTTACTTTCCAATGCTGAGGCTAAACTATTGCATTCACTTGACAAACCTGTGTTGTGGTAGGGTAATGAGTTCCACTCATCAACCCCACCATTTCTGGAATTTCCCATGAGATCCCTGTTGAAATTAATTCCCTTGATGCATGCTGTATACATGAGGTGATACATGCAGCATACACATGTTACTGCGCTTACTGCGCATACATGTGGTATACACATTCCCGAGTCATGTGACATCCTTACTATTATGTATATAAGGAGAACCTGTACTGTAGTAGATATACAGTGTTCTTACCTCTACTAAACCCTAGCCCTAAGACTAACTAAACCCCAGGTAGGTTACAAGGAACGTGTCATCTCTTCCTCTGTGCAGCGTATGTAGTCTGCTCCAACAATCCCTTGCTGTGCTATGATGGCTCAGTATGGCACATCCTCGAAGCATTTTAGATTCTTCGATATTCTATCTCATCAAATTATTATCTGACATTCTTATTTCTTAGGTTTTCTGTTTCATTTTTAGGATGACATTTCATCTGTGCGATGCGTCAGTCACACGTTGTGGTCATGTTCTTCTGCTTCATCAGATTCTGCATCATCAGCAGCACCTGATTTAAAGGAATGGAGTATATTCATTTCATTTCCATTTGCCTTTCGTAGCTATGCATCTTGTGCCTTCTCGCCTCGATGATCTGCGATGTCAAGTGTCAACACTACGGCCAGCTAAAATGGGTTGGATCACTGGGCAGTAGGGTCAAGGGGTTGTGTCTGGGCATCCTCTGTGCTTGCTGGGGGCACAGGCAACGTATCATCAATAGAGGCACCTGACGATGGCTCCTCCCCGAGGCATTCCCAGTTGTGAGAGCCCCAAGATGAAGATTGAAGACGCAACACCTTAACTGCTTCTCATAAGAATAATGGTTTATTTTTGACTTTTGCATTGCATTTCGGACCCGTTGACTTCTTTACCCTTTTAGTTTACATTATCTGGTTGTTCAGACTGTCGGCACGAGAGAACGCGCGCGATCAGTTTCTCCTTCGTAGCTAGATTGTTTGTATATAGGTGACCTCCCACCTTTCGAATGGAGAAACCTTTCTGATCCTCCACTTTAACGCACTTCTCTCAAAATTTTCCTGTCTCCCAAGTCTACTGCACACCAAGGTGCAGTAACCAAGTTAAGTTCCTCAAGTTCCCAAGTTTTTTTACGGGCTAGTCTGGCCCCCCCTCTCAAGTAGCTGTCCAATTTCGTACATACATAGCATAGTTGAACTCACATATCTAACTTTACTTATTGTTTAACGGCTTGTTGTGTTTGCATACGATGGCTCGTGCTTTCGACGCGAGCTGCACGTGACTCTGTAGGACCGTTGGTGTTGTTTACCGTTAGTTTTATAGTTCTCGTTTCGTCAACTCACCGGTTTGGAACCGGATAATTACACTGCACAACGTACATCAAGTCACTCCCCCTGCGTGCCCTTTTTCTTCTCCCATCCGCGTGCCTCCGCTTACCCCATTCTTCGCGACGTGACGACCATCGTCAACGGACTCCCAGTAGGTAAATTTCCCTCCAACAGTGTACTTATCATGTCTTACACATTTTCACTACTTATTTACTTGCCTGCACCTTCACAACCCCTTGGTATAGTATGTGCTTAGGTTATTGCTCACTCTCTTTAACTAACTCTCTAAGTAGAAAATAAGCCACTTGAGCAGCTTAACAGGCTTATCCATGAAATACATAAGCACTAAGTGCACTAAGAATTTTCTAGATTTTCCTGATATGATGTTGGTCAAAGTACTTGCCAAAGCAGAAACATTTAAAGAGCATCCAGAATGCATTCAAATGCAGGACTTTGCCTAGCTCAAATCGGCAAGCCCTAGTTCGACCATCAGAGGTCTTTCATTTTTGGTCAATATTGCTGTGCCTTGGCCCCGCCTGAGGCCGTCAGCCAAGCTAAGGGCCATGTTGATGGATTCATGGCAGCTTTGGCCTGGCCTGAGGTTTGGAAAAGCCAAAGCCAAGCCATTCAGCTGCGAACACGTTGCACACACGTCCCGATTTACTCGTTAAACATTTCCCACAATTACATAAAAGCATTTTTCATTTTGCTCGCTAACGCAGCGCATCTTGGACATGGATAGACCATCCTGCGGGAAAGATTGGTATGTTCGTTGACAACGCAACGGGTGTAGCCTCCAAGGGGTTTTACCTCGTGCTCAGAATTCCCCACTCGTAAGTACTATGTAGGTCCGTGGTATGTATCTTGAATCTTCTTGGGGTAGTGTTCGGCTCTTTCCGCGATAAGCCCCTGTACTGCGGATTTTTTTTTTGTGGAATACTACATGATACATGAGTGACGAATTCGTCATCAGATATGGGTTAAGATGGAAACTGTTTCTATGGCTCGATATTTTAATATTGCATGTTCGACTCCGGCCCGGATGTACTTACGACGGTCATCGTTCTTGCATAGACCAAGGGTTATAGGTACGACCGAGCACTGCGTGCGGACCATATTTGAACCCAGGCTCGGCAATCTTGTTTCCTCGAACATAATCTGTTTTATATTTTATCGCATTTTTACAAATGCCGCATCCTTCATAGAGTGCTTCTTTGCTAACTTGTAGTGAGAACATGACGTTTGGCTTGTCTGCTGAGTGTACATGAGCTGTAAAGCTGCTTGGTTTGCGAGCGAGCGTCGTAAGTATTTGTCTGATATCTTCTTTCCATGATATATGTACATATGTCTTATTTATAAGAATTCCGGAAGCTGTGAACTGCGCGTCACTGCGGTGTACGTACTCGGTGCTTGGCATAAATGCTTCCCTTGCACACGCAATGCAGAAGATATCCTGCAGGTAAAGACCGTGCGGATCAAAGGATTGAATCTATAGCCTGTACACAATTTGAAGTGACCAATTTTGCTGTGTAGATAAAATTCCAATTTGTGATGTCGGGTTGAAGTTGCCGAGGAAATTCCCTTTTACAGAAGCTACTGCTAGCTATCGTCCATCCCTACAACGGACGGAAAAGTCGTCTCGCGACATCCATGTCGTCCACAACGTCCACGGTGTCCTCGACTGCTTCAAAGGTGGCAGCAGCAACCTCATCAGCCGCCACAAAGTCCCTCCAAGCCCCCCCTAGCCTCAAGGTGCCCGCTCTGGACTATAAATTAGGTTGAATAGTTCTGATTTCTCACTAGATCGTCGGCATTATATTGGCAATTGTCAGCGGGAAGCTCATCGGGACAAGCTTTGTGTTCAAGAAGAAAGGTCTTCTCCGTTCGCAGGCGGACGGAGTGGCCGGGGAAGGCGTCGAATACCTCAAGTCGGTGAGCACGTTTAGACAATGTGTTGGTATGGACACCAGCTCACGAAATTGGACGAAGGCAATGTGGTGGACAGGCATGATCAGTGTGTCGTCACTTTTCGATATTCCTTGTAGCTCTCCTCAATCTTCTCTTAGTGATGATTCTAGGAGAACTATGTAATTTTGCGGGCAAGTGAACATTATCAACTTCACGTCGTTTGCTGCTTAACATCCGTTCCGTACGACAGCATATGCATTTGTAGAAGCCATTGTAGTCGTGTGTGCTATTCCGTCCGTTAAGCATGCATTTTCGAGCTAATTTGATCTTCCCAAGACACCTCTCGGCGCTCTTTCCGTGGTCGTCTGCGCCATCTTGTCATCGATATTCCTCAAAGAAACGTTGACGTTCTTTGGTTGGTTGGGATGCGGACTATGTATTGTAAGCCCCCATTGTCATCCTACTTACACGTCCGACCTTATTCGCTTCAGATCGGATCGGTTATCATCGCCCTCAATGGTGCAGCGTTTTACCCTTCTCAGCCCTGTTATGACCATTGCTTCACGATGTTTCCATAGGACCACAAGAGCCGGCCGTTGGTCAAATCAAAGCATTTCAGAAACTCTTCCTGTCGGCCGGGTTCCTTTCGTATTGCTCGGTGCTCATTGCTGCTGCTCTCGTAATCATATTCTACTACGGACCCAAGTGAGTTTCACTGCCTTTTGTGGCGCTGTTGCTGATTGATTTCATGTTGAGATATGGGAAGAAGAGCATGCTGTGGTACATTCTTGTTTGTAGTATGATTGGCGGGATCAGTGTCAGTGTTACGACGGGTCTTGGCGCTGCTATTGTGCAGACCGCGATGGGTGACAATCAGGTGTGCTTTCTTCCACACGATACCTCATGCTGTACTAAAGGTGGATCGCAGTTTAAATACTGGTTCATGTATTTTTTGTTGGTGTTCGTGGCCATTACACTTAGTGAGTGGAAGTTTGTAATGCCGATTTGCAAGGTTGACATTGTTGCAGTAACGGAAGTGTATTATCTCAATGTGGCGCTTGCGCTGTTCAATACTGGTGAATATTCTCTCATTACTTCGTCACTATCTTGACTAACTTTGCGCAGCCATGGGTAATGTTTTCATTTGTTCTTGTGTTTTCGAGTTATTTCTGAACGCTCTGTATAGTTACGCCTACATATTATGTCATTTGTAAGTTGTTCTGTATTCTTTCCGTTGTAATGGTGACTAACACGACAAAACCAATAGTTACGTTCTTTTCGATACTCACGACCATAGTACGTTCTAATATTGCAACGCTCTCCCCGATGTCGTTCATCTTCCTGCGCTTAGATCCTCTTCCAAGGCCTTAAAGCCTCTGTTACGTCAATCATAACTCTCGTCATGGGCTTCGTCGTCATCTGCTTCGGCATCACAATCCTCCAAATGTCCAAGATCGACCCCACCACGCTTTCCAGCACCACGAAGCTCGACCGTCGCTCCACCCTCCTCCTCCAAGCCGCACGTCAAAAGACAGGAACCATAGAAGAGAAGTCCAACCTCATTTCAATTGAAGACCCAGGCATGGATGCCCTCCGTGGCTCGTTTGGCACTTTCGGCAGCATCATTCGTGCACGCAGCGCACGTCGCATGAGCCAGAACAGCGGACGCTTGCCTAGCCATCGGCGTCCCCCAGGTGCTCTACCGCCTTCTGCCAGGGACAGTGCTGTCCCGAATACCGACCCCCATATACACGATACTCTCAATGGGATGAAGAGGCATCAGCTGTACGATGCACCCGTTCCTCGCCATGACACGAATTCATCTATCGATTCTGACCGAACCGCGTCGCCATTGGGCAAGCATGCGACGATCAAGTTCGACACGCAGGATGTGGTGTATAAGTATGACGTCCCAGGGTCAGGGGAGAAACACATTACGGAGCGTAGGGTCGCAGTGGGCTCGCCTTCTATTGGGTATCCGCCATCACCGTTAATACCTCTACGGATGGACGGTTTGCCGCCTAGTTCGTCGCATCGGAATATGGATCTTCTAGGCATATCTGAGGAGAACGTAGGGACGGAGAGCGACAGCGCTAAGAGCAGCCATAGACGCTCAGTAGAGATACCCACGTCCCGTATCAACTGGGACCCCAAGATACACAGCGCGCCTCCGACGATACAACAACGGTTTGCGGCGACAATGTCGGGATCAGAGCTTCCACCGTTTGATAAAACGCCGAGCAGGACATCATTGTTGTCCTTCCCATCTGTCACAGATTCAGGCCAAAGTGAGAATTGGGAGGATCCGGAGATGTATGCACGGCGGCACAAGGAATGGGATGTTGAGCGGGAGAGTTCTCCGCGAGATAGAGGGAGAGAGTTACGGGATAAGGGAAGGGAGAAGAGCAGGGAGAGGGAGAGATCAAGAGTTGGAAAGAGATATCCAGGGGCGTCGGAGGACGATGATCGGGATGAGAGCATCAGTTTGTGGGATAGAAGTAAGGTGGATGAGGATGAATCGGTCGAGGGCTTGTCAGCCCAAGAATCAAGTCTTGGTGGCATTAGACTGGTACAGCCCAAGCGTCCAGATATGTTCTGAGAGTCTTCCGGGTCCGCAGTTTGTGTGTTTGGGAACTTTTTTATTCTATTCTTGTATGACATTACTTCCTGGTGTCGAGGCTCGTAATGGGGCTGCATATAGGTTTCTCTGTTTGCATGCATACTCATGTAATAGTAGAGCGCAAGGACTTCGGTTATCTGCTGATTTGCTGAATAGTTGTCGATGTGGAATCGCCAACTGAACCTGTCAGTAGCAATCTGTACGTACCCTGACATGACATGCTGATGGCAGCTTTCTCAACCGTGGCTTACGATCACTAATAAAACAAGCAGCAAGGTAACAAGAATTTACTAACGCATCACATTGTATAGTGCTGCGAGAGTTCATCACACAGTCCTGCTCCTTACAACCAACATACAAGGCATATTACCTCTGAGAAGCGTGTGATATTAATAGCAGACAGCAAGAATTAGCAGAGTTCGCCTCTCAGAAAGGTGTTGAAGTTGTATAATTCCTGACTAGTGCACCGCAGTCAACATTCTAGGAGTATGACTAGCACTCACGCTGTCATGGTTCTATATTGGCTTGCAACTTATTCCAGAATCTGCATGACCAGCAAGCATGAGTCATGCCGTGACGTCGGGGAAGTTGATGTTGAGTTGATGGTTCGTTCTTGCGGACCTGAGCACGCGCAGCATTGCAGATGATGTCGGAGTAGTCGGTACTACAGCCGATATCATTCGCGACAACTTTGTTTTACTCATTCGTTTGATTCTATCAGTGATGGAACCCCGTCTCTCTCGGCATGGGGTTCCATCACTGATCACTGATAGAACCAAGCAGACACTAAAAAGAACCTGGTATGCAGGGAGGGGCGATATCGGCTGTAAATAAATGCTCAGACGGCGAATTTTCGTTTGGATCCGTGGTCTGGAGAGGCCTGGCACAGTTTCTCTGGCACAGCTTCAACATAGGTCTGGCACAGCTTCAACATAAGTCTGGCACAGCTTCAACATAAGTCTGGCACAGCTTCAACGTAGGTCTGGCACAGCTTCAACATAGGTCTGTGATTACACACACTGATGCCTTTGTCGGCGCGGTAACTGTGTTTGTGGTCTCGATAGCCAGTGTCGCTCTCCCACGCCAGTATCGAGGCTATTTGGCCTGATAGTCGGTACCACTGCAATGTACAGTATCCTGGGTCTGTCACCATCATGGAAGATGTTTCAAATACCAGTATAGTGTCAGCTATGATTTATTGCTATGCTGAGGGCTCCTCAATGTTTTGTCTTCTGCTGGTCAATAGCAATATGTAAAAAATAAATTCCCAAAATGGAAATTACCAAAAAGGAAGGAGGAAGGAGGAAAAGTTTTCTGCCTCGATCGAGCATCTCCGAGTCTTATAGCTGAAGTTTGACTACTGTTATCAAACACTTTATTCACAAATCATTTCTCAGTTGCCCACAAAATCTACCTCATCAATGTCTCTGAAGGCTTGGGCTTCTTTTGATGCATCAGACAGTGGAGATAATGGGACATGCATCCATGTCAGCACACAAGCTCCCTCTGGAATATGCACAGGTATGTATGCAGCCTTCTGCCATCAGCCAATCAATATGTCTAATGACATCATGTTCATTGTCTAGCAGCATTACTGACATAGTGATGCCAATGTTCAGTTCTGAACCGCGGTTCAAACCTGAACCTACCAGAACTGGACCCAGGTTAGGGTCAGAGTTCAAAGAAATCATTGAACCGAACCCAAGGTCCAGGTCAAGGTTCAGAGAATGGCGATGGGGCTAAACCTGTCCAAACCCAGTTCGAACCGAACCTTTTTGGGCAGGCGAGGCAGGCAGTCGCGGAGTTAGAATTTCATTCGAAATGATAGAATGTCAGCATCCTTCAATCCCGAAGGTTGAAAAAAGTGCCTTCATGTGTACTGTATCCACAATGGCCAGTACAATGTAAGCCTTTAGTAGAATAGCTTTGGTTATATATCTATTTTGTTGTTTTTGTGTCCAAAAAAGCCAAAAAAATGTACCTCACACAGAGTCAGTATGCCTGAACTCAATTCTTTTCCAATTTATCAGCATTCTCTCCAGTTTTCCAAAGACGGTAGTTAGCTTATTCTCAGCGCTCTCCCCGTGCCAGCATGTGTTCTCCAAAATCCAAATATTGATGGCAAGAAGCATGTCATGAAGTATAAAATGTGAGCTCAAGTTCCTCACTTTCTCCTTCATAATATCTCGTCTACAACATGCCCTTGCCTCACCAAATCAGACAATGATTTGCCAGCTGGCCCTAAGTGGAAAGGAAAGGGCTGTGCATAAGATATGGATATTCTTGATTAAGTAGATGATTGTTGTAGCTATTTTTCGAAAATTTATAGGTTCAGTTCAAGTTCCTTACCTGCTTGAACCTGAACCTATGGTCCAGTTCAAGGTTCAGCAAATTCCCTGGACTGAACCCAAGGTTCGGGTCTCAAGCAAGTCTCTTAGCCCCTCCCACTATTAGGGCGACACCCACTATCTGCTAGCTGGACTGTGCAGGTTCTCTCTTCAAGAAGGGGGCAGGATCTGTGCATGTGATGGGGGTTTTGGTGGTTTTGATGGATAGGGTTATTATTAGATGAGTTGGTTGAGAAAGGCTTTTTGCACCACATGTGGATGGAATACCTAAGAGAACACAACTGGGGTTTTCTAGGTGTATTTTTACAATTTATATACTATGTTACACATATTGTACAATGTTGTTACCGATGTGCTCATACATGCACATACATATTGATGCATGTTAAATAAAATTCTCATGCTAACAAAGTATAGCATTCTTTGGCATAGAGTAGTGTAATTTGACATAATAAAATAAAATTAGGTAATGGGGCTGTTTCCTAACATGGACAAGCAGTCAAGTTTCATAGTTTCTTCACCCAACCATCTTGCCAACCACTGCCAGCTCTTTGAATGTCTCAAATACAGGCATAAATGAATCATGCACAGCCACATTGCTGACAGTGGAAGATCCTGATGTGGTTCTCGCTAACAGAGATGCAGATGGTATCTGCCATGGATACCTGTCAGACAAGTCTGACAATGAGCTTGAAGATCATGAATGGCAAAATTTGGAACATGATGCACCAGAGAATGTCAAGCCACCCATACTTCATCCAATCTCATCCACTAATGTGATTCCACCACCTCCACAAAAATGACAAAAGCTTGACATTCCAGCTCATGATGCGCAAAGCAAGGCATGGAAAGCCTGATATCAAATTTTGAAGAAAGGTCTGCTTGACATCGAGAAGCTTATTGCATTGAAACAAACTGAGTTTGATGCTGGCCAGAATGGATTGCAGGCATATTGTGCATTATCAATCCAAAGTTGCCTGCAGACGGTTATCAACAACCATTGAGATTTGATTGATGCATCAGAACATGCCACTGAAAGTCAATGATTTGCTGTAAAGTGGGGTGGAAGAATGGTGAGGCAATGGGTTGCAAGCTTGATCAAATCTTGTGAGCTGCCAAAATCTGAAAGGGGTTGACACAAAAAGGTCTTTTTATTGTTGGATGATCCTGAGGTGGTGACTGAGCTTTGGTCATACCTGTGAACAAATAAATGGTCAATGGATCCATGAAAATGTTCAGACTTCACCAAAAACAAACCTGCCAGATGAGGCAAAGAAATAACTTCACTACATCATTGAGAAGGAGATGCCAGCTGGGTTAAAGAAGTACTTGGAGATCGAGCTGTTTCCATGTGTTTGAACAAAGGTCAGCAAAGGAATATTACTTCAAACTGCATGTTGATGGCTGCATAAGAAGGGTTTCCAGTATACTGCACACAAAAAAGCATTGTATTATGATGGGCATGAATGAGAAGATGTCATTGGATATCACCAGAATGTTTTTTTACTCAAGATGAAAGAATATGAATTGCGCTTGGTCAAGTATGTGGTGGGCAATGTGAGAAAGAAGGTGGAGATGCAGCTTGCACCTGGTGAATGTAAGTTGGTGGTATTGGCACATGATGAGATGACTGCACAGGCAAATGATGGAAAGACAATGTCATGGGTGTGGCAGCCATTGAAAAAGAAGGGCATTGGACGTGAGTTGCATCAATCTGATGTGATATATTCCACATTCAGATGGCTCAAAGATGCCAGTCAAACCCTTGAATATGGCAAAAATTATGATGGGTATTGGAATGGAGAACTCTTTGTCAAGTGGGTCCACATCAGAAATTCTTATAAAACTTATCTGACTTGGAATTATACAGCTGACTGAGAGGATTATACCCACTTTTGAAAGGGCTCATGGACCATTATATCAAGCACTTGTCATGGTTGATAACTCACAAGGCCATTTTGCATATTCTGTGGACAATCTTCTGACATCATAGATGAACATGAGCCCAGGTTGCAAACAGGCAAAGATGTGGGATGGGTGGTACATCATGCATGGTGAGGGGATCATTCAAGAGATGTGTTTAGGGAATGGCATGGGTTTTCCACACTTTTATTTTTCAATTTATTCAATGAGTTTTGCATGAAAAATCATGAAAAAATAATTTTCTGGTACCTATTCAATGGGTGCTTGTGATACATTGGATAAAATAATATATATTTCAACCTTGTCACATGAAAGATGTGACCCGAATATTGTTTTATGCATTGGATCACATAGAGCCAAGAAAAAGCTTCCAGAAAATTATTTTTTTATGATTTTTCATGCAAAACTCATTGAATAAATTGAAAAATAAAAGTGTGGGAAACCCACAGGTAAAACCCATGCCATTCCCTAGATGTGTTTTCATGCTGATCACCCAGAGTTCTCCAGGGAGCCAAAGGGAATGCATCAAGTTCTTGTCGAGTGGGGTCTGTGGAAGAACAGCCTCATTATGCAACACAAGAAGAACTGTTACGACAGAGTTGCGCAGGGGGGAACTAAATTTTTCTATTGTTTCTATTGTCCTGTATCAAGTACGTCCCACGTTATTATCTTCTACCCTTTTGTCTCGGCAACGCGTTCTCTACATACCTTCCCACGCTATTGTAGTACATACTGCGGACGCCTATCGTTGCTATTGTCTTTATTGTCTTTATTGTCTTTACCGTCTTATTGTTCTCTATCTCGCGTGTACTATTTAATGTAACGAATATACGACTGGTCAACTAGCTTGACCTAGTCTCTTTTACAACTCCTAACGGATTGCGATCTAAGCCTTAGCTCGACCGACGCTTACGAGCCTCGGTGACTCTTGAGAACTCTTTGAACGACGATTGCTCACGAGCGTCGATTATCTTTTGATCTAGGAGTTATTTGACCATAACAAAAGGTCAAGCTAGTTCTTCACTCTGCCGACTAAACTACAGTCTAGGCAGCACACCTTATTCAACGACATTCTTACGAGAAATATCCGACCACTCCCCACCAGACATACAATGGCAGCACCATCTACTCCCACCGCTCCCACCGCACCTATCGCTCTCCCCGCTCACGCAGCCGAGATCAAGATGAGAGCGCCCACTGATTACTTGGGGGATAGAACCAAAACTATGCTCTTTCTACTCGAATGTGGAGCATATGTCGATGCTAACGCAACCGCCTTCCCCGACGATCGACACAAAATTTTGTTCATGCTCTCATATATGAACGGAGGGACAGCAGGGCCATGGAAGCAGGCCTATCTGGAGGAAAGGTATATCGAATCGAAGCCCTGGGACACGTTCCAGGAATTCATTGCAAAAGTACGCTCTGCATTTTCACCGATCGACGACGCAGGAAACGCGCGAACGCAGTTGAGAGCACTGTCTCAAGGGGGAAAGGGAGTCGATGAGTATATCGCCCAATTTAAGACCCTCGCTTACCGAACCAAAATTAAAGAAGATGCCGCTCTGATTGAATACTTCGTCGACGGACTGAACAATAAAGTCCTCGACAAGGTCTTCGGAATGGAAAACCCACCTGACACAATCGAAGGGTGGTACACCCATGCGGCGAGGGCCGAAGGACATCTAAGAAGAGCGAGGGCGATAAAAGAGAGGACATATAGCAAGGTAGGGGGAGGAGGAGCTGGTAGCTCTTCAAGGGACCCCAACGCTATGGATATCGACACAACACGCCTCTCATACGCTGAGAGGGTAAAGCATATGAAGGAAGGGAGATGCTTTGTTTGTCATAAAACGGGACACAGAGCGAGCGACCACAAAGGAGGGAAAGAACCACCCTCGAAAGACGAGAAGAAAACTGAGACGAAGAAGACCCCACGAGACCACTTCATGAAGATACGAGCTCTCGTCAATGAGCTAGAAGAGAAGGAGAAAGAAGAAGTACTCGACCTTATGGTCGAGGAGGGTTTTTAAAGCGGCGGCCTGCATCGGCAACAGAGCCCGCCAGAGTAGTCGTCTCGAGTGTACTAGTAGCGCATGTAAGTAACCAATCCATGCGCGTTCAGGTTCACTGTTTGCTAGATGATAAGAAAGCCGAAATTCCTGCCTTGATCGACTCAGGAGCGGGAGAGACCTTTATAGATCACCGAGTCGTCCAAAAGCTCGGACTGAGGAAACTACCACTCGCCAAGAAAATCCTCGCCAAAAACGTTGACGGTACCTTAAACAAAAACGGAACAATCTCCCACTACGTCAGCATCGACACCGAGATCGGAGGGAAAGAAGAAAAGATCAGAATGCTGATAACTGGGTTGGGGAAGGAGATGATGATCTTAGGGTACACGTGGCTTCAGAAGCGGAACCCTGACATCGATTGGGAAAAGGGGACCCTCACGGACCGACGGACCGAAAAATCCCTCATGAAGAAGATCCGGACTATGATCGAGCGAACCCGGACCACTATCGGTAAGCAAAGCCTTACTATAGATGACAAGGGGCCGTTAGAACCGAGAGTAACATTGAGCCCGACTCTCGGGAGGCTACCTATAAGGAGTGCTGGGGAGATCTTCGGAGAAACCCACCTCGCCGCCGCCGAGTACGTGAAGAGTAGACTCGGGGCGGTTCATCTCGCAAGAGGGCTTTGCACCGCAGACAAACTGGACGGAAACGGATCATACACGGAAAATAACACGACTACGGACACCTGCCCCAGGATCGATCCACTGATCCCCATACCGGACGAATCTAACCACGGCTTATCAACTAACGGAAACAACGACAGAACGGATGCCTTATTCGCCTACATCCGAGGGGAGCCGATGATTGGGATATTCAGGACCGAAGAATCCCCCCTTACCATCGAACACGATTACGTTCCCCCGAACTATCAAAAACTCAGGCACATTGCACGCATCACTCGATCACGATCGACAGGCAGATTCGTCTTCTCTCACACCACCCACATCCGAGCCAAGACCTCCGTCTCGCAGAGGCTCGCTCACGAGAAGGAGGATGGCAAAGAGAAACAGTCACTCGACGATCTGCTCCCCGATAAGTACAAAGAGTATCGAAGCATGTTCGAAAAGGCAGCATCGGAAAGGTTTCCCGAATCAAGACCGTGGGATCACGCGATCGAACTCAAACCCGACTTCATCCCCAAAGACTGCAAGGTTTACCCGATTACCCCGGCGGAACAAAAGAAGCTGGACGAATTCATCGACGATAATCTGAGAAAGGGGTACATCACCCCATCCAAATCTCCGATGGCATCGCCATTTTTCTTTGTGGCAAAAAAGGACTCCGACGCCCTCAGACCGTGCCAAGACTATCGGTATCTGAATGAAGGGACCATCAAAAACTCATACCCGCTGCCATTAATCGGCGATCTGCTGGATAAGCTGAAAGGGGCAAAGTGGTTCACTAAGTTAGACATTAGATGGGGTTATCACAACGTCAGGATCAAAAAGGGAGATGAATGGAAAGCAGCGTTCAAAACTAACAAGGGGCTGTACGAACCCAAGGTTATGTTTTTCGGTCTCTGCAACTCCCCGGCGACTTTCCAGGCCATGATGAACGACATCTTCAGGGACATGCTGAACGAAGGCTGGCTGGTGATATACATGGATGACATTCTCATCTTTTCCAAAGACAAGAAAGAACACGAGGAAAGGACGAAAAGAGTCTTGGCAAGGCTCAGGGAAAACGATCTATACCTGAAACCGGAAAAGTCTAGGTTCGACGTACAGGAGGTTGAATTCCTTGGCCTAATCCTGCGACCGAACCAATTAGCCATGGACCCGACCAAGCTGAGCGGAATACGGGACTGGCCAGCCCTGACCAACGTAAAAGGAGTTAGATCGTTCCTGGGCTTCGGGAACTTCTATAGAAGATTCATCGGCAATTTCGCCGCGATCACCAAACCGTTGAATGACTTAACAAGAAAAGACCAGCCGTTCCACTGGACTGATGAATGCCAAAGGGCGTTCGACCTATTAAAAAAGAAATTCTCCGAGGCACCAGTATTGCTGATGCCCGACACAGAGAAACCATTCGTAGTCGAAAGCGACGCTTCGAAGTATGCAACGGGCGCCGTATTAAAACAAACTGACTCGAACGGAGATTGGCACCCTTGTGGGTACATCTCCCACTCCCTTACGGCAACCGAACGAAACTATGAAATATACGATCGGGAATTGTTGGGAATTATACGGGCACTCGAGACCTGGAGACACTATCTCCAGGGATCAAGACATGCGACTACAATCCTATCAGATCATAAAAACTTAATGTATTTTAGGACAGCACGAAAATTGAATCGACGACAGGCCAGGTGGAGCCTGTTCCTGTCACAATTCAACCTAAAATTAGTACACGTCCCCGGGAAAATGATGGTCCAGTCTGACGCCTTATCACGGAGGGGAGATCACATCCCCGATATCGACAACGATAACGACGACATCACACTGTTAAAGGACAAGATCTTCGCATGGACTATCGATACCGAGCTAAAAGAAGTGCTCGCTGAGAGCATGATGAAAGACGATTTGCTTAAAGAGATAGTACGAGCAATCAAAGAAGGGGGAACGCCACCGATCAAGTCGGCGGTAGAAGACTGGAGGATGGAAAATGACAGGACGGTCTTCTTCAAAGACCGATGCTACGTGCCGAATGACAGGGAATTACGAAGAAGGATCATGGAAAAATACCACGATAACTTACTCACAGGCCACCCCGGACGATTCCAAACTCTTGAACTGATACGGAGGGATTACTGGTGGCCAGGAATGACCATCTTCATCCGTAACTACGTCGATGGCTGTGCAACCTGCCAACAAATGAAGGTGAACACTCACCCAACAGCACCCGGACTATCACCGATCAAATCTAACGCCACACGACCATTCGCTCTGGTAACAATGGATTTCATAACCGATCTCCCGATAAGTGACGGATCTGACACAATCATGGTCGTGGTAGACCATGGCCTTACTAAGGGGGTGATTTTCATCCCCTGCAACAAGAGCATCGATGCGCTAGGGGCGGCCGACCTTTATTTACACAACGTATTTAAGAGATTTGGCCTCCCGGACAAGATCATATCCGACCGAGATCCTCGCTTTGCCTCAAAGGCTTTTCTAGAACTGGGAAGACTCCTGGGAATAAAACTAGCAATGAGCACAGCCTACCACCCACAAACCGATGGGGAAACTGAGAGGGTAAACCAGGAACTCGAAATCTACCTCTGAATCTTCTGTGCCAACAAACCTTCCCAATGGAAGAGCCATCTCACCACCGCCGAGTTCACACATAATCAGAAACATCACTCGGCCATCAAAAACACCCCGTTTTTCGTAATGATGGGAGCACATCCTAGAGCCATTCCCACAACCTATGTGAAGACCAACGTACCGGCTACCGAGCAATGGATAGCCGAACTAGGAAATGTACGGCGGGAGGCCCTAGCGGCCCATGAGCTCTCCCGACAAGTAATGATCGGACGAAATGGACGAGGATTCCGTCCGTTCACAGTAGGGGAAAAGGTCTGGCTTGACTCCAAGAACTTGAAGCTAGGATACCCGACTAGGAAGCTCACCCCTAAACGCGAAGGACCTTTCCTTATCACACGAGTAATATCGTCCCACGCCTATGAGCTGAAACTCCCCCCTCAATGGAGAATCCACCCGGTATTTCACGCTTCTCTCCTCTCACACTTCAAGGAAAATGAAACACACGGACCAAACCACCTTCCTCCTCCACCCGATCTGATCGAAGGAGAACTCGAACACGAGGTAGAAGCTATTTTGGCTCACAGGGGGGCAGGGAAAAGAATCCGATTCCTGGTAAAATGGAAAGGATACAATACAGCGGAGAATACTTGGGAACCGCTAGCACACTTAAAAAACGCAGCTGAAATACTAGACGAGTACAGATCAACCCACGACCTTCCCCCAGCATGAGCCACCCTCTCCACCTCTTCCTGACTGCCACGCCTGACCCTGACCCAGTCAGGACTTTCGAATTAATCCTGAGCTTCATCCGGGATACAGACGATATCCGAAACGAGGAGAGACTGCTCTCTGTAACTCAAGACCGACCTCTCCAATACGGAATGGTGCGGAATCTTTTCGAGACCTACCAGGCTATCTCCACCCTGGAATGGGTGTTTCAGCGGTTGACAGAGGAAGCGTATTATCTAGACATACTCCAACTCATGAGAGGTTTGGATGAACAGGCTCTGCGCTACGCACCCAGAGAGCGGGTCCCTACTCCACAGCGAATCTTTATTATAGAACCGACGAGCGACGAAGAAGACGAAGCGCTCAGACAGACAACTCCACCTCCACATCCACCACTTCCCCAACGACCTACACAACCTCCACCCCGACGAGCGCCAACACCATTCCCAACCCAAGCCCCTACCGAGACACCTGCACCACCCTGGATGAGAAACTCCGTCTGTTTCACCTGCGCGCGGGTGGGACACTTTTCCTCTCACTGCTCGGAATATCAGTGCCCCCACTGCCACCGCTGGCGACCGGAACACTCGGTACTCTTTTGCCCCGAGAACCCGACACGTGACGTGCCACCACGTCATCGAACTACTTGACAACTAACCACAATGCTCTATAATTTACACGTCATCATTGCTCTCAGTGCCATCTTCGGCGCGTCAATTCTCATTTTATTTGCGTGTTATATGCTCATTTTATGCAAAATTGTCACCGCTCCACAACTCCCTCGACTCACCTCTATCCTCACAGGGACCTCAGTTCGTTTCGCCGGAGGAGGAGACATTGAGCTGCCGACTCGGGTTTACGGTCACGGCGCCCCCACTCCCACTTCCCTCTCCACATTCACCGCGACGACCAACGACGAAGCGTCTTTCGACCCAATGCGGACGATGAGACCCTAAGTTTCGGATGGAACTCGAAACGTTGAAAGGGAGCTAATGTTACGACAGAGTTGCGCAGGGGGGAACTAAATTTTTCTATTGTTTCTATTGTCCTGTATCAAGTACGTCCCACGTTATTATCTTCTACCCTTTTGTCTCGGCAACGCGTTCTCTACATACCTTCCCACGCTATTGTAGTACATACTGCGGACGCCTATCGTTGCTATTGTCTTTATTGTCTTTATTGTCTTTACCGTCTTATTGTTCTCTATCTCGCGTGTACTATTTAATGTAACGAATATACGACTGGTCAACTAGCTTGACCTAGTCTCTTTTACAACTCCTAATGGATTGCGATCTAAGCCTTAGCTCGACTGACGCTTACGAGCCTCGGTGACTCTTGAGAACTCTTTGAACGACGATTGCTCACGAGCGCAGATTATCTTTTGATCTAGGAGTTATTTGACCATAACAAGAACAAAGATGGATCAGGTGTCAAATGCAAATCAGGTGCCACTGATTGTTGTGCAAAATGTATTCTTGAGCTGCAGCCTGATTTTCAGGAACAGAAGTCACTTGTACAGGAGGTCATTGAAGCAGCTGGGCATCTGTGCATTTTTCTGCTAAAATTTTATTGTGAACTCAACTTCATTGAGTTCTTCTGGGGTGCTATGAAGAGATATCTGCATGAAAATTGTGATTACAGCTTTACAACCTTGCAAGAGAACATGATGAATGCACTTGTGTCAGTTTCAGTTGAAACTATTCAGAAATGGGAGCATCAGATAAAGCTGTTGAGATATGATGAATATGATGTAAATCACTGATTGTGCAGGTGGTAGTATGTGGGAATAGTTAAATGGCTTCTCTCACTGAGGGAGTAGGCACATAGGAAGATTCTGATTATTAAGTTTTAACCTCAATTTATATACAATATACAATGTCTCATATTGTGAGGTCCTCCACTTGCCACTGCATGGGCCATATCCTCAACACTCCCCCTCAAGTGGAGGATATATTGAGTGTGTCATGGTAGTGCTCGAAAGGTTGACATGGCAATGCTTTAGTAAAAATGTCCACCATCATATCTCCAATATCTGGTTTGTACAGTCTCATTCTTAATTTAATCATGGATAAAGTGATGTTTGATGTCTAGTGTTTGAAAGTCCAGGCCAGTGTAGTTTTTTGCCCCTCTCGAGGAGCAACTGCAACTGGACTGGTTGTTCTCATTTCATAATTCTACACAACTGACAACTGGACCAGTATAGACTGGTCCTAACCGGTTCACAACTGGTCAGAACCAAGTATGTAGTACAAATTATAAAGAAAATTATATAAGTACCCCCCACAAGCAGGGGGCTGTGAGTGAGCATGTCAATAAGAAAGTAAGATAATCTAAACTACATGCATCTACCTCACAGAATATGCAAGGGGGAGGGGGAAATGGGAAAGTCTGGTGTTGATGCACCATCCTGTCTATTGTTAGCCTCTTCCCACTTGATATGGTGAGAGAATCTGACCCAAGCTTTCTTTTGCTTCTGTCTTGCAATGTGACCTCCTGGTCATTCCATAACCATGTACAAGTCCATACCAAAAATACCCATACCAGGATTGTTATTATTGGTGACTTCTTGTATGACATGGTTGCACATTTTCTTGGTGGTGCATGCTTGTCATCAGTTGATGATGCTTCTTCATCACTCCTCCCATCAGACATTTGCCTTTTCTGGTTTGTGGTCTTCTTGGCTGGTGCCTTCCCTTTTGGAGCTCAATAATGAGTTGCTTTTTGAGTTACTTTTGCCATAGCTGGTTTCTTTTTTGGTGGGGCCTTTGTTTTGGATGATCTCTGAGGTTTCATGGTTGAAAGTCGACAGTGAACAGTAGCAAATGTGTGACATATAAATAGTGATGTTGTTTGTACTGATGTTTATAAGGTAGCCACATTTTGTATACCTGCACAGGCTGCACTACATAGAAGAACATAACAAGTATAATAGTTTGCAAGCTGGCTGCAACTGAAGTCCAGTCCACAACCAGTTGCAGTCAGTCTATGTGCAGTCTAGCAAAATGTTGTACCCTTGATGAACCATAGACCACATCTGTGATGATTTAAGAACAACCACAACTGAAAGTCCAATTGCCATCAGTCCAGTCTGGTTGGGTTCATGGTCTTTTTTTGGTTCAATGCACTGGACTTTCAAACACTATTGATGTTGAAATGCTTGGTGCATTTATGATAGCATGGATTCTTGGCTATTGCCCATGCATTTAGATTATCACCCTGAATTAATGTAGGTTCAGGTTGAGTATACCCCAACTCTGAATATAGGCTCCATAGCCATAGGGCATCACATCCTGCATCTGTCATAGAAATATATTCCACTTCAGTTGATGATAGGGAAACTATATCTTGTTTCTTTGATCTCCATGTGACTGCACCACCGGCTTTCATAAAATTATAACTGGATACTGATGTACAATCAAAACTATTAGTGAAGCTAGAATCAGAATATCTGTGAACATAATCATTGGGATCCTTGATTTTTGAGTAAATGATCCCATAATTCTTTGTCCCTTTAAAATACTGCATAACATGTTTGGCAGCATTCCATTCTAGTGTGACAAAGTGGAATTTGCCATGAACAATGCTAGCCTATTCATGGCGTACGCTATATCTAGCCTCATGGCTATGGTTGTGTACATCAAGGAGACAATAAGGGATGCATAATTGTTAATTCCATTTCTGGCCTCTGGTTCCCCAGGCTCAAGTTTAAGGTTCGAATCCATGGGGGTTTTTACAGGATGAATATTCTGTAATCCATATTTTCTAAGGATGGCATCAATATATGTCAATTGAGTTATTGTGATCAATTTCTTTTCTCAATCTTGGCTAATTTCAATGCCTGAAATTAGCCTACTATTTTATTAGGTTCACTGAGGTTAGTTACCTCAAACATTTTGCTAATTTCACATTTGAGGTTCGTCATGGATTTTAGAGTGATTGTAAAAATTAAAAAGTCATCGACCCATACAGTTATTATTTGTGTGCCATCCAGTCCCCTTTGGATGTAGACACAAGGGTCAGAATACAAATTTCTGAATTCATGACTGGTGAGCTTTGTATTAAGCTGAATATTCCATTCACATCCTGATTGCTTAAGTCCATAGAGTGTTTTGATCAATTCACATACATCCTCCTCCCTTCATTCCTTCTCCACCTGCTCAGCCAAGTCCATGAATAATAGATCTGCACCCCACAAAAAACATTTGCGCTGAGCCATGTGTTTGAATAGCTCAAAAATGTCATCAATGACTTTTTGTATGGTCATGTTGGCGAGTTCATCATATTCTGCCTACACAAAACATTTTAGCATCTTTGACTATGAGTATATTAACAACAGATTTTTGCACAAAAAACCTCTACCCCAGACTTTGAAATCCAAATCTTTGGTGATGCTGCGCTCAGGCATTAATTTTGTGTATTCAATGATGTCAGAGTTGAGTTCAGCCAGAAGAGACATTATAGAAGCTAAAGTGTGAGGATATAGGAGGTGAAGAAGAAGAATGAGAGGTATTTTAAACTTTGCTAACTTTTTTAACACAATCATGTATTTTGCACATGACTTCGATCAGCTGACTGGGACAGTCAGGATTTCAGTAAGGGGGAGGATGATAGGTCCATTGTGTGCTTTAAGGTGTGGGAAGGGTTTCAATTGTATTGACACATTATGACACATGCTCTGAACTGCTATGAGCACTACAAACTCAATTTTGAACCAATTCCAATCTTTTTGAAACTTTGCATGATTTTGAATAACTTCAAATGACTTCACGACATTTAAAACACCTTGACACAACTTTGCAGCACTTCGAACGATGTTGGCCACCATATAGCTGTCCTGAAACCCTTTCTATACCCACACTATGTCTAATACAACCTACTGCATCACATATTGAGCACTACCAGACACGAGGAGATACGACAAAAGATTTAGGATTCGATTTTGGTGTTTGGTGTTTTAATGATATATTGAAGCAATAAGATAAGTACTTTTTACTATACTGGGACAATGTACATTTCAATTGTTATTATTTCATTTGTTTTATGTTTTACAAGAACTCCTTTATTGTTGTGTATATTGCCTTGTGTTTTCCACATGTTATATTTCCTTTTTAAGTACTATCTCTTTAAAGTGTATAGACTTGTACTAGTTACTTAGAAGAACAGAGAAGAAGTTAACCTCTTCACTATCATCTGATTTAAGAGCCATTCTCTTGAGTCCAAGTCTCACCTCATATCTCTAAGTTCTGTGAATTATTGCAAACTTCTTCAAACTTTTGTATTTGCCCCTCGACTTATCATGTATTGCCTATCGTCTCTAAAAAACACTTTTAATTTGCTATACTCATTCTCCAATATCCCTCGAAACCATTTTGACTCTTCCCAAATTCTTCAAACATCTTCTATTGTCCTTGAACCTCCTTTGAACTTCTTTGAACCTCTCTCAAACATCTTTCAAACATATTTGTATGTTCCCACAGACTATTCACAGCACATCTTACTATTTCATGTCTTTAACCACAACCCTTGGGTATCAGTGGTGACATTTAGTACCAACTCTCACCCTTCCTCTAGCCTGTGTTATAATTCTTAGACCTTTTAACAGGTTTTTGTTAGGTTTCCAGGTTGAGCATTATAAACAAAGGTCAAGGTAATAAAGGACTGGCCAGCACCAACATGCGTGAAGAATGTACAGCAGTTTCTAGGACTCACAAACTATTACCATCAGTTCATGGAGGATTTCTCAAAAGTGGCAACACCCTTAAATAAGTTGTTACAAAAGGAATGGACAGAAGCACAGCAAGGTGCATTTGATGAACTGAAAAGGCAGTTCACAACATTTCCAATATTGGTAAATCCAGATCTGGAAAGACCAATGAGGATAGAAGCAGATTCATCAGGGTTCGCAACTGGGGCAGTATTGTCAACGAAGGGAGAAGATGAGAAATGAAGACTGTGCACATTCTACTCAAAAATGTTGAATGATGTTGAGAGAAATTATAATGTACATGATAGAGAAATGCTGTTGATAATTAGGGCATTGGAGACATGGAGGCATTATCTTGAAGAAGCAAAGCACAAAGTGGAAATCTGGTCAGATCATCAAAACCTGCAATATTTCATGATGGCAAAGAAGTTAAATCAAAGACAAGCATGATGGGCACTGTACCTATCAAGATTCGACTTTGAATTAATACTAAAGCCAGGAACAGCGATGGAAAAAGCAGATGCTCTGTCCAGAAGGCCAGACTTTAAAAAGGGGATAGAAGATGATAATAAAGATGTCACTTTATTGAAACCCAAGTTTTTTGCTGTATGAGCACTACAACAGGGACACCTGTTGATCGAAGGAGAAGAGGAAGGGATCTTATCAAAAATCAGAAAGTTGAGAGAGAGGGATGAATCAGTTGTAAAAGCAATTGAAGAAATGAAGACATTACCAACAAAGAGATTAAGATCAGAAGAATGAGCTGAAAAGCAGAACTTAGTACTGTTCAGAGGAAAGGTCTATGTACTTAAAGACATACAGTTGAGGGGAGAACTGGTGAAATTGCATCATGACACACCAATAGTGGGACACCCAGGGAGATGGAAAATGCTAGAGTTCATATCATAAAATTATTGGTGGCCAGAGATTATAAAGTTTGTATTCGATTACATGGATGGGTGTGATAAGTGTCAGTAAAACAAGAACTACCCACAACCTCCGGCAGGAAAACTAAGGCCACCAGAAACACCAATGGAGCTGTGGAAGGGAATTGTGGCAGATTTTATCATGAAGTTACCAGAGGCACAGGGTTTTGATGCACTACTGGTGGTGGTTGACAGGGCAAAGAAGCAGATACATGCATTGCCAACAACAAAGGAGACAAGGGCATTAGTGCTAATCAGGTTATATCAAAATAATATGTGGAGGTATCATGAATTACCTGAGTCAATAATATCAGATTGGGGACAGCAGTTCATAGCGGACTCAATAAAGGAGTTGAACTGGATGCTAGGAATTTAGATGTGGCTGTCAACAGTGTATCATCCACAGAGATGGTCAGACTGAATGAACAAATCAGGACATAGAACAGTACTTGAGGATGTTTGTGGCACACAGACAGGATGACTGGCCAGAACAGATCACAATGGCAGAGTTCACATACAACAACAAGATACATTCTGCAATCCAGATGTTGCCATTCTATGCAAACTATGGATTCCACCCATGCATGGGATTTGAGGCAAGGAGAGAGACAAAGAATGAAGCAGTGGATGACTTCACAAAGAGAATGAAAAGGGTTCATGAGGAAGCAGAGGCAGTGCTAATAAAGGCGCAAAATGAGATGAAGTGCTATGCAGATCAACACCATGGGGAGGTGCCAAAGTATGCAGAAGAACAAAAAGTATGGTTGGAGATGGAGAATTTGAACATTGGGTGACCAATGAAGAAGCTGACAGATAAACGAATTGGTCCATACAAAATTATAGAGGTGTTGTCACCAAATGCAGTCAGGTTACAAGTACCAAAGACCATGAAAATACACCCAGCAGTCAATGTATTGCAAATAAGGCCATATAATAAAACACAAATTCCAGGGCAACAAGTCACACCACCAGAACCAGTGATTATTGAAGGAGAGAAAGAGTATGAGGTTGAGGAGGTACTAGATTCAAGAATGAGGCAAGAAAGGTTAGAGTATCTAGTCAAGTGAAAAAATTACACAGAAGAGAACAACACTTGGGAGCCACTCCCAAACCTTGGCAATCCACCAGATAAGGTGCAAGAATTTCACTGTCTGCACCCCTCAGCACCACGATGAATTTGGATGTTGGATAGATTGAATTTTTGACCGATCAAGAACTTTACCCTTTACCACAACACAGGAAGGAATGTACAGCAAGTTGAACATTGACTAGTCTCCTGCACAAAAGCCCCTCCCCACTACAAGTTCAGACACACCCCAATTATAACTGTATAGTCCTTATTGGGTTGAATGGCACAACCACTCCCAACTCATCCATTTGCATGCCAAAAATTGTTGATGTGTCTACATATGAGTTGCATGTATGGGTGGTGGAGGGTCACCAGAATGACTGGAGCTCAATGTCTGTGAAGATGATGGTCATGCCAGGTGTGTGAGTCAATGAATGTAAGGATGAATCACATAAAGTATGTGCAGTCTGCCAAAAGAGGCAGATGAGGGCCATGAAAAGAACACTTCCAAAGAGTGCTCTGAGGATGGCAAGTGACATGTGGTTGAGCAACATTGGGGGTGATGAGGAATGAGCATTGAGGATGGCACATGACAAGCAGAGTAGTTGGTGTTTGGTGATAGAGTCTCTCTCATGACTTGAGTCCAAATCTTGATCAGGATGATTGAGCATAAGAAGGGTGTACTGTTATGAGAGCTTTGCAAAATCAACATTTTATCTAATCATATCAGATCATCTTAGTAGATTACATACAACATGGTTAGGGACAGGCACTGTGCATTGGCATGGGTGCAGCATGGCAAAGTGTTAGGAAACAGTCCCATTACCTTTTTATTTTTTATTTTTTTTTATTACATCAAATTACGCTACCAAATGCCCAAGAATGCTACATTAGTTAGCATGAGAATTTTATATTCACATGCATCAATATGTATGCACATGTATGTGCACATTGGTAACAACATAGCACAATACATGTAACATAGTATATAAATCTTAAATATATACCTAGGGAATGGCAGTTTAGTTCTCTTAGGTATTCCATCCACAATTGTGGTGTGAAAAGCCTTTTTTAGCCAACTCATCTATTAATAACCCCTTGCATCAAAACCATCAAAACCCCCATCACATGCATGCATCCTGCCTCCTTCTTGTAGAGAGAACCTGCACAGTCTAGCTAGCAGATAGTGGGTGTCACCCTAACAGAAGAACTCAACTACCCTATCAGTGCACCTTCTCTTACACACACATATGTCATTGTTTCATTGCACCACAACCACTTACTCATCCTTTCAGCATGAGCCAGAAGTACTCATATATATGTATTTACCTTTGCTTTTGTAAGCTGACACCAGGCCTCACCTTACATTGCGACTGCCAGTGATCGAGAGGCAGTGCTCATAAGTAGGACAGCTGCAACCAGACACCCAATCAGATCTGGTTTAATTGAGATTTATTATACTCTATTCAGACAACTATTTTAGTTACATAGTTACAAGCCAAATTCAGTATTATCCCTGAGATCAGGTACTGTCAGAAGGGATACAGTTGACTCTGCCCTAAACCATACTCGTGACAACCCATAACCTGTAATAACCCATGGGTTTTGAGTGTCCACCAACTCTGTTACCAGGAAAATCCCATAAACCTCTAAAATCCCATAAACCATAGTCAGATGCTGTCATCATAACCCATAGCTGACCAATATAAGATGGATTTTCATGGATTTTCATGCCCTGCAATGTAGAACAGAGTCAAGAACACACTAGAATGATAGGGAATATTGTTTCTCCACAAATACTAGCTGCCTCAGTGCTTCGACATTGAAAATGTAAGCTGAACACAGACCCGAATAGGCCAATGCCCGCTATTGTGGCTGACGTGCAGTCAGCAATGTACACACTGCTCACTGCCCTCCCGACTGTTCGCTACCAATTCTTGTATGTAGTATAAATAACATTGCTTGGGGAGAACCCTGGGTTGTTAGCCTAACAGCTAGAGTCTTACATTCTGGGTCGCTTCTCGATATCAAAAACACCTCTGGATGTGCTCAAATCAAGGCTCACAAAACTCAAGAATAGTGCAAAAGCAAGGAAAGATGACCTCTTGGCACGCCTCCAAAGGAAGGAGAAGATTTCCACTGAGGAGAAAGAATGGTTGGATGATGCTGCCAACCCAGTTGATGAAGAAGCCATTATTGAGCTACTGGAAACAGCTTCGGACTATGAACGTGGCCTCAAGAGGCTCAACTCACAACAGAAATCCTTGGTTGACAAGCTGAAGGAACTCGGAGGGGAAATTAAAAAGGTAGCAGTGCCAGGAAACAAAAGAAAAAGTAATGTGCTTTGTTTGCTAACCGAGGAAGAAGCTAACTTAGAGTAGGACCTGAAGAATGCAAACAAAAGCTGCAAGGAGAGAAGCAGAAAGCCAAGCCTGTCTTCACGAAAAAGGAAAATGCAATGCTTGCACAACGGATCAAGATTTTAAATTGGCATCATGTGAGCCTTGCAAAGAATCAGACTAAAATGGCAATGCATTGGGATCCAATCTACCCAAACTTGCGACTTAAGCAGCCAATCATTTTGGCTTGGTTAAAGGAGGAGGAAAAGTGGCGAGTCCAATAGGCAGAAGTGGAGAGCAAAGGGCAGGCAGGTAGATTGAAGCGGGCAAAGCAGATGGAGCACCCAGAAGTCAACGAAATGCTTGAGTTATGGGTTGCAAAGGCTATGGCGGAAAATGTTTACATCAATGGAGAGATCCTATGGCAAAAGTGGACATGCTTTGCTGATTTGCTTGGGGTCTCCACAGACGAGAGGTTGAACCTCAGTAAAGGATGGCTGACTGCATTCAAGAAACGTTGTGGACTGAAGGAATTCAAACGCCATGGCGAAGCAGGGTCTTCTGATCCAGTTGATGTGGAAAAGGAGCAGGCATGAATACGTGAGCTGATTGTGAAGTTTAGATACTGCCTGAAGGACATCTTCAACATGGATGAGACAGGACTCTTCTGGGCATGAGTGGTCCCTTCAGTTCAGTGACTTAAATCTCACTTGAGTCTGCACAGGATGCCACCTGACCATGGACTTATGGACAAGCCCTCGTCAGGGACCAAAGGGAACAAGAAATGACTCACATATGCATTCACTGCAAATGCTGATGGAACTAAAAAACTTCCTCCATTGCTCATTGGAAAAGCAGCATGGCCTCAGGCATTCCAGAAAAAGATGGGCACCCAACTCGGTTTTTATTATCACAACAACACAAAGGCATGGATGGTAACAAAAATATATTAAGAGTGGCTCCGTGACTGGGATGAGAAATTGTGATGACAGCGAAGACACATCCTTCTACTCCAGGACAATTTCAGTGCTCACATCAAGCCAGACAGTCTAATGAATATTCGTATTGAGAACTTCGCTCCCAACCTCACTGCCCATGTCCAGCCCAATGATGCTGGCATTATTCATTGCTTCAAGGCACACTATTGCAGCAAATTTGTCAACTGAGCCATTGACTGATATGACAATGATGTACCCCCTGCCCTCATCTATGATATCAACCAGCTTGAGGCCATGCGCATTGCCGATGTTGCATGGCGTGAGGTGGACACAACATCAATCTAGAACTGTTGGTGCAAGGCCGGTATCTTACCCGAGGCCCTGTATGAACCAGCAACCTCTGTTCCCTCTGTACCTGTTTCCTCCCTCCTAAACTCAGAGCCACTTGAAGCAGTTGCACATGCCGAGAAGGATATTTTGAGCTTGTTGAATCAGCTAGAAGACCGCGGCATTTTGCAGAACAAGAATTGGATGGGCCTCGAGGAGTTGCTGAACCCAGCATCAGAGCAGAAGCTTGTGGATGGGATCTCAGAGAATGAGATCTTTTGATCTGTTCAGAACATGCTTGAGGCAGAGCAGATGATGGAAGTGAATGGGGGCAACGACGACGATGTTGTTGATTTTAAACCTACCTGTAAGGATGCTCTCATGGCGGCATTCACTCTCCGAAACTATATTGCCAACATAAATGAGCTCTTCGCATGTAAGTTGGAGAGCGTTCTTGCCAGCTTTGGACAAGAAACTCGGTTGGAGGAGGTCCAAGCCATGGAACCAAGTTATATAATGAACTATTTCACTCGTAACAAGTTTAATTCTTGATTTAAGTAGCTTTTACATTCATATAACATATCTACAACTTGCCAGAGGGACCCTATAATGACCTCTCCTGGAGCACATACTCTGTGAAAACCCATGACTTGGGATGTCCACGGAGGGGTATGGGTTATGGCAGAGTCGACTGTATTGATCTGAAGTGTCTCACATGCCTAACTGTTGACAAATAGCTGAATCATGAGTTTTGCCAAGTTTGGTACCTGAATTACTGGATCACATGGCTCAAAAATTTTGGGAAACTTTTTGAAGCTGAATCTTGACTCAGTCAAAGAAGTGACTCATCACAGCTTACATCATTATGTCAGAACCATCAACTTCTAATCCCGGTCCTAATTCTGTTCCCATGCCAGTGCTAGAAGCCAAAATTGATGTGCTTATAGCACGAATGTCCCAATTAGTGTCAGTATTGGCAGCATCACAGCCCAAACCAGCAAAAATAGAACCAGAGATGGTGGAAGATAAAGATGATGAGATGGAGGAGATGGTGGAGTGGATGTCTCAGGATGATGTGCAGGCAGTGGAGAGATCTGAAAGTGGAAAAGTGCACTTACCTAAATATGCATTCCTGCAAATCTTTGATGGTACCATGGAGAATACAAAGTCCTTCATCAGCTCTATAGTATTGTCCATCCATGGAAGGAAGCCCGAGTTTCATACAACCAAGTCTAGGATTATGTTTGCTCTCTTATACATTCAGGGGGGGAAAGCACAGTTCTGGAGAAACAAAGCTACTAATCAAACTGCCACAGGATATAAACCATTTGCAACCTTCAAAAAATTTCTGGAGAGACTGAAGGCATAGTTTAGAGGCCCTAATCCAAAGGTGGCAGCTGATGCTAAATTAAAAACCATGCACCAGGGTTCTCTAATGGCAGACAACTTTATTTTGCAGCTCAAGGCAGAAGCTTCACAGACAGATATGGGAGAAGCAGTGTTGGTAGAATTTTTGAAAGCAGGATTGAATCCCTCTTTATTGAAGTCTATCTATTGACTACCTTCTATGCCAGAGAGGTTGGATGAGTGGTACAATTGGGCAATGTGCCTTGATCAGCAATATTGACAGAAACAGGTGTAGTCAAAATTAATGTATAGAAATGTTAAATTTGGAAAGTCATCAGGAGGAAAGTCTAAGAAAGAAAGGATATCTCAGGCACAAACTCCGATGGCACAGCCACTGGCAATGGCAGTGACACCTATTGTTACAGAGTCAGCAGCATCAGCAGATGCAATAGAGGTTGATCAAGCAGGGAGATGAGCCCTACTTAAATGTTTTAACTGTGGGCAATTAGGGCATATTGCTAGGAATTGTAGGCAGAAAAGGAAGATTAGGGAAGTGACGATTGAGAAAGTGAAGTTGGAGGAAGATAAGCAGAAGAATTTTATGGAAGAGTCCTAGTGAAGGTTTCCCCATTGGTGATCCAGAATCATTATAATGATTAGTATCTGAGGAAACCCAGAGTGAACCTGAAAGAGAAACTGAAGAGTATGACCATCATCACTTATGTGATAAAGAAAATTACCCAGCCTTATTTCTGGAAACCCCTAAATTTTCTATTTACTCTGCATGAATATAACCCAAAATCACCTTGACAGTAGAATTGAAGACAGTGGACATGCATGCAGCAATTGATGTGCAGGCATTGCTCGATAGTGGTGCTACTGGATTATTCATTAATCAATCCTTAATTACTGGAAACAGTATTAGCACATGTAAACTGACAACCTATAATGGTATACAATATTGATGGCACAATTAATTGTGGAGGAACTATTATGGAGGAGGTGACAATGATACTAAAGTATCAGAATCATCAGGAGTGAGCCATATTTGAGATGTGTGACCTTGGGAAAACCAATCTAATAATTGGATGTCCATGGTTATGTAAACATAACCTGGAAATTGGTTGGAAAACTGGGAAGGTACACATTGTCCTAAGGAATGTAATGCATATGGGAGGAAAGTAAAAAAGGAGCAGAAGAAAAGGAAAGAGAAAGAGTGTCCGATATGCGACCTCTTCACAAAGGAAGTCCATATTATTCCTACTACTGCAGAAACCTCATCATTGGGCTTGGCATGCCTCTATCTAAATCAGGTATGGTGGTTATATGGATTACCTGATATGGATAACTCTGATTGCAGACCACAATTTGCATCTGCATTTATGGGAGTGTTAAACAACATATTGGGAATGCAAATCAGGTTATCTATAGTATATCACCCACAAACTGATGGGCAGACAGAGAGAATGAATCAGGAGTTGGAGCAGTACCTATGCATGTTTGTCAACTACTGACAAACCAACTGACCTGAATGGTTGGCAATTGCCAAATTTTCTTACAATGATAAATTCCATTCAGCTACTGGCATGTCACCCTTCTTCACTAATTATGGGTATTATTCCCAAATGGGAATAGAACCTTGAAGGGAAATTAAGGTACAGTCAGTAGAAGACTTTGTATTTAAGATGCAAAAGGTACAGGAGGAAGCAGAGGTGGCATTGATGAAAGCATGTGATGATATGATGCGACATGTGATTTGTACTCGAGCCATTGCTTCATAGTACAAAGTTGGTGACTTGGTATGGCTAACTACCAAAAATCTAAATATTCCACGACCTTGAAGACAACTTATAGAGAAGCAAGTTGGCCCATATGCAATTTCTAAAATAATTTTGCCCAATGCAGTAATGCTAAAATCACCTCAATCATTCAAGATTGATCCTGAAATTAATGTTTCCTGCTTACACCCTTACTGTCCACCCACTATTCCCAGTCAACAAACTACTCTGCAACCTCCAATAATGGTAGAAGGTGCTCCAGAATATGTAGTGGAAGAGGTTCTAGACTCACATCTTTGATGAAATAAATTGGAGTTCTTAATCAAGTAGAAGAACTACACCAACAAAAATAATTCATGGGAACCCGAAGAGAATTGTAAGCGAGCATGTAATGCAATCATCCAATTCTTTAAATTTAATCCAAATGCTCTGCATCACATTGCTAGAATAATGTATGAGGGGATGGAGTACTTCATGACTGCCAAGAAACTTAATCACTGTCAAGCCTGCTGGTACCTCTACCTCTCCAGGTTTGACTTCTTCCTGCACCATTGCCTGGGCCACAGTATGAATTTCTGGCCCTACCAAAATCTCACAGAGGGGACAGATACAATATTTTCTCACCTGGAAGTCGAGGCATAAAAGGGGGGGTAATGTTAGGAAACAGTTCCATTACCTAATCATACTTTATTTTACTTTATTTTATTTTATTACATCAAATTATGCTACCAAATGCCTGAGAGTGCTACATTAGTTAGCATGAGAATTTTATATTCACACACATCAATATGTATGTGCATGTACATGCATGTTGGTAACAACATAGTACAATACATGTAACACAGTATATAAACCTTAAATATACACCTAGGGAATGGCAGTTGAGTTCTCTTAGGTATTCCATCCACAATTGTGGTGTGAAAAGCCTTTTTCAGCCAACTCATCTATTAATAACCCCTCACATCGAAACCATCAAAACCACCATCACACGTGTGCATCCTGCCCCCTTCTTGTAGAGAGAACCTACATGATCTAGCCAGCAGATAGTGGATATTACCCTAACACAAAGGAGGCTTACTGATTCAACACATGGGGTAAGCATGGTCAAACCTCATGGATGTAGCATGTATAGTAGTATATAAGATGCAATATTATACCAAGAGACTCTAGTCGAGTTCTCTTAGGATTACACCATAACAAGTGTGAATGCTTGAGACTGTGAGACAACTTTTCTATCAAATGAAGACTTCTTGTGAGAGCCTGCCTAGCAGTCCACCCAGTATAACTTCGGTTGAAGTAGTGGTTGCAATTGGTGTTGCCTTAACATGGACGAGGAACTGTCAAGCTACAAACATCTATGAGTCATGACACCCACACTATAGTATTACATAATGTACTATATGTTCCTGACATGCAAGATAATTTTTTATCTATAGCACATGTCAATTATGTTGGGGGATAAGTATGATTTTTGCATGGATGAGCTTTCATATTAGATGAAAATGATTAGCTGATTGCCAAAGCTCAGGCTATTAATCAGCTATATGTATTAAATTTCTTTAGGAAAGCTGATCTCAATGAACAGTCCAATATAACTCATGCATACAGGAACAGTTGGACCAAGTGGCATAAGAGATTTGGACATGTAGAAATTTCTAAACAAAAATGCCTCAAACAGGCAAGTTTAGCTGACAGATTTGATGTGGACATGAATTCACCTTTTATAGAATGTGAACCATGTATAACTGCCATGTACCATTTCTGGATCATGCTAAGCCAAGAAATACTGTACCAGGGGGGCTTGCTCACACAAACTTACAATGCTTTACACTTCCCCATCACACTCCTAGGAGTCCGAGTTTTCCAATAGGAGTCCTATAATTCAAGTTCTTTGATAGGAGTCAGATCGGATTCTGATTGGAATGTATCTTGATAACCATGTACTTTTGCTTCTGAGATATTCCTAGTAAATTCTGAGTAAATTTCTATGCAATTCCAACATGGAGTCGAAATACCACATTTCAGAAGACTTAACTTGGCAAGTGCTTACAGAATAAATGGGTAGAGCAAGGATTGAACCATGGATCTTGGAATATAAAGACAACCAAACAAGTGCTCAACCACTTGAGCCACAGGAGAATTCATAAATTTATAATATAATGTTTATTCAAAGCACTTAGAGTTAGTTCATTATTGAAAAAAAAAAAAAACCCACACAAATGCATGAGGGGACAATTGATTATACTATTTAATTATACAATTTAATACTAAAAAGCCTACCCCCCCAACAAAACAAGGGGGTGGTGGTGTGTTGTGTTGTGTCACTGCTGTCTCATCGTTGCCCTTTCCTCTCCCCCCTCATCTCCCCTCCCTCTTGTCTCCTTGTCTTTCTGTCCCCCCCATCATCCTGTCATTTTCCCCCCTCATCATCGTTCCATGCACCATCCACCCCACAAGCAGTTGCTCATGAGGCTGGAGGTGCATGGTGCATCATCTGTTATTCATGGGTTTGTCATTGTCATCTCTGTCATCCCTGTGCTCTCACACCCCATATTCATCCTGTGAGCAGTGGATCATGGTGGTGGTGGGGGATGTTGGTTGTTGTCAGTGTTGTGGGGGTCTCCTGTTCATTGTTCCCCTGTTGTCGTCTCCCCATCTCCTCTCTCCTCCCTTGTCGCTCCATCCACCAACCACCCCACGAGCAGTTGCTGGTGAGGCTGGGTGTGGGTGGTGTGCCATCATGATGTGGCAATGAGGTGTGGTCTCACATCCCACTATTGGGTGCATGTTGTTAAGTGCATTGTTACCATTAAATTAAAACCCGAAAAAGAAGAAATACAATTAGGTAGATTACAAAAACAAGAAATAAAACAAAAAAAACTTACTATTGGCCCAAATGATGATTCACATCATTTGGGCTGCATTGTATGTCAGGTGGCTTGTTTTTGGAGGCAGTGGTTGTAGTGGGAGTGTTGGGTGATGTGGTTGGGGTTGTGGGAAGAGGGGGGAAGAAGGGGAGGTCATGGTCACCATTGATGGTGGTGGTGGAAAGTGATGAGGGGGCAAGGTGTGGAGATGCAGCTATGTGCTTTGTCATCACACCCATGGGAACAGTATGTAGTGCAGTAAGACCACCTGCATGCAATAGACACTTAGTATAGTGGTCTTCTTCTCACTTAGGGTTATGTAATCATCTCAGAGGCCTAGGGTTCAATTCTGCTATGTGCATCTACTTTTTCTACCATTGATTACCAAGCAAGGCTGCTATCATTCCTATCAGAATCCTATGTTGTCCAATGTCTCTGCATAACCTCAGAATATTTCCATGTATTTCTATTAGTTGGAAATTCCTAGGAAATTCTGATGGTCCTACAAAACTCCAATTGGACTACATTGGAATAAAGTAGGAATAAAAAACCTCAGAACCTGCCATTTGACATGAAATTGGCTGGCAAAAATTGACATCAGAATATGGTAGGATTCCTAAGATTCCAATCAGAATGATAGGATTCCTATAGGAATATGTGGGGAAGTGTAAAGACTTCCAAACTTATGGGGACCAACCAAAGGTCAAGCACTAAATGGAGCATACTATAATATGGTTCTTGTTGATGATAGTTCTCAGCACCCTACAACTGAACAAGCCCAAATGAAAGATGAGCCTTGTATACAGTTACAAAAGTATTTCACATATAATGAGTGGCAATTGAATTACAAACTGAAAAGGGTAAGGTTTGATCAGAGACAAAAATTCCTAAACCAGAAATTTATTAACTGGTGTGCCAAAAACAGCATAAAAATTGAAATTACTTCACCTTATTCTCTTTCTCAAAATGGCATGGCAGAAAGATACATATAACTGCACTATTGTGGAGCTAGCATGAGCCATGATAATTGGTCATGATGTCCTTAAATTGCTTTGGCCTGAACCATCAATCATGCTGTGTACATACAAGATAAATCACTCTGCTTCCTCCTGTACCTTTTGCATCTTAAATACAAAGTCTTCTACTGACTGTACCTTAATTTCCCTTCAAGGTTCTATTCCCATTTGGGAATAATACCCATAATTAGTGAAGAAGGGTGACATGCCAGTAGCTGAATGGAATTTATCATTGTAAGAAAATTTGGCAATTGCCAACCATTCAGGTCAGTTGGTTTGTCAGTAGTTGACAAACATGCATAGGTACTGCTCCAACTCCTGATTCATTCTCTCTGTCTGCCCATCAGTTTGTGGGTGATATACTATAGATAACCTGATTTGCATTCCCAATATGTTGTTTAACACTCCCATAAATGCAGAAGCAAATTGTGGTCTGCAATCAGAGATAACCATATCAGGTAATCCATATAACCACCATACCTGATTTAGATAGAGGCATGCCAAGCCCAATGATGAGGTTTCTGCAGTAGTAGGAATAATATGGACTTCCTTTGTGAAGAGGTCGCATACTACAAATGTTGCATCATATCCTTGAGCTTCAGGTAATCCAGTGATAAAATCCACAGATATATCTTGCCATGGCACTTTAGGTATAAGGTTCAGCATTAATTTCCCTGCAGGCTTTTTTGGAAATTTCTCCCCCCTCATGCATGTATCACATCCATCCACATACACCAACACATATTTCAAAATTCCAGGCCATCAATAATTTCTCATCACCAATTCCAACATCTTCCACTTTTCTGGATGTCCAGCAGCTGGCGTATTATGATGTAACTGGACGATCTCCCTTTGTAAATTTTGATCTTTCAGTACATATACTTTTCCTCTAAACAACACTAACCCTTGCTCCTCAACTCATTCAACTCCTTTAATATTACCTTTCTTCTCTCCCTTCAAAGCTTTCACAGCTTCCACCACTTCATTGTCCATCTCTGAACATTGTCTAATTTTAGACAACATTTCTGTTTGTGAGCTATCCACCAATAGATGCCCTTGACACATAGCACAAATGCGAAAGTATTTGGGTTTGAGTAGGATAATATTTTTATTGTCCTCTTCCACCCTCTTTTTGTGATCAGTACATCTCAATAATGCATCTGCTTTCCTCATCAAGCTTCCCACTTTGTGGACTAAGTAAAAATTAAAATGCGATAGGAATAATGCCCAATGCACTTGCTGATGGTTAAGCTTTTTAGTGGACATGAAGTACTGCAGATTTTGATCAGATGCATACATCCTTCCAAATAATGTCTCCATGCTTCCAATGCTCATATTATTCCCAAAATCTCTTTGTCATGCACATCATAATTTCTTTCCACATCATTCAACCCTTGGGACAAATATGCACAAGGATGCCATTTGTCATCTTCACATAGCATTGATAATACTGCTTCAGTAGCAAAGTCAGATGCATCTGATTCCACTCATAAGGGATGCATTAAATCTACTGGGGCTAATATTGGTTCTTCCACAAACTTCCTCTTCAACTCTTCAAATGCTGTCTGCTATTGTTCTCCCCATCTCCACACTACTCCTTTTCATGTAAGGTTGTGTAAGGGTGCAGCAATTTTGGAGAAATTATGGACAAAGTGACGATAATAATTTGTGAGTCCCAAGAAGGCTTGAACCTCCTTGATACAGGTGGGCACAGGCCAATCAACAATTGCCTGTACCTTGATAGGATCCATCTTGATTCCATCAGGACTAATCATTAATTTCAAGAACTTGATCTCGCTTGCCCCAAACACACATTTCTCTGGTTTTATGAATAAATCATTCTCTGCCAATCTTCATAGTACCTCTTACACTATCACTTCATGGTTTTCTTCATCCTCTGTAAATACCAGAATGTCGTCAATGAATATTATTACCATGCATTTGTCTATTACATCCTTAAAATGATGTCCATCATATTTTGGAAAGTTGGGGGACTATTAGTCATTCCAAAAAACATGACAAGTGGCTCAAAAGATCCTTGACGTGTGGCAAATGCAGCCTTCCACTCATATTCTTTCCTTATTTGTACATTATTGTGCCCCCAGCCTAAATCCAGTTTTGTAAAGACCTTGGCCTTTTCCACCTTGTCAATTATCTCTGAGATCAATGATAGAGGGTATGCATTCTTCACTGTCCACTCATTCAGATACCTATAATCTGTACATATCCTCTTCCTCTGATCTTTCTTTGGTACAAAGAATATTGGTGATGTCTGCAGTGATTTTGAAGGTCATATGTATCCCTTGCACAATTGTTCATTAAGGAATGCATCCACTTCTTCTTGTTCCATTGGAGATAATGGATAGGCTTTTGACTTCTTTGGCACAAATCCTAGCTTCATCTCAATTGCATGATCCCATGGCTTTTGCACTGGCATTTGCTCAGATTCCTTCTTCTGAAAGACTGACAAATATTTATGATATGCTTTCGGTACCCACTCCTCCACTGACTTCTCCACTTTTACAGTATTTTTATCCCACAACTGTCCTCCACAAATTTCCCTAAAGGTTTGCTTCTGTTCTTCCTTATTGGTCATGATTGGAACTTCCCCATTTGGCATGTCCTCATCTTCCACTTCCTCCATCATAACAGAATACTTCCTCAGACACTCTTTCTCTTTCCTTTTCTTCTGCTCCTTTTTTACTTTTCTCCCATATGCATTACATTCCTTAGGACAATGTGTACCTTCCCAGTTTTCCAACCAATTTCCAGGTTATGTTTACATAACCATGGACATCCAATTATTAGATTGGTTTTCCCAAGGTCACACATCTCAAATATGGCTCACTCCTGATGATTCTGATACTTTAGTATCATTGTCACCTCCTCCATAATAGTTCCTCCACAATTAATTGTGCCATCAATATTGTATACCATTATAGGTTGTCAGTTTACATGTGCTAATACTGTTTCCAGTAATTAAGGATTGATTAATGAATAATCCAGTAGCACCACTATCGAGCAATGCCTGCACATCAATTGCTGCATGCATGTCCACTGTCTTCAATTCTACTGTCAAGGTGATTTTGGGTTATATTCATGCAGAGTAAATAGAAAATTTAGGGGTTTCCAGAAATAAGGCTGGGTAATTTTCTTTATCACATAAGTGATGATGGTCATACTCTTCAGTTTCTCTTTCAGGTTCACTCTGGGTTTCCTCAGATACTAATCATTATAATGATTCTGGATCACCAATGGGGAAACCTTCACTAGGACTCTTCCATAAAATTCTTCTGCTTATCTTCCTCCAACTTCACTTTCTCAATCGTCACTTCCCTAATCTTCCTTTTCTGCCTACAATTCCTAGCAATATGCCCTAATTGCCCACAGTTAAAACATTTAAGTAGGGCTCATCTCCCTGCTTGATCAACCTCTATTGCATCTGCTGATGCTGCTGACTCTGTAACAATAGGTGTCACTGCCATTGCCAGTGGCTGTGCCATCGGAGTTTGTGCCTGAGATATCCTTTCTTTCTTAGACTTTCCTCCTGATGACTTTCCAAATTTAACATTTCTATACATTAATTTTGACTACACCTGTTTCTGTCAATATTGCTGATCAAGGCACATTGCCCAATTGTACCACTCATCCAACCTCTCTGGCATAGAAGGTAGTCAATAGATAGACTTCAATAAAGAGGGATTCAATCCTGCTTTCAAAAATTCTACCAACACTGCTTCTCCCATATCTGTCTGTGAAGCTTCTGCCTTGAGCTGCAAAATAAAGTTGTCTGCCATTAGAGAACCCTGGTGCATGGTTTTTAATTTAGCATCAGCTGCCACCTTTGGATTAGGGCCTCTAAACTATGCCTTCAGTCTCTCCAGAAATTTTTTGAAGGTTGCAAATGGTTTATATCCTGTGGCAGTTTGATTAGTAGCTTTGTTTCTCCAGAACTGTGCTTTCCCCCCCTGAATGTATAAGAGAGCAAACATAATCCTAGACTTGGTTGTATGAAACTCGGGCTTCCTTCCATGGATGGACAATACTATAGAGCTGATGAAGGACTTTGTATTCTCCATGGTACCATCAAAGATTTGCAGGAATGCATATTTAGGTAAGTGCACTTTTCCACTTTCAGATCTCTCCACTGCCTGCACATCATCCTGAGACATCCACTCCACCATCTCCTCCATCTCATCATCTTTATCTTCCACCATCTCTGGTTCTATTTTTGCTGGTTTGGGCTGTGATGCTGCCAATACTGACACTAATTGGGACATTCGTGCTATAAGCACATCAATTTTGGCTTCTAGCACTGGCATGGGAACAGAATTAGGACCGGGATTAGAAGTTGATGGTTCTGACATAATGATGTAAGCTGTGATGAGTCACTTCTTTGACTGAGTCAAGATTCAGCTTCAAAAAGTTTCCCAAAATTTTTGAGCCATGTGATCCAGTAATTCAGGTACCAAACTTGGCAAAACTCATGATTCAGCTATTTGTCAACAGTTAGGCATGTGAGACACTTCAGATCAATACAGTCGACTCTGCCATAACCCATACCCCTCCGTGGACATCCCAAGTCATGGGTTTTCACAGAGTATGTGCTCCAGGAGAGGTCATTATAGGGTCCCTCTGGCAAGTTGTAGATATGTTATATGAATGTAAAAGCTACTTAAATCAAGAATTAAACTTGTTACGAGTGAAATAGTTCATTATATAACTTGGTTCCATGGCTTGGACCTCCTCCAACCGAGTTTCTTGTCCAAAGCTGGCAAGAACGCTCTCCAACTTACATGCGAAGAGCTCATTTATGTTGGCAATATAGTTTCGGAGAGTGAATGCCGCCATGAGAGCATCCTTACAGGTAGGTTTAAAATCAACAACATCGTCGTCGTTGCCCCCATTCACTTCCATCATCTGCTCTGCCTCAAGCATGTTCTGAACAGATCAAAAGATCTCATTCTCTGAGATCCCATCCACAAGCTTCTGCTCTGATGCTGGGTTCAGCAACTCCTCGAGGCCCATCCAATTCTTGTTCTGCAAAATGCCGCGGTCTTCTAGCTGATTCAACAAGCTCAAAATATCCTTCTCGGCATGTGCAACTGCTTCAAGTGGCTCTGAGTTTAGGAGGGAGGAAACAGGTACAGAGGGAACAGAGGTTGCTGGTTCATACAGGGCCTCGGGTAAGATACCGGCCTTGCACCAACAGTTCTAGATTGATGTTGTGTCCACCTCACGCCATGCAACATCGGCAATGCGCATGGCCTCAAGCTGGTTGATATCATAGATGAGGGCAGGGGGTACATCATTGTCATATCAGTCAATGGCTCAGTTGACAAATTTGCTGCAATAGTGTGCCTTGAAGCAATGAATAATGCCAGCATCATTGGGCTGGACATGGGCAGTGAGGTTGGGAGCGAAGTTCTCAATACGAATATTCATTAGACTGTCTGGCTTGATGTGAGCACTGAAATTGTCCTGGAGTAGAAGGATGTGTCTTCGCTGTCATCACAATTTCTCATCCCAGTCACGGAGCCACTCTTAATATATTTTTGTTACCATCCATGCCTTTGTGTTGTTGTGATAATAAAAACCGAGTTGGGTGCCCATCTTTTTCTGGAATGCCTGAGGCCATGCTGCTTTTCCAATGAGCAATGGAGGAAGTTTTTTAGTTCCATCAGCATTTGCAGTGAATGCATATGTGAGTCATTTCTTGTTCCCTTTGGTCCCTGACGAGGGCTTGTCCATAAGTCCATGGTCAGGTGGCATCCTGTGCAGACTCAAGTGAGATTTAAGTCACTGAACTGAAGGGACCACTCATGCCCAGAAGAGTCCTGTCTCATCCATGTTGAAGATGTCCTTCAGGCAGTATCTAAACTTCACAATCAGCTCACGTATTCATGCCTGCTCCTTTTCCACATCAACTGGATCAGAAGACCCTGCTTCGCCATGGCGTTTGAATTCCTTCAGTCCACAACGTTTCTTGAATGCAGTCAGCCATCCTTTACTGAGGTTCAACCTCTCGTCTGTGGAGACCCCAAGCAAATCAGCAAAGCATGTCCACTTTTGCCATAGGATCTCTCCATTGATGTAAACATTTTCCGCCATAGCCTTTGCGACCCATAACTCAAGCATTTCGTTGACTTCTGGGTGCTCCATCTGCTTTGCCCGCTTCAATCTACCTGCCTGCCCTTTGCTCTCCACTTCTGCCTATTGGACTCGCCACTTTTCCTCCTCCTTTAACCAAGCCAAAATGATTGGCTGCTTAAGTCGCAAGTTTGGGTAGATTGGATCCCAATGCATTGCCATTTTAGTCTGATTCTTTGCAAGGCTCACATGATGCCAATTTAAAATCTTGATCCGTTGTGCAAGCATTGCATTTTCCTTTTTCGTGAAGACAGGCTTGGCTTTCTGCTTCTCTCCTTGCAGCTTTTGTTTGCATTCTTCAGGTCCTACTCTAAGTTAGCTTCTTCCTCGGTTAGCAAACAAAGCACATTACTTTTTCTTTTGTTTCCTGGCACTGCTACCTTTTTAATTTCCCCTCCGAGTTCCTTCAGCTTGTCAACCAAGGATTTCTGTTGTGAGTTGAGCCTCTTGAGGCCACGTTCATAGTCCGAAGCTGTTTCCAGTAGCTCAATAATGGCTTCTTCATCAACTGGGTTGGCAGCATCATCCAACCATTCTTTCTCCTCAGTGGAAATCTTCTCCTTCCTTTGGAGGCGTGCCAAGAGGTCATCTTTCCTTGCTTTTGCACTATTCTTGAGTTTTGTGAGCCTTGATTTGAGCACATCCAGAGGTGTTTTTGATATCGAGAAGCGACCCAGAATGTAAGACTCTAGCTGTTAGGCTAACAACCCAGGGTTCTCCCCAAGCAATGTTATTTATACTACATACAAGAATTGGTAGCGAACAGTCGGGAGGGCAGTGAGCAGTGTGTACATTGCTGACTGCACGTCAGCCACAATAGCGGGCATTGGCCTATTCGGGTCTGTGTTCAGCTTACATTTTCAATGTCGAAGCACTGAGGCAGCTAGTATTTGTGGAGAAACAATATTCCCTATCATTCTAGTGTGTTCTTGACTCTGTTCTACATTGCAGGGCATGAAAATCCATGAAAATCCATCTTATATTGGTCAGCTATGGGTTATGATGACAGCATCTGACTATGGTTTATGGGATTTTAGAGGTTTATGGGATTTTCCTGGTAACAGAGTTGGTGGACACTCAAAACCCATGGGTTATTACAGGTTATGGGTTGTCACGAGTATGGTTTAGGGCAGAGTCAACTGTATCCCTTCTGACAGTACCTGATCTCAGGGATAATACTGAATTTGGCTTGTAACTATGTAACTAAAATAGTTGTCTGAATAGAGTATAATAAATCTCAATTAAACCAGATCTGATTGGGTGTCTGGTTGCAGCTGTCCTACTTATGAGCACTGCCTCTCGATCACTGGCAGTCGCAATGTAAGGTGAGGCCTGGTGTCAGCTTACAAAAGCAAAGGTAAATACATATATATGAGTACTTCTGGCTCATGCTGAAAGGATGAGTAAGTGGTTGTGGTGCAATGAAACAATGACATATGTGTGTGTAAGAGAAGGTGCACTGATAGGGTAGTTGAGTTCTTCTGTTAGGGTGACACCCACTATCTGCTAGCTAGACTGTGCAGGTTCTCTCTACAAGAAGGAGGCAGGATGCATGCATGTGATGGGGGTTTTGATGGTTTTGATGCAAGGGGTTATTAATAGATGAGTTGGCTAAAAAAGGCTTTTCACACCACAATTGTGGATGGAATACCTAAGAGAACTAAACTGCCATTCCCTAGGTATATATTTAAGATTTATATACTATGTTACATGTATTGTGCTATGTTGTTACCAATGTGCACATACATGTGCATACATATTGATGCATGTGAATATAAAATTCTCATGCTAACTAATGTAGCATTCTTGGGCATTTGGTAGCGTAATTTGATGTAATAAAAAAAAATAAAAAATAAAAAGGTAATGGGACTGTTTCCTAACACTTTGCCATGCTGCACCCATGCCAATGCACAGTGCCTGTCCCTAACCATGTTGTATGTAATCTACTAAGATGATCTGATATGATTAGATAAAATGTTGATTTTGCAAAGCTCTCATAACAGTACACCCTTCTTATGCTCAATCATCCTGATCAAGATTTGGACTCAAGTCATGAGAGAGACTCTATCACCAAACACCAACTACTCTGCTTGTCATGTGCCATCCTCAATGCTCATTCCTCATCACCCCCAATGTTGCTCAACCACATGTCACTTGCCATCCTCAGAGCACTCTTTGGAAGTGTTCTTTTCATGGCCCTCATCTGCCTCTTTTGGCAGACTGCACATACTTTATGTGATTCATCCTTACATTCATTGACTCACACACCTGGCATGACCATCATCTTCACAGACATTGAGCTCCAGTCATTCTGGTGACCCTCCACCACCCATACATGCAACTCATATGTAGACACATCAACAATTTTTGGCATGCAAATGGATGAGTTGGGAGTGGTTGTGCCATTCAACCCAATAAGGACTATACAGTTATAATTGGGGTGTGTCTGAACTTGTAGTGGGGAGGGGCTTTTGTGCAGGAGACTAGTCAATGTTCAACTTGCTGTACATTCCTTCCTGTGTTGTGGTAAAGGGTAAAGTTCTTGATCGGTCAAAAATTCAATCTATCCAACATCCAAATTCATCGTGGTGCTGAGGGGTGCAGACAGTGAAATTCTTGCACCTTATCTGGTGGATTGCCAAGGTTTGGGAGTGGCTCCCAAGTGTTGTTCTCTTCTGTGTAATTTTTTCACTTGACTAGATACTCTAACCTTTCTTGCCTCATTCTTGAATCTAGTACCTCCTCAACCTCATACTCTTTCTCTCCTTCAATAATCACTGGTTCTGGTGGTGTGACTTGTTGCCCTGGAATTTGTGTTTTATTATATGGCCTTATTTGCAATACATTGACTGCTGGGTGTATTTTCATGGTCTTTGGTACTTGTAACCTGACTGCATTTGGTGACAACACCTCTATAATTTTGTATGGACCAATTCGTTTATCTGTCAGCTTCTTCATTGGTCACCCAATGTTCAAATTCTCCATCTCCAACCATACTTTTTGTTCTTCTGCATACTTTGGCACCTCCCCATGGTGTTGATCTGCATAGCACTTCATCTCATTTTGCGCCTTTATTAGCACTGCCTCTGCTTCCTCATGAACCCTTTTCATTCTCTTTGTGAAGTCATCCACTGCTTCATTCTTTGTCTCTCTCCTTGCCTCAAATCCCATGCATGGGTGGAATCCATAGTTTGCATAGAATGGCAACATCTGGATTGCAGAATGTATCTTGTTGTTGTATGTGAACTCTGCCATTGTGATCTGTTCTGGCCAGTCATCCTGTCTGTGTGCCACAAACATCCTCAAGTACTGTTCTATGTCCTGATTTGTTCATTCAGTCTGACCATCTCTGTGGATGATACACTGTTGACAGCCACATCTAAATTCCTAGCATCCAGTTCAACTCCTTTATTGAGTCCGCTATGAACTGCTGTCCCCAATCTGATATTATTGACTCAGGTAATTCATGATACCTCCACATATTATTTTGATATAACCTGATTAGCACTAATGCCCTTGTCTCCTTTGTTGTTGGCAATGCATGTATCTGCTTCTTTGCCCTGTCAACCACCACCAGTAGTGCATCAAAACCCTGTGCCTCTGGTAACTTCATGATAAAATCTGCCACAATTCCCTTCCACAGCTCCATTGGTGTTTCTGGTGGCCTTAGTTTTCCTGCCGGAGGTTGTGGGTAGTTCTTGTTTTACTGACACTTATCACACCCATCCATGTAATCGAATACAAACTTTATAATCTCTGGCCACCAATAATTTTATGATATGAACTCTAGCATTTTCCATCTCCCTGGGTGTCCCACTATTGGTGTGTCATGATGCAATTTCACCAGTTCTCCCCTCAACTGTATGTCTTTAAGTACATAGACCTTTCTTCTGAACAGTACTAAGTTCTGCTTTTCAGCTCATTCTTCTGATCTTAATCTCTTTGTTGGTAATGTCTTCATTTCTTCAATTGCTTTTACAACTGATTCATCCCTCTCTCTCAACTTTCTGATTTTTGATAAGATCCCTTCCTCTTCTCCTTCGATCAACAGGTGTCCCTGTTGTAGTGCTCATACAGCAAAAAACTTGGGTTTCAATACAGTGACATCTTTATTATCATCTTCTATCCCCTTTTTAAAGTCTGGCCTCCTGGACAGAGCATCTGCTTTTTCCATCGCTGTTCCTGGCTTTAGTATTAATTCAAAGTTGAATCTTGATAGGTACAGTGCCCATCATGCTTGTCTTTGATTTAACTTCTTTGCCATCATGAAATATTGCAGGTTTTGATGATCTGACCAGATTTCCACTTTGTGCTTTGCTTCTTCAAGATAATGCCTCCATGTCTCCAATGCCCTAATTATCAACAGCATTTCTCTATCATGTACATTATAATTTCTCTCAACATCATTCAACATTTTTGAGTAGAATGTGCACAGTCTCCATTTCTCATCTTCTCCCTTCGTTGACAATACTGCCCCAGTTGCGAACCCTGATGAATCTGCTTCTATCCTCATTGGTCTTTCCAGATCTGGATTTACCAATATTGGAAATGTTGCGAACTGCCTTTTCAGTTCATCAAATGCACCTTGCTGTGCTTCTGTCCATTCCTTTTGTAACAACTTATTTAAGGGTGTTGCCACTTTTGAGAAATCCTCCATGAACTGATGGTAATAGTTTGTGAGTCCTAGAAACTGCTGTACATTCTTCACGCATGTTGGTGCTGGCCAGTCCTTTATTACCTTGACCTTTGTTTATAATGCTCAACCTGGAAACCTAACAAAAACCTGTTAAAAGGTCTAAGAATTATAACACAGGCTAGAGGAAGGGTGAGAGTTGGTACTAAATGTCACCACTGATACCCAAGGGTTGTGGTTAAAGACATGAAATAGTAAGATGTGCTGTGAATAGTCTGTGGGAACATACAAATATGTTTGAAAGATGTTTGAGAGAGGTTCAAAGAAGTTCAAAGGAGGTTCAAGGACAATAGAAGATGTTTGAAGAATTTGGGAAGAGTCAAAATGGTTTCGAGGGATATTGGAGAATGAGTATAGCAAATTAAAAGTGTTTTTTAGAGACGATAGGCAATACATGATAAGTCGAGGGGCAAATACAAAAGTTTGAAGAAGTTTGCAATAATTCACAGAACTTAGAGATATGAGGTGAGACTTGGACTCAAGAGAATGGCTCTTAAATCAGATGATAGTGAAGAGGTTAACTTCTTCTCTGTTCTTCTAAGTAACTAGTACAAGTCTATACACTTTAAAGAGATAGTACTTAAAAAGGAAATATAACATGTGGAAAACACAAGGCAATATACACAACAATAAAGGAGTTCTTGTAAAACATAAAACAAATGAAATAATAACAATTGAAATGTACATTGTCCCAGTATAGTAAAAAGTACTTATCTTATTGCTTCAATATATCATTAAAACACCAAACACCAAAATCGAATCCTAAATCTTTTGTCGTATCTCCTCGTGTCTGGTAGTGCTCAATATGTGATGCAGTAGGTTGTATTAGACATAGTGTGGGTATAGAAAGGGTTTCAGGACAGCTATATGGTGGCCAACATCGTTCGAAGTGCTGCAAAGTTGTGTCAAGGTGTTTTAAATGTCGTGAAGTCATTTGAAGTTATTCAAAATCATGCAAAGTTTCAAAAAGATTGGAATTGGTTCAAAATTGAGTTTGTAGTGCTCATAGCAGTTCAGAGCATGTGTCATAATGTGTCAATACAATTGAAACCCTTCCCACACCTTAAAGCACACAATGGACCTATCATCCTCCCCCTTACTGAAATCCTGACTGTCCCAGTCAGCTGATCGAAGTCATGTGCAAAATACATGATTGTGTTAAAAAAGTTAGCAAAGTTTAAAATACCTCTCATTCTTCTTCTTCACCTCCTATATCCTCACACTTTAGCTTCTATAATGTCTCTTCTGGCTGAACTCAACTCTGACATCATTGAATACACAAAATTAATGCCTGAGCGCAGCATCACCAAAGATTTGGATTTCAAAGTCTGGGGTAGAGGTTTTTTGTGCAAAAATCTGTTGTTAATATACTCATAGTCAAAGATGCTAAAATGTTTTGTGTAGGCAGAATATGATGAACTCGCCAACATGACCATACAAAAAGTCATTGATGACATTTTTGAGCTATTCAAACACATGGCTCAGCGCAAATGTTTTTTGTGGGGTGCAGATCTATTATTCATGGACTTGGCTGAGCAGGTGGAGAAGGAATGAAGGGAGGAGGATGCAAGGTGGGTTTGGGAGGAGGAAGAGGCAAAATGAGAAGCAGAGGAGGCAGCAAAAAGGGCACATTGAGGCCTGAAAGGTTGCATTACAGGAAGGTCGCAACATGGTTCTGGCTGAATTTCAGGTGAAGATGATTTCAAAAGAAGAATTGCAATGACAGAATGCCAAGTTCGAGGCTGAATTGAAGGCCATCGAGAGGGCAGAGGGAGGGGAGGGCAACAAAGATGAGAATGAAGATGAGGGCAAAGATGAGCTGCCTGTGGTGCAGGTGGCAAAGTGAAAAGCTACAGAAGGTAAAGAGGAGGAGGCTGGAAAAGGGGAGGATGAGGGTGCAGAGTTGGTGAAGTGGGCACGAGTTGAGACAGGTGGGCTGCTCAATTTCGAGGGCCTGGTGAGTGTTTTACTTATTTTCAAAGAATCTGTGTTGCTAATCACTTTCATAGTGTGATCAATGTGCTGGGTTCAAGTCCCAGCCATGCTGTATCATCAAAGATGGCACTGAAAAGTGTTCAAAGTGCATCCAGGAGGTGCAGGGATGTTATTGGGGTATTGAGGAGGGGGTTTTGCAAGGGTGAAGCAAAGAAATTTGGGGTTGCGAAACAAAATTTACATGTGAACCCAAGTACGATTTTTGGTTCAAAATTGTTTTGAAGTGATTGCTATCATAGTTTTTAAACTTCATAATACATTAAATTTGTGTTGTGGGTCCGTTTGAAGATGTCGAGCCAGTAGTGGGACCTTCAAAGCTATCGAAGGGCAGGAGAAGGTCATCGAAAGGAAGGGAAAGGTAAAGGAGATTCAGAGGATCGAGGAAGCTGAGGCTTTGGATGAGGTCAGCATTCATCGTTGAGTGCTGGTGACTAGATTGGCTGAGATGAAGGTGGAGATGGAGATTCTATCTAGGCAGATAGAAGTAGTGGAGGAGATATTAAGAGAGTAGAGTACAAATTGCTCATTGTATTTCTTTTGATTTGGAATTAGAGTCTTGTGGGCTTCAAAAGGTAGCAATAAGAAGAGTAAAAGAATAGAAAAATAAGGAAAAGGTATAGTTATCCATTTTCAAAGTCCAGAACATCTTTGGGAATATTATTGCCAAGGCTCAAAGGCTGTTTGGAGCTTTTCGAGATGTTCAGAGTTGATATTGAGGAGATTCAGTGGAAGGAAAATGGTCATAACATATTTTTGAGGAATATCAAGGTTGAGATCAAGGTGAGCAAAGGCCTGCATGGGCAAATAGAAGTGAAAGGTGTTGAAGCTATTTCAGGGAATGTTGAGCATAGTAAAACGTGTTTGATAAATAGAATAAAGTCAAAATGCAAAAAAGAGAAATGAAATAGGCAAATTGATCAATGTCAACAATACTAACCATGATCATAATAATTCAGGTCGAAGGACTGGCTGAATTGAAATCAAACAAGAAATTGAGGGGTCAAAAATGAGGTTGCAAAAATATTTGTTGTTGATGGATGTAATAGGAATTTTGGTGATGAAGAGTAGGGCAAATTTTGAGGTGATGACTATAGATATATGATGGAACTTCGAGCACTATACTGTACTTTGAAGGCAAATGTGAACATTAATCTGGTGATGAGGGCAAAGATGATATCAAAATAGATGATAACATGGAAGATGGTGCAGGTGACAAGATTGAGGACAAAAATATTGGGAGTGGTGTACTGAAGGTTGAGGTTGAAGTAGGCAATGGTGGAGATGAATGCAGTGAGAGTATTGGAGGTGAGATCAAGTTCAAAGCTGACAAAGGTGCAACTATTAGAGTGGACTGGGCTAGAACTACTGAAGGCAAAGACAATGGAACTGGCATGGATGTGTGCGATGAAGCTGGAACTATGCAATAAGGACCAGGAAGTGCGACATGACAATTTTGAAGTGTGACATTTTCTCATTCAAGTGCAAGCTCTTTTTCAAAGGCCAGTTCCTGTTTGAGTGCTGTGATACAAGCTTCTAAGTCATCCAAATTGTCCGAGCTGTGAGGTATACCATCAAACATTTGGTTTGATGCCATCAAAAGTGCCATGTTGGTGAGGAATGAGGTCAGGACAGAAACTTTGGGTGCTGATCTAGTCAAATTCAAGGCTGCAAAAACTGATGCGAAGTTTGATGTGAAAATTTTGAGAATGTGCAAAGCATCTTTAATCCATGTGCTAAACTGCAATGAATTCGAGGTCAAAATTGATTACTGGGGAATGGAGTATGAGTTCGAGGATGTCATAACAAATTTCTCAGTGTCATGAATGTCATTCAGAGTGTATGGGTCATTGGGATAATTATCAGGGAACTTCACTTCAAGATGGTCCACAATTTGAGTCCATAAGTCCATTTGAAACCCTTGAGCAAAAGCTCGACTTTGTTTGGCTTCTGAAAGTTTATGTTTTGAGCAAAGGAAATTCATAACATTGTAGAATGACCTATAATAAACTGCTAAATTGTTTGCATCAAAAATACTGGTGCAAAGCTGTTCACCAATGAGTGTATCCATGTCTGAAATGCTGTATTTGCATTCATCTTCTGATTCAGGATAGAACTTGTATACTGCAATGCAAAATGTGTTAAATGAGGTGCTGGGCTGGTACTTTAAAAGGGATTTCCAGAGTTTGTAAGAATTGATGTCGATGTATCTGCAAGCATGCCTCTTCTTTAGGTTGTGATCTGTAATACTGCAAGTCGCAAGCAGAAATTCAAGCTCTTCAAAGTATTTTCGGAGTTCTCAAGGGTGATTCAAATCAAATTTCAGAGCTGTCAAGTGACCAGGAGCTGGCATAAAGAACATCGACATGTTTGAAGTGGATTTTGGAGGTCTCATGGTTGAAGTTCATGCGATATCAGGTTTGTATGTTTTTGAAGTCGAAGATGGTAGCAAATTTGTAAGCACGAAGGGCAAAATACTGTGAAATGATATTATTGATGGTTGGGATACTGTATCAAGATCTCCTGGTTGTTCAGGATAGTGTTTGAAAGTCCAGTTTACTAAACCAGAAAAAAGCTGAAACTGAACCAAACTGAACTGTGGTTCAGTTATTTTGTGGTTGCAGTTGCCCTCATTTGCTCAGCCGATCAGTTGCAGTTGCATTGATTTGAATACTCATTTAAACTTGAGTAAAACTGGTTCTAACTGGTTCTAACTGATGGAGGTCTTTAATGTTAAGTAGATGTAACTTAATTAGAATCAAATGTAATCATAACTAAAATACTGGGATGTGTGCAAGGAAAATAACATGAAAAGCAAGGCTTTATATACTGTGAGGCTGCACATGGACCATTTGTAATGTTGTGCACCCAAATGAAAAGTGGTGCCACTTGTTCACCATTCCCACAGCTGCCACAACCCATGCTGCATACATCAACATCAACCACCACCACATTGCCAATGCCCCTACTACTCCCACATCCCCTATGTTGGATGATGCCACCAAACATCTCAAACAACCCACATCAGGCCAGGTAATGTTTTATAAAGTTCTTTTTCAAATAACTAATCTTTTCTCTTTCTTTTTCAGGTTCTAACTATGTTGTTATGAGAAGGGGCAAGGCATACACTTCAAATTTCTCAAGCTATTCTTTCTTTGCTTATTGTTCTACATTGTTATTGTTTCTCTTTCTTATTGTCTTCTGCACAGCCCCCACCATGCTTTACTAATACTGCTCAATTCCACTCCCATGCTATTATACTTACCCCATGGCACACTTGTTCTCTTTTTCTCTCTATTGCTTTGCAATATGGTTATGTGTATGGTAGTCTACTGCATTTGTACTATTTAATGAGTGAATGCAATGCTGGGCAAGCTTAGCTTGACCTAGCCTTCTATATGCTCTCTACTTGCAATCTAAAGTCATTCTCTAAGACAGTTGCTTACAAGCAACTGTGATCTCTATTCGATAAAAAACTCAGAGAGCTTTGGCTTAACAAAAGGTCAAGCTGCTTATTGACTCTGCTGACTAATCTAGTCCAGGCAGCAACCACTCACATAAAACATGGATTCTTACGAGAGTCAGGAAAGACTATGACAATGACAACTGCTTGATTAACCTACCTAATGGAAGTACCTCCCACAAACACAACCCTGACCACCCCCATACCACCCAGCAGACCAATTAAAATTAAGATGCGAGCCCCCACTGACTTTGCAGGTGACCACTCTAAGACAATGCTTTTCATCTTGGAGTGCAGCACTTATGTCAATGCCAACTCACGTCCTTTTGAGGATGACCAGCACAAAATCTTGTTCATGCTTTTGTACATGAATGGAGGAACAGTGGGGCTGTGGAAGCAGGCATACTTGGAAGAAAGATATGTGGGAGAACAACCCTGGGATATGTTCCAGGGATTTGTCAGGAGGTTTTGAAACACCTTCTTACCAATTAATGATGCAGGGAACACATGAACCCAGTTAAGGACTCTCTCACAAGGGATGAAAGGAGTCAATGAATACATTGCCCAGTTCAAGATGCTGGCATACAGAACCAAAATCAAAGAAGACAATGCCCTGATCAAATATTTCATAGATGGGCTGAACAACAAGATTCTCGACAAGGTGTTCAGAATGGAGAACCTCTCAGACATGATCAAGGGATGGTATACTCATGCAGGAAGAGCAGAAGGACATCTGAGAAGAGCGAAAGCGATTAAAGAGAGAACTTATATCAGGGGAAGAGGAGGAATGGGAGGTTCCTCAAAAGACCTGAATGTGATGGATATCGATGCGACATGCCTCTCATATGCAGAGAGGCTTGAACATATAAAAAAAGGGAAGTGTTTTATTTGTCACAAAATGGGGCAGAGAGCCAGCAACCACAAAGGAGGAAAGGAGCCTGCTGAGAAAGAAGAACCAAAGAAGCCTAAAACAAAGAAGCCTGAAGTCAAGAAGATGACAAGGGACTATTACCAGAGAATCTGAATGCTCATTAACGAGTTGGAGGAAGGGGAGAAAGAAAAGGTATTAGATCTAATGGTAGAGGAGGGTTTTTAAAATGGCAGACTGTTGATAGGTCCCCAGCACAGTTCAAGACTGATACATCAGTTTTTGCATTTTCAATCAACTTTGAACACTTCATACAGCTCACAATATATACTTGGAACTCACTTCAAACAACTTCAAACCTATTCAAATCTACTTCGAACTACTTTGCACATTTTGAACCTATTTCAAACTCTTTTGAACATCTTCGTACACCTTTAAAAACTATTTGCCACATCCCTTACCACTTCACATCACTAAACACAACATTTTGGTATTAGCGGTGATATTTAGTACCAACTCTCACCCTTCCTCTAGCCTGAGTTATACTTCCTAAGCCTTTTAACAGGTTTTATTAAGTTTCCAGGTTGAGTATCATCATTTTGGAGCCCACTGTGAGGGGTTTCTAGATCATTTCATCATTGAACCTCCACTCCTTTCTACCACTCATTTCACCTAAAGAGGGCTCAATGATTTCAACTTGGTATTGAACTCGTTTTGCCTTCAACCCTCCTGAACAACCAGGAGATCTCGATACAGTATCTCAACCTTGATAATATTATTTTGCACTCTTTCACCTTTCGTGCTTATGACATCACTACCATCTTCAACCTCGAAAACATATGAAACACGACCCTGCATGAATTTCAACCTCACAACCTCTGAAATCTACCTCGAACATGTCAACATCCTTTATGCCAGCTTCTGGTCATTCTACATCTCTGAAATTCAATTCAAGACAACCTAAAGAACTTTGAAAATACTATGAAGATCTTGAATTTTTATTTGTGACTTGTGGTATTACAGATCATGACTTGAAGAAGAGATATGCTTGCAGATACATCAACATCAATTCTTATGACCTCTGGAAATCGCTTCCAGAGTACGAACCCAGCATATTGTTTGATGAATTTCACATCGCAATATTCAACTTCTATCCCAAAATAGAAGATGAATGAAAATACAGCATTTCAGACATGGATTCACTCATTAATGAACAGCATCGCACTGGTATTTTTAATGAAAATGATTTAGCAGCTTATTACAGGTCATTCTACAAGGTCATAAGCTTCCTCTGCTCAAAATGAAGACTTTCAGAAGCCGAACAAAGTCGAGCTTTTCTTTGAGGCTTTCAAACAGACTTACAGAGTAGAATTGCAAATCATCTCGAAGTAAAGTTGCCTGATCATTATCCTGATAACCCATACATGCTGAACAACATCCACAACACTGCAAAATTTGCTATAGCATCCTCAAACTCATATTCCATTTCCCAGCAATCAATTTTGACCTCGAATGTATCCCAGTCTAGCACATCCATCAATTCTGAAGACATTTTGCACATTCTCAAAAATTTCACATCAAACCTCGCATTGGTTATTGCAGCTTCAAATTTGACCAAATCAGCACCCGAAGTTTCCATCTCGACCTCATTCATCACCAATATCACACCTCTGACTACATCGAACCAAGCATCTGATAGTATACCTCACAGCTCAAACAATTCAGATGACTTTGAAGCTCATATTGTGGCCCTCGAACAGAAATTAGCCTTTGAAAAACAGCTTGCGCTTGAACAAGAAAATCTTGCCCTTTGCAATCGTTATGTCACACCATCTGATCTTCATCGCTTTGTTCCAGCTTCATCGCACATGTCCATCCCAGTCCCATCGTCTTTGCCTTCAGTAGTTCCAGCCCAGTTCACTTCAATAGTCACACCTTCATCATTTTCGAATTTGATCTCACCTCCAAAATCCTTGTCACATTCATCCCCATCATCCCACATTTTGACCTTGACTTGCCGCTTGCCACTCCCAATATTTTCATTTTTGATCTCGTCATCTGCACCCTCTTCCGATTCAACATCTATTTAAATATTGCCTTTGCTCTATATTCCATCGCCAGATTCACATTCGCATTCGCCCTCAAAGTCCAGTACAATGTTTGAAGTTCTATCCCCATTGTATACCTACAGCCATCGCCTCGAAATTTGTCTAGCCATTACCAAAAATTTTATTACATCCATCACCCACAAGTATTTCTCTGATCTTGTTTTTGACTCCTTGACTCCTCATCCAATCTCGATTTGACCAGTCGCTCGACTCAATTATTACAATCATGGTTAGTATTATCGACATCAATCAACTTCACCTATTTCCTTTCTCTTTTTCACACTTTGACCTCATTGTATTTATCGAACACATCTTCATTATGCTCGACATTATTTGAAATAGCTTCAACAGCTTTCAATTCTATGCATTCATGTAGGCCTTTGCTAACCTCAATCTCAACTCCAAACTCCCTTAAAAATGCCCTACGACCATTTCCCTTCTGCCGAATCCTCTCCCTATTGACTTCGAACATCTAAAAAAGCTTCAAACAACCTCACTAAGTTTTCAACATGATCACGCATTCTGCACATGACTTCGATCAGCTGACTGGGACAGTCAGGATTTCAGTAAGGGGAAGGATGATAGGTCCCCAGCACAGTTCAAGCACCGATACATCAGTTTTCGCATTTTCAATCAACTTCAAACACTTCATACAGCTCACAATATACACTTGGAACTCACTTGGAACAACTTTCAACCCATTTGAATCTACTTCGAACTACTTCGCACATCTTTGAATCTATTTCGAACTCTTTCGAACATCTTCATATGCCTTTAAAAACTATTTGCCACATCCCTTACCACTTTGCATCACTAAACACAACATTTTGGTATCAGTGGTGATATTTAGTACTGACTCGCACCCTTCCTCTAGCCTGAGTTATACTTCCTAAGCCTTTTAACAGGTTTTTGTTAGGTTTCCAGGTTGAGTATCATCACCATATCAGCAATGGAGCCCACCAAAATAATGGTTTCTACCATACTAGTAGTGGATGTGAGTACCCAGTCAATGCACATCCCTATTCACTATGTGTTAGGAAATGAAAAAGCCAAACTACCCACCCTGGTCAACTCTGGAGCGGGAGGGACCTTCATCGATTATCAGGTGGTAGAAAAACTTGAATTGAAAAAGCTACCGCTCCCAAAGAATATCCTTGCAAAAACGTCGACAGGACCCTTAATAAAAATGGAACGATCTCACACTTTGTCGATGCAGATGTGGAGATAGGGGAGGAGGCAGAGAAGATCAGGCTCTTAATAACTGGCCTGGGAAAGGAGAGGGTTATATTGGGATTTTCCTGGCTACAAAAGAGGAACCCCATCATCGATTGGAAAAAAGGAACCCTCTACATCAAACCGATGGAGAGACTTCTGATCAGGAAGATCCAAACCATGATTGAATCAACACAGCAAAACAACAGCAATGGGAAAACACACTCAAACCAAGAATCTACCCCATCAGGCAATAAACCACCAATCATCACCTTTGATGATGACCTGCAGGTGCCAATACCAGACAATGCTAGCATCAATGTATTATCCTGCACTGAGGGAAGTCAAGGGCAGGAAATGAATGTTCTATTCACCTACCTACAAGGGAAATTGGTCATTGGAGTATTCGAGGCAAAAGAGGCACCATTGACTATGGAACATGACTTCGCTCCTCCCAAATACCAAAAACTCCAGCATATATCCAAACTTACCAGATCCTGATCCACAGGCATATTCATCTTTTCTCACACTACTCACATTCGAGCAAAGACTTCAATCTTCCAGAGATTAGCCCAGGGGAGTGAACTGGAACAAGGGAAGAAATTCTTGGATGATCTGCTCCCCAAGAAGTATCAGAAGTACTGCAATGTATTTGAGAAGTCAGCTTCAAAAAGATTTTTCAAATCAAGGCCCTGGGACCATGCAATCAATCTAAAACCCGATTCATTCCTAGAGATTGCAAGATTTACCTGATCACACCAGCCGAACTAGAGAAATTGGACAAATTCATTAAACAGAACCTGCAAAAGGGGTACATCACCCCACCTAAATCTCCAATGGTGTCCCCCTTTTTCTTTGTCACAAAGAAGGACACAGATGCACTCTGACCCTGCCAGGATTATTGTTATTTGAATGATGGCACAATCAAAAACTCCTATCTACTACCACTCATTGGAGACCTCCTGAATAAATTAAAAGGGGCCAGGTGGTTTACCTGTGGGAATATCACAATGTCCAGATCAAGAAGGGAGATAAAAAAAAAGCAGCATTTAAAACAAACAGAGGGCTCTTTGAACCGAAGGTAATGTTCTTTGGCCTATGCAACTACCCAGCCACTTTCCAGGCCATGATGAATGATATCTTCTGGGACATGCTAAATGAGGGGTGGCTGGTGATTTATATGAATAACATCTTGATCTTCTCGAAAGATCAAAAGGAGCATGAGGAGAGGATAAAGAGGGTTCTAGTGAGATTGCGGGAGAATAATCTGTTTCTCAAACCTGAAAAGTCTAAATTTGATGTGCAGGAAGTGGAGTTCCTGGGACTAATCTTGCAACCGAATCGGTTAGCGATGGACCCAACTAAACTCATGGAATAAAGGACTGGCCATCACTGACCAGTGCCAAGGGAGTCCAATCATTCCTTGGCTTCAGCAATTTTTATAGGAGATTCATCCAGAACTTTGCCATGATCACTAAACCACTAAATGACCTGACAAGAAAAGACCAGCCCTTTAACTGGATGAGTGAGTGCCAAAGAGCATTCGAAACATTAAAATGCAAATTTTCAGAAGCACCAGTACTGCTGATGCCAGATAAGGAAAAACCATTTGTAATAGAAAGCAATGTGTCAAAATATGCCACTGGAGCAGTCCTCGAACAAATTGACACTAATTGAGACTGGCACCCATGCAGCTATATTTCCCACTCTCTCATGCTTACTGAGCAGAACTATGAGATTTACGATTGAAAACTACTAGAGATAATATGGGCACTAGAGACCTGGAGACACTACTTACAGGAACTAGGCATCTGACAACCATCCTATTCAGACCACCCTCATGTATTTCAGAATGGCGTGAAAGCTAAACTGGCGGCAGGCAATGTGGAGTCTCTTCCTCTCACAATTCAATTTACAGCTCATACACATACCTGGAAAACAGATGGTGCAATCTGATGCACTTTCCTGATGTGGGGACCATATACCGGAAGTCAACAACGACAACAACAATATTACCATGCTCAAAGATAAAATCTTTGCACAAATGATTGACACTGATTTGAAGGATCTACTGGCTGAGAAGATGATGGGTGATGACCTGCTGAAGGAGATAGTAAGGGCAATCAAAGAAGAAGGGATGCCACCAATCGAGTCAGCCATAGAAGACTGGAGAATGGAAGATGATGGAATGGTCTTCTTCAGAGAATGATGCTATGTGCTGGATGACAAGAACCTGCAGAAGAAGATCATAAAAAATACCATGATAACATTCTCACTGGGAACCCTGGCCAATTCCAAACACTGGAGCTGGTTTGAAGGGACTATTGGTGGCTGGGCATGACCCTTTTTATTAAAAACTATGTTGATGGGTGCACGACCTGTCAACAAATGAAAATGAATACTTACCCCATGATGCCTCCGCTACTCCCTATCAAATTGGAAGTGACCCAACCATTCACTCTGGTAACCATGGACTTCATCACTAATCTCATGAATGATGGTGGATCGAACACCATCATGGTCATGGTAGGCCATGGTCTTACTAAGGGGGTAATTTTCATCCACTGTAACAAAATGATTGACACACTAAGGGTAGACGACCTCTACCTGCATAATGTATTCAAGAGATTTGGCCTACCAGATAAAATCATATCCGATCGCAATCCCAGATTTGCATCTAACACTTTCCAGGAGCTGGGAAGATTGTTGTAGCAATGAGCACTGCCTATTACCCATAGACCAATGGGGAAACTAAATGGGTCAATCAGGAGTTAGAGATCTACCTCTGAATCTTCTGTGTGAACAACCCCTCATGGTGAAAAACCCACCTCACTACTGCCGAGTTTACACACAATCAGAAGCACCACTCGCTGATCAAAAACTCTCCCTTCTATGTGATAATGGGAACCCACTTGAAGGCCATCCCCATGACTTATGAGAAGATGAACATACCCATAACTGAGCAGAGAATAGCTGAACTGGGAAATGCACAACAAGAAGCCCTGGCAGCACATGAACTGTCCCAGCAAGCTATGATCACATGAACCAGCTGAACCTTCCATCCATTCGAGGTGGGAGACAGGGTGTGGCTGGACTCAAAGAACCTGAGACTCAGCTACCCTACCAGAAAACTCACTCCAAAATGTGAGGGACCATTCCTTATCACATGCATCATCTCTTCCCATGCTTATGAACTACAACCCCCTGTGCAATGGGAAATACATCTGGTATTCCATGCTTCACTTCTCTCACATTTCAAGGAGAATGAAACACATGCCCCAAATCTTCTGCCTCCACCCCCTGAGCTGATCGAGGGAGAATTGGAACATGAGGTAGAAGCAATAATATAACCCTAGATTTCATTTGCGACCCTTACAACAGTGACAATGAAGAATGCCTCCTTGGCTATACTCATGACCGAGCCCTACTTTATGACACCATACAATACTTGTTTGATACTTATAAAGCCATTTCAGCATTGGAATGAATGTTCCAATGCCTTACTTGAGAAGCATACTACCTCGACGTGCTGCTCTTCATTGAAGATCTGAACATGCAGGCCTGCCCAATTGTGCCACCACCATGCCAAAGAATGCCCTACCCTATTTTCATTCCTGAGACTGTCACCAACAATGGAGATGACCACTATGACACCATGCCTGAATCTCCACCACATGCTCCCACACCCATAAGAGCCCCTACTTCCACCTACTCCCCAGGGCTGAGATGAATGCAGAACTTTGTCTGCTTTAACTGCACAGAAATCAGACATTTTTCCTCGCACTGCCCTTGCTACCAGTACCCCCATTGCTGTGTTTGGCAACCCAAATACTCTGCTTTATTATGCCCACAAGCACCATCATGTGGCATCCCACCTAGACACCAAACTACTTGAACAATGACCACCATGCTCACCCACTTTTCCCTCATCATTTCCCTTGGTGCTGAATACAGCACCATGATTCTCACTATGTTCATCATTTGGATCGTCATAATATTTAAAACCACTACACGATGCCCTCACCCACTTATCTATGCATTCATAACCAGGACCTCTGTGCATTTTGCCAGTGCCCAACCAGAGGACATTGAACTCTCCACCATTGTCTACTCCACCGATGCTCACATCCATCACCACATTCACCACTGTTGCTGAAGAGTCGGACACACCAGCACCATTCGACCTGATGTGCACGAGTGGACTGAAGGTTTCCGATAGAACTAGAAACCATGGGAGGGAGCTGGTGTTACGAGAAGGGGCAAGGCATACACTTTAAATTTCGCATGCTATTCTTTCTTTGCTTATTGTTCTACATCGCTATTGTCTCTCTTTCTTATTGTCAGTTTCTCTTTCTTATTGTCTTCTGCAGAGCCCCCACCACACTTCACTAATACTGCTCAATTCTACTCACACACTATTATACTTACCCCATGGCATGCTCATTCTCTTTCTCTCTCTATTGTTTTACGATATGGTTACATGTATGGTAGTCTACCATGTTTGTACTATTTAATGAGTGAATGCAACACTGGGAAAGCTTAGCTTAACCTAGCCTTCTATATGCTCTCTACTTGCAATCTAAAGTTATTCTCAAGACAGTTGCTTACGAGTGACTGTGATCTCTATTCGATAAGAAACTCAGAAAGCTATGGCTTAACATATGTTGTAACAATGAGATAATGCCAAGATGACTACCACTACCAACACCACCACATCATCAATGCCCACCACTACTCCCACATCCCCTACATTGGACAATGCCACCAAACATCTTAAACAAACCACATCATGCCCAAATGACAACTGTCATCATTTGGGCCTGAGGTAATGTTTTATAATGTTCTTTTTTCAAGTAACTAATCTTTTCTTTTTCTTTTTTAGCTTCTTACTATGTTGTAACAACAAGACAGCACCATGACAACTACCACCACCAATACCACTGACAAGGACATGGCAGTCGCACCATGTCACCAACACCCACCACCACCAATGATGACTATGTGGCAGCTGTGCCACGTTACCAATGCCCACCGCTAACAATGATGATGACTATGTGGCAGCTGTGCCACATCACCAATACCCACCACTAGCAACAATGATGACAACAACAACAACACCCTTCCCGCTTCAAGTGCAGAAGGTTTTTTTTCATTCTTTTAATATATTTAATAACTGACCCCCTTACCTTGCACATCCTGTGAGGTAAAAAGCATATTGTTTTTGTTGCTGTGCTACCTACATGCTTGCTCACAGGCCTCTGCCTGTGAGGGGCTTTATTTAGACTTAAAATAGTATTATTTTATCTACATAAACTCAGTTTGGACTGACCATAGTTGGTAGACAACTGGTTGTGGTCAAACCAGCTACAACCAGTAGTCAGGTTGGGTTGGACCACAACGAACCAGTTTTGTGCAGTTTGGTCTGGTTGCATGTAGTTTTGGAATGTCATGGAACCAGTTGCAGTTTCAGTTTGAGCCCAAAGTAGGAAAAAACTGGACTGAACTGGACCTTCAAACACTAGTTCAGGAAAATTGGAGGCACTATGAGTTCAATGTGAAATCGAAATCATTGAGCCTCCTTTAAGTAAAATAGTCAGTAGAAGGAAGGGAAGGGGAAGGTCAATGATGGAATGATATACAACTTCTCACAGTGGGCTTCAAAATGATAATGCTCGATGTTGTAGGGGATTTGGTCTATTTGCAGTCCATTGATGATGGTCATCACATTGTGAAAAATGAGGTAAGTGTAGGCACGTGGATGGGTAAAGAAAAGAGAGCAAGCAAGGAATGACCCATCGTATGATGGGTAGCTTAGTGCCATGGTTCCAAACCATGGGATTGATGAAACGAGAGTCACAAGACCAACAATGAACAACATGAATGCATTCAATGGAGTCACATGAAGTGTGTGCCGAAAGCATGGGGCATCAAATGCAAGGTGCACTGAGGTTGTAATACTATATGATAACCCAAGGAAATGGGTTTGGCCATGTAAGATTATGTGAAAATGAGACTTTGACCTAAGTAAAGGGCCAAATAAGCCTGTAAAAACTTGATAATTGGGAAACTTAGCTTGATTACTGCACCTTAGTGTGCAGTAGACTTGAGAGACTGGGAAAAACTTAGAGAGGGGAGTGTAAAAGTGAATGATCAAGAGTGTTCCCCATTCAAAAGGTGGGAGGTCACCTAAATACAAGCAGTCTAGCTATGAAGCGAAAACTGATCATGCACGTCCTCTCATGCCGACAGTCTGAGCAACCAAACAAAGCAAACTAACTAAGTAGAGAAGTTAACGAGTCAGGAATGCAATGCGAAAGTCAAAAATAAATAGTTATTCCTGTGAGAAGCTTTTGAGGCATGCCTTCTTGGATCTTTGTCTTGAGGTTTTCACAGCTGGGAATGTCTCGGAGAGAGGCTACTGTTGGGTACCTCTATTGATGGTACATCGCCTGTGTCTCCAGCAAGTGTGGAGGACACTGAAATGACATGCCTCAATCCTACCATCCAGTTGTCCAACCCATCGACTCAGATTTTAGTTGACTGTAATATTGACAGTTGACATCACAGATCATAGTAGCAGAAAGGTATGAGAATCATAGCTATAAATAACAAATGAAAATGAAATGAAAGTACTAGTACCATTTCTTCAAATCAGATGATGCTGTTGATGCAGAGGCCAAGGGAGCAGGAAAACATAAGCAAAATGCATGATCAACACATCGCATAGGTGAAATGTCATCCTAAAAATAAAATAGCAAATCTAGGAAATAAAAAGGTGAGATCATAAATTGGTAAAATGAAATATGAAGGAATCCAAAAAAGATATCGAGAAAGTGCCATGGCACAACAAAGGATTCTGTGGGAAAATCCAGAAATAGTGGGGTTGATGAGTGGAACTCATCATCCTACCACATCAACCTGAAAACCTAACGAAAACCTGTTAAAAGGACTAAGAAGTATAACACAGGCTAAAGGATGGGTGCGAGTTGGTACTAAATGTCACTGCTGATACCCAAAGGTTGTGGTTAGAGATGTGAAATAGTAAGACATGCTGCGAATAGTCTGTGTGAGCATATGAATATGTTCGAAAGATGTTTGAGAGAGGTTTGAGGATGATAGAAGATGTTTGAAGAATTTGGGAAGAATCAAAATGGTTTCGAGGGATATCAGAGAATGAATATAGCGAATTAGAAGTGTTTTTGAGAGATGATAGGCAATACACGATAAGTCGAGGGGCAAATACAAAAGTTCGAAGAAGTTTGCAATAATTCACAGAACTTAGAGATATGAAGTGAGACTTGGACTCAAGAGAACGGCTCTTAAATCAGACAATAGTAAAGAGGGTAATTTCTTCTCTGTTCTTCTATGTAACTAGTACAAGTCTATATACACTTTGAAGAGATAGTACTTAAAAAGAAAATATAACATGTGGAAAACATGAGGCAATATACACAACAATAAAGGAGTTCTTGTAAAACATAACACAAATGAAATGATAATAATTGAAATGTACATTGTTCTAGTATAGTAAAAAGTACTTATCTTATTGCTTCAATATATCGTTGAAACAGCAAATGTGAAAATTGAGTCCTAAATCTTTTGTTGTATCTCCTCATGTCTGGTAGTGCTCGATATGCAACACAGTAGGTTGTATTAGATGTAGTGTGGGTATAAAAAGGGTTTTGGGACAGCTATATGGTGGCTGACATCATTTGAAGTGCTGCAAAGTTGTTTGAAGGCATTCAAAATGTCGTGAAGTCATTTGAAGTTATTCAAAATCATGCAAAGTTGTTCAAAAAGTTTGGAATTGGTTCAAAATCAAGTTTGTAGGGTTCATAGCAGTTTGGGGCATGTGTTATAATGTGTTGATATGATTGGAATCCTTTCCAGACCTTAGAGCACACAATGGACCTATCATTGTCTCATCCATCTTTAATCTATCTGGTCTGATGACCAAGCCCAAAAACACCACCTCTTTCTGTTTGAATACACACTTCTCTGGTCTCAAGTATAAATCGCTTTCTGCCAACTTCTTCAACACTTTCCTACCATTTCATTGTGATCCTCTTCAGTCTCTGTGTATATCATTATATCATCTATATAGATGACCACCTTCCCACTCTCGATTTCTATTCGCAGAATCCCATTCATCATTGACTAAAATGTTCTGGGACTGTTTGTCAATTCGAAGTACATGACCAATGGTTCAAATGCATCTCAATGTGTCATAAATGCTGCCTTCCACTCATCTCTATCCTTCATTCTCACATTGTTGTATCCCCATCTAATGTCGAGCTTTGTGAACACCCTTGCTTTTGCTACCTTGTCAATCAACTCATTGATCAATGGTAACAAGTAGTTGTTTTAGATTGTCTGCCCATTCAGTGCTCTGTAATCCTGCATAAAACATTTCTTCATGTCCTTTTTTGGCACAAAAATGGTTGCTGATGTTTGGGGTGATTTGCTTTCACATATATATCTCTTAGCCAATTGATCCAACAAGAATTCATCTACCTCCTTCTGTTCCTGAGGTAATAGTGGAATGTTTCTTGCCTTCTTTGGTTTGAACCCTGGTTTCAAATCAATTGCATGATCCATGGTTGGTGTTTTGGCATCCTTTCTGATGCTTTCTTCTCACACACCTTTAAATATTTGTGGAATTGTTTTGGTACCATTTTCTTGACCATCTTCTGCACCCCATTCTTCATTTGTGGGTTTGAATCCTGACTTCCCCATGATGCAGGTCATGCTGCTGTTTGAATAATTTCTTCTAAAATTATATCTTCATTCTCAACTACTCCTCCTCTCCTATGCACCTGTGCATCCTTGTCCTCTATATCCTCTATGGATGGTTTGTATTTCCATTGTGCTGCCAGCTTCTTTTGATGCCTCTTCTTCTTTACTGCCCTTATGTACACATTGAATTCATGTGGGCATTGAGTCATCTTTACTGCTCCTGTAATTTAGTCTATCTCTGGATTATGTTTCCCCAACCAGGGGGTCCCAGAATCATTACTGCCTTTTCTAAATTGCACACCTCAAACACTGTTTTTTCTTGGTGTCTCTTGTGTGACAACATCAAAATGACCTCCTCAGTGATCAAGCCTTCTTGATTCTCCATGTCATCCACATTGTATACCCTAAAAATGGTGTACTCTAATGCTCATGTTTTCAATCCATTGCAGTGCACAAATTCTTTTTGTCTATGAATAGACCAGTTGCTCTACTATCCAGCAGTGCCTTGACTGATATTGGAGTCATGTGTATCTATGGTGGTGATAGCAACATCCATCAGTATCTCCCTTTCTAATTTCATCAATCATACAAAGTCTCTTCTGATCAGTTCTCCCTTGCTTTTGTTCACTTCAGACTCTAACGCTTTATGTGAAATGGGAATTAAGCACACCTCCTGTGTACCAAGCTCAGTTTCCTGAGTTCCTCTGGTTTTATGATCATTACATGAGTCATCCACTGCTAAATTACTGTATCTGTTCTGAAAACTAAATATGGGAGCTACTTGTCCTCACTTGGAAAACCCTTCTTCCTAGCTTTCTCTTCTTCTTCCATTCTGAAAAATTTACTCATTTCATCATAGGTCATGTTTTGTACATCTAATCTGACTCTACAATTCCTTGCCATGTGGCCCAGCTTGCCATATTTCCAACATTTCATTGGAGGTCTTACTCCCCCACAATCCATGTCCATAGCATTTGGATCACTTCTTGGCTGCACAGCTGGCTGCTGCACCTTGGGTGGGTTTTCCCAAAATGCCTGCACTGCTGGTGCCTTAACCTGATTTCTGTGTGAGGCAAACATCTGTTCCTCAATTTTTGCTTGTCACCATTGGTGATCCAGCCTCATTGCTTTGTGTACCACCCAGTGATTGTGTATGGTCTCCATTCCAAGTTATTGAGTCATTTGTGCAGTGCCCAGTTAAGAGACCACTTGAACTCATAGATCAGGGGCTCCCCAGTGTAGCCCAATTTGTGTGCTGCAATTGTAAAGTCTTGGACATGTTCATCTGCAGTTTTATCACCCTGCATCATGGCCATAATCTTGAAGACTTGGGTGTCTTTCTTGTTAGAATCCCCAAAGGTCTTTTCAATGTTATCTAGCAATATTTCAGCTGTCTCGAATGGCATTACACCATGCATGATTTTGTGTATGGCTACCTCATGCCATTTCAATGCTGTGCCACCCTGCAGGAAGGAGAGAATCCATATGACTTTGGATTCTTCTGTAGGGAATTCATTGGTGCACCCATGCCGGTACATGTAGCATGCAGTATGGAATGTGTCAACTTCCTCTATTTTCCCTGTGAACACTGGTGGTAAGGCAATCTTTGGTTCCCTGTGCTTTGTTCCTTTGAGCTTGTTTTTAGTGAGGTCTAGCTCCTCCTTCATCAACAAGAATTGTGTGATGATTTTATCATGATCCTGCTTCAGGTTTGCATAGCGTTCCTCTATGGAGAGTACTGGCTCTCTTGGTAATTCAAAATCTTCTGGCAATTCAACCATGTTTACTAATGGTAGGTTAGTGGATAGTGGTGTGGTAGGTGAAGGTGATGATGATGGGGTTGTGTCAGATATGGTGGGTGAATGCGATTGGTGTTTGGAAAATGTTTTTTACTCAATAGTTCCTTGGTCTGGGCACATGACCCTGAGTTGGACCTTAGGTATGTAAGGGGGGTTTATCTGTTACACCAAGTGCAGTGTAGCTCACAGACCCTGTTAGCCAATAGGCAGATCTAACACCCAGTGCAAGAAAATCCTCACTCTCTCTTTCAGAGCTCTCTTGTGAAATGAACCATCCCAAGTCTACCATTCACGTACTTAATGGCAGCGAGGTGGGTGTTCCTGTGGATATCCCCAGCACTCCTTATAGGTAATCTTCTGAGAGTTGGGCTCAACATTACCCTCAGTACAAATGATCCCTTGTTGTCTATCATGAAGCTCTGAGTATCTTCTGATAAAATGTTTAAGGTGGTTCAGGTGAAATGTGCATGTGGAGAAATTAGTGATAAGGTGCATACTAGGCTCCTTGTCAAAATGAACACATATTATGTGTTTGTGAAGATCAGACAGGAGTCAAGTTCTTCTGTTAAGGCAACACCAATTGCAGCCACAACTTCAACTGAAGTTATACTGTGGACTGCTAGGCAGGCTCTCACAAGAAGTCATCATTTGATAGAAAGGTTGTCTCACAGTCTCAAGCATTCACACTTGTTATGGTGGAATCCTAAGAGAACTTGACTAGAGTCTCTTGGTATAATATTGCATCTTATATACTACTATACATGCTACATCCATGAGGTTTGACCATGCTTACCCCATGTGTTGGATCAGTAAGCCTCCTTTGCCATGCTGCATCCATGCTGTATGTAATCTATTAAGACAATCTGATATGATTAGATAACATAACATAAAATGTTAATTTTGCAAAGCTCTCATAACAGTCCATATGCAGGAACCTTAGCATTATTGAATTCCTTCACAAGAATAGGTTGCATAGGAGTATATTGGTGAATGCCAACTTGACATGCATAATATGTGATGTGGTTGCTGAGTCTACAATCCACAGGTAAATTTTAAAGGGATCATTATTGTCACTTTTAGTTACATATGATGTAGACAGTATAGGTTTGTCTTCTTTGGAGTCATGCATAACATTTGCATGTCCCTGTTTGTTAATGGGCTTTTTTCTGCTCCAACATTTGTTGGTCATATGGCCAAACTTCCCACACTTGCTGCATTTGGGCTTCCCTTTGAAATGACAATCCTTGGTTAGATGATTTTGATGCCTGCATATTTTGCATTTTGGCTTAGGAGTACTAGATGAGGAATCAGATTTCCTCTTCTTCTTGGTCATTCCCCCTTGTTGGGTAGAGTAAGATACATTGTTAGATTGATCATCTTAATGACAATGGTAGTACTCCTGTATCAAAATGGATGACAGTTCCTGAAGACATCTGGGCTTGAGGTTGCTGTACACCTTGAAGCCACTTAACATTACTTCCTTGATATGAGGAAGTAAATGATTCCCAGGTGTCAGGGAGTGACATGAGTAAATTAGAGTTGAATTCCTGATCTGTAATGCACTCACCCATATTGATGAGCATGTATTGCTGTTCTCAGAGATTATTGATGTGTTCAATAATATTAGTGTTGTGCTGCACTCGAGTAGTGAGGAGACAACACTTAGCTGTGGTGATACCAACTGATCCTTCAGTCTCATGAATAGCCTGCAAATTTTTTCACATCTCTGCTGAAGTATCAGCCTCAATGTCATGATTCATTTGTTGGTCATTGATATTATTGGTAATCAGTGCCTGTACAATGCCATCTTCCCCCCCCCCCCCCCCCATCTATGTGCTAAAATAGGATTCTTGGGCTTTGTCTCTGTACCATGGGAAACATCTGTGATCTCAAATAATTGGAAGAATTTGTGGATCCATGTCATCCATGATATCCAATTACCAGTCTTCAATGGATCAATTTTGCATGTGGAAAGTCTGTCCAAATTAATGTCAGTAAGTTTACATTGGACAGCTTGAGTGTTAGAGTCGAAGCTCTTAGTTCATGAAATGAGTTGAGGCTCGTAAGCATCAACCTTCAATGAAGAGTTCAAGATCGCCAAAGCTCATAAGCGATGGTTTGAGAATGACTTAGATTGCTAAGATCATAAGAGCATAAGAGAGACCAGGTCAAGCTGAGCTTGACTGGTCGTTGTATTACTGCTTAAATACTACACAGAGTTGTGCACAGAAATGAAAGGACAATAGAAAGAGACAATAGTGTGAGAGCGTTCATAGACTATCACAATAGTGAGAGAAATGAGGATAACAAAGACAATAGTAGGTAGGTGCTGTCATATGTAGGTAAGATGTCTGGAAACAATAGCATGAGAGTGCACTCAATAGAAACAATAGAAAAAGAATTTGATTCCCCCACCATCCATAACATTAGCTCCTCCTCAAGATTTCGAGTTCCATCCAAAATCAGCCCCTCACCGTTCTCATGGGATCAAAAGTGACTACACCCTCGCCAGTTGTCGCCGTGAAAGTGCTGAATGTCATTGCAGTTGGCGTGTCATGGGCATAGACTCTCATTGGTAGTTTGATCTCATCCGCCCCCGCAAATCGTACAGAAGTGCCGGTGAAGATCGTGGTCAATCGGGGTAGGGGTGGGGAGGTGAGGATCTTGAGCCAGATGAGAATGTAGAATGATAACATAAAGAAAATTGCCATGCCGAAAATGGCGCCGAAGGCAATAACGACATTTAGGTTAGAGATCATAGTGGTCATGGCTTAAGTCGTGCGGTGACGTGGCAGGTTGTCACACGATGGGTTACTTGGACAGAACAGTGCGGAATGTTCTGGTCGCCAACGTCGGCAGTGTGGGCATTGGTACTCTGGGCAATGTGATGAAAAATGACCAATTCTTGTGCAGGTGAAGCATACAGAGTTTTGCATCCATGGTGGTGCGGGCGCGTGTTCGGGGGTGGTCTGCCTGTGGTAAGGGGTGGGCGCTCATGGTGGTGGTGGTGGCGATGGATGTGGGAGTGGGCAAATGGGTGATGGGGGCAACGATGTAGACTGTTCTGGTGCAGTTCCAAACTCCTCTTCTTCATCGTCCAACAGTTCTATAATAAAAATTCATTGTGGTGTGGGGACCCAATCTCTGGGTCTGTAATTTAGGGCTTGTTCATCCAGGCTCCTCATAAGCGGGAGGAGATCAAGGTGGTAAGCTTCTTCTGTCAGCTGTTGAATACTCATTTGAGCGCAGAGATAGTGCGGTACGTTTCGAAGAGGTTCCATGCAGTTCCATGCAGAAGCGCCCGGTCTTGGGTGATGGACAGCAATCTTTCTTTATTTTGTGAGTCATCGGTATCACAGACAAAACTGAGGATCAGCTCGAAGGTTCTGATGGGGTCAGGGTCGGGTGTCACATTCATGAAAAAGTGGAGAGGGCAGCTCATGTCGGTAGTAGGTTGTGGGTAGCTTTGTATTCACCCAATATTTCTGCAGCGTTCTTTAAATGAGCCTCAGGCTCCCAGGTATTTTCTGCCATGCTGTAGCCCTTCCATTTCACCAGAAATCGGATCCTATGGCCCATCTTTTTGTGAGCCAAAATAGCCTCAACCTCATGCTCCAATTCTCCTTTGATCAGATTGGGAGGTAGAGGGAGAAGGTTTGGTCCGTGGGTTTCATTCTCCTTGAAACGTGAGAGAAGGGAAGCATGGAAGACGGGGTGTATTCTCCACTGCGAAGGGAGCCTCAACTCATAGGCATGGGAAGAGATTACTCGTGTGATAGGGAATGGCCCTTCATGCTTAGGTGCAAGCTTTCTGGTCGGGTATCCCAACTTCAAGTTTTTGGAGTTGAGCCAAACCTTCTCTCCCACCGTGAATGGGTGGAAGCCTCGTCCGTTGCGTCCGATCATAACCTGTCAGGAGAGCTTGTGCGCTGCCAAGGCTTCCCGCTGTACATTTCCTAGTTCGGTTATCCTTTGCTCAGTAGCCGGCACGTTCGTTTTCTCATAGGTTGTGGGGATGGCCTTAGGGTATGTTCCCATCATTACATAAAATGGAATGTTTCTAATCGCCAAGTGGTGCTTTTGATTGTGTGTGAACTCAGCGGTAGTAAGATGTCTCTTCCACTGCAATGGCTTGTTTGCACAGAAGATCCAGAGATAGATCTCGAGCTCCTGATTTACTCGTTCTGTTTCCCCATTGGTCTGTGGGTGATATGCTGTGCTCATTGCTAGTCTTATTCCTAGGAGCCTTCCCAGTTCCTGGAATGTGTTTGAGGTGAAGCATGGGTCGCAGTCCGATATGATCTTGTCTGGGAGGCCAAATCTCCTAAATACATTGTGCAGATAAAGGTCTGCCGCTCTTAGCGCGTCAACGGTCTTGTTGCAAGGGATAAAAATCACCCCCTTAGTAAGACCATGGTCTACCATGACCATGATGGTATCACATCCATTGTTCATCAGTAGATCTGTGATGAAGTCCATTGTGACGAGTGCAAATGGTCATGTGGCTTCTGACTTAATCAGTGAAAGCGGCGGCATTGTTGGATGCATGTTTACCTTCATCTGTTGACATGTGGCACAACTGTCAACATAGTTTCAGATAAAGATTGTCATTCCCAGCCACCAGTAGTCTCTCCGAACCAGTTCCATCATCTGGAATCGGCTGGGGTGTCCCATAAGTATGTTGTCATGGTATTTTTCCATGATTTTCCTCCTCAATTCTCTGTTATCTGGGACATAGCATTAGTCTTTAAAAAAGACCATCCCATCATTCTCCATCCTCCAGTCTTCTACCGCCGACTTGATTGGTGGTGTCCCTCCTTCTTTGATTGCCCTCACTATTTCTTTTAGCAGGTCATCATGCATCATACTTTCTGCCAGTGCTTCCTTCAATTCGGTGTTAATTGTTCATGTGAAGATTTTGTCTTTTAATAGTGTGATGTCATCATTGTCATCATCAATATCGGGTATGTGATCTCCTCATCTCGATAAGGCATCAGATTGCACCATCATTTTTCCTGGCACGTGTACTAATTGGAGGTTAAACTGTGACAGGAAAAGACTCCATCTAGCCTGTCATCGGTTCAGTTTACGCACTGTTCTAAAGTACATGAGATTTTTGTGATCTGACAGGATTGTCATTGGGTGTTCAGATCTCTGGAGGTAGTGTCTCCAGGTTCCCAGCGCTCGTATTATTCCCAGAAGCTCCCAATCATAGATCTCATAATTTTGTTTGGTCACCGTTAGGGAATGGGAGATGTAGCCGCAAGGGTGCCAGTCTCTGTTAGCATCCATTTGCTTTAGGACAGCCCCCGTTGCATATTTGGAGGTGTCGCTTTCGATTATGAATGGCTTCTCCATGTTAGGCATCAGCAGCACTGGTGCCTCGGAGAATTTCCTCTTTAGTGTGTCAAATGCCCCTTGGCATTCATTCGTCCAATTGAAGGGCTGACCCTTCTTTGTCAAGTCATTGAGCGGCTTCGTGATCACAGCGAAGTTGCCAATGAATCTCTGATAGAAATTCCCAAAGCCCAGGAATGATCTAACCCCTTTGATGTTGGTTGGGGGTGGCCAGTCCTTAATCCCACTTAATTTAGTTGGGTCCATGGCTCGCTGGTTCAGTCGCAGAATCAGTCTGAGAAACTCGACTTCTTGTACATCAAATCTAGACTTCTTGGGTTTGAGGTAGAGGTCATTCTCTCTAATCCTCGCTAGGACCCTCCTTGTTCTCTCCTTGTGTTCCTCTCTGTTTTTAGAGAAGATAAGAATGTCATCCATGTAGATTACCAGCCACCCCTCATTTAGCATGTCCTGAAAGATATCATTCATCATCGCCTGGAAAGTTGCCAGGGAGTTAAGAGGCCCCGAAACATGACCTTGGGCTTGAACAGCCCCTTATTGGTCTTGAACGCCGCTTTCTACTCATCTCCCTTCTTAATTCTGACATTGTGATATCCCCATCTGATGTCTAATTTAGTGAACCATCTTGCCTCTTTCAGCTTGTTGAGTAGATCACCGATCAGTGGAAGGGGATAAGAATTTTTGATGGTCTCTTCATTCAGATACCAGTAATCCTGGCAGGGCCAAAGTGTGTCAGAGTCCTTTTTTGCCACGAAGAAGAATGGTGATGCCATGGGGGACTTGGATGGGGTGATGTATCCCTTCCTTAGGTTATCATCAATGAATTCGTCCAATTTTTTCTGTTCTGCTGGGGTAATGGGATAGATCTTGCAGTCTTTTGGGATGAAGTCCAGCTTGAGTTCGATCGCATGGTCCCATGGTCTAGACTCGGGGAATCTTTCCGATGCTGCTTTCTCAAACATGCTTTGATACTCTTTGTATTTGTCAGGGAGCAACTCGTTGAGTGACTGTGTTTCCTTGACATCCTTCCTTTCATGGGTGAGCCTCTGCGAGACAGAGGTCTTCACTCGAATATGGGTCATGTTGGAGTAGGTAATTCTGCTAGTTAGCCAAGATCGGGTGAGACACAAGATCTGTTGGAGCTTTTGGTAGTTCGGTAGTAGATAGTCATTTTTGATGGTGAGGGGTGACTCCTCAGCCCTGAATATTCCTATCATTGGTTCTCCCTGAACATAAGCGAATAGCACATCAGTTTCGCCATGATCTCTTCCCAAGTTAAGTGATAAGCTGGCATCTGAGTCATCCAGTACAGAGATTTGTGGGTCAATCCCAGGATGGATGTCCATTGCCATGTCCGTTGCCAGGTGTGATCTATCCTTATCGAGTTTGTCCGTGGTGCAAAGTCCTTTTGCGAGATGAACCATTCTGAGCCTACTCTTCACGTGCTCGGCGGCAGCGAGGTGGGTTTCCCTGAAGGTCTCCCCAGCACTCCTTTTAGATAGCCTCCCGAGAGTCGGGCTCAACGTTACTCTCGGTACAATCAGCCCCTTGTCATCTATAGTGAGACTTTGCTTACCGATTGTGGTTCATGTCTGCTCGATCATGGTTCGGATTTTCCCCATAAGGGACCTTTCAGTCTGCCTGTCGGTAAGAGTCCCCTTCTCCCAATTGATGATAGGGTTGCGTTTCCAGAGCCATGTTGATGATACTCAACCTGGAAACCCAAACAAAACCTACTAATGGCTTCGGATGGTATAACACAGGCCAGAGGAAGGGTGCAAGGTGGTACTAAATATCACCGCTGAGACCAAAATGATGTTTTTAGCAATGCGAAATAATAAGGGATGGTGCAAATAGTCTTTATAAGTGTACGAATATGTCCGAAAGAGTTCGAAAAAGGTTTGAAGGCATGCGAAGTGGTTCGAATAAGTTCAAAGATGCACGAAATAGTTCGAATAAGTTTGGAGGGGTTCGAGGTGTATTGAAAGGTGAGTTTAACGAATGTGAAATATTTGTTGAATAGCGGTAGGCGATGGGCGATAAAACGGAGAGAGAATACGATAGTTTTGAGGAAGTTCGCAAAATTTCGCAGAACTTTAGAGATATGACATGAAGATAAGACTAAAGAGAACGATTTTTAAATCTGATGATAGCGAGAGGATAACTTGTGCTGTTCCCTGTTATTCTTCTATGTTATTCTAACTAATACAAGTCTATATACAATCTGAAGAAATAGTACTAAAAAGGAAATAATAACAGGTGTAGAACACGAGGCAGTATGCACAGCAAATAAAGGTATTGTGAAACATAAAACAAAATGAAATATGATAATAAGTGAAATGTACATTGTCCCAATATAGTAAGAGTTCTTGTTCTATTGCTTTAATATATCAATAAAACACAAAAACGCACTTATCATATCCTAAGTCTCTTGTAATCCCTCCTTTTGTCTGGTAATACTCGATATGCGACAAAATAACTTGTTCCAGATGTGCAGCGTGTATTGAAATTGTTTGAGGACAACTATATGGCAGCCGAAGTTGTTCGAAGTACTGCGAAGTCATTCAAAGTGTCGCGAAATGGTTCAAAAGCATTCGAAATGGTTCGAAAGCATTCGAAAAGGTTCGAAGTAGTGCGAAGTCATCCGAAATAGTGCGAAATCATGCGAAAATGGTTCGAAGTCGATTTAGTGGCATTCATAGTGGTTCGGAGCATGTGTCGTAATGTGTCAATACAAGTGGGAATACTTCTCCAGACTTTAAAGCGCACAGTGGACCTATCAACGTGTACCCCAGGATCATTCTCTCCTTCCCTAGCCCTGTTATCAGCATTCTAATCTCTTCTTCCTTCCCTCCAATCTCCATGTTGATGTAAACGTAGTGTGAAATGGTTCCATTTTTATTAAGGGTTCCATCAATGTTTTTAGCGAGAATTTTTTTGATGAGTGGGATCTTTCTTAGTCCGAGCTTCTCAACTACTCGGTGATCAATAAATGTTTCACCTGCCCCTGAGTTGATCAGGGCAGGGATTTCGGCTTTTTTGTCTCCTAGCAAATAATAAACTGGAAGGTGCATTGATTGATGGCTTACTTGCGCTACCATTATGGTTGAGACAACTAATCTGGCGGGTTCCACTGCCAATGTGGGCCGCCATTTTAAAAACCCTCCGCCACCATAAGATCCAGCACCTCCTCCTTTTCTTTCTCTTCCAACTCATTGATGAGTGCGTGGATCTTGGTGTAGTGGTCGCGCAGTGTTTTCTTCATTTCAGCCTTCCTCTCTTTTTTTGTGTCTTTTGCAGGAGGTTCTTTTCCTCCCTTGTGATCATTCGCTCTGTGCCCCGACTTGTGACAGATGGAGCACTTCCCTTTTTTAATGTGTTCGAGCCTCTCTGCATAAGAGAGGCGTGTTGCGTCTATGTCCATGGTGTTAGGGTCTTTGGAAGAGCCGCTTGCTCCTCCTCCTCCTCCCGCCTTACTGTAAGTTCTTTCCTTGATTGCTTTTGCTCGCCTCAAATGCCCTTCTGCCCTGGATGCATGGGTGTACCACCCCTCGATCATGTTGGGTGGGTTCTCCATGCCAAAGACTTTGTCCAGCACTTTGTTGTTGAGCCCATCGACAAAGTATTTGATGAGCATGGCATCTTCCTTGATCTTCGTGTGATAGGCGAGCATCTTGAACTGTGCAATATATTCGTCCACTCCCCTTCCTCCCTGTGAGAGTGCCCAGAGTTGGGTGCATGCATTCCCTGCGTCGTCAATTGGTGAGAATGCAGCACGTACTTTTGCAATGAATTCTTGGAACGTGTCCCAAGGTTTAGATTCAATGTATCTCTCCTCCAGATATGCCTGCTTCCACGGCCCTGCTGTCCCTCCATTCATATAAGAAAGCATAAATAGGATTTTATGATGATTGTCTGGGAATGCGGTTGCATTTGCATCGATGTAGGCTCCACATTCGAGGAGGAAGAGCATAGTCTTTGCTCTATCCCCAGAGTAGTCAGTCAGCGCCCTCATCTTGATTTCAGCGGGACGAGTGGCAGGGGCAGTGGGTGCTGTGGGGACAGTGGGAGTGGATGGAGCTGCCATGTCTTTTCTTTGTCGGGTGGGGTAAGATCAGGTGGTTCTCGTAAGAATGATGTCGTAGTGTATGTGCTGCCTAGACTGAGGTTAGTTGGCAGAGTTCGAGGACAGCTTGACCTTTTGTTAGAGTCAAAGCTCTTAGTTCATGAAATGAGTTTAGGCTCGTAAGCGTCAACCTTCAATGAAGAGTTCAAGATTGCCAAAGCTTGTAAGCAACAGTTTGAGAATGACTTAGATCGCTAAGATCGTAAGAGTGTAAGAGAGACCAGGTCAAGCTGAGCTTGACTGGTCATTGTATTACTGCTTAAATACTACACAGAGTTGTGCACAGAAATGAAAGGACAATAGAAAGAGACAATAGTGTGAGAGCATTCATAGACTATCACAATAGTGAGAGAAATGAGGATAACAAAGACAATAGTAGGTAGGCGCTGTCATACGTAGGTAAGATGTCTGGAAACAATAACATGAGAGTGCACTCAGTAGAAACAATAGAAAAAGAATTTGATTTCCCCGCCATCCATAACATTGAGTGAGGGACTCTTGAAGGCTTGTAGGGTGAATATAAATATCTCAGATAAGCAGTTTCTGTAATGCACCTAATATGGGCAACCAGGGCCCATAACCTGTTGAGATACAATATGATGTATATGATGTAAATCTGGTGTTTGAAAGTCCAGTCTGGTCCAGTTTTTGCCCCTCTCAAGGAGCAACCACAACCAGACTGGTTGTAGCTGGTTCAACCACAACCGATTGTCTACCAACTATGGTCAGTCTAAACTGAGTTTATGTAGATAAAATAATACTATTTTAAGTCTAAATAAAGCCCCTCACAGGCAGAGGCCTGTGAGCAAGCATGTAGGTAGCACAGTAAAAAAAACAATATACTTTTTACCTCACAGGATGTGCGAGGTAAGGGGGTCAGTTATTAAATGTATTAAGTGAATGAAAAAAACCTCCTGCACTTGAAGCGGGAAGGGGTGTTGTTGTTGTTGTTATCATTGTTGCTAGTGGTGGGTGTTGGTGATGTGGCACAGCTGCCATGTAGTCATCATTATTGTTAGCGGTGGGCATTGGTGACATGGCACAGCTGCCATGCAGTCATCATTGGTGGTGGTGGTGGTGGTGGTGGTGGTGGTGGGTATTGGTGACATTGCACGACTGCCATGTCCTTGTCAGTGGTGTTGGTAGTGGTGGTTGTCTTGGCGCTGTCTTGTTGTTACAACATAGTTAGAATCTGAAAAAGAAAAAGAAAAGATTAGTTACTTGAAAAAAAAACATTATAAAACATTACCTCAGGCTCAAATGATGACAGTTGGGACATGGGAGTAGTGGCAGGCATTGATGATGTAGTGGTGTTGGTGGTGGTAGTCATCTTGGCACCATCTCGTCATTACAACATAGTTAGAACCTGAAAAAGAAAGAGAAAAGATTAGTTACTTGAAAAAGAACATTATAGAACATTACCTGGTCTGATGTGGTTTGTTTGAGACATTTGGTGGCATCATCCAATGTAGGGGATGTGGGAGTAGCGGCAGGGATTGGTGATGTGGTGGTGGTTGATGTTAATGTATGCAGTGTGGGTTGTGTTGATGGTTTGGCAGCTGTGGGAATGGTGAACAAATGGCACCACTTTTTCATTTGGGTGCACAAATGTGATGAATAGTCTGTGTGCAGCCTCACAGTATAAAACCTTGCTTTTCATGTTATTTTCCTTGGGCATGTCCCAGTATCTTAGTTATTATCACATTTGATTCTAATTAAGTTACATCTACTTATATCAAAGACCTACATCGGTTAGAACCAGTTAGAACTGGTTTTACTCAAGTTTAAATAAGTATTCAAATCAATGCAACTGCAACCGATAGGCTGAGCAAATGAGGGCAACCACAACTGCAAAATAACTGAACTGCAGTTCAGTTCAGTTCAGTTATAATTTTTTTCTGGTTCAGTGAACCAGACTTTCAAACACTATTCACAACTGGTCAGGACTGAGTATGTAGTACAAATTGTAAAAAAAATTATATAAGTACCCCCCATATGCAGGGGCCTGTGATTGAGCATGTCAATAAGAAAGTAAGATAACCTAAACTACATGCCCCTCTCCCACAGAATGTGCAAGGGAAAGGGGGAAATGGGAAAGTCTGTTGTCAATGTGGCATCCATCCCCGCCATCTATTGTTAGCCTCTTCCCACTTGATACAGTGAGAGAATCTGACCTGAGCTTTCTTTTGTTTCCATCTTGCAATGCGACCTCTTGGTCATCCCATAACCACATAGAAGTCCATACCAAAAATGCCGATACCAAGATTGTTATTATCAATGACTTATTGTATGACATGCTTTGCACTTTTTCTTGGTGGTGCAGGCTCGTCATCAGTTGATGACACTTCTTCATCACTACTTCCATCAGACATTTCTATTTTCTGGTTTGTAGTCTTCTTGGCTGGTGCCTTTCCTTTTAGAGCTTGTGAACGAGTTGCTTTTTGAGTTGCTTTTGCTGTAGCTGGTTTCTTTTTTGGTGGGGCCTTTTGTAAGGGGAAAGGAAGGCACCCCAGGCATCTGGGCAATTTCTGTGTTTATCCCATATTTTTTTATATTTTATTTCACTCTATTCTGCCTTTTCTATGATTTCTATGATTTATTCCTATTTTATTATTATATTTTAGTTTTTTCCATGTTGGTACATGTTGACAATTCTATTCTTAGAGGCAGGACCCCTTCTGAATGTTTACTCATCAAGGTGACATTATCCCATAGCTTGGTCCACTTATCTCTGCCTTTTTGCTAATTTTAGCTTACTACTTGATTTTTGGCTCTATCACATATACTGGGCATTGACAGATGGGTTCTTAGAGTTTCTTCTTTGGATTCCCCTCTGTTAGGTGTGCCTGTAGTGTCTGTATATGTAGTATAATATTAACTTTGGATTCCCCTCTGTTAGCTCACTCCTAAGTGAGGCTTTGAGGTTGCCCTTACACCTTTGTTTTAGATGACCTCTGAGGTTTCATGGTTGAAAGTTGACAGTGAACAGTAGCAAATGTGTGACATATAGATAGTGATGTTGTTTGTACTGATGTTTATAAGGTAGCCACATTTTGTAGACCTGCACAGGCTGCACTACATAGAAGAGCATAGCAAGTAAAATAGTTTGCAAGCTGGCTGCAACTGAAGTCCAGTCCACAACCAGTTGCAGTCGGTCTATATGTGGTCTAGCAAAATGTTGTACCCTCGATGAACTGTAGACTGCATCTGTGATGATTTAAGGGCAACCACAACCAAAAGTCTGGTTGCCATCAGTCCAGTCTGGTTGCCATCAGTCCAGTCTGGTTGCCATCAGTCCAGTCTGGTTGCCATCAGTCCAGTCTGGTTGGTGTTAGGGTGACACCCACTAATCTGCTAGCTGGACCATGTGGGTTCTCCTACAAGAAGGTGGCAGGGGGTGCGCGCATGATGGGGGGTTTGATGGTTTTGATGCGAGGGGTTAAAAATAGACTAGTTGGCTGAATTAGGCTTTTCGCACCACTATTGTGGATGGAATACCTAAGAGAACTCAACTGAGGTCTCCTAGTATTTATTTTAGGGTTATATACTATGTGACATATATTGTAGTATGTTGTTATGAATGCATGTGCACATGCATGTACATATTGATGCGTGTAAATAGAAAATTCCCATGCTGACAAATAATGCGTGTATAGGCATTTTGTAGCATATTTTGGTGAAATAAAATGAAATAAAATAAAATAAAAATAGTATTATGTAATAGGCATGTTAGAAGACTGTTTCCTAACAGTTGGGCTCATGGTCTTTTTCTGGTTCAATGCTCTGGACTTTCATGTTGAAATTAAATTCCGATGCATGCTGCATACATGAGGCAATGCATGCAGCACACACATGTTACTGTGCTTACTGCACATACATGTGGTAAACACATTCCTGAGTCATGTGACATCCTTACTATTATGTATACAAAGTTGGGAATGTGCCTCCGGCACGTGTTAACATGTTTAATAAGTAATATATTCAATATTTTTGGTTTTTGCACTTCCACTGTCATGACTTCATTTCTATGTTAGTCTGATAGTACTCCATTATTTTGGTTTTTGCACTTCCACTGTCATGTGTTAACATGTTTAATAAGTATGGACTTCATTTCTATGTTACTCTAATAGTACTTCATTATATACAATATTTTTGGTTTTTGCACTTCCACTGTCACTTGGCCATATAGCCTTGATGTTGTGCACAGACCTTACTCATGATATTGCTACACAGAACCACTCATGAGTGAAGTATGGCTCATGTTGGTCACTGTGTTCATTAATTTTATCAACATCTCATTGCATTTTTTGACTTCAGTGCACATTGTTCACTTCATTGCATTTTATGACTCAGTCTGTGAATGTGTGAGTGGTGGTTTATTTTCATGGGCCAGCTTGCATATACATAATACAATGCTTAATTCCACTACAGTTACTCAACTCCTTAGTTGCCTTTGGACTTGGGGTGTCATGGTTACACAACTCTTTAGTTGACTTTTAGATAGTACACAACTCTTCAGTTGACTTGGGACCATTGGCCCCAAGTCAACGTGGGTGGATTGTAGTGTTTATCCTCTTCCACATCTCTCCCATCCCCATTTCCTCCATCTCCCTCCTCTTCTCCCCCATCACCTTTCCCATCCCCATCTCCCCCATCACCTTCCTCTTCTCCCTCTTCCCCATCCCTATCTCCCCTATCCCCACCTCTCCCATCCCCATCCCCTTCTCCACCTACCCCATCCCCATCCCCTTCTCCACTTACCTCACCCCCATCCCCTTCCCATCCCCACCTCCCCATTCCCATCCCCCATACCCATCTCCCCTATACCCATCTCCCCCATAACCATCTCCCCCATTTCCATCCTCTTCTCCCCCTTCCCCATCCCCATCTCCGCTATCCCAACCTCTCCCATTCCCATCCCCTTCTCCACTTACCTCACCCCCATCCCCTTCCCATCCCCACCTCCCCATTCCCATCCCCCATACCCATCTCCCCCATCCCCATCTCCCCCATCCCCCATCCCCATCTCCCCCATCCCCCATCCCCATCTCCCCTATCCCCATCCACCTCTCCCTCTCCCTCTCCCTCTTCCTCTCCCTCTCCCTCTCCCTCTCCCTCTCCCTTATCCCCTTCTCCACCTACCCCATCCCCATCCCCTTCTCCACCTACTTCACCCCCATCCCCTTCTCCACCTACTTCACCCCCATCCCCTTCTCCACCTACTTCACCCCCATCCCCTTCCCATCCCTACCTCCCCCTTCCCTCTCTCCCTCTCCATCCACCCTCCTTCTCCCCTCTCCCCCCCTCCCCTCCCCCCTCACCTCCTCATGCACCCTCCCCCTCCTCCCTCTCCCTTCTCTCCTCTCTCTCCCCCTTCTTCCTCACTCCCCCTCTCACCCCCCCCTCTCATGTTCTCCCACTCTCATATCCTCATCCCCTCAATACATCACCCCCATCACCCCCTCACTCACTCCCTCCCCCCCTCACTCACTCTCCCCCTCCTCATCTCCTCCCCCCTCCTTTCCCCTCACCCCTTCACCCCCCTCCTCCCTTCACCCCCTCTCCCCTCTCCCCTACTCCCCTCCCTCTCCCCCCTCTCCCCCCCTCTCCATCCATCCTCCTCCTCCTCTCTCCCCCCTCCCCTACTCACTCCCCCCCTCCCCCATCACCCCCTCACCCACTCCCACCTCCCATTCCCCCCTTCACCCCCTCCCCCCCTCTCTCCCTCACTACTTCACCCCCTCACCCTCTCACCCCTGCTCTCCTCCCTCTCCTCTCTTTTGAATGTTGTAAAAAATCTCCAACTTCACTTTGTCATTAAACTCAATTTTTACACTCTATATAGAAAAAGTGCCCAGACCCAAAAAAAAAAAAAAGATAGAGGTGGCGAAAATTAGCTGAGAAAAAGGTTCCCACCATTGAGTTATATTTGTCATCATGTCTCATGACTCTCAAAGTTGGTCATCACTTTCCCATCCACTCAGAGCAACTCCCATGGCCTCTTCACTTCCCATGGCCTAGTCACCTGACCATCCTCCTTTTATTATTGACAAGGTTTTTAAATGTGCCTCCGGCACACGTTGTTCACTGTGTTCATTGATTTTCTATGAGTAGTAGTTACATATGTACAATATATATTTTAATCTAATAACACTTCATCATATACAATATTTTTTGTCTTTGCACTATCCTCTGAGCTTGGCCATATTGCCTTGATATTGTGGACAGACTTGACCCTGGATATTGCCACATAGAACTGCCCATGTGTAAAGACAGGACTCCTGAAATCCAAACCCACATGCTTTACTGACTGCCCTTGTGACTTGTTGATCGACATTGAAAAGCAAAGACGAACAGCAAACTGCAGTCGAGAGAGTGTGAAGGGGAGTTGACCTTCAATAGGCCAAAGTCGCATCCGTGGAATGAAAACAGTCTCTCCTGCATTATCTCCAGTGATCAACCGAATCTCCAAAACCCTATTCCTGATCCGAGTCAATATCCCCCGACTTCCATTGCAGATCCCTCCAGCAATGTTGAGATTGCGAAGTATCATGACAGGGACACCGACCTTGAGTGCCAAATGCGCCAAAGGTAGACCTGAGCAGTTGATGAAGTTAAGATATTCTTGGGGATATAGAAGTTCGGCATTCTCATCATTTGCAATCGAGTCAGCACTGTGAAAGACGTGCTCCTGCCCAGGAAAATTGTGAAGAATGTGATGGTTCAAATCATCGACATCATCGTTCTTGCTCGCCAGGATGACCCACTCTGAAAAGTATTGATCTGAATGCTGAGCCTGATCATAGATGCCAGGATAGATGGTGTGGATGAGAGAAGCGATGGTGTTCTGAGGACATTTGAGATGATCAGGAAGATTGATAGTGCCACCTTCATCTGTATGACCACCCTTTCCAACCTCCAACTGCCACTTTGCAAAGTTGCGCTCCTGAAGATCGTCTGTGTTCAAACGCATGTTGATTTTGAGATGAAGGATTTTGATGTGTTGCCAGAGAACAGAGCGTTGCAAAGAAGCACCAATGATTTGAGGTCGAGAACCCTTCTCAATGACAGGCAGGATCTGATGAAAGTCGCCCCCAAAGACCACAGGCACACCCCCAAAGGGTTTGTCACATTGGAGAATGTCTTTCAGAGTGCGGTTGACAGCTTCATGGAGATGACGATGCTGCATGAGTGCCTCATCCCAAATGATCAAGTCAGTCTGCTGCAGGAGCTGTGCCCATGTTGAACCTCTGGAAATGGTGCAGGTGGATGACTCGTTTATGATGATTGGGATCTGAAAGCAGGAATGGGAAGTATGACTGCCTTTGAGCAAAAGAGCAGCTATTCCAGACGATGCAGCACAGAGGATGATCTTGCCTTGAGAGCGAAGCTGATGGCAGAGGGTGTTGTAAACATAGGTTTTGCCAGTGCCACCTGGACCATGGAGGAAAAATGTCTGGCCAGTCTTGTTATTGACTGCATGCATGATCTCATCAAAGACAGCCCTCTGATCGTGATTAAAAGTGTCCAGATTGTGTGCAGCCAACTCGGCCTGCTCTACAACATCATATCTGCGCTGCTCTGCAATCAACCAGTTTTGAATGTTGGCATCCCAATTCTGAGTGATCTGAGGCATGTATGGCCAATTCTTCTCGAGAGATTTCCCAGAGACCATGAGAAGCTGATTGATAAGATAAAGGCCATAATCATGGACATCATCATCGGTGGGGTTGATACGAATGTTGGTGTGCTGGAGCTGATATCTCAAGTCATCGCAAATGTGAGGCCAATATGTATTCCAGAGGTGGACAGGATCAGAGGGAGCACAGTCACGAAGGATGGTGACAAAAAGATTGTGAAGCTGACGACCGGTTGCCATGGACTTTGCTTCCTCCAGACACTGCTGCCACTCTTGGTCATCCTCCAAAAGGCCACGGGCAAGGCAAGCCTCTCTGAATGAGGGAGTGACGATGCCCTGAAAAGTGCGAAGGTCTTCGTATGATGTAGCCCCTTTCACAGCAGTGAGAAGCAGCCTGAGGTAAAAGCGTTCACCAGCACTGGGTGGAGCATAGAACATCCTTCCAATGGCGAATCCCCTCTGCCTGGGCTTCCACTTGTGAGCCCTTTTATCCCACACAAATTTGGAAGGAAAGTCCTGGTAAAGAACGACCTGTGCAAGCTCTGGATACTCCTAATTGGCCTTGAAGAAGGCAGTGAGGGTAGTGTCACGCTGTGCAGCATGCTGGACAATTTCCTGGATAGACTGTGGACCATTCTGATTCCAAGTGACATACTGCTGGCCAGGAAGGTGGACCTGAAGACGGACGACGTTGGGAGAAGCACCATGCATGGTGAAGTGGAAGAGGCGCCAGATGCTTTCGCATGCAGATATGTAGCGAACGTCGAGGTACTGCCTGACTTCATCGTTGCAAGTTCCAAACTCCATGGTGATGCGATCGTGGCCTTTGTAGACATATTTGTAGATGTACTTGATGGCCTTGATAGAGCTGATGGACTCGATATTGATGTGGCAACAGTACTTCCAGATGAGATAGGCAGAGTAAGTGACCACCCAACGATTGTCGACCTGCTTTCCCCGAACGTGATATGTGTGTCCAGTGTCCTGACGCTTGCTAGAGGCATAAGCATCCTCAGAGATGGTGGTCTGATCTCTGAATGGCTTGGGGAAACCTTTGGAGCACTGTCCATTCACCATGCAAGGAGCTGCAGGGTTCTCTGCACCACAAGGTTTATGGACCATGAACTTTTTGATGAGGTCGAGGAGCTCAGGATCATCGTCAGGAAACTCTGAAGACAGAAGGCTGTCTATCTGCTCGGGGGTGCGACGCTTGGATTGCTCATCAAGAAAGATAATGCAGTGCATGTGAGGAAGGCCACGCTTCTGAAACTCGATGGTGAAAAGATAAGCCACAGCCTTTCCAAATATGCCAGCCTCGATATCCTTGATCATCTCCTTCTGCTTTGCATAGAATGCATGAACAACCAAATCTGGGCGATCTGCTGCAGTCTGCCCTGGATGAAGAGCATCCCGTATTTCTGGCCAGGCAGGGTTGGCAGTGATGGTGAGAAAGAGATCGCCTCCATTGCAGTGACGATTGATGGCGAATGCATCCTGAAGAAGCTGCTGCATGTGACGTGTGCTTCCTGCAAAGGATGAAGGAAGAATGATTCTTTGACCCAGAGACTCTGTGTCCACATCGATGTTTGCAGCCACAGCATCTGCCAGGCCAACATAGACTTCACCTCGAATGGTGTCCTGATTCATCAAAATCCAGCGCAACCGATCCTGCTCAGCAGTGGCCCATCCATCACACACAAACTCCTGAAAGAGCTTTCCGGTCAGAAAGATATGCTGGGGCTTGACAGCAGGCGGTCGAAGGTGGAGGCGATAGCAGTAGAATTCGGATTTGGAGACATGTTTGTAAACTCTGGCACCAACTTGGTTGTTGGCATCGACAGCTGCATACTCGATTTGAGGGTGCCATTGGAGCTGGCCAGTAGGAAACAGCAAAACATAGTGAAGGGCAGGATAGAGGGGATGGATGTCACTGATGCGCTGAAGGGGAGGGCCATGCCTGCAGTAGAGAACGATGTCACGTGTGCTCTCTGGCTGATCGCCATCACCTGGAAGAATGACAGCAATCTCATTGTTGGTAGCATCGGGCAGATTGTAGCGGCGACGGTCACAGGATTGATCAAAACGCAAAGCTATCTTGCACTGCTGGTGTGGAGGCAAGTTCCTGGTGAGCTCATGAGCCTGCTTGTACATCTGAACTGCTGGATGGTGATGGTGGAGCATGTCCTGAAGAGTGAGCAACGTGTGGTGATGGAGGTGAGTGTTCCAGGCATTGGCCATGCGAAAGTTGACTGCATCGGCAGGATCATAAATATATAGCTGAGCATAAACAGGAGGTTTTCCCTCTGGTGGAAGCAGAGATCCGATCTTGTGGGACAGCTCGCCGTGGAGTTTGTAGACATAGGGACCGATGCCATCATTCACTGCCTCTTCGCCCTCATTGACCGACTCATCAATCTTGCGACCGATAGAAGTCATGGCGAGTGCATTATTGTAAGTGTGGATGTGATCATGAAATGATTTTCCAATGTCATCCTGAGTGGTGAGCAATTGTATAAGCTCAGGTGGGACTGGGTGAAGAGGTGGCAAAGCGATCTTTCCACTCAGACAGCACATGCCGAATCTGGGATTTATATTGGAGGATGTGGTAAGACGTTCAGCCATCCAGTGCAAAGCATGGCAGTTGGGACACTGAACATCCATTCTTCCGAGATCATGAATAGGCCAAAGTGGGCTAAATGGGCAGCGTGCAGGAGGCAGCAGAACATGTGGAAGAGGGGCGGGATCAATCTTGGATGATCAAGTCAGTCACCACATTCATCAAAACAATAACAGCCTGCTTACATGTGGAGGTACATTGGCAACAGGAACAGCAGGAGCAGGAACAGCAGGAACAGCAGGAACAGCAGGAACAGCAGGAACAGCAGGAACAGCAGGAACAGCAGGAACAGCCAGAGGTGGGAGAGGTAGAGGGGGAGGTAGAGGTGGCTACATCATTATTCAGTCAGACCATTGCACATCATGTAGAATATAATTCAACATACAGCAGCCAGAGGTGGAAGTGCTGCATGCTGCACAGCAAGCACAGCCCAGGCCATTGCAGGAACCATTGGTGGAGGAGCCATTGGTAGAGGTATATTGGCCACAGGAATGGGAGGTGCAGGAACAGGAGGAACAGGAGCCGGAGGGTCAAAAACAGGAGGAGGAGGAAGCTGTAATGATATGTTGTTAGTTTGTACATCTATTCACCTGAAGGAAAACTCCAACGTACAGCAGGAAAAAAAAGTGGAACTTGCTCAGGAACAGGAGGTGCAGGCACAGGAGGAACAGGAACAGGAGGGTCAAAAACAGGAGGAGGAGGAAGCTGTAATGATATGTTGTTAGTTCGTACATCTATTCACCTGAAGGAAAACTCCAACGTACAGCAGGAACAAAAGTGGAACTTGCTCAGGAACAGGAGGTGCAGGAACAGGAGGAACAGGAGCCGGAGGGTCAAAAACAGGAGGCAGAAAAGGCTGCATCAGTATTATGTTGTTAATTAACCTGTGTCACATAGAAGAATATGTAATCCAACATACAGCTACAGGAACTTGATGTCCAGGCCAGGCCATTGGAGGAGCAACAGGAATAGGAGGTGCAGGAACCAAAGGAACAGGAGCTGGAGGGTCAAAAACAGGAGGAGGACCCAAAGGTGGAACTCACAGCCCAGCCTGGGCGATTGCATAAGTATTAGGAATAGGAGGTGCAGGTGCAACAGGAATAGCAGGTGCAGGAGCAACAGGAATGGGAGGTGCAAGAATAGGAGGTGCTGAAACAGGAGGGTCAAAAACAGGAGGGGCAGGAGGGGCAGGAAAAAAATATGGGAGAGCTGCATTGTGTAAAGGAGTGACCACAGGCAGAGGTGGAGCTGCATGAATTGAGCCTCTTCCTCTCCCTCTTCCTCTTCCTCTGCCTCTGCCTCTCACCACCTGTGGAAGGGGAGGAAGTGCTGCCAGCTGTTGTGCCAAATGAGGAGGAAGATGGTTGTATTGAGGAGGTGGAGGTGGAGGGGCAAGAAAAGGATCAGGGTCATTCCCATTCAGCAAACCACCATGGGGAGGTGGCACAGGCAGCAAAGGCTGGGCAATGTTCATTGTGTGAGCGTGGTGTGGAGTCTGGTGGTGAGTAGGGCTATCCAAGGTCCGTTGGTCCCGTTCAGTTTGCTGTGCGGCCGTCCGAACACGTCAAGGAGTATTGGGCAGAGTCGGGTCCATGGGAATCAGAGAGCTCTCTTACAGCAGCAGAGGAGGTGAGATTCTTGTAGGAGGCTGTGAAATCGGTGCAAACAGTGGCAGTTGATAGTGGAGCGACTTCCAAAAATGGAAGGGGATGCAACTGCAAACCCGCCAGCCCAATCTCCCTGCACACTGTGCCCTGAGAGAGGTCCAAAAAACAACTGGCAGACACTCTTTTTGTTGAAAAAAGAGAAGCCAGGGAGGTAGGACTTCACAGAGCTTCACCTTGGTCTACAGATACCCCAAGAATGCAAAAACAACCCCACTGGAAAAGAGCCCAGAGCCAGAAAGAGAGCAGAAAAGCTAGAAGTGGCCAAAAATCAGCTGAAAATTGGGTTCCTACACCCAGCAAGCTGAAAATTAGCTGAAAAAATTGATCCTACACTCAGTTATTAGATTTGTAATGATAGGAACACCTTATTATATTTGTCAGCAGGTCAAACATCAGCCGAAAATTTGGTTACTACACTCAGTTATTAGGTTTGTCATCATGGTAACCTTATTTGTCATCAGGCCACAAAGTAGCCGAAAATTTGGTGGTTCCTACACTAAGTTATTAGATTTGTCATCATAGGAACACTTAATTATATTTGTCATCAGGAAAATATTTGTTCTGATGGGAACAGTTATATTGAATTTGTGATCGGGCCCAAAACTTATCATGGGAACAGTTAAAAATAGCCGAAATTTTTTTTTCGGCTAATTTTTGAAATGATGGAAACACCCAGGTTAGCCGAAAATTGGATTAGATTCCCACAATGTCAGATTTTGATATTTGTCATACTTTCTCACCATTCTCCCATTCCCACACCTCTGCAGAGTCTCACGGCGTGATGCCATTCCCACCCCTTCGGAGTTTGTCAGCATTCCCACGACCCCTTCACGTGACCATGCTCGCTTTATTATGGATAAGGAGAACCTGTACTGTAGTAGATATACAGTGTTCTTACCTCTGCTAAATCCTAGCTCTAAGACTAACTAAACTCCAGGTAGGTTATAAGGAACGTGTCATCTCTTTCTCTGTGCAGCATATGTAGTCTGCTCCAACAGGTTATGGGCCCTGCTGGGCATGTTGCGAACATGCCTTAACTGGCTGCAAACAATGTTGACTTCATTGTCTCCAAATTGTAACCTTGTGCTCTTCATAAGCTGCATTGCGCTCCCTGCGAGCTGCATTTAAAAACCCAGGTTGACTAGGGTTAACCACTCTGAAGGAGTGTTTTTGCCTGGGATTATGGAATGTGTTTTCTTGAATAGGGGACTGATTGAGCGCTTTTACCATCTGCCACTACAACATCATGTCTTCAACTCTTGAAAAACTCATACAAACTTTCAACAGCTCTAACTACATTCAATGGGCTGACTCAATGAAGGCGTGGCTCAGGTCTCAGGGCCTCTGGCAAATAACTAGCGGGATGGAACTAAAACCACCCCTGGCACCTCCTTTGACAGCAACGAACGCTGCACTAGTAGCAGATGCTAATGCCAAGCTCCAGACCTGGAGCAACAAGAATGACCAGGCTATTGGTAGCCTAGTGCTCTGTCTGGCCCCCTCTATTCAGCAGTGTGCCAACACCAAGGACACTGCTGAGGAGGTGTGGGATCTTATCCGCACCGATTATGGTATCGATGGCCCCTCCCAAGTCTTTGTGGACTTTAGGTCTGCAATCGCAATCAAAATTCTGGCTGTGAATCCCATGCCAGAGATTGCCAAGATGGCTGACAAATTTGAGTGCCTTACAGCTGCCAACGTCGCCATCCCTGAATTAGTACAGGCAATGATTCTACTCGCTGTGATGCTGCACGAGTACGATTCTCTATCTGCCACAGTCCTTAACATGACTGCTACTAGAGCCTTGACATTTAAACATGTCAAGGACTCCATTGTCGCTGAGGCCTCACAGCACACAGCAGTTGGAAAGCCCATCAGCCTGCCTCAGGCCACCAAGCTTTCCGCTGTCAAGCACAAAGCAGGAAACCCCAAATGGCAATCTCAGGGCAACAGTGGAGATTCATTCTGAAAGCATGGATGATGTGGGGACAAAAAGACTAAAGAGGAAAAGCTTAAAGAGAAACATACCCACCTCACCTCAAATGCCTTTACTACCATAAATGGTAATGGCACCATCATACCACCGATGCCGCTCATCCAGTGCATCGAGAAGCGTGAACATAATCCCACAAGGGTTCCTCACCACTGACTGCCTGCACAGTCATACATGGGCGTGGCCTCTACCTCTCATTCAGTCTACACCAAATACCAGCAGGCTCGTAACACCCTTGAGCAAATGAATCTCCTGCGTGGCACGAAAAATCTGTGACCACTGGAAGAGCACCTAACAGTGCGAGAAGGTAAGAGGAGGAGGATTGAACCAGAACCGAGGATCGTAGAGGTGGAAGATAATAGTGTCTCCCTTGGATCGGAGCCTGCAGTTTCTGATGAGGAAGTATGGAAAGCCATCGACGAAATGCTCATTGATGAACCGCTTGAAACAGGTACATATGATGAAAGGTCAGTCCTTTTCCCTGCCACAAGCACAAGAATTAACATTCCAATGATCACAGCAAACTTTTCATGTGAAATTTTACTGCTACTGAATGTATCATTGAACTATTTACATCTTAATGAATGTGTTATGTGTGCAAAAGGAGATTGTAAGAAAGGTGCTGACTGGATCATGGATTCAGGCACATCGAAACACTTCACTGGTGAAATGAAAGATTTTGCTTCTCATGAGCCTTTACTGAGAAAAGACTCTACCCTGGTTCAAATAGCCATGGGTACTACTCATATAGTAGGGAAAGAAGCAGTTTTCATTAGACATCAGATAGTATGTCACGGGAAGTCAGAGATGTGTGAAATGCAATTATACCCCATCTACTACATATCCGACTGTAATGCTCGATTACTGTCAATGAGCATCTTTTTGCAAGATGGAAGTGACGTGCATGGTTCCTCCACACACATTTCATTTTTCAAGCAAGGAAACCCAATTATGGATTACGTCCCTCTTATGAAATGTGACACTATTTATTGGGCTTGGACTCATATATTGAGCACCAAGGGAATCAATGTTGCGACGATGTATGTCACAGACTACTCGACTTGGCATAAGCAACTTGGACACCCATCCAAAGAGGTGCTAGGAAAGATGCCTAATAGCACCATAAAATTCCTGATGAATTTAATTATTCCTAAAGACAAAATTATATGTCCAGGGTGTGCTGAAGGGAAAATGACCTCAAAATCTTTTTCCGAATCAGATTCACATGCAGAAAGACCCTTTGAATTAATACATTCCGATCTGAAGAAACTCCCAGTACTATCATACCATAAACACAAATACTTGATTGTATTTCTGGATGACAAGACATCACATATCTGGGTCCAATGCCTTAAAAAGAAATCTGATGCTGCTGTGGCCATCAGACAATTTCAGGCAGTGGCTTTGACACAGTATGGCACTACAATCAAGCACTGGCATGTTGATCCAGGGGGGAAGTTCAAAGATTGTGAGCTACAAAATGTGCTCAAGGACTTTGGCATCAAAATAAAGATGTCTGCACCCCACGTTCACCAACAGAATGGGCACACAGAGTGTGCCATAAGAACAATAATGGAAAAGTCACAAACCCTGCGATTTACTGCATGTCTACCACAATCATGGTGGGAATTTTGCATTGAACATGCAACACACCTATACAACTGAACCCTGATAAGGCACCTAAAATGGCTGACATCAGTTGAGGACCTGACAAAGGTCCACCCAGATCTAAACGATCTGAAGGTTTTCGGTTGTGATGCTTATGTCTATCTACCCAAGAAGAAGGGTGCAAACACATTAGCTCCTCGATCGTAGTTAATAATGTACCTTGGATTAGAAAATGGCATCAAAGCATATCATTTCATGCGACCTAGTGGTACAATATTCATTGGTGCTATGGCACTATTTGATGAAACGTTGTTCCCAATGCTGTCCCGGGGCTAAAACTCCTGCCAATACAGACCTTGGTGATTTTCCACCTTCAGAACCAGAAGATGATAACCACTCATCTGGAATGGATGGCAATGATTCTATACTGCCACAAAATCTGCCCCTTCCTCCATCATCAGAAAATGATGATGATGATGTACCAAGTGAGCAAAAAATGCATGACAATGTGACTGATGCTCCTCCTCTGCTGCCTCCAGTAACCACTGAGGACTTTTATCCAAGACGTGATGATCAACAGGAATGGCAGCAATTGCCCTGTTGATCGGGCAGGCAGAGGAACATCCCAAACTGTCCTGACAATACCTATGGAGAGAAGCGACTCCCCTCTGACATAGAGAGAGACATTGCACGTGATCGATATTGGAAGAGATCTGTGGGTCAAGATTCGGATCATAACTGAACACAACCACAATCTCAACAGAAAAAACTGGTTGCTGGACTGAGTTCGGCACCCCACGAGAGTGTGCCCAATTCCAATAATCAAGAACATGATCACCCAATGGGGGAACTGGATGAAGCAGGTTATATTAAAAAGATAACCAAGGAAGGAGGAGATAAGCTTGTTTGCTGGCTGTTGTCAAAAGCAGTCAAACCATCGAGCGAAATAAGCCAAGTTCCAAACCAATTTCACAATATTGTGCGCCTACCACGGCAGCAGCAACGTGAGTGGAAACAAACTTGTCATGAAGAATTAGAGGCTCTTCATAAGAGACAAGTCTATGACATCGTCGATCTTCCACATGATTGAAAAATGATCAAAAATAGATGGGTTTTCTCCATAAAATCAGATGGAAGAAAACGAGCCAGACTCATGGCCAAAGGCTTTTTACAAGTCGAAGGTGTTGACTTTGATGAGATTTTCTCACCAGTAGTCTGCTATGAGACCGTACACCTCATGTTTGCACTTGCATCTCTAGAGGGCATGTATATGACTGGCCTAGATGTAAAAACCACATTTTTATATGGCAAACTAGACGAGGAGATCTATATGGATCAACCTGAGGGTTTCAGACTCGAGGGAAAAGAGCGCAAATTAATGCGCTTATGCTGAGCATTGTATGGCCTTAAACAAGCCTCACTTGCATGGTGGAAAGAGCTAGAGGCATTCATGCACACTATTGGGTTCATGCATGCCAGCTCCGATGCCAGCATTTTCATACACAAGGATCCTAAGACAGGCAGCATTGTTATTGCACTCGTCTATGTTGATGATGGCTTGTTCATGGGGAAGAACAAGGAACTTGTGGATGAAAAGAAAAATGCTTGTCTAAAGCATTGGGAGTGCCATAGTACTGAAAAAGTCACAGAATTCTTAGGCATGCGCATCACCCAGACTGCAAGCAAAGTCAAACTCAATCAAACTGAATATCTCGCCAAAGTGCTTGAGAGATTCGAGATGACAAATGCCAAAGCGACCCCCACTCCACTCCCGACTGGTTACAGACCATCAGAAAACACAGCAATGCCCAACGCGATGCTTAGATCAAAATATCAGTCTGTGATCAGATCTTTATTGTATCTGATGCTTGGAACGCAACCTGATATTGCTTATGCGGTAATCAAGATGTCACAATTCTCAGCTAATCCTAGCCAAGAACATCTAGACAAAGTGATGTACATCATGCACTATCTGGTGGGAACCCAGAAATATAACATTGTCTATGATGGCAAGAAGTCCAAGGGGCTACAGGCCTTCACAGATTCTGATTGGGCAGCTGACACTGTCAAATGCTGATCTACAACAGGTTACTTTGCTACTCTAGCGAGTGGCATTGTGTGCTGACAGTCCTATTTACAAAAAACTGTAGCACTGTCATCCACAGAAGCCGAGTATATGGCTCTCTCCGACACTTGTCGACAGATAGTGTGGATAGAGTCCTTATTCCAGGAACTTGGATATATACTGAAGCACATACCAATCTGTGCTGACAATCAGGGATCCATCTTTATCGGATCAAATCCAGTTCAGGAAAGAAGGACAAAACATATAGACATTTGCTACCACTATACCTGCGAATGCATAGAAAATGACAAAGTCACGGTCGTTTTCATTCCTGGAAGTGATAATCTGGCTGACATGTTCACAAAGAACCTTGGTGCCATCTTATTCAGGAAATTTAAAGACTCTCTTGGAATTACTTTCAAGATTCAAACTTAGCTGCTTAGAGTGCTGTACAGTTTGAGGGGGGATGTTGAAATTAAATTCTGATGCATGCTGCATATGTGAGGCAATGCATGCAGCACACGCATGTTACTGCGCTTACTGCGCATACATGTGGTAAACACATTCCTGAGTCATGTGACATCCTTACTATTATGTATATAGGGAGAACCTGTACTGTAGTAGATATACAGTGTTCTTACCTCTGCTAAACCCTAGCTCTAAGACTAACTAAACCCCAGATAGGTTATAAGGAATGTGTCATCTCTTCCTCTGTGCAGCGTATGTAGTCTGCTCCAACATTTCAAACACTATGTAAATCACTGATTGTGCAGGTGGTAATATGCAGGAATAGTTAAATGGGTTCTCACACTGAGGGAGTAGGCATGTAGGAAGATTCTGATTATTAAGTTTTAACCTCAATTTATATACAATATGCAATGTCTCATATTATGAGGTCCTCTACTTGCCACTGCATGGACTGTATCCACAACAGAAGTGATGGAGGCTTAGGGGCATGGCTTGGAGGGGAAAGATGCACAAATACAGGTCAAAAAGTTCAGTTCCAAGCGCTACACATCTCACAGAAGGGTTCCCAAGCATGTTGCAGCAGCCTTGGATGCATAAATTACCTTTTTAGGCAGGTTTACATAATAGCAGTCCCTCTTGGGGATTTGTTCCTCTCATAAAAATGAGCATCTTGGCTAGAGGAATAAGAAACTGGACTATTTTCTGAAGCTGAGTTTCAGTTGCACAAAAGTAGTGGTGACTAAGTGCACAGCACATACATCAAAAATAGCTATTCTTAGCTCCCAAATTGCCACATCATGCCATCACTCCCACAAAATGGTCGTAGCATATGTAATAGAAGCATATATAATAGATATGTAGATAATAGATGTAATGTACCATTCCCATCTCCCCATCTCCCCCTTTCCCTGTAATGTAATAATGGAATAGATTGGAATAGATTGTGGGAAGGTTAGGTCAAGGGGGTGGTGGAACGGGACTTTCATCGGAATTTCTGTTTCAGTGTGGACTCCTCCTTCTATATATGGTAATTTCACATCATGTATTAGATCACATGTTTGCTCAAGAAATTGTATTTTCTATGAATCTCAAGTACGGCGCTGTTTTGTGCCAGTGGTGCTCAATTTGCAACTTCGGCAGGATGCCCAACTCACCTGGTAGCAATACCTATCCTGCTATATCTAGCTTTCTCGTAAATTTGAGAGAATGCAGTGCGCATTGCTCTTGTCTCATCATATCTGGAATCTGTGATAAAAATGGGTTAGGATCAATCCAAAGTTCAGCTGGAACAATGCACAACTCACCTAGTAGCAATACCTCTAGCTTTCTCGTAAAATCATTACATTGAAAGAACACAGTCGCGCATTCCTCTTGTCTCATCAGATCTGGAATCTGGGATGAAAATGGGTTAGGATCAATCCAAAGCTCAGCCGGAACGATGCACAACTCACCTAGTAAGCTATGTACTAGTATCCTGCTATATCTGGTTGACTCATAAGCAAAAAGTCTAAACGCACGGAAGAGTAACAACGAGCTTATGATAAGTGTTATGACAACTATGGAAAACGACGAGTGATATAAACATTGTGCAGCAGACTTGGCCAGCCCCCACCAGATTCGTTGCAATCATCTTGCGCGAGGTTGTCACCGTTGATCCATGCTCGGAACTTGCCACCATCTACTTCGGAACATCGTCGGCGTGCCACAAGCCACATGTAATGAACAGAAGAAAGTTGAGTACAGAAGCTGGCTACAGAGCATGACTTTCGATGAAAATTTAGTATGACTAAAGCCGGGGCCAAAGCCAGTCCTGGGCCGTCACCAATGGCCTGGCTCGGCTTGGCCCGGCTCACGGCTTTGAGCCGTGCCGGGCACATGACTACTTTATTTATGGGGCAGATAGCAATGGCCCACTTAAACCAGTGTTAAAAATGCAAGAAACAATGATTGTCAGGTATGCAAGCAAGATAAATATCCAATACCGAATATGCTGACAGGATGCATTAGCTTTTCAAACAATTTCTACATGTATTTCATTGATCGATTCTACGATTATGATTGTCCTTCTATGTATATATATAATCTCAGCCTAAGCCCAACTCTTCTCAAGCTCCAGCAGAACGTCAACTGTATCGTCGATGACCTGCTCCGGTGGTATGAACTTGCCGAACTTCAGATCAGCAATCGTGTTGGATGTATCAAGGACCGATGCAGGGCCCGGCAGCGCAGGATATTCAGAGGAAGGAGGGATCTTCAACTGCGGGTGGGTAACCTTGAGATGGCCAACAGCCTCACTCCAGCTGAGGTTACCAGCATTCACGATGTAGCGCCTCTCAAGGACCCCAGGGGCGGGGGGAAGACCTAGAGCGAGGACATGCGCTTTGGCAACGTCGCGAACGTCGACAATGTGTGGAGGAATCGGGGAGACGGGCCCGTGTATCATGTCACGAACCAGGTAATTTGTGCCGAGATCTCCTCTTGTGATGAGGCGGGGGAAAGTCTCTGCGTAAGGACCGAAAATGAAACTCGGGAGAACTGCCAGGCATTGAATAATTCCTCGTAAACGCTGAGATGAAGCAACTTACTGGTGGTGACATCGAGTTGAGGATGATCCTGCACGAATTTCCATAGCGCCCGCTCTGCCAACAGTTTGGAAGCAAAGTAGACATAAACCGGATCTCGTGAGGGTTCCTTCGCTTCCTCCGGAGTAACATGGCCCCAATCTGTTCGGTAGAAAATTAAAATCGTAATAGTTATCCGGAGTTTTCTAACCTTTCGAAGTGATTGTTTTGCCAGCAGAGGAAAAGAAAAGATCGGCTATCCAAATGTCAGACTACAGACGCTTGTAAGGCTTAAACAGACTTACGGTCTATCAAGTTACCGTAGGTACTTGTGATCACAAGCTTCTCAATCCCGACCTTAACCGCTTCACGGAGGATGTGAAGTGTTCCCTCCTTCGCGGTCTGTTACGTGACGTGAAATGGCGAAACCGAAGAAATGACAAAGTGAACTCACGTCTAGGGTATGCTGGACGCTTGCCTTTCCAGGCAGAGGGGAGGCGACATGAACAATAGCAGTGACACCTACAAATGATCATGTAGAAACACGATGCTGCAACACGAGAATCACATACCTTTCAGTACTTCGGTGAGATCGCTGTCGATAAGGTCGTCGACCTGCACAAACTCGAGTCCAGGACGCTTAATTGTCTCCTTGAGCGTCTTAGCTTTTGCTCCACGCGTAGTGCTTATTAACAACCGCTCATTAGCCACACTGCCGCCTCGGTGTGCATAACAGAAACCTACCCTCGAACTCGGTATCCCGCAGCCAGAAGTTGGGCTGCGACATGGCCTGCGACGAAACCGGTAACACCGGTAACCTGAGGAGCGTCGTAAGTATGGAATGTATTGATGGTACTCAAGAAGATCGCGCACCAAGATGAGTCCCTTGGACATTCTCTATAAATGATGTAGCGGCTGGTGAATTGCCGGGTAGGTGGATGTGTTTCAGGCAATCCTCACGGCGTGAGGCTTATATACCCATCGATACAGCACCCTCTGATCCGAGGTCTACGATATCTATCTCATTAATCATTTGGTGCTAAAACTATCGACGCTGACCAAGTGACTTACTGAGATGAGACAGGGTCGTCATACTTGGTGAAGATGTGCCTCGGGAATGCTGCCACCGCGAAAGTTACTACCGATGATTAGGAACCACATTACCTAAGGTAGAGAACTTGGACCTGTGGTTACAACGTGGAAAGTGATCGGGATTCAAAGGTTAGATCGTCGACAAGAATAGCTATGACAGAAAATGTTTATTGTAACATCGCTAACCTTCGCTAACAACTGCCCAGTGTGCGTCTTCTTGAGCTCTATGGCTAAGACCGAAATAGTCAGTTTTTGCAACTCCAAACTTTACACCGGAATCTTCCAGGACCCCGGATTATACCCCCAAAGGCCGTTCCCAAAATGTCGAAATTTGGCGATTTTTGTCCGACTTTTAGCGATTTTGTCCGGATTGGAACTAGCCGTTTTCCAAATTTTCAAAATTTGTCCGGACCCGGAAACGGCATTTTCGAGGCCCCAGATTTGTGCGGATCGCGGAAACATAAAATTCGCGGGCAGGCTGCCAAAAAGCTTCTAGTAAGGAGGAATGCGGTACATAGGAAACAAATTATAAATCAAAAATCGACAGAGTGAGTCCAACATGTACTGAATATCAATGTCACGAGTACTATTCTTCGTCAAATTGCTCATCGATTGCCTCTGCCACTTTTTGTCTCTTCCTAGACATCTTTATGGCATCCTGGAAGTTGACAACACCATCTTCAAGGCTTTTGAACCGATTACTATGTGTGAGCTCTAGAGTGCCAGATTAAGTATGTACCTTGGGAGGTAAAGAAAGTAGGCAAAAGAATGATATCAAAGGCAGGAGGGCAAATTGCCTCGTCTGTAATCGTGAAGTTATCTCGGAAATGTGAGGACGGCCATGCATGAACTCGAAAAGTTGTACGGCAATGTATGATACTGCACTGATGTTCGAAGACTCCGTGAAAAAGCAAGGATACACAAACAAAGTACTGGAAGTAACAACAATTAAATAATTGAATCAAACAGTATTAGAACTATCGCTCATTCGGAACGGAATCTCAGTTAGACCACATATTTACAACTATGCCATCAGATCATGTATGGAGGTGGATACGAGCTTATGACCCATGCCTTTGTCATGGTGTTCACTCACTTTGCTTGCTCAACCTGACACCGGCATGGGCCAGCTTGCATATATGTAACACAATGCTTAATCCCACTACAGTTACTCAAGTCTGTTGAAATTAAATTCTGATACATGCATACATGAGGCAAACCATGCAGCACACACATGTTACTGCGCTTACTGTGCATACATGTGGTAAACACATTCCTGAGTCATGTGACATCCTTACTTTTATGTATATAAGGAGAACCTGTACTATAGAAGATATACAGTGTTCTTACCTCTGCTAAACCCTAGCTCTGAGACTAACTAAACCCCAGGTAGATTATAAGGAATGTGTCGTCTCTTTCTCTGTGCAGCGTATGTAGTCTGCTCCAACAGGTTATGGGCCCTGCTGGGCACGTCGCGAACGCGCCTTAACTGGCTGTGAATGACATTGACTTCATTGTCTCCAAATTGTAACCTTGCACTCCCTGCGAGCTGCATTTAAAAACCCAGGTTGACTAGGGTTAACCACTCTGAAGGAGTGTTTTTGCCTGAGATTATGAGACATGTTTTCTTGAATAGAGGACCGATTGAGCGCTTTTACCAGCTGCCACTATAACATCATGTCTTCAACTGTTGAAAAACTTGTACAAACTTTCGACGGCTCTAACTACATTCAATGGGCCGACTCAATGAAGGCGTGGCTCAGGTCTCAGGGCCTCTGGCAAATAACTAGCGGGATAAAACTAAAACCACCCCTGGCACCTCCTTTGATGGTGACAAACACTGCACTAGTAGTGGAAGCTAATGCCAAGCTCCAGACCTGGAACAATAAGAATGACCAGGCTATTGGTAGCCTAGTGCTCCGCCTGGCCCCCTCTATTCGGCAGCGTGCCAACACCAAGGACACTGCTGAGGAGGTGTAGGATCTCATCCGCACCGACTATGGTGTCGATGGCCCCTCCCAAGTCTTTGCGGACTTTAGGTCTGCAATCGCAATCAAAATTCCGGCTGTGAATCCCACACCAGAGATTGCCAAAATGGCTGATAAATTCAAGCGCCTTACGGCTGCCAATGTTGCCATCCCCGAATTAGTACAGGCAATGATTCTACTTGCTGTGATGCCATGCGAGTATGATTCTCTATCCGCCACGGTCCTTAACATGACCGCTACTAGAGCCTTGACATTTAAACATGTCAAGGACTCCATTGTCGCTGAGGCCTCACAGTGCACAGCAGTTGGAAAGCCCATCAGCCCACCTCAGGCCACCAAGCTTTCTGCTGTCAAGTGCAAAGGGGGAAACCCGAAATGGCAATCTCAGGGCAACAATGGAGATTCATCCCGAAAGCATGGACAATGTGGGGACAAAAAGACTAAAGAGGAAAAACCTAAAGAGAAACATTCCCACCTTGCCTCACAAGCCTTTACTACTATAAATGGTAATAGCACCATCATACCACTGATGCCATTCATCCAGCGCATCAAGAAGCATGAACATACTCCCACAAGGGATCCTCACCACCGACCACCTGCACAGGCATACACGGTGATGAGTTCGGTTGGTACTCAGTGCAGAGTCTCAACAGAAGGGGTGAACACTTAACCTACAACTGCAGGCGTGCTCGGGGTGAGGGGGGGAGTTCGCTTAGATGGCCTCGGATCGTCCTTCAGGGCGCGGAGACTATAGAGAGGCTGGTACAGCGATTTTCAGTGTGCGCACTAGTAGTGTACACGAAAGGGGAGATATGCGCAGTGGCGGAAAAGTGCGCAACGCAAAAAGGCAAAAACGCGCAGTGCGGAAAAATGCGCAACAAGAGCGCAAAAGTGCGCAACAATGAGGATGATGAAGGCGGGAGGTGTAACAGGACAAAGACGACACTGGAATGTACTGTGAAGGTAGTGCACAGTTTGGGGGTGCAAACTGAGTGAAAGCACAAGAAGCGGAAAAAGGCGCAGGCGGTGCGCAAAATGCGGCTATGCAAAAGGGTGCGCAAACGGTGCGCAAACGCAGCTATACGAAGGGCGCACTACGATAGTGCACAGACAAGGACGAAGGACGCAACGCAAGGGAAGAAACGCAACAATACGAGGAGGGGACGCAAACGATAATGCAAACACAGCTATACGAAGGGCGCACTACGAAGGTGCACGGACTGGACGCTGGTGCACAGACTATGTGCGACGCTGACTGAGCTAATAACTATGAGGGGGGGGAGGGAAAGATCCTCTGGATTCTCTATCTGTCCGCTACTATGTACAAATGGCTTATGTGATAAAATGGTGAAATAAAGTATAAAAATAGGAAGCGCCATGCGCTACCTACAAGCACATCCATTCGCCCATCTAAACCTGACCGCACTATGCCGCTGCCTCAGCCAATAAGATTTGCGCACCTATAGCTCAATATCCAACTGTTCCAGTGTGATGCGCTATTATTGGTGTGCGCTAAGTCTCGTGCGCTCTTCCCAATTAATCCGCTTAGGTGTTATATGTCGCGTGCTGCACCTTAGTAATAATGGCGTGATCGACCTGTGCCAGTTACCAGATAAGGCGATGCCGATTGGAAATGTGGAAGAACTAAAAGGGGATGCTGTGCGAGACCAAATACTGCCAAAGCGCCTGGGTTACGTGAAAGCGCCCAAGTGCGCACAGTCCAATGCCAAATAGGCGCAAAGCGGCCCAGTTATGTAAGAATGCGCAGTTCGCTCATGCCGGAATCGTGGTATGCATCAAGTAAATGTGCCAGTAAGATGGGAGCTGCGATGCGCAGTGCACCGGTGCAGTGGATTGTTGTGTGTGATAGAGATTGTGCAAAGAGTGCGCAGCAGGGAATGTGAGTTGCAGGTAAAGTGTAAAAGGAGTGCGCAAAGGCGCATCGAGCGCGCAATAAATGTAGAAGGCAGATAAGGAGCGTGGGGGGGGCGCATGGAGGCGGCTTGAAGCGCAATGAGGCGCATTTAGGGCACACAATGATTGGCGGCTATGGGGAAACAAAGGCGCAGTAGAAATGCAAAAGGCGCACAAAGGCGCACCTAAACGGTCAAAGGCGCACAAAAGCGCACGGAGGCGCGCGAAGGCGCACGAAAGCGCACGAAGGCGCGCAAAAGCGCGCTACGCAAAGTGTGTGGAAGCCATCTAGGAGGTGCACACAATCGCAAAAAATGCCGTAGTATGCGCGCAGGGCGATAGGGAGCCGTATCATCTCCTCCCAACTGAAGTACTGACTGTCCTCAGGCAGCATGCGATTGGTCAGCGCAAAATTTTCTTCGCTCACATAAGCAGCCATCCTCTCCTTATCCATCTCTGACCACCATCTATCCTCTATAACTCTTTCCACAACCCATCTCTACCCGATCCGATGGCTTCAGCATTTACCTTAGCCCTCAGACAAACGATCCTGGCCCTCAATGAGACCCTCCCTGCTGCTGGGAGTGAGCAGACGACGATGCAAGCTTGGGGTGAAGGGTTTTGTAGTAAACTGGTGCGCTTTTTGTGTTTCTATAACTGGCGCAGGTTGCTAAGGGTCAGGTCATGTAGAACATGTATAAAAGCCGTGCGGACTGTGTCCAAGATGACGCAGAACTCGACACGCTCCTCACGAAGGTGCGTAGCGCATTCAGCGGAATCATGGTGGAGGAGTGGCTTGCTTGGGGCGAAGAGCTGATGCCCGATATGCATAAGATGATTGAGGAGAAAGGGAGGTCTGAGGAATTTGAGCGTAGGGCGCACGAGCTGGCGGAGCGGCTGGAAGCGCGCGCGGAGCGCACCGAAGTGCGCAGGGCGCGCCGCGCACTCTTGACCACAGAATTGCAGGCACCAGATGTTAACTTGGAGCGGCTGGAAGGTGAGTTCAGAGCCATTGACGAGGCGAGCGATATAGATACCGCCGAGGCGCAGGAGGACGAAAAGGCGCACGTCGCACTGGTGCGCTCTTTGCGCGCGCTTTCTGCCGCTACCGATGCTGAGGTTGTAGGCGAAGGAACTGGGGAGTCTTGGGAGAGTGGGGTGATGAGCGAGGGGGAGAACGAGCATAGCGATGAGAGCGCCAGTGCGGACGAAGGCGCAAGTGCGCGCCCGGTGCGCGCAATGCGGCAACGTGCGTATGTCAAAGTGCCGCCACTGAGTGGGGTTGGCGCCACCTCTAACGCTAATAGCGGACCAGTAAGTTTCTTTGGATATGCGTCAAACTCACTAAACCATTCCCTTTCTCTACGCTAGTGTGATAACTGCCACCGCATCGGCCAACCAGCTAGGTGCACCTCTGTCAATGGAAAATGGTGCGCCCCATGCGCAAAGGGTAAGAGAAAGTGCGAATGGACGAAGCGCACCCTCGCACAGCTGCGCGCAACCCCTAGAGGCAGGAAAGTGGCTACTGGGCGCTCTGGTCTGTCTTTTTCTCATCCTACTTCCATGCTGCGCTAAACTTTCCAAAGGCGCGTCGCAAATTGACAAGGGCAATGAGAGCAATGTGGGGCTCATCAGCCCCTCGAAAGAGTGCACATCCAAGCGCCGCAAAGTCGAAAACGCGCCCCCTCCACCATCGCAAGTGCGCCCAAGGCCGCGCCGCCTTACCGTTCGCCAGGCAAGTGTGCACATGCAATCCTCGTGCCAAACCAGATCGGGAAACACCTCGGGGGATGCGGTTTATCAAGGTCAAGATGTTGAGGTGCTCGACTTAGTGCAATGCCGCGCGTTAGTTGCAGTCTTGGGCGCCACGCACGATCGCCTTCAAGAAGATGTCCAAAGGTCGCTCATCGAGTTAGAGGTCGCTAAGAGCCGGTTGCACAGTGCGGAGCAAGCGGAGGTGGACGCAAAGGCGAAACTGGGTGCAGCCACGGAGCGCCTGGAGTTCCTGGAGTCCATTGAATAGCTGCACAATGGTATAAGTTTTAGATAGTAGGTTAATCAATCTCTTTGTTGCACCTGTGATACGCGTGGTGCGCTCTGAAGCAGAGAAGTGTGCGCACGCGTGCGAATGTGCGCACTTTGCGCCAACCTGCGCGCGTGCTTCCATGGTGCCATAAAACGAAATTTGTAAGCCCAAATAATATGTGCGAGAGAAAAGAGATAATATAAGCAATGTTCGAGCAAGAAGTGTCAAGCGCACAAAAAACGCGCACCACGCAAAGATGCGCAAATGCAAAGGGGAGCGGAAAAATTGTCCAACCATCACTTTCCTCCTCCCAACTGAGATATTGACCATGTCCATCAATAAAAAAAGTAAGAGATAAAATGAAGCGCACACGATATCACAAAGTCTAAAAAAATGGGAAAGGCTCAGTAGATCATCACGGCCGGTAAAACCCATGGGTTGTGCAATCACAGAACGTGTCCAGATGCGACTTCGCAAATAGGAAAAGGTAATGTAAAAAAATGAAAGAAAGCAAAGCATACGTATAAAATGGTGAAGTATCCATAGCGGTGCGCATGGAGCGCTAGTTGCGCGCCTCATTGGCGCTTTCTTCTTCCTCAGCACTATCTCCTTGCGCTTCTTCTTTGTCAACTGCTTCTTCGTCTTCTGTGTCCAGTACTATGGACTCTTCCATCTCTCTTAACCGCGTTGTGGTGATATCGAGCGCTATGTCAGAAAGCGCAATGGACTTGCGTGCATGGTATGGCAATAGGCGGAATGCGGCTACTGGCCTGTCAAATACTGTCCCGTTGAGCTCGCAGACTATGTATGCGCCGCCCTGATTGCGCGACACTATAACTAGAGGACCGAGATAACGCGCGCGCATTTTGCGGTTAAGGCTCTTTTCGATTGCCATGTTGCACATAAGGACTAAGTCGCCGCGCTGGAAGTCGAAGCTGCGGATGGTTTTTGAGTGCGCTTTCTCGAAATGGAGTGCCGCCTTGTGCCTCTCTGCATAGACGCGGGAATGGATGCGCGCTAAGTCTGCTGGACGCTTTTGTAATGCACGCGCGCGCCGCGCGATTAAGTCTGTCGTGGAGAGTATAGAATCTGGGGGTGGGTTAAGGTATGTCGCTTCAATGATATCGAGAGGGATTAGAGGCTGCGCGCCTGTAACAATGAAGTATGGCGAAACACCGAGGCACTTCCGAACTGTGATGTGCTCCGCCCAAAAGACTGAGTACAGTGCACTGAACCACTTTGATTCTACTCCATCTGCTGCTTTGATAAGTGCTTGACGCACATCAAAATGTGCACGCTCAACAATTCCATTAGCGCGCGAATTATAGCCAGATATGCGGATATGATTGATATGGTAGCGCTTACTGAGATAGGCTAGCGCTTTGATGAATGGCTTGCCATTATCAGTGACTATCTCGCACAATGCACCCCATCTGCAGATGAGGTCTTGGAACATCCAATCGCCAAGTGCGCTCGCATTTTCTTTAGGGAGCCCGCGGAATTCCGGCCAAGTCGCAAGTGAGCAACGCCCTTGGACGATATAGCGCCGCCCTGCTGATACTGGTAAGTGCATCGTATCAATATAAACTTTACTGAACAGGGGCGCAGGCATTGCGACGACTGGCGGTATTAGAACCTTCTGTGTTTGCTGGATTTGGCAAATATGACAAGTGCGCATGAACCAAACGATGTCGTCCATAACATGTGGCCACCAAAAGCGCTCGAGCAATGTGGAGCGTGTCGCGTAAAAGCGCTTGTGTCCAATGTTGTCATGGATGGCACGCAATATCGGTAAGCGTCTAGACTGCCAAATAACAAGCTGGTGTGCACCATGCGCATTGCGCTTCCATAGGCGCGTCTTGTCTTTGAAAAATGCGCTCGCGTAGCGCACCAGCGCGCTGTACTCGGAATCTGTGAAGTCGCTAGGGCGCGTTAGGGTATCCATCCAAATCCAGACCAAATCTAACTTCTCATCCTCTGCATCTGCTGTTGCACTCCTTGGAACTTGGCTATAGTCATCATCATAAATAAGCGCACTATTGCGCGCATTTTGCGCGTTTTTGTTTGGCTCTGGCTGCGTCAGCGCAAGAGCTTGCACATCCAAAGACTGTGAAATGGGACGTATCGCATGCATAAATCCATGTAGCGCATCAATCCAGTCCTCGAACTCTTCATCCTCTTCTCCCTCTAAGTCCTCTGGCTGCTTCGGCCGACGCGAAAGCCCATCTGGACCATGCACCGCTCCCCTAACATGCACGAGTGTAAAGTGGAATGTAAGGATTGAGACAATCCACCGGTTAATGCTAGCGGATGGTTGGATATCGGGGTTTTGTAGCATGCCCTTGATATAGCGCACGTCAGTCTCCACAATTAAGTTGCGCACACCTATAATATAAAGGCGCAAACTGCGCAGCGCGCGGTAAAGCCCATAGATCTCTAGCTTCGGTTGTGAAAAGCGCGCTTCTCTGTCATTGAGCGTAATCGAGCTGAACCGGTTGTAAATGCGCATTTTTGCATCTGCGCTCTTTTGCTGGCAAAGGTAAAAGCCGACCGCTATCTGGGAAGAGTCGACTGCAAGGATAACAGGGAGTTCTGAGGAATAATCGATCGGTTGTAGTGCAGGACACTCTAGCACTGCTTGCTTGATGTCATTTTGCGCCACTATCTGCTCTGGGCCCCATTCAAATGGAGCGTCCTTGCGCGTAAGCCTTGTGAGCACGTTAATGCGGTGCACATAATTGCGGATATAAATGCGCATTAAACCGACTGTTCCCAAGAATGCGCGCACTTCTGACAGCGTGTGGCATGCGCCCCAATTGCAGATAACATCTACCTTGCTGCATTCGGGTTTTCTACCTTCTGGGGTGCAATAATGGCCAAGAATGACAAAGTTTTCAGTGCACAAGGTGGATTTTGTCCCAGAGAAAGTGCCGCCGCTATATTTCATGCGCTGCACAATGCGGTTCACATTCTGAAAGTGCTCCCACACAAAGCACCTTACACCAGGGTTCGCAGTGAGCGCTTCACATGAGCCATCCGGTAAAATGTAGCGCTTCGAAGGCCCCTTGACTGGAACATCGTCAATATAGGGAACGGTGTAATCTGGTATCTCTGGCTGCAGAATATAGCACACATCATCGTGGAAGATTGGTACTGAGTTTGTCCAACCCATTGGCAATGTAACGAGGCACATTGCGCCATATGGTGTCTGGAATGTTGTAAGATCGCGCGACGATTCTTTGATTAAGTGCTCGTCATATCCCACATATAGATCAAGGACGGCGCTGCATGCGCGCCCCGCAAATTGCTCTGCAAGGTGCTCAGGTGTAGGGGTGATGCCGGAGTGTTTAATGGTAACGCGATTAAGCGGTTCGAGGCTATGTACGATGCGCAGTGCTTTTCCATCTTTCTTGAGTGTGCAGAACCAGCGCGATCTATATGCCGAATTTGAGTGCTCATAAACACCAGAGTCTATTTTCTTCCGGATAATGGCGCAAACTTCGTCGTATATGCCTGGTGGAATGGGGATGTTGCGCTCTATCCAAGGAGTGTGCGGAATAACTGGGATTTCTACTGGGGGAAAGAACGCGGTCTTGAAGCTACCGCGCTCCTCATCGCTCCATGCAAAGGCTTCATTCTGCAAAGACATCAAGTGGTGTAAAACCTTCATCTCCTCTGGTAATAGGAAATCAGTGTGGCGCTCCTGGAGCGCTTGCATGCGCTCTTCAGTATAGCGCCCGGTCGGGGTAAATGGTGGCGGATTTGGTAAAAGCACAGGAAGCGCTGCTAGCGGATTGCCTATAATGTTGCGCTCGATGCGGAATTCGTTTGGGACGGGCGCAATAACTGGCTTGACTTTTCTAGCAACCGGTTTATACTTCTTCTTGGTCACTACGCCCTTTTGCGGTGCGCGCACTGCTAAATCGATAAAAGTTGCACGCGCATGTGCGCTTTTTGGAAACGCGGCAGGAATAAGTGCCACAGGGTCGATCGAATTTAAGAGCGCCTGCGCATGACTGTTGGTACACTGGGATAGGTAGAGTTGAGAGATAATAGAGGTGGAAGGAACGGAAGCGGAAAATGGAATAAGCGCAAATGCAGAAATGTCACAAGATTGGGTATCAGAGTCAAATGTTATGATAGTGGCGGCTTCTCCTTGGTCTGAGATCAATTCCTCGAAGCCTTGCAAAAATTTCTTTGCGGGTTATGCTGAAGAGCAAAGTGCGGTGTTGCTGGAGCTGGTAAGAAGTGACGCGGCTTCCCCCTAGGCTTTGTTGGAATGGTGGAGATGGCGCCAGTGTTCGGATCACAGATTGTAATTGTTTGCGCTTCGTCCGCAAAGTTGCGCACGATGGAGCGCGTTAACACATCGAAGGGGTGCCCTAACAGAATATCGTAAGCAGGTGAACGGATAACGTGAACTTGCATATAGACAACGATATCCCCAATGCGCGCAGAAACGTTGCGTGCAAGCCCAAGCGACTCATCTACCTCTCCATTGGCTGATTGCATGTATAAACGAATGCGCGGGTCGTACTGAAGCCCAAGACAATGGCAGACTGCTTCTGACATTGCGATAATTTGTGAACCCGGATCTAAGATAGCTTCAAAGTACTCTTGGTTGTCGATCAATAAATCAATGGAGTGAAGTGCATGCGACTCTTTAGCAACCTTCAAAACATCGGGGTTTTCAATTTCGCCTGGTTGGAGATGGGTAAGGTACTGTTCAAATGGATCCTGCAAAACAATAGGAAGCGGCCCTGCAATTGCCGCGCTAGCTGGAGGTGTCACATTAAGCACTTTATCTCCCGCAAAAGGTGCGCGCGCTTCGCAGTGCGCAAATGGCATAACGCTCGCAAGGTTTGTAGCTACCACTTCCGCACTGGTAGCTGCAATGCGCTTTGGGGTGACTTGTTCTCTATGGCACTACCTGAGATCGGGTGAAAGGGATAGAAGCTCTTCATGCGAAACTGTAACAGAGGGCGCCTTCATGGCACGCGCATATACGTCGTCGACAATCTGCGGGTTCTGGATGGGAATGACAGTGCGGTATGATGGCTCTTTGCCTTTGGAAGAGTTAGCTGGTATGTCTGGTTTATCTGCTGCTGTGGGCGCAAAACGCGCCTCAGGAATGTTGGAATAGGGATGTATGGGTGTCTCGTCGGGTGCATCAGTTGCACTCGCAGCAGATTGCGAAGCTGGGGACTCAATACTGTCGGTGGGTGCCATGTCTGTGGTTGTAGAATGCACACCCTCTTGGTTGGATGTATTGCACGGTGCGCGCCGCAGAATTTCAATGCCGTCGAAGACTTGCCTCTTGCGAAGCGCCATCAACTCCCTCTCGAGTGCATCAATGCGCTCTTCCTTTGTTAGTTGCGCATTTGGTGCGCTTTGCATATAATCTGCTGCAGGAGCTGAAGCGGCAACGTACGTCGACTGTAGAGATGCAGCCGGAGCTGGACGAGGCGCTATATTGTAGATGAGCTGCGAATTGGTATTAGATGAAAGTCTACCCGTGGCAATCTGCCCTGGGTTGCGCTTATGCCATTCCTCGATGTGCTTGCCTAGGAAATTGCCTGGAATAGAACGCAGCACGAATGCACCACCTGGGAGTACGATGTGCCCTTCCGCATTTCGCCTACACTTTCCTTCGCTAATAAGGTGCTCAATTGAAGCGCACTCAGGGATATAGTGCCCTGTCTGACCGCAACCATTGCACCTGTCGTTGTTCGAGCGAGGCGCACCATTTCCGCCATCTCTGCGTGATGCGCTCAATGCAGTAACTATCGTCTGTGTCATGCGCTCGAATAAGACTGAAATGTCTTCTGCTTTGACTGCGGGTGCGCTAGGTTGTGGCTGGGAAATGGGTGCGCTGGGTGCTGAGTAGGGCGCATACATATCGGGGTTTTGCGCTGTGAGCCCAGTAAGTGGCTGGAAATAGCGCACTGGGCCTTCAAAGATAAAGTCGATCGCATCGCGTATTGCATCTAATGAGTATGGCACATTTGCAGGCTGATTCGGTACCGCAATCGCAAGGCAGCTCAAAATGCGCTCTAGCTGGTCTGGTCGAAACACCCTAACGAACATGCAGCTTTGGTCGTAGCGCACCAATATGCCTTGCGCAACTAAGTATTCGCTAATGTTGAAAAATGCGCGATAATAGCGCGCGATTTCTTCTGCAGTTATGAGGCCAATGCATGCGGTCTCACCAATAAGCTTGTCCAGGTCACTAATACTCCATTTACTGCCATCCCTAGAGCCAGGATAAAGCTTTAGGACAGCGTCTTTGAATGCACCATAGTTGTGCATCGCGCTATACTCTGGTAGCAGTTTCCAAGTGTCTGCAGTGTCGCTGTCCAAATAGCGCACTGTGTGGAACTTCTTATCGGTCTCGTCGGTGACGTTACAATCACGGAGGAGTTGCGCAAGCTCCTCAAAATACTTCTGGAGTTCGCGCGGTTTTGCAGGGTCAAAGCGCGGTGCGTTTTGGTTAGATGCAGATGGCATGTGCATGGTAGCCATGGTAGGTGGAATAAGGTGTGTAGAGTTACGATCTGGTAAAAGCGCAGCGAAATTCGGAGGTGGGGAAAAATGCGGTGATGCGGACGGAGTTAGGGTAGGTAGGGATGATTCAGGTGAAGGTGGAGGTAAAGACAGCGCGGACGAGTGATGTGTGTTGTTTAGGAAGAGTGATTCAAATACTGGTATTTCCCCAAGCTGGAGCGCAGTTGCTAGCAGCTCGGAATGGAGAGTGTGAAGGTGGTTAATGTTGAAGCGAAGGGCGAGCCGATGGAGGTCTAAAATATGGTCTGATAAACAGAAACCCCTCGCGGTGGGCTCCAGAAAATGATGAGTTCGGTTGGTACTCAGTGCAGAGTCTCAACAGAAGGGGTGAACACTCAACCTACAACTGCAGGCGTGCTCGGGGTGAGGGGGGGAGTTCGCTTAGATGGCCTCGGATCGTCCTTCAGGGCGCGGAGACTATAGAGAGGCTGGTACAGCGATTTTCAGTGTGTGCACTAGTAGTGTACACGAAAGGGGAGATATGCACAGTGGCGGAAAAGTGCGCAACGCAAAAAGGCAAAAACGCGCAGTGCGGAAAAATGCGCAACAAGAGCACAAAAGTGCGCAACAATGAGGATGATGAAGGCGGGAGGTGTAACAGGACAAAGACGACACTGGAATGTACTGTGAAGGTGGTGCACAGTTTGGGGGTGCAAACTGAGTGAAAGCGCAAGAAGCGGAAAAAGGCGCAGGCGGTGCGCAAAATGCGGCTATGCAAAAGGGTGCGCAAACGGTGTGCAAACACAGCTATACGAAGGGCGCACTACGATAGTGCACAGACAAGGACAAAGGACACAACGCAAGGGAAGAAACACAACAATACGAGGAGGGGACGCAAACGATAATGCAAACACGGCTATACGAAGGGCGCACTACGAAGGCGCACGGACTGGACGCTGGTGCACAGACTATGTGCGACGCTGACTGAGCTAATAACTATGAGGGGGGGGAGGGAAAGATCCTCTGGATTCTCTATCTGTCCGCTACTATGTACAAATGGCTTATGTGATAAAATGGTGAAATAAAGTATAAAAATAGGAAGCGCCATGCGCTACCTACAAGCGCGTCCATTCGCCCATCTAAACCTGACCGCACTATGCCGCTGCCTCAGCCAATAAGATTTGCGCACCTATAGCTCAATATCCAACTGTTCCGGTGCGATGCGCTATTATTGGTGTGCGCTAAGTCTCGTGCGCTCTTCCCAATTAATCCGCTTAGGTGTTATATGTCGCATGCTGCACCTTAGTAATAATGGCGTGATCGACCTGTGCCAGTTACCAGATAAGGCGATGCCGATTGGAAATGTGGAAGAACTAAAAGGGGATGCTGTGCGAGACCAAATACTGCCAAAGCGCCTGGGTTACGTGAAAGCGCCCAAGTGCGCACAGTCCAATGCCAAATAGGCGCAAAGCGGCCCAGTTATGTAAGAATGCGCAGTTCGCTCATGCCGGAATCGTGGTATGCATCAAGTAAATGTGCCAGTAAGATGGGAGCTGCGATGCGCAGTGCACCGGTGCAGTGGATTGTTGTGTGTGATAGAGATTGTGCAAAGAGTGCGCAGCAGGGAATGTGAGTTGCAGGTAAAGTGTAAAAGGAGTGCGCAAAGGCGCATCGAGCGCGCAATAAATGTAGAAGGCAGATAAGGAGCGTGGGGGGGGCGCATGGAGGCAGCTTGAAGCACGATGAGGCACATTTAGGGCGCACAATGATTGGCAGCTATGGGGAAACAAAGGCGCAGTAGAAATGCAAAAGGCGCACAAAGGCGCACCTAAACGGTCAAAGGCGCACAAAAGCGCACGGAGGCGCACGAAGGCACATGAAAGCGCACGAAGGCGCGCAAAAGCGCACTACGCAAAGTGTGCAGAAGCCATCTAGGAGGTGCACACAATCGCAAAAAATGCCGTAGTATGCGTGCAGGGCGATAGGGAGCCATATCAACGGGCATGGCCTCTACCTCTCATTCGGTCTATACCGAATATCAGCAGGCTCGAGACATCCTCGAGCAAATGAATCTCCCATGCAGCACGAAAAATCTGTGACCACTGGAAGAGCACCTAACAGTGCGAGAAGGTAAGAGGAGGAGGATTGAACCAGAACCGAGGATCGTAGAGGTAGAAGACGATAGCGTCTCCCTTGGATCAGAGCCTGCAGTTTCTGATGAGGAAGTATGGAAAGCCGTCAACGAAATGCTCATTGATGAACCACTTGAAACAGGTACATATGATGAAAGGTCAGTCCTTTTCCCTGCCACAAGCACAAGAATTAACATTCCACTAATCACAGCAAACTTTTCATGTGAAATTTTACCGCTACTAAATGTATCATGGAACAATTTACATCTTAATATATGTGTTATGTGTGCAAATGGAAATTGTAAGAAAGGTGCCAACTGGATCATTGATTCAGGTGCATCAAAACACTTTACTGGTGAAATGAAAGATTTTGCTTCTTACGAACCTTTACCGAGAAAGGACTCTACACTGGTTCAAACAGCCACAGGTACTACTTATATAGTATTTTCATTAGACATCAGGTAGTATGTCACAGAAAGTCAGAGACACGTGAAACACGATTATACCCCGTCTACTACATACCTGACTGTAATGCTCGATTACTGTCAATGGGCGTCTTCTTGCAAGATGGAAGTGACGTGCGTGGTTCCTCTGCACACATTTCATTTTTCAAGCAAGGAAACCCAATTATGGATTGCATCCCTCTTATGAAACGTGACACTATTTATTGGGCTCAGACTCATATATTGAGCACCAAGGGAATCAATGTCACGACAATGTACGTCGCAGACTACTCGACTTGGCATAAGCGACTTGGACACCCATCCAAAGAGGCGCTAGGGAAGATGCCTAATAGCACCATAAAATTCCTGAGGAATTTAATTATTCCTAAAGACAAAATTATATGTCCAGGGTGCGCTGAAGGGAAAATGACCTCAAAATCTTTTCCTGAATCTGATTCACGTGCAGAAAGACCCTTTGAATTAATACATTCCGATCTGAAGAAACTCCCAGTACTATCGTACCATAAACATAAATACTTTATTGTATTTCTGGATGACAAAATGTCACATATCTGGGTCCAATGTTTTAAAAAGAAATCTGATGCTGCTGCGGACATCAGACAATTTTGGGCAGTGGCTTTGACACAGTATGGCGCTACAATCAAGCCCTGGCGTGTTGATCCAGGGGGGGAGTTCAAAGATCGTGAGCTACAAAATGTGCTCAAGGACTTTGGCATCAAAATAAAGATGTCTGCACCCCACGTTCACCAACAGAATGGGCACACAGAGCGTGCCATAAGGACAATAATGGAAAAGTCACAAACCCTGCGATTTACTGCATGTCTACCACAATCATGGTGGGAATTTTGCATTGAACATGCAACACACCTATACAACCGAACCCCGATAAGGCGCCTGAAATGGCTGACACCGATTGAGGACCTGACAAAGGTCCACCCAGATCTAAACAATCTGAAGGTTTTTGGTTGTGGTGCTTATGTCTACCTACCCAAGGAGAAGCGTCCAAACACATTGGCTCCTCGATCGGAGTTGATGATGTACCTTGGATTAGAAGATGGCATTAAAGCATACTGTTTCATGCGACCTAGTGGCACAATATTCATTGGTGCTATGGCACTATTTGATGAAATGTTGTTCCCATGCTGTCCCGGAGCTAAAACTCCTGCCAATATGGACCTTGGTGATTTTCCACCTCCAGAACCAGAAGATGATGACCACTCATCTGGAATGGATGGCAATGATTCTATACCGCCACAAGATCCGCCCCTTCCTCCATCATCAGAAAATGATGATGATGATGTACCAAGTGAGCAAAAGGCACATGACGATGTGACAGATGCTCCTCCTCTGCCGCCTCCAGTAACCACTGAGGACTTTCATCCAAGACGTGATGATCAACAGGAATGGCAGCAATTGCCCCGTCGATCAGGCAGGCAGAGGAACATCCCAAACCATCCTGGCAATACCTATGGAGAGAAGCGACTCCCCTCTGACATAGAGAGAGACATTGCACGTGATCGATATTGGAAGAGATCTGTAGGTCAAGATTTGGTCATAACCGAACACGACCACAATCTCAACAGAAAAAACTGGTTGCTGGACTGAGTTTGGCACCCCACGAGAGTGTGCCCGATTCCAATGATCAAGAACATGATCACCCAATGGGGGAACTGGATGAAGCAGGTTATATTAAAAAGATAACCAAGGAAGGAGGAGATAAGCTTATTCACTGGCTGTTGTCAAAACCAGTCAAACCATTGAGCAAAATAAGCCAAGTTCCAAACCAATTTCGTAATATTGCGCGCCTACCACGGCAGCAGCAACGTGAGTGGAACCAAGCTTGTCATGAAGAATTAGAGGCTCTTTGTAAGCGACAAGTCTATGACATCGTCGATATTCCACATGATTGAAAAACGATCAAAAATAGATGGGTTTTCTCTGTAAAATCGGATGGAAGAAAATGAGCCAGACTCATGGCCAAAGGCTTTTCACAAGTCGAAGGCATTGACTTTGATGAGATTTTCTCACCGGTAGTCCGCTATGAGACCGTACGTCTCATGTTTGCACTTGCATCTCTAGAGGGCATGTATATGACCAGCCTAGATGTAAAAACAGCATTTTTATATGGCAAACTAGATGAGGAGATCTATATGGATCAACCCAAGGGTTTCAGACTCGAGGGAAAAGAGCACAAAGTATTGCGCTTACACCGAGCATTGTATGGCCTTAAACAAGCCTCACTTGCATGGTGGAAAGAGCTAGAGGCATTTATGCACACCATTGGGTTTGTGTGCGCCAGCTCTGATGCTGGCATTTTCATACACAAGGATCCTAAGACAGGCAGCATTGTTATTGCACTCGTCTATGTTGATGATGGCTTGTTCATGGGGAAGAACAAGGAACTTGTGGATGAAAAGAAAAATGCTTGTCTAAAGCATTGGGAGTGCCATAGTACTGAAAAAGTCACAGAATTCTTAGGCATGCGCATCACCCAGACTGCAAGCAAAGTCAAACTCAATCAAACTGAATATCTCGCCAAAGTGCTTGAGAGATTCGAGATGACAAATGCCAAAGCGACCCCCACTCCACTCCCGACTGGTTACAGACCATCAGAAAACACAGCAATGCCCAACGCGATGCTTAGATCAAAATATCAGTCTGTGATTGGATCTTTATTGTATCTGATGCTTGGAACGTGACCTGATATTGCTTATGCGGTAATCAAGATGTCGCAATTCTTGGCTAATCCTAGCCAAGAACATCTAGACAAAGTGATGTACATCATGCACTATCTGGTGGGAACCCAGAAATATAACATTGTCTACGATGGTGAGAAGTCCGAGGGGCTACAGGCCTTCACAGATTCTGATTGGGCAGCTGACACTGTCAAACACTGATCTACAATGGGTTACTTTGCTACTCTAGTGAGTGGCATTGTGTGCTGGCAGTTCCATTTACAAAAAACTATAGCACTGTCATCCACAGAAGCTGAGTATATGGCTCTTTCCAACACTTGTCGACAGATAGTGTGGATAGAGTCCTTATTCCAGGAACTTGGATATGTACTGAAGCGCGTACCAATCTGCGCTGATAATCAGGGATCCATCTTTATTGGATCAAATCCAGTTCAGGAAAGAAGGACAAAACATATAGACATTCACTACCACTATACACGTGAATGCGTAGAAAATGACAAAGTCACGGTCGTTTTCATTCCTGGAAGTGATAATCTGGCTGACATGTTCACAAAGAACCTTGGCGCCATCTTATTCAGGAAATTTAGAGACTCTCTTGGAATTACTTTCAAGATTCAAACTTAGCTGCTTAGAGTGCTGTACAGTTTGAGGGGGGGTGTTGAAATTAAATTCTGATACATGCTGCATACATGAGGCAAACCATGCAGCACACACATGTTACTGCGCTTACTGCGCATACATGTGGTAAACACATTCCTGAGTCATGTGACATCCTTACTTTTATGTATATAAGGAGAACCTGTACTATAGAAGATATACAGTGTTCTTACCTCTGCTAAACCCTAGCTCTAAGACTAACTAAACCCCAGGTAGGTTATAAGGAATGTGTCGTCTCTTCCTCTGTGCAGCATATGTAGTCTGCTCCAACAAAGTCTACCTTGATTTACTACAAACTTGTTACTGACATAATTACAAACTTTTCTTCACTTGTTATTGACTTTATTACAAATTTGTATTGACTTCTTATTGACTTGTTATTGACTTTATTACAAACCCATATTAACTTGTTACTGAGTTGTATTAAGGTGTTATCGACATTATTACAAACTTGTATTGACTTGTTATTGACATCATTAGAAACTTGTATTGACCTGTTATTGACATTATTACAAACTTTTATTGACCTGTTATTGAATACACACCAAAGGTTTATTAACCTGCCCTAAAGTCTTCTCACAATAAATTTTTCAACCATTTGATTCAATCCAAGTACAATCCAAAGCTAAATCTAAATCTAAATCTAAATCTACATCCAAGTCTATCTTGATATCTATATTAGTTTTCAATTCCTGTAAATAATCTTTCAAGTTACTCACCTTTGCTAAACAACTCCATTCAACACTTCTTTGTATACCACATTGGCAGTTCTGGTATTTCCATTGTTTTCATTCAACAGCACCTTGATCCTTTCTCCAGATGTACACCTTGATAGTGCCACATATAGCTGCCCATGTGAGAACACTGGTGTCTGCAAGTCCAAGCCAACATGGGATACTGATTGGCCTTGTGATTTGTTGATAGTCATGGCAAATGCCAAGCGAACTGGAAATTGATGTCGACAAAGTGGTAATGGCAAGGTCTCTGCTGATGGCTCCATTGTGATCTGAGGAATGAAAACAATATTTCCTGCAAACTGTGCATCTCCACTGATGATCCTGCACTTCAATACACATGGTCTGGCTTCAAGGAGGATAAGTCGAGTTCCATTGCAAAGACCCATGGTGACATCCAGATTGCATAGAAGCATGAGAGGACAGCCTATCTTAAGTGCCAGCCTGGAGAGAGGAAGGCCACTTGCTTTGATAGAGTTTAGATACTCTGCAGGATATGACTGGTAGTTGTTTAACTCCTGCTCTCTGAATGGGACTGTATCAGCACTGTTGAAGACATGCTCTGGTCCAGGAAATCTGGCAAGGAGAAGAGAGTTGATGACATCGACATTGTCATTTGTGCAGGAGAGAATGGTCCTATCCAAATAGTACTGATCTGGCTTGTTCCCCTGCTCTATGCCTGGATATGTAGAGTTGATAAGGTGATCCATGGTATTTCCATGGCAGAGCATGTTCTGTGGAATCTGGATAGTGTCTGCAGCATCGACTGTTGTGCCTGCACCGATGTGCAAGAGCCAGGCAGCATGTGCAGTGTTCTCTGGAGTTCTGTCGAGTCGCATATTCTCGGTCAAGTGATAGACAGTAATGTGCTGCCAGAGAGTGCTCCTTTTGATGGATGAAGCTATGATCTGTTCTCTAGTTCCCCTAGGAATGACAGGTAGGGTTTGTCTAAAGTCACCTCCAAACAAAATGGTGATTTCACCAAATGGAACATTCTTCTTCTTGAGATCATGCAAGGTGCGGTCTACTGCATCTGTGGCATATTTGTGCTGCATAGGAACTTCATCCCAGATGATGATAGAAGTTTGATCAAGGACCTGGTGCAAATCTGAACCTCGAAGTATTCTGCAAGTAGAGGTGTCATCGATTTCGATTGGGATTTTGAACATGGAATGTGCTGTGCGACCCCCTTCTAGAAGCAATGCAGCGATTCCAGATGATGCAACACAGAGAGTGATTTTTCCTTGAGCACGAACAGCAGCTGCGATGGTGTTGCAGACAAAGGTCTTTCCACAACCTCCAGCACTATGCAAGAACATGAGCTTTCCCTTGTTATTGTTGACAGAATCCATTGCAACATCAAAAACCTGTCTCTGCCTGTGATTGAAAAGCTGGAGATTGTGAGCGACAGTGATGGCCAACTCTTCAACATTGTAATCCCTCTGTTCCTGCAAAAGCCTATTGGCAGGAACATCAATGTGCCAGTTTCCTTCAATGGCAGGCATCTCTGGATAATCGGAAAGTTGTTTGCCTGATCTGATGAGGATCTGATTGATGAGATGCATGCCATACATGTAGACTTGATCATCTGTAAAGTCTTTATCTGGATAGATGGAAAGAAGCTTGACTCTGAGGACATCACAAATGTGATGTTTGAACTGGTTCCAGAGGATGTCAGGAGATGTTGGATTGCAATGAAGAAGAATGGTGGCAAAGAGCAATCTGAGAGAGGAACCAAGTTGCATCTGGGATGCCTCTGTAAGACACTGGACCCATTCCTGGTCATCCTGCAAAAGACCCAATGCAACACAGGCCTGCTTGAATGTATTATGGATGACACCATTGACAGTGTGCAAGTGCTGGAATGATGTTGCCCCTGTGACAACAGTAAGAAGGAGCCTGAGGTAGAACCTTTCCCCCTGGGCAGGAGAAGCAAAGTACATTCTGCCAATGGCAGCCTCCCCATGTCTTCTTGGATTCCACTGCTTCTTGGTTGGATTGTAGACCCATGCTTGAGGAAAGTTCTGGTAGGTGACAGTATGTGCTGCTTCATATGTTCTGTTGGCTTCAAACCAAGCAGTGAGACATGTGGTCTTGGCAGCAGGCCTCTCCAAAACCTCATCAATATTGTCGTCTGCATTGAAGTAGACTGTTTGTTGGTCCTCCAGATGGACAGGCAGACGATAAACATGAGGAGACTCTGCATGCATTCCAAATTCATTCATGTGCCAGCAGCTTTCCACAGATCCAATGTAATGTGCATCCAGATACTCCTTGACCTCATCTCTGTCTTGGTCGAGAATCTCAATCATGGTTCTGTCATGGCCTTTGTATATGTACTTGTGAATGTACTTGACAGCCTCTACTGAAGAACAGATCTCGACATTGATGTGACAGTTGTATCTGACAAATGAACCAAGTTGTTAACTGATAAGCATGTTCTGAAATAAGTGCTCCTTACTTTGCAGCCAAATAAGGATTGTGCGGGACAACATGTCTGTTATCATAGACATAATTATGCTTCCTCACTGTTCTACCATTGTTGGGTCTGGCATAATCAGGATAATTGTTTGCAGTAAAAGAGGTTTGTTCTCTGAACTCCTTGGGATACCTCTTGCTGCACCTATTGTCAACCATGCATGAAGCCTTGGGTTTGTCATGACCACAAGGACCATGAAGCATGCAGGTAGTTATAGTGTGATAGAGCATTGGCTGTGTGACAGGGTCAGGAATCTGAGCAGACACAATGGAATCAACATCATGTGCATCACGGATTTTGTCAGCTGGATCGAGAAATATAAGGAGGTGCATATGTGGAAGGCCTCTCTTTTGAAACTCAATGGTATGGATGTGTGCCACCACTTTACCCAAAACACCATCCTTGACATCCTTGATCAATGCATTCTTTTTCTGTTCAAAGACACGTGCAACAATGTCTGGCCTGTCATAAGCTTCCTGCCTTTTTCCATGGGTGCTAAAATGTGGATTGGGTGATTCCTCCCACAACAGAGCTTCCTGGATTTCTGGCCACTGTGGATTGGCAGTCATGGTGAGAAAGAGATCTGGCTTGCCAAAAAAGCGACAAATGGCCATGGAATCCTGGAAAAGCTGATTCATTTGCCTTTCACTGCCTATATGGGTTGATGGAAGAATGATGCGACTCTCATGATCCTCTAGATTGATATTTTCATCCTGGTCACCCATGGCAGCATCTCTCAACCCAGCATACACATCGGCCCTAAGCTCCTTCTGGTGATGTCAGACCCAGTTCAACATATTCTGTTCAATAGATGCCCAAGCATCTACAACATACTGCTGCAAAAGATTTCCACCCCAAAACAATGGTGGCTGCTTTCCTGGCCTTGGATGCAACCGATAAGCATGGTAGCATCTCTGACTGACATTGGGAACTCTTCTGGCTCCATATGCATCTTGGTGTGCAGGTATATCTGGGTGCCATCCATCTTCACCATGAGGAAAGAGCAAGACATAGTGCAGAGTTGAATAGGATGGATGCAACTGGCTGATATGCCTAAGCCCTCCCCCTCTCAGCCTGAGAACAATATCTCTGTGATTAGACCGTTCCTCGGAGCCATCACCTGGAATAATAGCTGCCACTTCATCATTGGCTGTAGGGAGATTATAGCAATGTAAATCCTGGGTTCTATCTGATCGCAGCCATATGGAGACATTGTCCTGCTCTTCTGGAGGCTTTTCCCTCATGATCTGGAATGCCTGCTTGAATAAAGGCACATAAGGATGGGTGTTATTCAGCATGGCCTGCAGGTCTGTCATGATAACTGAGTTGAGATTATTGTTTCACCGCTCACAAATATTGAGCTGTGTGATAGGATCATGAATATAGAGCTGTGCATAGGCTGCAGGCCATCCAGGAGGTGGGAGAAGTGCTCCAGAAAGATGATGAAGATCACCATGAATACGAAAGCTGTATACGCCTGATGTACCTGTAACAGAATGGTCCACCTTGACACCTAAAGAAGTGAATGCAAATGCAGCATTGTACTGTCGGATATTTGTTTTAAATTCCTTAGAAAGAGGACTTTTCCCACACAACAGATCTCACAATGTGGCAGGAGCAGGTCAGAAGGATGGCAAATGAATTTGTCCCTGCAAGCAGCAACTTCCAAACTTTGGCACAGCTCTGGTAGACTTGGTCAGCTTTTCACAGTCAAAATGCAAGGCATGGCAGTGTGGACACTCCACATTCATGGGTCCAAGTGAATGTCTGGGAATTGGCTCCTGATAAGGTGCACGACTGAGTGGTAATGGCCTTGCAGGTTAATGTGGAGGTAGAGGGACAGGCATAGGTGGAGGCAAAGGTGGCAACATTGGGGGATTTAGGAATGAAGCAGGTGGCAGCAGTGAAGGAGATTGCATGAGAGATGGTGGCAATGATGGAACATGGAATATTGGATCAGGCAGCAGTGGTGATGAAGATTGTGGAGGAAAAGATGGAAATTGTAGAGGAGATACCCTTCCAAACTCATCATAATAATCTGATGGCATAGAAGATGGTGGAAATTGTAAAGCAGTCACTCTTCCAAATCCATCATAATAATCTGATGGCAGGGGAGAAGGTGGAAATTCCAAAGAAGACTGGCTTCCATCATCATCATCAGATTCCTCATTCTCCATTTCCCTCCTCAAAGCAATCTCATTATTCCTCTGTTCTTCATACTCAGCAGCCAACAATGCAGCCATTTTCCTATCCATCTGAATTTGTTCTGCCTGTGCATCCACTTGAGCTCGATATTGATCAATCCGATCTCCAGACATATTGTTAGCTAATTGATCCAACCTCATCATTCATTGATGCAAGTTCCTGTCTGCAATGGATAGACGTTGTAGCTCCTCAGCCTCATCCATCTGTGCCTGCTCATCTGCAAGCTGTTCATTTCTCCACATCTGATGCATCCTGAAAGCCCATTCCTGATCGCGCCTGTTATGTTCTTGCAATGCAGCCTCTATATTAATATGTCTGGGTGGATCATGATATTGTGGCTCAGCAGCCAAAGCAGCTTGCTGGGAAGCTGCCTGCCTCTCCAGCTCCTGTTCAGCCAGCTCCTGCAATTGTTGATTGGCTGCTTCAGCTTCAGCAGCTTGCCTGTTCCTTTCCTGTTCAGCCAGCTGCTGCAATTGCCAAGTATGCTGCCTAGCTGCTTCAGCTTCAGCAGCTTGTCTTTGTGCATGCTCTTCAGCTTGAGCAGCTTCCCTTTGCTTTTCCAGTTCAGCCAGCCACTGTAATTGTTGATTGTGCTGTCTAACTGCTTCAGCTTCAGCAGCTTGCCTCTGTTCATTCACCTGCTGCAATTGCAGATTATGTTGCCTACTCATTTCAGCTACTTGCTGTGATATCCTCTCCCCAGCAGCAATAGTCTCAGCACTTCTCCTTTCCTCAGCCACTTTCTGTAATAGCTCCTGCTGATGCTGATACTGCCTAGCTGCCTCAGCTTGTTGCAGCTCCTGAACACGTGCATCATAATCTGCAGTTCTTTCCCTCAATGCAATATGTCCCCTATGCAGATTATTGAGTGCAGGATCTGCATGACCACCTAAAATATTATGCAATGGTCCCAGTCCCCTCCCTCTTCCTCTCCCTCTCCCCCTTCTTGTTTGTAACTGAGGTGCAGGTGGAACCACAGGAATAGGATTGGCCAAAGGTGCATTCCACCCTGCTGGCAGTTGAACCTGTGGTATAGTAGAAGCTATATTTGCCCCTACTCCATGGTTTGCCAAAACAGGTCCAGATGGCATCACAGGGGCCCCTCTCCTATGTAATACAGGAGCAGGAGGTACAACTGGCAATTCAAACTGCCTTGGTGCATCCCAATCAGCAGGCATTTGCACCTGTGGTATCTGAGCTGCCAATGCAGCTCCATAGTTCAGTGGAACAATTCCTTCAGCAGGGGCAGTCACTCTGACTCTGCTTCTCCTCTCATCAGGATTGGTTATCTGCAACCTTTCCAGATGGTCTGCATCTCTAATTCTAGCCCTTTCCACTTCTGGTGTAGAAGGTCTACTTTGATTCCTGCAAACCCTCTAATCAGCCATTATTATTGCAACATATGCCAACACCACTCACATGTTTAGTAATGGTAAAGCCCAATAATAATTTGGTTCAATAGCCAACAATCCAGCACAGCTGAAGTAAGGTCAGCAACAACTTCCTTTAACAGCCAGTTGTCACAACACTCACTGTAATTCAACTGTTTTCAAGTTTCAATAGCCAATTCCAACTCTTATGTAATGACAATCACAATTTTGCTATTTGATAATAGATAGCAATTGCAATAGTATCACTATTATAGCCCCAAATGTTGTGTGAAGAGAGGTACTCAACTGATTGTCGTGCACTCTCTCTCCACATGTAAGGAATTGTCAGCTGTTTGGTCATGTTGTGTGTGTTCTGGAAGAGGCGTGAAAGTAGGTGTCCACTATATCGCGACCGAAATTTTATGCACCCAAATCTCCCTTTTTGGTATTTGACTTGTTACTGACCTCATTACACATTTCTATTGACATGTTATTACTTCATTAAATTTGTATTGACCTGTTACTGACTCAAGACTTTTTTCTGACCTCGTTACAAATTTGTATTGACCTGTTACTGACCTGATTACAAATCTGTATTGTCATGTTACTGACTTTGTTACAAATCATAAATTTGTATTGACTTGTTACTGACCTCACTACAAATTTGTATTGACATGTTACTGACCTCATTACAAATTTGTATTGTCATGTTACTCACTTCGTTACAAATCACAAATTTGTACTGACTTGTTATTGACCTCACTACAAATTTGTATTGACTTGTTACTGACTGGTACTATTACATATGGGATGACTGCATTTCAAACCCAGTTGTATTTGTCAGAGCTGACAAATTTTAGTCAGCTCTGACTAATACCATCATTTCTGACAAATTTTGCACAGCTCTGACCAAGCCTGACAAATTTACATAATCCCATTAACCATCACTCCCATCATTCCCACAAAACGAACGTAGCATATGTTATACATGTCGTCCCATCAATCATCACCGATCAATCACTGTTCTCAGCCAAAAAACTCCCTTATTTAGCTCGCCATCACTCCCACAAAACGGTCATAACATATGTAGTAAATGAGCTTATGACCCATGCCTTTGTCATGGCATTCGCTCGCCTTGCTCGCTCAGCCTGACACCGGCATGGGCCAGCTCGCATATATGTAACACAATGCTTAATCCCACTACAGTTACTCAACTCTTCAGTTGCCTTTGGACCTTCGGCCCAAAGTCAACGTTTGGGGGTTTGTGGTGACACAACTCTTTCCTTGACTTTTAGATACAGTAATACACAACTCTTCAGTTCACTTGGGACCCTTGGCCCCAAGTCAATGTGGGGGGGTTGTGGTGTTTATCCCCATCCCCATCTCTATCTCTCTCTCCATCTCTCTCTTTCCCATACCCATACCCGTACCCATACCTATCCCCACCCTCATCCCCACCTCTCTCTTCCTCATCTCCTCCTCCCCCTTCCTCATCTCCCCCTCCTCCTTCCTTATCTCCCCCATCTCCCCCATCTCTATTCCCATCTCCTCCATCTCCATCTCTCCCTTCCCCCTCCCCCTCCCCCTCTCACTCTCCCATGTCCACCTCCCCCCTCTACACCCCCTCATACCCCCTCTACACCCCTCATACCTCTTCTCCATCCCCCTCCTGCCCACCCCCTCACACCCCCTGCCCACCCCTGCCCACCCCTCATACTCCCCTCACACTCCCTCATACTCCCCTCCACACTCAGCTCACTTGCGAAGTTTCAAACCCCACTTCAAACTCAGCTGCAGCTCACCTCTACATATGCTATGACCACATTTTCAAACCCAGTTGTATTTGTCAGAGCTGATAAATTTTAGTCAGCTTTGACTAATGCCATCATTTCTGACAAATTTTGCACAGCTCTGACAAATTTTAGATAATCCCATCAACCATCACTCCCATCATTCCCACAAAATGAATGTAGCATATGTTATATGCATCGTCCCATCAATCATCACTGATCAATCACCATTCTCAGCCGAAAAACTCCCTTATTTAGCTCGCCATCACTCCCACAAAATGGTCATAACATATGTAGTAGATGTAGTAGATGTAATGTAATGTAATAATAGATAGCCTTATACAATGGCCTTCGTCCATGTCCAGACAAACACAGGTATTGTTGAAATTAAATCCTGATACATGCTGCATACATAAGGCCATGCATGCAGCACACACATGTTACTGCGCTTACTGCGCATACATGTGGTAAACACATTCCCGAGTCATGTGACATCCTTACTATTATGTATATAAGGAGAACCTGTACTATAGAAAATATACAGTGTTCTTACCTCTGCTAAACCCTAGCTCTAAGACTAACTAAACCCCAGGTAGGTTATAAGGAACGTGTCGTCTCTTCCTCTGTGCAGCGTATGTAGTCTGCTGCAACAGGTATACCCTCAATTTGGACCAATTTTGTCCAGATTGGAATGGAACATGGCCTGATGGCCAAAATCCTCAAAATCTGTCTGGATTGGCGAACACCCTTAGGTGGTATAATCCGGGGTCCTAATCTTCCTATCTACTTCCTTCCACGTTGATTCCGTCTTTCAGGATTGTAGTATATATTGACATATGACGTATACGATGTAAATGACTGATTGCGCAGGTGATAATATGCGGGAATAATTAATCGAGTTTAAAGAGTGTTTACGCAAGTCCAATGGAAAGGTCAAGAAGCCATGGCTAGTCACACAGATACTACGACCCTGCACTGCAAGCGTTCCTTGTCTTGGTCGCCGAGGGTGCCATTTACTCCAGGACCCCGTATAATACCCTTCAAGGCAGTTACCAAAATGTCGAAATTTCGCGAATTCTGTCCGGACAACTTTTGGCAAATTTGTCCGGATTGGAACTAGTTGTTTCATATTTTTTTGAAGTTTGTCCGGACATCGGAAACAGCCATTTTTGGGGCCCAAAATTGTCCGGATTATGGAAACAGCCTCCCAGAAGCCCAGAATTCCGTGCGGGGAGCACGAAAACGGCTAGAAATGAACAGAAACTACGTTATGGAAGGCTGAAACCAAGTGACATACTAGTAGAATAGCTATGACTCTAATTAAACTTCCTCGAGCTCATCATTCCGTGTCTCTGCTCCCTTTCCTCTCTTCCTCGACAACTTCATTGCGTCCTTGAGCTTTACAGTACCTTTGTCAAGAGTTTTAAATCAATCACTATCATCTTCTGTAAGTTCAAGAGCGCTGGGTATTGAGTGCATCTTTGGGGAGACAGAGAGCAAGCAAAGGAATGGCATTGATCATTGGCAGCAAGGCAAACTGTTTTGTTTGCAAACGAGAAGTGACATCAGGAATGTGTCGGAATTGGCGCAAAGATACACATATACTGTAACACGAAAAAAAATGCCACTTCAAAGAATTGAACCTACATCCTCAAAACAGCTCAGCGACAACTTTTTCAAATCAACCAGTACTCCACGTGGCTCATGTCCAGACATATGATATGGCATTACATATGAACCCCCACCGTGTCCGGATAACTACAACAGGTGTACCCCTATTGTGTCCTCATTTTGTCCGGATTGGAACTGGCCTGATGGCCAAAACTTCCCAAAATCTGGACGGATTGCGTAACACCCTTAGGGGGGTACTATCCGGGGTCCTTGCGCAGGCCAGTTGACTCACGCAAACATTTGTTTTAGGTTTGCTCCTATAAAACCTTCGCCTTACAAGCTTTCTGTCGTGGCGTGCCATTGCTTTCTCGTGAAGGTCACCCACAGGTTTGCTTCTAGATAATCGCCTTACAAGCTTTCTCTCGTGGCCGTTATGAAAAGGAAGGCCGTTGATACCGTAAGTAGCTTTCTCCATCGGGCAAGAAAAGGCGATAACGCATGAGCAAACCCGACATAGCCGCCTCCAGCCAAGGACGCCAACACACCTTCCCCGCACTTCACGGCAAGCGGAGCCACCTTTCCGTTGCCCACATCTGACCAAGCGGAGGCCGCTATGAACCTCGGTGATGACGATCTTCAGCTTCTTTGCATCATCGAAGGTGAAGCTGAGGCGTTTGTAATCGATGTTGAAGGGTCATTGTGGCGCCATCCTAAGTTCATGGTAGGTCACCTGAAGGGGAAAATACAAGAGGAACGAAAAAATGATTCATTAGCTGGCGTTGGTGCCCACAGCCTAGTACTCTGGAAGGTGCGTGCTATCAATGAATTGTGATGTCGGATTATATGGCTTACTTCTCTGTCCTTTTAGCCCAAAAATACCAATCCCATCGATGTGAACCTGGACAACCTTGCGTCCATTCGCAGCGATGGACAACTGGCTGAGAAATTACCCTCTGCTCGTCCCGTCGGCTTTTTTTTTCCAAACCAACCTCCCCTCGATTGTTTACATATTATTGTACGGAAACCGGATGCTGGTGAGTGAGGGTGCTTTTCCATGCCCGAAAATCGCTGATAGGTTCCTGCGCCAAAATTGCCTACTTTCCCTTCCAATTGCCTTCGCAACCGCGTTGGTTTTCCTATGGGTGATGACACCATTCGCCCTTTTGCTCCGTATCTAATTGATCATTCATGCATTCCCTGGCTTTCACGTGCCCCACGGTAAGACCTCACAGCTGACAGTAAGCCATTATGTTCATTCTCATGCTTTGCTAAAGGCGCGCAGCTGCGGACCGAAAGGCGAAAAGGAACATCACGAAAAGGAACATCACACCGAAAAAATACTCATTTGATATCGAGGCAATTGACAAAGAGATTGAGAAAGAGCTCGAATCGCTCCGTGAGGTGATTGAGACATTTCTGAAAAATCCTGAGCCACCCACCTGGGTTCCTCCGAACTATGTTACGCCGAGCAACCGCGAATTTCTTACAAACCTTCGAATACCATCTTATCGCAATGGCAATCCAAGTCTTTTACTTCACAATCTCGACGTGTGCGATGGTAATGAAATCGAGGAGATATTTGGACGTGGTGAACGCCTGTATGTATTTATTAATTGTGCTTTGAACCCTTCTCACCACGGACTGCAGGTGCATTTGCAACACATCTGGATCGGGGAAAACCCGGCGCATAATGGAAGGCCTCACGAAATACTGGGGATTCTATCTTGTTGCAATTCCGGATGTCAATGACGTTGGCGTTCGAGATTTGCAAGACGCCTTGGAGGATATCGCTGACTATGAGGAATGGACATCCGACCTTCGTCCCCTCCCTTCCAGAGAACGGGCTTATCAAAACGATCTCAACAGTCTGATTGCTTCTAAGCACCTCCGGAAAGTCCTGGCTGCGAGGATAGTGATTTTCCAGTTGTTCCTCCAGCTGGCTATCCTGATCGACGGGAAATTGCAAGAGAAGCATAAGCGTATTTGGTTGTTGTTCCAGTTGTCCGACCGACTACCCCGCGGTGGAATCTTTCATCCATTTGTTCACATCATCAAGAAGTGTCTTCACCACGCTTCGAATGAAGCTCTTGTCACATTGATTGAACGCCTTACTGGCATTCGTGAAAAATATTTGTCACAATCGCACTTCATTGTTACGCTGGACGAAGCACAGCGGGCCACCAGATTATATCCCTATTCCTTCATATCATCTAACAATGACAGAGTATTTCGATCAATCATCTGCGAAGTAGTTAAGGTCATCACCCAATCGCGGATGACGCTAGTGGTGTCAGGTACAGGTCTGAGCTAGAGGAAGCTATGGCCTCCGGAGTGTCAAAACCTGGAGCGGTTACATTGTTCCACCGGCTTGGGATGTTCGACACCTGGCCGAAAATGAAGTCATTTCTCGAACGTTACATCCCTGCTTCCATTTTGGAAACCCCTTCTGGGTATCGCCTGCAAGTACGGATCCGGGAATATCTTCTGGGTCGGTGAGTCGCCATCTTTCTTTTCTACTGAGTGAGTCTGACTGAGAGCAGATATCGCTTCTCCGTATCCTTTCTGGAATTATTCTTGAGGAATGGACTGGAATCGCCACACAAATTGCTGAATGAATATATCAAAGGACATGCCGCTTGTCTCCCTGGCGATACTGGTGATCCCTTTACTTTATCTGAGCCTGAACTTCACTTTGAAGTCCAACTGATGGGTTTTGAGTGGGATAGACTCCAGTTAGGTAGGCTTGTCCTTCAGCTTGAGATTCCTCCTTTTGACATATGGCAGATTCGGCCGCACTTCAAGAAGCAGTGCAGATTGTGCAATCTCACTTGACTAAGGGGAAATCTCCGACATTCGGACCTGTTACCGCCCGACTTGTTGAGTATGGGATAGCTCGTCTCTGCCAGGGCCATGAGGGTCAAATAGTTGAACCACTTGCATTTCTGTCACTGATGAAGTGGCTTCAGACTCTAGACCTGGAGGTGAATATCCAATCACAACTTGCTTTGCAAGCTTCACGTGGAGATGGTTATGAGGAGCTGGTCGTTTTATACCTGCTTCGATCGCTGCGCTACCCAGTCCCCCTCAGCACGATTTTCAACTTTCACAACATGCCTGTTTGGGCAAATGACATGGCCCAGATCGTTGGGCGCCTCGATGGGATTGATGTAGCTGTGGATGTTTTGGGAGGAGCTTCACAGAACCCAGGCCTTGGTGTGGTGCATTATGCAGCCGATATCGAAGACGTTATACACTGGCTTGAAACGCTGGCTGTCGCTCCAGCAGTACTTATCAGTACTCACCTCGTTGGCCCAGACATCATGATATGGTGCAGTTCACCTCTGTCAAATTTGACTGTCACATCCAGGAACATCCTTCTGATGGGCCAATTTAAATCCTACACAGATGGTAACAAAGAATTCTTCAATGCAGGAATGATTAGTGATGCTCTCACTTCCCTGAATCAAGACCACTGGTTCAAACAAATGGTGTGTTAGTTAGCTTTGTCACTAACCTCAGTCTATAAAGAATCTTGTGACAGTCATTACATCAATGTCAGAAACTCATCGATGCCATAGAAAAACATTGTGTCCTCCACTTTGTTAGTGGTTACCCACTACCTCCCAACCTGAATTCAAGTGCCATCTCTGTCAGCCAGGCTATTGATGCACTTGGCCCAAACATGGCACTAGCATCAATAAAACTGGACGCATTCAAAGCCCACTTCATCTCACAGGATGAGGCTAGGAATGTTCTTGCACCGATGGAGCATGCTGTCACCTGCAAGCAAAAAACAATTGAGATTGATAGCTGATACCAATGAAATAATCTTGCAATGTGATTTTTTGTTTGTAATTATATAGTATTTTTGTGAATACTTCGTAAGGAGATTGTGGATGTAAATGGAGGATCACTGGCACCCTATCTTGCAGGTGTGAGTTGGATTCATCTCCTGGTGGATCCTGATACCACTTGTCAAGACCCATTTCACCTGATCAGATTCCTGATAACTCCTGACTCTTTTCTGATCCTTTTCCAACCTTCCCCATCAGCATTCTGGCCATAGCACTTTTTAGTCATCAGACAAGTTGTCACATGCCTTAGTAATTATTTGCTTACTCACTTTATTCTTAATACAGTCTTACCAATTCTGGTCACAGACTTACCAAGACCCATTAGTAAACTTCCACCCTTTTGGTTATTCTTCCAGCCTTCATTATTTAAGGGCCCATAGCTTTGCCTTGGTCTTTAGTTTGCAAATTACATGTATATATGTATCTTTGTCTACACATTGTAATTAGCTTGTGTCAATTCATCTCCAGTCTAATATCAATCCTTAATCATCCTCAACTTAATCTTGACTTAATCTCTTAATTCTTCAACTCTTCTTGACTTCAATTCAACTCTAAAACCTCTGCTTAATCTATCCTTGCCCTCCATCCAGAAACCCTCCAGATATCCAAACCACCTCTATCTGAAATTGGACAACTGATGAGGAGAAGAGCACAACTTCTTACAAGTTAAAGCCAAGTCCTCTCTGGCCCCTTTTCACCTGGCCCGCTACAGCCTAGTGGATTCTGCCTGGAAACCTTTGAAACCCTCCGACCATTGATACTTTGACAGTCTTTGCAAACTCACACTTCTCTCATCAACCACACCATTCTGAACCTTATTCTATGTCCTGCACAGAATCGCAATCTCAGCAGACAACAAGAAACTCCCATCATGCAGGCACACTACCAAGCTTATCAACTATCTGACAATCAGTACTCCCAGCTCCTAGACCCACTTCTACTTTCAGTGCCTCAGTCTGACCATCAAACATATTTTGATAAGTCAGCTCCAGTGCACCATCTGTCAGCACCAACATCATATCTACACATTTGCCTTTGGAAGCCTCTGGATTCTGACTCCACTTGACTACATAGAGGATGACAGGCAACCTAATCCTGCTGACAAGGAAGCTACAGGTGAAGAGAATGGACTTCCTGGTGGACCCGATGACTCTAGCAGTCCTGATGGCCCCAGGAATGACCTTGATCCTGATGACCCTGGAGATCAGCCTCCTGTAGGTGGAAACCCAGACCCAGACAACAGACTTGTCAATGCTCTCTGTTCAACCTCTCAAACAGTCTCTGCACTCTCCACTAGAACCAAGCTCCTAAGCCCAAGAAGATCAAAGTTTGGGAACCTGACACCTTTGATAATTCCAAACCCCAGAAACTTTGAGACTTCCTAGCTACTTGCAACCTCCACTTCTGAGATCGCCCTCATGTCTTCACTTCTGGCAAAAGGAAGATTTTATTTATCATCTCTTACCTCAAGGGATCAGCACTCAGCTGGTTCGAACCCAGCCTCAATGACCTGATGGATTCTGCCTACTGGATGTGTAATTATGAGGTATTTCTCAGGGAGCTAGAGAGCAATTTCAGTCCTCACAACCCTTTGTGGGATGCTGAGAAGGCTCTTTCCAAGCTCACAATGAAGAAAGGAGGCTGTGTAACCAAGTATAATGTGGACTTTTGGGAACTAGCCTCTTGGGTCAACTGAAATGAAGCCGCTCTTCATGACTGGTACTTCCATAGCCTTCTGCTCTGCCTCTGTATAGAAGTACTGTGGGGGGAAAAGCCTGACACTTTAGCAGCCTTGCACCTCAAGGCCCAAGACACTGACAACATCTACTAGATGCAGGAAGAAGAGAATTGCATCAATGCTGAGACCTCTGGAAACTCTGGAAACTCTGAGAAGAAGGACTCCAAGGGTTCCTCAAACTCTAATCCTAATTCCAACTCCAGCTCCAGTAATCATTCCAAACCTCAGAACCCATCCAACTCTAATCACACTAATCAATCCTTGACTGGCAGCTCCTCCAGATCCAAGAGCAACAAGCCAAAGGACTCCATCTCTGACAAGTTGGGGAAGAACAGTAAACTAACCAGAGAAGAATGTGAGTGCTGGGTAAAAGAAGGTTTTTGCCTCTATTGCAATGAAGAGGGACATCTAGCCAGTAATTGCAGCAAGTCCAAAGCCATGAAAGACCTTACAGCTGCAGTCTCTGAATCCATGCTGGATTCTACAGACTCAAAAAAAAATATTCTGCAGCCCTCAGAAATATGCCAATGAGGCTGAGAGTTGCATTGATCTTTCCCAGCTGGCTGCTTATATTCATCTCAATGCATCCACTGGTGATACTCAACCTGGAAACCCAAACAAAACCTACTAACTGGCTTCAGATGGTATAACACGAGTCAGAGGAAGGGTGCGAGTTGGTACTAAATATCACCACTGAGACCAAAACATTGTGTTTAGTGACACGAAATGATGAGGGATGGTGCTAATAGTCTGTAAGAGCATACAAAGAAGTTCAAAATAGTTCGAAATAGGTTTGAAGATGTGCGAAATAGTTCAAATAAGTTCGAAGATGTGTGAAGTGGTTCAAATAAGTTCAAAGAGGTTCGAAATATATTGAGGAACAAGCTTAGCAAATGTGATGTGCTTTTTGAATGGCGATAGGTGATGGGCAATAGAACAAGTAGTGAATATGATAGTTTTGAAGAAATTCATGATATTTTGCAGAACTTAGAGATACGATGCGAAGATAAGACTCAAGAGAACAGCTCTTAAATCTGACGATAGTGAGAGGGTAACTTATGCTCTGTTCCCCATTGCTATTCTTTGTTCTTGATTCTAAGTAACTAACACAAGTCTATATACAAATTGAAGAGATAGTACTAAAAGGAAATAAGAACATGTGTAAAACATGATGCAATATATCAAACAATGAGGACTTGTAGATCATGAAACAAATGAAAAGTGATAAATGATGAAACATATAGTGTTCCCATATAGTAAAAGTACTTATCTTGTGCTTCAATATATCAATGAAACATAAAACTGCACTTATTGCATTCTAAGTCTCTTGTACTCTCTCCTTGTGTCCGGTAGTACTCGATATGTGACTAAATGGTTAGTTCTGGATGTGCAGCATGTATCGAAAGTGTTTTAAGACAGCTATATGGTGTCTGATATTGTTTGAAATGCTGCAAAGTCATTCAAAGTGTCATGAAATAGTTCGAAGTCATTCAAAGTCATCTGAAATAGTGCAAAATAGTGTGAAATAAATTCGAAGTTGATTTTGTGGCATTCGTAGTGATTCGGAGTGCATGTCGTAATGTGTCAATACAAGTGGGATCCTTCTCCAGACCTTATAAGGTGCAGTGGACCTATCATCCTCCCCCTTACTGAAATTCTGACTGTCCCAGTCAGCCGATCGAAGTCATGTGTGGAGTGCATGATCATGTTGACACTTAGCGAAGTTGTTTGAAGCTTTTTGAGGTTTTTCGAAGTCAATAGGGAGAGAATTTGGTGGAAGGAAAATGGTCATAGGGCATTGTTGAGGGAGTTCAGGGTCGGAATAAAAGTGAGCGAAGGAATGCATAGGCACATAAAAGGGAAAGCTGTCGAAGCTATTGCAAAGAATGTCAAGCATAGTAGAACATGTTTGATAAATATAATGAGGTCAAAATGTGAAAAAAAAAGAGAAATGAAATATGCAAATGGGATCAATGTTGACTATTCTAACCATGATTGTAATAATCAAGTTGAGCAACTGGTCGAATCGAAATAGGATAAAGAACCAAGGGGTCGAAAATGAGGTCGAGAAGATATTTGGTGGTGATGGATGTAATGAAATTTTTGGCGATAAGGAGAAGACGAATTTCAAGGCAATGACTGTAGATATATGATGGGAATGGGATTTTGAGTGCTATAGTGGCTTTTGAGGGTGAATGCAAATGCAAATCTGGTGTCGAGGGCAAAGGCGATATCAAAATAGATGGTAAGATGGAAGATGGTGTGGTCAACGATATTGAGAATGAAAATACTGGTAGTGGTGGATGGCAAGTCGAGGTTGAAATAGGTAATGGAGGGGGCGAATGCAACAAAGATATCGGAGGTGAGATCGAGTTTGAAGCTGATGAAGGTGTGACTGTTAAAGTGGACTGGGCTGGAACTACCAAAGATGAAGACGATGAGATTGGAATGGACATGGGTGATGAAGCTGGGATGATGCAATAAAGACCAGGAGGCATAACATGATGATTTCGAAGTGTGACATTCTCTTGTTCGAGGGCAAGCTGTTTTTCGAGGGCCAATTCCTGTTCAAGGGCCACAATATGAGCTTCGAAGTCATCCAAATCATTTGAGCTGTGAGGTATACTGTCAGATGCTAAATGCAATGTAGTCAAAGGTGCAATATCAGCAATGAATGAGGTTGAGATGGATACTTCAGGTGCTGATGTGGTCGAATTCAAAGCTGCAATAACTGACATGAAGCTTGATGCGAAATTTCAAGGATGTACAAAGAAGTTCGAAATAGTTTGAAATAGGTTCGAAGATGTGTGAAATAGTTCAAATAAGTTCGAAGATGTGCAAAGTGGTTCAAATAAGTTCAAAGAGGTTTGAAATATATCGAGGAATGAGCTTAGTGAATGTGATGTGCTTTTCAAATGATGATAGGTGATGGGCAATAAAACAAGTAGTGAATACGATAGTTTCAAAGAAGTTCATGATATAATTTTGCAGAACTTAGAGATACGATGCAAAGATAAGACTCAAGAGGGGGGTCTTAAATCTGATGGTAGGGAGAGGGTAACTTATGCTCTGTTCTCTGTTGCTATTCTTTGTTCTTGATTCTAAGTAACTAACACAAGTCTATATACAAATTGAAGAGATAGTACTAAAAGGAAATAAGAACATGTGTAAAACATGAGGCAATATATCAAACAATGAGGACTTGTAGATCATGAAACAAATGAAAAATGATAAATGATGAAACATATAGTGTTCCCATATAGTAAAAGTACTTATCTTGTGCTTCAATATATCAATGAAACATAAAACTGCACTTATTGCATTCTAAGTCTCTTGTACTCTCTCCTTGTGTCCGGTAGTACTCGATATGTGACTAAATGGTTAGTTCTGGATGTGCAGCATGTATCGAAAGTGTTTTAAGACAGCTATATGGTGTCCGATATTGTTTGAAATGCTGCAGAGTCATTCAAAGTGTCATGAAATAGTTCGAAGTCATTCGAAGTCATCTGAAATAGTGCGAAATAGTGTGAAATAAATTCAAAGTTGATTTTGTGGCATTCATAGTGATTCAGAGTGCATGTCATAATATGTCAATACAAGTGGGATCCTTCTCCAGACCTTATAAGGTGCAGTGGACCTATCACTGCTCTTTCCTATTTTGAATCCCTTAGCATCCTCCTATCCATTTCTGACAACTCCATACAAACCCAAACCCTCATCGACTCTGGCTCATCCCATTGTTTCCTTGGCTCCTCTTTCATGCTGGAAAATTATTTCAGCATGGAAACCATTCTGCCAATTGAACTCCGACTATTTGATGGAACTTGCAACTCCATCATTATGCAAGTCATGAAACTCCCAGTCACTTTTCCATCTGGTGATATGTTCAATCTGACATTTTTTGTAGCCCAACTCGACTCTTCCTGTTCTGCAGTCCTTGGTCATAACTGGCTGAAGCAATACAATCTATTGATTGACTGGTTTTCTGGCCAAATAACTTTCTGCTCCACAGATCATAGAGGTCTGGCACCCCTGACATCTTCTGACCCTCTGACTCCTGAGTCACCTCTGAATCTTCCAAAAGATACCCACTTACCTCCTGCAATCTAATTCATCAATGCTGCTGCTTACATGCACACTAGCAAACCTCCTAGAGCTATTGCTTTTCAGATGATCTTTTCTCTAGAAGGCCTCACAGCCAAATCCTCAGCTGTCACTGGAAATCTGGTGGATCTTTTGGATATCCCTGAAGAGTACCATGAGTTTACTGATGTCTTTAACAAACAGAAGGTGGACACCCTTCTTCCACATCACCCTTACAACCCAAAGTTCGAGGCAGAAGATAATGTGCCCCCTCTCTCTGGGCTGCATGTACTCTCTCTCCCCATCCAAACTTGAAGCCTTGCAGGTGATAGTTAGCAAAGGTAATTCATTGAAGAGAATGTTTATTCTGGCTTCATCCAACCCTCTAAATCACCTCATGGTGCTCCTAAACTCTTTGTCAAGAAAAAGGACAGTACGCTCTGATTATGTGTTACTACTGGAGCCTCAACTGCATCTCAAAGAAGGATTGCTATCTGCTTCTGCTAATCTCTGACCTCCTTGATGCTCCTCAAAAATCCTCCATCTTCATTAAAATCAACCTTTGACATGCTGATAGGTCCACTTTGCACTCTAAGGTCTGAGGAGACTTCCAAATGCATCAACACATCATGACACATGCTCCCAACCTTATAAACCCTTATGAACCTCACAAAACCACTCTGAAATGATTTCACAACACTTCAAACAATTTTGCAACACTTTGATCAAGTTCAAATGACTTTGCAGCACTTCAAATGATGTCAGCTGCCATATGCCTATCTCACCACCCTTCTGATACATGCAGCACACCTGGCACGAGTTGGTGCATTACATATCAACCACCACTAGACACAAGAAGATACAACAAAGGACTTTTAGGATGTGATTGTGGTGTTTCAATGATATATTGAAACATTAGAACAAGTACTTTTGATACATTGCAACTCTATACATTTCACTTATCATCATTTCTTATTTGTTTTATGATTTGCAAAAGTTCTTTATTGCACTGACTTTGATGTGGACTCCATACCTGACTTGCAGGTCATATCTGATTCTTCAGAGGGATAAGATGTGGGAAACATGCCTGATGGTGAAGATGATTGGTTTTCAGAGGTGGCTGAGGATGAGATAATTGATTGCAACTGGTTTTCTGAGAAGTTATCTGAGGCTGATTAGAGTGAGAGCAGCTCATTTATCAGTATTGACTTGAACTCAGAATGTGTTGCTGAGAATGTCATAGCACAGGTTGGTGCTGGTGATGGCCCTGTGAACTCACCTCATGCCAAAATATTCAATTTTAGAACCTCTCAATGCCTTTCCCCTTATCAAAATGATATTGAAAACTGCACTATAATTTCCCCAAAACCTTTCAAGGCTGCAAATAAACATGGTTTCTCAGTGGTTGGAAAGGGGGAGTTAATGGTTGATATATTGAATGGTGCTGTCAGTTGTGATTTGTGACTCACTGAAGTGTTGTATTCGCCTGAGGTGGGGTACACACTTGTTTCCATTGGCCATTTGGATGATATGGGCTTCAATGTAACCTTTGGAGGTGTAAAGTGTGTCATAACAGGGCCAGATGGGAAGAACATGGGTAAAGTTTCAAAGAATAGTCACAGACTGTATCATGTTGACCATAAGTCAGAATCTGCTTGCACAGCAGAGGAGGTACTAATTGCACCATTGCCTCAAGTATATATCCCCAAATGCAGCAAAGAAACTTGCCCAGAATGGTTTCATCATAGGCCTTCAACTTGAGACCACAGCATCAGGTGAGGATTTCTTTTGCAAGTCTTGTGTCTATGTGAAGGCTACTCAGAAGCCTGTTGTGAAGACTCAAAAAGGGGAGCATGCAATGGAGTTTGGAGCTAAAGTTCACTCTGGTTTGTGGGGTCCAGCTCCAGTGGCTACAAAAGGTAGAAGGCATTATTATGTTACATTTGTTAATGATTCAATGTGTTTTACTCACCTTCATCTTCTTGCCAAAAAATCTGATGCTCCCAATGCCTACAAGGAGTTTGAGGCCTGGTGTGCAAGACACCAGAGGCAGGAATGGTTGAACCGGCAACATGCATGATAGTCATTAGGAAACAGAGGCCAGCACTGGAAATGACTGTAGGAGCAGCACTGGCACTGGCACTGGCACCAACAGTAGCACTGGCATGACCCCCACCACTACCAGCAGCCATTGTGCTGGTCCAACCAGCAGCATCTGGATCCAGACATCCAGCCTGAGCACAGCACTGCTCGCGACCAAAGGTGCCAGCCATCACAGTGACACCCAAGCCATGAGTGATGGAGAGTAGTAGTCTATTGGACGATGAATTCCAAAATGAAGAAGTGGCCAAGGATGCTGATAGTAGAGAAGACGAGATAGAAGAGAGTGATGCTGCTGCCTATCGCAGGATGAAGTGGAAGTGAGACAACAGAAGTAGGGCAAGTAGGGCACAAGGATCACCCCAGTAAGTGAATCTCAGAGAGATGCCATGTGCATGATGTGTCAGGCTTAGGCATGAGTGTTGAGAACAGGTGAATGGGAAAACGGCATGCTACCACTGTGGGAAAGGCAAGGTTCGATGTGATCCAGAGGATGAGCATTAAGGGCTGAGAAAGAAGGCGAAAAAAGGATCAGCGAGAAGAAAAATGAAGAGGACACAATATTCCAGTGAAAAGAGTGGCGAGGAATCACCTTGGCACTTCACTTGAAGGGAAAAGGGAAAGGGGAAAGGTGAGCTCATTCATATAATGCTCAAAAACCTCTAACTAACATGTATACCAATAGCTATGGATGATGACATCAATATGGCCAATGCAGATGCCAGGCCAATGTCACCCATGCCCGCTGCCATTCCCACTCCATGGCCCATTCCTGCTTGTGCTTCTGCAGCCTTCCCCACTCACACTCCCGCTGCTGACCGCTATGCAAGACTGGCTGACCATCTGGATCAACTCAAACGAAGCTTTGAAGCACGCGTTGAACAAGTTGAACAAAACTTCGAGGCTCTACTAGTTGAGCAAGGGCAATGAATTGAAGCTGGAGTCCAAGAACCCTTATGAGGATTACAAGAACTGTGGGACAGGGTCACCTTGCTGATGAGGAGGATAGCAGACCTTGAAGAGTATCTTGGGTTGCAGAGTAGTGCACAAGGCATTGTCCTGTACAATGGCCAGAACTCTGAGCGGGTAACTCGTGTCGAGAGGGAATCAGTCAGGGGTGAGACCATTGAACCAATGGCCAATCCTGAGGCTGATGCTGATACTGATGCCAGATTGATGGAGGGTATGGAATCAATCAGTGAAATCAATGTTGTCGAGGAGGGAGCAAAGCGCCAGGACATTGAAAATCAAGAGGCCATACCACCCATCATCAACACCAAGGCTGAGGCTGATGCCGATGCTGATGGGGAGGCCAGGGAAATGGAGGGCATGGAATGAAAGGAGGAAGTGAACTCAGGGATGGTGAACAAGAATATTGAGGAGGGTTGGAAGCAGATCGAGGCAGAATCAGCCATACTTGAGAAGGGAGGACTTGGCCACAAACGTGCTGATGCCGAAGATGTGGTTGTGGACATGCCTGGAATCCAAATCATTCCTGCCATGCTCCGGGACTCGCAAGAAATGGTGCAGCGCATGACAGTGGCCCCTCCACTCTCTCCCCTCATCATCTCTACTTCATTCCCTGAGGCTGCCACGGCCATGCCAGCAATGGCAACAGCAATGGCTTTGGATCCCCCTTAGCTGCCTTCAATCATGTGCCTTAAATGCACCATGTTATGCTTCAAACTGCCTTTGTGTGCCTCCCACACTCCTTATCTGCCTTTCACAGTTATTGTGTGCTCGATGCACCTTTATGTGCTCCTTTTATGCTTTACCAGCAACCCACATTCTCTGCTACACACTCATTGCACTATTCATTTGACACACACAACAACCCTTCACCACACCCATTGTGCTGCACATCATGGCTTCCAGCTTACTAGGGTGCTTATTCAAGGTCACCACAATTGCATCATGAGCTAGCTGTGCATTCTCATATAATCTGGGTGCTTTGCACCTATTTGGCATTGGACCATGTGCACTTGGGCACTTTCACATAATTCAGGCACTTGGCACTATTTGGCATCACACAGCATCTCCTTGTAGTTCTTCCACATTTCCAATCAGCATCTCCTTATCTGGTAACTGGCATGGGTCGATCACATCACTATTACTAAGGTGCAGCATGTGACACATAACACCAAAGCAGATTAATTGGGAAGAGTGCATGGGACCTAAAGTACACCAAAAATAGAACATCATGCTAAAGCAGTTGGGTATTGGGCTATAGCATGCACAAATCTTATTGACTAAGGCAGCGGCATCATGCAGTTGTGTTTAGATGGGCCAATGGATGGACTTGTGGGTAGCACATGGCACATTCTATTTTTATACTTATTTTACCACTTTTATCACATAAGCTATTTTGTACATACTGTAGTAGGCAGATATATAGAGAATCCAGAGGATCTTTCCTCCCCACATAGTTCATAGATTGTTCAGCATCACACATAGTCTGTGAACCAGCGTCCAGTTCATGCGCCTTTGTAGTGCGCCCTTCATATAGCCACATTTGCATATCATTTGCATCCCTCATTGTATTGCCACATTTTGTCCCTTTATTTGTATCCTTCCTCTTTGTTTGTGCACTTTTGCAGTGTGCCCTTCATATAGCTGCATGTGCACATTATTTGTGCCTCTCATTATATAGCTGCATTTTGTGCATCATTTGCACATTTTCTTGCTAGTTGTGCACACACCTTACCTGCATTCCTAACTTGTGTACTGCCCCTTTGACACACCCCAGTACAGTCCTTGCCCCACTAAAATCCCTACTTTCCACTCCCATCATCATTGTGCATTTTTGTGCTCTCATTATGCATTTTTCCATACTGCATGTTTTTGCCTCTTTGCATTGCACATTTTTTTGCCATTGCACATATCTCCCTTCTTGTGTACACAACTTAGTGCACACACTATGGACCATCGTACCAGCCTCCTCATAGTCTTTGCACCTTGAAGGATGATCCGAGGCCCCTTAAGTGAACCCCCTCACACCGAGCATGCCTGCAGCAGTAGGTTTAGTGTTCACCCCTTCTGTTGAGACTCTTCACTGAGTACCAACTGAACACATCAACACATGGGGGAAATGTCACTAGAGTCGAGAGAGACATGATTGCCAACCTTATATGTGGGTGTGGGTGAGTGGCACTGGTTGTAGAAGTGTGCCATGTTGTCCTTCACCTTGGCCAAAGCTGACTTTGCCTCCTCCAAGGTGTCCTTCATCTGCTCTGTGAACTCATTCACCATCTCCAAGTGGGAGGGTGCTTGACAAGACTCGAAGCCCATACATGGGTGTTGCCCTGTGTCAAGGAGGAAGGAAGTTTGTTGGGTGGAAGAGTGGACATGATTGTTGTATCCAAACTCAGCCATGGGGAGGAGATCTTCTCAATCATCCTGTCACTCATTGATGAAGATGCAGATGTACTGCTCCAGTTCTTGGTTGACTTGCTCTGTCTGTCCATCTGTCTGTGGTGGTAGGCGGTGATAGGTCCACTGCGTGCTCTAAGGTCTGGAAAAAGTTTCCAATAATATTGACACACTATGACAGACCCTCCAAACCACTATGAACACTATGAAATCGACTTTGAATTCTTTTCAAATTATTTTGCACTACTTTGAATGACTTTGAACAACTTTGAACAACTTTGAACAACTTTGAACGATTTTGCAACACTTCAAATGACTTTGTACTACTTTGAATAACATTGGTTGCCATATAGCTGTTTCTAAAACCCTTTTGATTTATGCTGCACAACCAGAATAAGCCATTTTGTTGCATATCGAGCACCATCAGACACGAAGAGAGACGACAAGAGATCCTGAATGCGATAAGTGCAGTTTTTATGTTTCAATGATATATTAAAGCAATAGGACAAGAACTCTTACTATACTGGGACAATGTACATTTCAATTATTATCATTTCTCATTTGTTTTACAATTTACAAAGTCCTTTACTGTTGCATACATTGCCCCTTGTTCTCCATATGTTATATTTCCTTTTTGGTACTATCTCTTCAAAATGTATATAGACTTGTACTAGCTACTTAGAACAAAAGAGAAGAAGTCACCCTCTCTATTATCGTTCAATTTAAGAGCAATTCTTTTGAGTCTTAGCTCGCATCATATCTCTAAGTTCTGTGAAATATCATGAACTTCTTCAAACTTTCATATTCACTCTCAACTCATTGCCTATCGCCTATCGCCACTTGAAAACCACTTTTTATTCACTATATTTGTTTCTTGACATATCTTGCCACCAGTCCAACATCTTCGAACCTCCTTAAACTCACTTCAAACCTCCTCAAACTCACTTTGAACCTCTTCGAACTCACTTCAAACCTTTTCAAACTCACTTTGAATCTCCTCAAACTCACTTTGAACATCTTCGAACCTCTCCAAATTTTCTTCAAACTATTTTGCATGTCTTTGAACCTATTTCAAACCTCATTCAAACAACTTTGTATGCCCTCACAAACTATTAGCACCATCCTTATCATTTCACCTCACTAAAAACAATGTTTGGATATCAGTGGTGATATTTAGTACCAACTCGCACCTTTCCTCTAGCCTTTTAACAGGTTTTTGTTAGGTTTCCAGGTTGAGTATAATCATTTTGGAGCCCACCGTGAGGGGTTTCTAAATCATTTCATTGCCTAATTCATCTTGAATCTCCCAGCTTAGGCCAACCCAAGCTTGAAACCTTAGAATCGAGACTTACCACACCTTCGAATCTCTTGAACAATTGGGAGATATTCTAATTCCTATCTCTGATGCAGAATCTACACATCATCATTTGTTGCCCTCACCTATTTCCTCATCTCCAACCTCATCTTCTTTTTCTTCCTCATTGTCTACTACTTCATCCATTCTTCCAGCCACTGCAACATATCTACCATCTTTCGTTCAAGTTCTAAGTCCTTGAATCATTACATCTATGGCCACACAAATGACAATGCCAGCTCATGGACATTCGACAGCATATAAATTTGACCCTATCAACCTCAAGAGCTACATCGATACTTTAATGAGCTCAAAATACTCTTTATTGACTGTAATGTTACAGATCCAGAGCTTATGAAGAAGCATGCCTGCCAATATGTTGATATCAATATGTCTGAACTCTGGGAATCAATTCCAGAATATGAAACTGGCACTTCATTTCAAGAATTTCATGTCACAATTCACAGATTATACCCTGGTTCAGAAGACGATCAAAAATGGTCAATTTCAGACATGGACACCCTCGTTGGTGAACAACTTTGTATGGGTATCTTTAATGCGAGTGACTTAGGATTATACTACAGGTCATTCTACAACATTACAAAGTTCCTACTCTCTAAAGGACAAATTTTGGAAGCAGAACAAAGTAGAGCAGTCGTTCGAGGTTTTCAGCTGGGTTTATGGTCATGAATTGCATGACAACTTGAACTAAAATTTCCTGACCACTATCCAGATGATGCCTACCCACTCGACGACATTTACACAGCAGTGAAATTCATTTTAGCAGGGTCGATTAGCTCGGATTCAATATCATTACAGTCTTTAGGAACTTTGGCATCAACTTCGACATCTTTGACACAAATCAAATTAGAAGACTTATCGGTGATTTTTGAAAAATTCACAACTACACTCATCATGGCTCTAGAAGGTTTGAAACCCACTAATCCTCCTCGACCTAACAGTGGATTTTGTTCAGACCAGCTCGAAAATTTAGTTTGTGTCTTTTGTGGATTTGCCAGTCATTTCATTAGTGACTGTTTGGTTTGCCAGTCCTATATCAATGAAGGAAAGTGTAAAAAGAACAACAAAGGAAAAATTGTCCTTCCAAATGGATGGTTCACCCCTCAAAACATCCCTGGTCACTTTATCAAAGACAGAATTGACAAATGGACTCGATAAAATCCTTCGACTACAGCTGTGCCATCACTAATATACAACATCACATCTTCAATGGCTACTTTGACACCACCTAGAGGCATCTACCAAGTTTCTGAACAATCCACGACAGCCGAAGATCGCATCACAAAGCTCGAACAGGAGATATACACTTTGCAAAGTGGTAGGAACTTTGCTAAAGTGAATTCAAGCATACCAATAGTCTCTGTTTCTCAACCTTTGATTTTTCCAAACACTGTGGCAGTTGAACAATCGACTCCACAAGTACCCACATCATCCATCTCATCTATGGCAATGAACCTACCAACCTTGACTTTGGGACCATCTTCAACTTTGGAAACAACTTTGTAGCCCATCATTCATCCTTATGCTGCTGCAAAAGAGAATTCGTACTTACTGCCACACAAATGAAACTTCGGATCAACTGTGAAAGGTAAAGCCAAAGATGGTTCTTTGCACCATACCCAAGCCCCAATACAAAAGGATAAAATAATGGAAGATGTTTTAACTTGTTCAATGAAGACGCCGATTATCACACTAACCCACAAGGAATTGTTGTCCTTATCGCCTGAAGTTCATATGAAATGGAAGAAACAGATTACTCCACATTGAATTCAGCAGTACAAAGGGTGATATTCCAGAACCCTTTATCGCTGCGAAGGAATCCCACTCAATTAGGTCAATCATTATGAATGTCAACAGAAGAAATCCAGTCGAAAGTGTTGTAGACCCTGGTTCTTCAATTAGCACAATGTCTGAAGAGATTTGCCACAATCTTGGCTTCACTTACAATCCTTCGATACACATCCCACTTCAATTGGCTAATGGAGGCATCGATGAAAGTTTGGGTTTAGCATGAAATGTGCCTTGCGAAGTGGGGAGTATCATGCTATTCATGCAAATCCACATAATTTGTGACCCAGCCTATGATATTCTACTTGGTCGACCATTCAAAGTGCTCACCAAAAGCACTGTCAAAAACTACAGAAACAAAGCTCAGACAATTATGATATACAATCCTAATTCAACATGATCGTGTGCAATCCCCACAATACCCCATTCTAATCAGCATCAAAAGGAATTTTGCAACTAGAGGACAAAATTTCAGACATTGACCAGTGTGCTCTTATTATCTCATTCGATCCCTCTAATTTATCTCTTACTATTGAATGCACTATGAATATTCCTGATATGGAGTCCTTGAACTCCTTGAAAACCATTTCTTATTCTTTGATTCTTGCAAATTTATATTTAACAGCCAGTCATCAATATGAAACATATTTATTGACCTCGATGGTGACATTTACACCATCTACACCTATTATTAACTCCTTACATCTGATTTTCATGGCATCGAAAAAGAAATACAAGCCTGTTGCACAGAAAATTCGCCTAGTTATCACTGAACTACTTGACCAGTTTCACATTATTCGAACAATCATTGGCAATCCTCTTGAAAACATGCCAAAATTAAATCCTCATCCACCATTGTTTATTCCCACCTCCCGATATTCACTCAAATGTAAAGCTATCATCAACAAGAATCATCCTGGTGATTTTCTATGGCCAGAGGAATGGAAGCTTATGCATGATTTTATTCAAAATCAGAAAACAGCTTTTGCATGGACAGAACAAGAGTGAGAAAGTTTTTGCTCTGACTTTTTTTTTCCTATAGAATTTCCCATCGTTCCCCATACTCCATGGGTTGAGCAAAACATTCCTATACCTCCAGGTTTGTATGAACAAATATGCAAAATACTGAAAAAGAGGATAGAAGCAGGAGTATACGAATCATCAAACTCTTCATATTGATCACGATGGTTCTGCATTGTGAAGAAAGATGCGAAATTGCTTCGAATCATCCACAGTCTCGAACCACTTAACCAAGTAACGATCCAGCACTCAAACGTTGTACCAATACCTGAACATCTAGCAGAACAATTTGGTGGATGATCATGTGGAGGAATGTTGGATCTTTATGTGGCATTCAATGAAAGAAAAGTAGTAGAGTCATCTTGCAATCTGACAATGTTTCAGACACTGTTTGGAGTGCTTTGCATTGTGACTCTACCCATGAGTTGGATGAATTTGGTTCCTATCTTACACGACAATGTAACATTTATTCTACAGCCAGAAATTCCTCATATCACCATTCCTTACATCGACGATACACCAGTTAAGGGCCTGAAATCAGAATATCAAATAATTGGCAGATCTTACAAAATAATCCCTGATAATCCAGCTATTCAACGCTTCATCTGGAAACACTTTGAAAACTTAAATTGGATAGTTCAGCACATGAGGTATTGTGGAGGAACATTTTCAGGTCCAAAACTCTATCTTTGCATCCCTGAAATAATTGTTTTAGGGCATCAATGCAACATTGAAGGTCTGATGGCTTATCCTACCCAAATCACAGTTGTTAGCAAATGGAAACCATGTCGAAGCCTCACTGAAGTCAAAGCATTCCTAGGAACCATTGGAGTTTGTCATATCTTCATTCAAAATTTTGCTCAAGAGCTGCAGCACTAATCTAACTCACTCAAAAAGATGTTCCTTTTAAATTTGGAGGGAACAAATAGCAACCCAAAAAAATTTGAAAAAAGCTCTAATTAATTCCCCAGCAATTCGAGCGATCGATTACCCATCTCCAGCCCTGGTTATCCTATCAGTCAACACTTTGAACATCACTATTAATTCCTTTCTCACTCAATGCGATTCTAAAAACCCTTGAAAATGATATTATAGTCAATTCAGATTGATTATGCTTAATGACTGTGAATCCTGATTTTTGCAGCCAAAACTCGAGCTTTATGGTCTATATCATGCTCTCAGAGCACTGCAATTGTACCTAATAGGAGTTTAAAGGTTCATTGTCAAAGTTGACATACGATATATTAAAAGTATGTTTTTGAATCCTGATATCACCCCTAGTGCTAGCATCAATTGATGGATAGTATCCATCCTAACCTTTCACTTTACATTAGTCCACGTTGCAGGGAACCATGGCCCTGATGGACTCTCGAGATGCCCCCCACAAGACAAAGATGCTCAGCTTGACAACGAAGACAATTTCAGAGACTGGATCGACCATCTTCATGGTTTCATACATCAAATCAATCCTATGATGACTTGACCCTTTACTTCACATGCAAGTTCGACCCTCTTTCTCTCTTTGGATATCAGTAAGGGGAAGAACCTTACCTATGACAATGTCCTATAAATGAATAACATGAAAATGAACGATGAAAGATTACTTCGCATTCAAAAATGGTTACATGACCTGGTGCGACCTCCTGATCTATCAGATGCAGAATACACTACCTTTATTCGATATTGCACTGAATTCTTTTTAGACTCAGGCAAACCATGAAGAAAAGACTCCCATGGAGCTCACAAAATTGTTGTGACTCCAGAACATTGTCTCAAAATTATTTGTGCAGCTCACAACAATATTGGGCACAAAATGATTTTCGCTATGAAATTGGTCATTGCCCTCCAATTTTGGTGGCCACACATGAAAGCCAACATTGCATGGTATATTCGAACCTGCCACCTATGTCAAATTTGACAAATGTGAAATGTTCTAATTCTACCCACAGTTGCCACTCCAGCACCTCTTTTTGGCAAAGTCTATATTGACATGATGCAAATGTGTTAGGAAACAGTCTCCTAACATGCTTATTACATAATAATATTTTATTTTATTTTATTTCATCAAAATATGCTACCAAATGCCTATAAATGCTTTATTTGTCAGCAGGGAAATTTTGTATTTACATGCATCAATATGTACACACATGTATGCATGCATCGGTAGCAACATAGTACAATATATATAACATAGTACATAACCTTAAAATAAATACCGGGGGACCTCAGTTGAGTTCTTTTTATTCCATTTACATTTGTGGTGCAAAAAGCTTATTTCAGCCAACTCATCTAAAATAACCTGTCACATCAAACCCATCAAACCCCCCATCACACGTGCATGCCCCACTGCCTTCTTGTAGGAGAGCCCGCACAGTCCAGCTAGCAGAACAGTGGGTGTCACCCTAACAAAATGCCATCTTCTAATGGATTCAAATACATCATACAAGGTTGATGCTCACTAATGACTTACCCAGAATGGTGAAAACTTTGATGCAAAAATGCAACATCTCTTGGCGATTGGATCTTCAAAGATATTATCTGTCGATGGGGTTCATTATATGAAATAGTAACTGACAATGGCACTGTATTTATTGCAACTATGGAGTATCTTGCAAAATGATATCACATTAACCATATTCAAATTAGCAGTTATAGTTCATGTGCCAATGGACTCATCGAATGAGCCCACTTCAACATTCAACAACCCTTATTCAAAGCTGTCGATGGAGATCAAGCAAAATGGTCAGCAGAAGCACACTTAGTATTTTGGGCAGAACAAGTCACAGTTCATAAATGCATGGGTTGTTCTCCTTACTTTGCAGTTACAGGACCACATCCTCTAATCCCGCTCGACATCTCTGAGGTGACATACCTACAACTGCCACCCAATTCCATATTATCGACAACTGATCTCATAGTTTGCATGAAGTGAAGGAGTGGATCCCTTTCTCAACTCCTTCACTGCCAGAGCCACAGCATCCTCATGCAAACTGCTATGGTTCACATGATGAATGTCACATAGAATACTGTGCTCCTCACCCTCCAAAGTAACACCTTCTAGTGCATGGACTGTAAACAGACCAGGTTGTAACAATACAATACCTTGATTGTCATTGCTTCCATCCCTGTGGTCTGGACAATGAGAGAGCACATCAGTGTTCCCCATGCTGCATCCTGGGTGATGATGCAGGGAGAAATCAAATCTGGAGAGGTAGAGGAACCAGTAGGCTTGACAATGATTGAGTTTATTGGCAGTCATGGAGTACTCGAGGTTCTTGTGGTCCATCCAGATCTTGACCTTGTGTTGAGCACCCTCCAGGAAATGTTGCCACTCCTCCAATGCCTACATTATCACCAGCATCTCCTTGTTGTGAACATTATAATTGTGTTCCACAGCACTGAGACTCTTCAAGTAGAAGGTGATGGGGTGCCACTTCTGGTCCTCGGGAGTCTGTTGGGACAGCACTGTGCCCATCACAAAGTCCGAACTGTTGCTATCTACACAGAAGGGACATGAGTCATCAGCAAAGGTGGGGATTGGAGTGGAAGTGACCATCTCTTTGAGCTTCTCAAATGCCTCCTGCTGTGCATTTTCCCACTTCTATCCCTCCTTGCCAGTGAGGTCAAATAATGGGCATGCATGGTGGAAAAAATCTTTAATAAAGCACCAATAGAAATTGATTAAGCCCAGGAAAGACTGCACCTCTTTCTTGTTTGTGGGTGTAAACCAGGTTGTAATGCCAGCAACCTTGACTGTGTCCATCTCTACCTGTCCATCTGAGATAATTAGGCCCAAATGCTTGATTTGTGTTTTCTCAAACTTGCACTTGTCATGATGAAGATAGAGTTTGTGCTACCAAAGTCACTCCAGTATTAGGCGCATGATTCGACAATGTTCATCAAGGTCCAAAGTGATGATGAGGATGTCATCAAGGTAGACACAGACAATGCCTTCCAGTATGAGATTATGGAAGATGTTGTTCATCATGGTCTGAAAGGTGGCAGGACTATTAATGAGACCAAAGAACATGACAAGCAGTTCAAAAAGACCACAGTTTGTGCAGAAAACTGCCTTCCACTCATCCTCTTTCTTTATCCATACATTGTCATAACCCCAGCAGACATCAAGCTTGGTGAAGTAACATGCCCCACAGAGTTGGTTGACAATAATAATATTCAACCTGGAAACCTAACAAAAACCTGTTACAAGGCCTAAGAAGTATAACACAGGCTAGAGGAAGGGTGTGAGTTGGTACTAAATATCACTGCTGATACCCAAAGGTTGTAGTTAGAGGTGTGGGATGGTGAGATGTGTTGCGAATGAACTTTAGGAGCATACAAAGATGTTCAAAGGAGGTTCAAAGAAGGTTCAAAGAGGTTCAAAGAAGATTCAAGGGAGATTGAAGATGTTTGAAGGGTTTGGGGAGAATAGGAATAGCTTCGAGGGATATTGTGGAATGAATATAGCAAATTGGAGACATTTTTGAGTGATGATAGGCAATATGCAATAAATCAAGAAGCTAGTGAAAGTTTGAAGAAGTTTGCAATAATTTGCAAAACTTAGAAATATAAAGCAAGGCTTGGACTCAAGAGAATGGCTCTTAAATCAGATGATAATAGAGAGGGTGATGTCTTCTCTGTCATTCTAAGTAACTAGCACAAGTCGATATACATTTTGAAGAGATAGTACTTGAAAAGGAAATATAACATGTGTAGAACATGAGGCAATGTGCATAGCAATAAAGGACTTTGTAAATCATAAAACACATGAGAAATGATAATAAATGAAATGTACAGTGTCCCAGTATAGTAAAGGTACTTATCCTAGTGCTTCAATATATCATTGAAACACAAAAGTGCCATTATCGCATGCTAAAGTCTTTTGTCATGTCTCCTCATGTCTAGTAGTGCTTGATATGTGACAGAGTAGCTTTTACTGGATGTGCTGTGTGTATCAAAATGGTGTTGGGATAGCCATATGGTGGCCAACATCATTTGAAGTGCTGTGAAGTTATTCGAAGGTGTTTGAAATGTTGCAAAGTCGTTCAAAGTCATTCAAAATTGTTTAAAATTTTTCAAAATTGATTTTGTTGGGTTTGTAAGGGTTCAGAGCATGTGTCGTGATGTGTCAATACATTTAAAAACCTTCCCATACCATAGAGTGCACAGTGGACCTATCAACAAGTTTGGATATGAGGGGTAGTGGATAACAATTCTTAACTATGATGTTGTTGAGGCATCGATAGTCTTGAACTGGTTGAAGGGACCCATCCTTCTTCTTGACAAAGAAGAAGGGCAAGGCCATGGGTGATTTTGAAGGGCAGATATGACCCAAAGCCAAGTGTTCATCGATGAACTTGTCAAGTTGTCATTGTTATTCAGGGGAAAGGGGATAGATCTTGCAGGAGGAGGGTGTGGCACCCAGCATGAGATCAATTGCATGATCCCATGGCTTATGATTAGGAAGTGAGTCGAAGGATTCCTTGGAGAAAACATCCTCAAAGTCATGCAGGTGAGGAAGCATGGAGTCAGCAAAGGATTTGAGTGCACTGTTCTTGTGGAAGGCCTCTGCGAGGTGCTGGGAGACATTCAAGATGGCACACACCTCATGCAAAGAGTTAATAGCAGTGTAGAAAATTTGGTTACTTTCCTCAATCTCTTCCACCTTCTCTTCATCATTCTCAGAGTCAGGCACAAGATCTGGAATGTTTTCCAAGTCTACATTGGCCACAGGCATTGGACCAGCATGACATTTTCGAGTGCGCTGTAAGAGGACCTTTCACCCTTGACATTCCTGTCTGCCTTCAGTGAAGCAAGTATGACAATGAGAGGGACAACGACTCATTATGACTTCACCTGTCACCCAATCAACTTCAGGATTGTGGTCATGAAGCCATGGGTAATCCAAAATCACCTCCTGCTTCCCCAGTTGGATCACAGTGAAGAGAGCCCATTCACTATGATCCTTGTCCCAAAGGACTAAGTCGACAACCTCCCAAATTGCCCCAGCTTCATTTGGGGAACTGTCCACATTGTAGACAGGTATGAGTCGAGATAGTGAGCAGGTATTGAGTTGTTTTTGTTGAACCAGGTGTGAATCAATGAAAAAGCCTGTAACACCCGAGTACAGGAGAGCAGAGACACTGAGTACCTGCCCCGTATCCATGGTCTGCAGCTCGATCTTCAATTCTAGGAATCGTTGGGAGGGGGTGTAATGTGTGATGGTTGAGTCCACAAGTTAATAGCAGTTCACATACCTTGGGTTTGAATAATCCAGTGTTGTTGGTAAGGCATGATAAAGTATTATAAAATTCAAACAAGGATGCTTTTTATTCAAAATTAAGCATTTGGCTTAGGATTGATATCTCTCTTTTTATGTCATAATTCCACAATACCAGCACCTGAAAATGCTCAAATGCACCATACAAGGATATGACCCTGGGGTTATTTCAGCAACTAAGGCTGGTGAATGTGCAGTGTTATGCCCAGCATGTCCTCACCCTGGTTTAAATCTCAATCCAGACTGGAAATTGCAACCACCAGAACAATAGTATGTATATCAATTTTATTTTTCTCCTTTTTCTCAATCCTTGATAGATATCTTAACTGCCTCTTCATTGCCATCGATGCCAACTTTGGATGCCACAATGTACTTGCATGGTAGCTTACACTTCCAAGATTTCAACCTGGGATGAGGGAGGGGTTGGGAGGAAGGGGTAGGTACGTCTTTAGCCACTTCAGAGGGGTCTAGAGAAGGAATGGTCACAGAATAAGATTCATCCTCTAGTGAATCAACAGACAGAACTTCAATGTGGTTATGGACAGGCAACAAGGGTGTCCTGTTCACTCATCACAGGTGGAAAAATCCTGTTCCTCTGCCTGTTCCTCTTTAATTCCTCTTTCTCCAGGCCTTCAATATCTGCCAGTGCCAACAGGTCTTGAAGGAGCTCATCTTGTCCCTCAGGTGTGAGTTTACAGATGTCTTGGTGATGGGAACAATTTCAAGCCATGTGTCTGGTTTTCCCACAGCGGTAGCAGAGATCTAGCCTGCAAGCTCGACTATGGGCTGCATCAACATCCATTGGGGCAGGGGTGTTGGAGCTCAACACCATGGGTTGGCACATAGAGATGGGATTAGGATGAGGGAGTGCTTGATTAAAGGTGTGGGGTGCATGGGTGGTGGTAGGAGTGCAGAAAGCTGCAGTAAATGCCATATTTGTGAGTCAGTTCTCATCACAGAGGGAAGCAGCCTCATACCAAGCATTTATATCATCGTCTGCTAGGCATCCTTCCAACATCTGTGCAATCTGATCTTGGATTTCCCAATTAAAACCTCAACAAAACTTCACCACCATGGGCAACCCACTCCCATACCTTGCCATGTCCACCAGGTCTCGAAACTCATCAATGTAGTCATCCACAGATTGAGGCACTTGGTAGTAGGAAGTGGATTCAAGGCATGTTACAGCTTGTTGGCATTCTGTAAGGGTAACCTCAAAGCCTCACTTAATAGTGAGCTAACAGAGGGGAATTCAAAGTTAATATTATACTACATAATACAGACACTTCAGGCACACCTAACAGAGGGAAATCCAAAGAGAAAACTCTAAGGACCCATCTGTCATGCCCAGTATATGTGATAGAGCCAAAAAAAATCAAATAGTAAGCTAAAAATAGCAAAAAGGCAGAAATAGACAGATCAAGCTGTGGGATGACATCACCTTGATGGGTAAATGTCTAGAAAGGGTCCTGCCTTTAAGAATAGAACTGTCAACATGTACCAACATGGGAAAAAACTGAAATATAATAATAAAAAAGGAATAAATTATAGAAAATCATAGAAAAGGCATAATAGAGTGAAATAAAATATAAAAACATATGGAATGAACGCAGAAAATTGCCCAGATGCCTGGGGCACCTTCCTTTCCCCTTACACCCATCTCTGTCAAATTCTGTCCACTGTCTGTCCATGGCTTGTAGCTGCACATGCCAGTGTTGCTGTTATTGGATTTCTGTTCCTAGGATTGGCTATTTCATAGTGCCAGTCTGGTTTATAACAGTTACTACATAGCACTCTTACCCCACCAACTTAAGAAATTGGCCAGAAGTCCTTTTTTTTTTGAAACAATTCATAGTAAAAGTGATTTGAGTCATTTTGTAACAGTAGCCTGGTGCACTGGTATTGTGTACCCTCCATACCCATCCATACCCTTACCCATACCCCTCAAAACCCTGACCCTTTCAAGGGGTAAGGGGTTTTGGAGGGTAGGGGTAAGGGTAGCCTCAGAATACCTCAGGGTTACCCTGCCATTCTCTAGCCATCAGATCATAGCCATAGTTCTGGGCTGAAAGGAAATAGAGCATCAGCTGTTGAGATAGGTAACAAATGGAGAAAATGAATCATCATCAGTGTTAGTACACTGGATAATGACTTGGTTCCCTTCAAAAAATCTGTCTCCTTTGTGGCTAGACAAATGGAAGTTGAAGGAGTTGTCACATATGTGGATAGAGTGATGCAAAATTACTTTTTTGTTGTGGAGGGATTTGTTGTCTGGCCAAACAAGCTCACATAGTTACAGCAAACCATGGAAACTGGTGACAATGATGGCAAAAAATAGTTTGTTATCATGAGTGGTAAGATTGGGTAGTGCATAATGAGCATGAAGTGATCCAACCTTGGCTCTGGTGATGGGTCATTTCTGAGAAACAGAACTGTGGTGGAGTTTCTTGGAGTTTTTTAGAGTTTGGGAGACAAGGAGGTGATGGTGGTGAGTGTGGACATTTGGGAAGAATGGTTCAAGTTGGTTGCTAGTGTTAAAGGGTCCATTCCATAAGACTGAAAAAGACCAGACCCATAACTTAACTTAACTGCAAGAGATCAAACCACTGGTCTCAGTGATGTGTTGTGTTTGTACTCAGTGCAGACTTCCAACAGAAGATGTTTTACAGCTGCAGGAGTGTGAAGGGTGAAGGGGTTCATTTAGTGGGCCTCAGATCATCCTTCAAGGTGAGATGATAGCTATAAGCATAGATTTGCCGGGGTATGATGTGCACACAATATAAGCAATGCAGAAATGAAGGTTTGCACAGTGGTGAAAAAGTGCACAATGTAAAGGAGTGGAAAAGTGCAATGTGTAAAAATGTGCAACAAGAGCACAAAAATGATAGACAATCAAAGTGGCAAGCACAACGAGATAGGGACTATAGTGTGTTGGAGGTGTGAGGCACAAACAAAAAGTGCAGACAATGTACAAATACAACTTTTCTTATTTGGGAATTTGATAGGCTGGTTGTGGTTGCAGTTGTGGTTGCCCCATTTGGACATCAAAAAAATGGACCAAACCAGACTTTCAAACACTAGTCACCATGTGTTTTGACTGTTTTTGCAGGGGCAGAGGTGCCATGAAGCAATTTAAAATTTTTCCTGATGGAGACTGATTTTCAGTCATCATGTGCAATGGAATAGATGTTCAAAAAGATGTGATCAAGGTTGATGGAGTTTCCTGCAAGAGCATTAAGCCCATTCTGACTGAGAGAACTGCAGGTAGCTCCTTCTGCAATTAAGCAAGTTGGCTCAGGCTCATTTGACATCTGTAGAGAAATTCTCAAGCAAAGACTGGGTTTTCTGTAAGGCAAGGGAAAGTTCACTCAACCATTGGGTTTTGGGGTCTTCTGGTTCATTCCACAGTAACCCTTCAAAGTCAAGGCATGTATGCTTCTTGTAGTCTTCTCCATCATCCAATCCGGGCAATCAGGCTCACTTAGTCAGGCCAGCAATGGGAGATCCATCCTCTGACCCTTCTCCTGTTGCATGATCAAGGGTATTGATGAGACTAGACACTCTTTGCCTCCATAACTGCATGGCATTGTCTTGATGGTGCCCAAAATTGTCAAGCATGCCCATGTAGGCCCAATAAGCAGTGATGAAGGCATTTTCCTCAAGCTGTTCTTGAGGGATGGCTCTGAATAATAACATCAATGCTTTCAACTTTGATACTTCCCCTGCTCTGTACTGTTGGATGATTTTGATGCATTCATTGACAACTTCCATCTGGAGGCCATAAGTTTCTTCTTGGATGTTCTGAACATCTTGGGTTGGATGCATGATGCTGCTCTCAGGTGTCTCACCATGTTGTGACATGACACAGTTGTGGATGTGAAAAATGAATAATATTGGCAGAAAAAAACAGCACGACTGCTAAGCACAAGAGCTGTGAGCTGAAGAGGATGACAGAAGATAGCATAAGAAAAAGGCTCACTCACAGTGTGAGAGCTGTAAGCTGAAGGGGACAATGAAGAGCTCTCACACTAAGAGTAAGGCCTAATGTACCACCTGTGCACATGTTATCATGATGAGTAAGCTGGGTGAAGAGCTGTAAGGCCTGGGAGTGGCATGCCAGGACATACAGACACTCAAGGGGTGAGCTATGGAAGCTCCAAGAAGGCACACACAGAGTGTACAGGCACTCAGAAGTGTGGGCTATCATTGCCAAATGCTGTTCCCTTACAGTGATTAGTTTTAAGTAAACCAAGGTTAACATTGGAAGGGGTCATAAAATCTGTTTTCTTTATCGTGTTGTACTGCTGTGACATCATCCATGCTCTCTGTGCCCTCTGCTTGAGTTTTTCCCCATATTCTTGTACCATTGCCAACTTGCTGTGTGGCAGTTTCTTTTTGAGTAGCTTTGGTAGTTTGTCTACAGGACTGCTGCTGTCCATGATCACTTTCTTTGCCTCCTTGTCCACCTTCTCATTCCCTTTTACCCCTTGTGTTCTAGTACCTATTTGGTTTTTATCCTCATGCCTGCATGCTTCCTCTATAATGTCATGATCCTCTTGTGGATGGCGTCGAAGATGTAATGATTTGCAGAGGGTTTTGTTAGTATGGTTGCTTTAATGGAGGCTCGGCTGTCAATGTAAATGATAACTGATTGTATACCCCACTCATCACTTATCAGTTTCATGCCTAGTAGGGCTCTGACCCCTTCCCCTTCAAATATTGTGTGTTGGCATTGCAACCCAAGCCAGTGTCATAGTAATGCCTTCAGTCTCACCCCCCTGTATAGGGCTGCACTGGCTCCTATGTGATTGTCCATCCCAGACCCATCTGTGAAGACCTTAACATCTGGGTTGTCATTCAGTATTGACTCTATTGCCTTACCTGGCTCTGTTATGATTTCGGTCGTTACACTGGATGCCCATCATGTATCAAATCTGATGATTTCAATGGTCTCAATCTTCTCTGGTTTTATACCATACCTGTGCATTAGGTCATGTAATGGGGTGGGGTATCACTTTACTAGTTTATTCACTGCATTTCTGACCAGCTTGTGGAGTGGGGTGATATGAGTAGTGTCAGCAATCATAATGCTGCCTGGTGTCTGTGCTTGTCCACCAACATATGGAATGCTAGCAGGTTTGTCATGACCTCCAGTGCATCTATGGCCATGGTCTTCATGGCACCCACTGTCATGATTGCCATTCAATGTTGTATTGAAGCAAGTTTGGTGAGTATCACCTGTTTTGTTCTGGCTTCATCTCCCCTTTTTTCCTACATTCTGTTTTGGGGTGAGGAAGACATCAGCAGCATATAGCATTCAGGGGATAGCAATGGATATATGTAGTTGTCAGAAATATCTAATGTGTATACCCTTCAATGCTCATGCTATTCTGCTAAATTGTATTACCCAGTCCTGTCCTCTAGTGAGTGCTGCAGTGTGTTGCTTCTTTCAGTTCAGCTTGTTGTTGACCATGACTCCTAGGAATCTCACTAACTCCTTCGACAGAATTTGTTGGTTGCCTAAGATCAGCACATTATGAGAGGTTGGGATTTTCTTGGGGTTGACTGGGTGCAGGATCAGTTTCTTTGTAATGTCCAGGAGCTGGAATTTTTTGATTCCAAACTCACAGTTGTGACTTTTGGCCCATTCACACCTGCTGTTTGAGCAGTTCATAATGTCTATTACCTTTTTGTGGGTTTCTTTAAAGTCCACACTAGTGACTACAATTGCTGCATCATTGATGTACAGCAGCATATGTTTTCCATTCTTGATGTCTGGGATCTTCAGGAGGTCAGCATTGTAAAAGAAATAACAGATTTCTAAGAAGGGGCCCCCCCAGTCTAGGCCATTTAGGACAATGAATATTTCCATTTGGAAGTCATCGAAGGATATTGTGGTGTGTCTGTTCCAAGTCTCTTTTTCATCCATTTGATATATTCCTTGGGTACTCCATATCTTTGCATGTTGTGAAATAGTCACTTGATGTCTACACTGGGGAAGGCATCTTTAATGTCCAAGAGGAGGTTAGAAGCGACTTGACCTTTTCTCCAAGCATCTTTCACTGTCTTTGTGAGTATATGTAGGGAATCCATTGTAGTTCATCCAGGTCTGGTGCCAAAATGGTTTGCAGGTAGCAGGTTGTGTTTTTCACACATGGTGATAATATCTTCTGTTTGACAGCTGTTGAGTAGCCTGGCCATCCCATTGGAGAGAATGATGGGTCACCACACTGAAGGTGATGTGTAGTCTGGTTTACCTGGTTTTTTGAGGATGACTGTTTCTGTGAGTAACCATTCCTGTGGGTAATAGTTCAGAGTGTTAGTCACTTGGCAGAGTGGGGCACGGTGTAAAATGAGATCTTCTCTGGCATGTATCAGTACTGAATTTGTGACCATTCCCTTTCTGCTCACTTTAAATGGTTTCATTTTTCATATTGCCCTGTGAATTTGTTCATTGGTGATGTTCTGAAATTTCCAATGTGGTGGTGGGTACCGATAATCATCCAGGGGTGCAGTTAGTGTTGGGTTTTCTGAGGGGAAAAAGGTCTCATAGAAAAGCTGTCCTTTGGCAGCATTGTCTGCTGCTTCTTTGGTGATCCTTTTTGTTGTGGGGTCCCTCACCTGTAGCATTAGAATCCTCATCTTACTAGCATCTGATGGTGGTGAGGTGATGAGCTTGCTCACCTGCCATATGTCTGTTTTGTCTAGCCCTTCTAACTATTCTATCCAGTGCACAGCCTTTGCCTGCCATATCTTTTCAGCATATTGGTTCTATTGCTAGTAATGTTCATTATGGATGGGGTAGTTTGGGTTCACACAATGGTATTTTGCCCTACCTGCCAATTGTTGCATTTGTTTCTTCTTCTCTGATAGTTCTGGTGACCACCACCATTTTGAGTATGGGCTCAGTTTTGACAGTTCCACATTCTTGTTGATGGCATCCTGTATCATTTCATTCAGCACTTTGAGTTTTTCATCAAAGCTCTGGATGTTGAGTATTTCTGTGGGTGGAGGAAGGTTAGCAAGGCTCACTTTCAAAGTTTTTACCAGTTCTGTCCAGTCCACTTATTTGAAATTGTGTCTGGGTGTTGTTTTGATTCTTGGCATGCAGATGTCTATCCATGTTACAATGGGGTAGTGGTCCATTTTTACTGGGCATGACTCATTGTCTGTGTCACATTTGACTATTGTGTTCAGTAGACCCATGCTGCAGAAAATGTTGTTCACTCTGGTGTGATTCCCTGTGCTGTGGGCTCATAGTATTGGGGTGTATGCCAGGAGGGCCATTTTTATATTGTGTATTCCTAACATGTTGAGCAGGGGTTGTATTAGTTCCAGGTTTTCTTGCATCAAAAGGTATGTGTTTTGGGCCTCATTCCATAGGGGGTGGTGATGATTAAAATCACCCAGCCACATGGTGTGTAGCAGGCCTGTAGTGTATCTCTGTCATTCACAGTCTCGCATGTATGCAGACAGGTGGGTTAGTGAGCCATTGTTGTGACAATCATTATAGATGTTGATTATGCATAACATATTAAATTCTCATGTAAGTTCTATTGCCGTAATGTCTGGGTGTTGGAATTGTATCTGCTTCCAGGCATCCATAGATATGTTAGTATTAATTAGTCTTGCCACTCTTACTACTTGCCGGTGGTCATTGTTGGTGTTGGGGTATATGGTAATCCACTGTTGGTTAGCTCATGACTTACCAATGAAGTCAATGTATGGTTCCTGTATCATGCAGATGTCATATGTGTTGCATCTTAAGCTTATCAATAAGTCCAGCTGACTTATGAGCAATTTGTTGACATTTTGTTGGTGAATTTGAATGTTTCTTTATATAGTCCTATATTGTCAGTTTTCAGGCATCAATATATTTGAGGGGGGAGGGATCTCTGTTTGTGTGGCTTCCTTCAGTTTGTGTGGTCATGTCCTAATTGAAAAAAACAATGGTTACATGCACTACCTTCTGTCTGCTCATCTGCAGATGTGGGGGCTTGATGTATTTTGAGAATGTGAACAAACCTTTGTTCAGCTGGTTTGTTTCTTCCAGTTTTGCATGTATGAAGCTGGATCCTGCATCAAAGGTGGTCAGGACAAATTCCACTCTCCCATAATAGAGCTTGAGGTGCCTCCAAAATGTGCCATGATAGACTTCTGCATGTCTGGGATTTGCAGCCACACTGCCACTTCCTCTAAGTTCATCTGGTAGGTGATGCTTCTATTCCTCAGCTTCTTTGCCCTGATGAACATTGTTTGGTATGGTCTGTCAAGGCCTTCATATCGCATAAGATTGAGTGCCATGTTTGCCTTAGTTACCAAATCCTTTTCTGTTAGGCTTTCAAGTGTGTTGTCAGTAGTGTTTTAATCTTTCTGCATGAGGATTTGCTTAGCCATGTTCTATTCTTTAGCTATGATTGTGGTGCAATCTGGGTGCATTTGTTGCTGTACTGCCACTGCATATGTAACTGGTGTCTCTATCGGTGCACTCATTGTGGTGTTGGTGGTGGCCATTGCTTTCTCTGTGAGCTCCTGTGTGGCCTGGGCCAGCTGGTCTGCTGTTTCCTGCAATCCATCATTGAGATCGTCCATCTTACCTGTGACTGACTTTGCTGCTCTTGTTACATGTTCAGTGGCCTCCCTCATATTGTTGACCCTTATGCTGAAGGCCTCCATATGGTCAGTGAGTTGCACATTGACTCTTATGGCTATGCTCTCAGCAATCTGTTGTATGTGTGCATCTTCCATGAGATAAGTGACTGCTCTAATGCCATCTGTTATGGGTTTTGGGAGTTTATTGGTGACTCTGAACTGTAAAAGGACATGAGATAGTATATGTAGATCAATTTGTTTACTGGGTGTGATGTAGTCTCCTTTTATCAAGTATGTGATGGCTTGCTGTTTTGATCGTATGGTGGTATTAAGGCCTTAGCATCTTCTAGATCTTTCCTGGATTTCCATAGTGTTGCCATTGTGGTCTTCTGTCTGGTATTTGGAATGGTGGGTATTGGTGATTGTGACATAGTATAGAATAAGAGAGGTTATATGTGTATATTGATGCTATGCTATCCTTGATATTTGCCCATCTTCCCTTGTTCATCATTTGGGCTGCCAACTTTGTGTTTTCTCAGTTATGGGTTGTTTTCATTGATGTGGTGTGGTTGCTGTTGCCATTGTAGTCATGGGAAATCATCTGGGAAGGGGTGCCACTTATGTTTCTGAGCATGAATGTGACCACAGGGTATATTGTACCCATGAAATTACTCCTTTTCCCCTGGGCTTGTCCTACTACTAGTATAAATGGTAGTAATTGATACTTTCATTAGCTATTTTTTCTTACTATCTATGTAAGTACAGTGACTCACAAAACTGAGTCAATGTTTTGCACTTTTTAATTTATTGTTGAATAACTTCCCATAAACAACAAAACCAAACAAGGTATTGGTGTACCGAATAACATACATGATCAGGGCTACCGAACAAACAAAGAATTATGTAATTTTAATGATCCCTCATGGAGATATGATCATTTTAATTCAGGGACTCATTGACTCAGTTTTGTGAGGTGGTATCAATATTATGATAAATTGTAATTCTAGTATTTTGTATGACCTCCCTTGGCCTTAATAACTGCTCCCACCCTTCTAGGCATGCTTTTAATCAAATTCTGACACACCTCTGATGGAATATTATTCCACTCTTCTACTACTCTTTCCCATAACTCCCAAATTCCTTTTGGTGCTGTTGGATACTTGTCTAACTGGTTCTTGAGGTGAACCCAATGATGTTCAATAGGACTGAGGTCTGGAGATTGGGCAGGACAATCCAGAAGAGTAATATTGTTGTTCTCCATCCATTTCTTGGCCTTTTTTGAGGTATGCTTGGGGTCATTGTCTTGTTGAAAAATCACCTCTTCTCCAGAAATTCCACTCTCCTCCAAGCTAGGCAGCATATGGTCCTTTAAAATGGACACATACTGGTCAGCATTTATCCTCCCCTCAACCTCTGCAAGATACCCAACTCCATTCCGTCCCATACACCCCCATACCATAATGTTTCCTCCCCCAAATTTGACAGTTCCCTGCACCTCTCTCTCAATCAGCCTCTCTCCCTTCTGTTTCCAGACCCACTCTCTCCCATCTGACCCAAACCTGTTGATTTTAGTCTCATCTGACCAAATAACCCTCCTCCAGTCTTCCACAGTCCACTCTCTATACTTCTGAGCAAAAGCCAATCTTGCTTTCCTATGCCTTATACTAAGCAAGGGCCTTTTCTTCTTCACCACAGCCTTGAATGAGTTTTTTCTGAGAACTCTTCTGACTGTTTCTGAGGAGACTAGAGTGGGGATGATGCTGTTGATGTAATGGGTGGCCTGAACAGCATTTGCAGCCTTGCCAGTGGTGATTTGGGTAAGGATGGCTCTCTGAGAGGTAGATGAGAGTTTAGAAGGACAACCACCAGAGGGGGAATCCAGGTTTGGATGGAGAGCCCTGAGTGTTTTGGATACACTAGACTGGCTGAGGTTGAGTTTAGAGGAAATATTGTGGGTAAAATAATGATTGGAGGCCAGGAAAAAAATGTTTTCCTTCTGAGCAGAGGAGATGGGATGCATTGGAGAATATTGAAGTATGAAGAATGCTAGTCCTAATTAAATACTATAATTTAAGGTCCCATCAAGGGTCACATCACCTTAGAAACCATCTGTCAAGTTTTTGACATTATACAGTTGGTGGAGCATCAGATTCTAATATTTCTGACTACCCCTCACAAAACTGAGTCAATGAGTCCCTGAATTAAAATAATCATATCTCCATGAGGGATGATTAAAATTACATAATTCTTTGTTTGTTTGGTAGCCCTGATCATGTATGTTATTCGGTACACCAATACCTTGTTTGGTTTTGTTGTTTATGGGAAGCTATTCAACAATGAATCAAAAAGTCCAAAACATTGACTCAGTTTTGTGAGTCACTGTATATGTACATATGTAGTATATTATATATACTGTACAAGACTGCTTGCAACCAATTGCAACCAGTTTTGTAACAGTTTTCAAATGTTTTTGAAAGTAAGGCAACCAGCAACCCAACCAACCTTGAAAGAGGGCAATCACAACTGATGGTCCAGTTGCATTCAGCTGGATTTGGTTGGGTTGCAGTCATTTTTTTGGTCCACCCAACTGGACCTTAAAAAACTAGGTAGACCTGGAAGCCTCTGCAAAAAAAAAAGACAATGTTCATGAGTTTCATCATAGTACTGGCATAAGAATTGACTGTACCAATAATCTCACTATCAGATAGGGACCATATCTTAGCATCCGTCTTATCCACAATAGTCTTTTTACAGCACAGGTCTTTACAGGAGAGATAAGGACAGCAGGAGTTGCAGAGTCTGTTTCAAGTTCTTAGTGGATGTCTGTGCAGTCAATCGAGCACTAGTAACTGTTCTAGCAGCTGGAAAACTTCCCCAGTGCATTGTTCAGCACTACAGAGGGAAGTGATGTGGAGAAACAACAATGAAAAGGCTGGCATTGAACAGCTTTGGATGGCCTTAATCAAGCCAAGTTTGAATATCTATATTTAGATTTGACATGGGTACCTATGGGTACAGGTGCCATGTTTATCATGGGTTTCAACAGGTTACCACATTTGCTCAAAATTCACAATAAACAAAGATCATGCATTTGGGGTGAGGGTGGAGCCATTGTGGAACCAAAACAAAAGAAAAACCCCTCCTTCTTGCATTACACATGAGGAAGAGGGTGTACATGGAGATAAACAAAATGACCCCTCAAGTTTAATGACTCGGACAGTATTGGATGGTACAGTGACTCACAAAACTGAGTCAATGTTTTGGACTTTTTGATTCATTGTTGAATAGCTTCCCATAAACAACAAAACCAAACAAGGTATTGGTGTACCGAATAACATAAATGATCAGGACTACCAAACAAACAAAGAATTATGTAATTTTAATCATTCCTCATGGAGATATGATTATTTTAATTCAGGGACTCATTGACTCAGTTTTGTGAGGGGTAGTCAGAAATATTAGAATCTGATGCTCCACCAACTGTATAATGTCAAAAACTTGACAGATGGTTTCTAAGGTGATGTGACCCTTGATGGGACCTTAAATTATAGTATTTAATTAGGACTAGCATTCTTCATACTTCAATATTCTCCAATGCATCCCATCTCCTCTGCTCAGAAGGAAAACATTCTTTCCCTGGCCTCCAATCATTATTCTACCCACAATATTGCCTCTAAACTCAACCTCAGCTAGTCTAGTGTATCCAGAACACTCAGGGCTCTCCATCCAAACCTGGATTCCCCCTCTGGTGGTCGTCCTTCTAAGCTCTCATCTACCTCTCAGAGAGCCATCCTTACCCAAATCACCACTGGCAAGGCTGCAAATGGTGTTCAGGCCACCCATTACATCAACAGCATCATCCCCACTCCAGTCTCCTCAGAAACAGTCAGAAGAGTTCTCAGAGAAAACTCATTCAAGGCTGTGGTGAAGAAGAAAAAGCCTTTGCTTAGTATAAGGCATAGGAAAGCAAGATTGGCTTTTGCTCAGAAGTATAGAAAGTGGACTGTGAAGGACTGGAGAAGGGTTATTTGGTCAGATGAGACTAAAATTAACAGGTTTGGGTCAGATGGGAGAGAGTGGGTTTGGAAACAGAAGGGAGAGAGGCTGATTGAGAGAGAGGTGCAGGGAACTGTCAAATTTGGGAAAGGAAACATTATGGTATGGGGGTGTATGGGATGGAATGGAGTGGGGCATCTTGCAGAGGTTGAGGGGAGAATGAATGCTGACCAGTATGTGTCCATTTTGAAGGACCATATGCTGCCTAGCTTGAGGAGAGTGGAATTTCTGGAGAAGAGGTAATTTTTCAACAAGATAATGACCCCAAGCATACCTCAAAAAAGGCCAAGAAATGGATGGAGAACAACAATATTACTCTTCTGGATGGGCCTGCCCAATCTCCAGACCTCAGCCCTATTGAACATCAATGGGTTTACCACAAGAACCAGTTAGACAAGTATCCAACAGCACCAAAAGGAATTTGGGAGTTATGGGAAAGAGTAGTGGAAGAGTGGAATAATATTCCATCAGAGGTGTGTCAGAATTTGATTGAAAGCATGCCTAGAATGTTGGGAGCAGTTATTAAGGCCAAGAAAGGTCATACAAAATACTAGAATTACAATTTATTATAATATTGATACCACCTCACAAAACTGAGTCAATGAGTTCCTGATTTAAAAATATCATATCTTCATGCACTGTAATTAAAATTACATAATTCTTTGTTTGTTTGATAGCCCTGATAATGTACTTTATTTGGTACAACAATACTTTGTCTGTATTTGTTGTTAATGAGAAGTTATTCAACAATAAATTAAAAAGTGCAAAACATTGACTCAGTTTTGTGAGTCACTGTATCTGACACCTATGTGGGTTGATGGAAGAATGATGTGACTCCCATGATCTTCTAGATTGATAGTTTCATCCTGGTCACCCATGGCGGCATTCCTCAATCCAGCATACACATCAGCCCTAAGCTCCTTTTGGTGATGTTGGACCCAGTTCAACATATTCTGTTCAATAGGGGCCCAAGCATCTACAATATACTGTTGCAATAGATTTTTTCCCCACAACAATAGTGGATGCTCTCCTGGCCTTGCATGCAACCAATAAGCATGGTAGCATCTTTTGTCTTGCATTTGAAGCAAGGGAGAGGAAGTGCTGGCATCAGGCAACAAGAGGGGTATCAACAGGAGAGTGGTGCCTTCCATCTTATGTTTGGAGTGAGGGAGGAGGTGTGTTAGGAAACAGTCTCCTAACATGCCTATTACATAATACTATTTTTATTTTATTTTATTTTATTTTATTTCATTTTATTTCACCAAAATATGCTAAAAATGCCTATACATGCATTATTTGTCAGTGTGGGAATTTTCTATTTACACACATCAATATGTACATGCATGTGCATGCACGTCTGTAATAACATACTACAACATATGTAACATAGTATATAGTCATAAAATAAATACTTGGAGATCTCAGTTGAGTTCTCTTAGGTATTCCATTCACAATAGTGGTGCAAAAGGCCTAAATCAGCCAATTATTCTATTTTTAATCCCTCGCATCAAATCCATCAAAACCCCCCATCATGTGTGCGCCCCCTGCCACCTTCTTGTAGGAGAACCCACACAGTCCTGCTAGCAGATTAGTGGGTGTCGCCCTAACAAGGTGGCAGCAGTGGGTGTTAACTAGGACAAAACAAAACAATCCTCCACTCATGATTGCAGCAAGGGAGGGGGTGGCAGTGGCAGTGTTTAAAGGTCCAGTTTATAGAACAGAAAAAAGACCATTAACTGAACCTAACTAGACTGATATTAACCAGACCAATGGTTACAGTTAAGGCTGGTCTTTAGCAGTTAGGGTTAAGGTCTTTCAAATTTGAGAAACATTGTTAACCACAAAAAGACTGGTTTAAACTAATTCAAACTGGTTATTGATTAGGTAAATTATTTCACATAATTTCACTGCTTATTGCCTTAAATTAGGCTCTTGGTTCATCCAAAACAGTCAAGAATTGAGAAAGATATGACCAAATACATTTTGGTACCATTATTTTTTCATGATCAGAATAACATTGATTGTACTGCTTATAACTTGTGCTACAAAATGTGGTGTACAGTTAGACATTATCAATTACATCACAATAATGCACATAAACATCTGTACCTTGTATATTTTATTTATTTAACAGCCCTGACAAGTTGTAACTACATACTGCAAACTGCAAACTAATACAATAAACTTTTGTTTTGGCCATATCTCAGTCAAATCTTGACAGAATCTCTTAAAAATTAAATCAAACACTGGGGAATCACAATGTCTATCCTGCTCTCTAATGGTCAAGTGTTTTAAAAAATATTTGCTGAGATACATATAGGTTGTATAGTACAACAAATTTCATGACAAAAACTGGTCTTAACTGGTCTTTCTTCAGTCTATTAACTGCAAAAGACTGGTCTTAGTCAGTCCAGTTAGGGCCTCCCAATATCTGAGTCAGTCTTAGACCAGTTATGGTTATGGTCTACCCATTGTAGAGTCAAAAAACTGAACCAGACCAGACCTTAAAGCACTAGGTAGTGGTGAGTATCAACTAGAACAACCCTCCACTTGCAATTGCAGTGAGGGAGGGAGTGGTGGTGATGAGGAACATACATGTCCTTGTCACTGTCCTTGTCATCTGATGATAATAAAGGTGGGGCTTGTGAAGGTGGAGGTGCATTGTTGCTGCCATTGTTTCCACTGCCATCCCCCCTGAAGTAGGTGAGAGTAGGTGAGATTTCTGGGATTAGGAGGGTTACCTCTGAGATCAGTACTGGCAGGAGCACTAGCTCCTGGACAATGTGAAAATAATACCTTATAAAAAAGCACAGTTGCAGCTATGAAAATTGCACCACTTGGGCACATGAAGCAATATGCCTTCATTCCATCTTCCAGCCCATTATATGTCATTAACTCCAACCTTGGAGCTAACTTATTTTCATGTTTCTATTTAGGCAGGTAGACATAAGCACTGCAACCAAAGACTTTGAGATTTGATAGATCAGGCTTTTTTTCCATCTAGATCTTCGATTGGAGCTCACCACTTTAGGTGCACTATGGGTGTTCAATTGTAGAGTTGAGTTGCATATTCAATGCAAAATTCTCACCATGACTGTGGTAGACAAGTGGTGAAGGGCAATGTTATTAATATCCTTATAGCATGTTCAGCATGACCATTTGGTTGGTGGACATGAGATGCAGACATCACAATTTTGATGACAAGGCCCTTGAGCTGACTAATCAGCTCACAATCTTTGAAGTCCCCCCCAAGGATCAAAGTGCCAGCACTTTATTTTAGTTCTGTATTGCATACATGCCATAGCCTCAAAGTGTTTAATAGAGATGACATTGTCACACTTCTTCTTAAGGCACTGTGTCCACATATGAGATGTTCGATCATCAACAAACACAATAAAATATTTGTATTTCTGATAACTGAGAATCAGTAATTTCTCTGGATCAGATTGTATTAATTCAAAGGGCTCCAAGGCTTGAAATTCTGATTCAGGGAACAACTTTGATGTCATTTTCCCTTCAGCACACCCTGGGCAAATGTGCCTGTTCCTCAAAATCTTTAAATCCTTGGGGAATTTCTCAGTGTGCTTTGGCATTTGTCTTATAGCTTGCTCAGATGGATGTCCAAGGTGCTTATGCCAAGTAAAGTATCAAAGTCAGCAACATAAATAGTTGCAATGCTTAATCTCTTACTTAGAATGTGGGTTATAGTATTGCCATCAATTAGAGGCATAGTTCTAAGTACAGGTTTACCCTTTTGGTCATGACAAGAATTGTGGTCAACAGACCCCATGACCTTTTTCTTGTCTTGTAAAAAGACTCCCATTGACATTAAATGACCAGTTAAGTCTGGGGTGTAATAGACAGGGTACAAGCATGTTTTACATGACTCTGTCTTCCCATTAACTATTACTTGGTGCATACAAAGAACAATGCCCTTTCCTGTAATATATGTGATGCTGGTTGCAGTAATGCATGCCATGCAGTTACTTTTGGGAATTTTCTCAAATGAGGCAAAGTCTTTCATGTTACCAGTGAAGTGCTTAGAGGCACCTGAATCTAAGATCCATGTGGCACCTTTCTTACAACTGTCTGATGAGCACATTGTGCACTGCTTTACTTTCTGTGCAACTTTATTCAAGACAAATAGATTTACAATATTATATCTATTGGACACTCTATTTTATGGGTAATTACTGAAGAGTTCATCCCTGTCAGTTGAATATTAGTAATGATGTGCATGTCAGGAAAGAGGACTGACATTTCATTATAGCCACCAGTAATTGGTGCTGTGGGCTCATCCATGAGCATCTCATCTGCCATTTTTCAGACCTTACAATCTGGAACTGTTTCCTCTGAGTCAAGGGAAATTTCATCCTCTTCTTTTTTGGGCTCAGTCTCTGTCTCCAGTACTTCTTTGATCTGAGCCAAATTTTCTGGCTCAGGGTCAATTTGTCTGTGCTTACCTTCCTGGATACTAATTTGTTCCTCTTCAATAATGTGAAGGTTCTTTGCCATTTTAGACACCTCCAAGTCAGAGAGGGTGTCCTAGGCCACATCTTTATAGACTCAGGGGTCAGGTGAGTGGGTTCCAGTGACTGGTGCTGAAAGGTGCTTCCCAGGGTCCCAGGTTGGGAAGTATGTGGCTGCACCATGTGGGCACATCATCTCAATGTGGCCCAAAGGCACAAAAAAAGCAGATGGAGTAGAGGGGTTTGCCAATGCAGATGCATGAGAAGCGACACCACTGCAATTAACAGTGGTGTATCCATGAGCTACAGCAGTGTAGTTATAAGATGGTCCTGCCACAAGGACAGGTGTGGATAGAGCTTATGTTGCCAGGATTTACCAATGTTGAAGTTGGCCTTGCTTTGTCTTTTTCTCCTCGTCCTATTTACCAGAATGTTTTCCTCTCCTCTTTGAGCCAAAGCCCTAAGGCTGAGATGGCTTGCCAGAGATCAAGGGCTCAGATGGTGTTTTTCCCTTTCACTTAGGGTTGTTAGACTTATGTTTTACTGCTGACAATTTGTTTGCTGCCTCTCCTGGTCTGCAGAAGGTGGAGTGGTGAGCCACTTCTGCTGTGATCACATCTCTGATTAGGTTAAATAACAGGCAGAGGTGGCATTTGTGGAGAGAGTTGTGGAGAAAAGAGAATCATACTCTTTTGGTGATGCCAAAAGAAAAAGAAGTGCCTGGACTATACCAGGAATCTGGACCCCTGCAGCTTCAAGGCACTGGTACTTATCAGAGATCTTTGGTATCTCTGGCACTGGATTCAACACTGAGATTTTAATCAAGATCACAAATTTAAAGTCTGCATAAATCTGAGATGGTCCCTCATGACCAAAATTGGTTCAGAGGGCAGTCCATATGATACTCGTGAGGCCATTGGTATTTGCTGCTGACCTGCTTATTATGGAGGGGATCAGACAGAGCATAATTGCTACAAATGCCCTGGTCATTTTCTCTTGTCCACACCTTAAGTGCAGCCAAGTCAGTGGCAGCAGGGGCTGTTTCAGCACCCAAAGTGACCTGCCACAAGCCCTGACTCATAAGCCAGGCCTGCATTGATTCAGCCCAGGCTAGATAGCCAGAGCCATTGAAAAGGGACACAAGTTTCTCAAGAGAGGAAGACATTTTGATCAAGCTGTAAAAAGTTCAAGATCAGCTTCTTACTCCTTAAGATTAAATCTTATGGTGGCAAGTTGTAAAAACAGCACTCCTTCAGAGCACTTTTGTTACTTAGCATGCTAGCTATGTGCCTCAATGGGCACAGTTACCTTCCTGTGACTCAGAGAGCCTCAGGGCAACACTGCACTTGGGAGTGCATGGTAAGTGCACCTGTGCACATTATTGAGGTTTGCCATGAGGGCACTCACTACAATGACACTTGCAGGGCCATAACCTTTTGCAGCAGTATAGCTGCACAGTAGTGTACATAGGTTCACTTACTACTTACATACCTTGTTGCTTGGGTTAGCTTGCTAGTAACTAGGGTTAGGGGGGTAGAACACTCTCTGTATTGCTACTGAGGAATACAGCTTGTTTATATACTCCTAGAGCTATATTGTCACATGATCAGAGGAAAGGCACATGCACCTATATAAGCGCCATGGGGCACATTATAATTCATTGTATCAATATAGGTTGAGGCAGGTCACATGCCAATATAGGTGGACCAAAAGTGTGGATTGATTTCAACAATGGGCATGCATTTGCTGCATTTTGTCGGAGTTCAGATCTGCTACTACCAAGGTTGGAACTTGGTCAGGGATACACTGGACTTCCAGTTGGACCCAGTTGCTGGTGGTCAGAGGTGTTCAGGGGTTCCAAGCGGAATCCACCAGGCTGTAGCATTCCAGGTGAAAGGGGCCAGAGAGACTTGGCTTCAACTTATAAGAAGTTGTGCCCTTCTCCTCGTCAGTTGTCCAATTTCAGGCAGGTTGGGGGCAGATGGTCAGCCAGCAGGTTTCCAGATGGAGGGTGAGAAGAGATTAAGCATAGGTTATGAGGTGAATTGAAGTTAAGAGGAGCTGAGAGATTAATGGATTGGGTCAAGAACAAGTCAAGAATGAAAGAAGGGTTGATATTAAGCAGAGGATTGACAAGGCGAGATATAGTGCAAAGACAATGTAATTTACAAGTAATTTGCAAACTGGAGACTAAGGCTAAGCTATGGGCACTTAAATATCAAAGGCCAGAAGAATAACGGAAAGTGTGGAAGTTTTACTAATGGGTCTTGGTAAGTGTCTATAACATGAATTGGTAAGATTGTATTAGGAATAAAGTGAGTAAGCAAATGATTACTAAGGCATGTGACAACTTGTCTGATGACTAAAAGGTGCTGTGGCTGGAATGCCGATGGACAAGGTCAGAAAAGTGTCAGAAAGGAATCGGGGATTATTGGAAATCTGATTGGGTAAAACAGGTCTTGACACACTTTAGCATCCCCCAATATTGTTGAATCATCAGCAGATTTCAGGATAGCATTCTCTGGGTCTTTGGTCTCCTGTTGCAATTTTCCCACTTGACCCTCCTTGGATGCCATCTGGGAGGAGGTAGGCAGAGTATGCAGCTGGCAAGTAAGATCAACTGTCCACCACCCACTGTGGCTCAGATGACTTTGTTAAAGGCAATAAGCTTTTAGTGGGCATTGACATGCTTGGCAAAATAATGTGGACCACCTTAAACCTCAATGCTTATATCCATTGGGAGGCCATATAGTCTCCCCACTATTGTAACTCTTTAGTTCAATGTGGGAACACAAACAAGGTTGCTTTTGAGGCAGCATGCCATGCAACTGTCCAATCACCACTTGTTTGGACCTTCTGAGCTAAATCTGATCTTCCAAAAGAGATTCCCATTTTTCTGATGCATCCCATTCTCACTAAAAGGGGAAGTGTGGTGCAGATTGCTGAAGATGACATTGAGCTCAACAGCTTCTCCTTTGAAGATATGTTTGAATTCAGACTCTGGAAAAGCTTGATGTGCTGAGATTGCTCTATGGATCTCTTGTTCCAGGTAGAGAATGGCAGGGGTAACCCTGTGGTATTCTGAGGCTACCCTTACCCTTACCCTCCAAAACCCCTTACCCCTTGAAAGGATCAGGGTTTTGAGGGGTATGAGTAAGGGTATGGACAGGTATGGAGGGTACACAATACCAGTTGCACCAGGGTATTGGCACAATATGACTCAAATCACTTTTATAATGAATTGTTTCAAAAAAATAGTGATGCCGCAGTCCGGGTCAGTCAGGTTCTTGCAGGATTTTTAAGAACCGAGACCTGAACCTTGGGTTCAGTCCAGGAAATTTGCTGAACCTTGAACTGGACCATAGGTTCAGGTTCAGTAGGTTCAGTTCAGGTTCAAGCAGGTAAGGAACTTGAACCAAACCTATAAATTTTCGAAAAATAGCTACAAAAATTATCTACTTAATCAAGAATATCCATGCAAAAGTGAGGAACTTGAGCTCACATTTTATACTTCATGACATGCTTCTTGCCATCAATATTTGGATTTCAGAGAACACATGCTGGCCCAGGGAGAGTGCTGAGAATAACTACCGTCTTCAGAAACTGGAGAGTATGCTGATAAAGTGGAAAAGAATTGAGTTCGGGCATACTGACTCTGTGTGAGGTACATTTTTTTGGCTTTTTTGGATGCAAAAGCAACAAAATAGATATATAACTGAAGCTATTCTACTAAAGGCTTACATTGTACTGGCCATCATAAATACAGTACACATGGAGGTACTTTTTTTGACCTTTGGGATTGAAGGATGCTGACATTCTATCATTTCAAGTGAAATTCTAACTTTGTGACTGCCCACCTCGCCTGCCCAAAAAGGTTCAGTTTGAACCAGGTTCAGACAGGTTCAGCCCCATCACCATTCTCTGAACTTTGACCCAGACCTTGGGTTCAGTTCAATGATTTCTTTGAACTTTGACCTGAACCTGGGTCTGGTTCTGGTAGGTTCAGGTTCGAACCAGGGTTCAGAACCGAACATTGGCATAACTACAAAAAAAAGGACTTCTGGCAACTTTAAGTTGGTGGTGTAAGAGTGCTGTATAGTAACTGTTATAAACCAGACTGGCACTAGGAAATGGCCAATCTTAGGAACAGAAATATAATAGCAGCAACACTGGCATGTGCAGCTACAAGCCACAGACAGACAGTGGTCAGAATTTGACACAGATGGGTGGATGTGGCAGGGAACAGATATTAGAATTGTTGATTGTCAGCAAGGGCATGTTGGGATCATAGCAGTAACACATTCTCAGTTGGCAGTCATAAGGCACAGTTTGTAAACCATATAACATCAAAACATTAATCTAAGGTAAATGGAATGTATATTATCTAAATTTAGCATAACCCTGCATGGTCTTAATGCAAGTTATCTTTATTATATGCCCCAATCCAGAAATTCTACCTACCCTCAGACCCCTCCCAAGGGTAAGGGTTGGCTGAGGGTATAAAATTCTGTACCCTCACCCCTACCCTCCACATAGGTAAGCTACACTGTACCGAATAATATGGTCTATAGAACGTGTACATTGTACCGAATGATACGGGTTCGTGGAAGCCCATAGAATGCTCTCATAATAAGTGTAACTTGTACTACTATCAAATAGATACAGTTTTGGTATTCTGGCTTCTTATATACTATGGGGAATGTTAATGGTCAGATCAGTGACCTATGAGATAGCGTTGTACACAATAAACAGCAAGAACATCAGCATTGGCAATGGCAACAGCACTGGCACCAGCAACGGCAACAGCACTGGCACCAGCAATGGCAACAGCACTGGCACCAGCAACAGCAACAGCACTGGCACCGGCAATGGCAACAGTAGTGGCATAAAATATGGCATCGGCCTTAGACACCCCATAGTATGGGCTAAGGAGTTTCATAGGTGAAGGCATCATAAATTCCTCATCTACCTATAATTGATTTATTGTGCACATGGCACTGCACTGAAATAACAATCACACCAAAAATGTTCAGTGTACCAAAAGCACCAACAATTATTACTACATGTTTATCCAGCACTGGCACTGGCAATGGCAACAGTAGCGGCATAAAATATGGCATTGGCATTAGACACCCCATAGTACAGGCTAAGGAGTTTCGTAGGTGAAGGCATCATAAATTCCTCATCTACCTATAATTGATTTATTGTGCACATGGCACCAGCACCGAGATAACAATCACACTGAAAATGTTCAGTGTACCAAAAGCACCAACAATTATTACTACATGTTTATTATGTATACAATGCAAAGGGAATAAACGAGCGTCATGTGTCCTCTGTAGTGTCCATATCATCATCAGAGCCCAACAACCAACTGCCATCAATATAACTAAAGTCCGCATGAGTGTAGACAGCCACTGGCAGCATGATGTGGGTTGGGGAAGGATGTTCTATCTGGGAGGTGCTTGGGAATTCATCACTAAAACTGTGTTCTGAGTCAGAATTTGCACTGGCATTATCAGCATTGGCATTGGCATTGGATTCACCCACAGATCCAGCAGAATCTGCCTCTGATAATAATAAAAAAACCTATGCTGCATCAGATGCAGTGGCAAGGGCTGAAGGGGGATTAGAATGTCCAGATGAAGCAGTAGTAGAGTCATCAAAGTAGATGGCAGTGGCATCAAAGCCAGTTAGGGAACCCATACCAGTGAGGACAGGCTCGGCATCAGCAGTAGAACCTGTACTGGCAGATGATGACTCACAATCAAATGCCATGGCTGCCTGAAAGGCAGTATAACCAGCATCATTAGCAGCAGCATCTTGACCTAGCCACTGCATGGGTACGTTGCAATGCAAATCAGCAGTAGGGACAGGATCGGCATTGGTTGTAGAACCAGCACTGGCGGATGATGAATCAGAATCAAATGCCATTGCTGTCTCAAAGACAGTATGCAGATCAGCATCATTCACTACATCATCAGGAATGGGGACAAAATCGGGAACAGGAACAGGGGTGGCATCGGGGGCAGCAGCAGGGGGGACAGGAAGAACGGGAGCAGTTCCAGCATTGGATACATCGGAATCATCATCTGAAAAATAAAGCCCTGCATCATGAGCAGTTACCGTGGGTGGTCGACTGTAGGAAGAAACTGTTGGGAGACTTGGGGTTTCTGACCACTCCTTGTTTTGTGGTGGGCCATTGGGAAGGGACACTATGTACCCAGAATGCTGTGCCTTTCCCTTGCCCTTCTTCTGATTGATTGCCAACACCTCATTCTCCATAATATCAATGCCCCAGGTCCACTTGTAGGAGGTAGGGGGAAGGGCCTTCAGGCACTCAAGTTCAGCCTGTGCATGTGCAGATACCTGTTCCATTTCTGATTGCTTTACCCATCTCCCAGTGGGTCCACGGATGTTTTTCGATGCCGATGACAATGCTGTGGCCAGTGCCAGTGCCAGTGTTAACTTACTTGGTTCGGACTGAATCTCCTTGAGCAGGGCAAGCTTATGGAGATGATGAAATCCTGCCACTTTCCTCAAATTCACATTCATTTCAGCATCCACTGCTGATTCACAGGCACTTAGGAAGCTGTGTGTCGTGCATGCTTCATCAAACATATCATGTATGAGAGCACACAGGTCAATGCATGATTGGCAATCAACTTGGCCACTGGGAGCATCCTGCCCTGACTGGCTATCTATGGGTGTGGGGACTGTCACAGGGATAGAGACCCATTGCTGATAGTGATCAAGGCATTCGTCCAGGATGTCAATGCCAAATATTCTGCCAGGTGCCGGTTCTGCCTTGTGACACCACCAATCACATCCATATGACTCCACAAGATGACTAGGACTGTCGCTGGCAACACCATCATCCAACAAGGCCAAGAGAGATGGATGGAATCCCAGGGGTAGGTGGTCCAAATTCGCATCAGCAAGACTGTTGGCCAAGGACCAAAGAAGGATCAGCACATCTATCATAAGGACGATCGAGGTGCCGATGCCGATCCAAGACATAACATACATCTGTCATATATCTCAGTGATGAATACTTACTTAATTTAGGAAAGATCTCAACATACAACTTCGGCATAGAGAATTCTTTGCATCCAACTTTGTTTTACAAAGTTTGCCTGGTCGACCTCCAACAAAACCCAGTGGAATCAGGACTCCGCATACCAAATAATCTCCTGTGCATGCCTTTGGAGTTGCACTTTTGGGCCCAATTGCAAAGACAAAGGGCTGTAGACTAAGAGACTTTTGTTCGACATAGTTTTACTGATCTTGGTTGGTAATCAAGATAATGGTATTTACATCATGGCTACATAATCATCAGTTACAAAGGGGAGATATAATCGGCATTTGTTGATCTGAATGCTTTGTCAGCCCTGAATGCTAATTCATACTATGAAGCACATTGACGATTAGCATATGCAAGCGGAGCAAAAAGGGTATTGTTGGACTCTGAGGCTGACTGCCACCGTTGGCTGTGATGGATGAAATACTGCACAGTCCATTGCATTTCATATGTGATGAGTAGAAACTCCTCCCTCCACCGATTTCTCTGAGCCCATGAACGAAGCCAATGTACCCATCTGACTATGAAAAACATGAGCACAATGAATACAAATGACTACCCAAAACATTTACATTCCCAGAATTGACTGACGTCAGCATCGGCATTGGCCATGGCCACAGCCCTGCTCTCGGAATTGGCACCGATGCCACTGGTGGCTAAGACACCAGTATGAAAGGAATTATGCCAAATCCAGGACAGACAAACAGAGGTGGAGCCAGCTACATTTGGATTCAAAACAGCTGTGCTGGCATCAAGGTCACACTTGGTTAACCGCTGAAACATACTCAATGTGTCAGCATCACAATCCAGTGGCAACAATTGGCTATGGCAATGGCTATACATCTGAGCATGCAAGCTAATTTTGTTAAGCAACTCATGGACAACAGCTCGGGGCTGGGTGCGAACTCCCTTTCATGGCGCTACTCAGATGATGTGTGAATATTGAAATAATTTTTCAGCAATGAGCTCCCACAGCTGGTGCAGCAGTCAGCTTGCCTGGCACTTCTGGAGCTTAATCTCTGCCTCAGCCAGGTGGCCATGACGAGGGAGGTATACTTGTTGCTCCTCCACTGAAATAGTAGATGTTGCAGGAAGGTTTGACAAGTTAACTGCTGAGGCCAATGCCAGTGCTGATGCCGTGTCATTATCAAGTTTACCTGGGGTATCAAATTCGCCTTCGTTATCATGGTTGATCCACGACAAAGCAATGTCATGATCAGCTATGTCGGCAGCATTCTGTAACTCGGTTAAGGTTACCATGTGGGATGTCAGAGCTTCTCTTTCCCATTCAACAGCCTGCATGTTGGACATGTGAAGTGATTTACCCAGTCGATGAACTTTGTCTTGCAATTCAATCCTGGTTACGATAAATGGTAAGTTGTCATCTGGGGTAGGCAGTGGAACTCACTGCATTTGTTGACAAAGAATAGCAAAATCAGTCCACTCCTCAACTGCAGACTGAACCGGTGTCGCTCCCGAAGACAAGGCCATGCCTGATCCCGATCCCACTGCCGCTTCTGATATTTGAGTGGCATACATGTCCATTACCTTGATATCTGTAAGTCTTCGGATTTCTGCTGAGATTACTTCATCCTCCCATCGTTCGATTGCTTGCTGGCCGAATGCTGCAGTTAGTTCAGTGTGGTATAGGCCAAGTTGTGTGGAGTTCTCAAGTGCTTCCTGAGTTTTTGAGCATAGTGTGACTGTCATGCCAAGCATTTTCTTGTGATTTGAATCAGTAGCATGATCATCAAGCATTTCTGCCCAATGTGGCAAGGTTGCTGTTCTGACTGTCAGGGAGATGGAATTCAGTGATGCCCACAGAGACTCAAGTATTTCTCCTGCTACGATGCCAGACCCTGGGATGAACGATGGAGCATAGCAAAAAAAGCATTCGTCTTTGTGGCCATGAACATGTAAAAGCCCAATTGCCTGGTCGATTGTCAAACTGGCCAGAAGATGGGCACCAATACGTTTTCGAAGGTAGATAATGTACTGGCAGACAATGTCATAAATGAGCATGACTCCCTGTTGAGGGTCAACTTTAGTGATCTTCAGTGCTTGAAGAAAAGTGAAGTCGATATTCTTCTGCTGTTCTCCATGAAACAGGTCTACCAATGCATTGGGAACATAACATCCATGCTGTGCACATGCAATGGCTGCTACTCCAGTCCTGTCACATGCCTTGGATGCCAGAAAAGCATTCACAATGGCAAGGAATTTATTTTCGCAAGGGGCCTTTTAAAAGTTGGGATAGAAATCAGATCAGCATCGGGGCAGGGAGCAGGAATGGCAACAGCTGCCATGAAGGGAAGGTACCTACCGTTAATTGTTCTATGGTGGCTTGGAGAAAGCAATGATATTCAGCCTGATTTGGGGCCATCCCACCTCCATCCCATAGCCATATATCAGTTTCAGAGTTTTTCTGCTGGACATGATTAGCTTTGAAATTGCCATCAGCCACGAATATGCATTTGAAAACAAATCTGAATTGCAAAGTGTCATTTTCTACTCCACTGCAGAGTCATTCTGACACCCACCAGTTCACATCGTCTTTCCAATTTTCTGGTATGTTAATGCCTACTTGAGGACAGGCTAGGCAAAAATTAGCAAGGGTTCCTGGTTCAGGATTCAAAGGATCTTTTTGATTGTGTCCATACCCTGCCCACTTCAATCTTTTTATCCAACGCCATAAGCAGGACATGCGCCAAAGCTCATGGTAGAGATTGACCACTTCGGCAGGCTGCATTGGCGATGTTACACACCGAATCAGCTGGTAAAACTGATAGGCTGAGGCCTTTAACTCAAGATTACAGAGCTGAAAATAGTCTAAGACCTGCACAGTGAACATAGTCCATATGTTGGTGAAGCTTGTGGGTAGTAAGTTGCTGGTTACCAGGTCCAAGGGAATTTGGTGTTCCCCCTGACACTGGCAGGTAACCATCGCTATGTGATGTATTCCATCTGTATGGACTACACAAATGTAAATGTTATTCAAGGCATCAGTAGTGGGAACAGCATCAGGGCAGGGAACGGCAGCAGCAGAACGAGCAGGGTCGGCAATGGGAACGGCATCGGCAGTGAGGTTTATGGTAGGCAAATATGGCTGAGATCCATGGATGTCTTCATTGGCTTGTTGAACTTCAGATTCATTATTGCCATCAAAGAAATCTTCAAAACCATGCTCAGCGTGAATGTTACCATTCCCTTGACCCCAAAGGGAATCCAGGTGATTCAAAAAGGCTGAGTCAGTGGCAGTTTCATCATCCAGGAAGGCAGAGTTGGCAGCATTTTCACTTTCCCACTCATGATATGGCTCCAATGCTGAGTGAGTCAAAGTGGGCCATTGCTGCTGCCACTGCCGGTCATTGGCCTGGTCTGTTTCTGACTCTTGCTCTGCTTGATCCTTAATATATTTGAATGACTCCAGATATTGCATTTGAAAGTCCAGGGCTTGACAAATGGGATGATCAGTGTTGTGGGACTAAAATGTATGTGCTGACCTCCCATAGTTCTGCCTAGTGGAAGTGCATGCTGGTCCAGCATTCAATGCGATGGAAAGGATTTTGCCTGTGAGTTACCTGCATGCATGTGCAGCAAAGCGTGGTTCCCAGTGAACAATCGACACATCGCCAAATAGTTCATTTATTGAATGTGCAGTGGTTGCAAACTTGTTTGTCAACTAACCATGCCTGCTGAGTGAGGGACACTCACAGCAATTCATCTATTCATCCCAGAAACTCCAGTATATAGTCTCGCTGTCGCTGTTATTTGTTAATGAGTGTTGCTCTGTAAACAATCACTGTCAAAAACTAACCTTGCTGATGCGGGGCCGGCTCAGCTCAGCAGCCACCTCAGGTTCTTCCATGTCCCATTCTGGAACAACACTGGGATAATCCTGTATAACAGAAGTAGATTGAATGGGTTCCTGTTCCTCTACATCCCTCAGCCAGACCATGACTCACTGTTTTTTTGGTCCAGCTTTCGTCATGACCTCAACTTCTACATGTGTAACAGTATCCACTGTAGCATCGTCGTTCTCCCACAGGGAGGCATTCTTCTTTGATCTTCTCTTGCGCTTGACAGGAACATATTCTAGGTCCATGGTGATTGGAGGTGAACTGAACCAATGGCCTTATTGTACTATCGGCCTCATGGTACTATCGACCTCATGTGATCCTCATGTTATCCTCGTGTAATCCCCTCGTGCCAATGACATATTTTATGTCAATCAGAAGAACAATTCTCCTTTACATTAATTCCCTCCAATGCCACCTGGGCCATCAGAGAGTCTGCAGTTGAGAAAGTACTGCAAGGGAGGCAGATATATGGATGAAGAGTGGAGGATCATAGAGCTATATAAAGTTTCTTTCCGATCAAAGCAATCGAAAGCCAGCCGATTGCAAATACTCAAGACTGATATCCTCCCAGCAATGTTCAACTATTGGGCAACAATTGACAAGGCCCCTGTGGATCAGGAGGAGAGTTGCCTTCATGCCAAGGTAAACTCACAAGGATGTGAAGGTTGTACTATTGATCACATTGCCAGGAACTAACAACCTGGCTTTCCAACAACTGGTGAATGACTCAAGGACTCTCATGGAAATCGAACAACTTTAAGGTCAAGTGGTCAGAAGTCATTTGGAGCATGTACCGCGACCAAGTTATGCAAGAGATCGCAAACATGTTAGATGTTGAGGACACCACCACGGGTACACCAGGATGGTTCCAAATGCAAATGCCAGCTATCAAGAATGTTTATGACCAGATGACTACAGAGGAGAAGCTATGTGCATGACAAGGGGGATAAGATAATGCATCATGGTTATTCTGAAGAGACAAAGCGAAGGTGAGTAGTTGCCAATGCCAATGCCACCCCCAATGCCTATGCTGGTCTTTACAGTCTCGCTGCAAAATACCTGCATGAGCGTGTGCAGGAGAATGCTTGACAACAATGGCTAGAAATGGGGGCATTGTCAGTAACCATGACAGCCTATATGCACCCTAAAGGTTTGCTGGTCATTGGCATGTGAGTCCCTGAAGTAATGTTGGCCAATGCCAATGCTGATGCTGATGCCATTTTCAGTCATGACCATATGGCCAATCTGATAGCCACCTCTGCACAATCATTTCTAGACATGTATCCCAGTGTACTACTGAACTGAAGCAAAACTTCATGACTTATGTGAAGGCTTTACTCACACCAGACATTACATTAACAGCAATGGCCATGCAAAACAAAGAAAAGCTAAGCAGGTTACCAAAGACTAATGATGGTTTCCTGATCCTTCTGACACCATGGAATGCCTCACTGTATACCAAAAAGGAGTTGGAAGTAATGTTTACCTTATATGTTGGGCAGCATTATGGTACGTCAACTCCAAGCTCCTAGTCCAGAAACAATTACTTATCTCCATGCAGTACTAGCCAATAATCATCGTAATCGCTGTATCCCATTCAAAGCAATTGCCGATCAGACTTCTTTATACATTAGTCCTGAATATCTCCCAGCCTGGTTCAAATTCAGTGACCCAAGGAACATGCACAAGAGTACCATAGAAGACTTCTTCGACCATGTTTCACAGTGGCAAATGGCAGAGGGGCCTGAAAGAGCCTTCAGGTTCAAGGGAATCAAAGCAGATAATGGGACTGTGGCTTCCACACACTATCCAGGGAATTTGAATCCCCCTCTACCTTCCCAACATAAACCAAGATGCAGTAGTCGAAGGACTGCTGATGCCATGACCAATGCCAAATCAGTGACTGGCACTGGTCACCATCCCACTGCCGAGTCTCATGCCAAAGCCCAAGCCCAAACGAAATCGAGATGACACAAAGGGAAATCTAAGGGAAAGCAACCCCGTCAACAATCAACCACAGCACAGCCATCCACCTCTGAACCCGATGCTGCTCCTGATCATGGCCCTATGACTGGCCACCAACCTGGTGCCAATGCCCAAAGCCATGATCGCAATACAGCGACACAGTCATCCTATGTGCAAGTCAATCAGGCTACAATGGATATGCATTACACAGCTTGTATCACTCGTCCCCAGCCAATTAATGGTCCCAGTGATGGTGAACCAGAGTATCTCATTCCTCATCAGATTTACATGAGGTACATGTACATCACATGCCCATCCATTCAGAAGGACACTGTGAATGAACTCCCATGCCCAATTGATCCATCTCTGTTAGGAGAAAACACAATTCCACATCAAGAGCAGGTACTGCATCCTAAACCTCAACGACTTGTTGGAGGAAAGTGGACTGAGGATCCTATTGCAAGGGCGAAGGCAAGGGCACTAATTGCTTTAGGTATGCCATTGGCAACAGCCACAGTGACCTTGGCAATGACCCAAGTAGCCTCAGCCCAAGTAGCACCAGCAACGACTCAAGTAGCACCAGCAATGGCCCAAGTAGCACTGGAAATGGCCCAAGTAGCACCGGCAATCGTCCAAGTAGGAACAGCCAAAGCTGAGTCGGCAACGGCCACAGTTGATTTGACCCAGAACACATTGCAACAGATGACACCACCATCATCTCAAAGTACTGAGCTGCCTCACATTCCTGTGGCTTCAGCACTTGTTCGATGGATCTGAAGGACAGCTGATGACTTGCACAGGAGGAAGCTATCTCAAACCAAACTGTTGGGAGAAGACCAAGAATTAAAAGAGTTAAATTTGCAAGATAATAGATTACTATGAATGTCCAATGATGTATATATTCAAGTCCAATTTTTTTTACATATATAAAAAAAATAAAAGTCTATTCCTTTCTCCCTCGCTTGGCAGCACCTCTGTCCTCAGATGTTCCCGCTCTTTTCTTTGGATTTGGCTCAGGGGTGGGACTTCTGGAAAGTAGTCCAGCTGGACCAGGTGTAAGATCATGAGAGGATCAGCACAACTGTGCTGGGGAAGGAGAGGGGTGGGGCAAGGTTGACAACTGTGGTTGAGGTGGGGGGGGGGGTCATACTTAGGATTACTGATAGACCTGGTGATAGCAGTTGTGGGGATCTGTGGACCTGTGTACGAGGAGGGGAGGGATGGGGCAAGGCAATGCTGGTGACTGGCAAGGCTGGTGTGGCTGCAGTAACTGCTGTTGCCGTTGCTGGCATGGCTGTGGCAGCCTGAGGGAATGAAGTAGAGATGATGAGGGGAGGGAGTGGAGGGGCCACTGTCATGCACTGCACCATTTCTTGCAAGTCCTGGGGCGTAGCAGGAATGATTTGGATTTTGGGCACATCCCCAACCATGTCTTCAGCATCGGCATGTTCAGGGCCAAGTCCTACCTCCTCGAGTATGGCTGATTCTGTCTCGATCTGCTTCTGTCCCTCCTCAATATTCTCATTCACCATCCCTGAGTTCACTTCCTCCTTTGATTCCACGCCCTCCATTTCCCTGGCCTCCCCGTCGGCATCAGCATCAGCCTCGGCCTTGGTGTTGATGATGGGTGGTATGGCCTCTTGATCCTTGACGTCCTGCTGCTTTGCTCCCTCCTCAACAACATTGATTTCACTGATTGATTCCATACCCTCCATCAATTCAGCATCGGTATCGGCATTGGCCTTGGAATTGGCCATGGGTTCAATGGTCTTGCCCCTGACCGATTCCCTCTCGACGCAAGTTACCCGCTCAGAGTTCTGGCCATTGTACAGGACGATGCCTTGTGCACCACCCTGCAACCAAAGGTATTCTTCAAGGTCCGCTATCCTCCTCATCAGCAAGGCGACCCTGTCTCACAGTTCTTGTAATCCTCATTGGACTCCATCTTCAATCCATTGCCCTTGCTCAACTAGTAGAGCCTCAAGGTTTTGTTCAACTTGTTCAATGCATGCTTCGAACCTTCGTTTGAGTTGATCCAGATGGTCGGCCAGCCTTGCATAGTGGTCGGCAGCGGGAGTGCGAGCAGGGAAGGCCGCAGAAGCACGAGCAGGAATGGGCCAGGGAGTGGGAACAGCAGTGGGCATGGGTGACATTGGCCTGGCATCTGCATCGGCCATATCGACATCGTTATCCATAGCTATTGGTATACATGTTAGTTAGAGGTTTTGAGCATTATATGAATGAACTCACCTTTCCCTTTTCCCTTTTCCCTTTTCCCTTTTCCCTTTTCTCTTTTTCCTTCAAGTGAAGCACCAAGGTGATTCCTCGCCACTTTCTTCACTGGAATATTGTGTCCTCTTCATTTTTCTTCTCGCTGATCCTTTTTTTGCCTTCTTTCTCAGCCCTTGATGCTCATCCTCTGGATCACATCAAACCTTGCCTTTCCTGCAGTGGTAGCATGCCATTTTCCCATTCACCTGTTCCCAACACTCACACCTAAGCCTGACACATCGTGCACATGGCGTCTCTCTGAGATTCACTCGCTGGGGTGATCCTTGTGCCCTACTTGGCCTACTTCTGTTGTCTTGCTTGTGCTTCATCCTGCGATCAGCAGTGGCATCACTCTCTTCTATCTCATCTTTTCCACTATCAGCATCCTCAGCCATTTCTTTGTTTTGGAATTCATTGTCCAATGGACTACTACTCTCCATCACTCGTGGCTTGGGTGTCATTGTGATGGCTGGCACCTTCAGTCACGAGTGGCACTGTGCTCAGGCTGGATGTCTGGATCCAGATGCTGCTGGTTGGGCTGGAACAATGGGTGCTGGTGGTGGTGGGGGTCATGCTGGTACTACTGTTGGTGCTGGTGCTGGTGTTGCTCCTACAGTGATTTCTGGTGCTGGCCTCTGTTTCCTAATGACTATCGTGCGCATTGCCAGTTCATCCATTTCTGCCTCTGCCATACTAAATGTTGGTGCCACTGCCGCTCCCAGTTTGACCGCCACTGCCATTCCCGAAGACCCTGCCACTGCCATTCCTAATATCCCTGCTGCTGCCATTCCTAGTATACCTGCCATTGCCATTGCCATTTCAGTTGCGCCTTCTTTTTCATCAAAACTTTTCATGGCTCTCCATTGACCTTCAATAAATTCATTGTCCCCTGTCCTCTCCGACTTGTACCATGCCACCACAAATCCCCATAAAAAGGATTCGGCCTGGAAGAGTTCCTGCACATTGGCTGGGAGATTCTGCTTTTGCCAAGCAAATAACATTTTCTGCAGGATGTTAGTATGGTTGGTTTCATATTACATATCTGCTCACAAGCGCTGCTTTTTTTCCCTTCATCATGGCCTTGATGTTTTTTGTGCGAATTCCTTGGCGAATGGCTTGCTCAATCTAGCTGATGTGGCCGAGTACTTGTTTACATGTAATGTTCATGATGGATGGAATGGCTGCGGGTATGGGTGTGGAGTTGGGCTGGATGGATGATGAAGATCGATGGATGTTGATAAGAAAAAATATTAACAATCACACATTGTTGATTGATATGTAATGACTGATTGATCCTTGATTGGCTGATTAAACTGCATTTGTTGATATCGTCCTGTTATCATCTGTTATCTATACCATGAGTGATCAGCAAAGCAACACTTATATTCCTGATGGATATGTCGCTATCCGAGGTGACAATGGGCAGCACTATCTTGTGCCCCCTTTTATGATTCCAGCTACACAACAAGCAATGGAGGCATATTGCATGAAGGTTGAATTTGATGTATACATGGCAGATGGGGGGGTAAGATTTTTTTTTTTCTGAGGTGTCATTCTATCCTTGGGCTGATGCCATCTGCTGGCCAATGCCGGATGTAGCCGGTGCCATGTTTTGGCCGATGCCATTTCTGGGCTCCTGCTGGCTTGTCTATCCATCCCTCTCACTGATGAATTTACAGTCTGGAAACATGAGAGATACACCATACTATGAAGTGGCCCAGAACATGCTACAGTTACCTGCTGATCCAGTAAGTGCCGTGTCCTCGTTTGCATGACTGTTAGTTAATGCTGTTGCAGACTTTAACAGACAGGGAGCTGTTGGGCTGCCATGCCAAAGTGAAAGCCCTGCAAAACAACCTTGGCACCTCTTACAAGGATGCCAGCCATCGTCTCTACATGGCTGAGGTTGAGACACTGGAACAGCAAGATATCATGTTATGCACATATGCGACTTTGAAGAAGAGGATGGAATGCGATATGAAATCATTCCAATGGAGATTGTCAAACATTCCACTCAGATCATCGTCCCATGATGAGAACATGGCTGGTCCTGCCAATTCTCAGAATTAGTTTGTATCGACATTGTTATATTAAGGTAGAATGAACACTGTTGTTTAGTTGGTGTTATCCATATGCCTGATTCCATATGAAAAATATTCAATTTCTACCGTACATATATGCCATTGCCACTGCCGTTGCCGCTCCGCTGCCATTGCCGTTGCCATTTACCATGTCCAATGCTACCTCATAGGTCACTGATCTGGCCATTAACATTCCCCGTAGTATATAAGAACCCAGAATACCAAAACTGTATCTATTTGATAGTAGTACAAGTTACACTTATTATGAGAGCGTTCTATGGGCTTCCATGAACCCGTATCATTCGGTACAATGTACATGTTCTATAGACCGTATCATTCAATACATTGTAGCTTACCTATCTGTACCCTCACCTACCCTTGACAAATACCCCCAGGGTTTTGCATACCCCTGCCATTCACTAGTTCCGCGAAAGTGAGGTCTTTTTGAAGGGTCGGGAGTATCTCCCTTGTTCACTTATGGTTCTCGTCAACTTCTTTGGACTGTGCTTCAATCGGTGGAGTACCAGTGCAATTGGGACTGGTAAACTCATTTCTTCTTATTGGACTCTCCCTCTCCTCCCCCAGCCTCTGATTCTTCTTCTCCACTTGAAGTTTCTGATAGGCTTCGATGTCGTCATTTATGGAGTAACTCTTTTCGGAGATCACGCAAGAAACGTTCGGCTTCCCCCAAATCTGAGACTCTGGGGCGAGTGTTCTCATTGCGGTTTGGAAGATTGGCGTTACCGTCTCCCTAGTTCTTCTTGTCTGCTCTCTCTGGCGCTGTTCAGCACATTTTTGCTGTGAGGCAATGATGTCGACGTAAATTGTGCACTCTTTTGGAGTATCGATTTTCGAACTAGTTCATCAACCGCTTCGTGTAAGACTTTATAGAGGGTCTCCATCCATGGAGAAATTTTCTCATTCCTGAAGTCTCAGACATGAGCATACGTCTCTAAGACGAGACTGGCTCTGAACAAGTCTTCTCCTGGCTCTGTCGCGCCATGAAGATTCTGACTTCCGGTAAGGGGTTCAAGAAGGGACCGTTTGGCTAGGTGTGTCTTCGTCACGGATTTCAGCTCCTCCGGTTTCTGCTGACTGTCCGAAATAGGCTGCATAGGCATTGCTCGACATATGAGGAATGACGTTGAATATTAGAGAATGAAAATTATACACTGAGTGAACCACTAGAAGCAGTGAGCTATTGCAGAGAGGAACAACGCTAGAGGAAGACCCTTACATCCTGAAACAAGAATGTCTTTGAAGTTCTTCTCTATCAGGTCTCAGTACATGACGTGTGCAGGAAAAGTCCAGCAGGATCTACGGCGCACACGGTGCAGTGGTTCAGCGTAAACTTCCATCTACACGCGGTGTAGAGGGGACTAGCGAGTCTGCACGCAGTGCGGGGTCGTAGTGGGCTTGCCCAGACCTCTCACCATTGGACTTGTGTAAACACGCTTTAAATTACTTGTAAATTGCCAGTAAAAAAAGGGACAGTAAATAAATACCTATTTTTTCTGCAACTTTAAGGAGCTAAAATAAGACGCTGTTCTTTACGTTACTTGGGATGAGGTATGCATGGTGATCAGTCAACGCAGCCCTTTGGCATTAATTATACATACGGTTAACTGTACATGAAGTGATCCCACTTCGCCTTACAAGAGTCCACATTATAATCTACACGCAATTTTTCTCAATTTTCAAGACACCATCACCTAATTTGAATCGAAGAATACCCACCAAAACTACGATCCCGATCACAAGAACATCGGCCTTTCTCCCACTTCTCTTTTGTCAGTGGGCAATGAATCCAATCGTCATGCTGGTACCCTATCTCCTCGAAGAAATGTACTTGATCCTTTGAAGCGAGGAGTGAGGCAGCGATGCTGTGGACTGGTGCATCTCCCCATCGCTATTCGAGGTTATCGACGATGCGTAAAGCAGGAGACGAGACGAACGAACCTCATAGTAAAAACCGCCTGTCGAGTCCAGATAGTCAAAAAACGCCGTGTAAGATGGCCCGCGCCAGAAATCCATGTCTGCAATTTCAAAGTTGCTCCAATCTGAGTTTCCTAAGTAATCCCATCCATGAAGACGAGAAGGAGAAGACCAACAATGGCATAGGTTGTACGTATGACTCTGAGAATCAGAAATGAACTCCATGGAATTATTCGGTGCGACGAATTCCGGGTGTTTTTTGATGAAATCTGGTTGCATTCAGTTGACAATAGCAGATATTACTGGACCTAGATGCTACCTCGGACGTGTGTCCACAAGCTAGAGACGGTAGAGCTGATCTCGTAAACGGTTAACACGAAGGCTTTAAGGAGATGATCAGCATCGGTGACGGCAAGAAATGTGAAAGACACTTGCAATACACTTTGTTATTTTCCTCCATAAAGAGGAACGGATCGCTGAGGATATCACAGTAATATCGAACTTTTGGTCTGCACAAAACCGGCTCGTCGGCATCAAAGAATGAAAAATGAACACAACTAAACTCCTCACTCGACCCGCCAGTACCAGCGATACTTCTGAAGCAGTTCATGTTTGAAGAAAAACTGCATCCGGGGCTGCTTAGCCTCTGGCTTTCATTGGAAGAATAGAACATACACCTGAGTTAAACCGACACATATTGCGATACCTACGCCAACAGGCTCAGCAATTTTCGTACGACCATCTTCGTATGGCCGGATAAAAATAACGTACGGGATGCTATCTGGATGATTGCATATCAATGATGGTGAAGCTGCAAAAATTGCAAACCTCATGTGCCTCCATATTTTACGCCAGCCAAGGCCAATTTATTCCGCTCGTTCGTCGCCTTGGCTTCATCGATCCACTCTGGCTGTTCCCAGTGTTCCTTCGGGATTACGCCGAATGAGACTTCAGAAGAGTTCGCTATTATGTTCGTCATCCTCCTTCATATGATCAAGTTACTGCGAGGATCTATGTCGATAAAGAAAACGATACTCGCGTTCTAAAATTCTCCGTGAATGCCACATCATTCAAAAAAACATATGGGTAACCATGCTTCTGATTGAATCTATCCTCGAGCTGGCGGACACTATCCAGGGCGCCTTCTAGCTCAGAATTCCGAACCAGCATGACAATGGTGGCATTCGCGCGTCGTTGCTGGAGTAGTTCTTGCACAGGTGGTGCGGGACATGTAGCACTTGAGACACTGGTCAGTTTGGGTTCTGCTAATATGGGGCTGTCTTTCTGGTAAGACCTGATGTTAAGGAGGAAGTATGTGGTGACCTGGAGAGATTGAATGAGAAGACATTTTTGTGATGTTCGATAATTCACCAGCACGATGGCCCCCAGCACCAATAGCAGGCTGCGCAACCGTTTGTTCATCGCACTGCACGTCCTGGAGTCAGTCAAATGTCGATGCACACCAGTGGACTGCCCCTTGGATCGGACTTTGAAACAACCTCAGATAAAAGATAAAAGATAAAAGAGTCTCGACTCCGAAGCGCGAATGTCAAATGCAGTCGAAGGATGTTGCCAAATTTTAGCGGGTGGACGATATATGCGATACAGATTCAGAGCTATGCTTGTTCTGATTTTGTTTTACGGAGCAGTGCAGACAATCAAGTCACACGATCCGACTTGGCTGGTCGGAGTTTCCGACGGACGGAACTTAGGGTAAACCCTTGGAACGACAACGGTGTCAGTGTTGCGCAATGTGTATTAACCTGTGAGTTAGACTCTTTCTGTCAGTAGGTCTGCTAACATTTTTGTTCTAGGTATCATCTTTGAACACACTATTTACGTCGCTCTCTGAGAATGTGACAGTGGTGTTAGCTATTTAATACTTGAGAATCCTGGGTGCCAACAATCAAGATGCTTCATTTTGTTATCACCCCGCTTTTCGTGCTTTGGTTGGCACCAAAAGCTATCGGAATACAGTTTGATCTCTCCAATCTCCAGTGGACACTAAAGAACCAGAATGGTTCTATCCGGATACCAGCCAACGGACCACCTTCGCAAGCTCACTTAGACCTGCTAGCTGCTGGAATAATTACTGAACCGCTACTTGGGATCAATGGTGCGTGGAAAACCAACTTGTGCACTGTGAAATCCAAATGCCTCACAATGAACGCTAGATTTTACCGAACGTTGGGTTGTAGATGAAAATTGGACTTATACAACTGATCTATCGCCTTTTACACGAACACTGAACTCCACGCCACCCCCTACTACACTCCTTGTGTTTTATGGCATCGATACTGTTGCAAATATTGTACGGATCCGCGCCGGCTATCTTTTGCTTTATTCTCATTTTATCTGGTTCAGAGCGTGAGCGGACATCCTGTCGCATGGGTAGCCAACCAATTCCGGCACCATATTTTCGATATTTCGGATTTCCTAGCATCCCCTTCTTCAAATGACAACAATCTCACTGTATCTTTCGAATCCGCTTGGCGTTACGGATTGAATGTTACTGCGAGACCTGACGCTGAGTTCTTCCCTGGATTAGGATATGTGAGTATCAATGAACAATTAACTTGTGCTCATCTCGATCGTTTCCTCTCGTCTAGTTTGAATACCCGTACGTATATCCATGGATACGGAAAGAAGCGGCTGATTTTGGGTGGGACTGGGTATGCGTACCTTTTTCCATTTCAAACAGTCGTTGAATGAGAATACAGGGCCCAGCCTTCGCCCCAAGTGGGATACACAAACGAGCCTATCTAGTTACCTTATCCAAGTCGACGCCCTCACTCTTCGAGTCCGCTGGCTCGACTGCTGTACCCGATCAAGTTTCCATCGATGAACCATCTTTTGAGATGCACGGGGTTGAGCATCCTCTTGCACTTTCTACCAAGACACCAACGGTTGCCCGTTCACAATCTGTCATTGACTACTCTAACAATGTCGAGCTGCCAAGTCCAATCGTCATTGAGGAGACGTCCATCGATATATATAAAGCCGGTAAATCGTTCGCCCTCCCCGCAAGCCAAACAGCGGATTGGATTGTCAATGTCACTCTTGCGCTGAGGTCTGCGGCAGTTATTCCACCTTCCATCCTGACGCTCGCCTTCTCTGAGCTCAACCTAGCCTCTGAGCCCATTTTGATTTCCCAAATTCCGCTTTCAACGCTTCGACCCGTTTGGATTAGTGTTACCTGGAATATACCAGATGCCATTCCTCAACGATGGTATCCACATAATCTTGGAACACCCAAACTCTACGACCTTACTGTTTCGCTTGATCTTCCTGTATCGGGAGGCTCCGTCTCTCTTCTCAAGTTCATCACTAGGACCGGTTTCCGCACAATCGAACTTGTACAGTCACCATACTCTAAAAGGGATGTCCAGCAACGTGGTATTACGCCAGGCGACCAGTGGCATTTCGAGATCAATGGAAGGGCTTTTTATTCCAAGGGAACCAACATCATCCCATTCGATCCTTTCTACGCCCGGATAACCACAGAAAAGGTTAGATGGATACTGGAGAGCGCAGTCAGAAGCGGACAAAACATGGTTAATGCCTCAATCACTCATTCTGCCATCCATCTGATAAAAATGTACGTAGCTCCGCGTATGGGGTGGTGGCGCATACCAGCCGTCCGAGTCGTCAGTCGCGGGCGGAGGGTACGATTTTTACTCCATCTGTGATGAGCTAGGAATCCTGGCCTGGTCGGAGCTGATATTCTCCGACGCGATGTATCCCATCAACGGCTTTTTCCTAGAATCGATTGAACCTGAAGTGCGGCAAAATGTGAGGAGGATTAATAGGCACCCGAGCAATGCGCAATGGGCTGGCGGGAACGAAATTGAGGGCATCGTGACGTACGCAAATCGGACCCTAAAGAATGGGACGCACTACCTGAATGAGGTTAGCTATGCTTCAAATACGTATAGAAGGAATGTCGCTTATTCGTCTGTTCGCAGTTTACTACCTTGTTCCAAGATTTCCTTCATGATATCGTGGTCTCCGAAACTCATTCCGTGAGTGCCCCCTGCGAGTCTGTGGATCGGCATCGTGACCTTGAACTCGCTAGGTACCCTATACGGTTTGCTCGACGACGGGAGGTGTGTTAAGTCTGGATCCATATGTGTTGCGTTTCGACAACAGAACACCTGGTGAAATATACGGAAATAGTGGTAAGTCCTGCTTGCTAGGTCACCTGCTACTTATACTCATAGTTGCTACAGAACGGTTCAATTATGATGTAACTGCGGCCCTCGACTATAGCACTTATCCTCTCGCAAGATTTGTTAATGAATTCGGGTCCGTTATTATGCCCTCCATGATGGACTAGCGCACTGATCTTGCCTTCTCCAGCTTCCACTCGATGCCATCATTCTACACTTGGGAAGAAGTTCTTACCTCTCCCGATGATTTTTCATTCAACTCGACCGTCGTCATGTCAAGAGACCACCACCCACCCGCCGGCGATCTCACCTTCCCAAACCCCAACGCACCAGAAGGCCAAGCCCAAATGACAGCCGGTGTTGAGTTGTGGCTTCCCACTCCTTCAACATCGGATTCGAACCAGACCTTCGCCCAATGGTGTTGGAGCACACAGATCTTCCAAACTATGACCATTGTCTCGCAGGTGGCATGGTACCGGCATGGCGCTGGGCGAGGAGAGAACAACCTAGGTGCACTGGTGTGGCAGCTGAATGACATATGGCAGGGCGTGAGCTGGTCGAGCCTCGAGTATTCTGGAAGATGGAAGGTCTTGCAGTATGGTCTGACGAACATCTTCTCGCCTGTGGTCATCTACCCGTTCTGGACGGCGCAGAACGAGACGCTACAGGTTTTAGTTATCTCGGACAGGTGGGAGGAGGTCCGTGGCTGTGCACAATTGACGTGGTATGATTGGCTTGGAACACCGCTGGGCACAACCACGCATGAATTCGCCGTTCCAGCTTTGAACGGTTTCCTGTTGTTCGGAACAACAGGTCTGCATTCAAATTTGCCTGCGGGGAAGAACATTACAGATGTATGGTTGCTTCTCAATGTGACTGCAGAAGTTGACCATCAGACGGTGACGAACGAACAATATGTGAGTGTTGTTTTCTTGTACATATTTCATTTGTGTCTTTCGCTGAGTATTTGGTTTAGTTTACGCCAACGCCGCTGGCCGACGCCCATCTCGTTGATCCCCAAATCAGCACTACTAGCAACTCTGATTTGACATTCACCTTGCTCGCTAAAGGAGGGGTTGCGCCTTGGACATGGATGGACCATCCTGCGGGAACGATTGGCGTGTTCGTTAACAACGCAACGGGTGTACCCTTGAATGGGTTTTACCTCGTTCCCGGAATTCCTCGCACTCGTAAGTAGTCCGTGGGTATCTTGTAGACGTTGAACATTAATTTCTGTTTCTGGGATAGTGAGGTTTGTTTTGGATAAGGCACTTTCTGTGGTTGGAAGACCCGATCCTGCGGATTTCGTGGTCAGGTCTTTGTGGAATAATACGCATGTATGAGTTATGAAGGGATCATTTTATCAGTGTACAGTAAAATGGCTACATTTGGAGGTATCAATAGTGCCTGGACCATATGTATTGGTTACGGTGGTCATGCATAGACCAAAGACTTATCTACATATATACCGGTTTTGAACTGTACAGTACTATGAATGAAGTTCGTATCTTTGAAGCTCATGGACAAGTATGCAAGAAAAGGATGCCCATCAGCTTTCACGAGACTACACAACTAAGGAAAGAAACAGACATTTCATCCTTCTCAGACCCATATACATCCACCGTGCCGAGGATTCTGAAACCGCATCTGTTCTCTGTCCTTCACCAAAGGCTTCTTGGGCCTCTACGAAATTTGCGATCAAATGTTTCTCTTAGACTTGACGAACTAGGTAACCCCGATGCGGCAAGTGCAATGGCTGTACTGATGCTCCCAGTCCCAATTAACCCGGAGGCAGCTGCACCCCCCATTGCTGCGCTCTGACAAAACGCAAACAAGCTCCCTGCCTCGATCACGCCAAGTGACGATTGCCACGCCGTCGCTAGTGTTCCCCCAACGGGACCTAAAGCGCCGAATCCGATGGCGCCGAGGACCGGGATAGTGGCAAGCGCGGCAACACCAATGGTTGCTCCAGTCACTTGGAGTGCAAAGCGGGCAGGGTTATCGTGCACATATCGTTCGAATTTTCCGAGCGCGATATAGTGCCCGAACTCTGCACTCCAACAGGAGTAGAGTAGAGATTGAAATAACGACGGCATGGTTGCCATGTCATCCGGAAATTTGGCTGCGCTGTAGTCTACGTCATCACCTTCACCCTCGAAAGGTCTGTGGCCGGTGATGATCTCATAAAGAAGCATGCCCAAGGCAAACTTCTCGGCCCTCCAGATGCGCTCCTGCAGTGGGAGATCGGATATCGTGTGTGGCGGGATTCTGTACTGAGGAGAATAATTACCAATTTGGTTCCTAGGATGGACAGACTGAGCGTGCACCGTTCCATCCAGATCTAGGACGAAGGCCATGGGGCGAATGCGCATGGCGGTGTTAGGCGTGGGGTGGACCCGGTTGATACAGTTGAAAACCCACGACCAACGCAGTTCCTCATCCTGCAGTCGATCCTCAGGTACATCTGCTATGGCGAACAAATTCCCAGCATCATCCTTTACTTGGACGCGACAGGGAACCTCGTTTAGATTGTCCTCCAACATGGGTACGACTTCGGGGGGGGTCGGATCGATTTCCCCTGAAGCCATGTCCTTGATCTCCTGGGACAAACCAAGCACTTGCAGAACTTTGTCAAATGGGTCTTTGGATGTAGGTGTCATCGAAAATGGTGCAAGACTTTTTCAAACGTGAGTAAGACAGGACTAGTATAAGTACTGGTACAGCTTAGACTTGTTTGTTCGAAATTGCTGTAGACAGTACAGCCCTCAACGTTAGCCTGGCGCTGGGTTTGAAAGTGGGTAGGTGTTTGAAAACTCGATCGATATTAGTCCTTGTTCCCTTGCACTTGGGATCTCGGAATTCTCGGAATAGGTGCTCACAGCACATGTTAGTATGACCGTAAAATTTGTTTTGAGGAAATCGACCGAGTTTTGGTGAAATTACAGGAATGGTAAGCGAAAATTGCACTGATTGTGAGGAAACAGCGTCGGAAATATTTCTATGGACCACGACTTCTTTTTTATATACATTCATAATCCTTATATAGAATACAAGCTCTGTACCAAATTTTATGGGTAGGGATTGGCTCTAGCCTGTTCGACAGTTGACGGTGAGCGGAGTTTGGAATGTCTAAGTGGAATTTAGAACACATCTCACTGCAATTTTGCTGTGTATCTGCATAATAGTCGGGGTAGTTCAAGTGAGAAATCAATATCACCATACTTTAGACAAGCCTTTTCAAGCAACACACAAAGCTTGGCTACTTCTCCTCGTGAAGGTACACCTTCCATCAACCTTCCATAGTCATCATCAGAGTCAACAAGTTCAATGATATCACCTTGTGGGACTGTCATCTCATGCTAAGGCTCCAACCATACTATCTATATAACCGTTTTATACGGTTTATACCATATATGTATATGTTTATGTTTACACCCTTATGGCTGGAAAGGCCTATACAGTAGTTATACAGTATGTATACGGTTATACGGTTATACTCAGATGGAATAGAAGTTAGAGCCTGAGAACCCAATTTTTTTCTCTTTGATCATTGAATTGTGCACCATAGTCCCAGACCCCAAAAACATCTTATCCGAAGATCATAAGCAAAAGTGGCAAGTGAGTGATTGTGCCCAGGGTGTTGACTCATATTTTCGGACAGTAGAGGCAACAGCTAAACCCCGCCAAGCTCAAGGTTAGTTGGAATAGAATACAAGAATCATCTAAAAGCTTACCTGGACCTTGACTAGTGCCCAAATCAAAAATTACCATTCCGAAAGACACATCTAAACCTGATGGAGATGCTGTCAAGAATGGCACCTTATTATCAGCGAGCGAGCTTCAAAAGTGTGGTTTTTTTCGTCAATTCGCCTTCAGATGATCAGCCTAGTTTCACTGATCAAATCAAGAATGATGATGATAAAGATAAAATGTACAAACTTCTGAAATGTAGCAATGCTGAGCTACCTCGATACATCGACACCGCTGGCCCCAACAATCCCTCCAAAACCTCATTCAAAGCCAATCACAAAAACACCATCATTTCTCGCCAGCGCCTGTGCATTTCAGAAACCCACCACTGCCACGTCATCTACAACAATAAAATTAACCCCTCAGCAAGAACTTGTGGACGAGCTTGACCGTTATCTTAGATTTGATGCTGCCCCAATTTCCGAGCAGGAACAGGATGGAAAAACACTGGGTAGTAGCAAACCATCTCAGGAAGATGTGCTGATGAACCCACTTCTTTGGTGAAAGGTGAGCATGTTATCATTACTATACATTTCTGGATACTAGATGCCATTCTTAGAATCACACGAGAGAGTTTCCAACAATTTCTTGGATGGCTCGAGATTACCTCACCATTCCGGCTGTTGAAATTAAATCCTGATACATGCTGCTTACATGAGGCCATGCATGCAGCACACACATGTTACTCCGCTTACTGCGCATACATGTGGTAAACACATTCCCGAGTCATGTGACATCCTTACTATTATGTATATAAGGAGAACCTGTACTATAGAAGATATACAGTGTTCTTACCTCTGCTAAACCCTAGCTCTAAAACTAACTAAACCCCAGGTAGGTTATAAGGAATGTGTCGTCTCTTCCTCTGTGCAGCGTATGCTGGGCACATCGCGAACGCGCCTTAACTGGCTGCGAACGACGTTGACTTCATTGTCTCCAAATTGTAACCTTGCACTCTTCGTGAGCTGCATTGCGCTCTCTGCGAGCTGCATTTAAAAATCCAGGTTGACTAGGGTTAACCACTCTGAAGGAGTGTTTTTGCCTGAGATTATGGAACATGTTTTCTTGAATAGAGGACTGATTGAGCACTTTTCCCAGCTGCCACTATAACATCATGTCTTCAACTCTTGAAAAACTCGTACAAACTTTCGATGGCTCTAACTACATTCAATGGGCCGACTCAATGAAGGCGTGGCTCAGGTCTCAGGGCCTCTGGCAAATAACTAGTGGGATGGAACTAAAACCACCCCTGGCGCCTCCTTTGACGGCGACAAATGCTGCACTAGTAGTGGAAGCTAATGCCAAGCTCCAGACCTGGAACAATAAGAATGACCAGGCTATTGGTAGCCTAGTGCTCTGCCTGGTCCCCTCTATTCAGCAGCGTGCCAACACCAAGGACACTGCTGAGGAGGTGTGGGATCTCATCCACACTGACTATGGTGTCGATGGCCCCTCCCAAGTCTTTGCGGACTTTAGGTCTACAATCACAATCAAAATTCCGGCTGCGAATCCTGCGCCAGAGATTGCCAAAATGGCTGATAAATTCGAGCGCCTTACAGCTGCCAATGTTGCCATCCCCGAAGTAGTACAGGCAATGATTTTACTTGCTGTGATGCCACATGAGTATGATTCTCTATCTGCCATGGTCCTTAACACGACCACTACTAGAGCCTTGACGTTTAAACATGTCAAGGACTCCATTGTTGCTGAGGCCTCACGGCGCACAGCAGTTGGAAAGCCCATCAGCCCACCTCAGACCACCAAGCTTTCTGCTGTCAAGCGCAAAGGGGGAAATCCCAAATGGCAATCCCAGGGCAACAATGGAGATTCATTCCAAAAGCGTGGATGACGTGGGGACAAAAAGACTAAAAAGGAAAAACCTAAAGATAAACATTCCCACCTCGCCTCACAAGCCTTTACTACTATAAATGGTAATAGCACCATCATACCGCCGATGCCGCTCATCCAGTGCATCAAGAAGCATGAACATACTCCCACAAGGGATCCTTGCCACCGACCGCCTGCACAGGCATACATGGGCATGGCCTCTACCTCTCATTCGGTGTATACTGAATATCAGCAGGCTCAAGACACCCTCGAGCAAATGAATCTCCCACACAGCGCAAAAAATCTGCGACCGCTGGAAGAGCACCTAATAGTGTGAGAAGGTAAGAGGAGGAGGATTGAACCAGAACCAAGGATCGTAGAGGTAGAAGACGATAGTGTCTCCCTTGGATCGGAACCTGCGGTTTCTGATGAAGAAGTATGGAAAGCTGTCGACGAAATGCTTGTCAATGAACCGCTTGAAACAGGTACATATGATGAAAGGTCAGTCCTTTTCCCTGCCACAAGCACAAGAATTAACATTCCACTGATCACAGTGAACTTTTCATGTGAAATTTTACCGCTACTAAATGTATCATGGAACAATTTACATCTTAATATATGTGTTATGTGTGCAAATGGAAATTGTAAGAAAGGTGCCGACTGGATCATGGATTCAGGCACATCAAAACACTTCACTGGTGAAATGAAAGATTTTGCTTCTTACGAACCTTTACCGAGAAAGGACTCTACCCTGGTTCAAACAGCCATGGGTACTACTCATATAGTAGGGAAAGGAGCAGTCTTCATTAGACATCAGGTAGTATGTCATGGGAAGTCAGAGACGCGTGAAACGCGATTATACCCCATCTACTACATACCTGACTGTAATGCTCGATTACTGTCAATGGGCATCTTCTTGCAAGACGGAAGTGACGTGTGTGGTTCCTCCGCACACATTTCATTTTTCAAGCAAGGAAACCCAATTATGGATTGCGTCCCTCTTATGAAATGTGACACTATTTATTGGGCTCGGACTCATATATTGAGCACCAAGAGAATCAATGTCGTGACAATTTATGTCGCAGACTACTCGACTTAGCATAAGCAACTTGAACACCCATCCAAAGAGGTGCTAGGGAAGATGCCTAATAGCACCATAAAATTCCCGAGGAATTTAATTATTCCTAAAGACAAAATTATATGTCCAGGGTGCGCTGAAGGGAAAATGACCTCAAAATCTTTTCCCGAATCAGATTCATGTGCAGAAAGACCCTTTGAATTAATACATTCTGATCTGAAGGAACTCCCAGTACTATCGTACCATAAACATAAATACTTTATTGTATTTCTGGATGACAAGACATCACATATCTGGGTCCAATGCCTTGAAAAGAAATCTGATGCTGCTGTGGCCATCAGACAATTTCGGGCAGTGGCTTTGACACAGTATGGCACTACAATCAAGCACTGGCGTGTTGATCCAGAGGGGGGAGTTCAAAGATTGTGAGCTACAAAATGTGCTCAAGGACTATGGCATCAAAATAGAGATGTCTGCACCCCACGTTCACCAACAGAATGGGCACGCAGAGCATGCCATAAGGACAATAATGGAAAAGTCACAAACCCTGCGATTTACTGCATGTCTACCATAATCATGGTGGGAATTTTGCATTGAACATGCAACACACCTATACAACTGAACCCCGATAAGGCGCCTGAAATGGCTGACACTGGTTGAGGACCTGACAAAGGTCTGCCCAGATCTAAACAATCTGAAGGTTTTTGGTTGTGGTGCTTACGTCTACCTACCCAAGGAGAAGCGTCCAAACACATTGGCTCCTCGATCAGAGTTGATGATGTACCTTGGATTAGAAGATGGCATTAAAGCATACCGTTTCATGTGACCTAGTGGTGCAATATTCATTGGTGCTATGGCACTATTTGATGAAACATTGTTCCCATGCTGTCCCGGAGCTAAAACTCCTGCCAATATGAACCTTGGTGATTTTCCACCTCCAGAACCAGAAGATGATGACCACTCATCTGGAACGGATGGCAATGATTCTATACCGCCACAAGATCCACCCCTTCCTCCATCATCAGAAAATGATGATGATGATGTACCAAGTGAGCAAAAGGCGCATGACGATGTGACAGATGCTCCTCCTCCACCACCTCCAGTAACCACTGAGGACTTTCGTCCAAGACGTGATGATCAACAGGAATGGCAGCAATTGCCCCATCGATCAGGCAGGCAGAGGAACATCCCAAACTGTCCTGGCAATACCTATGGAAAGAAGCGACTCCCCTCTGACATAGAGAGAGACATTGCACGTGATCAATATTGGAAGAGATCTGTGAGTCAAGATTCAGATCATAACCGAACACAACCACAAACTCAACAGAAAGAACCGGTTGATGGACCGAGTTCAGCACCCCACGAGAGTGTGCCCGATTCCAATGATCAAGAACATGATCACCCAATGGGGGAACCGGATGAAGCAGGTTATATTAAAAAGATAACCAAGGAAGGAGGAGATAAGCTTATTCGCTGGCTGTTGTCAAAAGCAGTCAAACCATTGAGTGAAATAAGCCAAGTTCCAAACCAATTTCGCGATATTGTGCGCCTACCTCAGCAGCAGCAACGTGAGTGGAAACAAGCTTGTCATGAAGAATTAGAGGCTCTTCGTAAGCGACAAGTCTATGACATCGTCAATCTTCCACATGATCGAAAAATGATCAAAAATAGATGGGTTTTCTCCATAAAATTGGATGGAAGAAAACGAGCCAGACTCATGGCCAAAGGCTTTTCACAAGTCAAAGGCATTGACTTTGATGAGATTTTCTCACCAGTAGTCCGCTACAAGACCGTACGCCTCATGTTTGCACTTGCATCTCTAGAGAACATGTATATGACCGGCCTAGATGTAAAAACCGCATTTTTATACAGCAAACAAGATGAGGAGATCTATATGGATCAACCCGAGGGTTTTAGACTCGAGGGAAAAGAGCGCAAAGTATTGCGCTTACGCCGAGCATTGTATGGCCTTAAACAAGCCTCACTTGCATGGTGGAAAGAGCTAGAGGCATTTATGCGCACCATTGGGTTTGTGTGTGCCAGCTCCGATGCCAGCATTTTCATACACAAGGATCCTAAAACAGGCAGCATTGTTATTGCACTCGTCTACGTTGATGATGGCTTGTTCATGGGGAAGAACAAAAAACTTGTGGATGAAAAGAAAAATGCTTGTCTAAAGCATTGGAAGTGCCGTAGTACTGAAAAAGTCATGGAATTCTTAGGCATGCACGTCACCCAGACTGCAAGCAAAGTCAAACTCAATCAAACTGAATATCTCGCCAAAGTGCTTGAGAGATTTGAGATGACAAATGCCAAAGCGACCCCCACTCCACTCCCGACTGGTTACAGACCATCGGAAAACACAGCAATGCCCAACGTGATGCTTAGATCAAAATATCAGTCTGTGATCGGATCTTTATTGTATCTGATGCTCGGAATGCGACCTGATATTGCTTATGCAGTAATCAAGATGTTGCAATTCTTGGCTAATCCTAGCCAAGAACATCTAGACAAAGCGATGTACATCATGCGCTATCTGGTGGGAACCCAGAAATATAACATTGTCTACGATGGTGAGAAGTCCGAGGGGCTACAGGCCTTCACAGATTCTGATTGGGCAGCTGACACTGTCAAATGCTGATCTACAATGGGTTACTTTGCTACTCTAGCAAGTGGCATTGTGTGCTGGCAGTCCCGTTTACAAAAAACTGTAGCACTGTCATCCACAGAAGCTGAATATATGGCTCTCTCTGACACTTGTCGACAGATAGTGTGGATAGAGTCCTTATTCCAGGAACTTGGATATGTACTGAAGTGCATACCAATCTGCGCTGATAATCAGGGATCCATCTTTATCGGATCAAATCCAGTTCAGGAAAGAAGGACCAAACATATAGACATTCACTACCACTATACCTGCGAATGCATAGAAAATGACAAAGTCACGGTCATTTTCATTCCTGGAAATGATAATCCAGCTGACATGTTCACAAAGAACCTTGGCACTGTCTTATTCAGGAAATTTAGAGACTCTCTTGGAATTACTTTCAAGATTCAAACTTAGCTGCTTAGAGCGCTGTACAGTTTGAGGGGGGGTGTTGAAATTAAATCCTGATACATGCTGCATACATGAGGCCATGCATGCAGCACACACATGTTACTGCGCTTACTGTGCATACATGTGGTAAACACATTCCCAAGTCATGTGACATCCTTACTATTATGTATATAAGGAGAACCTGTATTATAGAGGATATACAGTGTTCTTACCTCTGCTAAACCCTAGCTCTAAGACTAACTAAACCCCAGGTAGGTTATAAGGAATGTGTCATCTCTTCCTCTGTGCAGCGTATGTAGTCTGCTCCAACACCGGCAACCAGCACCTCTGTTGAATGTGTCTCCTCAAAGTCCCAACATATTTGCAGTGATCTATGAAGCTCATTGAAGGAGAACACTATCAGGATGGCACTCCTTACAAAGGTGTGGATACATAGCGGTTTGTTTGAGATGATGCCTAGGAAGGTTGCCTGCCAAAAGCACAGGGATAATGGTAAAAAAAAATAGTTTCTCATAACAGTATATATAAGTGTATATACTATATATTAAACATATTTACACATTTAAACAGTATATGCAACCATTTCTGTTTAATCACCTTCAAAGGTGTAAATGGTTACTAAATGGTTGGAGCCTTATCTCATGCTGAACTTCAGCCATGATCTCAGCATTGCCTCCATCAAACCTGTACAGTGAGTCACTAATCTTGGGTTTTTCAATGGGATTACCAAGATCCTCCAGGATGGGTGTAAGTAGTAATGTCAAGGTTTATTTCAGTCAGGTTCTCAAGGTCTTTTGTCTGAACCCAGAACTGGACTTTGGGTTCAGTTCAACCCCTCTGCTCAAACCTTGGACTGGACCATCAGTTCTGGTCCAAAAGGGTTCAGTTCAGGTTCAGAGAGGCAGTGAACCCAGAACTGGACCATTGTACTCAGTAAGTCATACTTTTTTATACTGTCTAAGTCAACATGGCTACAACTAGGTCTGTTCAAAACATGCATGAAATAGGCTTGCAAAATGGAGGCTGATTATGTGATGGAATTTATTGATGGTGATGCAGTTGTGGCATTTGCAATTACACCACCATAGCAGGTGAAGGAGACCAGGTCTCCATTTCCATCAATCAGTGATCTAAAAAAATAAAATAAAACTCAGACTAAAGAGAACTGCTCTGTTACCCTCGACATGCATGCTTTAAAAATCTAGGCTCACAAAATGGAGGCTAATCATGCAATGGAATTTATTGATGGTGATACAGTTGTGGCATCGGGGGACATGGGAAAGTTCCAACACCAAGTGCCCAATGGAGGGCAGACTCAAGAGAACAGCTTTTAAATCAAATGATAATGGAGGGGGTGACTTCGTCTCTGTTCCCTGTGCTTCCCCCTTGTTCTAAGTAACTAATACAAGCCTATATACAATTTGAAGAAATATTACTAAAAAGAAAACAATAACATGTGGAAAACATGAGGCAGTATGCACAGCAAATAAAAGTATTGTAAAACATAAAACAAATGAGAAATGATAATAAATGAAATGTACATTGTCCCAGTATAGTAAGATTTTTTGTTCTATTGCTTTAATATATTATTGAAACATAAAAACTGCACTTACCATGTTCTAAGTCTCTTGTTGTCTCTCCTCATGTCTGGTAGTACTTGATTTGTGATGAAATGGCTCATTCTGGTTGTGCAGCATGTATCGAAATGGTTTTAGGATAGGTATATGGTGGCTAACTTTGTTAGAAGTGCTGTGAAGTTGTTCAAAAGCATTTGAAATGTTGCGAAATGGTTCAAAATGGTTCAAAGTTGTTCGATGTAGTGCAAAATAGTTCAAAAGTGTTTAAAAAGAATTTCATAGTATTTGTAGCTGTAGCAGTTTGGAGCATCTGTCATAGTGTGTCAATGTGATTGGAAACCTTCTCCAGACCTTAGAGCATGCAGTGGACCTATCACTGTTTCAAGGACTAGGTGAGAATCCAGTATCCACTGAGAGAGCACTGGAGCATGGGATTCACAAATTTTTCCTTAAGCCTGTCAAAGGCTTCTTGGCACTTCATGTTGAAGTCCCAGGGGAAGTTCTTCCATGTCAAGTGGATAAGAGGGATGACAATGTCAGAGTAACTGTGAATGAACCTGCAGTAAAAGTTGCAGAATCCAAGGAAAGACTGGATATCCTTGACTTTACAGGGTACAGGCCAGTCCAGGATGGTCTTTACTTTGTCCTCAGACATCCAAAGTCCATCTGGTGACAAGATGAACCTGAGATATTCAACTGTATTTTTGTGGAACTCACATTTCTGTGGAGAGGCATAAAGTCCATGTTTCTGGAGTCTCCAGAGGACCTCCTTAACGTGAGCCTTGTATTTTGACATGTCATCAGAAAAACTGAGGATATCATTGAGATAGATGATAATGCAGACATCCAGCATGTTACTGAAGAAATCATTCATGAGGCACTGGAAGGCCATGGGCACATTGGTAAGGCTGAAGGAAACCACCAACCACTCAAAGGACCCATAGTGGGTCCAGAATGTTGTCTTCCATTCATCATCATCAGTGATGTGTACCAAGTGGTAAGCATGTTGAAGGTCGATCTTAGTGAAGATGCAGAATTTGCAGGGCACATCAAGAAGGTCAGAAATTAGCAGGAGTGGATAGCAGTCCTTCTTTGAGATGTGGTTGAGGCCCCAGTAGTTGACACAAAGCTGGAGCATACTGTCCTTCTTCTTGACAAAGAGTATAGGAGTGCCATGAGGTGACTTGGAGGGTTGGATGAAGCCAGAGCAATTCTTAAAAAATAAAATAAAAAAGTAAATAGATAAATAAAAAATAAACAAAAATTAAGAGTAACAATTTCATGATACATTCTCTTCAATGAACACTTTCAGGGCCTCAAGCTCAGATGGAGAGAGGGAGTACATACAACCTGGAGGTGGGGGCGCATTATCTTCCATCTCTATTTTTAGGTTGTAAGGGCAGTGATAGGTCCACTGCATGCTCTAAGGTCTGGAGAAAGTTTCCAATCATATTGACACACTATGACAGACCCTCCGAACTCCTATGAACACTATGAAATCAACTTTGAATTCTTTTCAACTTATTTTGCACTACTTTGAATGACTTCAAATGACTTTGAAAGATTTCGCAACACTTCAAACAACTTCGCAGCATTTTGAATGACATTGGCCACTGTATAGCTGTCTTGAAACACTTTTGATACATGCTGTACATTTGGAACAAGCCAATTTGCTGCATATCAAGCACTATCAGACACGAGGAGAGATTACAAGAGACTTAGAATGCGATAAGTGCATTTTTATGTTTCATTAATATATTAAAGCAATAGAACAAGAACTCTTACTATATTGGAACAATGTACATTTCACTTATTATCATTTTTCATTTGTTTTATGTTTTACAATACCTTTATTGCTGTGCACATTGCCTCATGTTTTACACATGTTATTATTTCCTTTTTAGTACTATCTCTTCATTTTGTATATAGACTTGTGTTAGTTACTTAGAATAAGGAGAATACCAATGGGGAACACAGCACAAGTTACCCTCTCACTCATCGTCAGATTTAAGAGTTGTTCTTTTGAGTCTTATCTTTGTGTCATATCTCTAAGTTCTGCAAAATATCGCAAACTTCTTTGAAACTATCGTATTCACTCCTCATTTTATTGCACATTGCCTTTCACCTTTTGACAAACACTTCACATTCACTAAACTCATTCCTCAATATACTACAAACCTCTTCAAACTTTTTCAAACCTCTTTGAACCTCTTCAAATTTCTTCAAGCCTACTTCAAACTATTTCACACATTTTTGAACCTATTTTAAACTCTTTCGAACATCTTCATATGCTTCTAAAGATTATTTGCAACACACTTTGGCATATTACATCACTCACTATGACTTTTGGTCTCAGCAGTGATATTTAGTACCAACTCACACCCTTCCTCTAAGTTCTAACTTGTGTTATACCATCCAAAGCCATTTAGTATGTTTTGTTTGGGTTTCCAGGTTGAGTATCATCAGCGGTGTGGAGGAAGGGTGTCCACCTTCTGTTTGTTGAAGACATCGGTGAACTCATACTATTCTTCAGGGATATCTGAAAGGTCCACTGGATTTCCAGTGACAGCTGAAGATTTGGCTGTGAGGCCTTCCAGGGAAAAGATCATCTGAAAGGCAATAGCCACAGGAAGCTTGCTAGCATGCATGTATGTAGTGGCATTGATGAATGAGATTGCAGGAGGTGCACATGTATCTGCTAGAAGGTTCAGAGGTGACTCAGAAGTCAGAGGGTCAGAAAATGTCAGGGGTGCCAGACCTCTATAATCTGCTGAGCAGAAAGTTATTTGGCCAGAAGACCAGTCAATCAACCGATTGTATTGCTTCAGCCAGTTGTGAACAAGGACTGCAGAACAGGAAGAGTCAAGCAGGATTACATAAAATGTCAGATTGAACACTTCACCAGACAGAAAGTGACCAGGAGTTTCATGACTTGTGTGATGGCAGAGTTGCAGAGTCTGATCAGCAAAATGGTTTCCATGCTGAAATAATTTTCCAGCATGAAAGCAGAGTTGAGAAAACAGTGGGGAGAGCCAGAGTCAATAAGGGTTTGGGTTGATACAGAGTTGTCAGAAACAGATAGGAGGATGGTCAGGGAATCAGGGTCAGAAAGAGCAGACACATTGAGGCAAACATAGGCAGCCAGCTGGGAAAGGCCAATGTAACCCTCAGCCTCATTGGCATTTTTCTGAGGGTTGCAGACTATTTTTTTGAGTTTGCAGAATCCAGTGTGGATTCAGAGACTGCCACTGTGTGGGCTTTCATGGCTTTGGACTTGCTGCAATTGCCAGCTAGGTGTCCAGGACTTCTTCACCACAATAGAGGCAAAGACCTTCCTTCATCCAGCACTCCTGTTCTTCTCTCTTCCCCAACTTGTCAGAGATGGAGTCCTTTGGCATGTTACTCTTGGATTTAGAGGAGACACCAGTCAAGGGTTGGTTACTGCAATTAGAGTTGGATGGATTCTGGGGTTTAGACTGATTACTAGAGTTAGAGCCAGAATTGGAATTGAAATCTGGGGAACCCTTGGAGTCCTTCTTCCCAAAGTTTGCAGGAGTTTCAGAGGTCTTGGCATCGAGGCAATTCTTTTCTTTTTGCATCCAGTAAATGTTGTCAATGTCTTGGGCCTTGAGCCACAAGGCTGCGAGGGTGTCAGGCTTTCCACAAAACTTCTATGCAGAGATGGAGTGGAAGTCAATGGAAGTACTGGTCATGAAGAGCAGCTTTATTCCAATTGACCCAGGAAGCTAGTTTCCAAAAGTTCATGTTATACTTGACTATATGGCCCCCTTTCTTTATAGTGAGCTTCAAAAGAGCCTTCTCAGCATCCCCCAAAGGGTTATGAGGGCTAAAATTGCTCTCTAGCTCCCTAAAAAATACCTCAAAATTCCACATCCAGTGAGCAGAATCCATCGGGTCATTGAGGCCAGGTTCAAACCAGCTGAGTGCTGATCTCTTTAGATAAGAGATGATGAACAAGATCTTCCTTTCATTGGAAGCAAAGACATGAGGGTGATCTCAGAAATGGAGGTTGCAAGTGACTAGGAAGTCCTGAAGTGTCCAGGGGTTGGAACCATTGAATGTGTCAAGTTCCCTGACTTTAATCTTCTCAGGCTTCAGGGTTTGATTCTGGTGGAGAGTGTGGAGACTGTCCGAAAGGTCAAACAAGACATTGACAAATCTGTTGTCCAGATCTGGGTTCCCACCTAAAGGAGGTTGGTTTCCAGGGTCATCAGGATTGGGGTCATCCCCGGGGCTGTCAGGTCCACTAGGGTTGTCGGGTTCACCAGGAAGTCCATCCTCTTCACCTGTAGCTTCCTTGTTGGTAGGGTTGGGTTGCCTGTCATTCCCCATGTAGTTACAGTGACTCACAAAACTGAGTCAATGTTTTGGACTTTTTGATTCATTATCAAATAGCTTCCCATAAACAACAAAACCAAACAAGGTATTGGTGTACCGAATAACATAAATGATCAGGGCTACCAAACAAACAAAGAATTATGTAATTTTAATCATCCCTCATGGAGATATGATTATTTTAATTCAGGGACTCATTGACTCAGTTTTGTGAGGGGTAGTCAGAAATATTAGAATCTGATGCTCCACCAACTGTATAATGTCAAAAACTTGACAGATGGTTTCTAAGGTGATGTGACCCTTGATGGGACCTTAAATTATAGTATTTAATTAGGACTAGCATTCTTCATACTTCAATATTCTCCAATGCATCCCATCTCCTCTGCTCAGAAGGAAAACATTCTTTCCCTGGCCTCCAATCATTATTCTACCCACAATATTGCCTCTAAACTCAACCTCAGCTAGTCTAGTGTATCCAGAACACTCAGGGCTCTCCATCCAAACCTGGATTCCCCCTCTGGTGGTCATCCTTCTAAGCTCTCATCTACCTCTCAGAAAGCCATCCTTACCCAAATCACCACTGGCAAGGCTGCAAATGCTGTTCAGGCCACCCATTACATCAACAGCATCATCCCCACTCCAGTCTCCTCAGAAACAGTCAGAAGAGTTCTCAGAGAAAACTCATTCAAGGCTGTGGTGAAGAAGAAAAAGCCTTTGCTTAGTATAAGGCATAGGAAAGCAAAATTGGCTTTTGCTCAGAAGTATAGAAAGTGGACTGTGGAGGACTGGAGAAGGGTTATTTGGTCAGATGAGACTAAAATTAACAGGTTTGGGTCAGATGGGAGAGAGTGGGTTTGGAAACAGAAGGGAGAGGGGCTGATTGAGAGAGAGGTGCAGGAAACTGTCAAATTTTGGGGAGGAAACATTATGGTATGGGGGTGTATGGGATGAAATGGAGTGGGGCATCTTGCAGAGGTTGAGAGGAGGATGAATGCTGACCAGTATGTGTCCATTTTGAAGAACCATATGCTGCCTAGCTTGGAGGAGAGTGGAATTTCTGGAGAAGAGGTGATTTTTCAACAAGACAATGACCCCAAGCATACCTCAAAAAAGGCCAAGAAATGGATGGAGAACAACAATATTACTCTTCTGGATTGGCCTGCCCAATCTCCAGACCTCAGCCCTATTGAACATCAATGGGTTCATTTCAAGAACCAGTTAGACAAGTATCCAACAGCATCAAAAGGAATTTGGGAGTTATGGGAAAGAGTAGTGGAAGAGTGGAATAATATTCCATCAGAGGTGTGTCAGAATTTGATTGAAAGCATGCCTAGAAGGTTGGGAGCAGTTATTAAGGCCAAGGGAGGTCATACAAAATACTAGAATTACAATTTATCATAATATTGATACCACCTCACAAAACTGAGTCAATGAGTCCCTGAATTAAAATGATCATCTATTACATATGCTATGACAATTTTTGTGGGAGTGATGGCATGATGGGATCAGGGCTAAAAATAGGTGATGCACTGCATAACATAGGCTACAGTCATTTTGTGGGAATGATGGGACTGATGGTTGATGTGATTATCTAAAATTTGTCAGGCTTGGTCAGAAATGATGGCATTAGTCAGAGCTGACTAAAATTTGTCAGCTCTGACTAATATAGCTGGGCTTCAAAATGTGGTCATAGCATATGTAGAGGTGAGCTGCAGCTGAGTTTGAAGTGGAGTTTGAAACTTCGCAAGTGAGCTAAGTGTGGAGAGGAGTGTGAAGGAGTGTGAGGGGAGTGTGAGAGGTGGGGAGGGGGTGTGAGGAGGTGGGCAGGAGGGGGATGGAGAAGAGGTATGAGGGGTGGGGAGGGGTATGAGGGGGTGTAGAGGGGGGAGGTGGACATGGGAGAGTGAGAGGGGGATGGGGAGGGGGAAGGGGAAGGGGGAGGGGAAGGGGAAGGGGAAGGGGAAGGGGAAGGGGAAGGGGAAGGGGAACATGGGGGAGGGGGAGATGAGGAAGGGGGAGGGGGAGATGAGGAAGAGAGAAGTGGAGATGGGGGTGGGGATGGGTATAGGTATGGGTATGGGGAAGGGAAAGGGAAAGGGGAACATGGGGGAGGGGAAGGGGAAGGGGAACATGGGGGAGGGGGAGATGAGGAAGGGGGAGGGGGAGATGAGGAAGAGAGAAGTGGAGATGGGGGTGGGGAAGGGAAAGGGAGAGATGGAGATAGAGAGAGAGATAGAGATGAGGATGGGTATAGGTATGGGTATGGGGAAGGGAAAGGGAGAGATGGAGATAGAGAGAGAGATAGAGATGAGGATGGGAATAAACACCACAACCCCCCCACGTTGACTTGGGGCCAATGGTCCCAAGTCAACTAAAGAGTTGTGTACTACTGTATCTAAAAGTCAATGAAAGAGTTGTGTCACCACGAACCCCCAAACATTGACTTTGGGCCAAAGGTCCAAAGGCAACTGAAGAGTTGAGTAACTGTAGTGGGATTAAGCATTGTGTTACATATACACGAGCTGGCCCATGCCAGTGTCAGGCTGAGCGAGCAAAGCAAGCGAACGCCATGACAAAGGCATGGGTCATAAGCTCGTATCTCCATGAGGGATGATTAAAATTACATAATTCTTTGTTTGTTTGGTAGCCCTGATCATGTATGTTATTCGGTACACCAATACCTTGTTTGGTTTTGTTGTTTATGGGAAGTTATTCAACAATAAATTAAAAAGTGCAAAACATTGACTCAGTTTTGTGAGTCACTGTAAGTGGAGTCAGAATCCAAAGGGGTTCCGAAGGCAAGTGCATAGACATGGCATTGGTGCTAGTGGATGGTGCACCTGAGCTGACTCATCAAAATATGTTTGATGGTTGGATTAAGGCACCAAAAGTAGAAGTGGGTCTAGGAACTGGGAGTACTGATTGTCAGATAGCTGATAAGCCTGGAAGAGTGCCTACATGGTGGGAGTTTCTTGTTGTCTGCTGAGAATGTGATTCTATGCAGGACATAGAATAAGGTTCAGAATAGTGTAGGTTGACAAGATAAGTGTGACTTTGCAAATACTGTCAAGATTCAAGATTGCTACTACCAAGGTTGGGACTTGGTCAGAAATACACTGGACTTCTGGTTGGACCTGGTCGTCAGTGTTTGGAGGTGTTCAGGGGTTCTGGTGATGTGTTCAGTTGGTACTTGGTGCAGAGTCTCAATGGAAGGGGTGAACACTTAACCTACTACTGCAGGCATGCTTGGGGTGAGGGGGAGAGTTTGCTTAGAGGGCCTCAGATCATCCTTTGGAGCATGGAGATTATGGAGAGGCTGGTACAGTGGTTTCCAGTGTGCACACTAGTTGTGTACACTAAAGGGAAGGTATGCACAGTAGTGGGAAAGTGCGCAACATGAAGGGGCAAAAATGCACAACAGGAGTGCAAAAGTGCACAACAATGAGGGTGATGAACACAGAGGTGTAGTGAGATGAAGGCAACACTGGGATGTGCTGTGAAGGTAGTGCACAGGTTGGGGATGCAAACAGGATGAAAACGCAAGGGGCGGAAAAAGGTGCAAATGGTGTGCAAAACACGGCTATGCAAATAGTGTGCAAATGGTGTGCAAATGTGGCTATATGAAGGGTACACTGCAAGAGTGCATGAACAAGGATGAAGGATGCAATGCAGGGGTGAAATGCAACAATATGATGAGGGGATGCAAATGATATGCAAACGTGGCTATACGAAGGGCACACTACAAAGGTGCATGGACTGGATGCTGGTGCACAGACTATGTGCGATGCTGACTGAACTATGAACTATGAGGGGGGGAAAGATCCTCTGGATTCTCTATCTGTCTGCCTACTATGTACAAATGGCTTATGTGATAAAAATGGTAAAATAAAGTGTAAAAATAGAAAGCACCATGCGCTACCCACAAGCGCACCCATTCACCTATCTAAACCCAACCACACTATGCTGCTGCCTCAGCCAATAAGATTTGTGCACTATTAGCCCAATATCCAACTGTTCTGGTGCGATGCACTATTTTGGTGCACTCTAGGTCTCATGCACTCTTCCCAATTAATCCTCTTTGGTGTTATGTGTCACATGCTGCATCTTAGTAATAATGACATGATCGACCTGTGCTGGTTACCAAATAAGGTGATGCCAATTGGAAATGTGGAAGAACCATAAGGAGATGCTGTGAAAGGCCAAATACCGCCAAAGTGCCAGGATTACATGAAAGCATCCAAGTGTGCACAGTCCAATGCCAAATAGGTTCAAAGCACCCTGATTATGTAAGAATGCACAGTTCGCTCATGTTGGAATCACTGTGTGCCTCAAGTAAATGTGCCAGTAAGATGAAAGCCGCGATGCACAGCGCAACTGGTGTAGTGGATTGTTGTGTGTGTGATAGGAATTGTGCAATGAGTGCACAGTAGAGAATGTGAGTTGCAGGTCAAGCATAAAAGGAGTGTGCAAAGGTGCATTGAGCATGCAATAAATGTGAAAGGCAGGTAAGGAGTGTGGGGGGGGGCACGTGGAGGCAGTTTGAAGTGTAACAGGGCGCATTTAGGGCGCACAACAGCAGGCAACTATGGGGGAACCAAAAGCGCAGTAGAAATGTAAAAGGTGCACAAAATTGCACCTAAATGGTCAAAAGCACACAAACATGCATGGAAGCACACAAAAGGCACACAAATGTGCACAAGTGCACACAGAAGTGCACAAAGGTGCACAAAAGCGCACAGAGGTGCACTGGAGCACATTGGAGCACACTGGAGCGCAATGGAGTGCAATGGAGCACAATGGAGCACAATGGAGTGCAATGGAGCACATTGGAGCACATTGGAGCACATTGGAGCACATTGGAGCACATTGGAGCACAATGGAGCACATTGGAGTACATTGGAGCACATTGGAGCACATTGGAGCACATTGGAGCACAATGGAGCACAATGGAGCACATTGGAGCACATTGGAGCACAATGGAGCACATTGGAGCACATTGGAGCACATTGGAGCACATGGGAGCACATGGGAGCACATGGGAGCACACAGGAGCACAATGGGAGTGCATGGAAGTGCACTGGAGTGCACTGGTGTGCAGAAAGTGGACAAAGGCACATGGAAGCACACAGGAGCGCACTTGGGCACATGAAAGCGCATGAAGGTGCACAAAAGTGCACTGTGCAAAGTGAGTAGAAGATGTCCAAGCAGTGTGCACAATCACAAAAAATGCCATAGTAAGAGTGCAGGGTGATAGGGAGCCATATCACCAGATGGAATTTACCAGGCTATAGCATGCCAGGTGAAAAAGGGCCAGAGAGAAATTGGCTTCAACTTATAAGAAGTTGCACCCTTCTCCTTGTCAGTTGTCCAATTTCAAGCAGGAAGCATGCAGGTGTCCAGCAGGTTTCCAGACAGAGGGCAAAGGTAGAATGAAGCAGAGGTATATGGAGAGATTAAGTCGAGAGAAGTCAACAAGATTTAAGGCTTGGTTCAGAAATGAGTCGAGGATGATTAAGAGGGTGTTATTAGGCGAGGATGATACAAGGATAACTGCAAGTACAAGTACAAGTATAAGCACAAGTAAGCACAAGCACAAGCACAAGCAATTTGCAAACTGGAGACTAAGGCTACTAGCTACAGGCACTTAGATAACTAGGACCAGAAGAATAATGGGTAATGCAGAAGTTTACTAATGGGTCTTGGTATGTGTCCATGACCAGAATTGGTAAGACTGTATTAGGAATAAAGTTAGTAAGCAAATAATTACTAAGGCATGTGATGACTTGTCTGATGAGTAAAAGGTGCTGCAGCCAGGATGCTGACAGACAAGGTCAGAAAGGATTGGAAAAGTGTTTGGGGAAGACTGGGAATCCAATCGGGTGAGTTGGGTCTTGACAGGATTCCCCTCTGTTAGCTCACTACTACAGTAAGTGAGGCTTGAGGTTGCCCTTACACCAGTCAAAGTTCAGTTCTGAACCTCGATTCAAACTGGACCTTTACAGAACTGAACCCTGCATTTGGATCAAGGTTTAGGCAGAGGTCCTGAACTGAACCCAAAGTCCAGTTATGGGTTTGGCCAGCAGAGGATATTTAAAACCCACTTTGAAGGGGTTCAAACATGTTTGAACCATCAAAAGACAGCTGTTCAACTTGAACTTGAAGTTCGATGCCACTTTGATCCAGGATCCCAATGGGTAGGTGACCTAGCATGGATAGTTCCCAAGTTCCCCAATGTTGCCCATATCACCCTCATATAGTAACCGATGTCACTGCCTGATTCCCTTTCATTTTCTTCTTCTTTGCTCAGCTATGACACATTGAAGGTACCATATCTTCACATTGTATCTCTAAGTTCTGCAAAATATCGTGAACTTCTTCAAACTTTTGTATTCACCATATCGCCTACTGCCTCTCAAAAAACACTTCCCATTTGCTATACTTATCTTTTGAGCCACTTCAAACATCTTCAACTCCATGCAAAACTACTTCAAACCTTTTTGAACTTCTTCGAACTACTTCACGCATCTTCGAACCCATTTTGAACCTTTTTTGAACATCTTTGTATGCCTTTAGAGACTATTTGCAACACACCCTCATTTCACATTGCTCACTACAACTTTTGGGTATCAGCGGTGATATTTAGTACCAACTCGCACCCTTCCTCTAACCTGTATTATACTTCTTAAGCCTTTTATTAGGTTTTTGTTAAGTTTCCAGAGCGAGTATCATCATTTTGGAGCCCACCATGAGGGTTTCTAAATTATTTTATCATTGAATGTCCACTCCTTTCTACCACTCATTTCACCTAAGGGGGCTCAATGATTTCAGTTTTGCATTGAACTCATTTTGCCTCCAACCCTCCTGAACAACCAGGAGATCTTGATACAGTATCTCAACCATCGATAATATTACTTTCACACTCTTTTGCCCTTTGCACTTATGACTTTGCAACCATTCTTGACTTTAAAAACATATGAAACATGACATTGCACAGATTTTGACCTCATGACCTCTGAAATTCACCTTGAACATGTCAACAATCTTCATGCCAGCTCCTGGTTATTCTACATCTCCGAAATTTGATTTGAAATGGCCTAGAGAACTTCTAAAATACTTCAAAGAGCTCAAATTTCTATTTGCAACTTGCAGTATTATAGATCATGACTTAAAGAAGAGACATGCTTGCAGATACATTGACATCAATTCTTACGAACTTTGGGAATTGCTTCCAGAGTACCAGCCCTGCACCTCATTTAATGCATTTCACATTGCAGTATACAAGTTCTATCCTGAATCAGAAGATGAATGCAAATACAGCATTTTAGACATGGATACACTCATTGGCAAACAGCTTTGCACTGGTATTTTTGATGCAAACAATTTAGCAGTTTATTATAGGTCATTTTACAAGGTCATGAGCTTCCTTCACTCGAAATGTAGACTCTCGAGGCCAAACAGCGTCAAGCTTTTGTTCGAGGCTTTCAAATGCACTTACAGACTAGAATTGCAGATTGCCTCGAAGTGAAGTTCCCTGATCATTATTCTGATGACTCATACATGCTGAACAACATCCATGATGCCACGAAATTTGTTATAGCATCCTCGAATTTGTATTCCATTTCCCAGCAATCAATTTTGACCTCAGATTCGTCACAATCTAGCAGATTGATTGACCTCGAAGATGTTTTGCACATTCTCAAACAGTTCACATCCAACCTCACATCAGTTCTCACAGCTTCAAATTTGACTGGATCAGTACCCAAAATTTTTGCTCTGACCTTGCGACCTCCGACCTCATTCCTCACTGATAGAGCATTTTCGACTACATTGAACCAAGCATCTGACAATATGTATACCTCATGGCTCAAACAATTCAGACAATTTCGAAGCTCATATCGCAGCACTCAAACAAGACCTAGCCCTTGAAAAAGAGCTTGTGCTTGATCAAAAAAATTTTGCCCTTCGAAATCATCATGTTGCACCTCCTGATCTTCATTGCATCATCCCAACTTCATCACCCACATCCATGCCAGTCTCACCATCTTCATCTTCAGTAATTGCAGCCCAGTCCACTCCAATAGTCACAACTTCATCATCTTTGAACTCAATCTCACCTCCAATATCCTCGTCACATTTGTCTCTATCACTGCACACTTTGACCTTGACCTGCCTTTTGCCACTACCGATATTTTCATTTTCGATCTCATTGCCTGCACCATCTTTCAATTCACCATCTATTTTGACATTGCCTTCACCCTTGACACCAGATTCACATTTGCATTTGCCCTCGAAGTCCAGTATATTACTCGAAATTCCATATCCCTCGTATATCTACAGTCATTGCCTTCAAATTTGCCTATCCCTCCTTGCCAAAATTTTTATCACATCCATCGCCCACATGTATTTTGGTAACCTCATTTTCGATTCCTCGAATCTATGTTTGATTTTGATTTGACCAGTCACTCAACTCAATTATTATGATCATGGCTAGTATTGTTGACATCAATTAAATTTGCCCATTTGCTTTCTTTTTTTTTTTCACATTTCAACCTCATTCTATTTATTGAAAACATTTTACTATCCTCAACATTCTTCAAAATAGCTTCAACAACTTTTGCTTCTATGTGCCCACATAGGCATTTGCTCACCTCAATCTCGACCTCGAATTTCCTCAAAAATACCTTATGACCATTTTGCTTTTGCTGAATATGCTCTATATCACTTTCAAACATCTTGAAAAACTTCGAACACCTTTGAACTCCCACGATAATACTTTCAAAAACTTTCAGGACTTTGAAAATGGATAACTATACCTTTTTCTCATTTTCCTATTCTTTTACTCTTCTTATCGCTACCTTTTGAAGCCCACGAGCCTCTAAATTCCAAATGCAAGGAAATACAATGACAGGCTTTTACCCTACTCTTCTAGCATCTTCTCCAAAGCTTCTATCTCCCTTGCCAATATTTCCATCTCTATCTTTTTCTGCACCAATTTTGCAGCAATCAAGCCATGGTGCACTACCCATTCACCTTCAGCCTCCTTGAAACCTTGCGACTCCTTCACCTTCACCTTCCCCTTTGATGAAATTTTCTTCTCCTTCGATGCCTTCGATGGCCCTGCAACTGGTTTGACATCTTTGAACAGGCCCATGACCCAAATTCAATGTACTACAAAATTTGAACAAATGTTAGCAATCACCTCAAAAAAATTTCGAATGAAAATCATACCTTTTCTCAGGTGCAAATATCATTTCACACCCCCAAATTTCTTCACCTCACCCTTGTAGAGCCCCCTCCTTGATACCCCACCCCAATAACAACCTTGCACCTCTTGGGTGCACTTCGAACACTTCACAACCCCTTCCTTGATGATACAATGTGGCTGGTACTTGAACCCAGCACAACGATTGCACTATGAAAGTATCAGTACCTTGAAAACCTTCGAAAATAAGTAAAAACACATACTGGGCCCTTGAAATCAAGGAACCCACTTGACTTCATCCTTGCCCTTGTCTTTGTCTTCATCACTGCCTCTACCCCCTCAACTTCCTCTTCCTCATCCTCGTCATTCCCCACCTCGACCACTTTTTGCTTTGCCACCTGCACCACAGGTAGCTCATCCTCACCTTCATCTTCGTCTTCATCCCCAGCCTCCTCCCTCTCGATAGTGCTCACCTCTGCTGTGAGGTCTCCATTTTTTCACAGTAGATCCTCCTTTGATAAAGTTTTTGCATGAAATGCAGCAAGAGCTGTGTTTTAAGTGTCTGCCAATGCCCTTCTTCGACCCTCAATCTTTGCCCTCGTCACTTGCTCCTCCTCCTCTCAAACATGTTTTTCTTCCTCCTCTCATGCCTCACACTCTACCTCTTCCACTAAATCTACAAACAGTAGCTCTCTGCCACACAAAATCCATTCACATCATGCCATCAGTTTATAGAGCTCAAAAATGTTATCCATGACCTTTTGAATGGCGCGGTGTTGCATTCTTCACTGAGATCTTCAGCAAGCCCATCATATTCCACTTATGAAACATGAATATAGAACACATACAGCAAAACGAATATGAAACTCACCATTTTTGCACAGAAACCCTTGCCCCACACTTCAAAGTTGACATCTTCTGTGACACTGTGCTCTGGCATTGACTTCACATATTTGAGAACTTCAGCATTGAGTTTGACCAAGAGAGACATGAGAGAAGCTAGTATTCAATGATGTAGAAGCTGACATGGAAGAACGAGAAGTATTTTGAACCTCGCTAAGTTTTCAACACGATCATGTAATTCTGCATGTGACTTCGATCAGCTGACTGGGACAATCAGGATTTCAGTAAGGAGGAGGATGATAGGTCTACTGTGCACTCTAAGGTCTGGTGAAGGTTTCCAATCACATTGACACACTACGACAGATGCTCTGAACCACTACAAACACTATGAAATTCTTTTCAAACACTTTTGAACTATTTCACACTACATTGAACAACTTCAAACCATTTCGAACCATTTTGTGACATTTCAAATGCTTTTGAATGACTTTGCAGCACTTTGAACAAAGTCAGCCACCATATACCTATCCTAAAACCATTTCAATACATGCTGCACAACTAGAACAAGCCATTTCATCACAAATTGAGTACTACCAGACATGAGGAGAGACAACAAGAGACTTAGAATGCGATAAGTGTGGTTTTTATATTTCAATGATATATTAAAGCAATAGGACAAGAACTTGTACTATACTGGGACAATGTACATTTCATTTATTATCATTTCTCATTTGTTTTATGTCTTACAATACCTTTATTTGCTGTGCATACTGCCTCATGTTTTCCACATGTTATTGTTTCCTTTTTTCTTCAAATTGTATATAGACTTATATTAGTTACTTAGAACAAGGGAAAGCACAGGGAACAGAGATGAAGTCACCCCCTCCATTATTGTTCGATTTAAAAGCTGTTCTCTTGAGTCTTATCTTCATGTCATATCTCCAAGTTCTGCAAAATATTGTGAACGTCTTCAAACTTTCATATTTGCCTTTGACTTATTACATATCACCTACTGCCTCTCGAAAAACACTTCCTATTCACTATACTCATCTTTCGATATACCTTGAGCCACTTCAAACATCTTCGACTCCATTCAAAACTACTTCGAAAATTTTCACACTTCTTCGAACTACTTTGCGCATCTTCAAACCCATTTCAAACCTTTTTCAAACATCTTTGTATGCCTTTAAAGACTATTCACAACACACTCCATCATTTCATATTGCTCACTACAACTTTTGGGTATCAGTAGTGATATTTAGTACCAACTCGCACCCTTCCTCTAGCCTGTGTTATACTTCTTAAGCCTTTTAACAGGTTTTTGTTAGATTTCCAGGTCAAGTATCATCAATGGACACCTCTGACTATGCCCTGGTGGCTATCCTTTCTGCCCACACTCCTGATGGCGACATTCACCCTGTCGCTTTCCACTCCCACTCCTTCAATTCTGCTGAGCTAAACTATGACACCCATGACAAAAAACTCCTGGCCATCTTCAAGGCATTCAAACATTGGTGACATTATCTGGAGGGCTCCAGAAACCCAATTGATGTGGTCACTGATCACAAAAACCTAGAGTACTTCAGCACCACCAAGCTCCTCACCCACCACCAAGCCAGATGGTCAGAGTACCTCTCACAGTTCAACTTGGTCATCCCCTTCCACCCCAGGAAACTAGGGACAAATTTTGATGCACTCACTAGATGTTGGGATATCTACTGCAAAGGGGGAAATGGCAACTTCATCTTGGCAAACCCAAGCAATTTCTGACCTGTCTTCACCCAAGAACAGCTCACCTCCTCACTTCGAGCCACATACTTTGCCACTCCAGTCATCCGACAAGCAGTCCTTATGGACATTGAGAAGCTCCACAATGACATCCAATCCTCCCTTACCCTCAACCCCATCTCATCTGCCCATCTCCTGACCCCCTCTGCTCCCAATTGGACTTTGGACTGTAGATGACAGTGGACTCCTCTGCCACTTTGACTGGATTTACATCTCAGATGTAGTGGATCTCTGCCTCAAAGTCCTGCAGTACAAGCATGACCATATCCTTTCTGGTCATTTCAGACAAAACAAGACCCTACAACTTGTCTGAAATGATTACATTTGGCTCAACTTATGGACCTTCATTCAAGACTTCCACAAATCATGCACTATGTGCAAATGCTCCAAGTCACCCCAACACAAACCCTATGGATTCCTGAAACAACTCCCAGTTCTGGAATGCCCCTGAGACTCAATCTTGATGGACTTCACTGAACAGCTACCAGACTCCGATGGCCACACTGCCATCCTGGTCATCATAGACTGACTCTCCAAACAAGGCATCTTCATTTCCACAGTCAATGAGCTCACAGCCCAAGAACTTGCCAACTTGTTCATCATGCATGTCTTCTTTAAGCATGGAATTCCATCACACATCACTTGCGACTGGGGATCTGAGTTCATCTTCCATTTTTTCTAGTCTCTCAGTCAAGCCCTGGACATGAAGATTCACTTCACTTTGGGTTATCATCCAGAAGGTGACAGACAAACTGAACACATTAATCAAACCCTCAAACAATACATCCAAATCTTCTGAAATTACCAGCAGGACAACTGGTCTCAGCTATTGCCCGTAGGGGAGTTCGCTTACAACAATGCTCCATCAGCTTCCACTGGAGTTTCACCCTTCTTCACCAATAAGGATTACCATCCGAACATCACCATCTTTCCTGAATGTGAGCTAGCTTCTCAGTGTGCTTGTAACTTTGTGGTATACCTCAACAAACTCCACCAAGGAACTCCAGAAACAGCTCTCCAAAGCACAGAAGCATTATCAAGGTCCAGCAGACAAGCACTGGATTCCTGCCCCTGACTTCAATATCAGAGACTACACCTATGTCAAAGGAGAACACCTATGCACTACTTGACCTTCCAAGAAACTCTTGGAGAAATTTATGGCCCATTTGAAGTCATCACCCACCCAGGCACCCACTTGGTTACCCTCTGGCTCCCAGACCATCTCCAGGCAGTTCACCCTGTCTTTCACATCTCACAACTGGAAGAAGACACCCCAAACACCATTCCTAATTGCACTCAGCCTCTGCCCCCTCTGGTCATCATCAACGACGAACTATAATATGAAATTGTGGAGATTTTGGACTCAAAGATCGATAACTGCTGCCATTGCAAGTTACTCTACTTCATCCATTGGGAGGGTTACCAGGGGACTGATGAAGAAAACTCTTGGCTTTCTGCCACAGAGCTTGATCATGCTCAGGAGTTGGTTGCAGACTTCCACACCCACTACCTGGACAAACCCAGGCCACTTCAAACTTAAGTCACACTGGATGGCAATACGAGACACAATTTTTTTTTTAAAAAAAAAGGAAAAAATAACTAAACAAAATTTTTTTTGCAGGCTTTAACTAGGCCCCTACACTTCCCTGTTGTCCCCTTCCACTGGCTCCACCTGGATGACTCCCACTGCCTGCTCACCTAGCCCCGCTAGCTCTGCCTCTACCTCTCCCTTGCTCCAGCTCCCCACTTCCTCTTCCTTGCCCCCCTCATCCTTCTCCGCTTCCCCTGCTTAAGCCCAATCTGGATTGTATGAATTTCAGATGTCCTCATGCATGAACTGGAGCTTGCACATCTCCCACCTCAGCCCCTTGACAGCTGAGGTCAGCTCCCTCAGGAGCTCCACCATCTCACCCCCCGCCTTCTCTGTTGGGGCCTTCTGCCCCTCCCATGCCACCTCTTCACACTTGTGCTTTGCCCTGGTGCAGGGCTCACACACCTGACCCTGGTTGCCCATCTGGAAGCACACAAGGTGCTGCTGAGAACATCTAGAAGGGTTATTAGCAGTGGACTTGGCATCAGTGCCCTGGTCACTTACCTTTTGCAGGGCTGTGCAGCCTCCACCTGCATGACCCCCTTAAACTCTGCATCCCCCTGCCCCTTGCCCTTTGCCCTCTTGGCAGGCGACCCGCTCCCCTCTGCCTCTTCCTCTCCATCTCCCACCTTCCTCTTAGCTGCTCACTTCATGGCTGCCACCTTCTTCTGCTCCTTTGGCTTTCTGCACTGCCTTTACCTGCTGCACCTCCTCCACCTGTCATTCCTCCTCCTCCCATTGTGCTTCCTCTCCGAGCTGTAGTCCCTTCTAGACTAGATCCTCTTATTGGGCCTTGAGAGTGGCCAACTGTTCAGCAGTGGATTGGGAGGGAGGAGTCATATTGTGGTAAGGCAAGAAATTGGGGACTTTCCGACCACAGGACCCAGCTTTTAAGTCAGATCCTCAAACCCTCATGTGCCTCATAGGCTTGGCCCTAAGGGAAAAATACTGTCAAAACCTGACTCACCTGATTGAATTCCCAGTCTTCCCTGAACACTTTTCTGATTCCTTTCTGACCTTGTCTGTCGGCATCCTGGCTGCAGCACCTTTTACTCATCAGACAAGTCATCATGTGCCTTAGTAATTATTTGCTTACTCACTTTATTCCTAATACAGTCTTACCAATTCTGGTTATGGACACTTACCAAGACCTATTAGTAAACTTCTGCATTACCTGTTATTCTTCTGGTCCTAGTTATTTAAGCACCTGTAGCTAGCCTTAGTCTCCAGTTTGCAAATTGCTTGTGCTTGCGCTTGTATTTACTTGTGCTTATACTTGTACTTGTACTTGCAGTTATCCTTGTATTATCCTTGTCTAATAACACCCTCTTAATCATCCTTGACTCATTCCTAAACCAAGCCTTAAATCTTGTTGACTCCTCTCGACTTAATCTCTCTATATATCTCTGCTTCATTCTATCTTTGCCCTCTGTCTGGAAACCTGCTGGACACCTGCATGCTTCCTGCTTGAAATTGGACAACTGATGAGGAGAAGGACACAACTTCTTATAGGTTGAAGCCAAGTCCTCTCTGGCCCTTTTTCACCTGGCATGCTACAGCCTGGTGGATTCCACCTGGAACCCCTGAACATCTTCAAACACTGATGACCAGGTCCAACCAGAAGTTCGGTGTATTTCTGACCAAGTCCTGACCCTGGTAGTAGTGATCCTGAATCTTGACAAATCCTAAGTTAATATTTTACTACATACAGTGACTCATAAAACTGAGTCAATGTTTTGGACTTTTTGATTCATTGTTGAATAGCTTCCTATAAACAACAAAACCAAACAAGGTATTGGTGTACCATGATCAGGGCTACCAAACAAACAAAGAATTATGTAATTTTAATCATCCCTCATGCACTGTAGTTGAAATTACATAATTCTTTTTTTGTTTGATAGCCCTGATAATGTACTTTATTTGGTACAACAATACTTTGTCTGTATTTGTTGTTAATGAGAAGTTATTCAACAATAAATTAAAAAGTGCAAAACATTGACTCAGTTTTGTGAGTCTCTGTAATACAAACAATATAGGCACACTTAACAGAAGGTGTAAGCATAGCTAAACATAGCATAATAAGACTCAGTGTTTGTCTGCGAGAGTGAGATCACAACATCTAAGTATATCTACCTAAATGTAGCATAACAAGACTACAGGTAAATGTGAGTACATGAATATAAATAAAGTAAAGTAAAAGTATTTGCATGCGAGCACGAGAGCACAACAGCTGAGGTGAAGTTACAAAAAGTAACAAAGTTATAAACATTAGGTGTATAGCAAAGATAAAAAGGGTTAAACTAAGGATGTATGGGTACATATGAGAATTTCATGGAATGGTGCTCAGAATGGAGCACAGCTTGCTAATCTAACACTTCCCCTCAAGCTTGTAAGAGTCCAAGCTGTGACCAAAGTGCTTGACTTTGCAGATGGAAAGGCTTTGGTAAGAGTGTCAGCTACCATGTCATTAGTAGGGCAGTAAATGAGCCAAATAAAACCTTTTCCCATGATCCAATGGATGAAGTGGAAACAAATGTTGATGTGCTTGGTCCATGCATGGTACTGATGATCTTGAGTGAGTGCAATAGTGGATTGATTGTCTGAGAAAAGAGTGGTGGGGCCAAGGTCAGCTGTGAAAATCTGTGTGATAAGGGAATGCAGCCACAAGGCTTTTTTGGCAGCATGAGTAATGGTGACGTACTCACTCTCAGTGGTAAAAAGAGAGATGATCTCTTGACATTTAGCACTCCATTAAATAGTGCCACATGAAGAATGAAAGTGAACTTCAAAATGGTGTGATGATCCTCAGCCATGTTTCCATCATCATTAGCAAAGTGCATTAACTCCCCTCTGCATCCACTGAATGTCAAACAAAGGTCACTTGTGCCCTTTAAGTAATGGAAGATGTGTTGATGGCTTCCCAGTGTGCCCAGCTGGGTTTCATCAAAAAGTGTGAAACAGTTTGCATAGCAAGGATGAGTGCCAAGTGAGGCATACATGAGCAAACTAATGGCTTTGTGGTATGGGATATGGTGCATTTGGGCAAATTTGGCAGTAGTTGAAGGTGCTTGAGCAGTCGAAAGGCAATTTTGGATTTCCATGGGGGTGGATGCAGGTTTTAAGTTCTGGGAGTTGTAATGACAGATGATTGAATTGATGTAGGCACATTAGATGTGGATGGTGGTGTTTGTGGTCACAACAAATTTTGATGCCTAAGAGCCAGTGAAGTTCGCCAAGGTCTGTGATTTTGGCATGTTGGAAATGTCCTTTTTGAAGTTTGAGACTAGGGTGGTTTGCAAAGCCAGTCATCAACATGAACAAGAATGGTGAGATTATGCTCCTCATGATGGAAAAAGACTGCCTGGTCAACATCACAATGCAAAAACCCAGGCTTTTCAAGGATACCAACAAGCTTGTGGTACCAATGATGTCTGGACTATTTGAGGCCATAGAGGGTTTTGCAAAGGGGCCAGACTTGGTTGGTGGAGTTGGGAGCTGCATAACTGGGAGGTTGTTTCATGTAGATCTGTTTGCACATCGTGAGTTTACCATTCAGATAGGTGCCTTTGATGTCAATTTGATGAAATTCAAGATACAAATGGGTGGCCATGGCAAGAACAGTGCAGATGGAGGCAAGTTTTGCAATGGGAGTGAAGGTGTTGAAGTAGTCAACACCAGGGACTTGAGAGAAACCTTGGGCAACAAGATGACCTTTGTAGTGGATGACATTTCCAGCTGCATCCTTCTTGGCTTGAAAAATCCACTTTGAACTGATGATGTTTGAATATGCAGGTGGTTTAACAAGCTCATAGGTCCCCATCTCTTTTAAGGTTGCCAACTCTTCATAGATGGATTTTTCCCATAGTGGCCAGTCAGGATGGTGCTTTGCTTCAGCCAAAGATTTTGGCTCCAAAGCCTCGACATGCTAGTTTCTAACAAAGTTTTTGATGGTGGAAGTAAGTGCATCAATTTGCATGCAAATTCCACAACATCACCTTCAAATGCATCAATGTGCTCTGAGGCATCCATAATGCCAAGGTGGTAGGTCAGGTAAAAAAATAGTGCATACTAAAGGTGGGAGTGTCTGAAATGGTGTGTAGGGAGTCTGAGGAGCTTTGGGTGTCATCTTCCACTCAATGCCTGCCTATCTTGGCAGCATGTCTGAGATTTTAAGCCTTAAGAGAGAGTTTTCTACTGTAAGGGCAACCTCAAAGCCTTACTTGACAGTGAGTTATATAACAGAGGGGAATCCAAAGTTAATATTATACTACTAAATACAAACACTTCAGGCACATCTGACAGAGGAGAATCCAAAGAGAAAACTCTAAGGACCCATCTGTCGATGCCCAGTATATGTGATAGACCCAAAAGTCAAATAGTAGGCTAAAAATAGAAAAAAGGTGGAAGTAGGCAGATCAAGCTATGGAATGATGTCACCTTGATGGGTAAATGTCCAGAAGGGGTCCTGCCTCTAAGAATAGAACTGTCAATATGTACCAACATAGACAAAACCAAAAATGATCATCAAATAGGAATAAAATCATAGAGAATCATAGAAAAGGCAGAATAGGGTGAAATAAAATATGAAAAAATATGGGATGAACAAAGAAAATTGCCCAAATACCTGGGAAACCTCCCTTTCCCCTTACATCCAATACATATGACACCCATTCCTCTTGTCATCAATACCAACCCAATGACCTTCCCTTACATGGCCACCAAGTTTGTCCCCACCTTTGATGTGCTTTCACCCCACTCATAAACATTCCCCAGGTCTGGTTTCCTTCCAAAGGCTACCTCAAAAGGGGTTTTACCAGCAACTGCCTTTGTCGATGTGCAGTTCATCAACAAAACAACATGATGTGTACTCTCACCCCACAGCATCCTTGGAAGACCACTCACATGTAGCAGCACTTGAATGCACTCCACAATCATGCAATTTTAATGCTTTGCAACTCCATTTTCCTGTGGTGTGTCATGAACTATGAGTTTCTGCTCAGTACCTTTAGACTTCAGATACAGTACAAATTCCTTCCCCATGTATTCACCACTACAATTTGAGTGCAAAACCATGACAGGTTCTCAAAGGCGCAGTAGAAATGTAAAAGGCACATGAAAGCACACAGAAGCACACTTGGGTGCATGAAAGCACGCTGCACAAAGTGAATAGAAGTCATCCAAGAGGTGTGCACAATTGTGAAAAATGCCATAGTATGAGTGCAGGGTGATAGGGAGCCATATCAGTGTCCATCCAAGAAACTCGTCCACTGCTTTCTTGGACCATTCCTCATCACTAGATGTGTCAGGTCACATGCCTACCATCTACAGCGACCACAGTCAATGTCCAGACTCCACCCTGTCTTCCATGTTATAATGCTGCTGCCTGCTCTCACAGATCCATTCCCTAGATGTGTGACATGACCTCCCCCACCCCCTACAGTCATCAAAGGTGAACCTCAGTACGAGGTTGAGTTCATCTTAGACAGCTGCCTACATCGAGGTAAACTCAAATACCTGGTACACTGGAAGGGTTATGGGTATGAGGAGAACTCCTGGGTTGCAGAGTCCAATGTGAATGCCCCACAACTGGTCAGAGAGTTCCACCAGTGACATTCCTCTGCACCTCAGTGCATCCAAGTGTCTGACTTTGGGCAAATGCAGTTTCAAATGCATCAAGGTGATGCACCATAGAAGGGGGGTAATGTAAGGGGAAAGGAAGGCGCCCAGGCATCTGGGCAATTTTCTGTGTTGATCCCATATTTTGTTATATTTTATTTCACCCTATTCTGCCTTTTCTATGATTTTCTATGATTTATTCCTCTTTTATTATTATATTTCGGTTTTTTCTCATGTTGGTACATGTTGACAGTTCTATTCTTGAAGGCAGGACCCCTTCTGGATGTTTACCCATCAAGGTGATGTCATCCTGCAGCTTGATCTGCCTATTTCTGCCTTTTTGCTATTTTTAGCTTACTATTAGATTTTTGGCTCTATCACATATACTGGGCATCAACAGATGGGTCCTTAGAGTTTTCTCTTTGGATTCCCCTCTGTTAGGTGCGCTTAAAGTGTCTGTATTATTTAGTATAATATTAACTTTGGTTTCTCCTCTGTTAGCTCACTATTAAGTGAGGCTTTGAGGTTGCCCTTACAAGGGGAAGACATGGCAGGGAACAGATATTAGAGTTGTTGATTGTCAGCAAGGGCATGTTGGGATCATAGCAGTAACACATTATCAGTTGGCAGTCATGAGGCACAGTTTGTAAACTATATAACATCAAAACATTAATCTAAGTTAAATGGAATGTATATTATCGCAATTTAGCATAACCTCTGCATAAGTCTTAATACAAATTATCTTTATTATATGCCTCCCATCCAGAAATTCTACCTATCCTCAGACCCCTCCCAAGGGTAAGGGCTGGCTGAGGGTATAAAATTCTGTAGGGTTTTGCACACCCCTGCCATTCACTACTGATGGCTCCATCTCTACTCATGGGTGGTTCTTACATTGTTTACACTGACACTTCCAAACTGATGTTGGAGGGCACTCAATGTGTGCTGGTGGCACAACAGAGCTCACTGAAGCTGACTTGCCACCTAATATAAGCCAGGCAATTGGTTGATGGTCCTCCAAAGCTTTTCAGATTTATATACATTGACACTCTATCCTTTTTCTGCCCTTCTATCTGGTTTCCCTTGTGACCAAAATCTCTAATCATCAAAACCCATAATCACACAATTCCCACCATTTCTTCACATATTCTGCTCTTCTCCAACTTGAAATCCATCTGTAATTGTATTACTTATGATATTCCTCCCCTGTATTTCTATCAGTGCATTCCTCTCTTCTTCATCCACTACATTATAAAAAGAAACCCTTCCTCCATACTTCCCTATGTATTAGCCATTTAGCTGTATTCACACAATTCACAGCTGGTTGTGCTGCTTCTATCAGAGTACAACCACTTTTGGCTATATTCATCCCGTCTAGTGTTTTAAGGTCCAGTCTAGTCCAGTTTTTCATTCCCAAAAGGGGCAACCATAGACTGCAACCAGTCCAATCAGTTGCCCTAATTGAAAGGACTACAACCAAACTGACTAAGACCAGTCCTACATTAGTCACTTTGGTTGCTCTCAAAAAATGTTACCACTGGTTTTTCCACATATTTTGCTATATAATTTAGCTTTACTATATATTAAATACAATTAATTACATTGCACTTTGCAAGCAGGTGCTCACAGCAGTGAGGGGTTATTCAATGAGCAGAAAAATGAGAAAATAAGAAAATAAGAAGAAAAAGAAGAAAAGAAAAGAAAAAACAACCCCACTCTTATGTTGGCAGTGAGAGTAGGCCCTGCATTCATCATTGTCATCCCCCATGTTTGTTGTCATCATGGTCCCCCACATTCATCATCATGCCCTGCATTCATCATTGTCCCCCATGTCATCCCCATGTTCATTGTTATTCCCTGCATTTGCCATCCTGTCATTCATCATCCTGGTCATTCATCATCCTGGTCATTTGTATTTGTGTTGTTGTTGACATCTCCCATTCCACCATCATCGGCACCTCTATCTCCTCCTACAAACAGTGGCTTGCAGGTGGGGTGGTGGCACTTTGTGATGTGGCACCCATTGCCACCTGCAAGCAGAGGCTTGCAGTGGTGGCATAGTGTGAAGTGGCAGTGTTAGGTGTGGTGATCATGGTCCAGAAATGGCCCATCACACCCTGCAAGTAATTGATCCATCCCCTAAATACCTGAGAAACACCCATGGAAATCACCACCTCCTGCCTAAGGTCCACTCCTTGCACTGAGATCAAATGCATCCCTAGAATTCATTCACTTCTGGAAAGAAATTACATCCTGTTTATTCATGAAAGACCTGTAATAATATATGTCTGACTTCCATCTGTTTGATGTTTGAAGTCTACAGTATTAAAAGCACCCCTATAATTCATTCATTTACAAGAAGAAATTTCATCCTATTCACTTATGGAAAAGTTGTAATAAAATATGTCTGACCTCCATCCATTTGAGGTTTGAATATACAGTATTAAAAGCACCCCTATAATTCATGCATTTACAAGAAGAAATTTAATCCTATTCACTTATGAAAAAGTTGTAATAAAATATGTCTGACTTTTATCCATTTGAGGTTTGAAATATACAGTATGAAAATTCATCCCAAGTTCATCCACCATATATCCAGCCATTTATATTAGATATTTCCTGTTTTCTTACTTGAACAGCTGAAATCCATACCCCACCAGTGTCACAGCAAGTGGCTCACAGCAGTGGCAATAGGCTTGGGTGCATTGTTTGGTGGGGTGGGTGATTTCATTGTCAAATAACAAGTACTGTACCTAAAAGAAAAAGATTTTAGTTAGTTAGTTAGTTTTTTTTTATCCCATTTATTCTCCTTTGTGGCAAACCATATGTAAGAGACTAAATATGTACTGTGCAGTAGTCTGATAGTAATCATATCATTCAAAATCCTTGTCATCAGAAGGGAGTCACTTGGTGGGACTCAGGTGCTGTTTCATGCTGTAATAAGTGGTGCTGTGGCCATGTATAATATAATTGTGGTAAATTAGAAAATCAACATTTTCTGATTCAGAAAAATGCAGCATGCCAAGGATTGAACTCAAAACATCATGGTCAGGCTGAACACTAATCACAGCCTAACACTTACTCAGACACATCTGAATAGAATCTAGGATGATTAAGCCAGTCTGTTTTCACATTTACCCCTGAATTTCACTGCCCAGCCTTAGTAGAGATATTCTGGGGTCCTTTTACTGGTATTCAGATGTCCCAGCCTGAATCTTATCAAGTTTAAAGCCTGTTTATGCAAGTCAGATGGTGGGAGGTCTAACCATGGCAACAGTTCTGCCCACGTTAACCTCTGCATCACAGTACTTTTCTTACTTTTCTGCACCACATGCATTGAGGATTCACACTGAACTTCTCTCTCAGTCATATCATGTGTCTTAACTCCAATTGCTAGTGAGAAGTGTGAGACTAAGAGACCATCCCAGTTTCAGGGCCTTCTACAACTCACACTTTCCCTATTAAGTGTAGCTTTCTTATCTTTTTTGTACTCCCACCTCTCCCACCACTATTTGTACCTCGAGAATCCAAATGTTTTTGGCCCTTGGGTTGTCGAAGGTGCCTTTTTTGCCTACTTATTTCCACTTGTGAGAACTATCATTACACCCCTGCTCATTGGACCAGGACCCCAGATTATACCCTCAAAGGCCATTTCAGAAATTTTGAGATTTCTGAAAATTTGTCTGGATGGAGTTTGGTAATTTTGTCCAGTTTAGATAGAACTAGCATTTTGGACATTTTGGTAGTTTTGTCCAGAATACAGAAACAGCCTCACCAGGCTCTCAAATTTGTCTGGATTGTGGGAAACAGCCTCCTCAGAGCCCAAAAATTGTGGGGATGCACTAAAAATACCTAATTTTGCTTCCAGACAACAGGACAACAAGCTAGGTAAAGAAAGAGAGTGAAAATTCATTCATCATCATCCAGTTCCTCATCTACTACCCCATTCCTTTTTTCTCACTTTCTCGACAGTTTTTCATTGCATCCTTGAATTTGGCAGCACTGCTGTCAAGAGTTTTGAACCAATTACTATCTTCTAGTGTAAGTGTTATGGTCAATACTCCTAATCAAACGTTCAGTCAATACTCGTAAGTGTCGATGTTCAATAGAGGTTCGAGTCACCGAAGCTCGTAAGCAACAGTCTGAGCAAGAGACTTTAGATCGCACCGGTTAGGAGTGTAAGAAAAGACTAGGTCAAGCTGGATTGACCAGTCGTGCATTCATCGTATAAATACTACAAGCATTGATGAGTTCAGTTGGTACTCAGTGCAGAGTCTCAACAGAAGGGGTGAACACTTAACCTACAACTGCAGGCGTGCTCGGGGTGAGGGGGGAGTTCGCTTAGATGGCCTCGGATCGTCCTTCAGAGCGCGGAGACTATAGAGAGGCTGGTACGGCGATTTTCAGTGTGCGCACTAGTAGTGTACACGAAATGGGAGATATGCGCAGTGGCGGAAAAGTGCGCAATGCAAAGAGGCAAAAACGCGCAGTGCGGAAAAACGCGCAATGAGAGCGCAAAAGTGCACAACGATGAGGATGATGAAGGCAGGAGGTGTAACAGGACAAAGACGACACTGGGATGTACTGTGAAGGTGGTGCACAGTTTGGGGGTGCAAACAGAGTGAAAGTGCAAGGAGCGGAAAAAGGCGCAGGCGGTGCGCAAAATGCGGCTATGCAAAAGGGTGCGCAAACGGTGTGCAAACGTGGCTATATGAAGGGCGCACTACGATAGTGCACAGACAAGGACGAAGGACGCAACACAAGGGACGAAACGCAACAATACGATGAGGGGACGCAAACGATAACGCAAACACGGCTATACGAAGGGCGCACTACAAAGGCGCATGGACTGGATGCTGGTGCACAGACTATGTGCGACGCTGACTGAGCTATGAACTATGAGGGGGGGGGGGAAAGATCCTCTGGATTCTCTATCTGTCCGCTACTATGTACAAATGGCTTATGTGATAAAATGGTGAAATAAAGTATAAAAATAGGAAGCGCCATGTGCTACCCACAAGCGTGTCCATTTGCCCATCTAAACCTGACCGCACTATGCCGCTGCCTCAGCCAATAAGATTTGCACACCTATAGCTCAATATCCAACTGTTCCGGTGCGATGCGCTATTATTGGTGCACGCTAAGTCTCATGTGCTCTTCCCAATTAATCTGCTTTGGTGTTATATGTCGCGTGCTGCGCCTTAGTAATAATGGCGTGATTGACCTGTGCCAGTTACCAGATAAGGCGATGCCGATTGGAAATGTGGGAGAACTATAAGGAAATGCTGTGTGAGGCCAAATACTGCCAAAGCGCCTGGATTACGTGAAAGTGCCCAAGTGCGCACAGTCCAATGCCAAATAGGCGCAAAGCGGCCCAGTTATGTAAGAATGCGCAGTTCGCTCGTGCCGGAATCGTGGTGTGCCTCAAGTAAATGTGCCAGTAAGATGGGAGCTGCGATGCGCAGTGCACCAGTGCAGTGGATTGTTGTGTGTGATAGAGATTGTGCAAAGAGTGCGCAGCAGGGAATGTGAGTTGCAGGTAAAGTGTAAAAGGAGTGCGCAAAGGCGCATCGAGCGCGCAATAAATGTAGAAGGCAGATAAAGAGCATGGGGAGGGGGGGCGCATGGAGGTGGCTTGAAGCGCAATGAGGCGCATTTAGGGTGCACAATGATTGGCGGCTATGGGGAAACAAAAGCGCAGTAGAAATGCAAAAGGCGCACAAAGGCGCACCTAAACGGTCAAAGGCGCGCAAAAGTGCATGGAGGTGTGCAAAGGCGCACGAAAGCGCACGAAGGCGCGCAAAAGCGCGCTACGCAAAGTGTGCGGAAGCCATCTAGGAGGTGCACACAATCGCAAAAAATGCCATAGTATGCGCGCAGGGCGATAGGAAGCCGTATCATCTCCTCCCAACTGAAGTACTGACTGTCCTCAGGCAGCATGCGATTGGTCAGCGCAAAATTTTCTTCGCTCACATAAGTGGCCATCCTCTCCTTATCCATCTCTGACCACCATCTATCCTCTATAACTCTTTCCACAACCCATCTCTACCCGATCCGATGGCTTCAGCATTTACCTTAGCCCTCAGACAAATGATCCTGGCCCTCAATGAGACCCTCCCTGCTGCTGGGAGTGAGCAGACGACGATGCAAGCTTGGGGTGAAGGGTTTTGTAGTAAACTGGTGCGCTTTTTGTGTTTCTATAACTGGCACAGGTTGCTAAGGGTCAGGTCATGTAGAACATGTATAAAAGCCATGCGGACTGTGTCCAAGATGACGCAGAACTCGACGCGCTCCTCACAAAGGCGCGTAGCGCATTCAGCGGAATCATGGTGGAGGAGTGGCTTGCTTGGGGCGAAGAGCTGATGCCCGATATGCATAAGATGATTGAGGAGAAAGAGAGGTCTGAGGAATTTGAGCATAGGGCGCACGAGCTGGCGGAGTGGCTGGAAGCGCGCGCGGAGCGCACCGAAGCGCGCAAGGTGCGCCGCGCACTCCTGACCGCTGAATTGCAGGCGCCAGAGGTTAACTTGGAGCGGCTGGAAGGTGAGTTCAGAGCCATTGATGAGGCGAGCGATATAGATACCGCCGAGGCGCAGGAGGACGAAAAGGCGCGCATCGCACTGGTGCGCTCTTTGCGCGCGCTTTCTGCCGCTACCGATGCTGAGGTTGTAGGTGAAGGAACTGGGGAGTCTTGGGAGAGTGGGGTGACGAGCAAGGGGGAGAACGAGCATAGCGATGAGAGTGCCAGTGCGGACGAAGGTGCAAGTGCGCGCCCGGTGCGCGCAACGCGGCAACGCACGTATGTCGAAGTGCCGCCACTGAGTGGGGTTGGCGCCACCTCTAACGCTAATAGCGGACCAGTAAGTTTCTTTGGATATGCTTCAAACTCACTAAACCATTCCCTTTCTCTACGCTAGTGTGATAACTGCCGCCGCATCGGCCAACCAGCTAGGTGCGCCTCTGTCAATGGAAAACGGTGCGCCCCATGCGCAAAGGGTAAGAGAAAGTGCGAATGGACGAAGCGCACCCTCGCACAGCTGCACGCAACTCCTAGAGGCAGGAAAGCGGCCACTGGGTGCTCTGGTCTGTCTTTTTCTCATCCTACTTCCATGCTGCGCTAAACTTTCCAAAGGCGCGTCGCAAATTGACAAGGGCAATGAGAGCGATGTGGGGCTCATCAGCCCCTCGAAAGAGCGCACATCCAAGCGCTGCAAAGTCGAAAATGCGCCCCCTCCACCATCGCAAGTGCGCCCAAGGCCGCGCCGCCTTACCATTCGCCAGGCAAGTGTGCACACGCAATCCTCGCGCCAAACCAGATCGGGAAACACCTCGGGGGACGCGGTTTATCAAGGTCAAGATGTTGAGGCTCTCGACTTAGTGCAATGCTGCTTGGTGGTTGCAGTCTTGGGCGCCACACACGATCGCCTTCAAGAAGATGTCCAAAGGTCGCTCATCGAGTTAGAGGTCGCTAAGAGCCGGTTGCACAGTGCGGAGCAAGCAGAGGCGGATGCAAAGGCGAAACTGGGTGCAGCCACGGAGCACCTGGAGTTCCTGGAGTCCATTGAATAGCTGCACAATGGTATAAGTTTTAGATAGTATGTTAATCAACCTCTTTGTTGCTCCTGTGATACGCATGGTGCGCTCCGAAGCAGTGAAGTGTGCGCACGCGCGCGAATGTGCGCACTTTGCGCCAACCTGCGCGCGCACTTCCATGGTGCCATAAAACGAAATTTGTAAGCCCAAATAATATGTGCGAGAGAAAAGAGATAATATAAGCAATGTTCGAGCAAGAAGTGTCAAGCGCACAAAAAACGCGCACCACGCAAAGATGCGCAAATGCAAAGGGGAGCGGAAAAATTGTCCAACCATCACTTTCCTCCTCCCAACTGAGATATTGACCATGTCCATCAATAAAAAAAGTAAGAGATAAAATGAAGCGCACACGATATCACAAAGTTTAAAAAAATGGGAAAGGCTCAGTAGATCATCACGGCCGGTAAAACCCATGGGTTGCACAATCACGGAACGCATCCAGATGCCACTTCGCGAATAGGAAAAGGTAACGTAAAAAAATGAAAGAAAGCAAAGCGTACGTATAAAATGGTGAAGTATCCATAGCGGTGTGCACGGAGCGCTAGTTGCGCGCCTCATTGGCGCTTTCTTCTTCCTCAGCGCTATCTCCTTGCACTTCTTCTTTGTCAACTGCTTCTTTGTCTTCCATGTCCACTACTATGGACTCTTCCATCTCTCTTAACCGCGTTGTGGTGATATCGAGCGCTATGTCAGGAAGCGCAATGGACTTGCGCGCGTGGTATGGCAGTAGGTGGAACGCGGCTACTGGCCTGTCAAATACCGTCCCGTTGAGCTCGCAGACTATGTATGCACCGCCCTGATTGCACGACACTATAACTAGAGGACTGAGATAATGCGCGCGCATTTTGCGGTTAAGGCTCTTTTCGATTGCCGTGTTGCGCATAAGGACTAAGTCGCCGCGCTGGAAGTCGAAGCTGCGGATGGTTTTTGAGTGCGCTTTCTCGAAATGGAACGCCGCCTTGCGCCTCTCTGCATAGATGCGGGAATGGATGCGTGCTAAGTCTGCTGGATGCTTTTGTAATGCGCGCGCGCGCCGCACGATTAAGTCTGTCATGGAGAGTATAGAATCTGGGGGTGGGTTAAGGTATGTCGCTTCAATGATATCGAGAGGGATTAGAGGCTGCGCGCCTGTAACAATGAAGTATGGCGATACACCGAGGCGCTTCCAAACTGTGATGCACTCCGCCCAAAAGACTGAGTACAGTGCACTGAACCACTTTGATTCTACTCTATCTGCTGCTTTGATAAGTGCTTGATGCACATCAAAATGTGTGCGCTCAACAATTCCATTAGCGCGCGAATTATAGCCAGATATGCGGATGTGATTGATATGGTAGCGCTTACTGAGATAGGCTAGCGCTTTGATGAATGGCTTGCCATTATCAGTGACTATCTCGCACAATGCACCCCATCTGCAGATGAGGTCTTGGAACATCCAATCGCCAAGTGCGCTCGCATTTTCTTTAGGGAGCCCGCGGAATTCCGGCCAAGTCGCAAGTGAGCAATGCCCTTGGACGATATAGCGCCGCCCTGCTGATACTGGTAAGTGCATCGTATCAATATAAACTTTACTGAACAGGGGCGCAGGCATTGCGACGACTGGTGGTATTAGAACCTTCTGTGTTTGCTGGATCTGGCAAATATGACAAGTGCGCATGAACCAAACGATGTTGTCCATAACATGCGGCCACCAAAAGTGCTCGAGCAATGCGGAGCGTGTCACGTAAAAGCGCTTGTGTCCAATGTTGTCATGGATAGCGCGCAATATCGGTAAGCGTCTAGACTGCCAAATAACAAGCTGGTGAGCACCATGCACATTGCGCTTCCATAGGCATGTCTTGTCTTTGAAAAATGCGCTCGCATAGCGCACGAGCGCGCTGTACTCGGAATCTGTGAAGTCGCTAGGGCGCGTTAGGGTATCCATCCAAATCCACACCAAATCTAACTTCTCATCCTCTGCATCTGCTGTTGCACTCCTTGGAACTTGGCTATAGTCATCATCGTAAATAAGCGCACTATTGCGCGCATTTTGCGCATTTTTGTTTGGCTCTGGCTGCATCAGCGCAAGTGCTTGCGCATCCAAAGACTGTGAAATGGGATGTATCGCATACATAAATCCATGTAGCGCATCAATCCAGTCCTCAAACTCTTCATCCTCTTCTCCCTCTAAGTCCTCTGGCTGCTTCGGCCGACGCAAAAGCCCATCTGGACCATGCACCATTCCCCTAACATGCACGAGTGTAAAGTGGAATGTAAGGATTGAGACAATCCACCGGTTAATGCTAGCAGATGGTTGGATATCGGGGTTTTGTAGCATGCCCTTGATATAGTGCGCGTCAGTCTCCACAATTAAGTTGCGCACACCTATAATATAAAGGCGCAAATTGTGCAGTGCGCGGTAAAGCCCATAGATCTCTAGCTTCGGTTGTGAAAAGCGTGCTTCTCTGTCGTTGAGCGTAATCGAGCCGAACCGGTTGTAAATGCACATTTTTGCATCTGCGCTCTTTTGCTGGCAAAGGTAAAAGCCGACCGCTATCTGGGAAGAGTCGACTGCAAGGATAACAGGGAGTTCTGAGGAATAATCGATCGGTTGTAGTGCAGGACACTCTAGCACTGCTTGCTTGATGTCATTTTGTGCCGCTATCTGCTCTGGGCCCCATTCAAATGGAGCGTCTTTGCATGTAAGCCTTGTGAGCGCGTTAACGCGGTGCGCATAATTGCGGATATAAATGCGCATTAAACTGACTGTTCCCAAGAATGCGTGCACTTCTGACAGCGTGTGGCATGCGCCCCAATTGTGGATAACATCTACCTTGCCGCGTTCGGGTTTTCTACCTTCTGGAGTGCAATAATGGCCAAGAATGACAAAGTTTTCAGTGCACAAGGTGGATTTCGTCCCAGAGAAAGTGCCGCCGCTATATTTCATGCGCTGCACAATGTGGTTCACATTCTGAAAGTGCTCCCACACAAAGCACCTTACACCAGGGTTCGCAGTGAGCGCTTCGCACGAGCCATCCGGTAAAATGTAGCGCTTTGAAGGCCCCTTGACTGGAACATCGTCAATATAGGGAACGGTGTAATCTGGTATCTCTGGCTGCAGAATATAGCACACATCATCGTGGAAGATTGGTACTGAGTTTGTCCAACCCATTGGCAATGTAACGAGGCACATTGCGCCATATGGTGTCTGGAATGTTGTAAGATCGCGCGACGATTCTTTGATTAAGCGCTCGTCGTATCCCACATATAGATCAAGGACGGCGCCGCATGCGCACCCCGCAAATTGCTCTGCAAGGTGCTCAGGTGTAGGGGTGACGCTGGAATGTTTAATGGTAACGCGATTAAGCGGTTCAAGGCTATGTACGATGCGCAGTGCTTTCCCATCTTTCTTGAGTGTGCAGAACCAGCGCGATCTATATGCCGAATTTGAGTGCTCATAGACACCTGAGTCTATTTTCTTCCGGATAATGGTGCAAACTTCATCGTATATGCCTGGTGGAATGGGGATGTTGCGCTCTATCCAAGGAGTGTGCGGAATAACTGGGATTTCTACTGGGGGAAAGAACGCGGTCTTGAAGCTACCACGCTCCTCATCGCTCCATGCAAAGGCTTCATTCTGCAAAGACATCAAGTGGTGTAAAACCTTCATCTCCTCTGGTAATAGGAAATCAGTGTGGCGCTCCTGGAGCGCTTGCATGCACTCTTCAGTATAGCGCCCGGTCAGGGTAAATGGTGGTGGATTTGGTAAAAGCACAGGAAGCGCTGCTAGTGGATCGCCTATAATGTTGCGCTCGATGCGGAATTCGTTTGGGACAGGCGCAATAACTGGCTTGACTTTTCTAGCAACCGGTTTATACTTCTTCTTGGTCACTACGCCCTTTTGCGGTGCGCACACTGCTAAATCGATAAAAGTTGCGCACGCATGTGCACTTTTCGGAAACGCGGCAGGAATAAGCGCCACAGGGTCAATCGAATTTAAGAGCGCCTGCGCATGACTGTTGGTACACTGGGATAGGTAGAGTTGAGAGATAATAGAGGTGGAAGGAACGGAAGCGGAAAATGGAATAAGCGCAAACGCAGAAATGTCACAAGATTGGGTATCAGAGTCAAATGTTATGATAGTGGCGGCTTCTCCTTGGTCTGAGATCAATTCCTCGAAGCCTTGCAAAAATTTCTTTGCGGGTTATGCTGAATAGCAAAGTGCGGTGTTGCTGGAGCTGGTAAGAAGTGGCGCGGCTTCCCCCTAGGCTTTGTTGGAATGGTGGAGATGGCGCCGGTGTTCGGATTGCAGATTGTAATTGTTTGCGCTTCATCCGCAAAGTTGCGCACGATGGAGCGCGTTAACACGTCGAAGGGGCGCCCTAACAGAATATCGTAAGCAGGTGAACGGATAACGTGAACTTGCACATAGACAATGATATCCCCAATGTGCGCAGAAACGTTGCGTGCAAGCCCAAGCGACTCATCTACCTCTCCATTGGCTGATTGCATGTATAAACGAATGCGCGGGTCGTACTGAAGCCCAAGACGATGGCAGACCGCTTCTGACATTGCGATAATTTGTGAACCCAGATCTAAGATAGCTTCAAAGTACTCTTGGTTGTCGATCAATGAATCAATGGAGCGAAGCGCATGCAACTCTTTAGCGACCTTCAAAACATCAGGGTTTTCAATTTCGCCTGGCTGGAGATGGGTAAGGTACTGTTCAAATGGATCCTGCAAAACAATAGGAAGTGGCCCTGCAATTGCCGCGCTAACTGGTGGCGTCGCATTAAGCATTTTATCTCCTGCAAAAGGCGCGCGCGCTTCGCAGTGCGCAAATGGCATAACGCTCGCAAGGTTTGTAGCTACCACTTCCGCACTGGTAGCTGTAATGCGCTTTGGGGTAACTTGTTCTCTATGGCGCTGCCTGAGATCGGGTGAAAGGGATAGAAGCTCTTCATGCGAAACCATAACAGAGGGCACCTTCATGGCGCGCGCATATACGTCATCGACAATCTGCGGGTTCTGGATGGGAATGACAGTGCAGTATGATGGCTCTTTGCCTTTGGAAGAGTTAGCTGGTATGTCTGGTTTATCTGCTGCTGCGGGCACAAAACGCGCCTCAGGAATGTTGGAATAGGGATGTATGGGTGTCTTGTCGGGCGCATCAGTTGCGCTCGCAGCGGATTGCGAAGCTGGGGACTCCATACTGTCGGCGGGTGCCATGTCTGTGGTTGTAGAATGCACACCCTCTTGATTGGATGTATTGCGCGGTGCGTGCCGCAGAATTTCAACGCCGTCGAAGACTTGCCTCTTGCGAAGCACCATCAACTCCCTCTCGAGCGCATCAATGCACTCTTCCTTTGTTAGTTGCGCATTTGGTGTGCTTTGCATATAATCTGCTGCAGGAGCTGAAGCAGCAACGTACGTCGACTGTAGAGGTGCAGCTGGAGCTGGACGGGGCGCTATATTGTAGATGAGCTGCGAATTGGTATTAGATGAAAGTCGACCCATGGCAATCTGCCCTGGGTTGCGCTTATGCCATTCCTTGATGCGCTCGCCTAGGAAATTGCCTGGAATAGAACGCGGCATGAATGCACCACCTGGGAGTACGATGCGCCCTTCTGCATTTTGCCTACACTTCCCTTCGCTAATAAGGCGCTCAATTGAAGCGCACTCAGGGATATAGTGCCCTGTCTGACTGCAACCATTGCACTTGTCGTTGTTCGAGCGAGGCACACCATTTCCGCCATCTCTGCGTGACGCGCTCAATGCAGTAACTATCGTCTGTGTCATGCGCTCAAATAAGACTGAAATGTCTTCTGCTTTGACTGTGGGTGCGCTAGGTTGTGGCTGGGAAATGGGTGCGCTGGGTGCTGAGTAGGGTGCATACATATCGGGGTTTTGCACTGTGAGCCCAGTAAGTGGCTGGAAATAGCGCACTGGGCCTTCAAAGATAAAGTCGATCGCATCGCATATTGCATCTAATGAGTATGGCACATTTGCAGGCTGATTCGGTATCGCAATCGCAAGGCGGCTCAAAATGCGCTCCAGCTGGTCTGGTCGAAACACCCTAACGAACATGCGGCTTTGGTCATAGCGCGCCAATATGCCTTGCGCAACTAAGTATTCGCTAATGTTGAAAAATGCACGATAATAGCGCACGATTTCTTCTGCAGTTACGAGGCCAACGCATGTGGTCTCACCAATGAGCTTGTCCAGGTCGCTAATACTCCATTTACTGCCATCCCTAGAGCCAGGATAAAGCTTTAGGACAGCGTCTTTGAATGCACCATAGTTGTGCGTCGCGCTATACTCTGGTAGCAGTTTCCAAGTGTCTGCAGTGTCGCTGTCCAAATAGCGCACTGTGTGGAACTTCTTATCGGTCTCATCGGTGATGTTACAATCACGGAGGAGTTGCGCAAGCTCCTCAAAGTACCTCTGGAGTTCGCGTGGTTTTGCAGGGTCGAAGCGCGGTGCGTTTTGGTTAGATGCAGATGGCATGTGCATGGTAGCCATGGTAGGTGGAATAAGGTGTGTAGAGTTAAGATCTGGTAAAAGTGCAGTGAAATTCAAAGGTGGGGAAAAATGCGGTGATGCGGATGGAGTTAGGGTAGGTAGGGATGATTCAGGTGAAGGTGGAGGTAAAGACAGCGCGGACGAGTGATGCATGTTGTTTAGGAAGAGTGATTCAAATACTGGTATTTCCCCAAGCTGGAGCGCAGTTGCTAGCAGCTCGGAATGGAGAGTGCGAAGGTGGTTAATATTGAAGCGAAGGGCGAGCCGATGGAGGTCTAAAATATGGTCTGATAAACAGAAACCCCTCGCGTTGGGCTCCAGAAAATGATGAGTTCAGTTGGTACTCAGTGCAGAGTCTCAACAGAAGGGGTGAACACTTAACCTACAACTGCAGGCATGCTCGGGGTGAGGGGGGAGTTCGCTTAGATGGCCTCGGATCGTCCTTCAGAGCATGGAGACTATAGAGAGGCTGGTACGGCGATTTTCAGTGTGCACACTAGTAGTGTACACAAAAGGGGAGATATGCGCAGTGGCGGAAAAGTGCGCAATGCAAAGAGGCAAAAACGCGCAACGAGAGCACAAAAGTGCGCAACGATGAGGATGATGAAGGCGGGAGGTGTAACAGGACAAAGACGACACTGGGATGTACTGTGAAGGTGGTGCACAGTTTGGGGGTGCAAACAGAGTGAAAGCGCAAGGAGCGGAAAAAGGCGCAGGCGGTGCGCAAAATGCGGCTATGCAAAAGGGTGCGCAAACGGTGTGCAAACGTGGCTATATGAAGGGCGCACTACGATAGTGCACAGACAAGGACAAAGGACGCAACGCAAGGGACGAAACGCAACAATACGATGAGGGGACGCAAATGATAACGCAAACACGGCTATACGAAGGGCGCACTACAAAGGCGCATGGACTGGACGCTGGTGCACAGACTATGTGCGACGCTGACTGAGCTATGAACTATGAGGGGGGGGGGAAAGATCCTCTGGATTCTCTATCTGTCCGCTACTATGTGCAAATGGCTTATGTGATAAAATGGTGAAATAAAGTATAAAAATAGGAAGCGCCATGCGCTACCCACAAGCGTGTCCATTTGCCCATCTAAACCTGACCGCACTATGCCGCTGCCTCAGCCAATAAGATTTGCACACCTATAGCTCAATATCCAACTGTTCCGGTGCGATGCGCTATTATTGGTGCGCGCTAAGTCTCGTGTGCTCTTCCCAATTAATCCGCTTTGGTGTTATATGTCGCGTGCTGCGCCTTAGTAATAATGGCGTGATTGACCTGTGCCGGTTACCAGATAAGGCGATGCCAATTGGAAATGTGGGAGAACTATAAGGAAATGCTGTGTGAGGCCAAATACTGCCAAAGCGCCTGGATTACGTGAAAGCACCCAAGTGCGCACAGTCCAATGCCAAATAGGCGCAAAGCAGCCCAGTTATGTAAGAATGCGCAGTTCGCTCGTGCCGGAATCATGGTGTGCCTCAAGTAAATGTGCCAGTAAGATGGGAGCTGCGATGCACAGTGCACCGGTGCAGTGGATTGTTGTGTGTGATAGAGATTGTGCAAAGAGTGTGCAGCAGGGAATGTGAGTTGCAGGTAAAGTGTAAAAGGAGTGCGCAAAGGCGCATCGAGCACGCAATAAATGTAGAAGGCAGATAAAGAGCGTGGGGAGGGGGGGCGCATGGAGGTGGCTTGAAGCGCAATGAGGCGCATTTAGGGTGCACAATGATTGGCGGCTATGGGGAAACAAAAGCGCAGTAGAAATGCAAAAGGCGCACAAAGGCGCACCTAAACGGTCAAAGGCGCGCAAAGGTGCATGAAAGCGCATGAAGGCGCGCAAAAGCATGCTACGCAAAGTGTGCGAAAGCCATCTAGGAGGTGCACACAATCGCAAAAAATGCCGTAGTATGCGCGCAGGGCGATAGGGAGCCGTATCAGTGTAGATCGAGGATACGAGTCGTGCTATCAGAACAATAGAGATAACAAGAATGGAAAGACAATAAGAAAGGGGGCATCCACAGTTCGTTACAATGGTGTGAGAAGATAGGTGGGCGTGTGTTGTACAAGACAAAAAGAAAAGAGACAATAGCATGGGACGTACGGTAGTAGAACAATAGAAACAAAAGAAAATTGAATTCCCATGCCTTCTCGTAACACTAGCTTCTCCCCAAGGTTTCGAGTTCCATCCGAAACTAAGCCCTCATCGTTCGCATCGGGTCAAAGGACGGCGCGTCGCTGGTCGTCGCGGAGAACGTGGAAAAGGACATAGGGGTCGGGGTGTCCTGGGCGTAAACCCGAGTGGGCAGTTCAATGTTCTCTTCCCCGGCGAAGCGCACGGAGGTGCCGGTGACGAAAGTAACGAGTTGTGGGAGGTGAGGGGCGGAGATGATTTTGAACAAAATGAGTATATAGCAGAGTAGCATAATGAAAATGGATGCGCCAAAAATGGCGCCGAGAGCGATGATGACATAGAGATTGTAGGTCATTGTGGTTGGCTTCAGGTGGTGCGATGACGTGGCGGAACGTCATGTGTCGGGTTATTTGGGCAGAAGAGCACAGAGTGCTCGGGTCGCCATCGTCGACAGTGTGGACACTGGTATTCGGGGCAGTGTGACAAAAAGTGCCCAATCTGAGTGCAGGTGAAGCAGACCGAGTTCCTCATCCATGCTGGTGCGGGTGCGTGCTCGGGGGCGTTCATCTGGGTGGGGTAAGGTGTGGGGGCTCGTCTTGGTGGAGATTGGGAGACGTATGGTGGGAGTGGAGGATGTGGGGATGTCGTCAGCGGCGTCTCTTCATCTTCCTCGTCATCAAGTGGTTCTATTATGAAAATTCGTTGCAGCGTGGGGACCCGCTCTCCAGGTCCGTAACGGAGTGCCTGTTCATCTAGGCTCCTCATGAGCGGGAGCAGGTCGAGGTAATAAGCTTCCTCAGTTAGTCGTCGGAATACCCACTGAAGGCGGGAGATGGCTCTGTATGTTTCGAAAAGATTCTGTGTAGTGCTGTGGAGGAGGGCACAGTCTTGGGTTACAGACAGTAGTCTTTCTTCATTTCGGATGTTGTCCATGTCTCGGACGAAGCTGAGGATGAGTTCAAAAGTCCTGACGGGGTCAGGGTTGGGTGTAACGTTCATGAAAAAGTGCAGAGGGCGGCTCATATTTAGGAGAGGTTGTGGGTAGATCTGTATTCACCCAATATCTCAGCAGCATTTTTTAAATGAGTTGCTGGCTCCCAGGTGTTTTCTGCCGTGCTGTATCCTTTCCACCTTACCAAGAATCGAATTCTTTTGCCTGTCCCCCTATGTGCCAAAATAGCTTCTACCTCGTGTTCAAGTTCCCCTTCAATCAGATTGGGTGGTGGAGGAAGGAGGTTTGGTCCGTGAGTTTCATTTTCTCTGAAGCGTGAGAGAAGTGAAGCATGGAACACAGGGTGAATTCTCCACTGAGGGGGGAGCTTCAATTCATAGGCATGGGATGAGATTACTCACGTGACGGGGAAGGGTCCTTCACGTCTAGGGGCGAGCTTTTTTGTTGGGTACCCTAGCTTCAAATTCTTGGAGTCGAGCCAGACCTTCTCCCCCACTGTGAATGGACAAAACCCTCGTCCGTTTCGCCTGATCATCACCTGTTGGGAGAGTTCGTGAGCCACCAGGGCTTCCCGCCGTATGTTTCCCAGTTCGGCTATCCACTGTTCGGTAGCCGGCACATTCGTTTTCAGGTAAGTCGTGGGGATAGCCCTAGGGTGCGCTCCCATCATTACATAAAACGGAGTGTTCTTAATAGCCGAATGATGCTTCTGATTGTGTGTGAATTCGGCGGTGGTGAGGTGGCTTTTCCACTGCGAGGGTTTGTTTGCACAGAAGATCCGGAGGTAGATCTCGAGTTCTTGATTTACTCTCTCAGTTTCCCCATCGGTCTGTGGGTGGTAAGCCGTGCTCATTGCTAGCCTTATTCCCAGGAGCCTCCCTAGTTCTTGAAAGGCGTTTGAGGTGAAGCGTGGATCTCAGTCAGATATGATCTTATCCAGGAGGCCAAATCTCCTGAATACATTATGTAGATAGAGGTCGGCCGCCCCTAGCGCGTCGACGCTCTTGTTGCAGGGGATGAAAATTACCCCCTTAGTAAGACCATGGTCTACCACGACCATGATGGTGTCAGATCCATCGCTTATCGGGAGATCAGTGATGAAGTCCATGGTCACTAGTGCGAATGGTCGAGTGGCATTAGATTTGATCAGAGATAATCCCGGTGTTGTCAGGTGAGTGTTCACCTTCATCTGCTGGCAGGTGGCACAGCCATCGACATAATTCCGAATGAAAATGGTCATCCCTGGCCACCAGTAGTCCCTTCGTACTAGTTCAAGGGTTTGAAATCGGCCAGGGTGTCCTGTAAGTATGTTGTCGTGGTACTTTTTCACGATTTTTCTTCTTAATTCTTTGTCATCTGGGACGTAGCATCAGTCTTTGAAGCAGACCATCCCATCATCTTCCATCTTCCAATCTTCTACCGCTGACTTGATTGGTGGCATTCCTCCTTCTTTGATTGCTCTTACTATCTCCTTTAGTAAGTCGTCTCTCATCATGCTTTCTGCTAGTACTTCCTTTAGGTCGGTATCAATCATCCGTGTGAAGATCTCATCCTTCAGTAATGTGATATCATCGTTATCATTGTCGATATCGGGTATGTGATCTCCTCTCCGTGATAGGGCGTCTGATTGGATCATCATCTTTCCCGGGACGTGTACCAATTGAAGGTTGAATTGTGACAGGAAGAGGCTCCACCTCGCTTGTCGCCGATTTAATTTCCGTGCTGTCCTGAAGTACATCAGATTTTTGTGATCCAATAGGATCGTCATTGCGTGTTCGGATCCCTGGAGATAGTGTCTCCAGGTTTCCAGTGCTCGTATTATTCCTAACAGCTCCCGATCATAGATCTCATAGTTCCGCTCGGTCGCTGTCAGGGAGTGGGAGATATACCCGCAAGGGTGCCAGTCTCCGTTGGTATTGGTTTGTTTTAAGATGGCACCTGTCGCGTACTTTGAGGCGTCGCTTTTGATCACAAATGGTTTCTCTGCATCGGGCATCAGCAATACTGGTGCTTCGGAGAATTTCTTCTTTAGGGAGTCGAATGCCTCTTGGCACTCGTTTGTCCAGTTGAAGGGCTGGTCCTTTCTCATCAAGTCATTGAGTGGCTTAGTAATTGTGGCAAAGTTGCCGATGAATCTCCTGTAGAAATTCCCGAAGCCTAGGAATGATCTGACCCCCTTTACGTTGGTTGGGGCTGGCCAATCCCTTATTCCACTTAGCTTAGTGGGGTCCATAGCTAGCTGGTTCGGTCACAGGATCAAACCGAGGAATTCAACTTCCTGTACGTCAAATCTAGACTTTTCTGGCTTTAGGTACAGATCGTTCTCCCTAAGCCTTGCCAAGACTCTTTTCATTCTCTCCTCGTGTTCTTTCTTATCTTTGGAGAAGATGAGAATGTCGTCCATGTAAATTACTAACCACCCCTCGTTCAGCATGTCTCGGAAGATGTCGTTCATCATCACTTGGAAGGTTGCTGGGGAGTTGCAGAGGCCAAAAAACATGACCTTGGGCTCGAACAGCCCCTTATTGGTCTTAAATGCTGCTTTCCATTCGTCTCCCTTTTTAATCCTGACGTTGTGGTACCCCCATCTGATGTCTAGTTTGGTGAACCATTTCGCCCCCTTCAGCTTATCGAGCAGATCGCCGATCAGTGGAAGTGGGTACGAGTTTTTGATGGTTCCTTCGTTTAGATACCGGTAGTCTTGGCACGGTCTGAGCACGTCAGAGTCCTTCTTTGCTACGAAGAAGAATGGCGATGCCATAGGGGACTTGGATGGAGTAATGTATCCCTTCCTTAGGTTATCATTGATGAATTCGTCCAACTTCTTTTGTTCCGCCGGGGTGATCGGGTAGACCTTGCAGTCTTTCGGGATGAAGTCCGGTTTGAGTTCGATCGCGTGGTCCCATGGTCTCGATTCGGGAAACCTCTCCAATGCCGCCTTTTCGAATATGCTTCGATACTCCTTATATTTATCGAGGAGCAGGTCATCGAGTGATAGTTTTTCCTTGACGCTTTCCTTCTCATGAGCAAGCCTCTGTGAGATGGAGGTCTTTGCTTGGATATGAGTAGTGTGGGAGAATGCGAATCTGCCGGTTGATCTAGATCGAGTGATGCATGAGATGTGCCTGAGTGCCTGGTAATTTGGGGGGATATAGTCATGTTCAATCGTGAGGGGGGATTCCTCAGTTCTGAATACCCCGATCATCGGTTCCCCCCGGATGTAGGCGAATAGCGCATCAGTTCCATCGTTATTTTTTTCGGTGCCAAGTGATAAGCCGTTATTGGAGTCATCTGGTGTAGAGATCTGTGGATCGATCTCGGGATGAGTTTCCATTGCCGTGTCCGTTGCCAGGTGTGATCCATTTCCATTAAGTTTGTCCGCAGTGCAAAGCCCTCTTGCGAGATGAACCGCCCCGAGTCTACTCTTCACGTACTCGGCGGCGGCGAGGTGGGTTTCCCTGAAGGTCTCCCCAGCACCCCTTATAGGTAGCCTCCCGAGAGTCAGACTCAATGTTACTCTCGGTTCGAACGGCCCCTTGTCATCTATAGTAAGGCTTTGCTTACCGATTATGGTCCGTGTCCATTCGATCATGGTCCGGATCTTCCTCATAAGAGACCTTTCGGTCTGCCTATCTGTGAGAGTTCCCTTTTCCCAATCGATGGCAGGGTTGCGCTTCTGGAGCCACGTGTACCCTAAGATCATCATCTCCTTTCCTAGCCCCATTATCAGCATCATGATCTCCTCTTCTTTTCCCCCGATCTCGGTGTTAATACGGACGTAGTGTGAGATCGTCCCATTCTTGTTTAGGGTCCCATCGACGTTTTTAGCGAGGATTTTCCGGGCGAGTGGGAGTTTTTTCAATCCGAGTTTTTGGACGACTCGGTGGTCGATAAAGGTTTTGCCCGCCCCTGAGTCGATCAGGGTGGGGATTTCGGCTTTTCCGTTGTCTAACAAGCAGTGAACGGGGACGCACATAGATTGATTGCTCACGTCAGCTATAAGTACACTTGAGACAATGATTCTGGCGAGCTCTGCTGCCAATGCAGGCCGCTGCTTCAAAAACCCTCTTCTACCATGAGATCCAGTACCTCCTCCTTCTGTTTCTCCTCCAGCTCGTTGACAAGGGTTCAGATTTTCATATAATGTTCGCGAGATGTTTTCTTCGTCTCGTTCTTCTTTTCTTCTTTGGGGGGTGGTTCTTTCCCTCCCTTGTGGTCGCTAGCTCTGTGCCCTGTTTTATGACAAACAAAGCACTTTCCTTTTTTCATGTGTTCGAGCCTCTCTGCATAAGAGAGGCATGTCACGTCAATATCCATGGTGTTGGGGTCTCTTGGAGAGCTGCTTGCTCCTCCTCCTCCTCCTGCCTTGCTGTAAGTTCTTTCTTTTATCACCCTCGCCCTTCTGAGATGCCCCTCGGCCCTTGCTGCATGGGTGTACCACCCCTCGATCATGTCGGGCGGGTTTTCCATGCCAAAGACCTTGTCAAGGACTTGGTTGTTGAGTCCATCGACGAAATATTCGATTAGGGCAGCATCTTCTTTAATCTTCGTCCGGTAGGCCAGTGTTTTGAACTGGGCGATGTATTCATCTACTCCTTTCGCTCCTTGCGAGAGCGCTCTAAGTTGGGTTCGCGCATTTCCTGCATCGTCAATCGGCGAAAATGCCGCATGTACTTTCATGATAAACTCCTGGAATGTATCCCAGGGTTTCGATTCAATGTACCTTTCTTCTAGGTACGCCTGCTTCCACGGCCCTGCCGTCCCCCTGTTCATGTATGACAGCATGAATAGAATCTTGTGGCGATCATCAGGGAAAGCGGTAGAGTTGGCGTCAACGTACGCTCCGCACTCAAGTAAGAAGAGCATGGTCTTAGCTCTGTCTCCCAAGTAATTGGTCGGCGCCCTCATCTTGATCTCGGCGGGTCTAGCAGCGAGAGCAGCGGGTGCAGTGGGAGCAGTAGGAGTGGATGGGGCTGCCATTATTCTCTTGGTGGGAAGTGGTCGAACGATTCTCGTAAGAATGGTGTCGTAGTGTGTGTGAGCTGCCTAGACTGTGGTTAGTCGGCAGAGGTTTAGACAGCTTGACCTTTTGTTATGGTCAATACTCCTAATCAAACGTTCAGTCGATACTCGTAAGTGTCGATGTTCAATAGAGGTTCGAGTCACCGAAGCTCATAAGCAACAGTCTGAGCAAGAGACTTTAAATCGCACCGGTTAGGAGTGTAAGAAAAGACTAGGTCAAGCTGGATTGACCAGTCATGCATTCATCGTATAAATACTACAAGCGTAGATCGAGGATATGAGTCGTGCTATCAGAACAATAGAGATAACAAGAATGGAAAGACAATAAGAAAGGGGGCGTCTGCAGTTCGTTACAATGGTGTGAGAAGGTAGGTGGGCACGTGTTGTACAAGACAAAAAGAAAAGAGACAATAGCGTGGGACATACGGTAGTAGAACAATAGAAACAAAAGAAAATTGAATTCCCGTGCCTTCTCGTAACGGTAAGCTCGAGAGTACCCGACTGAGCATTGACTTTCAGAGATGATGAAAGTAAGGTCAGAAACATCATTGCCAGCAACAAAGCAACTTGCCTAGTCTGCAGACGAGATGTCGACTCAGGAGTGTGATGGAATTGGTGACCATGCATAAATTCAAACAGTTGTATAGCAATGGATGATATCACACTAATATTTGATGCCTCAGTAATGGAACCATGCTTGCCACCAGTTTTGGAGTAAAACATGGTGACTGCACCATATCAAGACATATTTGAACAGAATAGCTTCGTAACACTCACCAAAAATAAACAAAGTGGTGCAAATAAAAATGTTGATAAAATATATGAAACAGAACAAGTTTCAAACCCTCAACCAACAAGCTTCAGTAGAGCAATCTAATTGCAATCTACCACTGAACTACCTGATCATGTCCATAAGAGATGTAGCCTTCACATGAATGGTGACTTCCTGTCCAGTCACCTGATCTAGCTATACCCCCCATTTTCGCCCTATTCTGTCTGTTTTGGAACTGGCCTAAGGTCAATTTTTTCCCAAAATTTGTCCGGATGGGCGAATGGTCTTAGGGGGTATAATCCGGGGTCCCATTGGACCCCGTAATCTACCAGGGCCGGGATATTTTCCGCAACCCTATAAATCGTCTGATACAAGTTCACCTATTTTTAGGCAACCAAAAGCTTGATGATTTCAGGACAGACTGAATTGAGACTGAAATCATCAACTTTCAGGAACAGCTTATTAGAATTCTCACTACTAGTAAACTACCGTATAATAGTGGATTTTGTTACCGGCAAACAAGAAAACAAGATCGTTGGCTGGTGAGCACAGCTAATCTATTAGTATTAATAATAGATAATAGACAAAGATAAGTATGATGGCAATAACCGGGAAGCGCCGACGCCCATTTGTTATGTATGTAAATCCATCACGTCGCTGTCAAACTTACTGCACGGAAAGAATATGCCATCTTTCCTTGAGATCTTGAGATCTCTGATCACACCCGCATATATACCACAAGAAATCACTAAACTTCGGTTGAAGTGACCGCGTGTTACCTGTGGCATCATGGAGAACTTAAGGTTTTTCCTCATCTATTTCCGTAAGACTTATCAGCCTCCCTAGATTTCTGCAAACTAACGAGAATCTGTCATATAGATACAAGGGGCGTGGCTTGAGTGGGAGTATGGAATCAATAGATATCAAGGCACAAAATCCTGGGATCTCATCACACGAGGTGCTGAAGTAGAAACTGGTAGAAATTGAAGGCAGCTACATACGGAGTAACGACTGGCTGGTGAAATTATTCAAGAGGTCGTTTTACAGGCACCAAACTGAAGTCCGTCCCAATTTGGGTTCGGCATCCTGTCTCATCCTGTGCACCCATTTATGTAATAGGGGAATTCAAAATTGACGCGAAGAAGCGCAAAGACTGTTTCAAAATGCCGTTTTGAAAATTTTCCTGTGGTCATGTAAACAGGTTGCTGACGGGGTTTCTGTTATCGTCGCTTGGTCGTCAAGCTGCGGACCGTTGATGACCACCACAATATCCCACCATCCTTGTATGCGACTCCTCTATTCCAATGTACATAGAAAAAAGAAAAAACTTGGCACGCATTGTTTAGCTGGATAAATGTGACATGTCGACCCTTGCCCGTTTCCTCACAACCCTTAGAAATGTTAGATCTAGCATCTAGTGTAACTAAATATTGATTCTATCAAGTCTGGAATGTTTTACTCAAGTGTGGATGACGAAGCTTCCGCTGAAAGGGATAGAAATGGCGGGGATATGAAAAATGCGACCTGCGCTTTTCCTTGGAAAGTCACTCAGTATCCACCTTATCGCGAATGATCTGTCTACCGTTGACGAGAAGGACCAGGTCTATTTTTTTCACGTGAATGGCTCTTTTCAGCGTTTGAGAGCCGTTTTCGAGGTTACATTCGGGGTCCTGGCACCCCTGCTCTGTCGCATCCTTTCATCTATAGACTACGTACAAATATTAATATGCATAAAAGTTCTACAAGCCATCCGTGAGCCCAATCTTTTCCTGGACACCCCTGAGTCAGAACAAAATGCCATTTTCGAGACTTTTCATACCATGAATTCTCCTCCATTTTCCCTTCCCGTCAGAAGGCAAAACTGAGTAGACAGATATCTAGCCAACATGTTAGGCAATATGAAAAATGAATTACAGGGAGGTCTATGAACTTTGAGGAAAAAACATTTTTCATGTCCGTCCATTTTCCGTATCCGTGTCAATGATAGTACGGCTGCTGACGTCATGGAATTGTTGCCTGTGTCACAGCAATTTGCATCTCGGAATATTCTGTGTTTAGCCATTTGATTGTTCATCAGTGATGATTTGATGTATGATGTATGATGTATTGATGTAGCTACATGCCGTTGTGCCGGTTCCCGATCGATAACTATAAGAAGGCTCAGATCTGAGCGTACCATGAGACGACACCTCAAGAAACTGTCATTGCGCCTTGCTGTGGTTCGTGAATACAAGTCCGAGAAGATATGAAAAATTATTGCCAGCTCACGATGAACCAATCGATCGGGAACCGGCACGACGGCATGTACTCATACATCATTACATCACTGATGGAACAAACAGATGGACTAAACAAAGAATATTCGGAGGGCCTATCGTTATGCAAACTGCTGCAATGGTGTGGGGGCGGGTTTTTTCCAACTCCGCCGCTTGCCAATCTCAATCATTAGACCACATGACAGTTGACGTTGCAGTCTCGTCAAAACGGTCGTTGCGAATTCCCTTACATAAAACGAAAATGCCGACGCTCCCGGCGCGGGTATATCGTTTTTTGGCTAGCCTGAATGTTATACCATGCCGGTATGATAAATACTTTTATGTATAGCAGTTCCCACAGGCGGAAGCGAGAAACTTAAGAACTTCTTAAAGCCGCTTCTACTAGTAGTCGCCAACGCTGGAAGTATCGTCAACTTCATGGCGAGAGAATGAATAATCAACTTTCCTTCGACGCGAACCTGACAGCTCGCCTCACAGGTACGTTGAATCTCGCGCTCTCTTCGTCCATCTTACAGACTTCCTGGGAAATTTGAAGTGGCCTCGTTGGCTCTGATTCTGTGCGTGTTTCCACCTGTGTGGAAGCACATCGCACTAATGGGCTCTGTTCCTTTTAGATATGATCATCTTCTCAGTATCCATGACGAAGTGCGTGACTAAATTATCCAAATATTTGAGGATGACGGCCGTAAATTCTCTAGGTTGAATTCATATGGAAAGATGGAGCCCGGGGTTTTGGAAAAAAGGTCTATGTAAGCTGATTCACGTCATCCTGATACTCAGCAGGTTAATATTTTGTCTCTACCGCACAGATTTGGGTACGATAATGGGCTTCCCTTGGTGTGCGGTTCGCGTTCTAAACAAAATTGTTAATACCGTTTAGAACCGCTACTTCGCCATCGTGACACTATCGTATGCCAATTTTCTGTATGAACCATCATGAAACTGACTACGATCTCCCAGCCTTACTGCTTACAGTACGTTGTAGTTATACATGGTCCATAGTATTACTGATGGCAAGAACCAGGTCGACTACGCGAAGTGAAGGCTGATGCTGTAAGTCCGTCGGCATACTTTCCATGGATATCATGCGAATTTGAATGAATGTTTTTTGCAGATGTGAGAGAAACTGTGACCATGTTTATTACGTATGTTCACAAATAATAGTAACTGCAACGTGTATGTAGAGGTGAGTTGGTGAATTTCAAGCGTAGTTTTATGAAGAATTTCCGTGCTAGACGAGCATGGTAGCTGGTGCAATTATGATGTGTAACCTTGGTCTCGTCTTGATGCTAAGGTCCGTGATGTTGAATGTTATGTTTACCTTGCTATTGATTGACAAAATACGACAGAGCGTGGGTGCTGTATAATTGTTCAAGGATACTGCTGTGGCTATTCCTGCCTCTCCTCATAGGTATCATTCATGAACTAAGGAAGTAGTACTACATAGCTAAATCTTCATGACAGCTGAAGGTGCAACTGCGTGCGTATGAAAGATCGTTTTGTGACTTTCGTTTGCCTCACATTCAACCAGAATATATTTGGGCATAAAAGCAACTTTGCCGTGTAAGCCGTTTCTCGTCAACCTGATTCTCTCATTGAAATCTTGTTCAGTGTTTCGCCATAAGGGGTGAGATTTAGAGTACCACTAGTATGCTCATTCTCAGTTATGGCCCCTGTTTTCCCCAGATCTGTTGTAACAGATTGTTTTTCCTCGTGTAATGTTTTTATAATTTCCCATACGAAGGAAACTAATTTGCGCCATCAGCCAGCGTTCACGCTTCCATGGCATCTTACCCGATACCACTGTTAGTTGTTGTATGTGCCTCACTTTCGCGATAGATATTCGTTGAATTGCCTTTATTCAGGTATTCGTTGTGTTCTTGCTGACACTACGCATCTGTGGACGAATAATATTGGAGCTCCGACGCACCCGCACTAAGGTGCCACTTTGGAATCTCTTCTGTACTGATGGTGGGGTGTGGTTAGTTTCTGTCCTCAGTGAGTCTTTCTCGCTCACAGTGCTTACGGATTTGACAATGTAATCCAAAAGTGACTACAATTCCACACTTGGTGATATGCTCAGTTGCGAGACCATCCCTCAGCCAGGTCATGATTGGGTACGCCTCTCCCCGTTGTCAGATTACTGCTGAAGCCTGATTTCGTGCAAAGACCATGTTTAGCGTAACCTTATTTTCCCTGTCATCTGGATGTAAGACTGATTGCGCTAAAATAGGGTCTATTCTATCATTGCGGCCCGCGCACTGCTAAGTATAAGGAAGATCCGATCGGATCAAGCCGAAAGCACCATAGTTTTGAGGTCAACTTTAGCCATGAACACTATGCAATTTGCTCAACTAGGTGATGGTCGAAATGACAATAACCAGTTCGATACAAAAGACGCCTTAGTGGTGTAAACGCTCTTTGGGTCAGTGATTTAGTACTTTACTGATTTGTTGAATAATATCTGTCTGCATGTAAAAACAAGAAAGAGATATCATTTCAACCAAAATTACATAGCGAAGCTTATTGTTGCATATGATTTTGAAACTGAGCCAACCCCTATTTCCATACTTATTTGCGTGTATCTGTCGTATCCTGTTGCCCGATGTACTGCTAATCACCAGATATACAAAAGGGCTCACACATGTGTATTATTCCACAGCGACCTAACGACGAAATCTGCAGGGTCGGGGGAGGAAACCGTGGAGGTCGCCGGGTTCAAGATAAACTTCAATGTACGGTCGATCCCAGGAACGAGATAAAACCCGTTTGTACATATGCCAGTTATGTTATCAACGAATACACCAATCGTCCCAGCTGGATGATCAAGCCATGTCCATGGTGCAACACCTCCTTTGGCCGACAATGTGAAGGTCAAATCGTTGTTTCTGGTAACGCTGACCTCGGGATCGACGAGATTGGCAGTGGCTAATGACACAGGTGTGAACTGAGTCATACGAAGTTAACTGAAAATTGAGCAGATAGTGGAGATTAAAGATGCTTACGAATTGTTCATTGGTTACGGTACGAGTGTCAATATCAGCAGTCAAGTTGAGATGCAGCCACACGTCAGTCGCGTTCTTCCCTGCAGGCAAGATCCTGTCTAACCCTACACCCTGATACACCAGAGAGTTATTCAGAGTCGGAACGGTGAATTCATAGATGATGGTATTCAGGTGAGTCCCCCGCCAGTCGTACCACGTCAGTTGCGCAAACCCACTGACTTCCTCCCACCTATCCGAAATGACAAGCGCCTGCAGTGTCTCATTCTGAGCAGTCCAGAACGGATAGATTACCAACGGCGAAAAAATGCTTGTCAGCCCATACTGTGTGACCTTCCACCTCCCGGAATACTCGATACTCGACCAGCTTACACCCTGCCATATATCGTTCAATTGCCACACCAGTGCGCCCAAGTTGTTCTCGCCTTGACCCGCGCCACGCCGGTAGAACGCAACTTGAGAAACCATCGCCATGGTCTGGAAGATCTGTGTACTCCAACACCATTGGGCGAAGGTCTGGTTCGAATCCGATGTTGAGGGAGTGGGGAGCCAGAGGCTCACAGCGTCCGCCATCTGGCCTTGGCCTTGAGGAGCATTAGGGTTGGGGAAGTCAAGATTGCCGGCGGGCGGATGGTGATCCCTAGACATGACGACCGTGGAATTGAATGAAAAGTCTTCAGGAGATGTGAGGACCTCCTCCCAGCTGTAGAACGAAGGCATGGAGTGGAACCTGATGTTGCAGTAATTATTCATCTTTCTTCGCAAGAAATAAGTTTATAGACAGACCCAAACTCGTTCATGAATCGGGTTACAGGGAAAGTACTGTAGTCGAAAGCTACGCTTGCATCATAGTTGTACCGTTCTGTTGTCACAAATTGCCAGTAAGCAATGGAAATCCAAATGCGTTTGAGGAAAAGAAATGTTCTACATACCTCCATTTCCGTAAATCTCACCGGGCGTCACGTTATTCAGTCTTAGAACATATGGGTCAAGACTGAGAACGCCCGTTGTAGTTGAACAATCAGTGTACGGCACCTATGCAGGTGAAAACCATGTCAAAACACAAAAAGCATTAGCATGACGGTGGCAATACGCACCGATCTTGTTTCGGAAGTCACAATGCCATGCAGGAAATTCTGGAATAGCGTGATGAACTTGCATACCGTCAGAAAGGGAGAAGTCCAGGGTGGAATGGCGATAGACTGACTTCGTTTAAATAATGTGTCCCATTCGCCAAAGTAAAATTGGCCGTCGTCACAATCCCTTCAATTTCGTTCCCACCAGCCCACTGCACATTGCTCGGATGCTTGTTAACCCTCCTGACATTTTGCCGAACCTCAGGTTCGATCGATTCCAGCAAAAAGTTATTGATGGGGTACATTGAATCGGAGAAGATAAGTTCGGACCAGGCAAGAATCCCAAGTTCATCGCAGATGGAGTAGAAATCGTATACTCCACCTGCAAGTAACGAGTTAGATGGCTGATAGGTGCCACCGCCCCAGACTCTCAGCTGTCAAGCAGAAATGAGCGAACCATGGGGGAGTTACTGCGAATTAGGACTAACCATGTTTTGTCCACCTTTCACAGCACTTTCCAATATCCATCTAACTTGGTCTGTAGTCGTCCTAGCATAGAACGGATCGAACGGGATGATGTTGGTCCCCATGCTGTAAAAGGCTTTCCCGTTGATTTCGAAATGCCACTGGTCGCCTGGGGTGATACCGCGTTGTTCGACATCCTTTCGAGGGTACGGTGTTTGAACAAGCTGGATCGTGCGGAAACCAATCGTAGTGACAAAGCTGACGAGATTGGTCCTAGATTTTGAGGTACCACTAGCTGGAATATCGAGGGAAACTGTAAGATTATACAATTTGGGGTTTCCGAGGTTGTGGGGATACCACCTTTGAGGAAGGTTGTCCGGGATTTCCCAAATAGCATGGATCCACGAAGAAGAGTTCGTGGTGACTAGAATTTTGGGAATTATGAAGGGGTCGGAGGTGATCTTAAGCTCTGGAATGGAGAGTGTCAAAACAGAGGCTGGGAGAGATGTCGCGGACCGCAAGGCGAGAGAGACATTGGCGACCCAATCTGCTGTTTGAATTGGGGGCACTGAAAAAGATTGCCCGACTTTGTAGATATCGATAGATGTTTCATCAACAAAAATGGGACTGGAGGTAGTACTAGACTCTTTGGGTGATATTGGCGGAGTGGTGGTTTGTGAAGATGAGTCATTTGTCGATTGCGACAATGTCACAAAATAAGCAGGCTTGTATATTCCACTTGGAACAAATGCTGGACCCTTGTAAAAGTCAAATGGTATATTTATAGGGATGGGGTACGTCTCACCCAATCCCAACCGAAATCTGAAGCAACTTTACGAATCCACATGCGCACACCTGGATACTCGTACTTTGCAAGGCAAGCATCAGAAACCCTCGTTACGAGGATGGTGCTAGCAGGAACTCACGTTGTCGCTCGTTCTGACTCCGGCCCCGTTTGGGAAGAATTCGGCATCTGGTAGGGCAGTAACATTCAAACCGTAGTACCACGCAGATTCAAATGCAATGGTGAGGTTGTTGTTATTGGGATCATGCGACGATATAAGTTTAGAAACGTCAAATGTATATTGTCGGAATTGGTTGTTGACCCATGCCACAGGATGTCCACCAAGTGTCTGAGGCTTGTTTAGAACTGTAGGTATCATCAAGCAATGAGATAGCTGACGATGTTTGCAATGGTGTCGATTCCATAAAACAGCAATAGCGTAGTTTCTGGAGCTGTAGAGTTCAATGAAAGCGTGAAAGGCGTTAAATCCGCAGTGTAGGTCCAATTTTCGTTCACAACCCAACGCTCTGTAAAGTCTTCAGGAAGCCGTAAGTCTTCCGTCAATTCAGCCATAAGCAAGATTCCACTCACCGTTGATCCCCAACAAAGGCTCCGTAATTATCTCTGCGTCCAGCAGATCCAAGTGAGCTTGCGACGGTGGCCCTCGTGCTGGAATTTGAATAGACCCATTTTGATTCTTCAACGTCCATTGAAGATTAGAAAGATCAAATAAGGCTCCCAATGCCAGGGAACAGAGACTTGTGAGAAGCAAAGTGATGTTGGGGCTAGGCATTTTATATCTGAAGAAGTGCTTGGAGTTCCACTGCCTGAGAGGCAGGAGTGTCCTAGAAGCTGCTGTCTCCTGGGCAGCATGATATATTATATATAAGGTGCCCGATGAATGAGAAGGTCACTGAAGGTCGAGATCTTAGAAGTATGTTGCACGAGGGGCTATCATATATTTAGCTGCACCTGCCGGAAATTGCCGTATGTCATATACCACCACTCAACCCGACTCTAGTCCTGCTGTAGATCGCCTTAAAGGTTTACTTCGCCAAATCCTCCGTGTCACAATCTCAGATACACGTATTTTCATTGGTTCATTCGCCGGCACTGATCAGGCCCTCAACCTCATTCTCATTAACACGGAAGAGTTTCGCCTTGGACTTGAAGGGAACTTTGATGCAAGATTCGTTGGACAAGTGGTGATTCCGTGGAGGATAGTTACAAAAGTCGAGGCTGAGAAGCGGGAGGACGACAGACATCAGCGCCTGCAGACCATCAGTGAGATGTACTCTTGAACATCTGTACATATATTCTCTCGTTTTCGGATGATTTACTGACATAGGGTCTTCCAGAAGCAGGCTGTTTGGCTATTGTAAGAACGGGTGTTGGCAACGCAGTTTTATCAGTTTTCAAACTTCGTTTGTGAGTGTTAAGGCCTTAACACGTGTCATTGCTCTTGACGGTGTGTAGCCTGTATTCATTGTTCGTTCTTTCTCTAACCAGGTCTCCAAGGCCATCTTTGTGACACTGCCATCTCCATGATCGTTTTGACGTGATTCATCCGTTTTTCACGAGCTGCGTTCCCTCTTGTTTATCGTGAACCTATGGACAACCGTTCTCTTGGTCGATTAACATTGTCCTACTGCCCTCGTGTCCATCATCCAGCCAATGAATACAGATTGTGGTATCCCAACCCCGGCCAGTACTAGTCTATTGAACAATGGAACCGTCGAGTCCCTGACGATGATGACCATTGCCTCTGGCTCAACTGCACCTTCTTCGAACCCGTGAGTAGAACACGACATTCTCAGCATTCCCCATATCTCATTCCCACGGATTCCAGAACAGCCGGCTAATCGATCGTTGGCACCCATGTGGCCCATCTCGACGCCCTCTTTTTAGATCTGATCACACCATTGCCTCCACAAATCCCGAGAATATTCCGTTGGGCACATGCACCACCAACATGCATGAATCTGAAGAACTCTGCTGGGTTTTTCATGTCATTGTGTCAATACTTCCCTTAACACTTGTCCTTCACTCTCGGGTCAGACTGATCGACTTTGTGGCGCTAACCTTTAGGACATCTATTTTTACAGTCAGATATGAGAACGGTTACGCAGTTTCCATGGGAGTGCACTTTAGGCGCTGATCTGTGCAGTCTTTGCTTGTTCTTTTGAGTGTTGGGATGATTAGAAATGGCTTCAATCTTACAGAAGAAAGGTCGTCTCATTCATGTCTCGATCACCGTCGCACGATGCTTAAAGAAATATTTGTGGATGAGGCTCGAAAGATTATTTGGTTCTAAGAGTAATGCATGATGGGTTACTTGCCCAAGTTAAACATGCTATCGAAGTGTTTGGAGAAGCCCATCCAAATCAGTGTCCCGCCAAAACTCAAATGACTAACCCGTTGAAGTGCTGTCGTCAGACGATGTGTTTTAGCACGCATTATGACTATCAGCGGGGTGACGATTGGCTGATGAACACCCGACGGGAGCAGGTTATTGCTATGCATGATAAGATTATTGTAAGTTCCTGAGAATTTGACTTGGTATGCACTACATCTTCAGAGTTCATGAATGAAGCTCACAGTTGTTTTATTTCCCGGAATGTAGGAACGATTATGGCGAATCGCACTAGTGAGTTTACGGCTGTTATCAAGTCAATACAGCGTACTTATCTGGAACTCCAAAGTGGGGGATCAGTTGGCCGATCAACGTATGCGATCATAGAAAAAAAAGAGTTGAATACGCTCTAGAGCGGCTAAAATAGTGAGTTGGGCGATCGCTGAGCGATCGAATTGGTCAGAGCAGGATTCCTAGCATACCCAAGACCTGCTGATCCGGGCTCATTTGCAGATATGCATAAACAAACATAGGGTTGACCTGCAACCATTTCGCTAAACACACTAGGATTCATTCTTCGAATCTACGTAGGTCGAGAGCTTCTATCTCCTCAGGATTTTAGTTCTTACTAAATGATGCACTATACTGGCTTAGCTTCTGTTAGATATCATTCAAGGGGCCATGATTAATTTCCAATCGTGGTTTAGGCTCTGGCATGACCTTCGCCTTGCAGGGTGAGCGCTGCGAACTAGACAGATCGAGTGTAGACTCGGTGAGCACCGAGCGCTGAGCATTGAAAAAGTGCCGATCTCGAAGAAGATCGTCTTTCTTAAACCCACTCTCCTGGTGATGGTAGGCGAGCCTGAGTCTGATCACGATCCGTATGCAGAGATACGTGCCAAGTCGAGGATTATATTCTGCGCTCTCGTTTTCGTGCTGTCGGTCGGTTTAGGCATCTCAGTTGGCTATACTCAGCGCACTCCAGAATTCAATCCAACTGCACCGTTGAAACCCGTCAACAACAGTCGAATTGTAATTGGTCCCTTTTCTGTACATGTATTGATTCTGATCCTGTTTGATACTATTGAAGATCACTCTTCAAACTGACCTGGTTGCTATCGATCCCACCTCCGGAACTATGACGATAGACTGGTCCTTCATGAATGATACAGCCTGTGATATTGCCAGGACTCCTCCTTGCCCTGGTGTCAATCCAAATTCGACTGTCGACATATTCTTCGACGCGTAAGCTGCCACTCATCGTTGAAACCCTTTATGCTGATCACGGCATTTCTGACGGTACAGAAACATTTTACATCAAACCTCAGGTCTAGAAGTCCCATCAGACAACGTCCCGACTACTCCCATATTTCGTCACAACGCGACCGCAGTGTACACCAACAGTGTTCGCAATGCTTTAGCTGCCTTTCGCACCCCCCTCGCATTATTCTCAACCATCCGGGGATCAGCTAGTTATTCGACGCTGCAGAGATACCCGTTCGATCAGCAAGTCGAACCTTAGTAGAGCTCTTCGTTCCAAGGCACTAATACTATCTCAGATACATGACTCAGATCTTTATCTTTGCAACAGATTCGGAGACACAGGAATTGATCGGATTGAAGATTGGTGCAGCATACGGCGTTGCGGTGTTAGATCCTAATCCTCCCATATTTTTTGCTTAACTTAGTGCCTCCTTGATCAGAGGGTTCAAGACTGTTGCAGCACGTACCGTAATTCGAGGATACCCTGGCGTGATTTCAGAACAAATCACAATTTCCCGTTCGGCATTACTCAAATTCTACGTCCTCACTATCGTCGTTGCTGTTTGTATGTCGATTTCCTCATGTCCCTTCACCATGAGCTGAACACCAATCAATGCCAGGGTTGCTTACATTGATGTTCTTGTTTGTCACAGTGTGCATCCTCTGTGGATATGGATTTGATGTTAGCTTGCTCCTCGTCCCTGTGGCGACACTATTCTCCATCATACAACTGCGAAGCTCAATGCCAGGTGCTCCAGCTGGGTTCGGTGAGATAACTTCTCTGATCTGTGTATCGCACTCGTCCATGTTTATTGTATCAATTTCAGGGTCCATCATCGGTAAAAAAAACTAGCATATTGTGAGGTCATATATATATATTCATTTTGCACAGATTTTGTTGGGATTCTCCCATGCCTAGCCATTACGTCGATCTCTGTTTGTTCATCTCACCATTGTCAATTTACAGACCCTCTAAAGTCCTTCCAGGCCTCCCTGACTGTTGCTGCTCTTGTGTTCTCTAACCCTACTGAACACAGAAAACCAATTTTGTCAATATTTGTGAGTACTTTTGGTGATTATGGATGTAAAGCACTCTTGACTGGCTTTCATTCTTCCCAGTTTACCAACAAGACAAGTGCAGGTAAATGGCCTGACCAGACAAGACAAAACAAAACAAGGTGGTAGTCAGGTCTGAGGTGACTATGTCTGGTAAGAAATATCTTCTTCGACCTCTAATGGTACCTTTCATAGACTAACTTGAAGGGGCTTGACAGTGATTTTGAATAAGCAAGCTGTAATGGTTGCAACATTGTGTAGATGATCAACAGTGCACACTCATTTTACTCTCAAACTCATTTACTGGACTGATTATCACTTCTACTTTCCATCATTCCTTTGGTCACAATACAGTCTTATATCTCCCTCTAACTACATGGGGCACTGACACTGCCTATTATTCCAGACAAACTATCCTTTTATATCTTACTGTTCTACTAGTATAAGAGCTGTTTCCATCTGTTGCTTAGGTTTCAGAATCCAGTTTCATTACCCTTCTCACTAGCTATGACTTGAACATGCGTTCAAACTGTAACAAGTCCGAAGGACAGTAGCACAGTTGCTCTTGACATCATTCTTCGCCCAATAACTGCCCAAATGATGGCATTGCTTACTGTGTATGGCCAGTTTGTTCAAGACTAGTGTGGCTCAATCCATGCTCGCCGAACTCGAGGGCCCGTTTTGCATGCAAATGAACCACTATACCAAAGAATAGATGACGATCAGGAGGAGCTAAATATATTGCATCGATGATTGTAAGTAAGTGGATCCAGCCAAAATGGAAATTTAATATTGTACTTGTAAGGGCAACCTCAAAGCCTCACTTAATAGTGAGATAACAGAAGGGAATCCAAAGTTAATATTACACTACACAATACAGACACTCAGGTGCACCTAACAGAGGGGAATCCAAAGAGAAAACTCTAAGGACCCATCTGTCGATGCCCAGTATATGTGATAAAGAGGCAGAGATCCTGTACCAACGCAATCAATCTGTCAGGGGGTGTGACCTGTGACTGACCTGACAAAAAGTCATTTCTGTCAGGTCATGAAACTTTCTGTGACCTGAGCAAAATTTTGACCAGAAACACATCTAAATTGCCTTTTTTTAGAGGCTTTTGGCTCTCCGACCTGTGACCTCCATGACCTTTCATTTTGACTTAAAGGCCTGTGACCTGTGACTGATGAACTGATTGCATTGGTACAGTAGACTGATTGAAGTGATCGAGTGATGTCATATCAGTGGGTAGGCATCTGAAGGGGCTCCACCTCCAAAAATGAAACTGAACATTTACAAATATGGGGGAAACGGGAAAATAATCATAAAATGGAGATAAAATCATAGAAAATCATAGAAAATGCAGAATAGGGTGAAATAAAATTGGAAAAAATATGGGACCAATGCAGAAAATTGGCAAGACCCTTGGGGCACATCCTAGTCCCCTTATATCACTGTCAAGATCCATTTCACCTGATCTGGTTCTTGACAATTCCTGATTCCTTTCTGACTCTTTTCCAACCTTGTCCATTGGCATTCTGGCCACAGCACTTTTTAGTCATCAGACAAGTTGTCACATGCCTTAGTAATCATTTGCTTACTCACTTTATTCCAAATACAGTCTTACCAATTCTGGTCATGGACACTTACCAAGACCCATTAGTAAACTTCTGCATTTTCTGTTATTCTTCTGGCCCTCAATATTTAAGCACCCATAGCTTAGCCTTAGTTTCCAGTTTGCAAATTACATTGTCTGTTACATTGTGTCTTACATTGTACCTTGCATGTATCTTGCCTTTGTATCTTCATCTATTAATCTTCAAGCCTAATATCAACCCTTGAATCATCCTCAACTTAATCTTGACTTAACTCTTAATCTCCTTGGCTCCTCTTGACTTCATTTCACTCCATAACCTCTGCTTAATCTATCCTTGCCCTCTGTCTGGAAACCCTCTGGACATTTAAACCTGATTCACCTGAAATTGGACAACTAACAAGGAGAAGGGCATAACTTCTTATAAGTTGAAGCCAAGTCCTTTCTAACCCCTTTTCACCTGGCTCACTACAGCCTGGTGGATTCTGCCCAGAAACCTCTGAACCCCTCTGACCACCAACAACTGGGTCCAACCAGAAGTCTGGTGTATTCCTGACCAAGTCCCAACCTTGGTAGTAGTGATCTTGAACTCTGACAGTATTTACAAACTCACACTTCTCTCATCAATCATCACACTATTCTGAACCTTGTTCTATGTCCTGCACAGAATCACAAACTCAGCAGACAACAAGAAACTCCCACTGTGCAGGTACTCTTCCAGGCTTATCAGCTATCCAACAATCAGTACTCCTAGCTCCTAAACCCACTTGTACCTTCAGTGCTGGTGATAAACAAGATCATAATGGTCCAGAGGTTGAAGCAGACAACATTGGAAACATCTATATGGATGGTCTTGACATTGAATGGAGGGAAGTAAGGCCTGATTCAGAACCCCAAGCATTTGGAGCTGCCCAACGAATGCATCAGCCTGCGCAAAGTGCATCAGACTTGGTACAAGGACCTGAAACAAAACTCCCACCTTGCAAACCTCTAGAAGGGTATGACTATACACCCTTCATACCAAAAGATGCACCTTGCAAACTCGTTGGGCAGATTCATGCTTCGCCAACAATAAGACAGGCACTTGAAGCCCTCAAGGACCTCAAACTGCATATCTGGCCCAAATGGCAAATGGGGCCAGGATACAAGGATCCTGAGCTGGATATCTGGACACAAGCTTGGCTAGAGGGAATGCAGTCAATGCTCCTCATATTTACAAATCCATTGTCACAGACTTATGATAACTGGGGGGCATCCTTATGCCAAACAGCTATTGGAATGGGAAGAGGTTGCCACTGTGCTTGTCACCTTCAAGAACTCTGCTGAGCATACATCGAGGACCAAAAAATCTTGCCTGTCAACCCATATGGTGATTGGAATGAATTTATGCTGGCCAATGAGAACCTTCAAAACGAGATCAGCATCTTTCTTCTTTCCATCAGAAATGAAATTTTTGCCAAAAAACTTCTAAATTTTCTTGATCAGCTAGACATCAAAGAGAAATATGGAATTGAGAAGAAGATAAGCCACAAAACAGCTTGTTGTTACCTCAATTCCCTTGGTTACCAATATAAGGCAACACCAAAAGGCCAATATGCTGATGGCCATGAGTGGGATGATGTGGTCTTCTATCGAGAAAACATATTTTTCCCAAAATGGCATCACATTCAGGAAAGGATGGCAATCTGAGATAAAAACCTGGTTGAATCAGCTCCTTGTGGTTTAGGCTGCCATATCATTACCTGGTTTCATGATAAGTCAATATTCTATGCACATGACCATCGCAAAAAAGGCTGGTATCATAAGGATGCACCAGCAAAACCTTATGCAAAGGGAGAAGGTGCCTCACTGATGGTTGCAGATTTTGTTTCTGCAGATTTTGGTTGGCTTCGATCTCCCGATGGGAAGTGGACCACTCAATGGCTCTTTAACCCTGGCAAGAATTGCGATGCATATTTCATGAATGAAGACATCCAAGAGCAGGCACAAGTTGCGATGGACATCTTGTTTGAGTTCTACCCACAATTTGATCATGTTTTCATCTATGATAATGCAACAACTCACCTGAAACATGCCGAGGATGCCTTGTCTGCCTGTTGAATGCCCAAAAATATCCCAAAAGAAGGCACTAATTGGGGAATTGAAGTGATGAAATGTGACCTGACAACTGGCAAACTGGTCTGTAGATCTGATGGTACCCCCCAAAAAATAAAGATATGAATGAAGGATGCTCAGCTTCTCAATGGTGAGCCACAGTCCTTGTACTTCCCTGATGGACATCCTTGGGCAGGGGTGTTTAAGGGAATGGCCATAATTCTGCAGGAGAGGGGCCTTGGCGACATGTCAAAGACACATGCCGAGTGTAAAGGATTCAAGTGCAAGACAGAGGCAACAGACTGTTGCTGTCATCATATCCTTTATAACCAGCCTGACTTTGCAAGACTTCTCAAAGCCATTTGTAATGTGCAGGGTTTCCAGGTTTTGTTTCTCCTGAAGTTCCATTGTGAGCTTAACTTTATTGAGCAGTGCTGGGGATGGGCAAAAATTATCTATTGGACTTACCCTGAATCATCCCATAAAGACCATCTTGAGGACAATGCCAGGACAGCACTGGAATCCATTCCTTTATTGATGATGCAGAAGTTTTCAAATTGATTCTGAGGTTTATGGATGCATACATTCGGGGGCTGAATGGCAGGCAGGCAGTGTGGGCAGCAAGAAAATATTATGGGGATCGAGTTCTGCCCAACAACATAATAGAAGAGCTTGAGAAGAAAGGCATTGAAATCATTGTGCAACATGAGGCAAATTGACACCTTTGACGACCATGAGTCATTATCACATTGTAATCATGATGGCATCAATGATCAAATAGGCATGACACCTTCTTTCAAAATTTTTTTGCCACACACTTCTTTGATATTCACAGAAAGTTCATACATATATTATTTAAAACAGCATTTAGAACATTTTGTGGGAGGAAAATCCTCTTCATCGGTGCACAAACCACCTTTCCAAGGTTTTTCTGAGCTTTTTTTCCTTCTTTGATCTCACATGTCACAAATTTGTCACATCTCATGATCTTTGTCAATAATGGATAACATCTACCTTATAAGGAGATGCTGTGCAAAGCCAAATAGTGCCAAAGTGCCCAAGTGGCACAGTCCAATGCTGAATAGGTGCAAAGCACTCAAATTATGTGAGAATGCACAGTTAGCTCATGATGCAATCATGATGTGCCGCAAATAAGTGCCCTGGTAAGCTGGAAGCCATGATGTGTAGCACAATAGATGTGGTGAAGGATTGTTGTGTATGATAAATGAATAGTGCAATGAGTGTGCAGCAAAGAATGTGAGTTGCTGGTAAAGCATAAGAGAGCGCATAAAGGCACATCGAGCATGCGGTAACTGTGAAAGATGGATAATAAGTGTAGGGGGCACACAAAGGTGGGTTGAAGCATAACAGAGCACATTTAAGGCACATGGTAGAAGGCAGCTATAGGAGATCCAAAGGCACAGTAGAAATGTAAAAGGCACACAAAGGTGCACCTAAGTAGTTAAAAATGCACAAAAGTGCACAAAGGTGCATGGAAGTGCACTTGGGCACATGAAAGTGCATGAAGGGGCACAAAAGTGCACTGTGCAAAATGAGTAGAAGTCATCCAAGAGGTGCGCACAATCACAAAAAATGCCATAGTATGAGTGCAGGGCGATAGGGAGCCATATCAGCAGACACCCTTCCTCCACACTGCCCTTATGATCTAAGGATAGAGATGGAAGATAATGTGCCCCAGCTTCCAGGCCATATGTACTCCCTCTCCCCATCTGAACTCAAAGCCCTGTGAGTGTTCATTGAAGAGAACATTAATTCTGGCTTCATCTGACCCTCTAAATCACCTCATGGTGCTCCTATACTCTTTGTCAAGAAGAAGGACAGTACACTCCAATTATGTGTCAACTACTGGGGCCTCAACCATATCTCAAGAAGGATCGCTATCTGCTCCCGCTAATCTCCAACCTCCTTGATGCCCCCTGGAAGTCCTGCATCTTCACAAAGATCGACCTTCGATATGCTTACCACTCAGTGCACATCGCTGATGGTGATGAATGGGAAATGATATTCCAGACTTGCTACAGGTCCTTTGAGTGGCTGGTGGTTCCCTTTGGACTCATTAATGCACCTGCAGCTTTCCAGCACTTCATGAATGACATCTTCAGTGACATGCTTGATGTCTGCATCATTGCATTTTTTGGATCACTTAATTCAACCTGCTTTCTGGTTCATGTTATGGCCTCTTCTGCTATCTGGCCTATCTGTAACTTAAGTAATTTTTATCTAGTACTATACTATGCACTATTTTCTATACCATATCAAGCAATGGAAGTGCTTGATGGCCTTGAGTGAGTGGCTGTCACCTACCTCAATACATTCACTCTCCACCTCTTTCATATAGACTCATGGACCATTCCAATCTTCTAGTTTTGCTTATAATACATTGGTATGCATGTATATACAGCCACCAGCCTGCCCTATGAGCTGGAATAGAGCAACAAGGAGAATAGGTGAGTAGGCAAAGATCCTATCTTGTAGGACAAAGTATTGACTATATGGATCACTTGTAGGGTGTAAATGAAGGGTAATGGACTGCACTAAATGCTTTGGAAGAGTTTTGGATAATAGATAAAGTGTGTGCTTTATGGTGAGCAAAGTTCATTTCTGTTGATGAGAGACCCATGCCCTGGCAAGTCAGGACCTTTTCTCCATGCTACCCCTCTTATCTCCCCTCAATATACATTATCATTAGGCCTAGGAATTAAAGAAAGTGAACACTTTGGCCCCATGGATCTCCCAGGGTAAGAATATCTTGTCCTGGGTACATATTCTTTGTTCTGTCTATACCAACAACTGCAGGCCCTTCAGGGGGTCCATTAGGCCACCCATAAGGACAATTCTACCTCCTTTTTATGTGTATTGAATAAAGGGAAGGCCTACATATGCAGGTAAGTGACAACTTCTCCCCCCTCCCCATGTAGGTGATTGACAGAGAGACCCTTGTTCCTAGGTCTCCCACCATCAATCCCAATATTTAAATAGATTCCTCTGACTCTCAGAATACCCCTCTTTGGCTGTAGAAGGTGCACAAGCCCAGTAGAGGGTATCTGATCTCACACTTCTCATACTTCTCTCTACTTCCCCTCCTCCCTACTCCTGTAGAGTCATCCCCAGTCATGTAAATATTTATATATGTGATTGCTGAGTCTTATGCATGCTGTAGAGACCTCCAATGGAGAGAAGAGAGCTTCTCTCCCCTTCTCTCCCCTCTGATACAAGGAGAATGTTGATTTACAATTTTAATATAAAAAGTGAAGCTATATATTTATAATCACTATACATACATGTACAAGTGTTAACTACCAAAAAAAGTGGAAGGAATGGGTGGAAAATGAGTAGAATAAGATGCTCATCATCAGGGATGATGAGAGTAATGTTAGCCAAAGCTGTGATTGCATTGATCAACCATGGGAGACAATGATCAGATGGTGATCAGGATGATGGGAACATGTCATGCACATGTCCCACACATCCCCAGGGTTGCTTATGTGAGCACAATACCTTACCATGTTGAAGGAAAAGATCTCAGCAGGTGCTCTTGATGGGTAAGGGAATCAGTGATAAAGATAGCAGATATGTTACCAAGCATTGATCTGATCATGCCCATTTACATGTTAGGTAAATTGGGACCCTTAGGTGGATGTACAGTGGGCAACAAAACTGATCCAATGTTTTGCACTTTACAAAAGACACCTTTATATAAAAGGAAATAAATTCTTAAAAATATTGAAAATATTATATAATACTGTTTAATATTGCTCCTCAATTGCTTGCACAGCCCCAAGATGATGGGACCTGCTTAGGTAAGTCTTCCATGTCAAACAAATCTGTCACTCATTGGATCAGTTTGTTGCACTAATTTTTTCATATAAAAGCCAGATATATTAGTATTTGGTATAGCCCCCCTTTGCTCTAATTACTGCTGCAAGCCTTCTAGGCATAATCTCTATCAAATTCTGACACACTTCCTTTGGTACAGGTTTTATATAGATGTAGTCACATGATTTTGTTTGTAGTTGTTGATTGAATCAACAAAGTCATGTGATATAATAGAATTTCATTGAAAAACACAGTGCAGCAAATCTGGGTGACTTACCATAAGGATCTAGAAAAATCTAGAGAGGTTTCAACTCTCTAAATGACCATCAGCTGAGATGCCAAAGCCAAACCAGGATGAGTTATATCACCATTCCTGAAAATTGACCATTGTAGATTTCGTGATTTACAAAGGCCTCAGGACCCCTCTGTAGTTCATTCCAGACAAGTTTTTGCATGATCAAATGATGGGATCTCTCTATTTAGCACTCCACATCCTTAATTTAGATAGAGGTTCATAACCTTGGGTCATTAGTACTTCCTTCAGACATTTCCCTCATACAATCACTACAGTCACTCTTTATCACATTCTTTGTTACTCAATGGACCAACCAGAAGATAACTCAGGCTCAAAAACTCCTAGAACTCCTCTGAGAGATCATAGAGCAGGCTACCCCACTCAGCCTGGTGCTACAAATTTTTCTATTCCACCAACACATGATTTACATTCCCTTCTGCTGATTATTATACCAATATCCCAATGCAACCCACCATATGTCTCAATATATGTTCAACTACAGTTATGACTTACCTACTTTTTCAGAAAAATTTTAATGCTCCTTATCCCACCTCTAATTTGTCTGCTCCACTCCATACCCCATTCCCCAGATGCTGCCTCCCACATGGACTGCTAGATACCCAAGCCAAACAGCATCAGTGCCACCTGAATCCCATACTCCTAGTAACACAGCTTGCCCACTTTCTCACCCTCTTGGTGGTGAACTGTGCCAGCCTCCTCCATGATCATCCATTCCACATGCACAAAGTCCAGCTACTGTGACTCTGAGGCCTCTTGACTCAGATTCAAATCTTCCAGAGGTCAGCGACATCATGCACCCAAGTTCTAAGGTGCTTGAGAAAAGAAAAGCTTGTGAGGACTTAGATGAGCCAGGCAAGATCTCATGTCCAAGTTCCAAGGTGCTTGGCAAAAGAAAGGCTCATGATGATGCCAATGAGCCTCCAAAAACAAAGCATGTGGCAAAAGTCAGTAAGCAGGTACCAGTAAAGCCAAGGTCAAAGCAGAACCAGGCTCAAAAGTGGAGCAGAAGAGGCATGCCACAGGTTCTCATAATTTTAGCAGGGAGGAAATCCACAGGTTGCTGCATGGTATTAACAACAGACTCCCTATTGGCAGAAAAGGATGGGTAGCAGTTGCTGAGGCATACAATAGTCGGGCCACTAAACAAGGTTACTTGCAGTGTATGTTCCATTCTATTAGAGGCAAATTCAATATGGTATATACTCAAGAAAGCCTGTGAGTTTGTTGCCAATAATCTGAATCATCATTGGACCAGCCACAGCAGTCCATGCCTCCATACTGGACACCATCACCACAAGTGACTGTTATTCTGTCTGCATCAGGTTCCACTAACTTTGTGATCACTCCCTGCAGAACTCATAATGGAATTTCTATTGACATCAAGACACCCACTCCATCTTGCTCCAATCCTAATGTGTAAATTATGATGATGAAGCCACTATCCTATGCATAGTCATTATCCCTCTTGGCATTGTTGAAGCTCATGCAGCTTGGGTGCATCACTGTAATGTCAATCAATTGTACCTCCATCAACAAGACTTACTGCTGAATCCACACATTGGAACTCCTTGGCAAGTCCTATACACTGCGAGAAATGACCATGCATTTATTACTACCATGGGCTTTGATGTCAAAACATTTTATCATCTTCTTGAGGGCTGGGAAAGATTTGCAAAGCAATGGGAGTTGTCAACAATTCCTCAGAATGATGTTGCCATTATAGGTGAACCTCATTTTGGAAACTGTTCTTCTGATGCTACAGGAGGACTCAGGCTAGTTCTGCATTATTTAGGCTCAGCAATGTTGGAAATCAGCTTACAGCAAATTTTCATGCTCACTCCTTCCATGGTTTCACACTATCTTGATTTTGCAAAAGATATCCTCCTACAGATGGTCAGATCAATGAAGGAGGGTGCAATAAGATTATCATGAACACCACAAGAGTTTGCAGCCAAGTCAGCCCTGGTTTGTGAGCATCATTCAATGTTGGAGGGTGCATTTGGGGTAATCAATAGGTCAGCTTTGCTTGTACAAGAGGCAGATAATCCTGAGGTTGAGAATGCGACATATAATGGCTGGAAAATGATCATATGATCCACAATGTCATTGCTTACTCCCCTTGAGGTGTGTAAACATTCTATCTGTTTTCTCCAACCTCATGATCAGTTTGCTTCCAAGTCAAGGCATCATCATCTTGGCTGTGTTAAATGCACCAGGTAGTTGGCATGACTCACATGTTGCTCACCCATTTTTTACCAACTACTCACAAAGGTTCCCAATGGCTACTTCCTTGTATCTGACACAGGCTTTCTGCATGGGACAGCTTTGATTGCAGGCAAGATACAAGCACCAGTAAAAAAAGGTGAATACATTCCCAAAAATCTTTATGAGAAGGAAGAGCTTTTTTAGTTCAATTGCCAGCTGTTGTCATACTGGCAGTTGGCTGAATGAGGAAATCATATGCTGCAAGGTTCATTTGAATGACTTTGGATGCCATTGGATATCAATGCAGAACAGGATCGATGGGGGCTTCTAGAACTGTGCTGTAGGCTGCACAATATCTGGACTGAATTAGTAGGAATCAATCAAATCCAAAATGTATACATGCCAGTATGGAAGGCATCAGAAGATGAGGAGTTGTGGAATAACTTGGGAGACATGCTTTTTGGTGATATCTGTTACTGTGATAGGGTCTCGTGGTCCCACTTCGTTGCCATTCCAGCATAGTTACAACAGCACAACATAATATTATTGCAGTACTGTAAATTATAAAGCTGTAGGCTATTAGGGCAAGAAAAAAAAACCACTTGGTATATTGAGGTATCTAGGTCAACATAAAGGTCAGAAATGAATAAAACAAAGGAGACCATTTGGTATATTCAAGATGAAGAGAGTAGAGGAGAATGGTAGCTGGGAAGAAAAAGAAGAGTTCATAGCCACAAAAAGAAATTCAGAGAATGAAAGATAGTAACAGTGAAATGTTAAGTTACACAAAGATGTTGAAGGACAACAATGAACTATTATTGAGATGGTTCAGACTGTCTATGAAGAGGGACTCATAGGATGACATTGTTGCATTATAGTAGAAATCTTACTTTGGATCTGACTGAAATCTACCAATAATGGCAGAAATGGCTTATGGGTTAGGATAATCTAGAGAATATAATATTCAAATAATTTTTAACTCTGTAGTGCACAGTTTCAAGTTCCTAGATTTTTCTAGATCCTTATGGGAAGTCACCCACTGATCCAATGAGTGACAGATTTGTTTGACATGGAAGACTTACATAATCAAATCTCATCATCTTGGAGCTGTGCAAGCAATTGAGGAGCAATCTTAAAGAGTATTATATAATATTTTCAATATTTTTGAGAATTTATTTCCTTTTATATAAAGGAGTCTTTTGTAAAGTGCAAAACATTGGATCAGTTTTGTTGCCCACTGTACATCCCTACCAGCCAATCTTGATTTTCTATTCACATAATCATACTGATGTATTGCTGGATGCTTTTGGTGATGATTCATCATGGGACAAGTATGGAATAGAGGCAGATATTGTGATATGTGTTTGCTCATTATGAAACCTGGTCATGTAAAATTTACAGCTCAGCAGCCATTCACTTGTGATTTTCCTTGTGCAGATATTCATGAACTCATCTCTTTTACCAGCTTTATAAAAGGGACCTTTAAGGACCATCTCATCACCTGGATTGAAGAATATCTCACATATAGTAAAGGGGAAGCACCACATGCCATAGCATTGCAACAAAATGTGGTAATTAGCACAAAGGCCATCTTGCTACATTTGTGCCTATTACCACTGGATTTTGTTGTGGATTTTGTTGCACCATCAACACCATTGTACTGTTGCACCCATTGAGTTCTTATTGCATACAATTCCCAGTGCAGCGCACTCTATCCTGCATGTCTCACATGTTGCACTCCCTCTTTCATGCTTGTTGCATCCCATCCTGCCTGTTGTACCTGGATTTACTTGATGCCCTACCTCCATTGCACCAATCTTTGGCACCCACATCCAACCTCATCCAGCCTGTTGCACCCAACTTTGCTTGTTGCACCTGATCCCATCTGTTGCACCTGATTCCACCTGTTGCACCTCTTCTCATCTGTTGCACCAATCTTCTCCCCATTACTTGTTGCACTGTCTCATGTGCTGGGTGCTCTATCTGTTGCACCAAGTTGCACCACATTGCAACCAAATTCACCTGTTGCAATCCATCTCATTGGTGTGGATGGGTCAGTTGGCCTGTTCGCCAACTTTCCTGGTCCTGGGAATTTTGCTATGGCTGCACCATCATGCACCAAAAACTCTGGGTTACTATATACTTTCTCTCTCTTATGTTTTTATTGATGCTTCATTTTGCTAACCTTATTTACATTGCTTATAGTTTAATATTTGATCCCACTTGACACAAACTCAATATCTCTTGAAACAATGCATTCATCATGTGCTGCATCATGTTTTAACACTTTCTCAGCTCCACTGTCAACAAGATGGAATGGTCCCAAATCTTTACTGAACTTCTATTTAGCTTTTAATTTATGTAGATCCAACCTTTCTGGGCAACAATCCAGCATTCGACCCTGTTCCTCTTTCCTTGGTTAGTCAACATCCAAATCAATGGGTCGATCAGCTGGATGGTAGGGGTGAGAGGTGCTGCTTGAGCACTCTCCACACTTGCTGGGGGCACAAGTGATGTTCTGCCAATAGAGAGCCTTGACAACAGTCCACTCCCCAAGTCATTCCCAGCCTGTGAATCCCTGAGATGAGAACTCGACTATGCCATCACAACACCATCTGCCATGCAAACGCCATGCTTATCTTGAAGAACATTGATATTCTCAAAATGCACAATCCTGCTTCTCAAATAGTTTACCTTTTTATTGATCAGTCCTGTTGGTGCAAGAGAACATGTGTGATGAGGTTTTTCACTATCTGTTCTGCAGAATGTATTTTAGATGCCTCCCCACCTTTTGAATGGGACAGATCATACCTTGACTTGCATTTTACGTCCTTCCTCAAGTTTTCCTCAAGTTCACAAAAGCCCCTCAAAATCTCTACACACCAAGGTGTAGAATTTAAGCTAAGTACCCAAGTTTCAAGTCTCCCAGTTAAGTTTTCCTAGTCTACCTGATGTTTTATCACTACAGGTAATATTCTAAGTATAGTAGACCACCCTGACATGTCCCCAAGAGCCCCTTGGGCCATTTTCCCTTTGACAAGCTCACTTCTCACTTTTGATGATGTTCCCATGTGATCCCACTGATCACATACTCAATTGTCATTGACTGTTCCACCTCGACATGTTTCATGTCATTTTCATTCCCAGGCCTTATTACACACCCAATTCCACTCAATGAGCCTTCAGCTAATCTCCCCCAATCCTTCCTCTATTCATTTGATCTCACTAACCTTATCCTCTTGTGGTGTGACCACTTGGTCAATGGACTACCAGCAAACCATATACACTGCCACATCAGTTGCACTCCCATCCCTCCTGTTGCACTCATTGTACCCTTTCCTGTCTGTTGCACCCCATCCCACTGTGTTGCATCCAAATTTACTCAATCATTGCATCATCTCATGTGTTGCACCCTTGTTGCACCCCATTGTATCTGTTGTAATTTTGCTTGTCCCATATATTGCACCCAATTACAAAAGGAAAAAGCATCTGTCTATATATAGCTGGCCCATCTAACATATGAGATGAATATTGATGGTGGATGTGGCACAGCACATCTATCACATCTATCTATAGCTAATGAAACTATTGCATCTATCTATAGCTAACAAAGCTATCACATCTATCTATCTATCTATAGCTACCCATGTAGCAAATAAAACATATCAATATGAGGGAAAAAAAGACCTACCTTGCTTTACTGGCTGTGAATGCAGTGGGAACTGGGAATGACTAATCACATTGGCAGATTTTTGAGCATGGTGGGTCCCATCTGGCAATACTAATTGGGCATTCTTCTCCTCATGGGTTCACATTGGCAGATTTTTGAGCATGGCAAGTCCCATCTGGCAATACTAAATGGGTATTCTCCTTCTCATGGGTTCTCTGCTTTTTGGAACCTTTCCCATTACTGGGTGGTCCCCCAGTTGCTTTTTCTCCAGACACTGCTATCTAAGACACCAGTTAATAACTAATTGAGTTACAGTGGATAGTGAAATACCTGAGCAGGAGTGACTACATCAGTTGTGAAGGTTGGAGTCAGACAACCATACACCATGTGGGACATGTTGATATCCATATTAAGAAAAGAAAATTTGGACCCATCTATGAAAGCAAGTGGCTTGCTGGCAGGAAATGGGATAGTGGGCCCAGTATTAGCAGAGTAGCTGAATGAATATAGAGGATTTTGTGTTGAGGTATATGAATTAGCAGGATCTGACTGGTTGAAAGGCATGAAAGGGTTATATGGAAGAAGTGGCATCAAGCCATTGAACCTTTTGTCTTAAATGTTCATCTGTGCCAAAAATTTGGACATCAGTGTAAGATCTGAAGGCAGATTGCCTGAGGGAAGGGGGATGGTCTGACCAATGGATGTGCATAAAACTGAATCAGTCATTGACTCAGTTGACAAGAGTTGGGGTTGAGAGGCAGGTGCAGGCAGTACAGTTTTGGCCAAGGATGTTCCCAATAATGGGGCCTGATTCAAAGATTGAGCATGAATGACAGCTGAGTTCCCAGCATTAGAAGGCATGTTGGCATCCATCAAGAAAGGTTGAGGTGGTGGCAATTGTGGAGCGATGACAGAGTTTTGATGGTCAGTGCTGGGTGATGCAGCCACCAGAACATGAGAGGTGATTGTTGTGGGAGTGCGCACATCGACACTTGCACTGGAGAGGGGGGGAGGTTCTTTAGAATCTTTACCAGAGTAGAGGGCTGCATGCTGCTGTCACTCTTTGATTGCTGGGATTCTAATGAGATCCTAAGGTTATGAAAGCCAAAAATAGAGACTTACAATGCCCTCATACATAAAAAGGTTAAGAATGGGTAGATTACAGCTTTATTATAGTTCTCGCATGCCTGTGCAAACAAGGCACCCTGCATTGTCTTTTCAATGTGGGTCCTATATTTGAAAATGTTAATGTGCTGTCATTATGAGAAGATGATCAACACATATGTGGCCATCTTCACCTTTCCCTTCTTATTCAAACCTCCCATAAGAATCATGGATGACCAACCAGTGACCTCACTGACCCCCACAAACTCCATTATGATTTTCCTCCTGACATCGATGGATCTGATAATTACAATAAGTATTATAGCTTTAAACCAATTATGAATGTACATACTCTTGCTGACACTTGAGCTCCTGGATTTCCATATTGTCGGCACCATCAGCCTCATCTTCAGTGTTGGCCTCATTGCCAGACTGGTTACCAGTGCTATGTTTTTGGGTATAAACCTCTTCTATGTGTGCCTTGATTTTGTCAGTCTTGGATTCCCAGGCAAGGGTTCAATGCTTCAAGTAGATGGCCATTTTTTGGGCAGCATGCTGTTTTTTGGACTCAGGGGTTTGTGGAGCTGTGTTCTTGAGCTCCTTTTGAATCTAACTGAAGAACCTCTGCTTATAATACAGCTCACTATATATCTCAAGATGAGTGTGCTTTTGATTGTATGTGTTTCCAGCCTGCTTTCTAGTGTAATTCCTGAGCATAGCTTTAGGGTTTTTATACCAGATGTGTTTCTTGCCAGTGTGCCAGCAAACATGATTATAGAGTTGCTGAAGGAAATAGTGCTATCATTGTCACATAAAGACAGTATATTAGACTTCACATCTTTACACTTTGCAGGGGCATCACCTGGGTTGTTGTCTGCAATGAGGTAAGAGCATTGCCCACATTCCAACCAGGAAACAGTCAACTCTCCTCAGGCCATTAAATAGACCAGCCTTTGTATAATGCAGAGTGGTACTGCTCCAGAGTATCATTGGCATGCACAGTGATGTGTTTAGTTGGTACTCGATGCAGAGTCTCAACAGAAGGGGTGAACACTAAACCTACAGCTGCAGGCATGCTCAGAGTGAGGGGTTCACTTAGAGGGCCTTGGATCATCCTTCAAGGTGCAGAGACTATGAAGAGGCTGGTATGATGGTTTTCGAAGTGTGCACTAGTTGTGTACACCAAAAGAAAGGTATGCACTGATGATACTCAACCCAGAAACCCAAACAAAACCTACTAAATGGCTTCAGATGGTATAACACGAGTCAGAGGAAGGGTGCGAGTTGGTACTAAATATCACCGCTGATATTCCAAATGTTGTTTTTAGTGAGGTGAATTAATGAGGGATGGTGCAAATAGTCTGTGAGAGCATATGAAGAAGTTTTTAATAGTTCAAAATGGGTTCGAAGATGTGCAAAATAGTTTAAATAATTTTAAAGAGGTTCAAAGTATATCGAGGAATGAGTTTAGCAAATGTGAAGTGTTTTTTGAATGGTGATAGGTGATGGGCAATAAAACAAGGAGTGAATATGATAGTTTCAAAGAAGTTTGCAATATTTCACAGAACTTAGAGATATGACATGAAGATAAGACTCAGGAGAATGACTCTTAAATCAGACAATGAGTGAGAGGGTAACTTATGCTCTGTTCCCTGTTGGTATTCTTTTTTCTAAGTAACTAATACAAGTATATATACAATTTGAAGAAATATTACTAAAAATAAAACAAGAACATGTGGAAAACATGAGGCAATATGCACAGCAATAAAGGTATTGTAAAACATAAAACAAATGAAAAATGATAAAAAATGAAATGTACATTGTCCCAGTATGGTAAGAGTTCTTGTTCTAATGCTTTAATATATCAATGAAACATAAAACTGCACTTATTGCATTCTAAGTCTCTTGTAGTCTCTCCTTCTGTCCAGTGGCACTTGATATGCAATGAAGTAGTTTGTTCTGGATGTGCAGCATGTATCGAAAGTGTTTCAAGACAACTATATGGTGGCCAATATCGTTCGAAATGCTGCGAAGTCATTCGAAGTGTCATGAAATTGTTTGAAGGCATTCGAAATAGTTCGAAGTCATCCGAAATAGTGCAAAATAGTGCAAAATGGTTCAAAAAGGATTTCATAGAACTCGTAGCAGGTCAGAATGTGTGTCATAATGTCTTGATATGATTAGATCCTTCTCCAGACCTTATAGTGTGCAGTGGACCTATCAGCACAATGGCGAAAAAGTGTGCAATGCAAAGGGGCAAAATGCACAGTGCAGAAAAATGCACAATGATGAGGGAGATGAAAGTGGGAGGTGTAGTGGGACAAGGACAGCACTGGGGTGTGCTGCACAGTGGTGCACAGGCTAGGGATGCAAGTGGGATGCGAGCACAACTGGTGGGAAAATGCACAAATGGTGCACAAAATGCAGCTATACAATGAGGGGTGCAAATGATGTGCAAATGCAGCTATATGAAGGGTGCACTACAAGAGCACACAAATGAAGACAAAGAATGCAACAAAGGGACAAAACACAGCAATATGATGAGAGACACAAACACAGCTATATGAAGGGCACACTACAAAGGTGTGTGGACTGGACACTGGTGCACAGACTATGTGTGACACTGAATGAGCTATGAACTATGTGGGGGGGAAAAAATCCTCTGGATTCTCTATCTGTCCACCTACTATGTACAAATGGCTTATGTGATAAAAATGGTAAAAAAAAAATAGAAAGCGTTATGTGCTACCCACAAGTGCATATATTGGCCCATCTAAACCTGACCGCACTATGCCACTGCCTTAGCCAATAAGATTTGTGCATGCTATAGCCCAATACCCAACTGTTCCAGCCCGATGTTCTATTTTTTGTGTGCTTTAGGTCCCATGCGCTCTTCCCAATTAATCTGCTTCAGTGTTATGTGTCGCATGCTGTGCCTTAGTAATAGTGATGTGATTGACCTATGCCAGTTACCAGATAAGGTGATGCCAATTGGAAGTGCAGAAGAACTATAAGGAGATGCTGTGCAAGGCAAAATAGCACCAAAGTGCCTGGATTACATGAAAGTGCCCAAGTGCACACAGTCCAATGCCAAATAGGTGCAAAGCGCCCAGATTATGTGAGAATGTGCAGTTGGCTCATGCTGCAATCATGGTGCACCTCAAATAAGCATCCCAGTAAGCTGAAAGCCATGATGCACAGTGCAATAGGTGTGGTGGTGGATTGTTGTGTGTGATAAATGGATAGTGCAATGAGTGTGCAGTGAGGAATGTGAGTTGCTGGCAAAGCATAAAAGGAGTGCATAAAGGCACATCGAGTGCACAGTAACTGTGAAAGGCAGATAAGGAGTGTGGGAGGTGCATGAAGGCAGTTCAAAGCATAACAAGGCACATTTAAGGTGCACAATTGGAGGCAGCTAAGGGGGATCCAAAGGCACAGTGGAAATGTAAAAGGCACACAAAAGCACACAAAAGCAGTCAAAGGCATGTGAAAGCACACAAAGCACACTGGAGCACATGGAAGCACACTTGGGTGCACAAAAGTGGACAAAGGCACATGAAAGTGCACAAAGGCACATGGAAGCGCACGGGAGTGCATGGAAGTGCACATGGGCACACAAAAGCAGACAAAAGCACACAGAAGCACACAAAGGCACACAGAAGCACACAAAAGTGCATGAAGGTGCACAAAAGCATGCTGTGCAAAGTGAGTAGAAGGTGTCCAAGTGGTGTGCACAATCACAAAAAATGCTGTAGTATGAGTGCAGGGTGATAGGGAGCTGTATCAATAGTCAGGAGTGGATGGTATTGGGCTTTCAGGTATGCATCCTATTCAGGTGTTCATACCCAGGTCTTGCTTATGATTTGAAAATGGCAACTAGGACAATAAATGAAATGGGTGGTTTGACAGGTTTGAGAAGTTTGGTAAATATTCTAGTGTCTATTAAATCTTAAGTCAGTTCTCAGCAAACTGGAAAAAAATCATGAACAGATCATGAACAGATCTTTACTTACAGAGAAAACCATTTTTAGCTAGTGCCAGATTAGACACAGGTCCCCGTCGCAATATTGAATCATGTGATGCTGTAAAAGTGGAATTGATGAGTCATGAATGCATCACATCATTCAATGACAATTTCTTCACCAAAAATTTAGCTCATATTGGGCCTACCAAGGTATTTCAGTAGATAATATACAGAAAAAAGGAGCATTTACAACTTGACATAGAAAGTCCATTACAACAGAGAAGAACAGAGTTATGGGAATGCCACACAAAACAGTGTTGCAACAGCTCTACAATCAGACACAAATCATTACATGAAGTGGTGAGATAATTCATAAAATGGACCATTGTACAATTTTTGCAACCCCTTCCCTTCCCATGAGACAGAGTAAGCACCCTAGTTCTAAATTTCCCAAGGCCCATGGACACCATGAAATGACCCAAGATATTGACAAGTGTCTTGCCCAACTCATGGGTATGATAGAGTTGTTAAGTGGTGAGTCAATATAGCAATTATCATTGTCTGTCTAAAGATGCACTAGATTGCATGGATTGGATTGAAAGGCACCAGTGCAAGGAGGGTTTTGAGGGGCATAAGCACAAGGAGATTGTGATTACAGATACATAGGAAGAGAGTGATGAAGACAGTAAGTTTTTAATGTATGGCAACTGGTATCTGAATCCTTTCCAGCAGGACAACTTGAAGGAAGTCTGATTCCATTCAGAGGTAGTAACATGATGAGTTAACTGTGTTTGTCCTGTGGTGGTCAGCTTCTCACATTAATCCCACAAGGAACCAAGACAATTGCCATCACTGTCAACAATGTTCTACTAAGTACTCCAGCTATACCAAAGCACATTTGACTGCCATTAACCTCTCATTCTCAAGCTACCCTGGTATTGCAGTCACTCCCCCTAGGTATCCTTTTACCTTCATTGAACCCTATTGTAAATACTGATATTCTCAGTAGTTGCTGAAACTTCCAGAAGCCAAAAGTGCTTGTCTGTCAACTCTGCCCCATCAACCCCTTAACAGGGAAAGAAACATGTGATGCCATTCTCTCAAATATCTCCAAAAAAGAGCCAAGACACATTATTGATATTCCCTTCACCTGACGACATGGCCTTGTGGCTAGAACATGAAGACAATGGGCCACCATATTATGTGGTAACCCATAATTTAGAACCAGGCATATACACAAACTGGTAAGTTGTGTCTTTTTTCCTTGCACATTGCAATAATCAATTGATGACAGGCTTGAAGTGAGAACAACAAACATCTAAGGCCATCCATGGTATATGGGCATTGCAAAATTTGAAGGAGGAGCTCTCAGAGCATATACAGATGAATATAATACTGAAGGTGGGTTGAAGAGAATGTAGTTATGTAGTTAGTCACATTGTTTTCTGTATTATTTCTGTATCACAAACATTTTGGATTATTCTCATATCAATGTTGCACAGACATAAGTGAAAGAAACAATAGAATGGTATTCAGATACATAACTCAGGCTAGTGTTTCTAATTGGTGTCAAATTCACTCCCCACCCCTGTATCACTCTCCTGCTCTGTGTCTCTCTAGTCTGGGGCCAACATAAGTCCTGGTAACTTGATGGACTGGCCACAGTGATAACAGAAGCTGCCATCCTGTTGTTGTACAATGAGAGTTAATACTGTATGGCTAGAGTTTGGCAGTTGAACGATGAGTAGTTGATCCTGTTGTGCTTTGAGTGCTTTCTGGTTGGCTCACTGTCTAGAATAAGGTGAATCAAAATTAGAAACTGATGCATCTGCCACCTACAGTCTCATCCTATCTCAATGTTCTTTCTGCAGCTGCTCCTTATTACTGTTGAATAGTTGATAATTATATTCTATTGTGAATGAAATAGAAACTCACCATTGATAATAACTTCTGGCTGCTTCTAAGTGGTGAGAATACTTTTGAGCAGGGGTCAGCTTTCCAGCCCACTTTGACAGTTTGTTGGTTTTAGTAGTCATGATCCAAGTGCAAAACACCAGAGTATTTGCAACAGTCACAATCAGTCAGAAATAATTAGACTGGTCACTTGAATCACGTTGATTGATTCACTTACACTATGGTACTATACAATAGTAAATTGGCTTCTTTCAACTTGAATGAGTCGATGGATTTCATACCCATAGATTTACATACATAGATTCTTGTAGATAGATTCTCATTGAGAGATTCATGTCTGTAGATTCACATCAATCACATGCTCAGGTTGGCATGATTATCTTGATCTATCATCACATACAATCTGTATCCCCACTGTCTCCAGTCAATGATACTCAGCTAATGATCCCTGTCCAATGAGCAAGCGAAAGTGACAAGCTGGTCAATCTGGTCATGATCAGAGAAAGAAGATGGAAGCATTTACTTTTGTTGATAAATCTATGATTAATGATCCATCCCAGAATGTATCAACAAGTACCACTTGTAGGTCTAATCCCACAGATCAGTCAGAGGTTATCAACTTAGCTCAATGGAATATTGAAGGTAATAAGGTCTTGACTATCGACTCCTTGGTGACAATGCCCAATGTTCCAATCTGACCAATCTATGAGTGCAGCTCAACTATGGAGATCAATATTTATTAATTATTGTGTGGAAGAAAGAGATCAATTCCTGAGCTCCTTCACCTGGAAGGGAGGGGCCAGCATATAAACTATTGCAGAACCTGTCCCCCAGCAAAGAAAAATGAACCATTGGACAATCTACCTGAGTATCGATGCCAAGATTGCTCTTCCACTAAACTTTTCTGTTGATCATGGTTCATCAATGCCCATTTATGCCACCTGTTTTACTGGGTCAAAGTAAGTCCCCCATAAACAAATTCATGCCACAATCTTTGACTTAGATACAGAATGAAATTGCCAATCCTTTGAATGTGTTACTCTGAAAGATCTCAGACTTCAAGTGCAACTGGAACATTCTGTCAGTTAGGCATGTCTTTTGCCAACACCTGCAACTTCTGATGATGCTTTCATTATAATTGACAGCCATGGAGTCCATGAAGTTGGTCTGGACTTGTGTGGGTGTGGGATTTATGGAACCAAGGTTCAACAGCTCCTTTGATGACAGTTGTATTCTGAAACTGTTAGCAACCCAACTACTGCCACTGTGGAGGACACAAAATGTTGTAGCACAACATTTTGTGTCCTCCATCATTTCCAGTTACTTAACTTGGAATCCAAGTGCTCTGCTCATCAGTACTTTCAAACATTGCTTTGCGAATCAGACAATACAGGTTTACACCTGATCAAGGTACATGGCATGACTGTTTTGCTATGGAATAGCTAACTTGTCATATTAGGATCAGTATACAGAATTCCTTTGGATGATACGAGAGTGGCGATATCTAAGGATGCTGAAGTGATCCAGTGTAACTGAAACAGGCAATAATGTGAAAATGCCACTTGTGATTTACCATGGGGGTTGGATGCTCAGTTGCAACTCCAGATGGTTATACAAGCTGTTCCTGGCCCTTGATGCAAATTTCTGAATGAGTCAGAAATTGGTATCAACAAAGGCATGAGACCCTTGCCTGACTCAAGGTTGTGGGTATTTTGTTGAAAATGAGGCATTCAAGGTTCATTTGGAAGCCCACAAGAATTATAAACAACTGGTAAGGCATATTGAAGTCATAAAAATTGAAAGTTGAACCTTGATATTTCAATTACAAATTAGGCCAGCCAATGTTTTTCACATGATGCACTAAATAGTGCAGACACAAGGAATACACAGGGATTAGCTGTCACTGTCATTGGAGCTGTCAACTGTGCTTGGCATGATATGAAATGGCCAAATGGTGTTGGCAACCTCCAAAAGGGGGAATAGTATGTCCCTGACATCTGACAGTGTTGCAACATCCATTTACAGATCAGATTCAGCTACATTAATATGGACTACTTTTGCTATTTGACACTTGCCACCATGACCATCTTACTAATCATTGCATCATATAACATTCCATGCCACTGGTGTTGTAACTTCAAGCCCAGAATGTCGGCTTTCTTTCCTGGGTCCTGGGCAATCAGTCTTGCTACAACTGTTGTGCACTTTCTCATTCCAAAGTTTCATCTTCCTGCACATATTGAGAAGTGCCACTGGGATTATTCCTTTAATTACACTAAGGATGTAGGCCAGACTGATAGAGAAGCTGCTAAATGAGGATGGTCCAATCTCAAAGATCTGGCTTATAGCACCCAAGAAATGGGCCCTGGATTACATCAAGACACTATTGAAGATCATCTCGGTGATCCAAATTGGACAAAAGTGGTTGAAATTGGTAGCTATCCTTTTTCTGCCTTTTTTGCCAAGGTTGAACATGAACATTAGGAAGGACTCTCCTTTGAAGAATGAAAGTGGCCATTCCAGAATCAAAACAACATCATGATGCATGGCAGCAAATGTCAAGTGTTCTTGACTCTGAGCATGTCTCCAGATGGATGGCAGAGATCAAAACTTGGGAAAGGGTTCCAAAAACAAAACTGAATCCATTCTATTCTCAGACAAAGGGTTTGTCATTCAGTTTCAAGTTGGCCACAAAAATAACCCTGACACTGTGGATGTAACAGATATGACACAGGCTTTACTTTCAACTCACACAACAGGATGCATTAGAGCTGCAGCAGAGTGATGTAAGATTCCAAAGCAAGATTGGCCCAAGCACCCTCATCAGCATGGGTCTTGAACTGGAAGAATCCCTGTAACATTATATTGATTCTCAATTCTTGTTGTCTCTGACAGGCTTTTATATCAGGCACAAGCTATCTGTTGAGGAGCAAAAACTGGGTGAACATGCAACTTCCTTGCAACACTCTAAACTTGCTAAAAAAAAGAATGTTCTTTATTGAAAGTTGATCTCTTGGCAGGAAGTGCAACAAATATACATCCCTGCAATATCAACCATCTGCCATCCAAACTCTCTTGATCAGGTGTCTGATGTGCCTGAGATCTACAACATGGTCCTGCTATTACCCTCTAGTTTGGGATGAACAATTCCTTGGGACAAGCATTTTGGTGAATATGAATGGCAACTCCAGGTGGCCCAAGCAAGGGATGCACTTCACAGACTCTGTCAGAACCTGCAGCTCTGTAATTTCTTGGTTAAGAGAAAAAAGGATTTGGTGCGTGGTGTCCATGAGAATCTGCATTTCCAAACCATCATTTTGCAAACCCAGAACAAGATAAGTGCCTATGCAATGAAGTATTGGGTTGCACATCATGCTCTTAGGAAACCAGAACAAACAATCAGGAAGAAAACTGCATGGAAAGCAGAATTGCAGCTGCTTACTAATGGTAACATTTTAGGGACTCCCAAAGGATGGTTTGGGTGAGGAAAAATGAACACTATCATGGATATGGATGGCCTCAGGTGTATCTGATAATGCTGCTGACTCACCCCAATTGGATGATGGTATGTAACCATACTTTACATTGTGAATAATGTCTTCATCTACTTATAGCACTCCATATTCATTGTTGTTGTGCATGAGCACAGGCTTTCTGGTGGTCAGAAGAAGTCACTCTCCTGGGAGAAGAAATGCATCACATTTTGGCATATCTTTCATGGTATAAGGACTTGTGGAATAGTTGTGTGGCAGAAGCTCAGTCCTGTGAAGACTCAACCCTGTCAGAGGGATGATGGGCATATGCATTACGACAAGCTGAGATCAGGTCCTCAATGCACAGACATTTTTCTCTGTTGTGGCATGACATACCTTCATGGATTAGTGTAGGGGAGGTGGTTGATAAGAAGACATCAGAAGTCAAATAATTCTCACATCTGGGCTGAAAGCAAATAGTAATGTGGTTCATGCTCATACAAAGATTATATGCTGGAGTGTCAAACTAGTAAAAAAGAGAAAGATGTGCAGATAGATGAGCCCTAGTATGAAATAATCAGGAAATAAGCCTGAGGCTTTAAGTTGCAACACAATCCTCTGATTGATCTGAGTACAGCAATATAGAGGTGCAGAAACAGGCAAGGGTAGATCAGGAGAGAAGAGGTGCAATAGTGGCTAGCTGGTACAAAGGCATGGCAGTGTCCAGGGTGCAACAGCTGGGTTGAACAACCACATCAGAGGTGAGTGTCGGCAATGCAATGATTGGGTAGAATGCAGGAGGGGGAGGTGCAACAGCAGGGTGAAATGATTCACACATAGTAATGTGATGGCTTGGCTTTGAGAGGCTCAGGCTTTTGAAATCCTGAGCCTGAGCCATGACAACAACTTCAGGCCAGTTTAGGCTGGCTCTGGCTCAAGCTGTAGCCCATAGGGTGGATGAGGAAGTATGAGGCAAGCTTCAAGCAGGGTGAGGAATTGTAAACATATGCCATTTGCATGTTAAGGTACAAATACATCCATCTACTATATAAAAGGATTAGCATGATTCATAGGGCCAAAAAATAAAGACTCACCTAAACCTATTCTGTGATGGACCATGACTACTTTTCCCCTCCCCTACACTGAGATTGAAGGGCATGGTTATAGGTGCAAGCTGCAGGGCTGATTCACATCATTTGTCCTGTCCTCCTGCTATATTTTGCATTCCCTCCACCATGGTGTTGCTCCTCAACATTGGCATCATTGGTGTGGTGGTGGTTGGCCATTGTTGTTGTCCTTGGTTCTTGCCATGGTGATCATTTGCTGTTTGTGTTTATGGTTGCAGTTGCAGTACACTAAATGTCAGTACAGCATTATAAAAGATATCACAAAAATAACATATCTTTTTTTTGAGAAGGCAGTGTCTTCTGAGCCTTCAGTTTCCTCATTGCACATTGTGTCAGAAGGTGGTGTGGGGTTTATTCTGTCGAGCTAGGGCTCCTTCTCCTATAATTTTCTATCACATCCAAGTCAATCTTGAAGGAGGGTTCAAAGTGTCTTCAAAGTTGATAGAATCATGGTTTTGATCTGAAATAGAAGACAAAAATAAGAGTCAGTTATTGATTAATAAGGATAGAAGAGAACTTACTTGACTGTGAATGATGCACAATGCAGAGTAGCTGCAGGTGGCAAAACTCAAAGTGGGCAGCTGTCAGCAATTTGGATGGTGAACAATGGTTCATTTGTTGGGGGGGTTGTTTGGCCTGGGAAAGTGTTGCCTTCTAAGGAAATATCAGCTGATGCTGATTTTGTTGATACACTAAAGAATCGCAAGGTCACGTTCAGTGTTCAAGGTCCAATACAGTTGCTGAGAGCCATGGCTTATAGCTTTCCATCCTCTGAGCCTGAGCTGCAGGCCCTCCCAAGCTGTCATGACAGCCTAGCCAGGCTCAGCTTTTTTGGGCTCAGCCTTGGCTGGCTTGCAGCTCTGGGCTGAGCCATGCACATTACTATTCACACAAGAGGGTGGGAGGGTGCAACCATATGGAAGATGCAACAGCAAGCAGGGAGGAACAATCACACAGTGGCAGCAAGGGTGCAACAGCTGGTGGAATGATGATGATGCTCGACCTGGAAACCTAACAAAAACCTGTTAAAAGGCCTAAGAAGTATAACACAGGCTAGAGGAAGGGTGCAAGTTGGTACTAAATGTCACCGCTGATATCCAAAGGTTGTGGTTAGAAGCATGAAATAGTGAGACACATTGCAAATGAACTTTAGGAGCATACAAAAAGGTTCAAAAGAGGTTTGAAAGATGTTCAAAGAGGTTCAAAGAAGGTTTAAAGTGGTTCAAGGAGTTTCTAAAGAGTCGAACTGGTGTCGAGGTATATCGAGGAGTGAATATAGTGAATGGGAAGTGTTTTTCAAGGGACTATAGGCAATATGCGATAAGTTGAGGGATGAATACAGAAGTTTGAAGGAGTTCACAATATTTCGCAGAACTTAGAGATATGAGGTGGGACTTGGACTCAAGAAAATGGCTCTTAAATCAGATGATAGTGGAGAGGGTAACTTCTTCTCTGTTGTTCTAAGTAACTAGTACAAGGCTATATACATTTTGAAGAGATAGTACCAAAAAGGAAATATAATATGTGTAGAACATGAGGCAGTATGCACAGCTATAAAGGACTTTTGTAAAACATAAAACAAATGAGAAATAATAATAATTGAAATGCATGGTGTCCCAGTATAGTAAAAGGTACTTATCCTATTGCTTCAATATATCATTGAAACAAAACACCAAAATTGAGTTCTAAAAACCTTTTGCCATGTCTCCTCATGTCCAGTAATGTTTGATATGTAATGCAGTGGCTCATGCCGGATGTGCTGTGTGTGTAGAAAGGGTTTTGGAATAGTTCTATGGCAGCTGACAGTACTTTACACTCCCCCACATATTCCTATCAGACTCCTAGGATTCCAAGTTTTCCAATAGGAGTCCTAGGATTTCAAGTTTTCTGATAGGAGTCCAATCAGATTCCAATCAGAATGTATCTTGATAACCATGTACTTTTGTTTTCAAGATATTCCTAGTAAATTCCAAGTAAATTCCTATGCAATTCCAACGTGCAGTCAGAATACCACATTTCAGAAGACTTAACTTGGCAAGTGCTTACAAAATAAATGGGTACAGCAAGGATTGAGCCATGGACCTTGGACTATAAATCACATGACAACAAAACAAGTGCTCAACCACTTGAACCACAGCAGAATTAATAAATTTACAATATAATGTTTATATAAAGCACTTAGGGATAGTTTACTATTGAAAAAAAAACACACGCAAATGCATGGGGAGACAATTGATTATACTATTTAATTGTACAATTTAATACTAAAAAACCCACCCCTCTGTGAAATGAGGGGGAGGGGGTGGTGGTGTGTTGTGTCATGTCACTGCTGTCTCATCATCACCCCTTCCCCTCCCCTCTCATCTCCCCTCCCTCTCGTCTCCTCGTCATTCTGTTCCCCCCATCATCCTGCTGTTTCTCCCCCTCCCTGTCATTGTTCCATGCACCATCCACCCCACAAGCAGTTGCTCATTAGGCTGGAGGTGTGTTGTGCATCATTTGTCATCCATGGGGTTGTCATTGTCATCCCTGTCATCTCCGCACTCTCACACCCCATATTCACCCCGCAAGCAGTGGCCCACAGTAGTGGGGGGGGGGTGCTGATTGTTTTCAGTATCATGGGGGTCTCCTGTTCATTGTTCCCCTGTCGCCATCCCCCATCTCATCTCTCCTTCCTTGTTGCTCCACCCACCAACCACCCCATGAGCAGTTGCTCATGAGGCTGGGTGTGGGTGGTGTGCTGTCATGATGTGGCAGCTTTGGCATAATCTTGTGTCCCACTGTTGGGTGCATGTCGTTAGATGTTTGAGTGTCATTACCAGTAGATTAGAACCTGAAAAAGAATAAAAACAATTAGATAAATTACAAAAACAAGAAATAAAATTTAAAAAACATACTATTGGCCCAAACAGTGATTCACATCATTTGGGCTGTGTGGTCTCATGTCCTACCATTGGTTGCACATCATTAGGTGTTTGTGCATCGTTACCAGTAGATTAGAACCTAAAAAAGAATAAATACAATTAGATAAATAACAAAAACAAGAAATAAAACAAAAAAAACTTACTATTGGCCCAAATGATGATTCATGTTGTGTGTCATGTGGCTTGTTTGTGGAGGCAATGGTCATAGTAGGAGTATCGGGTGAGGTGGTTGGGGTTGTGGGAAGAGGGGGGAAGGGGGGGAGGTCGTGGTCAGCATTGATGGTGGTGGTGGGGAGTGATGAGCTGGCAAGGTGTGGAGACACGGCTATGTGCTTTGTCATCATACCCATGGGAAAGTATGTAGTGCAGTAAGACCACCTACATCTGATGGATGCTTAGTGTAGTGGTCTTCTTGTCACTTAGTGTTATGTAATCATCTCAGAGGCCTAGGGTTCAATTCTGCTATGCACATCTACTTTTTCTACCATTAATTACTAAGCAAGGCTGCTATAATTCCTATCAGAATCCTATGTTGTCTAATGTCTCTGCATAACCTCGGAATATTCCTATGTATTCTTATTAGTCAGAAATTCCTAGGAAATTCTGATGGTCCTATGAAATTCTGATCAGACTACATCAGAATAAAGTAGGAATAAAAAACCTCGGAATTTGCCATTTGACATGAAATTGGCTGGCAAGAATTTGCATCAGAATATGGTAGGATTCCTAGGATTCTGATTGGAATGATAAGATTCCTATCAGACTCCTATAGGAATATGTGGGGGAGTGTAAAGACCTCACAGCCAACATCATTCAAAGTAGTGCAAAGTTGTTCAAAATTGTTCAAAGTCATCCAAAACAGTTTGAAATAGGTTTAAAATCAAATTTGTGGAGTTCATAGGGGGTTGGGAGCATGTGTCATAATGTGTCGATATGTTTGAAACCCATTCCAGATCCTAGGGCACACAATGGACCTATCAACAACCATGCAATGTGGTGGTGGAAGTATTGAGGGTGCAACAGCTGGGTGGTGATATGGCTCCCTATCACCCTGTGCTCATACTATGGCATTTTTTGTGATTGTGTGCACCGCTTGGACACCTTCTACTCACTTTGCACAGCACACTTTTATGCACCTTCATGCGCTTTCGTGCACCCAACTGTGCTCCCATGTGCTTCCATGTGCTTCTGTGCACCTTTGTCCACTTCCATGCACCCCAGTGTGCTCCCGTGCGCTCCAGTGCACATTTGTGTGCTCCAGTGCACTTCCATGCACTTTTGTGCACTTTTGCATGCCTTTGACTGCTTAGGTGTGCTTTTGTGTGCCTTTTACATTTCTACTGTGCCTTTGAATCCCCCTTAGCTGCCTTCTGTCGTGCATTCTAAATGTGCCTTGTTACGCTTCAAACTGCCTCCATGCGCCCCCCCACACTCCTTATCTGCCTTTCACAGTTATTGTGCGCTCAATGCACCTTTACATGCTCTTTTTACATTTTACCCACAACTCACATTCTTTGCTGCACACTCATTGCATGATCCTTATCACACACACAACAATCTACCACACCAATTGCACTGTGCATCATGGCTTCCAGCTTACTGGTGCACTTATTCGAGGCGCACCATGATTCCAGCATGAGTGAATTGTGCATTCTCACATAATCTGGGTGCTTTGCATTTATTTGGCATTGGACTGTGCACACTTGGGCGCTTTCATGTAATCCTGGCGCCTTGGTGCTATTTGGCCTCACACAGCATCTCCTTATAGTTCTTCTGCATTTCCAATCGGCATTGCCTTATCTGGTAACTAGCACAGGTCAATCATGTCATTATTACTAAGGTGCAGCATGCAATGCATAACATTGAAGCAGATTAATTGGGAAGAGTGCACAGGACCTAAAGCATACCAAAAATAGATCATCACACTGGAACAGTTTGGTATTGGGCTATAGCATGCACAAATCTCATTGGCTAAGGCAGCAGCATAGTGCAGTCAGGTTTAGATGGGCCAATGGATGTGCTTGTGGGTAGCACATGGTGCTTTCTATTTTTATATTTTAATTTACTGTTTTTTATCACATAAGCCATTTGTACATAGTAGGTGGACAGATGGAGAATCCAGTGGATCTTCCCCCCCCTCATAGTTCATAGCTCATTCAGCATCGCGCATGGTCTGTGCACCAGCAACCAGTCTGTGCGCCTTTGTAGTGTGCCCTTTGTATATGTAGCTGTGTTTGCATATTGTTTGTGTCCCCTCGTTGTATTGCTGCATTTCATCCCTTCGTTGTGTTCTTCATCTTTGTTTGTGCACTCTTGCAGTGCACCCTTTGTATAGCCACATTTGTGCATTATTTGTGCCCCTCATTGTATAGCTGCATTTGCACACTGTTTGTGCATTTTTCCACCAGTTGTGCTCATGTCCTGTTTGCATCCCTAGCCTGTGCATCACCCTTGCAGCACATCCCAGTGCTGTCCTTGTCCCACTACACCACCCACTTTTGTCTCCCTTGTCGTTGTGCATTTTTGCACTCCCATTGTGCATTTTTGCCCCTTTCCATTGCGCACTTTTTTGCCATTGTGCATACCTTCCTTTTTGCATACACAACTAGTGTGCACATCGAAAACCACTGTACCAGCCTCTTCATAGTCTCTGCGCCCTGAAGGATGATCTGAGGCCCTCTAAGCAAACCCCCTCACCCCAAGCACGCCTGCAGCCATAGGTTTAGTGTTCACCCCTTCTGTTGAGACTCTGCACTGAGTATTAACTGAACACATCAGTGGGTGGGATTCGTGGAAAGCACCAGGCAGGTAGAACCATGAAACAATCATATGAGAGTGTCAAAGTTCAGATCACTACCACCAAGGTTGGGACTTGGTCAGGAAAACACTGGACTTTTGGTCAGACCCAGTCATCGGTGGTTGGAGGTTCAGAGGTTTCTGGGCAGAATCCACTGGGCTGTAGCAGGCCAGGTGAAAAGGGGCCAGAGAGGACTTGACTTCAACTTATAAGAAGTTGTGCCCTTCTTCTCATCAGTTGTCCAATTTCAGGCAGAGGTAATCTGGATATCTGGGGGGTTTCCAGACAGAGGACAAGAATGGATTATGCAGAGGTTTTAGAGTTGATTTGAAGTCAAGAAGAGTTGAAGGATTAAGAGAATGAGTCAAAATTAAGTCAAGAATGATTAAGGATTGATATTAGACTGGAGATGAATAGTCACAAGCAAATTACAATGTGTAGATGGATATACACAAGCGACATATAATTTGCAAACTAAAGTCCAAGGATAAGCTATGGGCACTTAAATAACGAAGGCTGGAAGAATAATGGAAAAGATGGAAGTCCACTAACAGGTCTTGATAAGTGTCTGTGACCAGAATTGGTAAGAATGCATTAGGAATAAAGTGAGTAAACAAATGATTACTAAGGCATGTGACAACTTGTGTGATGACTAAAAAGTGCTGTGGCTGGAATACCAATGGAGAAGGTCAGAAAAGAGTCAGAAAAGAGTCAGGAGTTATCAGGAATCTGATTGGGTGAAATGGATCTTGACAGAGAGAGTGCAACAGTGGAGTGTCAAAGGTGCAACAGCCAAGTGGAATGAGCACATGGAGCATGTGAGAACCATGGTGCAACAGCTGCCAGCTCCAGGTATGAAGATACAACAATGTCAAGAGTTGGGTGGATTGGTGGAGTGCAACAATGGAACATTGAAGGTGCAACAGCCAAGTGGAATGATCACACAAAAGCCAGGGTGCAACATCAGAGTAGAAGGATCACATGAGTGGGTGAGAGTGTTGAGGGTGCAATGGCTGGGTGGAAGGTTCAAGCAGGAGGGTAGGGAGGTAGGAGGTGCAACAGTACAATGGTGTTGATGGTGCAACAAATTCCAGTGGCAATAGCTATAAATGTTGCAAGATGGCTTTTGTGCTAATTACCACGGTTCATTGCAACAAATCTATGACATTGCCTGGGGGAAGCCAATGACATTATGGATGAGATTGATCAAAGGTAGTGCATTACTTCTATGTATGTGATTGGTATTGGTAATGCCCACATAGGATTGCTGCAACACCAGTCTTTCCAGAGCTACAGCATTTCAAACAAGGTCATTGATTCAAAGAGTGGACAGATGATTCTAAGGCACTGATGAAGGTATGTAATAATTATTGCCTGGCTCTGACGATAACTCACTATTGTACAGGTGTGCCTCTATCAAAGGTCTCATTCCACCTCTAATGGTGGAAGCTATCCAGGATCTACTGGATTCCACCAAAAGTCTTTCACACCACTGGGGTGTGGCACACTGGCTTCCAACTTCCTCACCAACACTCTCTTTGCCACTATTATCACCATAACATCGAAGAGTTTGGTGCCCTTAATGGACTGTGCTCCTCGATAACTGAATCACATCATAAGTCGGCTGTGAAGAAACCTTGGCGTCGATCAAGCCGATATGATATCTGCTTTGTGGATGATGGCGGTCTGTTTAGGGGTGTGTTAGCATTCAAGACTATGCTATAGGTTATCCATACCTTGTTGAGGTGTTTGAAAGCACATGGTCGTAAGATGCACTCAAGCGGCGTCCTTCAGGTAACTATACGATGGTGACCTACTCCGTTAATATTGAATCCTTGCGATTTTTTGGCGGTACAAGGGGTTCATCGAAATAGAGAGTTTCTTTCCATCTACTCGTCGCGTCTTTAATCGGCGAGTGAGAGTACTTGCACGTTCCAGAATCAAAACCAGCACAATCCCCCTGCACTGGCAGCTGCATAGACTTCAATTGTCGTGTGGCCCAACGTTGTAGAACTGGAGCTTTTGTTAGGGACATTTCTTTAACGCTCTTACCAGGCAGGCACCAGAGTTTATCGATGGATCCCACGACTGGCAGACGTGCGAATCAAAGACCTCGTAAAACTGCCAAACACTGTTTGACAGCCAAAAAGCCCACAAAAATGGCGACCACCCTTGTCACATCCGAGTCGGACGTGAAGGGTTTCAAGTATCCGACATATCTATGATGCCCGTTGATACATTAATCAAGACTCATCTTATCGTCGAATTCCCAATTGTATGTGCAGTCTACTCATATGGTTTATTTAATCTCTGACGCCGACGTCTTGTGTACATGGAGACTCGGATATCTAATGCGTTTGCTTCAAGTCTCGATCCGAGGTGTTTAAACTGAACTTCAAGTTCTTCACCGAGTTTGTTTGGAGTTTGTATTGAGAAGGTCATTACGGTTTCCGTGCACTCTAGTTGCATTTATACCATTCAAATTACTGATTTCTGCGTGGGTTTCGAAGCTGGAAGCGGTGGCAGAACCCTGTGGGAGGTGGAACTGACTTCTTACTGAATTCTTTCTCAGTCCCTTGACAACGAATGTCCCGTACCGGCCATCCAACTACCAGGATTGTCAAATGCCTTCTTATACTCAATACTTCATTTCCCATTCTAGGAGTGACAGCTTTCTTTCAGTACTAGCAAGTTGATCTCTCCTTCCCTGTTTTAACATCGGATCGAACCGTTTCCTCTATCCAAATGGCAGCGTGTCATTGAAGGGGATGCAAACATAATCCCGGCTCCGTCAAGTCGTTTTGCATTCAAGAGCCGAGGCATTATCAGGTTTTGCAGGTCCTCCGACGGTAGTAACTTTGAGAACTTGATTCTCGTCACCGTCGGAATGTTCTATTCTTATGATGACTCACTGAACCGATGGCGCCGGCCGTCTGCCTACGTCTATCATTCCTCACAACCTGTCTCTCAATCAGATAGATAAGTGGATGGGGTAAACAGAGAGCCGCCATAGATCTTCGCAATTCGCTGACGTGCGCTCTACTCCCATCGTTTATAAAAGGACATCTCCTACTGGGAAGTTTACATCGCTCTTTTGACAACAGTCGCTCCTTCCACTGATCATAACTCTTCACGCTTTGGAGGTCCTCACAATCTTTATTATGCGCACAGCTTCACTTTTGCAGGCGGCAGTCTGGTTTCTATCCTTAATATCTTCCATGGCCCTCCATCTCCGCCCTTTATCTGATTCTGTTCCCTACCCGGGCTGGCGTCCTTCGATCTTTGACAGGCGCCGTCATATCCAGCAGCTCAAGAAGCGCAGTGATACTAAGTACGTTTTCATGCACCATGTAAGTGGATGATTTTTGAATAATTAAATCGTGTGCTGATGCTTTAGCGATACCAATAGATAGTTGGTAGTTAGTCCCGTTCTCCGAGCACGATATCTATTCTTCCAACCAATGTTTACGTTTTTCCTTTGATATTATAGACACGTGAGTAAGAAGCGGTTACTGGATGCCATATTCATTAGTTGTCCTCTAGTTATCCCTACACGCAAGCAGACTGGGTCGATGACATCCACAAGATTCAAGAGAAAGGCGTGTAAGCAGATCATATAACTTCCAATTGCTAAGTTTGAAGTAAATTCTAGGGACGCCCTGGCTCTAAACATTGGCGGTGACGCCTGGCAAAGGCAGCAAGTAGCTTCCGCCTACGCAGCGGCAAATGAATTAGGCACCAATTTCAAGCTTTTTCTCTCATTCGATCTCACCGCAATCGGATGCGATATTAACGACCTCGTTGACCGAGTCAACCAGTTTGCAAATCACCCAAATCAGTTCCATATCGGCGGCAAACCTATGATCTCCAGTTTTGCTGGCAAGTGTTTGGGGAATGATGGCTGGGCCAATATAAAAGCACGAACTAACGGTTATCTGATGCCTTTCATTGAGGCTATAGAAGGCCAGTACAGTGCATGGCCGAGCTTGGATTCGTGGCTGTGGTGCGCGCAATTCTTTGTACCTTGGATCCCAGTCGCTCACCAGCACATTGTTCGTTCCAGCTGGGGATGCGCCTGGCCACAGGGCGATGTCGATAAGACAGTAAGCACTACACCTTCTACCGTTCGCGCTAGTTGATTCTCATCCCGACACTCTCCAGACTAACGATGACAACTATTGCACGTCTCTTTTTTCCACATTCTATGCAATCTGTTGATTTATTCGCCAACCAGACATAGGTCAATTAGGTCCTCGATACGCAACGACGATCAGTCCTTGGATGTTGTATGTGTCGGACGATGTGTGATGACGCATGATACATTGATCTTTTAGCACGCATTATAACTACAAAAACTGGTATCAACGGGGCGACGATTGGCTGATGAACACCCGATGGGAACAGCTCATTGCTATGCGTGATAAGATAAAATTCCTCGAGATTTTGACTTGGTATGCACAACATGTTCAGAGTTCATGAATGAAACTCACGTTTTATTTTCCGAAATGTAGGAACGATTACGGTGAATCCCACTAGTGAGTTATACAACTGTTATTAATTGATGTTAGATTACCGTTGTAGTGTTGGCCCAGTGAAAGGCGCGCAACCTGATGGAACGACTTGGGCGAACCTGCCGCATACCGCATGGCACGACATGTCGCAGTACTATATAACGGCTTACAAGACGGGATCGTTCCCGACCGTTACAGTGCGTAGGAGAATGCTGACACGACACTTAAAGCTAACAATCATTTCTTCGAAACAGCGGGACATTATTTACTTTTGGGCACGCCCACACCCCGCCACTGCTTCCGCCACTTCCGATTCGCTCTCCAGGCCATCAGGATACGACTGGACATCCGTTAGATGCTTTCATTTTAACCAGACCCCCATCTCATACCCTATCACAGGACACTCTTTGGGTTGTCGCGTTTTCAACGTCGAAAAGTACCGTCACTCTAACATGTGGCAGCTCCTCTCAGACGTTCGAAGTCGGTCCTGGCGTGCAGAAACTGAAGATACCGCTCTCCCCTGGTAAAATTGCCATTACCATGGTCAGGAATGGTGTAACAGTCATTAACCATACACCGTCTGACTACACGTTCATTACCAACCCCAAGACTTGTGAGAGTTGCTGTCCATCCCATGTAACCGTCTTTGCTCACTTTTCGATAGATAATTATAATGCCTACGTTGGAGCTGCAAGTAGGATATCATCTGAATACACAAAGCAGCTCAGATTCACTGAAAGTTTGCATTTCTAGATGTAAGCAGCGCGACGTCTGCCCCCACCATGTCGTCCACAACCTCCACGACGTCTCCAACGTCTCCAACTTCCATGATGTCTCCAACTTCCATGACGTCCCAAACCTCTACGACATCCCCAATCTCTACGACGTCTAGAAACCCCACAACGTCAACTACTTCCATGATGTCAGCAACTTCTACAACGTCAATAACTCCCACCACGTCAGCGTTCACGAATGCTTGTACCCCGACGTCTTCATCACATCCAACAAGTAACTCGGCTGGCACTTGGAAATATCTTGGTTGCTATCCGGACTATTCTCTTCGCACTCTCAATGGCGGGATCGATGTCTCTTTCTCTCATCAAACTGTTGCGACCTGTTTGGCGATATGTGCTTCCCAGAATTATGCTTTTGGCGGAACCGAGTATGGGGTGGAATGTTGGTGTTCCACCAAAATCACCACTGGCAGACGTCCAGTACCAGCACGCGAATGCAACATGCCTTGTTCCGGAAACTGTATGTTATTTCAAGTTTCTGAACATCGATATTAGGCACTGATTGCAGTCATGGTTTCGTTTTGTTCTTTTTTCTTCGTACAGCCACAGATATCTGTGGAGGTCGCAATAGGATCTCATTGTATTCGCAAGTAAGCGGGCGAGGGGCCTGGGGTTATATATAGTAGTGACGTGGAAGGAATGCTATTTCAGCTCCATTCTTCACAGTATAATACTTTATATTTATTTTCCATCTTGGCTGGATCCACTTACAATCGTCGATGCAATATATTTAGCTCCTCCTGATCGTCATCTATTCTTCGGTATAGTGGTTCGTTTGCATGCAAAACGGGCCCTCGAGTTCGGCGAGCGTGGATTGAGCCACACTAGTCTCGAACAACCTGGCCATACACAGTAAGCAATGCCATCGTTTGGGCAGTTATTGGGCGAAGAATGATGTCAAGAGCAACTGTGCTACTGTCCTTCGGACTTGTTACAGTTTGAACGCATGTTCAAGTCATAGCTAGTGAGAAGGGTAATGAAACTGGATTCTGAAACCTAAGCAACAGATGGAAACAGCTCTTATACTAGTAGAACAGTAAGATATAAAAGGATAGTTTGTCTGGAATAATAGGCAGTGTCAGTGCCCCATGTAGTTAGAGGGAGATATAAGACTGTATTGTGACCAAAGGAATGATGGAAAGTAGAAGTGATAATCAGTCCAGTAAATGAGTTTGAGAGTAAAATGAGTGTGCACTGTTGATCATCTACACAATGTTGCAACCATTACAGCTTGCTTATTCAAAATCACTGTCAAGCCCCTTCAAGTTAGTCTATGAAAGGTACCATTAGAGGTCGAAGAAGATATTTCTTACCAGACATAGTCACCTCAGACCTGACTACCACCTTGTTTTGTTTTGTCTTGTCTAGTCAGGCCATTTACCTGCACTTGTCTTGTTGGTAAACTGGGAAGAATGAAAGCCAGTCAAGAGTGCTTTACATCCATAATCACCAAAAGTACTCACAAATATTGACAAAATTGGTTTTCTGTGTTCAGTAGGGTTAGAGAACACAAGAGCAGCAACAGTCAGGGAGGCCTGGAAGGACTTTAGAGGGTCTGTAAATTGACAATGGTGAGATGAACAAACAGAGATCGACGTAATGGCTAGGCATGGGAGAATCCCAACAAAATCTGTGCAAAATGAATATATATATATGACCTCACAATATGCTAGTTTTTTTTACCGATGATGGACCCTGGAATTGATACAATAAACATGGACGAGTGCGATACACAGATCAGAGAAGTTATCTCACCGAACCCAGCTGGAGCACCTGGCATTGAGCTTCGCAGTTGTATGATGGAGAATAGTGTCGCCACAGGGACGAGGAGCAAGCTAACATCAAATCCATATCCACAGAGGATGCACACTGTGACAAACAAGAACATCAATGTAAGCAACCCTGGCATTGATTGGTGTTCAGCTCATGGTGAAGGGACATGAGGAAATCGACATACAAACAGCAACGACGATAGTGAGGACGTAGAATTTGAGTAATGCCGAACGGGAAATTGTGATTTGTTCTGAAATCACGCCAGGGTATCCTCGAATTACGGTACGTGCTGCAACAGTCTTGAACCCTCTGATCAAGGAGGCACTAAGTTAAGCAAAAAATATGGGAGGATTAGGATCTAACACCGCAACGCCGTATGCTGCACCAATCTTCAATCCGATCAATTCCTGTGTCTCCGAATCTGTTGCAAAGATAAAGATCTGAGTCATGTATCTGAGATAGTATTAGTGCCTTGGAACGAAGAGCTCTACTAAGGTTCGACTTGCTGATCGAACGGGTATCTCTGCAGCGTCGAATAACTAGCTGATCCCCGGATGGTTGAGAATAATGCGAGGGGGGTGCGAAAGGCAGCTAAAGCATTGCGAACACTGTTGGTGTACACTGCGGTCGCGTTGTGACGAAATATGGGAGTAGTCGGGACGTTGTCTGATGGGACTTCTAGACCTGAAGTTTGATGTAAAATGTTTCTGTACCGTCAGAAATGCCGTGATCAGCATAAAGGGTTTCAACGATGAGTGGCAGCTTACGCGTCGAAGAATATGTCGACAGTCGAATTTGGATTGACACCAGGGCAAGGAGGAGTCCTGGCAATATCACAGGCTGTATCATTCATGAAGGACCAGTCTATCGTCATAGTTCCGGAGGTGGGATCGATAGCAACCAGGTCAGTTTGAAGAGTGATCTTCAATAGTATCAAACAGGATCAGAGTCAATACATGTACAGAAAAGGGACCAATTACAATTCGACTGTTGTTGACGGGTTTCAACGGTGCAGTTGGATTGAATTCTGGAGTGCGCTGAGTATAGCCAACTGAGATGCCTAAACCAACCGAAAGCACGAAAACGAGAGCGCAGAATATAATCCTCGACTTGGCACGTATCTCTGCATACGGATCATGATCAGACTCAGGCTCGCCTGACATCACCAGGAGTGGGTTTGAAAAAGATGAACTTTGTCGAGATCAGGATCAGCACTTTTTCAATGCTCAGCGCTCGGCACTCACCGAGTCTACACTCGATCTGTCTAGTTCGCGTCGCCCACCCCTGCAAGGCGAAGGTCATACTGGAGCCTAAATCACGATTGGAAATTATGTAATCGTGGCAACTTGAATGAATCTCAAGCTCAGTATGGTTATCACATCATTTAGTAAGAACTAAAAGGAGATTGAAGCTCTAACGCAGCTCGAAGAATAATCCCTAGTGTGTTTACCGAAATGGCTGAGGTATGACGGTATTTCTCATCGGAAATTGCCGATGTCGTGGTTCCAATAAGGCTACACATGCAAGTTCCTGTATGCTAGCCTAAAAAAATACATGGGCACTCAGTCCAGGACAATTACTAAGTCCTGGAATATTTGATGAAAAATAAAGTCATAAATGAGCCCGGATCAGCAGGTCTTGGGTGTGCTAGGAATTCTGCTGTGGACGCTACATAGCGCTGACCAATTCGATCGCTCAGCGCATGGCGCGTTACTCATGTTTGTGGCTACGATACCGATACTCGGCAGCTTCGGCACTGATGTAATCACCTGAGAAGGAAGTACCTTCCCATCCACTTATCTGGTCACTTTCCAGGTATTGACAACATTTCTGTATCCTCTACCTTCCACATCTCCTGGACTATTACAGTACCACTTAAATATGACTCTAGCATGCCTCTCTCACATATTCATAAATCCCCCATTTCAAGGACTATGCAGGAATCCAGTATCCATTGGGTGAGAACCAGAGCATGAGTGAATTCTTTCTTGAGCCTATCATAGGATTCTTGGCACTTCTTGTTGAAGTCCCAAGGAAAGCTCTTCTGCATCAAGCAGGTAAGAGGAACAACAATATCAGAATATCCGTGAATGAATCTGTGGTAAAAGTTGTAGAATCTGAGGAAAGACTGGATATCCTTGAATTTCTGGGGTACCAGCCAGTCCAGAATAGTCTTTACTTTGTCTTTGGACATCTGCAGTCCATCTGGTGATAGGATGAAACCTAGATATTCAACTGTGTCTTTGTGGAACTCACATTTCTGTGGGGAAGCATAGAGTCCATGTTTCTAGAGTCTCCAGAGGACTTCTTTAATGTGAGCCTTGTGTTTTGACATGTTGTTGGAGAATATGAGGATATCATCAAGATAGATGATAATGCAGGCATTGAGCATATCACTGAAGATGTCATTCATGAAGCACTGGAAAGCTGTGGTAGCATTAGTGAGTCCAAAGGGACCACCAGCCACTCAATGGACCCATAGTGGGTCTGGAATGTTGTTTTCCATTCATCATCATCAGAAATGTGCACCCTGTGGTAAGCATGTTGAAGGTCAATCTTAGTGAAGATGCAGGATTTTCGTGGGGCATCAAGGAGGTCAGAAATTAGCAGAAGCAGATAGTGATCCTTCTTTGAGATATGGTTGAGGCCCTGGTAGTTGACACATAACTGGAGTGTACTATCCTTTTTCTTGACAAAGAGTATAGGAGTGCCATGAGGGGATTTAGAAGGTCAGATAAAGCCAGAACAAATGTTCTCTTCAATGAACATTTGCAAGGCTTCAAGTTCAGATGGGGAGAGGGAGTACATGTGGCATGGAGGTGGGGGTGCATTATCTTCCATCTCTATCTTTAGGTCATAATGGCAATGTGGAGGAAGGGTGTCTGCCTTCTGTTTATTGAAGATGTCAGCAAATTTGTGGTACTCTTCAGGGATATCTGAGAGGTCCACCAGATTTCTGGTGACAGCTGAAGATTTGGCTATGAGACCTTCTACAAAAAAGAATCATCTGAAAAGCAATAGCTCCAGGAAGTTTGCTGGTGTGCATGTAAGTGGCAGCATTGATGAAGGAGATTTCAGGAGGTAAGTGGGTTTCTGCTGGAAGGTTCAGAGGTGACTTGGAAGTCAGGGAGTTGGAGGACATCATGGGTGCCAGACCTCTATGTTCTGCAGAGCAGAAAGTAATTTGGCCAGAAGACCAGTCCATCAATGGATTGTATTGCTTCAGCCAGTTATGACCAAGGACTGAAGAACAGAAATACAAGAGTTACAAAAAATGTTGGATTGAACACTTAACCAGATGGAAAAGTGACTGAGAGTTTCGCAACTTGAGTAATAACAGAGTTGCAAGTTCCATTGAATAGTTGGAGTCCAATCAGCAGAATGGTTTTCATGATAAAATGATTTTCCAGCATGAAGGAAGAGTTGAGGAAACAATGGGATGAGATGGAGTCAATAAGGGTTTGGGTTTGTATGGAGTCATCAGAAACAGTGATAATACTCAACCTGAAAACCTAACAAAAACCTGTTAAAAGGCCTAAGAAGTATAACACAGGCTAGAGGAAGGGTGCAAGTTGGTACTAAATGTCACTGCTTATACCCAAAGATTGTGGTTAGAGACATAAAATGGTAAGATGTGCTGTGAATAGTCTGTAGGAGCATACAAAGATGTTCAAAATAGGTTTGAAGATGTTCAAAGTAGTTCAAAGGGGTTCGAAGAGGTTTGAGGAGTTTTGAAGGAGTCAGACTGGTGTTAAGGTATATCAAAGAATGGATATAGCAAATTAGAAGTGTTTTTGAGAGATGATAGGTGATACACGATAAGTCAAGAAGCTAATACAAAAGTTTGAAGAAGTTCATGATAATTCACAGAACTTAGAGATACAAAGCGAGGCTTGGACTCAAAAGGACAGTTCTTAAATCAAATTATAATGGAGAGGGCTCTTACTATATGATGACACTGTACATTTTATTTACTATCATTTCTCATTTGTTTTTATGATTTACAAAGTCCTTTATTGCTGTGCATACTGCCTCGTATTCTACACATGTTATATTCCATTTTTAGTACTATCTCTTCAAAATGTATATAGACTTGTACTAGTTACTTAGAGCAAAAAGGGAAGAAGTTACTACTCATCCTACTGTTTCAATATATCATTGAAACCCAAAAGTGCTATAATCCTATCCTATGATCTTTTGTTATCTCTCTGGTAGTGCTCCATATGCAATGCAGTAGTTTGTATTGGATGTATTGTGGGTATTGAAAGGGTTTTGGAATAGCCATATGGTGGCCAACATCATTCAAAGTGGTGCAAAGTTATTCAAAGGCATTCAAAGTGTTGCAAAGTCATTCAAAGTTGTTCAAAATCATTCAAAGTCATTCAAAAAGTTCAAAATTGGTTTGAAATCAAGTTCGTTGGGTTCATAGGGGTTGGGATCATATGTCATAATGTGTCGATACATTTGGAACCCTTCCCAGACCCTAGAGTGCACCATGGACCTACCAATGGATAGGAGGATGGTAAGGGAATCAGGATCAGGAAGAGCAGACATGTTGAGATGGATATAGGCAGCTAGCTGGAAAAGATCAATGCAACCCTCAGCCCCATTGGCATATTTTTGAGGGTTGCAGAGTATTTTTTTGAGTCTGCAGAATCTGGCTTGGATTCAGTGACTGTGAGCATGGGCTTTCACAGCTTTGAACTTGCTGCAATTCCTGGCTAGATGTCCCTCTTCACTGCAATAGAGGCAAAGACCTTTCTTCATCCAGTACTTGCATTCTTCTCCATTTAGTTTACTGTTCTTTCCCAGCTTGTCAAATATGGAGTTCTTTGGCTTGTTGCTCTTGGATCTGGAGGAGCCCCCAATCAAGGATTGATTAGTGTGATTAAAGTTGGATAAATTCTGAGGTTTGGACTGATTACTGGGGTTGGAGTTGGGATTAGGATTGGAGTTTGGGAAACCTTTGGAGTCCTTCTTTCCAGAGTTTCTGGAATTTCTGGGATCTTGGCATCAAGGTGATTCTCTTCTTCCTGCATCCAGTAGATGTTGTCAGGGTCTTGGGCTTAAAGTGTAATGCTGCTAGAGTGTTGGGCTTTTCTCCCCACAATACTTCTATATGGAGGCAGAGCAGAAGACCACAGAAGTACCAATCATAAAGAGTGGCTTTGTTCCAGTCCACCCATGAAGCAAGTTCCCAAAAGTTTACATTATACTTGACTATATGGCTTTCTTTCTTCATTGTGAGTTTAGAAAGAGCTTTTTCAGCATCCCCCAAAGGGTCATGAAGGCCAAAATTGCTCTCTAGCTTCCCAAGGAATACCTCATAATTGCACATCCAGTGGGTGGAATCCATCGGGTCATTGAGGCCAGGTTTGAACCAGCTGAGCACTGATTCCTTGAGGTAGGAAATGATGATCATCAGAAGCAAAGACATGAGGGCGATCTTGGAAGTGGAGGTTCCAAGCAACTAGGAAGTCCTGAAGTTTCTGGGGATTAAAACTGTTGAATGTGTCGGGTTTCCAAACTTTGATCTTTTTGGGCTTGGGAGCTTGGTTCTGGCAGATGTAAGCTTACCTCAGATAGAGATGAGCTTCACTGAGTCTAACAGCACAGAATAGAACCAGAATATATAATGGAGCAAGAGTCTAAGGGAGAGGTACAACAGTGAACAGGGGTGCACATAAATGGAAGAAAAGGAAGGAGGAATCTGATTTCGAGCTGTAAGTATATATATACATATAGAAAAAGTGACAGATGTGCAAATATGAGCATTGGATGAGTAAGCATCAGGATTACACCCTCCCCCCCCCCTCTGAAGAATTCTGTATCATCTGCAATCAACCGGAGAGGAAAAAATATATACATATAAGTACAGTAAAACTGCTCATCAGGTGCATCAAAAACCCCATAGGGAAAAGCTACCATCATCAGGGACATGGTGAGAGTAAACAGAACATGACGCCATCACCTTGGTCCTGCCAACCAGTCATTGAGAGCCACATTGTCTGCAAGTTCTGATCCTGCAAGCCATTTGTCTTCTTTGGGCCCATAACCAAGCCATCAAATGAAGTATTGCATTTCTCTTCCATGTTTGCATGCATCAATTATCCTGTCTACATAGTATTCTTCAATCCTGTTTTCCATGATGATCAAGTTAGGTCGAGCGAGTTCTTGTGAAGGAAAAAGAATGCAGTCATTTTTGTTGTATGGAAGGATTTTGGATGTGTGATAAGTTGGACACAATTTTGATGTCATAGGCAAATTGTTAGGAAACAGTCTCCTAACATGCCTATTACATAATAATATTTTATTTTTATGTATTTTATTTTATTTTATTAAATCAAAATATGCTACCAAATGCCTACAAATGCTTTATTTGTCAGCATGGGAATTTTCTATTTGCATGCATCAATATGTATGTGCATGTATGCATGCATCGGTAGCAACATAGTACAATATATGTAACATAGTATATAACCTTAAAATATATACTGGGGGACCTCAGTTGAGTTCTCTTAGGTATTCCATCCACATTAGTGGTGCGAAAAGCCTATTTTAGCAACTCATCTAAAAATAACCTCTCACATCAAAACCATCAAAACCCCCCCATCATGCATGCACACTCCGCTGCCTTCTTAGAGGAGAGCCTGCACAGTCCAGCTAGCAGATTAGTGGGTGTCGCCCTAACAGAAGAACTCAACTACCCCATCAGTGTGCCTTCTCTTACCCATGCATACATCATTGTTTCAGTGCACCACAACCACTTACTCATCATTTCAGCAAAAGCCAGAAATAATTGTATATACATATTTACCTTGCTTTTGTAAGCCAATGCCAGGCCTCACCTTACATTGTGACCACCAGTGATCAAGAGGCAGCACTCATCATTAGGACAGCTGCAACCAGACAACCAATCGGATTTGGTTTAATCGAGATTTATCTTACTCTATTTCGACAACTATTTTAGGTAGTTACTAGCTGAATTCAGTATTAACCCTGAGATCAGGCACTGTTGGAAGGGTTATTGATCCAAAGTGCCCAAGTGTTGACAAATAGCCGAAATCATGTGTTTTGCCATGTTTGGTACCCAAATGGCTCAATCATGTGACTTGAAATTTTGCAAAAAAATTCTGAAGCCGAAATCTTGACTCAGCTGAAGAAGTGACTCATCACAGCTTACATCATTATAACAGAACAATCAACTTCAAATCCTGGTCACAATCCTGTTCCCATGCCAGCTCTAGAAGCCAAAATTGATGCGCTTACAGCACAAATGTCCCAATTAGTGTCAGTATTAGCAGCATCCCAGCCCAAACAAGCGGAAATAAAAGCAGAGACAGTGGAAGATAAAGATGATGAGATGGAGGAGATGGTGAAGTGGATGTCTCAGGAGGATGTGCATGCAGAGGAGAGATCTGAGAGTAGAAAAATGTGTTTACCTAAATATGTGCTCCCACAAATTTTTGACGGTACCATGGAGAATACAAAATTCTTCATCAGCTGTATAGTATTGTATATTCATGGGAGAAAGCCCGAATTTCATACAACTGAGTCTAGGATTATGTTTGCTCTCTCATACATCCAGGGAGGGAAAGCACAGTTCTGGAGAAATGAAGCCATTAATCAAATTGCCATGGGATATAAACTGTTTGCAACCTTCAGAAAATTTTTGGAGAGATTGGAGGCACAGTTTGGAGATTCTAATTCAAAGGTGACAGCTAATGCTAAATTAAAAACCATGTGCCAGGGTTCTCTGACAGCAGATGAATTTATTTTGCAGTTCAAGGCAGAAGCATCACAGATGGATATGGGAGAAGCTGCATTGGTAGAATTTTTGAAGGCAGGATTAAATCCCTCGTTATTCAAGTCTATCTATTGACTACCTTCTATGCCAGAGAGGCTGGATGAGTGGTATAATTGGGCAATGCATCTTGATCAGCAATATCGACAGGAACAGGTGGAGTCAAAATTGATGTATGGAAATGCCAGATTTGGAAAGTTGTCAGGAGGAAAGTCTGAGAAAGGAAGGACACCTCAGGTACAAGCTCTGAGGGCACAGCCACTGGCCATGGCAGTGACACCTATCATTAAGGAGTCAGCAGCATTGGCAGATGCAATGGATGTTGATCAAGTAGGGAGATGAGCCCCACTTAAATATTTTAATTGTGGGCAATTAGGGCATATTTCTAGGAATTGTAGGCAGAAAAGGAAGATTAGGGAAGCAACAATTGAGGAAGTGAAGTTGGAGGAAGATAAGCAGAAGAATTTTGTGGAAGAGTCCCAGTGAAGGTTTCCCCATTGGTGACCCAGAATCAATACAATGTATTAGTATCCAAGGAAACCCAGAGTGAACCTGAAAGAGAAATTGAGGAGTACAACCATCATCACTTATGCGATAAAAAAAAAATGCCCAGCCTTATTTCTGAAGACTTCTAAATTCTTTATTTGCTGAGCATGGATAGAACCCGAAATCAGCTTGACAGTAGGATTGAAGACAGTGGACACACATGCAGAAATTAATGTAGAGGCATTGCTTGACAGTGGTGCTACCAGATTATTTATTAATCAATCCTTAATTACTGGAAATGGTATTTGCATGCATACACTGCCACAACCTGTAATGGTGTACAATATTGACAGTACGATCAATCATAGAGGAACTATCAAAGAGGAGGTGACAATGATACTGAAGTATCAAGATCATCAGGAATGAGCCATGTTTGAGGTGTGCAACCTTGGGAAAACCAATCTGATAATTGGATGTCCATGGTTATGAAAGCATAACCCAGAAATTGATTGGAAAACTGGGAAGGTACACATGACTCATTGTCCTAAAGAATGTAATGTGTATGAGAGGAAAGTAAAAAAGGAGAAGAAGGAAAAGAAAGAGAAAGAACAGCTGAGGAAGTATTCTGCTACAATGGAGAAAGTGGAGGATGAGGATATGCCAAACAAGGAAGTTCCAATCATGATCAGTAAGGAAGAACAGAAGAAACCTTTAGGGAAATTTGTGGAGAACAGTCATGAAATAAAAATGCTGTGAAAGTAGAGAAGCCAGTAGAGGAGTGGGTGCCAAAAGCATACCATAAATATCTGTCAGTTTTTTGGAAGAAGGAATCGGAGTGGATGCCAGTGTGAAAGTCATGGGATCATGCTATTGAGATGAAGCCAGGATTTGTGCTGAAGAAGTCAAAAGTCTACCCATTATCTCTGAAGAAACAAGAAGAAGTGGATGCATTCCTTAATGAACAGTTACACAAGGGATCCATATGACCTTAGAAATTACTGCAGACATCACCAGTATTCTTTGTACCAAAAAAGATCAGAAGAAGAGGATGTGTACAGATTATAGGTATTTGAATGAGTGGACAGTGAAGAATGCATACCCTTTGCCATTGATCTCAGAGATAATTGACAAGGTGGCAAAGGCCAAGGTCTTTACAAAATTGAATTTATGCTGGGGGTACAACAATGTACAGATAAAGAAAGGAGATGAGTGGAAGGTTGTATTTGCCATGCATCAAGGATCCTTTGAGCTGCTTGTCATGTTTTTTGGGATGACCAATAGTGGTGATAATATTCATTGATGACATTTTGATATTCACAGAGGATGAAGAAAACCATGAGGCGATAGTGCAGGAGGTGTTAAGAAGATTGGCAGAGAATGATTTATTTGTTAAACTGGAGAAGTGTGTGTTTGGGGTAAGCAAGATCAAGTTCTTGGGATTAAAGATTGGTCCTGATAGAATCAAGATAGATCCTATCAAGGTACAGGCAATTGTTGATTGGCCCATGCCCACCTGTATCAAGGAAGTTCAGGCTTTCTTGGGACTTGCCAATTTTTATCATTGCTTTGTTCATAATTTTTCCAAAATTGCTGCACCATTACACAACCTTATGCAAAAGGGAGTAGTGTGGAGATAAGGAGAATAACAGCAGACAGCATTTGAGGAGTTGAACAGGAAATTTTTGGAAGAGCCAATATTAGTCCCAGTAAATTTCATGCATCCCTTACAAGTGGAATCAGATGCATCTTACTTTGCTACTGGAGCAGTATTATCAATGTTATGTGAAGATGACAAATGGCATCCTTGTGCATGTTTGTCTTGAGGGTTGAATGATGTGGAGAGGAATTATGATGTGCATGATAAAGAGATGTTGGGAATAATACAACCATTGGAAGCATGGAGACACTATTTGGAGGGATGTATGCATCAGATCGAAATCTGGACAGATCATCCAAATCTGCAGTACTTCATGTCTGTTAAAATGCTTAACTGTCAACAAGCACATTGGGCATTATTCCTATCATGTTTTAATTTTCACATAGTCCACAAAGTGGGAAGCTTGATGAGGAAAGCAGATGCATTATCCAGATGTACAGGTCATAAAAGGGGGGTGGAGGAGGACAATAAAAATATTATCCTACTTAAACCTGAATACTGTTGTATTTGCACTATGCATCAAGGGCATCTATTGGTGGATAGCTCAGAGACGGAAATGTTGTCTAAAATTAGACAATGTTCAGAGATGGATGATGAAGTAGTGGAAGCTGTGAAAGTTTTGAGGGGAGAGAAGAAAGGTAATATTAAAGGAGATGAATGGGTTGAAGAACAAGGGTTAGTGTTGTTCAGAGGAAAGGTATATGTACCAAAGGATCAAGATTTACAAAGGGAGATTATATAGTTACATCATAATATGCCAGCTGCTGGACATCCAGGAAAGTGGAAGACATTGGAGTTGGTGATGAGAAATTATTGGTGGCCTGGAATTTCAAAGTATGTGTTGGGGTATGTGGATGGGTGTGATATGTGCATGAGGGGGAAGAAATTTTTAGAATAGCCTGCAGAAAAATTAATGCCAAACCCTATACCTAAAGCACCATGGCGAGATATATCTGTGGACTTTATCATAGGATTACCTGAAGATGATGCAATATTTGTAGTATGTGACCACTTCACAAAGGAAGTCCATATTATTCCTACTACTGCAGAAACCTCATCATTGGGCTTGGCACACCTCCATCCAAATCAGGTATGGCAGTTACATGGATTACCTGATATGGTTATCTCCAATCATGGATCACAATTTGCTTCTGCATTTATGTGAGAGTTAAATAACATATTGGGGATTCAAACCAAGTTATCTACAGCATATTACCCACAAACTGATGGGCAGACAGAGGGAATGAATCAGGAGTTGGAGCAGTACCTACACATGTTTATTATCACTGACAAACCAATTGGCCTGAATGGTTGGCAATTGCAGAATTTTCCCACAATAATAAATTCCATTTGGCTACTCGCATGTCACCCTTCTTTGCTAATTATGGGTATCATCCCAGAATGGAAGTAGAACCTCGAAGAGAAGTCAAGGTAAAGTCAGTGGAGGACTTTGTATCAAAAATGCAAAAGGTGCAGGAGGAAGCAGAGGCGGCATTGATGAAAACATGTGATGACATGATGCAACATGTGGATCGTACTCAAGCTGTTGCTCCAGAGTACAAAGTTGGTGACTTGGTATGGCTAAGTACCAAGGATCTGAATACTCCACGACCTTCAAGAAAGCTTATGGAGAAGCAAGTTGGCCCATATCTGATTTCTAAAATAATTTCACCCAATGCGGTAGTGTTAAAATTACCTCAATCATTCAAGATTGATCCTAAAATTAACATTTCCCATTTATGCCCTTACTGCCCACCTACTATTCCTGGTCAACAAACTACTCTGCAGTCTCCAATAATGGTAGAAGGTGCTCCAGAATATGTAGTGGAAGAGGTTTCAGACTCATGTCTTCGATGAAATAAATTGGAGTTCTTAATCAAGTGGAAGAACTATACTGACAAAAATAACTCATGGGAACTTGAAGAGAATTGTAAGTGAGCATGTAATGCAATCACCCAATTCTTTAAACATAATTCAAATGCTCTGCATCGCATTGCTAGAATGGTGTATGAGGGGATGAATTTCTGGCCTTACCAAAATTTCACAGAGGGGACAGATATGATATTTTCTCGCCTGGAAGTCGAGGCATAAAATGGGGGTAATGTTAGGAAATAGTCTCCTAACATGCCTATTACATAATAATATTTTATTCTTATTTTATTTTATTTTATTTTATTTTATTACATCAAAATATGCTACCAAATGCCTACAAATGCTTTATTTGTCAGCATGGAAATTTTCTATTTGCACACATCAATATGTACTCACATGTACGTGCACATTGGTAGCAACATAGTACAATATATGTAACACAGTATATAACCTTAAAATATATACCAGGGGACCTCAGTTGAGTTCTCTTAGGTATTCCATCCACATTAGTGGTGCGAAAAGCCTATTTCAGCCAACTCATCTAAAATAACCCCTCACATCAAACCCATCATGTGTGAGCACTTCTTGTAGGAGAGCCCACATGGTCCAGCTAGCAGAGCAGTGGGTGTCGCCCTAACAGTGAGGTGATTAAGACATTTCTGAAAAATTCTGAGCCATCCACCTGGGTTCCTCCAAACTACATTACGCTTAGCAACCAGAAATCTCTTACAAACCTTCAAATACCATCTTATCGCAATGGCAAGCCAAGTCTTTTATTTCACAATCTCGATGTGTGCAATGGTAATGAAATCAAGGAGATATTTAGATGTGGTAAATGCCTGTATATATTTATTAATTGTGCTTTGAACCCTTCTCACCATGGACTGCAGGTTCATTTGCAACACATCTGGATTGGGGAAAACCTGGCACATAATGGAAGGCCTCACAAAATACTGGGGATTCTATTTTGTTGCAATTCTGGATGTCAATGGCATGGCATCCAAGATTTGCAAGATGCCTTGGATGATATCACTGACTATCAGGAATGGATGTCTGACCTTTATCCCCTCCCTTCCAGAGAATGGGCTTGTCAAAACCATCTCAACAGTCTGATTGCTTCTAAGCACCTCTGAAAAATCCTGGCTGTAAGGGTAGTAGTTTTCCAGTTGTTCCTACAACTGGCTATCCTGATCAATGGGAAATTGCAAGAGAAGCATAAGCATATTTGGCTGTTGTTCCAGTTGTCTTACCAACTACCCCACGGTGGAGTCTTGCATCCACATGTTCACATCATCAAGAAGTGTCTTCACCACACTTCGAATAAAGCTCTCATCACATTGATTGAACACCTTACTGGCATTTGTAAAAAATATTTGTCACAATCACACTTTATTGTTATGGTGGACAAAGCACAGTGGGCCACCAGATTATATCTCTATTCCTTCATATGATCTAACAGCGACAGAGTATTTTGATCAATCATCTGCAAAGTAGTTAAGGTCATCACCCAATCACAGATGACACTAGTGGTGTCAGGTACAGGTCTGTCGCTGGCAGAGCTAGAGGAAGCTATGGCTTCTGGAGTGTCAAAACCTGGAGCAATTATGCTGTTCCACCAGCTTGGGATATTTGACACCTGGCTGAAACTATAGCCATTTCTCAAATGCTAGCTTCCATTTTGGAAACTCCTTCTGGGTATCCCCTGCAAGTATGGATCCAGAAATATCTTCTGGTTCAGTGAGTCAACATCTTTCTTTTCTACTGAGCAAGTCTGACTGAGAGGAAATATTGCTTCTCCATATCCTTTCTAAAATTATTCTTGTGGAATGGGCTGGAATTGCCATACAAATTGCTGAATGAATATATCAAAGGACATGCTGCTTGTCTCCCAGGCGATACTGGTGATCCCTTCACTTCGTCCGAGCCTGAACTTCACTTTAAAGTCCAACTGATGAGTTTTGTGTGGGATAGACTCCAGTTAGGTAGGCTTGTTCTTCAGCTTGAGATTCCTCCTTTTGACATATGGCAGATTCAGCTGCAGTTCAAGAAGCAGTGCAGATTGTGCAATCTCACTTGACTAAGGAGAAATCTCTGACATTCAGACCTGTTACCACCTGACTTGTCAAGTATGGAATAGCTCATCTCTGCCAGGGCCACAAGAGTCAAATAGTGAACCACTTGCATTTCTGTCACTGATGAAGTGGCTTCAGACTCTAGACTATGCTAATCAGGAGGCAAATATCCAATCACAACTTGTTTTGCAAGCTTCATGTGGAGATGGCTATCAGGAGCTGGCCATTTTATACCTGCTTCAATTGCTGTGCTACCCAGTCCCCCTCAGCACAATTTTCAACTTTCACAACATGCCTGTTTGGGCAAATCACTTATCTCCACTTGATGCACTGCCACACCCCATGGATGCCCAAAAATGTGTCGAAGGACTCAAAGGCACCATTACTGGATTGTGCACACAAATTTAATCACTTAAATTGTGCATTGAAAGCTTTGTTAATACCCTACAGCTTAGTCCCTCATCTAATATTCCATTTATTCCAACTCCAACCACTTCCAGCATCCATGCTCTACCTAATACCACTGGCATACAGATTAAACCATCCCCCTCCCCACCGACTTTAATGGTGCACACTTTCATGGATGTTCTTTCCTCAACTCCTGTGAATTATACATCAGTCTTCACCCTAATTAATTCCTAGATGACACTGCAAAAACTTATTGGGCCTTTACATGCATGAAGTCTGAGCGTGCCTACCTCTACATTGACCATATTTTGCGCCAAGCCCAGAAACTCAGTTTTCTCCCTTTTTCCTCTTGGGACAACTTTAGGGAGGAGTTTCTATGACACTTTTGCCTTCTCCACAAATGCCAATGAGCTGCAATGTGCCTCAAGTCATCCTTATATTACCAAGTGCACCAATCTGTAGATGACTATATTGATGAGTTTAGGGATTTAGTGGACATGGCAGGATATGGGAATGGGCTACCAGTGGTGGTTAAATTTTGTTGTGGTCTCAATTGAGAGGTTTAGGACCAGACTGCACAGATGTTGAAGGGACGCCCAGCTGATGACAATATTGATGCTTGGTACAAAGCTGCTTCTCTCTGTGATGAGAATCGACTCATGAATGTGGCTTTTAACACTATGCTCCATGTCACTACAATCACACATGCCCCCAATCCCTCCAACTACCCACCCATGCTGCCTACCAGTAACCACTTTGACACCCTGCTGGTCGACCCACTTGAGGAAGAACTTCACTCCATGACCAACTTCCCCCCTGAGTCCCTCAGCTCAATGGAAGTCACACCTGCTCCACTCCCTGTTCCTTCTCTTCCAGATTAAAATCTTGGGAATGCAAGCTACCATGCAAATACATTATGGTATCCACCCTCTCCCAGTGATCACTAGAATTGAACATTGAGCTGCAAACTATGGATTTTGCAAATACTTGGTGTCAATGCTCTCCTGGACTTGGGTGCCACAGGCCTTTTCCTCAATTCACACCTGGTTCAACAAAAACAACTCAATACCCACTCACTATCTTGACACATACCTGTCTACAATGTGGATGGCTCCCCAAATGAAGCTGGGGCAATTTGGGAGGTTGTTGATCTAATCCTCCAGTACAAGGACCACAATGAATGGCTCTCTTTGCTGTGACCCAACTGGGGAAGCAGGAGGCAATTTTGGGCTACCCATGGCTTTATGACCATAATCCTGAGGTCAACTGGGTGACAGCTGAAGTTGTGATGACATTGTCCCTCTCATTGCTGTACTTGCTTCACTGAAGGCAGACAAGAACATCGAGGGTGAAAGGTCCTCTCACAGTGCACTCGAAAGTGTCATGCTGGTCCAATGCCTATACCTGATGTGGACTTGGAAGATGTTCCAGATCTCACACCTGATTCTGATGATGATGTGGAGAAAGTGGAGGAGATTGAGGAAAATGATTAAATTTTCTACACTGCTATTAACCCTTTGCATGAGGTGCATGCCACCTCAAATGTCTCCCAGCACCTTGTGGAGGCCTTCCACAAGAACAGTGCACCCAAATCCTTCACTGACTCAGTACTTCCTCATCTGCATGACTTTGAAGATGTCTTCTCCAAGGAATCTTTCAACTCACTTCCTAGCCATAAGCCATGGGATCATGCAATTGAGCTCACACCAGGTGCCACACCTTCCTCCTGCAAGGTCTATCCTCTTTCCCCTGAAGAACAATGACAACTTGACAAGTTTATTGATAAACACTTGTCTTCTGGTCATACACATAGGTAAGCTACAATGTATTGAATGATATGGGTTCGGTGGATGCTGTTGAATGCTCTAATCTATATATGTGTACCTACTATAGTAACAAATAAATACACTATTACAATGATTGCTAGACCAAAGAGTAATACATTTAATACAGACATCAGTAGCTTATAAAATAGTTTCAGGCAGTGGCAGTGGCCTTACCAGAATCAGGATCAAGATCGGCATTACAGGTATGGCCAATTGGAAATCAATCTCATTTATGTTCTGCATGAATTCTGCATGCAAATTGGTGTATGATAAATTCAGTAAAAGCCATGTATATGCAATAATTTATTTATTGAAGTGTGCAGGCCTGCAAAATTGGGTCAGCAATCCAATAGGGCTGCAGCAGCATCAGCATTAGGCCACTATGTGATCAATGTCACACAGGCATGGTTTGGTGGATGACTCTATGTATATATATGTATATATGTACTATAGCAACAAATGAATGCACTATTCAATTCTTGCTGTACCACACTAGACATATTAAGAATGTGGTGTACAGATCAGTGACCTATGAGACAGCATCAGACATACAGCATTGGTATATGTATTGGGGACAGGGCCAGGGTCAGCAATTGCTATGAACATTGGCCTTAAAAGGTATATATTATTGGTCTACCAATTAAAGCACCATATATCTATAGGAAGAAAGCTATCACTCATTGTCACTAGTGTCCATCATATCATCCGAGCTAGGCGACCAAGTGTCATCAACATAACTAAAGTCTGCATGACTATAGATCAGGAGTGTGATGTGAGAAGGAGTGGGGTTCTCTATCTGTGAGGTGCTGGGGGACCCAGTTTGAAAATGATCATCATCAGAATCAGCATCAGGGCCAGTTGAATCAGCCTCTGAATAGGTCTCTGATGATGAGAGGAAAACATCAGCTGCATCAGATGTGGTGGGGAAAGCAGTTGAAAGGGGAGGTGCAGAGGGAGATGAAGAGGGAGAATTAGAAGCTTGAAGATAAAAGGCAGCGACATCAAAGCCAGTTGGAGAACTGGTGTGGGAAGATGCTGATGATGAATGATGAACCTGCCAAGCCATGGCTGCCTGAAATGCAGTAGGCTGATCAGCATCTTCTGATGCATCATCCTCCCCTTCCCATAATGTAGCAGTATAAGAGGCAGTAGGCTGGGCAAGGGCAGTGTGTGCATTAGCATAAAGATCATCAGCTTCATCATTGGCATCCACAGTGGGGGCAGCATTGGGAGCAGGGGCAGCATTGGGAATGGCAGTGGCATCAGGCTCCACAGCGGCATCAGGCTCTGCAGCAGAATGTGATGAATTATGAGATCCAGCATCTGAAAAATAAAAGCCAGCATCAATACCAGTTACAGTGGGTGGTGAACTGTTGGCACCAGAAATAGAGGCTGGGAGACTGGCTGTAATCAACCACTCCTTATTCTCGTCATATGCACCATCCAGACACTGAGCATACCCAGAATGATATTTGGTCTTTGGTGATGGGTTAGATGCCAAAACATCACTCTCTGTGATGTCAACACCCCAGGTCCACTTGTGGGAGGAGGGGGGAAGAGCCTTCAGTTGCTTGACTTCTGCCTGTGCATGTGCAGATACCAGTTCCGATTGTCTTCTTGTTGCCGATTGCCTTGACCATCTCCTAGTGTGTTCATGGGTGGATGCTGCTGCCGCTGCCATTGTTAACTTCCATAGTTCAGACTGAAGCTCCTTGAGCAGGGCTAGCTCATGAAGCCATTGAAACCCTGCTGCTTTCTGGACATTCACATTCATGGCAGCCTCTGCTGATGATTCACAGCCATCTACCAAGTCACGGATCCTGCATGCTTCATCGGACATATCCCCAATGAGAGCCCACGGGTCAATGCAAGATCAGCAGTCAGCTCAGCCATTGGCAGCATTGTCTGCTGGTTGGCTATCATTGGGTGGTGAGCCAGTGATCAGAAGGGAAGAGATATACTAGCAATAGCTATCGAGGCATTTATCCATGGTGTCACTGCCAAAAATTTGCCCCAGTGCTGGTTCACTATTGTGTCTCAACCAATCACATACATAGGAATCCACCAGATGGCTAGGACCATCAGTGGCAACACCATCATCCAATGTGGCCAAGAGAGATGGATGGAATTTAAGGGGTAGGTGGTCCAAATTGACATTGGTGAGACTGTCAGCCAAGAACCAAAAAAAGATCAGCACCTCCATCATAATGCCAATAAAGGTGTTGATGCCAATTCATGACATGATATACATCTGTCATACTTGTCAGTGATATATACTTACTTCCTTTAGGAAAGATCACAACATACAAGCTCGGCATAGAGAACTTTCTGCATCCAATGTTGTTTTACAAAGTTTGTGTCATCTAACTCCAACAAAACTCAATGGAATCAAGACTCTGCATACCAAATGATCTCTTGTGTCCAGATTTGGAGTTGCCATTTGGGGCCCGATTGCACAGAAAAAGGGTCGAAGATTGGGAGAGTTTTGTTTGACATAGTGTTACTGGTCATGGTTGGTGATCAAGATAATCAGGTTTAGATGAATCATGTTTACATAATACAGGCCCTTTTCAGTCACAAAGGGGAGATATAATTGGTATTTGCTGATCTAAATGCATTTCATATGTGACCAGTAGAAATTCCTCTTTTCATTGATTTCTCTGAGCCCATGAATGAAGCCAATGTAGTCACCTGACTATGAAAAATATTAGTATGTACAAAATATATTTACATTCCCAGAATCATCCAGCATTGAGATCAGCAGCAGCATCGGCATTGGCAATATTAATATCGGCAATGGCAACTCTAGAATCAGCAACTTTAGGATCAGCAATGGCAACACCAATATTTAGCAACAGCAACAGTGGGATTGGCAATGGCCACACCAGGATGGATTGCAACTGGTGCCTACCATATCCCTCTGCACCAGATGTATTTCAACAGATGACTCCACCATCATCTCAAAATCCATCAGCCTCGGCATAGGCACAACCTATCCAAAGGACAGCTGACAACCTTGCACAGCAGGAAGTAATTTCAACCTAGGCTGTTAAGAGGAGGCAGTGAATTAAAAAAATGAAACTTACAGAATAGATTTACAAATAAATTGCTATGTAATGTGCAAAAAAAAATTAACACCACTTTTATGTATATGCCGGATAACATCTACTCTTTTCTGCCTCACTTTGTCTCCCCTCTGTCCTCAGGTGTGGCTGCTCTCTTCCTTGGGTTAGGCTCAGGGGTGGTACTTCTGGATTCTGGAAGGTAGTCCAGATGGACCAGGGGTCAGCCTGCATGGGGATCAGCACAGCTGTGCAGGGGGAGGGGATGGCTGGGATGAGGTGATGACATTGACTACCGATGTTGGGGTGGCAGGCTCAGGCTCAGTGAGTGACATTGGGGGGAAGAGGAGAGGGAGTGGTGGGGCCATAGGTATTGTGGGCTGTATGATTTTGTGAGAATCCTGTGGTGTGGTGGGAATAATTTGCATAGAGGAAGGGGGCACCAGCCAAGGATCATTCCCTGGCAACCTCTTTAGGTATGGCCAGGCCCTCTTCACCAGCCTGCTCAGCCATCTCTTTGTCTTTGTCCTTGGCAGGAGGAACAAGAGCAGCATCTGGAGTGGAAGTGGGAGCAGGCATGGAACCAGCAGCAGGAGCAGGAGTGGGAGCAGGCATGGGAGCAGGAGCAGGAGTGGGAATGGGAGAAGTGGGAGCAGGAGTGGGAATGGGAGCAGGACTTGGAGTGGGACCTGGAGCAGGAGCAGCATCGACTTCCTCAGCATCCTTCCTTTCTTCCCAATCCACCTCTGCCCTCCTGCTTGAAGTCCTCTTGAGGTGATCCACCTGCACAGCCATGTAACCATTGTATAACATAATGGGCTGTGCACCAGCCTGCAACCCAAGGTATCCTTTAATGTCATTCACCCTGTTTTGAAGCAAGTGAAACACATCCAAGAGTTCTTGTATGTGGAGTCAGGACTCTTGCACTGACTCTTCATTCTACCATGCATGCTGGTACATGTCTTCCTCCAGTTGGTATAGACATCCAGTGAGGGGGGCATAGTTGACAGGGGAGGGGTTGGCCATTAGGGCAGGGGGGCAGTTGGCTCGGGCTTGGGATCAGCCATGTCGATATCCTGTTCCACAGCTATAGGTATATGTGTTAGTTAGTGGTTTTATGTGTCATGATATGGAAAAACTCACCTTTGGATTTTCCTTTTTTTCTTGCAATAAACTGCCTAGATGATTCCTTTCCACTGTCTTCACTGGAAAATCATGCCTTCTTTGCTTTTTGTCTCACCAATCCTTTTGCTTTCTTCATTCTTGGCACTCAATCTACATTCTCTGGATTGCACCAAACTTTTCCTTTCCCACAAAAGTAATATGCAGTTTTGCCATTCACCTGCTCCCAACACTGATGCCTAAGCCTGACACATCGTGCAAATGGCATAATTTGCAATCTCCCTTGCTGGGGTGCTCCTTGTGCCTCCCTTGCTGTGTTGTGCTACTTCTGCTTCATCCTGGGATTGGCACTGGCATCGCTCTCCATCTCCTCATCCAAATCCTTGTTCAATTTCTTGCTACTCTTCACCTCTCACAACCTGTGTGTCACTGTGATGACTAGCAGTATTAGATGTTGGGCTGGGGCAGGAATTCTGGATCCTGATGCTTCTGGTTGGGCCTGCATCTTGGCCTGTGCTACTGCCACTTCTCTCCTTGTTGGCATTGGCATTGCTGCTGCCACTCCTGGTCCCTTTGCCGCTGCCACTCCCATTCCTTGTTTGTTGGCCATTGCTGTCCCTGCTTTCTTAACTGCTGCTGTCCCTTCCTTCTTGGCCACTGCTGTTGATGCCTTCTTGGCCACTGCTGTTCCCATTCCTACTGCCATGGCTGTTCAAGTAGGTGATGCTGTTTCTGCTGCTGCTGCTGCTGCTCTGATGGCCATTATCACATAACTTCATAGTAACCAACCACTCTGCATGCACCTGTATAGACAAACATAATAATTATGATCTGTTAAATCCTGAACCATTGCCATTGCCAAAATGAGTCAAACCAAAATTAAAAGAACAGCTCAAACAAGTTTGAGGTGACTGTAAACTAATGCTAGCAGAGCTCAAATACATGCTACGTGCTTGACAACAATTGATGTCATTCAATTACATCAAGCCCATCAACATTGTGGGAGCAATTAACCAATGTGTCGAAATGCTCACACACCTCACTGAATTGATGCACCACAAGGACCTACTGAAAGCTGAGTTTCATAAAATTTTTGAACTGATACCACACATCAATGAACTGACAACAGACATGCAAGCACATATCAAACTGGAAAATGCTGAGCAGACCATCAAGACAAGAACATACCAATGTCCCCAGAAACTCTGTGAAGCTTGAGGTATCTTGATACAAAAACACCTGGATGCTGGACAAATCAGGCCCTCCTTATTATCATGGGGATACCCTGCCTTCATTATCCCGAAGGCAGACACCACCATACTTCTGTGTTGGATGAATGACTACAGACAACTGAACACAAATACAGTCATTGACTCCCACCCTCTACTGCAGGTGGACAATATTTTGAATGACTGTGCAAAAGGGAAAATCTGGGCAACCATTGACATGACTGACAGTTTTGTCCAGATGAAGATGCACCCAGATGACATACCTTTGACTGCAGTCTCCACACTGTTCAGGCTGTATGAATGGCTCATTATGCCCATGGGCCTCTGAAACGCGCCCATGATTCACCAATGCCAGGTGGCTGTCATGCTTCAGGAATACATTGGCAAGATCTGCCATGTCTATCTAAATGATATTGTCATTTGGTCAAACTCCATTGATGAGCACCACTGCAATGTGTAAACCATCCTAACTGCTCTTTGAGCTGCCTGACTGTACTGTAACCATAAGAAGACATGCTTGTACTGCGCATCAATCAATTTCCTAGGACACCAGATCTCCACAAATGGTATTGAGGTGGACTCACAAAAAGTGGACCACATCCTGTCATAGTCACAACCTCGATCTGCTATAGATGTCTGACATTTTCTTGGACTTGTCCATTACCTTGCATCTTTCCTGCCAAACCTGGCTACACACACTGCGATGCTAACACTGCTGACCACCACAGAAGTGAGCTGCTCATTCCTGATGTGGACAGGTGAGCACCAGTTTGCTTTTGAGGCCATCAAGGCCATCATTGTCAGCCATGACTGCCTAATGACCATTGACCACTCTGACACCACAAAGAAAATTTTCATTACCACCAATGCCAGTGATTTCCAATCTGGAGCTGTACTGTCATTTGGAGAAACATGGAAAACAGCCTGTTCTGTCATGTTCAATTTCATGACATTCAAAGGTGCTGAACTCAACTACCTGGTTCATGAAAAAAAAATGCTAGCTATCATTCATGCATTGCAGAAATGGCAAGCAGACCTTGTGGGCTTGCCCTTCACTATCTTCACCAACCACAAAACACTTGAGAACATCAGTACCCAACCTGACTTATCATGACATCAAGCATGCTGGATGGAATTCATGTTGCAATTCAATGCTAAAATCATGTACATCAAAGGAGGAGAAAACACTGTTGCAGATGCACTATCCTTACTGCCATTAAATCTCTGTACCTCTAGCAAAACTGCTGTACTGTCTGCCAAATCTCCTTATGAATTCTGCCTGGATGATGATGAAGAGAACTGTGTGACTGTGAATGCTATCCTCCCAGCAACACATGCTTGCCCCCTCATTGCTGTGCATGCACTGGCTGAAACTGACATTGCATCCACACAAGCGGTGATGCCTGTGCTGTCAATATCACAAGATCCCCAACTACATACTGTGATCATCAGTGGATATGATACTGACCCCTGGTGAAAGAAGCTGTGCAGTGCAGTGACTGGCATGCCCATTATCCAGAAAAGAGAAAACCTCATGTTCATTGGAGAATGACTTGTTATACCTGCAGCTGGCTGTGTACAAGAAACCTTGTTCCAACTGGCACATGACATGCTGGGACATTTTGGTTCCAAAAAATCTTATGGTTCCTTGTGTAACTCTTACTACTGGCCGAATATGTGAAGAGTCCTTGAGACCATGTATGTTCCCAGCTTCTCCGACTGCCAAAGAAACAAAGCGAAAACATTTAAACCTGCTGGGCCTCTGCATCCATTACCCATTCCAGACCAACATGTATACTCTGTCGCAATGGATTTCATCAGACCATTACCAGAAGATAATGGTTTTAATTGCATCTTGACAATGACTGACCATCTCAATACTGATATCCAGATTGTTCCAACCAGAACAGATATCACAGCAACCAATCTGGTAGCCATCTTCTTTGATCGATGGTACTGCAAGAATGGCCTACCACTGGAAATCATCTCCGACCACAACAAACTCTTCATGTTGAAATTCTGGACAGCATTACACAAGCTGGCAGGCATCAAACTGAAGATGTCACCAGCATACCACCTGCAAATGGATGATGCGAGCGAGTGAACAAACAAGACCATTAACCAATCACTACGGTATCATGTAGCCTGAAATCAGAAAGGATGGGCATGGGCATTGTCACATGTACATTTTGATCTCATGAACACCGTTAACAAATCGACTGGCTTCTCATCCTTCCAATTGTGACTTGGCTGAAGCCCATGACTGACTCCTCCCTTAATTACCCCAATTGTACCCACCATGCCAGAGGAGACATGGGCATGGGAGCTGATTGACAAACTTTATCTGGATGTATTAGAAGCACAAGACAATCTACTAGAAGCAAAGATCTCTCAAGCAGCTTATGCGAACCTCACCCATGGACCTGACTTTGCACTGGACATTGGGGACCATGTCATGCTGTCCACTGAGAATCATCGACAATGATACACTGCAAAAGGTGAGGAATGAGTAGCTAAATTTATGCCTAGGTTTGATGGTGATGCTGAATTTGTGTTAGGGCAACACCTACTAATCTGCTAGCTGGACCATGTGGGCTCTCCTACAAGAAGGTGGCAGGGTGTGCACACATGATGGGTTTGATGTGAGGGGTTATTTTAGATGAGTTGGCTGAAATAGGCTTTTCGCACCACTAATGTGGATGGAATACCTAAGAGAACTCAACTGAGGTCCCCTGGTATATATTTTAAGGTTATATACTGTGTTACATATATTGTACTATGTTGCTACCAATGTGCACGTACATGTGAGTACATATTGATGTGTGCAAATAGAAAATTTCCATGCTGACAAATAAAGCATTTGTAGGCATTTGGTAGCATATTTTGATGTAATAAAATAAAATAAAATAAAATAAAATAAAATAAAATAAGAATAAAATATTATTATGTAATAGGCATGTTAGGAGACTATTTCCTAACATTACCCCCATTTTATGCCTCGACTTCCAGGCGAGAAAATATCATATCTGTCCCCTCTGTGAAATTTTGGTAAGGCCAGAAATTCATCCCCTCATACACCATTCTAGCAATGCGATGCAGAGCATTTGAATTATGTTTAAAGAATTGGGTGATTGCATTACATGCTCACTTACAATTCTCTTCAAGTTCCCATGAGTTATTTTTGTCAGTATAGTTCTTCCACTTGATTAAGAACTCCAATTTATTTCATCGAAGACATGAGTCTGAAACCTCTTCCACTACATATTCTGGAGCACCTTCTACCATTATTGGAGACTGCAGAGTAGTTTGTTGACCAGGAATAGTAGGTGGGCAGTAAGGGCATAAATGGGAAATGTTAATTTTAGGATCAATCTTGAATGATTGAGGTAATTTTAACACTACCGCATTGGGTGAAATTATTTTAGAAATCAGATATGGGCCAACTTGCTTCTCCATAAGCTTTCTTGAAGGTCGTGGAGTATTCAGATCCTTGGTACTTAGCCATACCAAGTCACCAACTTTGTACTCTGGAGCAACAGCTTGAGTACGATCCACATGTTGCATCATGTCATCACATGTTTTCATCAATGCCGCCTCTGCTTCCTCCTGCACCTTTTGCATTTTTGATACAAAGTCCTCCACTGACTTTACCTTGACTTCTCTTCGAGGTTCTACTTCCATTCTGGGATGATACCCATAATTAGCAAAGAAGGGTGACATGCGAGTAGCCAAATGGAATTTATTATTGTGGGAAAATTCTGCAATTGCCAACCATTCAGGCCAATTGGTTTGTCAGTGATAATAAACATGTGTAGGTACTGCTCCAACTCCTGATTCATTCCCTCTGTCTGCCCATCAGTTTGTGGGTAATATGCTGTAGATAACTTGGTTTGAATCCCCAATATGTTATTTAACTCTCACATAAATGCAGAAGCAAATTGTGATCCATGATTGGAGATAACCATATCAGGTAATCCATGTAACTGCCATACCTGATTTGGATGGAGGTGTGCCAAGCCCAATGATGAGGTTTCTGCAGTAGTAGGAATAATATGGACTTCCTTTGTGAAGTGGTCACATACTACAAATATTGCATCATCTTCAGGTAATCCTATGATAAAGTCCACAGATATATCTCGCCATGGTGCTTTAGGTATAGGGTTTGGCATTAATTTTTCTGCAGGCTATTCTAAAAATTTCTTCCCCCTCATGCACATATCACACCCATCCACATACCCCAACACATACTTTGAAATTCCAGGCCACCAATAATTTCTCATCACCAACTCCAATGTCTTCCACTTTCCTGGATGTCCAGCAGCTGGCATATTATGATGTAACTATATAATCTCCCTTTGTAAATCTTGATCCTTTGGTACATATACCTTTCCTCTGAACAACACTAACCCTTGTTCTTCAACCCATTCATCTCCTTTAATATTACCTTTCTTCTCTCCCCTCAAAACTTTCACAGCTTCCACTACTTCATCATCCATCTCTGAACATTGTCTAATTTTAGACAACATTTCCGTCTCTGAGCTATCCACCAATAGATGCCCTTGATGCATAGTGCAAATACAACAGTATTCAGGTTTAAGTAGGATAATATTTTTATTGTCCTCCTCCACCCCCCTTTTATGACCTGTACATCTGGATAATGCATCTGCTTTCCTCATCAAGCTTCCCACTTTGTGGACTATGTGAAAATTAAAACATGATAGGAATAATGCCCAATGTGCTTGTTGACAGTTAAGCATTTTAACAGACATGAAGTACTGCAGATTTGGATGATCTGTCCAGATTTCGATCTGATGCATACATCCCTCCAAATAGTGTCTCCATGCTTCCAATGGTTGTATTATTCCCAACATCTCTTTATCATGCACATCATAATTCCTCTCCACATCATTCAACCCTCAAGACAAACATGCACAAGGATGCCATTTGTCATCTTCACATAACATTGATAATACTGCTCCAGTAGCAAAGTAAGATGCATCTGATTCCACTTGTAAGGGATGCATGAAATTTACTGGGGCTAATATTGGCTCTTCCAAAAATTTCCTGTTCAACTCCTCAAATGCTGTCTGCTGTTATTCTCCCCATCTCCACACTACTCCCTTTTGCATAAGGTTGTGTAATGGTGCAGCAATTTTGGAAAAATTATGAACAAAGCAATGATAAAAATTGGCAAGTCCCAAGAAAGCCTGAACTTCCTTGATACAGGTGGGCATGGGCCAATCAACAATTGCCTGTACCTTGATAGGATCCATCTTGATTCTATCAGGACCAATCTTTAATCCCAAGAACTTGATCTTGCTTACCCCAAACACACACTTCTCCAGTTTAACAAATAAATCATTCTCTGCCAATCTTCTCAACACCTCCTGCACTATCGCCTCATGGTTTTCTTCATCCTCTGTGAATATCAAAATGTCATCAATGAATATTATCACCATGCCCTTGTCTACCACGTCCTTGAAAATGTCATATATTATATTTTGGAAGGTTGGGGGACTATTGGTCATCCCAAAAAACATGACAAGCAGCTCAAAGGATCCTTGATGCATGGCAAATACAACCTTCCACTCATCTCCTTTCTTTATCTGTACATTGTTGTACCCCCAGCATAAATTCAATTTTGTAAAGACCTTGGCCTTTGCCACCTTGTCAATTATCTCTGAGATCAATGGCAAAGGGTATGCATTCTTCACTGTCCACTCATTCAAATACCTATAATCTGTACACATCCTCTTCTTCTGATCTTTTTTGGTACAAAGAATACTGGTGATGTCTGCAGTAATTTCTAAGGTCATATGGATCCCTTGTGTAACTGTTCATTAAGGAATGCATCCACTTCTTCTTGTTTCTTCAGAGATAATGGGTAGACTTTTGACTTCTTCAGCACAAATCCTGGCTTCATCTCAATAGCATGATCCCATGACTTTCACACTGGCATCCACTCCGATTCCTTCTTCCAAAAAACTGACAGATATTTATGGTATGCTTTTGGCACCCACTCCTCTACTGGCTTCTCTACTTTCACAGCATTTTTATTTCATGACTGTTCTCCACAAATTTCCCTAAAGGTTTCTTCTGTTCTTCCTTACTGATCATGATTGGAACTTCCTTGTTTGGCATATCCTCATCCTCCACTTTCTCCATTGTAGCAGAATACTTCCTCAGCTGTTCTTTCTCTTTCTTTTCCTTCTTCTCCTTTTTTACTTTCCTCTCATACACATTACATTCTTTAGGACAATGAGTCATGTGTACCTTCCCAGTTTTCCAATCAATTTCTGGGTTATGCTTTCATAACCATGGACATCCAATTATCAGATTGGTTTTCCCAAGGTTGCACACCTCAAACATGGCTCATTCCTGATGATCTTGATACTTCAGTATCATTGTCACCTCCTCTTTGATAGTTCCTCTATGATTGATCGTACTGTCAATATTGTACACCATTACAGGTTGTGGCAGTGTATGCATGCAAATACCATTTCCAGTAATTAAGGATTGATTAATAAATAATCTGGTAGCACCACTGTCAAGCAATGCCTCTACATTAATTTCTGCATGTGTGTCCACTGTCTTCAATCCTACTGTCAAGCTGATTTCGGGTTCTATCCATGCTCAGCAAATAAAGAATTTAGAAGTCTTCAGAAATAAGGCTGGGCATTTTTTTTTTATCGCATAAGTGATGATGGTTGTACTCCTCAATTTCTCTTTCAGGTTCACTCTGGGTTTCCTTGGATACTAATACATTGTATTGATTCTGGGTCACCAATGGGGAAACCTTCACTGGGACTCTTCCACAAAATTCTTCTGCTTATCTTCCTCCAACTTCACTTCCTCAATTGTTGCTTCCCTAATCTTCCTTTTCTGCCTACAATTCCTAGAAATATGCCCTAATTGCCCACAATTAAAATATTTAAGTGGGGCTCATCTCCCTACTTGATCAACATCCATTGCATCTGCCAATGCTGCTGACTCCTTAATGATAGGTGTCACTGCCATGGCCAGTGGCTGTGCCCTCAGAGCTTGTACCTGAGGTGTCCTTCCTTTCTCAGACTTTCCTCCTGACAACTTTCCAAATCTGGCATTTCCATACATCAATTTTGACTCCACCTGTTCCTGTCGATATTGCTGATCAAGATGCATTGCCCAATTATACCACTCATCCAGCCTCTCTGGCATAGAAGGTAGTCAATAGATAGACTTGAATAACGAGGGATTTAATCCTGCCTTCAAAAATTCTACCAATGCAGCTTCTCCCATATCCATCTGTGATGCTTCTGCCTTGAACTGCAAAATAAATTCATCTGCTGTCAGAGAACCTTGGCACATGGTTTTTAATTTAGCATTAGCTGTCACCTTTGAATTAGAATCTTCAAACTGTGCCTCCAATCTCTCCAAAAATTCCCTGAAGGTTGCAAACAGTTTATATCCCATGGCAATTTGATTAATGGCTTCATTTCTCCAGAACTGTGCTTTCCCTCCCTGGATGTATGAGAGAGCAAACATAATCCTAGACTCAGTTGTATGAAATTCGGGCTTTCTCCCATGAATATACAATACTATAGAGCTGATGAAGGATTTCGTATTCTCCAGCATTTCCAGGCGTGTTTCTCCCGAGTTATAGTCATGTTTTTTTTTTACGAGCGTGTCTTTCACAGCGTCGTGTCGATCAGAATCTGAACCACGAGACATTGGCACCGCAAGGCAACAAGGGACCAGAAATACAGAAGAGGAAAACTGAGCCCGAACACAAGGACAGCACTTACTAGTATTTGATATGTTTGTCACTCAAAGTCACCCCTGTGACACGATCAAGGGTTTTGCCTACCAAATGCACCAGACATTGCATTCTCTGTCCTGTATTTTGAACCTCCGCTGATCCGTCCGGACCGCAGGTCCGCATGCACCGCAACGGATGGGTACGAGACTAAGAGCAAGTCAAGAAGACGCACACTGGGCAGTTGTTAGCGAAGGTTAGCGATGTTACAATAATCCCAACATTTTCTGTCATAGCTATTCTTGACGATCTAACCTTCGAATCCCCCCGATCACTTTTTACGTTGTAACCACAGGTCCAAGTTCTCTACCCTAGGTAATGTGGTTCCTAATCATCGGTAGTAATCCCGAGGCACATCTTCACCAAGTATGACGACCCTGTCTCATCACTTGGTCAGCGTCGATAGTTTTAGCACCAGATGATTAATGCGGATCAGAGGGTGCTGTATCGATAGGTATATAAGCCCTCACGCCGTGAAGATTGCCTGAAACACATCCACCTACCCAGCAATTCACCAGCCGCTACACCATTTATAGAGAATGTCCAGGGGACTCATCTTGGTGCGTGATCTTCTTGAGTACCATCAATACATTCCATACTTACGACGGTCCTCAGGTTACCGGTGTTACCGGTTTCGTCGCAGGCCATGTCGCAGACCAACTTCTGGCTGCGGGATACCAAGTTCGAGGGTAGGTTTCTGTTATACACACCGAGGCGGCAGTGTGGCTAATGAGCGGTTGTTAAATAAGCACTACGCGTGGAGCAAAAGCTAAGACGCTCCAGGAGACAATCAAGCGTCCTGGACTAGAGTTTGTGCAGGTCGACGACCTTATCGACAGCGATCTCACCGAAGCACTGAAAGGTATGTGATTCTCGTTTTGCAGCATCGTTGTTTCTACATGATCATTTGTAGGTGTCACTGCTATTGTTCATGTCGCCTCCCCTCGGCCTGGAAAGGCAAGCGTCCAGCATACCCTAGACGTGAGTTCACTTTGTCATTTTCTTCGGTTTCGCCATTTCACGTCACGTAACAGACCGCGAAGGAGGGAACACTTCACATCCTCCGTGAAGCGGTTAAGGTCGGGATTGAGAAGCTTGTGATCACAAGTACCTACGGTAACTTGATAGACCGTAAGTCTGTTTAAGCCTTACAAACGTCTGTAGTCTGACATTTGGATAGCCGATCTTTTCTTTTCCTTTGCTGGCAAGACAATCACTTCGAAAGGTTAGAAAACTGCGGATAACTATTACGATTTTAATTTTCTACCGAACAGATTGGGGCCATGTTACTCCGGAGGAAGCGAAGGAACCCTCACGAGATCCGCTTTTTGTCTACTTTGCTTCCAAACTGTTGGCAGAGCGGGCGCTATGGAAATTCGTGCAGGATCATCCCCAACTCGATGTCACCACCAGTAAGTTGCTTCATCTCAGTGTTTACGAGGGATTATTCAATGCCTGGCAGTTCTCCCGAGTTTCATTTTCGGTCCTTACGCAGAGACTTTCCCCCGCCCCATCACAAGAGGAGATCTCGGCACAAATTACCTGGTCCGTGACATGATACACGGGCCCGTCTCCCCGATTCCTCCACACATTGTCGACGTTCGCGACGTTGCCAAAGCGCATGTCCTCGCTCTAGGTCTTCCCCCCGCCCCTGGGGTCCTTGAGAAGCGCTACATCGTGAATGCTGGTAATTTCACCTGGCGTGAGGCTGTTGGCCATCTCAAGGTTACCCACCCGCAGTTGAAGATCCCTCCTTCCTCTGAATATGCTGCGCTGCCGGGCCCTGCATCGGTCCTTGATACATCCAACACGATTGCTGATCTGAAGTTCGGCAAGTTCATACCACCGGAGCAGGTCATCGACGATACAGTTGACGTTCTGCTGGAGCTTGAGAAGAGTTGGGCTTAGGCTGAGATTATATATATATAGAAGGACAATCATAATCGTAGAACACATAGGTAAGCTACACTGTATCGAATAATACGACCTATCGAATGCACACAATGTATCGAGTGATACGGTTCGGTGGACGCCGTTGAACACTCTCATAGTATATATAGTACCTACTATATAGTAACCATTCAATGAACTATTACATTGCTTGCTGTACCATATAGTAGATGTAGCATTATAGTAAGTATATATGGAGGAATCAGCACCAACATCGGCTTAGGAATGGCATTGGGATCAGGATTGGGCACAAAACATTCAGTGTGCCTTGCTGATGGGAGCTGTAGAATGACCATCGACAATGAGATAATTATTATAAGTTCATGTGTAGTATATACTGAAAAATTGGCACTGGCATCACTTAGGTACATCAGCATCAGGGATCAGGTACAAAATGTTTAGTTCACCCCGCCAACAGGTGCCATCAGATAATTATTATAAGTTCATGTATAGTATATACTGAAGACTCAGCACTGGCATCACTTACATACATCGGCATCAGGGATTGGGCACAACATGTTCAGTAGGCCATGACAACAGGAGCTATTAACAAGATAATTATTATAAGTTCATGAATAGTATATACAGAACAATTCAGCATTGGCTCGGGATTGGGATTGGGATTAGACAAGTGCATCGGCATCAAAAAACAAGCGAAAAATAAGTGTCCATTCTTAGCTTAAATAACAATGTTGTACTGTCCTAGTTACATAGATGTAAGGTAGGCCTATCATTGAGTAAAGCCACATCAATGAGAATTGGCAGGGGAATTGGCCTTGTTGTCATTGGCACAAACTTTCGAGAACCTGCTTTCAAATGATTTCAGATTACACTCCATCCTTTCCTTCAAGGTTGCATATGTCTTCAGTGTAATATCTTGTTGTTCAAGCTTCTCAACCTTAGCCATGTAAAGACAATGACTGGCATCCTTGTACGATATGCCAAGCTGGGTTTGGAGGGCCTTCACATCAGCACGGCAGCTCAACAGCTCCCTATCTGTCAACTTCTGCAATGGCATAAACTGATATAGCCACACAAATGAGGCCGATGACACTTACTGGATCGGCAGGTAGCTTGAGCTGATTTTAGGCCACAGTGTAGGCTGGATCATTGGTCATGTTTCCAGACTGCAAATTAATGATGAGTGATATGATAAAGGCATCAGCACCAAGAGATGATGGCATTGGGCCCATTCGGCCAATATTGGCATCAGCATCAGCCAGAGGCATGGACAGTTTGAAATGAAGGAACACTTACCCCTCCATATGCATCTTGCACATTAAGGTTGACCTTCTTGCGATAGGCCTCCATCGCCTGATGGGTGGCTGGAATCATAAAAGGGGGCACTAGATAGTGCTGCCCATCATCACTGCAGATAACGACATACCCCTGTGGAATATCCCCTGGCTTTCCTGCTGATTGCTCATTGTAGATGGATGGATGTAACAACTTTATCTTATAACAACTTTATCTTATATCATACATCGGTGTTTAGTCAGTGATAAGACAGTGTTTGTTTGTCCATCATTCTTTGTTTGTTGTTTGATTTTACATCAACATCAACACATGTTGGTTGATTTTCATCTTTTCATATCAACATCCATCTGCCCCATCCCTGTATCCATCTGCCCCATCCCCATACCCAGCCCAAGTCATCATGAATGTTACATCAGCAAGAGTCCTTGGCCACCTCAGAAAGATTGATATGGAAGTGCAGAAGGGCCTTCACATAGGGAACATCAAGGCCGTGATGAAGGATCAGAAAGCCGCCCTCGTAAGTGATCTGCATAATTTCATGACTTGGACAACACTCACATACTTTAAAAACAATTGTTCTCTTGGCAAAAGGAAATTAAAATGGCCAAAATTCAAGCTGTCTTTCTTCAAAACATGTTTTTATAGGGATTTATTGTGGCATGACAAAACTCGGAGAAGACTGGGGACCAGGGGTTTATCAAAAGTCAGCGGAAAGCCATCAGTAAATGGGATGAGGAACATGGGGTAGTGGCAACGGCAGTCAGGGTAAGATTGGGGGATTGGGGTAAGATGAGATTGGCAGTGGCACTGGCATCGGGAGCAGCTGGACCATCAACATCAAGAGCAGGTGTAGCAAGATTGGCAGTGGCACCAGCATCAGGAGCAGGTGGACCATCAACATCAGGAGCGGCTGTGGGAATGACATCAGGAGCAGCATCAGCATTGGGAGCAGCATCAGCACTGGTACCCCCATATGCAGCGCCAGCACCAAAAGTGACACTGACCCTCAAACCAGCCAATGCACAAAAAATGGTCATCAAACCAATTGAACCATTGCCCAGACCAGTGATGGTACATGCTGAACCAGAAGCTTTGGGATCCAAGCCCCCAGTGCAACACCTGCACTGTCCAGGACCAATCATCCCCATGATCACAGTAACAGGTCCCAGGCCAGTAGTCCAGAGCAACTCAGATGCGTTTGAGCCTGATGAGGAGGGGGAAGATGAGATGGAGAGCAAGGCCAATCCTGAGCCCCCAAAGAAGTGGAAGTGGGAGAATGCCCAGAAGGCAGATGCACGAGGAGCACCCCAGCCTGGAGGTCACTGCCCGATGCCATGTGAATGATGTGCCCAGCTTGGGCAAGTTTGTTACAAGTGGGTTAACAGTAAAACAGCATGCTACAACTGTGGGAAGAGCAAGGTGCACTGCGACACAGAGGAGATGGATTGAGTGGCAAGATTGAAGAAAGCAAAAGGATCAGCCAAAAGCAAAGGGAAGAAGTTCCTGCTTCCAGGCGAAAGGAAGAATTGCCCAGGTGGTTCACTCAAGCAGAAAAGGGGAAATCCAAAGGTAAGTGTTCCATATCATGACAAATACAACCACTAACTCATATACTTATTTATAGCCACACATGGTGATATCCAGATGGCCAACCCTGACCCTGCTTTTACTGTTGCTCCCGCTGCCACTCCCACTTTTGCTCCTGCTCCCACTCCTGCTGCTGATCCCACTGCTGAAGCCCGCTATGCTAATCAATACAATACCCTTGCCAATCACTTGGAGGACCTTGAGCATGGTATAAATCAACAAATGTATGACCAGGCACAGTGGGTCAAAGAAACAATCCAGGACACCTTGCTTGAGGTACAGGGACTGTGGGACATGGTCAACGAGCTTATGAGGAGGATGAATGATGTTAAACGGTACCTCAGGTGGCAGTCTCAGCCCATCACCTTGTACAATGGCCAGTCTTTCTGGCAGGTAAATCACATTGAGAGGGTTGGAAGCAGGATGGAAGAAGAGATGGGCAACATAAGGGAGGATGAAGTGAATCCTGTTGCTGCTGTTGGTGCCGTTTACAATCACATCGAGGTTATGGAACCAATGGAGGGGATTACTGCTTTAAAGATTGCTGCTGATGCCGATCTGAGAATGGACAGAGAAATGGAGGTTGGGAGTGGTGCCAATGGCCAGCTGGTGGAATGGGAAGTCCAGCCAGGCAAGCCTGAACACTTTAAGCCTGACCATATCCAGCTCGCACTGGCCATGCCCAATCTTTCTCAACCTGCCGCAGAGGAAGTGGGAGAGATGTCTTTGCCCACCACTCCCCCCATCCAAATAATTTCTGCCACACCACAGGACTCTCAAGAAATGGTGCAGCAACAAACATCGATGGCCCCACCACTCCCTCTACTGTTCACCCCAACTGCACTCGATGAGCCCGAGGCATGCTCACCAGAATCGGCAGTGGCATCAGCAGTTGACAGTATTGCCTTTCCTCACCCCTCCACTGCTCCTCTGCAGTTGTGCAAGTCCCCATGGCTACTGTCACCTGGTCCATCTGGACTATCACATACCACTCCTCCACCTGAAAGAGGCCTGTCACCCTCGCCCTGCACCTCCCCTCCACCTGCACAGTTCCACCAATCCCCTCACGGCCTTACACCTCAGCCATCTAAACTACATTCCAGGAGTACCACTCCTCAGCCAAATCTGAAGAAGAGATTGGGAACTTCTGAGGACTGAGATGTGGAATAGGAAGTCCTCATACTGTAATTCTGCCCAAAATACAAGACAAACCACTTTTCAAGCTCTTTTTTCTTGTATTCTGATCCTTTCCATGGTGTGGGAAGGAGCAGGAACCTGTCTGTAGTCATCAGTAGTCGGGTTACTGTGGTGTTAGGTTCCCTTGAAGTCAGGTCCGGTGTGCATAAATTCTTCAGATAGATCATGAACTTTCGCTTCAGGTCCCAGACCTGAGCATTGTACATATCGAGAAATGATTGTCCAGGGGTGCCCATCAGAGAGGCGACATGTTCATGACTCTAGTCAGCATCAGCATCAGCATCGGCATTGGCATGTCATTGGCAGTAAATGATTTGGACACTCATGCATCGACAATGATCAATCCATTAGGTGCAGTATAAGCTGTGAAGGTCACGGACAGCACACCCATTTCTAGCCAGTGTTGTCATGCACTCTCCTCCACATGCTTAAGCAGATTTTTCTCTGTGAGACTGTGAAATATTAGTTATCTCTGGCATCAGCATTGGCATCAGCCTCCACATCAGCATTCACTTACCTTTGCTTCATCTGCTCGGGATATTCTTCCTGGATCATTTTCTCCTGCTCGGCATCAAGGACTGCTTTCTCCTCTGCAGTCATGTTGTCGAAAATATGCTTGATAGCTGGCAGTCACATCTGGAACCATCCAGGTGTACTTGTGGTGGCATCCTCAACATTTAACAGGTTTGCAATCTGTTGGAATACTCGGTCCTGGTATAAGCTCCAAATGGCATCTGACTGCTTCACTCAGAAGTTGTTGGATTTCCATGAGGAGCTTTTGGTCATTTGCCAGTTGTTGGAAAGCCAGGTTGTTAGTTCCTGGTGATGTGATCAATACTACATCCTTGACATGCTTGAGAGTCTACCTTGGCATGAGCACGACTCTCCTCATCATCCCTTTGGGGCCTTGTCAACTGACACCTAGTAATTGAATATTGCAGGGAGAATGTTACTCCTGAGTATCTGCACTCGGCCAGCTTTCGAGTCCTGCATTCGGAATGCCACTTTATAAGGCTCAATTATCTTCCGCTCCTCAATTGTATATCTGCTCCCCTTCCAGTACTATCTCAACTGCAGGGTCTGTGAGGGCTCAGGTGGCATTGGAGGGGATTGATGTGGAGGAAAGAAGAGATTGGCATGACATATCATTGAACATATCATCAGCATGAGGATCACATGAGGATCACACAAGGTCGATAGTACAATATTAATAGTCATACATGTTGTTCATTCCCCTTGAATCATCATGAGCCTAACAAGACCTCTTTACAAGAGAAAGAGAAGATCAAAGAAGAATGCCACCCTGCATGAGGATGACAATGATACTGTTGATACTGTTACACATGTAGAAGTTGAAGTCAACTTGAAACATGGACCAAAGACAAAGCGTATCAAGGTCCCCTTGACTGCCTCTATCGAAGAACAGGGTCCAGGTATCCATCATAAGCCTGATCTTGCTGCAGGTGCAGGTTGGGATATTCAAGAGCCTCAGGTTTCCAAACAGCCGAGTCGGCCACACATCGGCATGGTCAGTTTCTGACACTGATTAACTTACTGAGGCAGAGGCTCATATGCAAATAATAGAGGCAGCGAGACTATGTCTTGGAGTTTGTTGGATGAGTGGATGAATTGCTGCAAGCATCCCTGTCTCAGCAGGCATGGTCAGCTGACAAACAAGTTTGCAACCACTGTTCATCCAATAAATGGTAAATTTTGAGATATGTTGATTGTTCACTGGGGAGCATGCTTTGCTGCACATGCATGCATGTAACCCACAGGAAAAATCCCTTCCATCGCATTGAATGCTGGACCAGCATGCACTTCCACCAGGCTGAGCTATGGGAGGTCAGCACATACATTTTAGTCCAGCATCAGACAGATCAGCCAATTTGCAACGCTCTTAACTTCCAACTAAAATATCTGGAGACATTTGAAGACATGAAGAACAAAGCAGAGCAAGAGTCCTTCAATTGGCACACTGACGATTGGCATCAGCCCTCATCACCTGACTCAGCATCAGGAATGTCAGTAGATGGAATCAGCCGATGAGGCACCCAGGGCTGAAGATGGAACTGTGGCTGACTCAGCATTTTTTGATCACCTTGGTGCCCTCTGGCATCAAGGACAGGAGAATATTGACATTGAGGATAGTTTACAAGACTTCTTTGATGGCAATGATGAATATGAAGTTGAAGACACCAATGAAGACATCTATGGGTTTGACCCATATTTGCCTAATCCTAATCAACCTGCCAATGCTGAGCTGGCCACAGCACTGCCAACTGCCAATGCCATTCTGACCCCCTCACTACCGATGGCTGATGCCTTGAACAACAGTTATATCCATGTGGTGCATACAAATGGAATACATCACTTAGCAATGGTTACCTGCCAGTGTCAGGGGAACACCAAATTCCCTTGGACCTAGTAACCAGTAACTTACTACCCACCAGATTCACCAAAATATGGACTCTTTTCACTGTGCAGGTCCTAGACCATTTTTGGCTTTGTAATCTGGAATTAAGAACATCAGCCTATCAGTTTTACCAGCTGATTCAGCACGTAACATTGCCGATGAGGCCTGCCAAAGTGGTCAATCTCTACCATGAGCTTTGGCACATGTCCCACTTATGGTGTTGGATGAAAAGATTGAAGTGGGCAGGGTATGGACACAATCAAAGAGATCCTTTGAATCCCAAACCAGGATCACTTGCCAATTTTTGTCTGGCCTGTCCTCAAGTCGGCATAAGTATATCGGAAGATTGGAAGGACAATGTAAACTGGTGAATGACTAAATACTTACACCGGTATCTAAAATGATCATGCCAAAATCAGATTTGTTTTTAAACACATATTTGTGGCCGATGGCAACTTTAAAGCCAATCATGTTCAGCAGAAAAATGCCGATGATGATATATGGCTATGGAATGGAGGTGGGATGGCCCCAAATCAAGCTGAATATGAGCAGTTCCTCCAAGCCACCATAGAATTATTAATGGTAGGTACCATTCCCTGCCAATGACCGATGCCAATGCTGATGTCAGTCTGATCATGACCCAGTTTTCCAGAAGGCTCCTTGCAAAAACAAATTCCTAGCCCTTGTGAATGCTTTTCTGGCATCAAAGGCATGTGATAGGACTGGACTGGTGGCCATTGCATGTGCATGGCATGGCTGCTATGTACCCAACACATTGGTAGACTTATTCCATGGAGAACAGCAAAAGAATGTCGACTTTGCTTTTCTTCAAGCACTGAAGATCACCAGGGTTGACCCTCAATGGGGAGTCATGCTCATTTACTACATTGTCTGCCAGTACATCATCCACATTCAGACCGTATTGGTGCCCATCTGCCGGCCGGCTTGACCATTGACAAGGCCATTGGGCTTTTCCATGTTCATGGCCACAAGGACAAATGCTTTTTTCGCTATGCTCTGTCCTTCATTCCTGGGTCAGGCATTGTAGCAGGAAAAATACTTGAGTCTCTGTGGTCATCACTGAATTCCATTTCCCTGACAGTCAGAACAGTGACCTTGGCACACCGGGCAGAAATGCTTGATGATCATGCTACAGATTCAAATCACAAAAAAATGCTCAGCATGACAGTTAGACTGTGCTCAAAATCTTGAGAAGCCCTGGAGGTTTCCACACAACTCAGCCAGCACCATGTGGAACTGATCAAAGCATTTGGCCAACAGGCAATCGAAAGATGGGAGGATGAAGTGATGTCTGCAAAATTCCTAAGGCTAACAAATGTAAAGGTAATGGATATGTATGCCACTCAGGGATCAGCATCAGCATCATCGGCACCGACATTGGCATCAGGGTCAGCATCGGCATTGGTTCAATCCCCTGTTGAAAAGTGGATTGATTTTGCTATCATTTTTGAACAGATGCAGTAAGTTGGACTGTCTCTCCATTACATCCCATCATTGATGTGTGCCAGGATTGAATTACAAGACACAGTCCGTCGACTTGGTAAATCACTGCATTTTTCTGATACACAATCTGTTGAACAGGAAAGAGAAGCTCTTGCATCCCACATGGTAACCTTAAAACATTTACAAAACTCTGCCAACATTGCCGATCATGAGATTGCTCTTTCACAAATCAGGCATGACAATGAAGCCAAATTTGATTCCTCCAATAAACTAGACCCAGCTGAAGATGACACTCCAGTGGCATTGGGTCCTTCAAATCCTTGGGCCCACCCTATTCCAGTTGAGGACTAACAAGTATACCTCCCCCGTAATGGTAATCTCGCTGATGTAGAGATTAACCTCCACAAGAACCAGGCAAGCCAACTCCTGCATCAGCTGTGGGAGCTCATTGCAGACAAATCATTTCAGTATTCACACATCATGTGAGCAGCACTGCAAAAGGGAGTTTGCACCTGGTCACGAGCCATTGTCTGGTGATGATACTCAACCCGGAAACCCAAACAAAACCTACTAAATGGCTTCAGATGGTATAACACGAGTCAGAGGAAGGGTGCAAGGTGGTACTAAATATCACTGCTGAAACCAAAATGTTGTGTTTAGTGATGCGAAATAGTAAGTTATGGTTTGAATAATCTGTAAGAGCATACGAGGTTGTTCGAATAAGTTCAAAAGAGGTTTGAAGATGTGCAAAATAGGTTCGAAAAACGTTTGAAGAGGTTCAAAGTTGTGCGAAGTAGTCCAAAGAAGTTCAAATAAATTCGAAGAGGTTTGAGGTATATCGAAGAGCAAGTTTAACGAATGTGAAGTGTTTTTCGAATGACGGTAGGTGATGGGCAATAAAACAGAGAGCAAATACAATAGTTTCGAAGCAGTTCGCGATATTTTGCAGAACTTAGAGATGTGATGCAAAGATAAGACTAAAGAGAATGATTCTTAAATCTGATGATAGTGAGAGGGTAACTTGTGCTGTTCCCTGTTGTTCTATTGTTTGTTCTAACTATCTAATACAAGTCTATATACAATCTGAAGGAATAGTACTAAAAAGGAAATACTAACAATTGTAAAACATGAGGCAATGTGCACAGCAAATAAAGGTATTGTAAAACATGAAACAAAATCAAAGATGATAATAAGTGAAATGTACATTGTCCCAATATAGTAAGAGTTCTTGTTCTATTGCTTTAATATATCAATAAAATACAAAAATGCACTTATCATATCCTAAGTCTCTTGTAATCCCTCCTGTTGTCCAGTACTACTCGATGTGGTGAATTGGCTTGTTCCAGATGTGCAGCATGCATTGAAAGTGTTTTAAGACAACTATACGGTGGCCGAAGTCATTCGATGTGCTGCGAAGTCATTCAAAGTGTTGTGAAATGTCACAAAATAGTTCGAAGTAGTTTGAAGTCATCCGAAATAGTGCTAAATAAATTGAAAAGTGTTCGAAGTCAGTTTTGTGGCATTCATAGTGATTTGGAGTGCCTGTCATAATGTGTCGATATGAGTGGAAAGCTTCTCCAGACCTTAGCACGCATAATGAACCTATCACTGGTGATGATACTCAACCCAGAAACCCAAACAAAACCTACTAAATGGCTTCAGATGGTATAACATGAGTCAGAGGAAGGGTATGAGGTGGTACTAAATATCACCGCTGAAACCAAAATGTAATGTTTAGTAATGCAAAATGGTAAGGGGTGTGGCGAATAGTCTGTATAGGTGTACAAAGGTGTTCGAAAGAGTTTGAAAGAAGTTCGAATATGTGTGAAGGGGTTCGAAAAAGGTTTGAAAAGGTTTGAAGTCATGCGAAGTAATCCGAATAAGTTCAAATAGGTTCAAAAAGGTTTGAAGTATGTGGAAAAGTGAGTTTAACAAATGTGAAGTGTTTGTCAAAAGGCAATAGGCGATATGCAATAAAACAGAGAGTGAATATGATAATTTCGAAGAAGTTCACAATATTTTGCAGAACTTAGTGATACAATGCGAACTAAGACTCAAGAGAACAGCTCTTAAGTCAGATGATAAGTATGAGGGTAACTTGTGCTGTTCCTTGTTGATCCCCTGTTGTTCTAACTAACTAATACAAGTCTATATACAAAATGAAGAGATAGTGCTAAAAAGGAAATAAGAACATGTGTAAAACATAAGGCAAATATATCACACAATGAGGACTTGTGGATCATGAAACAAATGAGAAATAATAAGTGATGAAACATATAGTGTTCCCATATGGTAAAAGTACTTATCCTGTGCTGTAATATATCAATGAAACACAAAAACGCACTTATCATATTCTAAGTCTTTTGTACTCTCTCCTCGTGTCCAGTAGTGCTCGATATGCGACAGAATAACTTGTTCCCAATGTGCAGCATGTATTGAAAATGTTTTAAGACAGCTATACAGTGGCCAATGTCATTCAAAATGTTGCGAAATAGGTTCGAAGTGTCGCGAAATAGTTTGAAAACATTTGAAATGTTTCAAAGTCATGTGAAATAGTTCAAAAGTAATTCGAAGTCAATTTAGTGGCATTCATAGTGGTTCGGAGCATGTGTCATAATGTGTCGATATGAGTGGGAATACTTCTCCAGACTTTAAAGCGCAAAGTGGACCTATCACCAGGAGTTGGTGAACAAAATTACCTTGCATGCCAGAATGTATAACCATTGCTGAAGCCGATTGCTGGCACTGAATTGTGATGCTGAAACATTGAGTATGTTTCAGCAGTTAATGAAGGATGACCTTCATGCCAGTACTGCTATTTTGAAGCTGAATGTACCACTACTCTTCGTCTATCCTGGATTTGTCACAATGCCCACATTCGGACTGGTGTCTTTGCCAATGAGTAGATTGGGGTCAGGGCTGATGCCGATGCTGATGGCCAAGTTTGGGAATGTAGATGTCTTTAGTTGCGATTCATTTCGATTTCCCTAACATTTTTCATAGTCAGGTGCATCCATTGGCTTCGATCACAGGCTCAGAGGAATAGATGGGGGGAGGAATTTCTACTGGTCACATATGAAATGCAGTGGACCATGCAGTATTTCATTTATCAAAGCCAACTGTGGCAGTCAGCCTCCCACTCTGAGAACACCCTTTCCAGCCCCCTAGCCTATGCTAATTGTCAGCAGGCTGTATGGCACAAATTGGCATTGAGGGCTGACAAAGCATTTAGATCAACAAATGTTGATTATATCTCCCCTCTATGACCTAAACCATCCTGTATTATGTAAACTCAATTATCTTGATCATCAACCATGATCACTATGGCAAACAAAACTCTCTCGATCTTCAACCCTTTTTCTTCACAATCGGGGCCAAAAGTTCCACTTCAAATGCATACACAGGAAATTATTTGGTACCACTGCCAGCATTGGCCTAGTGATCGATGTGCCAATCCTGCTGCAGTCCTTGGCCGACAGTTTGGCTGATGTCAATTTTGATCACCTGCTCCTTGGATTCCATACATCTCTCTTGGCTGCATTGGATGATGGTGTCATGATGGATAGTCCGAGTCACCTTGTATCTTCATATGCATGTGATTTGTGGAGACATGTTACAGAACCAGACCCAGCAAGGATTTTAGGCATTGACACTCTGGATGAGTGCCTTGATCACTATTGGCAATATATCCCTTCCTTCCCCAGTCAGCTCAACTCCTACTGATAGCCAGCCTACACCTGATGCTCCCGATGCCCGAGCCGATGCTGACCACCAAGCCAATTGCTGATCTTGCATTGACCTGTGCACTCTCATTGATGATATGTTCAATGAAGCATGCAGTACACATAATTTCATAAATGGCTGTGAATCATCAGCAGATGCAGCACTCAACACCAATGTCAGGAAAGCAGCAGGGTTTCATGCACTTCATGAGCTTGCCCTACTCAAGGAGCTTCAGGCTGAACCATGGACTTTGTCTTCAGTACTGGCATTAAAAAAAAACCCTTGACACACTAGGAGATCTTCAAAGCAATCAGCTGTAAGAAGACAATTGCAACTCATGGGAGCATGCGCACACTGAATGTTTTGTGCCCGATCCTGATCCTGATGCCATTCCTAAGCCAATATTGGTGCTGATTCCTCTGTATATACTTGCTATAATGCTACGTCTACTATATGGTACAGCAAGCAATGTAATAGTTCATTGACTGGTTACTATATAGTAGATACTATATATATTATGAGAGTGTTCGATGGCATCCACCGAACCCATATCACTTGATACATTGTATGCGTTCAATAGGTCATATTATTCAATACAGTGTAGCTTACCTATGTGCATAGAATCGGTCAATGAAATACATGTAGAAATCATTTGAAAAGCTAATGCATCCTGTCAGCATATTTGGTATTCCAATCATGGTACAATGTCAAGCTTTGGTTATTTATCTTGCTTACATACCTAACAATCATTGTTTCTTGCATTTTTCAACACTGGTTTAAGTGGGCCATTGCTATCTGCCCCATAAATAAAGTAGTGATGTGCTCGGCCCAGCTCAAAGCCATGAGCCAGGCCATTGGTGATAGCCCAGGACTGGCTTTGGCCCCAGCTTTAGTCATACTAAATTTTCATCAAAAGTTATGCTCTGTAGCTAGCTTTTGTACTCAACTTTCTTCTGTTCATTACAGGTGGCTTGTGGCATGCCGACAATGTTCCAAAGTAGATGGGTGGCAAGTTCCAAGCATGGATCAATGGTGACAACCTCATGTGAGATGATTGCAATGAATCTGGTGGGGGCTGGCCAAGTCTGCTGCACAATGTTTATATCACTCATCATTTTTCATAGTTGTCATAACACTCATCATAAGCTCATTGTTACCTTTCCATGCATTTAGACTTTTTGCTTATGAGTCAAACCAGATATAGCAGGATACTAGTACATGGCTTACTGGGTGGGTTGTGCATTGTTCCAGCTGAGCTTTGGATTGATCCTAACCCACTTTCATCCCAGATTCCAGATCTGATGAGACAAGAGGAATGTGCAACTGCATTCTTTCAATGTAGTGATTTTATAAGAAAGCTAGAGGTAATGCTACTAGGTGAGTTGTGCATTGTTCTGGATGAACTTTGGATTGATCCTAACCCATTTTTATCACATATTCCAGATATGATGAGACAAGAGGAATGCACAACTGCATTCTCTCAATATAGTAATTTTACAAGAAAGCTAGATATAGCAGGATAGGTATTGCTACTAGGTATCCTGCCGAAGTTGCAAATTGAGCACCACTGGCACAAAATGGCACCAAACTTGATATTCATAGAAAATACAATTTCTTGAGTGAACATGTGATCTAACACATGATGTGAAATTACCATATATAGAAGGAGGAGGGGGGGAGGGAGTCTATTCTACACTGAAACAGAAGTTCCGACTGTATATATGGAAGTCCCACTCCACCACTCCCTTGACCTAACCAGCCCTAACCTTCCCACAATCTATTACATTCTATTACATTCTTACATTATAGGGAAAGGGGAAGATGGGAAGCTGGGGATGGTACATTACATCTATTATCTACATATCTATTACATCTGCTTCTATTACAGATGCTATGACCATTTTGTGGGAGTGATGGCATGATGTGGTAATTTGGGAGCTAAGAATAGCTATTTTTGATGTATGTGCTGTGCACTCAGTCACCACTACTTTTGTACAACTGAAACTCAGCTTCATAAAATAGTTCAATTTCTTATTCCTCTAGCCAAGATGCTCATTTTTATAAGAGGAACAAATCCCCAAGAGGAATTTACAAAATATTCAAAACTGATAGAGATATTATTATTACTCCTGCCTGATTTTTCTGCTATTATGTAAACCTGCCTACAAAGGTAATTTATGCATTCAAGGCTGCTGCAACATGCTTGGGAACCCTTCTGTGAGACATGTAGCACTTGGAACTGAACTGTATTTGTGCATCTTTCCCCTCCAAGCCATTCCCCTATGCCTCCATCCATCGCTTCTGTTGAGGATACAGTCCATGCAGTGGCAAGTGGAGGACCTCATAATATGAGACAGTGCATATTGTATTGTAGAGAATAAATCCTAGATGAGGGTGTAATGTATATATATTTAGTATCCACAAATGTCTAACTAATTATGTAGAGTGTATATATCATGCCAAAGGATTTGTTAATAATGCTGACACACCATAAAGGGATATTGGTGATGGGATCAATGAGCATATTGTTGGGTACGATGATTTATGTTCATGGTGTATATCTCAACATGTATATAAATTGAGGTTAAAACTTAATAATCAGAATCTTCCTATGTGCCTACTCACTCAGTGTGAGAACCCATTTAACTATTCCCACATACTACCACCTGCACAATCAGTGATTTACATAGTGTTCGAAAGTCCAGAAAAGACTGTGAACCTAACCAGAACAGACTGATGGCAACTGGACTTTTGGTTGTGGTAATACAGCTCTCTATCACCCTGCACGCATACTACAGCATTTTTTGCAATTGTGTGCACCTCCTAGATGGCTTCTGCACACATTGCACAGTGCGCTTTTGCATGCCTTCATGCACCTTTGCACATTTCCGTGCGCTTTTGTTTGCCTTTGACCATTTAGGTGTGCTTTTGTGCATCTTTTACATTTCTACTGTGCTTTTGGTTCCCCCATAGCTGCCTGCTGTTGTGCACCCTAAATGCACCCTGTTATGCTTTAAACTGCCTCTGTTTGCCCCCCCACACTCCTTATCTGCCTTTCACAGTTATTGCATGCTCAATATGCCTCTATGTGCTCCTTTTATGCCTTACCTGCAACTCACATTCTCTGCTGCACACTCATTGCACAATCCCTATCACACACACAACAATTCACCACACCAGTTGTGCTGTGCATTGCGGCTTCCAGCTTACTAGCGCATTTACTCGAGGCATACCATGATTTCAACACGAGTGAACTGCGCATTCTCACATAATCTGGGTGCTTTGCACCTATTTGGCATTGAACTGTGTGCACTTGGGCACTTTCATGTAATTCTGGCACTTTGGCACTATTTGACCTTGCACAGCATCTCCTGATAGTTCTTCCACATTTCCAATCGGCATCACCTTATCTGGTAACTGGCACAGGTTGATCACATCATTATTACTAAGGTGCAGCACCCGACACATAACCACAAAGCAGATTAATTGGGAAGAGTGCACAGGACCTAGAGTGCACCAAAAAATAGTGCATCACACTGGAACAGTTGGGTATTGGGCTATAGCGTGCACAAATCTTATTGGCTGAGGCAGTGGCATAGTGCAGTCAGGTTTAGATGGGTGAATGGATGTGCTTGTGGGTAGCACATGGCACTTTCTATTTTTACACTTTATTTTACCATTTTTATCACATAAGCCATTTGTACATAGTAGGTGGACAGATAGAGAATACAGAGGATCTTTTCCCCTCTCATAGTTCATAGCTCAGTCAGCGTCGCACATAGTCTGTGCACCAGCATCCAGTTTGTGCACCTTTGTAGTGTGCCCTTCATATAGCCACATTTGCATATCATTTGCATCCCCTCATCATATTGCTGCATTTCATCCCTGTGTTGCGTCCTTCGTCCTCATTTGTGCACTCTTGCAGTGCACCCTTCGTATAGCCACATTTTGTGACTGTTTGCACCTTTTTTGTATAGTCACATTTTGCACACTGTTTGTGCCTTTTTCCACCTGTTGCACTCTCATCCTGTTTGTGTTCCCAACCTGTGCATAGCCCTCCCAGCACATCCACATGCCATCTTTGTCCCACTGCACCTTCCACTTTCACCATCCTCATCATTGCGCACTTTTGTGCTCCTGTTGCATATTTTTCTGCACTGTGCATTTTTGCCCCCTTGCATTGCACACTTTTCTGCCACTGTGCATATCTTCCCTTTAGCGTACACAACTAGTGCACATCTTGAAAACTGCCATACCAGCCTCTTTATAGTCTTTATGCCCTGAAGGATGATCTGAGGCCCTCTAAGCGAACCCCCCTCACCCCGAGCATGCCTGCAGTTGTAGGTTTAGTGTTCACCCCTTCTGTTGAGACTCTGCACTGAGTACCAACTGAACACATCAGTGGTTGCCCTTAAATCATTACAGATGCAGTCTATGGTTCATTGAGGGTACAAAATTTATGTTTTTCTGTGTAGTGCAGCCTGTGCAGGTATACAAAATGTGGCTACCTTATAAACATCAGTACAAACAACATCACTATCTATATGTCCCACATTTGCTACTGTTCACTGTCAACATTCAACCATGAAACCTCAGAGGTCATCCAAAACAAAGGTGTAAGGGCAACCTCAAAGCCTCACTTAGGAGTGAGCTAACAGAGGGGAATCCAAAGTTAATATTATACTACATAATACAGACACCCCAGGCACACCTAACAGAGGGGAATCCAAAGAGAAAACTTTAAGGACCCATCTGTCAATGCCCAGTATATGTGATAGAGCCAAAAATCAAATAGTAAGCTAAAAATAGCAAAAAGGCAGAGATAGGCAGATCAAGCTGTGGGATGATGTCACCTTGATGGGTAAACTCCAGGAGAGGTCCCGCCTCTAAGAATAGAATTGTTAACATGTATCAACATGGAAAAAACCGAAATATAATAATAAAATAGGAATAAATCATAGAAAATCATAGAAAAGGCAGAATAGATGAAATAAAATATGAAAAAATATGGGATGAACACAGAAAATTGCCCTTATGCCTGGGACACCATCCTTTCCCCTTACAAAAGGCCCCACCAAAAAAAAAACCAGCTACAGCAAAAGTAACTTAAAAAGCAACTCATTCTCAAGCTCCAAAAGGAAAGGCACCAGCCAAGAAGACTACAAACCAGAAAATGGAAATGTCTGATGGAAGTAGTGATGAAGAAGTGTCATCAACTAATGATGAGCCTGCACCACCAAGAAAAAGTGCAAAGCATGGCATACAAGAAGTCATTAATAATAATAATTCTGGTATCAGTATTTTTGGTATGGACTTTTACATGGTTATGGGATGACCAGGAGGTCGCATTGCAAGATAAAAGCAAAAGAAAGCTTGGGTCAGATTCTCTCACTGTATCAAGTGGGAAGAGGCTAACAATAGATGGTGGGCAGGTGCATCGACAACAAACTTTCCCATTTCCCCCTCCTCCTTGCACATTCTGTGGGGTAGGGGCATGTAGTTTAGGTTATCTTACTTTCTTATTGACATGCTTAATCACAGGCCCCTGTCTTGGGGGGTACTTATATAATTTTCTTTACAATTGTGCTACATACTCAGTCCTGACCAGTTGTAAATAATGTTTGAAAGTCCAGTTCACTGAACCAGAAAAAAAACTGAAACTGAACTGAACTGAACTGTGGTTCAGTTATTTTGTGGTTGTATTTGCCCTCATTTGCTCAGCCTATTGGTTCGATTGCATTGATTTGAATACTTATTTAAACTTGAGTAAAACTGGTTCTAACTGATGTAGGTCTTTGATATAAGTAGATGTAACTTAATTAGAATCAAATGTGATAATAACTAAAATACTGGGCCGTGCCCAAGGAAAATAACATTTTGTATACTATGAGGCTGCACATGAACCATTCACCACATTTGTGCATCCAAATGAAAAAGTGGCACCACTTGTTCACTATTCCCACAGCTGCCAAACCATCAACACAACCCATGCTGCATACATCAACATCTCTGTTAGAGTGACACCCACTGTTCTGCTAGCTGGATCATGCAGGCTCTCCTACAAGAAGGCAGTGGGGCACGTGTGCATGATCAGTTTGATGGATTTGATGCAAGGAACTAAAAATAGACCAGTTGGCTGAAAGCATTTTTCACCACAAATGTGGATGGAATACCTAAGAGAACTCAACTGAGGTCCCCCAGTATGTATTTTAAGGTTATATACTATGTTACATATATTGTACTATATTGCTACCAATGTGTGCGTACATATTGATGCATGTAAATACAAAATTCCCATGCTGACAAATAAAGCATTTATAGGCATTTGGTAGCATATTTTGATGAAATAAAATAAAATAAAATAAAATAAAATATTATTATGTAATAGGCATGTTAGGAGACTGTTTCCTAACAATCAACCACCACCACATTGCAAATTCCCACCACTACTCCCACATCTCCTATGTCGGATGATGCCACCAAATGTCTCAAACAAACCACATCAGGCCAGGTAATGTTTTATAATGTTGGAGCAGACTACATGTTGGAGCAGACTACATGTTGGAGCAGACTACATGTTGGAGCAGACTACATATGCTGCACAGAGGAAGAGACGACATGTTCCTTATAACCTACCTGGGGTTTAGTTAGTCTTAGAGCTAGGGTTTAGCAGAGGTAAGAACACTGTATATCTTCTATAGTACAGGTTCTCCTTATATACATAATAGTAAGGATGTCACATGACTCGGGAATGTGTTTACCACATGTATGCGCAGTAAGCGCAGTAACATGTGTGTGCTGCATGCATGGCCTCATGTATGCAGCATGTATCAGGATTTAATTTCAACACCCCCCCTCAAACTGTACAGCGCTCTAAGCAGCTAAGTTTGAATCTTGAAAGTAATTCCAAGAGAGTCTCTAAATTTCCTGAATAAGACAGCGCCAAGGTTCTTTGTGAACATGTCAGCTGGATTATCATTTCCAGGAATGAAAACGACTGTGACTTTGTCATTTTCTATGCATTCGTGGGTATAGTGGTAGCGAATGTCTATATGTTTGGTCCTTCTTTCCTGAACTGGATTTGATCTGATAAAGATGGATCCCTGATTATCAGCGCAGATTGGTACGTGCTTCAGTACATATCCAAGTTCCTGGAATAAGGATTCTATCCACACTATCTGTCGACAAGTGTCGGAGAGAGCCATATATTCGGCTTCTGTGGATGACAGTGCTACAGTTTTTTGTAAATGGGACTGCCAGCACACAATGCCACTCGCTAGAGTAGCAAAGTAACCCATTGTAGATCAGTGTTTGACAGTGTCAGCTGCCCAATCAGAATCTGTGAAGGCCTGTAGCCCCTCGGACTTCTCACCATGGTCCTCAACCGGTGTCAGCCATTTCAGGCGCCTTATCGGGGTTCGGTTATATACATAGGTGTGTTGCATGTTCAATGCAAAATTCCCACCATGATTGTGGTAGACATGCAGTAAATCACAGGGTTTGCGACTTTTCCATTATTGTCCTTATGGCATGCTCTGCGCGCCCATTCTGTTGGTGAACGTGGGGTACAGACATCTCTATTTTGATGCCAAAGTCCTTGAGCACTTTTTGTAGCTCATGATCTTTGAACTCCCCCCCTGGATCAACACGCCAGTGCTTGATTGTAGCGCTATACTGTGTCGAAGCCACTGCCTGAAATTGTCTGATGGCCGCAGCAGCATCAGATTTCTTTTTAAGGCATTGGACCCAGATATGTGACGTCTTGTCATCCAGAAATACAGTAAAGTATTTATGTTTATGGTATGATAGTACTGGGAGTTCCTTCAGATTGGAATGTATTAATTCAAAGGGTCTTTCTGCATGTGAATCTGATTCGGGAAAAGATTTTGAGGTCATTTTCCCTTCAGCGCACCCTGGACATATAATTTTGTCTTTAGGAATAATTAAATTCCTCGGGAATTTTATGGTACTATTAGGCATCTTCCCTAGCGCCTCTTTGGATGGGTGTCCAAGTCGCTTATGCCAAGTTGAGTAGTCTGCGACATACATTGTCCCGACATTGATTCTCTTGGTGCTCAATATATGAGTCCGAGCCCAATAAATAGTGTCAGGTTTCATAAGAGGGACACAATCCATAATTGGGTTTCCTTGCTTGAAAAATGAAATGTGTGTGGAGGAACCACGCACATCACTTCCATCTTGTAAGAAGACGCCCATTGACAGTAATCGAGCATTACAGTCGGATATGTAGTAGACGGGGTATAATCGCATTTCATGTGTCTCTGACTTCCCGTGACATACTACCTGATGTCTAATGAAGACTGCTCCTTTCCCTACTATATGAGTAGTACCCATGGCTGTTTGAACCAGGGTAGAGTCCTTTCTCGGTAAAGGTTTGTAAGAAGCAAAATCTTTCATTTCACCAGTGAAGTGTTTTGATGCACCTGAATCCATGATCCAGTCGGCACCTTTCTTACAATTTCCATTTGCACACATAACATATATATTAAGATGTAAATTGTTCCATGATACATTTAGTAGCAGTAAAATTTCACATGAAAAGTTCGCTGTGATCAATGGAATGTTAATTCTTGTGCTTGTGGCAGGGAAAAGGACTGACCTTTCATCATATGTACCTGTTTCAAGCGGTTCATCGATGAGCATTTCATCGATGGCTTTCCATACTTCTTCATCAGAAATGGCAGGTTCCGATCCAAGGGAGACGCTATCATCTTCTACCTCTATGATCCTTGGTTCTGGTTCAATCCTCCTCCTCTTACCTTCTTGCACTGTTAGGTGCTCTTCCAGCAGTCACAGATTTTTCACACTGCATGGGAGATTCATTTGCTCGAGGGTGTCTGGAGCCTGCTGATATTCGGTATAGACCAAATGAGAGGTAGAGGCTGTGCCCGTGTATGCCTGTGCAGGCAGTCAGCAGCGAGGATCCCTTGTGGGAGTATGTTCATGCTTCTCGATGCGCTGGATGAGCGGCATCGGCGGTATGATGGTGCCATTACCATTTATAGTAGTAAAGGCTTGTGAGGTGAGGTGGGAATGTTTCTCTTTAGGTTTTTCCTCTTTAGTCTTTTTGTCCCCACATTGTCCATGCTTTCAGGATGAATCTCCATTGTTGCCTTGAGATTGCCATTTGGGGTTTCCCCCTTTGCGCTTGACAGCAGAAAGCTTGGTGGCCTGAGGTGGGCCAATGGGCTTTCCAACTGCTGTGCGCTGTGAGGCTTCAGCGACAATGGAGTCCTTGACATGTTTAAACATCAAGGCTCTAGTAGCGGTCATGTTAAGGACCGTGGCAGATAGAGAATCATACTCGCGTGGCATCACAGCAAGTAAAATCATTGCCTGTACTAATTTGGGGATGGTGACATTGGCAGCCGTAAGGCGCTCGAATTTATCAGCCATTTTGGCAATCTCTGGCGCAGGATTCGCAGCCGGAATTTTGATTGTGATTGCAGACCTAAAGTCCACAAAGACTTGGGAGGGGCCATCAACACCATAGTCAGTGCAGATGAGATCCCACACCTCCTCAGCAGTGTCCTTGGTGTTGGCACACTGCCGAATAGAGGGGGCCAGGCAGAGCACTAGGCTACCAATAGCCTGGTCATTCTTATTGTTCCAGGTCTGGAGCTTGACATTAGCTTCCGCTACTAGTGCAGCATTTGTTGCTGTCAAAGGAGGTGCCAGGGGTGGTTTTAGTTCCATCCCGCTAGTTATTTGCCAGAGGCCCTGAGACCTGATCCATGCCTTCATTGAGTCGGCCCATTGAATGTAGTTAGAGCTGTCGAAAGTTTGTACGAGTTTTTCAAGAGTTGAAGACATGATGTTATAGTCGCAGCTGGTAAAAGCGCTCAATCAGTCCTCTATTCAAGAAAACATGTTCCATAATCTCAGGCAAAAACACTCCTTCAAAGTGGTTAACTCTAGTCAACCTGGGTTTTTAATTGCAGCTCGCTGGGAGCGCAATGCAGCTCACAAAGAGTGCAAGGTTACAATTTGGAGACAATGAAGTCAACGTCGTTCACAGCCAGTTAAGGCGCATTCGCGACATGCCCAGCAGGGCCCATAACCTGTTGGAGCAGACTACATATGCTGCACAGAGAAAGAGATGACATGTTCCTTATAACCTACCTGGGGTTTAGTTAGTCTTAGAGCTAGGGTTTAGCAGAGGTAAGAACACTGTATATCTTCTATAGTACAGGTTCTCCTTATATACATAATAGTAAGGATGTCACATGACTCGGGAATGTGTTTACCACATGTATGCACAGTAAGCGCAGTAACATGTGTGTGCTGCATGCATGGCCTCATGTATGCAGCATGTATTAGAATTTAATTTCAACATATAATGTTCTTGTTCAAGTAACTAATCTTTTCTCTTTCTTTTTCAGGTTCTAACTATGTTGTAACAATGAGATGGTGCCAAGATGACTACCACCCACATCACCAATGCCCACCGCTAACAATGATGATGACTATGTGGCAGCTGTGCCATGTCACTAACACCCACCACTAGCAACAATGATGACAACAACAACACCCCTTCCTGCTTCAAGTATGGGAGGGTTTTTTTTCATTCATTTAATACATTTACTAACTGACCCCCTTACCTTGCACATCCTGTGAGGTAGGAGGTATATTTTTTTTTACTGTGCTATCTATATGCTCACTCACAGGCCCCTGCCTGTGATGGGCTTTATTTAGGCTTAAAATAGTATTATTTTATCCACATAAACTCAGTTTAGACTGACCATAGTTGGTAGACAACTGGTTGTGGTCAAACTGGCTACAACCGATAGTTGGGTTGGGTTGGACTGCAATGAGCCAGTTTTGTGCAGTTTGGTCAAGTTGTATGTAGTTTTGGAATGTCATAGAAACAGTTGTGGTTCCAGTTTGAGCCCAAAGTGGGAAAAAACTGGGCCAAACCAGACCTTTAAACACTAGTTGTGAACCAGTAAGAACTAGTCTATTACTGCACCAGTTGTAAACCAGTTTAGCAACTGTAAGGCAACCAACCTGGACCAGTCTATACTGGTCTGGTTGTCAGTTGTATAGAATTATGAAATGAGAACAACCAGTCTGATTGTGGTTGCTTCTTGAGAGGTGCAAAAAACTGGACTGGACTGGACTTTCAAACACCAGATCTACATTATATACATCATATCTCAACAGGTTATGGGCCCTGGTTGCCCATATTAGGTGCATTACAGAAACTGCTTATCTGAGACATTTACAATCACCCTACAAGCCTACTTCTAATGTTAGCCCAGCAGGCTGATAATGAATATATTGAACCCCTTGAATGTGAAGACTTAACTGAACAAGAGCCTTATCCTGACATTACTATGGATGAAGTTATGGACTTCCCTGTTGCTCAGCCACAGCAGGCACCAAGCATCCAACCATCTTTAGCTGTTCAAGTATCAATAGCCCAGTCTCCTACAATTACTCAAGAGTCCCTCACTCAAGCTGCCCAATGTAAACTTACTGACATTAATTTGGGCAGACTTTCCACATGCAAAATTGATCCATTAAAGGCTGGTAATTAGATATTGTGAAAGACATGGATCTGCAAATTCCTCCAGTTATTTGAGATCACAGATATTGTCCACAGTACAGAGACAAAGCCCAAGGATCCTATTTTAGCATATAGATGGCTGGGGAAAGATGGCATCACCCAGGCACTGATTACCAATAATATCAATGACCAACAAATGAATCATGTCATTGAGGCTGATACCTCGACAGAGATGTGGGAAAATTGCAGGCTATCCATGAGACTGGAGGATCAGTTGGTATCACCACAGCTAAGCATCATCTCCTCACTACTCAAGCACAGCATGACACTAATATTATTGAACACATCAATAATCTCTGAGAACAGCAATATGTGCTCATCAATATGGGCAAGTGCATTACAGATCAGGAATTCAACTCTATTTTAATCATGTCACTCCCTGACACCTGGGAATCACTCACTTCCTCATATCAAGGAAGTAATGTTAAGTGGCTTCAAGGTGTACAGCAACCTCAAGCCCAAATGTCTTCCCAGAAACTGTCATCCATTTTGATACAGGAGTGCTACCGTTGTCATCAAGATGATCAATCTAACAATGTATCTTACTCCACCCAACAAGGGGGAAGACCAAGAAGAAGAGGAAATCTAATTCCTCATCTAGTACTCCTAAGCCAAAATGCAAAATATGCAGGCATCAGAATCATCTAACCAAGGATTGTTGTTTCAAAGGGAAGCCCAAATGCAGCAAGTGTGGGAAGTTTGGTCATATGACCAACAAATGTTGGAGCAGAAAAAAGCCCAATAACAAACAGGGACATGCAAATGTTATGCATGACTCCCAAGAAGACAAACCTATAGCATCTACATCATATGTAACTAAAGGTGACAATAATGATCCCTTTAAAATTTACCTGTGGATTGTAGACTCAGCAACCACATCACATATTATGCATGTCAAGTCAGCATTCACCAACTATACTCCTATGCAACCTATTCTTGTGAAGGGATTCAATAATGCTAAGGTTCCCACATATAGACTGTTATGAGAGCTTTGCAAAATCAACATTTTATGTTATCTTATCTAATCATATCAGATTGTCTTAGTAGATTACATACAGCATGGTTAGGGACAGGTGCTGTGCATCAGCATGGGTGCAGTGTGGCAAAGGAGGCTTACTGATCCAACCCATGGGGTAAGCATGGTCAAACCTCATGGATGTAGCATGTATAGTAGTATATAAGATGCAATATTATACCAAGAGACTCTAGTCAAGTTCTCTTAGGATTCCACCATAACAAGTGTGAATGCTTGAGACTGTGAGACAACCTTTCTATCAAATAATGACTTCTTGTGAGAGCCTGCCTAGCAGTCCACAGTATAACTTCAGTTGAAGTAGTGGTTGCAATTGGTTGCCTCTTTACACACACTCTCACACATCATACATACCTCTCACTGATATGACTCATACATACTCTAGCTGTGTAATTAGGTAGATAGTAGTGACAGTAGTCATATATGACAAGTAACATCCATAGTTCAGATCCACCACCACTTCTCCTTGGGTTGGGCATGACATTGCCATAGCCTAGGAAGACAAATCACAGAACATTTTGACAAGGAGCTTAGTATGCACCTTATCACTAATTTCTCCACATGTGAGGGTAATGTTGAGCCTGACTCTCAGGAGATTACCTATAAGGAGTGCTGGGGAGATCTTCAGGAAAACCCACCTCACTGCTGTGAAGTATGTGAATAGTAGACTTGGGATGGTTCATTTTGCAAGAGAGCTCTGAAAGAGGGAGTGAAAATCTTTTTGCACTGGGTGTTAGATCTGCCTGTTGGCTAACAGGGTCTGTGAGCTACACTGCACTTGGTGTAACAGATAAACCCCCTCTACATACCTAAGGTCCAACTCAGGGTCATGTGCCCAGACCAAGGAACTATTGAGTAAAAAACATTTTCCAAACACCAATCACATTCACCTGCCATATCTGACACAACCCCATGATCACCTTCACCTACCACACCACTATCCACTAACCTATCATTAGTAAACATGGTTGAATTGCCAGAAGATTTTGAATTACCAAGAGAGCCATTACTCTCCATAGAGAAATGCTATGCAAACCTGAAGCAGGAACATGATGAGATTGTCACACAATTCTTGTTGATGAAGGAGGAGCTAGACCTCACTAAGAACAAGCTCAAGGGAACAAAGCACAGGGTGCCAAAGATTGCCTTACCACCAGTGTCCATGGGGAAAATGGAGGAAGTTGACACATTCCACACTGCATGCTACATGTACCTGCATGGATGCACCAATGAATTCCCTACAGAAGAATCCAAGGTTATATGGATTCTTCCCTTCCTGCAGGGTGGCACAGCATTGAAATGGCACGAGGTAGCCATACACAAAATCATGCATGGTGTAATGCCATTTGAGATGGCTGAAATATTGCTAGACAACATTGAGGAAACCTTTGGGGATCCTAACAAGGAAGACACTTAAGTCTTCAAGATCATGACCATGATGCAGGGTGATAAAACTGAAGATGAATGTTTAAGACTTTAAGATTGCTGCACACAAATTGGGCTACACTGGGAAGCCCCTGATCTATGAGTTCAAGCAGTCTCTTAGCTGGGCACTGCGCAAATGACTCAATAACTTGGAATGGAGACCATACACAATCACTGGGTGGTATATGAAGCAATGAGGCTAGATCACCAATGGTGACAAGCAAAAATGGACTCACACAGAAATTAGATGGTTAAGGCACCAGCAGTGCAGCCATTTTGGGAAAATCCACCCAAGGTGCAGCAGCCAGCTGTGCAGCCAAGAAGGGATCCAAATGCTATGGACATGGATTGTGGGGGAGTAAGACCTCCAATAAAATGTTGGAAATGTGGCAAGCTGGGCCACATGGCAAGGAATTGTAGAGTCAGATTAGATATACAAAATGTGATCTATGATGAAATGAGTGACTTTTTCAGGATGGAAGAAGAAGAGAAAGCCAGGAAGAAGGGTTTTCCAAGTGAGGACAAGTAGGTCCCATACTTAGTTCTCAGAACAGATACAGTAATTTAGTAGTGGATGACTCATGTAATAATCATAAAACCAGTGGAACTTAGGAAACTGAGCTTGGTGCACAGGAGGCATGCTTAATTCCCATTTTACATAAAGCATTGGAGTCTGAAGTGAACAAAAGCAAGGGAGAACTGATTGGAAGAGACTTTGTACAATTGATGAGATTAGAAAGGGAGATACTGATGGATGTTGCTATCACCACCATGGATACACATGACTCAATATCAGTCAAGGCACTGCTGGATAGTGAAGCAGATGGTCTATTCATAGACAAAGAATTTGTGCACCACAATGGATTAAAAACATGAGCACTAGAGTACACCATTAGGGTATACAATGTGGATGACATGGAGAATCAAGGAGGCTCAATCACTAAGGAGGTCACCTTGATGTTGTCACACAAGAGACACCAAGAAAAGGCAGTGTTTGAGGTGCACAATTTAGGGAAGGCAGTAATGATTCTGAGACACACTTGGTTGAGAAAACATAATTTAGAGATAGACTGGATTACAGGAGCAGTAAAGATGATTCAATGCCCACATTAATGCAATGTGTACATAAGGGCGGTAAAGAAGAAGAGGCATTAAAAGAAGCTGGCAGCACAACGGAAATACAAACCATCCATAGAGGATATAGAGGACGAGGATGCACAGGCACATAGGAGAGGAAGAGTAGTTGAGAATGAAAATATAATTTTGGAAGAAATTATTCAAACAGCAGCATGACCTGCATTGTGGGGAAGCCAGGATTCAAACCCACAAATGAAGGATGGGGTGCAGAAGACAGTCAAGAAAATGGTACCAAAACAATTCTACAAATATCTAAAGGTGTTTGAGAAAAAAGCATCAGAAAGGATGCCAAAACACCAACTATGGGATCATGCAATTGACTTGAAACCAGGGTTTGAATCAAAGATGGCAAGAACATTCCACTATCACCTCAGAAACAGAAGGAGGTAGATGCATTCTTGTCAGACCAATTGGCTAAGGGATATATATGTGAAAGCAAATCACCCCAAACATCAGCAACCTTTTTTGTGCCAAAAAAGGACATGAAGAAATGTTTTGTGCAGGATTACAGAGCACTGAATGGGCAGACAATCAGAAACAACTACTCGTTGATGATACTCAACCCAGAAACCCAAACAAAACCTACTAAATGGCTTCAGATGGTATAACCTGAGTCAGAGGAAGGGTGCGAGTTGGTACTAAATATCACTGCTGAGACCAAAACGTTGTGTTTAGTAATGCAAAATAATAAGGGATGGTGTGAATAGTCTCTAAGAGCATACGAAGTTGTTCAAAATAGCTCAAAATAGGTTCAAAGATGTGCGAAGTAGTTCAAAGTAGTTTCAAGGAATGTCAAAGTGATTTGAAGTGGTTCGAGGTATATAGAGGAATGAGTATAATGAATGTGAAGTGTTTTTCAAATGGCAATAGTCAATGAAATGAGGAGTGAATACAATAGTTTCAAAGAAGTTTGCGATGTTTCACAGAACTTAGAGATATGATGCAAAGATAAGACCCAAGAGAATGACTCTTAAATCTGATGATAGCGAGAGGGTAACTTGTTCTCTGTTCCCCATTGCTATTCTCCTTTTCTAAGTAACTAATACAAGTATATATACAATTTGAAGAAAAGGCAATATGCACAGCAATAAAGGTATTGTAAAACATAAAACAAATGAAAAATGATAATAAGTGAAATGTACATTGTCCTAGTATGGTAAGAGTTCTTGTTCTATTGCTTTAATAGATCAATAAAACATAAAACTGCACTTATCATATTTTAAATCTCTTGTAGTCTCTCCTCATGTCTGATAGTGCTCAATATGCAGTGAGTTGGCTTGTTCCGAATGTGCTGCATGTATCGAAAGTATTTCAAGACAGCTATATGGCAGCTGATGTCATTCAAAATGCTGCAAAGTTGCTTGAAGTGTCATGAAATAGTTCGAAAGCATTCGAAATAGTTCAAAGTCATCCGAAATAGTGCAAAATAGTTCGAAAAGGATTTCGTAGAACTCATAGTGGTTTGGAACATGTGTCATAATGTCTTGATATGGGTGGGAATCTTCTCCAGACCTTAGCGCATGCAGTGGACCTATCATCATTACCATTGATCAATAAGTTGGTTGACAAGGTAGTGAAAGCAAGGGTGTTCACAAAGCTGGACATTAGATGGGGATACAACAATGTGAGAATGAAGGATGGAGATGAGTGGAAGGCAGCATTTATGATACATCAAGATGCATTTGAACCATTGTGCTTCAAATTGACAAACAGTCCCAGAACATTCTAGTCAATGATGAATGGGGTTCTGCAAATAGAAATCGAGAGTGGAAAGGTGGTCATCTATATAGTAAAGATTGCTGATAAGTCTTCTGATTTAATTTGTGTCAAAGATGTCGATGCTGAAGTGCCTGAAGGTTGTAACAATGTTGAGTCCGAACTACTTGACCCCACTAAAATGAATTTCGTCAATGTGTGAATATTGTTGAGTGGATAAGCATCATCTGGATAGTGGTCAGAAACTTTTAGCTCAAGTTGTCGCACAATTTGTGACCTTGAACAAATGCTCTACTCTGTTCTGCTTCCAAAATTTGGCCTTGAGAGAATAGAAACTTCATGATGTTGTAGAATGATTGGTAGTATACATAATCCTAAATTGCTCGCATTAAAGATCCCCATATAAAGTTGTTTGCCAATGAGCTTGTCCATGTTTAAAATTGACCACTTTCAATTGTCTTTGGAACCAAAGTATAGTCTGTGAATAGCAATGCAAAAATATTGAAATGAAGTGCTGGTTTCATATTCTGAAATTGATTCCCAGAGCTCGGAGGTGTCAATATTAATGCATCAGCAGGCATGCTTCTTCATGACCTCTGAATCCATAATGTTTAGTGTTTAAAGGTATGGTCCAGTCCAGTTTTTTACTTCAAAATGGGGTAACTGCAACTGCAACTGGTCCAGGACTGACCCAGATATCAAGTGGACTGAACCAGACTGCCTAGGACCAGTCTTTTGCAGTTTATGGACCAAAAAAAGACTGGTTCAGACTGGTTTTTTGATGTAAAATTTGTTGTACCAATATAAGCCATCTATATTTTAACAACCATTACTCTGAACCTTAAATAGGTAATATAACATGATGGAGCTTGTAAATACCCAGATTTTGATTCCATTTTTAAGAAATTTGATGAATATTTGATGTTGCTATGACCAAAACCAAATTACATCTGCTAAAGATATGGGCAAAATGTAATGTAACAACCATAAATTATGTGATGCATACAACACACTGATAGATGATGAGCATATCTATCTACCTCAAGTCTCCATATCCAAAAACAGAATGAAGCAAAATGACCAAAATATGAGTGGGTTAGAATCAAAGTCACTCTGGAACAAGTTGCATGAAAGAAATACTTGAACCAAGATGAATTCGGTCATATCTTTCTCAATTCCTGACTGTTTTTGATGAACCAAAGGTCAAATTAAAGGTAATAACCACAGTTACAATGCAACATAATGCACATAATTTATAACCAATTGCAACCAGTTTAAACCAGTATTTTTGCAGTCCTACATTATCTTTCAAAATGAAAGACCTGCAACCGGACTGCAAAAGACTGATCCATAAATAGACTGCTGGTCTGGTCCTAATTGGTCCACTTTGGTCCAGTTTGGGTATTTTTTTAGTCCTATAGAGCAAACCTTTAAACACTAGTAATGTTGCAGTCTATAAAGAATATTTTGAGCTTGTTAAAGTATTGACAAAGCTCTCAAGGTTGGGTAAGGTCAAACTTTGGAGCTGTGAAATGTCCATGAGCTGGCATAGTTGCTTGTGTGGCCATGGATGTGATGATTCTCAGGGTAGGAGTTAGAACTTAAGTGAAATATGGTAAATATGTTGAAGTCATTGGAAGAATGAATGAAATAGTAGAGGATGAGGAAGAAGAAGAGGATGAGGTTGGAGACAAGGAAATAGGTGAGGGAAACAGTCGACAATGTGTAGATTCTGCTTCAAAAACTGGAATTAAAATATTTCTCGATTGTTTGAGAGATTCAAAGGCATGGCGAATCTTGATTCTAAGATTTCAAGCTTGAGTTGGCCTAAGCTGGGAGATTCAAGATGGATTAGGCAATGAAATTGTTTAGAAACCCCTTGCAGTAGGCTCCAAAATGATAATACTAACCAGGAAACCTAATAAAAACCTGTTAAGAGGCCTAAGAAGTATAACACAGGCTAGAGGAAGGGTGCAAGTTGGTACTAAACATCACTACTGTTACCCAAAGGTCATGGTTAGAGGTGTGGAATGGTGAGATGTGTTACAAATAGTCTTTAGGGGCATATGAGAAGGTTTGAAAGATGTTCAAAGGCGTTTGAAGAAATTTGAAGTAGTTTCAAGGAGTTTTGAGGATGTTTGAAGGGTTTGGAGAAGAAATAGAATAGCTTCGAAGAATATTGGGGAATGAATATGACAAATTGAAAGCATTTTTGAGAGACGATAAGCAATATGCAATATATCAAGAGGCTAGTATGAAAGTTTGAAGAAGTTCATAATAATTTGCAGAACTTAGAAGTATGAAGCAAGACTTGAACTCAAGAGGATTGGCTCTTAAATCAGATGATAATAAAGAATAACTTCTTCTCTGTCATTCTCAGTAACTAGTACAAGTCTATATACATTTTGAAGAGATAGTACTAAAAAGAAAATATAACATGTGTAAAACATGAGGCAGTATGCACAGCAAATAAAGGACTTTGTGAATTATAAAACAAATGAGAAATGATACTGAATGAAATGTATAGTGTCACCATATAGTAAGAGTACTCATCCTATTGTTTTGATATACTGAAATACAAAAGTGCCATTATCGCATCCTAAAGTCTTTTGTCATCTTCTCATGTCTGATAGTGCTTGATATGCAACACAGTAGCTCATATTGGATGTACTGTAGGTATTGAAAGGGTTTTGGGACAGCCATATGGCAGCCAACTTCAAAGGTGTTCGAAATGTCATAAAGTTGTTCAAAGTTGTTCAAAATGTTCAAAATTGAATTCATAGGGTTTGTAGAGGTTTGGAATTGTGAATTGTAATGTGTCAATATGTTTGGAACCCTTTCCAGACCATGGAGCACACCATGGACCTATCACTGTGACACTATGATTTTTTCATCAAGAACAAGTGATGCGAGCATCACTTTCAGACAAATAGATCATGCTGTTGAACCCTCATCCTCACAGGAGCCCTTCCTCACAAATGAGTATATGTGCAATCATACTTCAGAACCTCATCCATGGATATCAATAATATGGGGGATAATGCCCAATGCAGCATATGAAATCAGCATGTAGAAATGGGTCCCATTCGCCACAAGTCTCTGGACATGCTTTACATTGAGACCCACATGTTGAAGACTTCAGTGAATAGTTGACAGAGAGACAGGAAGTGTGTGGTAAAGCTCAAACCATTGAGAGTACTCATCTAAAAAGCTAGCAGGCTTGTGTCATGCCAGTCATAAAAGATAATCACAGTCATGCCTTAGGAGTGTTTGAGGATGACCATGACCAATTAGTCGAGACTTTCTAACACTGCCCATTGCTTGTTTGCACCAGATAGCATAGTAGAGGGTTCATGTTGAAAACCTGGTGATTTGTGCAATCTCAATGTCAGTGTCTCAACCACAGTTTTCAAGTCGGATGGCTGCTTCTGTGAGATCATCGCTGATGTGTCTATAGACCATGGATGGTGTGGAAAGGATGAAGTGTGATGTGTCACTCAGTACTGAAGGGATTGAACTCACTTGAACAGATGAGCCAGTCTGTGATTACTCAGCTTGAGCTCTCACTTCAAACTCTTTTTTTTTTTTGAAGTGACATCATTTTTTGAAAATAGCAATAATTCTTGGAAACATAATAACAAAAAGTTCAGAGAAAACAATATAGAAAGATTTTCCATTTTTCCCATCCATTTTTTTGAAAAACATTCTTGGATAAAGGTTTCATTTCTCTCATTGAAACAAACCACAGGCACAATTCATTTTGTTAACATTTTACCTGTGAGTATTCTTTGCATATTTCTCATGGAAACATGGATCCAAAACCTTAAAACACATATCCTGATCTTTGTTTCTGAAAGAAACAGCACCCAGCACCAGCAGTGAAAGGGGATGATGTATTACTATTGTTACCTCTTCTTGCCTCATTTCTTCCAAGACTTCCCCATTTTCCTGGGTGTTGTAATTATCTGCTCTGAGGAAGTGGACCTAGTACCATGGGCTTGTTCTGATGAGTTAGTTGGTAGACTGAAGACAGAGAGTGAGTGTTCTTACCATCTCCAAGTGAAGAGCTCACATCCACTTCAAGTGCAGGCTGCTTCTTTTTCCTGTGCCCACCAACTACTTGTGAGGAGACCTTGCCACTTTCCAGACCACCAAACGATAGAGTTGCATCTAGATCCCTGCTCAGCACTGGGAGCATTTGTCATAATGATGATAAATTATAGGTTTGAGGATGATGTTTGAAAAGAGCATTCTTGGAACTATCAATCATTTTTTGAATTTCAACTTTGATTGGAGTAGTAACATCTTAATATGCAGAAAGACCTCGGAAATCTATTTGGTAGCGAGGAGCCTCTTTGTCTTGGTCAGGATGTCAGAGGCAGTGTGGACTCGCAGTTGACACAGATATGCCTTCATTTGAGGTCAGACCATAACAATGGACAGACATGATGTAAGGCAACTGGTGTCCTTGTGTAAATAGGCCAAGAATTTCAGCAGACTGTATCCCAGTCATGCAAGGATCTACTGATTGTCCCATTTTGTCTTGCTCAAGAGCTAGTGAGACAGACTTCAGTGAGATGGCACCTATGGGTTGATCTAGAGGAATATTCATCTGTTCAAGAAATGATTCAGAGAATGTTGACATACATGGAGCATTGGGTGATGCAGTTTCTGATGATGCTGATGTATGAGCCCTTTTGAATGGGTGTTTCTTGGCAACTTGCTTGATGACCTTCTTGACAGATTTCACAACTGATTTGATAGACCATTCAGCATCTGATGTGGCCGAGCATAGTGATGATGAAGATGTGATAGACACCACACAAAACCATTACATAGCAATTTAGTTGTAAATCTACTCTGTAAATTTCACTTTTTTAATTCACTGCCTCCTCCCAATAGCCTAGGTAGAAATGGCTTTCTGCTGTGCATGGTCATCAGCTGTCCTTTGGATAGGTCATGCCCATGCTGAGGCTGATGGATTTTGAGATGATGGTGGAATCATCTGTTGAAATACATCCGGTGCAGAGGGGATATGATAGGCACCAGCTGCTACCCATCCTGGTGTTGCCATTGCCGATCCCACTGTTGCCATTGCTAAATATTGGTGTTGCCATTGCCAATCCTAGGGTTGCCATTGCCGATATTAATATCACTGTTTTTAATGCCAATGCTGCTGCCAATTCTGGGAATGTAAATATATTTTGTATGTACTAACATTTTTCATAGTCAGGCAACTGACTACATTGGCTTCATTCACAGACTCAGAGAAATTGATGGAAAGAGGAATTTCTATTGGTCACATATGAAATGCATTTAGATCAGCAAATGCTGATTATATCTCTCCTTTGTGACTGAAAAGGGCCTGTATTATGTAAACATGATTTATCTACACATGATTATCTTGATCACCAACCACGACCAGTAATACTATGTCAAACAAAACTCTCTCAATCTTCAACCCTTTTTCGTTGCAATCAGGCCTGAAACAGCAACTCCAAATCTGGACACAAGAGATCATTTAGTATGCAGAGTTCCAATTCCATCGAGTTTTGTTGGTGTTAGATGATGCAAACTTTTTAAAACAATGTTGGATGCAGAAAGTTCTCTATGCTGAGCTTGTATGTATCTTTCCTAAAGGATGTAAGTATACATCACTGACATATGACAGATGTATGTCATGTCATGCATTGGCATCAACACCTCCATTGGCCTTATGATGGAGGTGCTGATCCTTCTTCGGTCCTTGGCTGACAGTCTCACCAATGTCAATTTGGACTACCTACCCCTCAGATTTCATCCATCTCTCTTGGCCACGTTGGATGATGGTGTTGCCACTGATGGTCCTAGCCATCTGGTGGATTCCTATGTATGTGATTGGTGGAGATGCAATAGTGAACTGGCACTGGGGCAGATTTTCACCAGTGACACTGTGGATAAATGCCTTGATAGCTATCACCAGTATATCCCTTCCCCTCTGCTCACCAGCTCACTACCCAACAATAGCCAATTAGCAGACAATGCTGCCGATGGCTGAGCCAACTGCTGATCTTGCATTGACCTGCAGGCTCTCATTGGAGATATGTCTGATGAAGCACGCAGGATCCGTGACTTGGTAGATGGCTGTGAATCATCAGCAGAGGCTGCCATGAATGTGAATGTCTGGAAAGCAGCAGGGTTTCAATGGCTTCATGAGCTAGCCCTGCTCAAGGAGCTTCAGTCTGAACTATAGAAGTTAACAATGGCAGCGGCAGCAGCATCCACCCATGAACACACTAGGAGATGGTCAAGGCAATCGGCAACAAGAAGACAATCGGAACTGGTATCTGCACATGCACAGGCAGAAGTCAAGCAACTGAAGGCTCTTCCCCCCTCCTCCCACAAGTGGACCTGGGGTGTTGACATCACAGAGAGTGATGTTTTGGCATCTAACCCATCACCAAAGACCAAATATCATTTTGGGTATGCTCAGTCTCTGGCCGATAGTGCATATGATAGGAATAAGGAGTGGTCGATCACATCCAGTCTTCCAACCTCTATTTCTGGTGCCTACAGTTCACCACCCACTGTTACTGGTATCAATGCTGGTATTTATTTCTCAGATGCTGGATCCTATAATTCATCACATTCTGCTGCCATTCCTGATGCCACTTCCATGCCTGATGCCGCCCCCACTCCTGATGCCATTCCTACTCCCGATGCCGATGATCCAGCTGATGATCTTTATGCTGATCCACATACTGCCCTCACCCAGCCCACTGCCTCTTATGCTGCTATGTTATGGGAAGGGGAGGATGATGCATCAGAAGATGCTGATCAGCCTACCACATTTCAGGCAGCCATGGCTTGGCAGGTTCATCATTCATCATCAGCATCTTCCCACACCAGTTCTCCAACTGGCTTCAATGCTGCTGCCTTTTACCTTGAAGATTCTAATTTTTCCTCTTCATCTCCCCCTGCACCTCCCCTTTCAACTGCTTTTCCCACCACATCTGATGCAGCTGCTGTTTTCCTCTCATCATCAGAGACCCATTCAGAGGCTGATTCAACTGGCCCTGATGCCGATTCTGATGACAACAATTTCTGAACTGGGTTTCCCAGCACCTCACAGATAGAGAACCCCACTTCATCTCACATCACACTCCTGATCTTTAGTCATGCAGACTCCAGTTATGTTGATGACACTTAGTTGCCTGGCTCTGATGATATGATGGACACTAGTGACAATGAGTGATACTTTCTTCCTATAGATATATGGTGCTTTAATTGATAGACCAATAATATATATCTTTAAAGCCGATGTTCATACCAATTGCTAACCCCAGCCCCAGCCCTGATACATATGCTGATGCCGATGCATATGTCTGATGCTGTCTCATAGGTCACCAATCTGTATACCACATTCTTAATATGTCTAGTGTGGTACAGCAAGAATTGAATAGTGCATTCAGTTGTTGCTATAGTACATACATATATATACATAGAGTCCTCCACTGAACCATGCCTAGGCGACGTTGATCACATAGTGGCCTAATGCTGATGCCGCTGCCTAATGCCGATGCTGCTGCTGCTGCCTAATGCCAATACCGCTGCAGCCCTATTGGGTTGCTGACCAGCATGCCAACCCAGTTTTGCAGGCCTGCACACTGCAATAAATGAATTATTGCATAAACATGGCTTTTACCAAATTTATCATACACTAATTTGCATGCAGAATCCATGCAGACTACACATAAATTACTACATAAATGAGATTAATTTCCAATCAGCCATACCTGTAATGCCGATCTTGATCCCGATCTTGGTAAGGCCATTGCTGCTGCCTGAAACTATTTCATAGGCTACTGATGTCTGTATTAAATGTATTACTCTTTGGTCTAGCAACCATTGTAATAATGTATTCATTTGTTACTATAGTAGGTACACATATATAGATTAGAGCATTTGACAGCATCCACTGAACCTGTATCATTTGATACACTGTATATGTTCGATAGACCGTATCATTCAACACATTGTAGCTTACCTATGTGCAAGTACTTGATTCATGTCTTCTCAAACTCACACTTGTTGTGATGAAGATAGACTTTGTGCCACTGAAGTCACTCCAGTATTAGACACATGATTTGATGATGTTCATCGAGGTCCCAAGTGAAGATGAGGATGTCATTTAGGTAAACACAGACAATGCCTTCCAGTATGAGATTGTGGAAGATGTCATTCATCATGGTCTGAAAGGTGGCAGGACTATTAGTGAGACCAAAGAACATGACAAGCAGTTCAAAAAGACCATGGTTTGTGCAGAAAGCTGCCTTCCACTCATCCCCTTTCTTTATCTGTACATTGTTGTAACCCCAGTGAATGTCCAGCTTGGTGAAGTAATGCACCTTGCGGAGTTGGTTGATGAGTTCAGATATGAGGGGTAGTGGATAACAATTTTTGACTGTGATGTCATTGAGGTCTTGATAATTTTGAACTAGTCAAAGGATCCCATCCTTCTTCTTTGATTAAGAAGAAGGGTGAGGCCATGGGCTATTTCAAAGGGTGGATGTGACCTGAAGCCAAGTGTTCATTGATGAACTTGTCAAGTTGTCGTTGTTCTTCAGGGGAGAGGGGATAGACCTTGCAGGAAGAGGGTGTGGCACCCAGCATGAGCTAAATTGCATGATTCCACAGGTTATGGTTAGGAAGTGAGTCAAAAGATACCTTGGAAAAGACATCCTTAAAGTCATGCAGGTGAGGGAGCATGGAGTCAGTGAAGGATTTGGGTGCACTGTTCTTATGGAAGGCCTATGCGGGGTGCTGGGAGATGTTTGAGGTGGCATGCACCTCATGCGAAGGGTTAATAGCAGTGTAAAAAATTTGGTCACCTTTCTCAATCTCTTCCACCTCCTCTTCATCATTGTCAGAGTCAGGCACAAGATCTGGAATGTTTTCCAAGTCCACATGGGCCACAGGCATTGGACCAGCATGACATTTTCGAGTGCGCTGTAAGAGGACCTTTTACCCTCAACATTCCTGTCTGCCTTCAGTGAAGCAAGTATGACAATGACAGGGACAACGACTCATCATGACTTCACCTGTCACCCAATTGACCTCAGGATTGTGGTCACAAAGCCATGGGTAGCCCAAAAATGCCTCCTGCTTCCCCAGTTGGGTCACAGCAAAGAGAGCCCTTTTGCTGTGATCCTTGTACTGGAGGACTAGGTCGACAACCTCTCAAATTGCCCCAACTTCATTTGGGGAGCCATTCACATTTAGACAGGTATGGGTTGAGATAGTGAGCAGGTATTAAGTTGTTTTTGTTGAACCAGGTGTAAATCAATGCAAAGGGCCATGGCACCCAAGTCCAAGAGAGCAGAGACACCAAGCACTTGCCCCATATCTGTGGTCTGCAGCTCAATCTTCAATTCTAGGGATCGTTGGGAGGGGGTGGACACCACAATGTACTTGCATGGTAGTTTATGCTCCCAAGATTTCAGTCTGGGTAAAGGGAGGGGAGAGGAGGAAGGGGTAGGTATGTCTTTAGTTACTTCAGAATCTGGAGAAGGAATAGTCATAGATTAAGATTCATCCTCTAGTAAATCAACAGACAGAACTTCAACATGGTTATGGACAGGCAACAAGGGTGTACTGTTCACTCATCATGGGTGGAGAAATCCTATTCCTCCACCTCTTCCTCTTTAACTTCCTCTTTCTCCAGGCCTTCAACATTTGTCAGTGTCAACAGGTCTTGGAGGAGCTCATCTCGTCCTGCAGGCATGAGTTTATGGATGGCTTGGCAGTGGGGACAATTTCAAGCCATGTGTCCAATTTCCCCATAGCAGTAGCAGAGGTCTAGCCTGCAAGCTTGATTACGGGCTGTGTCGACATCCATTGGAGCAGGGGTGTTGGAGCTCAATGCTGCAGGTTGGCGCATAGAGATGGGATTAAGATGAGGGGGTACTCGATTAAAGATGTGGGGTGCATGGGTGGTGGTAGGAGTGTGAAGGCCACAGTAAATGCCATATTTGTGAATCAGTTCTCGTCGCAGAGTGAAGCAGCCTTGTACCAAGCATTTATATATATCATTATCTGCTGGGTGTCCTTCCAACATCTGTGCAATCTGGTTTTGAATTTCCTAGTTAAGACCTCGATGAAACTTCACCACCATGGGAAACCCACTCCCATACCTCGCCATGTCCACCAAGTCTCGAAATTTGTCAATGTAGTCATCCACAGATCGACATGCTTGGTAGTAGGAAGTGGATTCCAGGCACATTAAGGCTTGTTAGCACTCATTGAGGGGGCAGAAGTGTCGTATGAACACATCACGAAAGTCCCCCCAGGTGGAAAATGGAAGGGAGCCATGCTCCTTGGTTTGGCATAATTTATGGTCGATGTAGAGATAGGAGTGCTCAGATTTCATGTACATGAGCACCCAATAAATTTTAGTGGCATCATCTGCAAATTGGTTTGGGCATAGACTGATGTATAACTTGCAGGAATCATTGAAGGCATGTTCCTGGGAATGTGTGCCATTGAATTTGATGAGGGGTACAGTTTAACGCATGCATCTTCACTTGGGCACACATGTAGATGTGAGTGTATCAATTTGTGCACAAATTCCAGCAACATCACCTTCAAGTGCATTAATGTGCTCCGGGGCATTCATGGCACTAGGCGGTGGGTCAGGTGAAAGATGGTGCACACTAAAGGTGGGAGTGTCTGGGATGGTGTGTAGGGAGTCTGTGGATCTCTGGGAGTCATCTTCTACTCTGTACCTGCCTATCTTGGCAGAGTGTCCAAGATTCTGAGCCTTAAGAGAGAGTTTTCTATTGTAAGGGCAACCTCAAGCCTCACTTAACAGTGAGCTAACAGAGGGGAATCCAAAGTTAATATTACCCTACATAATACAGACACTTTAGACACACCTAACAGAGGGGAATCCAAAGAAAAAACTCTCAGGACCCATCGGTTGATGCCCAGTATATGTGATAAAGCTGAAAATCAAATAGTAAGCTAAAAATAGCAAAAGGTGGAAATAGGTGGATCAAGCTGCAGGATAATGTCACCTTGATGGGTAAACATTCAGAAGGGGTCCTGCTTCTAAGAATGGAACTGTCAACATGTACCAACATGGGAAAAAACTGAAATATAATAATAAATCATAGGAGATCATAGAAAAGGCAGAATAGGGTGAAATAAAATATAAAAAAATATGGGACGAATGCAGAAAATTGCCCAGATGCCTGGGATGCCTTCCTTTCCCCTTACAGAATCAATCCCTATTGAGAGACTGAGGGCAACCTTAAACCTCACTTAATAGTGAGCTAACAGAGGGAAATCATTAATATTATACTACACATGATAAAGGTGCACCTAACAGAGGGAAATTTAAAAAGAAAACTTTAAAGACCCTTCCTAGTATATGTGACCCAAAAATCAAATAGTAGTCTAAAAATAGAAAAGATAGGCATAATGATAAGATTATCAAAATGGAGATGATCTCAGATAAAATCTTATGATGTAAGATAGTTGCTTGTAGATTAATGACTGAGTGAAACCAAGTAACAACTATCTTGAGAACATAAGATCAGAACTAGAAAGTTGCATGAGTGATATGGAAGTTAAGAGTAAAGCAGTACAGGAGAAATCCCCTATTATGCCGAACCATTTATGATGAGGCTTCCACTAAAACTCTAGCACTGAGCCACAAACAGCACAATAATCGGAGTGAGATAGGGAGAGTAGAGCTCAGTGCTGAAGGAGTGGGTGTGGTGTGCCTCTCGAGAAAGCTCAGAGGCCTTCGAAAACTCTCCTTACCCTTGGAACCTGTGTTTACGCCAAGTGAGACTTGGTGAGACATGGGAAGAATTTGAGTTTTGATGTTTGATATGAATTCCAAAGCAAATGAAAAAAAAAAGAAAGAGTCCGATCTGTGATTACAGACGTGAGGAAAATCATGAGCTTCGCAGCAAAATGCTGGCGAATGCGGCACAAGTCCCACTGACAAAAACGACCGAAAACAGTTTAGTCAGTTCATAAGTTTGCATGACAGCATATGTCGGTGTCCTTACATAATCACCCATCACTAATTTGCATGTCTGGAAAAAACGAGAGCTTCATTCATGTGCTAGAATGTTCTTGCACGGTAGAAATATCTTGCCACCGTGGTGCGAATTCTGTTTCGATAAGTTTCATGATATTTTCTGTCTTTGGGGCTTCTTGATGGTAAGCACGCATTCATCACTTGGATAAATAACACACCATCTTCAGAATTCGAAAATGATACACATACTCATCTTCTCGAAAACCGTATAAGCAACACCATCAACGCAAAGAGGAGCACGACCGCAAGGATAATCATTACCACCAAACACGTCGTACTCCTACTCTTCCCACTATGATCCCTCAGCCTAACCCTTTCCCTCTCCATCATCCCATAGTTCCCCTCAAGTTTCTGTTCCGTCTCTTCTACCACCGCTTTATCCTTCGCTAGTGAGTCAGAGAAGTGAAGCGCATTGCGTTTCAGCTGTCTGGCCATCTGTGCGAGTTGATCTGAGAGCTCTTGTTGGAGGGCAGTGGTGTTAGGGTTGGAGTTGGAGGGGCGGGAGGCCGTAGCAGTTGTGGTGCTTGTAGCGGTAAGAGGGATGGTAGAAGGAATGAGGGTTGTGGGAGGTGAGAAGGGTATTGAGGTTGGGTAGGAGGGAGTGTCGGAGGGAAGCAGATCGTTGGCTGGTAAGGTCGAAGAGCGAGGTTCTTCATTTGGTAGAAGTTCCTGAGAGCTACTAGCTATAGGAAGAGCCGATTCCAGAGAAGCTGAAGGTATTGAAGGAGTTGGGACCTCAAAGACGATTGGCGGTCGAGGTTTGGGCGCAGTCTTCTACCACGGATTTGAGACAGCGCCTCTTAGTGTTTCATCAGAACGAACGCACCTTTGCTACCTCTTTCATGAACACTTCAACGCGATCCAATGTTATTCGTATTTCATTAAACCGTTGTGTTTTCGTTCTGTATACAAGTGTCAATGCGAGCTGCGTAACTGAGTTTACCACTCACGGGGACGGGTTTTCGTCGTAAAGTTCTACATGTTTCAGTAGCTTCCTTGCATACTTCACTTTCTATCGACAGACATGTCAGACAAAATGTATACAGTGCGGGGCATGAACTGACCTGCAGAGTGCCCTGAGCCTTGATCCACGCATCGTCCTCAGGTGATTCATCCCAGAAAGGATCGGATACTGAGTTTTCGAGCCTTCTAACAAGACTTCTTAGGTTTATTTTGTCGTGAACCAGCTGTTCTATGGAATAGCTCATCGTCGCGGCCAGCGTTGAAACGTTGACACCGTGACACCGTGACCACCATAACACCACACGTGCAAGTTTGACATGTGATGGGAGCTGTTCATAAATTTCAGTGGCAGAGATCGAGCAATTAGCCGAACAACGGTGATGACGACGGCCGAAGGTGTCCCTCTCCAACCATCATGCCCATCTCCTAGATGAGCACCAGGTAATGTGATATACTGGAAACAACATGGCAGAGGGACACGAGAAACGCAACTGCAAGCGGGACAAAAGACCGAACACAGACGAGCTAGGATGCCAACAAAATTGATTTCTACTTCAGATCCCACACACTTCCATGGAAATAAGAACTTGATTGCTGCGCTGCCAATTTTGGGGTTGGCTTGAATATACTCTGCTTTTCTCCTTCCAACGTGCTTGTCCTCCTACTCCCCACGGCATAGCACGAGTTGTGCAGCTGCAAGAAAAGAGATAATGACTTACCGAATGCTGTGAGATTGCAGGGATCATGATAGTTCTTCATCGTCGAGCATCGTCTCACTACCTGAGCCGTAAACGTTAGCACATCGACCTGTGACACAGGATAAGCGGGTTGAGATACGTATGTAAGCAAATAGCGGTGTTGTTTCGCTCGCTGCCCAATTGATCGATGAGAGGAAAGAATAACTGGAATCATCGTGGCGGAGAATCTCGTGGAGGCCAGCCCCGCGGTAGCGTTGGTCAAGAGCCAGGCTTTCGTGGACTAGTCCAAGGAAGAGGCAGAGGCAGAGGACGAGGCATAGGAGGATACCACACATTGGACGACATGATCGAGATGGATTCCATGTTCTTCGAGAGTGCGTATCTTGAAGTGGCCACAGAGGTCGTCATTTACAACCTATCACTCAGCGAACAATCAGAGAGCTACGCCACCCCGTGGTCGAGGATCTGGTAGAGGTAACCTCTCTGGTTCGAATACTCCGAATCGTGGGAGGGGCTTTCCCGCTGGACGTGGACGAGGACGAGGAAGGATTGATCAACATGATAGCGGGTATCAGTCTTCACTTGGCAGGGGTCGAGGACGTGGTCAAGGGCGAGGTGGTTCTCAACTACGTCAAGATGCTCCGCTATCTAGCCTTTTATATCAGGAAAGGCCGTACCTGCGACCTGTCGTTTTTGTGCGATCGGTGTATACAAGAACCCTCTTCCAGGAGGAAGAAGAGATCCTACAGCCAGTTGTAGAAGAAGTTGGTATGTGCCTTTCACCGACTCGCTTTCCTACAACTAATTGTGGATACCCTGGGCAACAGGTGATGGAGAGCAAAGTCATGTACCAACCGCCGACCGCGTATTCCGCGTCTTCAGCGGCGGGAATCCTCCGTCTGGAATTTCGTCTTCCTCAGAATCCGAAGATGTCTCGCAAGAAATAGAAGAAATAGATTTCAATGACATGGGGAAGCTCATGGACAAGCTTGATCTTCCTAGCTCAACGTCGAATGCTGAAGTATCTATGGTAGAGGAGAAGTTTACAGGTTTCTATATCGATACGGATAAATCTACAACAGCAGCCGGCGATGCCATCTCTGTTGACGATACTCCCACCCCCACTCTCCCGACGCAAGAGTCCAACGTCGTAGACCAGGCACCTACCCTTGACTTGCCAATAGAATCACGGCCACAGGTGCTCGGGATTGACCTCATCCAGCAAGGACCTTCCGAACATCTCTTCGTGTCCAACGACACCGACGATGCTAAAACTTTAGTGGCAACAATGCCAACTGCCGAAATACCAGCGATCCTAAACAACGAAGAGTTTTACATCGACACCGAACCCTCGGATATCATCGTAGACCCTCCTCAGCTTATCTCTCACCTCGACACCAGAATGCGAGACTCCCAAATCGAGGAAGATGAAGAAATCATCGTATACGTTGCTCCGCATCCCCGCTCGGGACGTTTAACTCCCGCACCTACGCACACGCTCAATGCCCTTCCTCCCGACTTGCCTTCAACCTCAATACTAACAGGAACCACGAGCACACGTTCTAGCGCCTTATCTTTTCCAACACTGAGACCTTCTACGATATCTCTCCCCCCTGCCTCTGGATCCACGATACACGGTATCAACGCTACCCCAGCGTCTGCGTCTGCCACACAAACGCCCACCACATCTCTTACTCCATTCCCCGTTCCCCCGGCACCACCTTTCTCCTCTATCTCCATCTCACCCGCCCCAGTTCCTTCGTCATCGTCATCCGCACATCAACAGCGCCCGCGTAAATACCAACCCCCGTTATCTACCCCACAGCACCGCAAGAAAGCCCAAGTCAAATTACGCATGCGGGAAGCACGCGCGGCGCGGAAGCTGGTGCAGCAGCAGGCACTGTTCGGGTCGTTAGGCGTGATGAGGGAGGAGGCGCAGTTGCGGGGTGATAACGAAGAGAGAGACCTGAGGTGGGAGGAGAGGAGGAGGGGTGATTCAGATGTGGATTGGGGAGATGAGGATGAGGATGGTGGTGGCGGTGGTAGTGAGGAGGAGAATGTGGTAGGACTCGTGCGTAAGGGTAAGGGAAATAGGAAGGAGGGGAAGGAGGGGGATGGGGATGGGGATGGGCTGGCGGGAGGGATGGAGCTGGATTCAGAGATGGAGCTGGATGCGGATGCGATGAGGAGTTTTGTGCGCGGCATGAGCCAGGATGGGCAGAAATTTGTGACGATGGATGATCTTGCTGATGGAGAAATGATGCGGAGGGAGGACGAAGATGAAGATGAGGACGAGGATGAGAGTAGTGATGAAGAGGACGAAGAGGTTGATGCGGTGGTTGACGCAGAGGAAGAGCTGTTGATTGCTGAAGCGGGTGTTGATGCGGGAATTGGTGGTGTAAGAGCCGATGATGAAAGTGATGATGATGACGACGACGATTCGGACGACGAGTGGCAGAGTCCGACGAGTGGCTTCCAGGCGAGGCTGGAACGTCTCCGGAGCCGTACGAAGGGCAAGCGCTCGATGGATATGAGACGTGCTTCCCGTGAAGACGACGAGTCCGACGATGACGATGATCATGTTTTTGAGAGGAATATCTCGTGGGCTGAGAAAGATGAAGAGTTTATTGGGCATATCCAGGTATAGTTGGCTCTCGCTCATTGGCATGGCTTATCTTTCTGATTGTTTCTTTTACCAGTCGATATTGGACGAAAACGAAGATATTCTAACAGGCCGTGATCGTAAGAAAAGGAACAATTTATTCCGAGCCGTCCACTACGGTGCTTTCGAAGATATCGAGGATTTCCGTCCAGCCAGTACGAATTATGATTTCTTCCTCTCTCATTGATAGTTACTAATCCTGTCCACTCCCAGGAAAATTGAAAGACCGATACCAATACCTCCCGCAAGATCTCCAAGCCCAATGGAAAAAAGATCGAGACAAAAAAGCCGAGAACAAGCGCCAACGCGCCCTCACTCGGCAAGCCCTAGCCTCCGATCCCCTCTCCCATAAGAAAGGGGGAAAGAAAGGCCGCAAAGCCATGCTTGCCTCCGCGAAGCTCGATCCCACGATTACCGTTCTCCCGAATCGGATAATCGACATGACGACATTGGTGCAGCAGATCCGGCGGTTCTTAGCTGATGTTGGGGGGCCTTCGACGATGTCTCTACCGCCGACGAATAAGGAGACGAGGAAGAGCGTGCATGAGATGGCGTTCGCGTTTGGGTTGAAGAGCCAGAGCAAGGGGAAGAGGGATGCGAGGTATACGACGCTGATCAAGACATCGAGGTCTGGGGTTGCGGTTGATGAGGGGAAGATTACGAAGATTGTGAGGAGGAGTGCTGGTGGTAGGGAGTTTGTGGGTACAAGTGGGAAGAGGGATGGGAGGCTTGGTGTACCGAAACATAGGGAGGGTGATGAGGTTGGGAAGGTTTGTGATTGCATCAACTCCGTGTTTTTCTGTAATACTCATGAAATGTGATTATAGGCTGCACCAAAGATCGGAGAATCGAATATTGGATTTAGGATGCTGGCTTCGATGGGGTGGTCAGAGGGAGATCGGATTGGGATTACAGGAGGATTGGATGTGCCGCTCACTGCTGTGATCAAGCACACGAAGCTGGGGTTGGGTGCAAGCAAGTGAGACTTGGCTAGAGTTGTACATTGGTATTTCTTGGATTCTGGTGAAACTTGTGTTCTGGTTGATGTCGCTTGGGGTATATTGTCTAGGAATTGTATGAACGACCAGACGGTGGAAATGACTATGCAAACAAAATCAGGCCAAGATCGATTATGGAAGACTCATTCAATCATATGTGTGCGCACTTAACTTCCTCATTTCCTTTGGCAACCGCGAGATCGATATCATCATGAGAGTAAACGTGTCAAACTCGACGTTTTGAAGGGATACTCGATAAGCGTTTCCGGGTCGTACGAGCAGGAATATGATTCTATTTCGTCGAGGTTTGTCGCATTTCCTTTATATGTAATTATCTTCCTTACGAATTACATCCGACCCTAAACTCGTACGATAGTACGCACAAGGTGTTCGTCGAGACTACACCTACAGCCTGAGGCTGTTTTGGGCTTATTGTCACTGTTGCGAAGGATCGCTGGGTGAATAACGTTCAATTCGTCACCCTTGGTTCCAAAACTCCGCTTCGACGCCCAATTACTCTACTCGGGTTATGTACATGCAACACGGCTCTACATCAATTATCTCACGGCGTACAATCCAAGTTTTTCAGTTGTACGAGCATACCGCCCTCCGCCGTGATCAATCCCGATGATCCTCTCAGTTGTCCACGTGGCATGCCATCCACAATCCACAGTCCTATAATCGTTGCTATCGTTACTGAAAAGGATGTCGAGGAGCCTGAGTGGATTGTTCAGGAGACAGAGGATCTTGCGACAGCGGTTGGTTCTGCCTTTGAATTCGGATCCTCACATGTACATGGTAGACATTGGTAGTACTGATCGCTGAGTCGTAGTAGCCTCGAACGACCGCCGGATGTTTGCGATGATCCACATTCTGTTTGCCTTGAGTCACCGTCTCTGCTACGGCTGTATACTGTCACTGTGACTTGCGATGTGTTGCGATGGATTGAGATGTCAAGCACTGCAAGAGATGTGTGCACATTATGATTCAGAGGCCCACCCATATGGGGACCGAAGTAATAAGGAGTGAATATGTCAAATTGAAGCTGTTCTACTTGTCGCTCGAATTATGTCTGCAGAGATATCTGTATTGGATTCACCCCCGAGCCTGAGGGTACTAACTTGAAGGCCCGGGCATCCGGCCCGGATGGCAAAGAAGTACAACACGCGCAAACAAGTGTGCCATGTACCACAACTCTCAACATGCAGGGCCCAGGCACTAACCCTTCTCGCCGTTCAAGTCGTCTTAGTAGTCATTCACAATCCATTGGTGCCAGCTCTGCCCTTCCTGTGCCTCCAACCTCTACGTCAACTGCCGAGGCTGCACAAGCAAAGCTCGAAAGTCTTGCAAAAGATAGTATCGAGTTCCGCCTTCTGAATGCTCTCCTCATGCATGCACCGACAGTAGAAGGTGTTGGTCTCATTGCTTCAGACATTACCGCCGCATCAGCAGAGCCAGGTGGTCTTGTTCAGCTCGCAGAGTTTTATAAAACAGGTCTACTCCTACCCAGTCAGCTTCCTGTCTTTAGCAATAGCGGACCCACTGCGTTCTCAATCAATATTCATGGTCTATAGTGAAGGCTGGTGGTCGTACACCACAAATTTCGTTTCATCCCTCACGAGACCAGGAAATCGAGTCCGAGGCCAACGCAATTGCCGCAGATCTAGAACTCGCCAAAAGGGATCCAGCCACTCTGAAAAAATATGTGAGAGTTCACTCGCCTCTGCTCTCCAGTTTACAGTATTATATCTGTGTTAGACTCTATACCGAGATGGCTATCGTTGTGTCGCGACGCATGCGTGGGATGAGCCCTCCCTTTCACTTCCTGATGTGGAGGCCAAATTTGCGCTATCCTCTGCCGACCGTACCGTGATGACTGAGGCCGCTCACATCCTTCCATTCTCCTTGATGAGTGCTGACACCAATAAAATAGTACGCAAGTGACTTTCCTAATCTTGCGAAGTTATTTACAGTGACGGCCATTCAGCTGTTTAAGAAATGTACAATTTGGTCGGTCATTAGGTCCTTTACGAACATCGAATTTAAAGAGTTGAGCGGCAACAATATCAATTCATTAACGAATGTCATCACCCTCGACACCGGTGTGCACAAATTTTTTGGACCGCTCCACATCTGGTTTGAGGCCGTGCCAGTGCGTTGTATGCTTCTATGTTACGTGTCACAATTTACACCTTGTGATCCCACAAAGGATAGGGCTAACACTTACAAAATCAAGAAGGCTCAGGATCGTGTTCTTCGTGGTGCATGAGCTGAAACCTGCTATTTTGCACAACTTGACAGTGCTTTGTAGGCATTGTGGATGAAGGTACTGAAGTAATCTTCACCACCCCTGACCCAGAGGCATATCCACTTCCTGATCCACGCTACCTCGCTCTCCATGCCGCTGTTGCCAAAGTTGTCCATATGGCAGGTGTGGCTGAGCATCTCGATGACATACTCCGGAAGTATGAGAATATTCGTGTGCTATCGGACGAGTCAGGTATGGAATACCTTGATGGGCTGTTACGCGCTACACGGAGATAAATTGTTGCATATTGATGACAAGGCTGGTAAAATCTGTGTATTCTTTTCTCGCACCACTATACCGAAGAATAGATGGCGATTAGCAGGAGCTAAATATATTGCATCGACGATTGTAATTAAGTGGATCCAGTCGAAATGGAAAACAATTATACTGTGAAGGAACCTGAGGTTATATATAGTACTGACGTGGAAGGAATGGAAGCTATTCTTCGTATAGGTTTGGGACGTTGAGACGTCATGGAGATTGTTGACATCGTGGAGGTTGTGGACGACAAGGTGGGTGCAGACGTCGCGCTGCTTACATCTAGAAATTCAAACTTTCGGTGAATCTGAGCTGCTTAGATGATATCGCTCCATCGCCTTGCACAGCAGTGCTGACTCCTGAGTCATGGATTGTTTGTGGGCGGAGTTGGAAATATCAGTCCGCAGCGCCACACACGACTGACACTGTTATTTCTCACTTTTAACTTTCAACACACCTTCATACGACTGTACGTTTCCATCTCTTCCAACCTTCGAAAGACTCTCATTTAAACGATCCTTCAGTATAGCCTACTCACATGCGATTCCCTTTCTTAACCGCTTTGGTTGCTGGCGCCGTACTGGGTAAGCTCCCGTTTTCACCGTTTCTCGCTGATAGCGCTAATTCTAGTCTGTTGGGCCAGGCCAAGTCAGTGCCACACCGCTGCGAATCATTATCGATAGCACCATCACCAATGGAGTAACCGGCCCTAATAAGAACCTACGATTGGGCCATGCCATTCCTCACCTCGCCAATGGACATGTTGCGGCGTCAGCCATACCTGCCGGCTCAGGTGGCAAGATCCGCCGTCCTTGCAACGGTCGTCTTCGCAATAAAGCCCTGGAAATCTCTAACGCTTTCCGCAAAGTTTTCGGCCTTCCTTTGATCAAGACCGTCGAGTTGTCGAAGGTTTCCACCAAGGACGCTGCCCCAAACACCAAGGGCGAGTACCGCATTCTTCCTTTCGTTGGCACGCCTCCTACCCTCGTTGAGGTTGGTCAAGGCAAGCAGGAAAGTAATCATGAGGACAATCACGAGGGCAATCACACTAAGGTGGGCAAGGGCGACAAACAGCATCACCACCACCACAAACACCACCACAAACACCACCGTGGCGGTAAGCAGGCATCGTTCATGAAGCGTCTTCACTTCGCTCTTACGGCACTGGGACCTTGGGAGGGAGGAGCCGTTGCGTTTGTTTTAGGTATGTCTGACTCCCCCCTATTCCTTCTCGATCTGATGCATCTAATCGTGTGCAGGATGTGGCATCGGAGTTCTTCTCAGGATGCTTTGGGTCCTTACTGTCATCTCTTATCGCGTCTTCAGGGGCCACAAAGAGGACGAGAACAGGTACACAGAAGTCCTTGTCGTCGAGGATGGGGAACCTGATGTCGCCGCTCCCCCTACGTACACTTATGCCGATGAGAAAGCGGACAGTAAGGTTGTCACACACGATGCTGCCGAACAAACCAAATAGAGTCGTGCATTGTACGACAGCCCATCGGTCACGCGAATTACAATACAGAAATAGTCCAACCGTCGTTCCTTGTTCTTCCTCTTTCTTCACCTTCTGCCGAATATGGACTCGTTTCTAAGTGACTCGTCTCTTGTACTTATTCATATTGGTAACGAGACTCCATTTTGTTAGTTACAATGAATAGTGCAGTGCAATATGTTCTTTTGATCCCCACATGTCTGCAGGCACATCGAAACTTGCCGACAGGATTGCTATTTTGTCTTCAGTTGGGGCTATCGCGCATTGACCTGGAAAGCTTAAGCATTGCAAGTAAGTTTATCCCTCTAGCATGTTCTGAATTGACTTGGTACAGACGTGGATGTTTTTGGCGGTACGATGATCGATATTGGGGTAACTTGAACATCAACAACTGGTTATCACGAATGAGCCGTCTTGTAGTTGATTGCTTAGAACCAGCCTCTATCGTTAACATCTTGAGGACACACATTGCCTTCAACGCCGCATGTAATTCTAGGGAACGCGAAAAAGGAGCATGCGTCAATCAAGAGGGCCCTCACACAGATGTCATCGAAAATATCTCTCTGAATGGGCGCACGGCAATCCCAGGCATCCGGTGAGGGTTGGTTGGCTCCGGAAAGTCGACTATCGCGCATAGCATCGCACAAGCAATTATGCCGACGAATACAGTCGACTCTGTCCTAAACCATACCTCTGACACCCCATAACCTGTGATAACCCATGGGTTTGGGGCGTCCACCAACTTGGTTACCAGAGAAATCCCATAAACCTGTAATATCCCGTAACCCATGACTTTTTGAGGATATCATAACCTATAACCCGTCAACAATTGGACAAAATATACAAATTTGACAGGATTTTTGAGCCTAAAATAGTTTAAAGCAACAACAAACATCGGGCGCCGTGGCACCGCCATGATCTACACCAACGCGATCCTGAATGTTCTGACTCCTGAAATTAATGGCCGACCTGAGACTACTAACAATGGTCAAGAGTTTCAAATTTTTTTGCAAAACACAAATAACTTCAGAACAACCTTAAGATTTCGTAAATCGGCTTGGGATATACATTGACTAACATGTATAGTATATGGATCGAATGTTACTTTGGCATTATCCTGGGGGAACCGAACCTCGGAACGATACCGAGCACAGAAACCTCAAAAACAGGGTGTTTCAAAACTGTTGTCACGAAATGTCACAATGCCGACTGAAACTCCGCTTCGGCGACTATCTAGCAGCATCATAGTCGAACTCCAAAGCCATTGTCAAATTCCAAAGCATTAGAGCATATTTGCAATGGCCCAAATCAATGTTTTTACCGATTGAGTTTATTCTGAAGTTAGTTGTGGAGCTGGGTGGAGACGTCAAGTAAGCCAGTTCCTGGGCCATTTTAGACTAGGTCCTGGTGATAATACTCGACCTGGAAACCTAACAAAAACCTGTTAAAAGGCTTAAGAAGTATAACACAGGCTAGAGGAAGGGTGTGAGTTGGTACTAAATATCACCACTGATACCCAAAAGTTGTGTTTAGTGACGCGAAATGGTAATAGATGTTGCGAATAGTCTGTGGGGTGTACAATGTTGTTTGAAAGAGTTCGAAATAGGTTCAAAGACATGCAAAATAGTTTGAAATAGGTTCAAAGGGGTTCAAAGAGGTTCAAAGTAGTTTCAAGGAAGCTCGAAGATGTTGGACTGATGTCGAGGTATGTAGAGGAGCGAATATAATGAATACAAAGTGTTTTTCGAATGGTGATAGGCGATAGGTGATGAGTCAAGAGACTAATACAAAGGTTCAAAAAAGTTCGTGATATTTCGCAGAACTTATAGATACGATGTAAGGCTAAGACTCAAGAGAATGGCTCTTAAATCGAATGATAATGGAGAGGGTGACTTTTTCTCTGTTTTTCTAAGTAGCTAGTACAAGTCTATATACATTTTGAAGAGATAGTACCAAAAAGGAAATATAACATATGGAGAACAAGAGGCAATATATGCAGCAATAAAAGACTTTGTAAATTGTAAAAAAAATGAGAAACAATAATAATTGAAGCATATGTTGTCCCAGTATAGTAAAAAGGGCTTGTCCTATTGCTTCAATATATCATTGAAACACAAAACATTTATCGCATTCTAAATCTTTTGTTGTCTCTCCTCATGTCCAGTGGTGCTCAATATGCAACAAAATGGCTTATTTCAAATGTGCTGTGTGTCGAAAGGGTTTTGAAATAGCCGTATGGCAGCCGATGTTGTTCAAAGTGGTGCAAAGTGATTCAAAAGCATTCGAAATGTTGTGAAGATGTTCAAAGTTGTTTGAAATCATTCAAAAGTGTTTAAAATGGTACAAAATAACTTTGAAACTGAATTCATGGCATTCATAGCAGTTCAGAGAGGTTCAGAGCATGTGTCATAATGTCTTGATACAATTGGGACCATTCCCAGACCTTAGAACATGCAATGGACCTATCACCAGAGTTATGTCATGCTCGATTTCCTGTACCACAGGGCACCAGAGCAGAAATGGTATATAATACTATGTCTATCCCTCATATACAACTCAGAGTATAGCATCCTGGAACACTTTAATTCATCCACCAATCTCAATTGCCCTTGCTGGCACTTTCTCAGAGACTCTCTCACTCTACCTTCATTTCCAGGCACATCTTTTTGTGAGCTGTTCCTGCCTGACTCCAGGATGTATTGTTCACCTGGCATCAGTCAGATGTGTAATCTATTGCCATCCCAGGACTCTGCTACACAGCAACTTGCAGCTATCAACTGTGATATACAGGATGACATTTCAATATCTGCTGCCTGCAATAATACAAGACTCTATTACCGCTCTTCTTGATAACCTCGACACTTACCATTTCTACACTCCCACTGAACAACACAGTTCTATGCACAGTACCTCTAAACACAACTTCAACTTCACAGAGATGTTGTGCTCATAGTTGGACTCAGTGCACACAGATGACAACAAGGAGCATGAGTCTACTGGAGATAGCATGATGAAGTATTCACAGAGAGGGAAGGCACAGAGGGAACCTAAGTGCACTACTTTCACTGACAGGGATCTTGTTGAAATCATTGTTGTCTGTCATCCTCACATTGTTGTCTGCCATCCTCACATTGTTGACTGCCATCCTCACATTTTGTCTCTGCATTATCATTCATTGCCCTTGCTGTTTGTTGCCCTTGCATTGACATTTGTCATCCCCTCCATGTTGTCTGTTGCCATCCTCCTCATTTTTGCTGCCATTCATTGACTTCCCTCTTTTGTTTGTCAGCCCTTCATATGTGCATTGTCGATCATCATCTCTCTGGGGCCATGTTGACATGGCACTGTTTCTATTTCTGTAAGGGCAACCTCAAAGCCTCACTTAATAGTGAGCTAACAGAGGGGAATCCAAAGTTAATGTTATACTACATGATACAGACACTCCAGGCACACCTAACAGAGGTGAATCCAAAGAGAAAACTCTAAGGACCCATCTGTCAATGCCCAGTATATGTAATAGAGCCAAAAATGAAATAGTAAGCTAAAAACAGCAAAAAGGCAGAGATAGGCAGATCAAGCTGTGGGATGATGTCACCTTGATGTGTAAACATCCAGAAGGGGTCCTGCTTCTAAGAATAGAACTGTCAACATGTACCAACATGGAAAAAACTGAAATATAATAATAAAATAGGAATAAATTATAGAAAATCATCAAAAAGGCAGAATAGGATGAAATAAAATATAAACAAATATGGGACAAATGCAGAAAATTGCCCAGATGCCTGGGGCACCTTCCTTTTCCCTTACATTACCCCCCTTCTATAATGCATTGCCCAAATGCATTCAAAACTGTATTTGCCCGAAGTTGGATGCTTGGATGCATTGAAGCACAGAGGAATGTTGCCAGTGGAACTATCTGACTGGTCATGGGGCATTCACATCAGACTCTGTGACCCAGGAGTTCTCCTCATACACATAACCCTTTCAGTGTACCAGGTATTTGAGTTTACCTCAATGTAAGCAGCTGTCTAAGATGGACTCGACTTCGTACTGAGGTTCACCTTCGATGACTGTAGGTGGTGGGGGAGGTCATGTCATGCATCCAGGGAATGGATCTGTGGAGGCACTTGGATATGATTACTATAAGCAGATAAATGGCAAAATGGCATGCTATCATTGTGGCAAGAGCAAAGTTTGCTATGCCACACAGGATGGTTGTACACAGGATGGTGTTCGAGTGGCCAGAGCAAAGAAAAAAAAGGCAGCAGCAAGAAGAAAAGTGAAGAAGGCGGAGTTTTCCAGTGGTGGCAGTGAAGAAGAATTATTGCTGAGGTAGATCTCTCAAAAAGAAAAAGATAAAGCTAAGGGTAAGTTTTTCTTATCATGATTCATAAGACAACTAATACATCTATATCTATAGCCATTCATAGTGACATTGACATAACCAATCCTGATGCCTGCCCTGCTCCTGCTCCTGCTCCCCATGCCATTCCTGTGACAGAGGATTCTTATGCCTCCCTTGAATTGCATCTAGACAGAGTAGAGTGAGACAAGCAAGATGGATGAAAGGAATGATTATGGGACTTATGACCCAGATATGGCAGATCTGAGACAGAATCCACGTGCTTTCAAATAGGATGGATGACCTTGAAGCATACCTTGGGTTACAGCATGGTGCATAGCCCATTGTCTTGTACAATGGTCTTGGGTATGAGGAGGTACATCATCTTCATGAGGGTCAAGGCAGGACAGAAGATGTAGACATGAGCAGCATGATGGAGGCTGATGAAACCATTCTTGACAGCAGTACAAATGCTGATTATGAGGTCCAGATGTGGGAACCTGTAGAGTACATTGAGGACAACAGAATGGTCATGGCTGATGCATGATTACAGAGTGAGTTTGCCTCATCTGCTGCTAATGCTAATGCTGAACAAGGTAAGGACATTGCCACTGCTGATGCTGTACTCATTGAGGCCATAACCGATATCCCTGGTGCTGATCCTGAGCATGGCAAGGCTAAAGCTGAGGGACCAGCCAATCCTGTGGAGGCCAAAGAGGTTGAGGCCAAAGTATCCTTGCCTGCTGGTCCCAGAATACATATTGTTTCTGCCACACCACATGACTCTTAAGAAGCAGCTCAGCATCCCACATTGATGGCCCCTCTCCTTTCTGCTCTCCTCGATGTACTGTCCTGAGCTGATGCTGATCCTAGTGATGCAGCATTGGCATCTAACACCACTGATTCTCTGATACCCACTGCTCCTGAAACACAGCAGTCAGACTTTCCCTATCCTCCTGCACTTGCCATGCCTATTGTCACCTACTCCATCAGGTGCTCATTCTGGGTCACATGCAAGAAGTACCATCCTTAGCTAAACCCAAAGAAGAGAGTGGGAACTTCAGAGGATAGAGGCAAAATGAAATGAGAGAGAAAGGACTGAGTTGATTTTTTTTTACTTTAATAGACATGTATTGTAACTTTCTTTTGCAAATCTTACTATTGTCATTCTTGTCTTCTACTGAGACACATAGAGTAAATTTACTGCTCAAAGTTTACTCTTTTTACTCTCTGTCTTCTCCTACCAACTTGCCTAAAGACAGCTTTTTGTTGAGCAAGGTCATCAGCTGTCCTGTGGGCATGTTGGGCCAATGTCTGTCTCTGATTCTTGATTTGGGATGATGGGGGGGTCATCTGTTGAAATGTATTCTTTACAGGTGGGGTTTGGCAATCACCAAATGATTCTACTGCTGCTGATTGTATGTTTGCTGATTGCACTGTTGCTGATTGTGTGTCTGTCCAATTGCACCATTGCCAAAGCTATGTCTGCCAATTGGAGTGATGCTGATCCTACTTCTGCTAATCTCATGTCTGCCAATCCTTCCACTGCTGATACTACTGCTGCCAATTGTATGTCTGCTGATTACACTGTTGCCAAAGCTGTAAGGGAAAAGGAAGGTGCCCCAGGCATCTGGGCAATTTTCTGCATTTGTCCCATATTTGTTTATATTTTATTTCATCCTATTCTGCCTTTTTGATGATTTTCTATAATTTATTCCTATTTTATTATTATATTTCAGTTTTTTCCATGTTGGTACATGTTGACAGTTCTATTCTTAGAAGCAGGACCCCTTCTGGATGTTTACCCATCAAGGTGACATCATCCCACAGCTCGATCTGCCTATCTCTGCCTTTTTGCTGTTTTTAGCTTACTATTTGATTTTTGGCTCCATTACATATACTGGGCATCAACAGATGGGTCCTTAAAGTTTTCTCTTTGAATTCCTCTCTGTTAGGTGTGCCTAAAGTGTCTGTATTATATAGTGTAATATTAACTTTGGATTTCCCTCTGTTAGCTCACTCCTAAGTGAGGCTTTGAGGTTGCCCTTACAGAAGCTATGTCTGCCAATTGCAGTGATGCTGATCCTACTTCTGCTAATCTTATGTCTGCTGATTCTACCACTGCTGATCCTACCACAGCTGATCCTACCATTGCCGATCCTGATGCCAATCCAACTGTTGACAGTCCTAATGCTGCTAATGCCTTCACCCTTGCCCTTGCAATAGAATCCTCTGTCTGAGTTTGCCCAGACAGTCAGTAAGGTTTAGGACATTGCAATTTTTCTTGAGTTGAAGTGGTGTTGCCTTCCAACAGTGATGGATCAATTGGGCATGGGGCATCATTTACATTGTCATTTAAAGGTGATATGGGTGTGATGGACCTTTTATAAATGTGTCGAGGAATGACATACTCTGGTTCACCATCACCCGGACCATTAATTGGCTGTGGTCGAGTCACACCAGCTGTGCAGAGTATGTCCATTGTTGTTTGATTGACTTGCATATAGTTCAACTGAGCTGTATATGTAATTTGCAAGGAATCAGGGGTTTCAGAGATGGGTGCCTGTTCTGCTCTTGATTGTCAGCACAGTTGTTTTTGCTTTTGTTTCCCTTTTGCCCTTTTTCTGCCTCTTGATTGACCTTGGGGCTTGGCATCAGTATCAGCATCAGCATCAGTATGCAGGCCAGTGCCAGTGATGGACTCAGCATTGGGTATTGCATCAGCATTCCATCGTTCACTGCATTTGGAAATGCATTGGGAAGGTGGAGGATTATTCAAATCATCAGGATAGTATGTAGGAGACACACTCCCATCACTGGCTTTGAATGCTTTAAACCTGAAAGCTCTTTCAGGACCCTGTGCTGTTTGCTGCTGCAGAACATGGTCAAAGAAAGCTTCTATGGCACTCTTGTGCATGTTGCATGAGTCTCTGAATTTGAACCTGGCTGGGAAATATTCAGGATTAATAAATACAGAGGTCTGATCAGCAATTGCTTTGAATGGGATATGGTGACTATGACTACTGTTTTCTAGTTCTGCATGCAGATAAGTAATCAGTTTGTGGAATAAGAAGTCAACATACTGTAATGCTGCCCAACAAACAACATAAACCATTCTTCCAGTTTTTTCTTCTTGGATTGTGATCCTTTCCATGGTGTGGAAAAGATCAGGAACCCATCATTAGTCAATGTTAGTCAAGTTAGTGTTGTGTTACAGTGGCTCAAAAAACTGTCCCAATGTTTTGCTATTTTAAAGAGGTTGGCTCACAACACAACACCATCATTCTATTTTATTCTGTGAAAAATATATGTAATAGTGTATCATCATATCTTTCAGAATATGCAAGAATTATGTGATTCTAATCAAAACTGATGAAATAATAAATAGAACAAAATAATCAATCATTGGGACAGTTTTTTGAGCCTCAATTCTTTTATCCATAACCATGCTGTAGTCATCTGAATCTTGGTGGGATTACTTGTAATGACAATAAACAATGTCATGTAAGCTTGTTTATTATAGTTTGACATGTTGAAACTGGTTCAACCATCTTCTTTCCTTTCAACTACCACATGAAGCCCTTATCCTCTCCCCAACACTTTACTATCATTTCTCTTCTCCAGGAGGGGTATTCCTTGCATCAGATCCAGTCAAAAACCAATGTTGGGAAGTCAACAATCCGCAGAATCAAAGAGGAGATTGATTGGAACAAGGAAAACAACATGGGAGGTTGTCCTTCCAAGCTCTCTTCTCATGACAAGCAATCCATCATTCAACAAATCACTACTGGAAAGCTTGACAATGCTATCCAGGCCACCAATTTTATCAACAACATCATTCCCAGTCCTGTCACTCCTCAGACTGTCAGAAATGCACTAAAGAAGAATGATTTTAGCCATTACTAAGAAGAAACATGCCCTTCTCAAAAAATCCCATCGAAAGGCTCATCTCAAGTTTGCCAGATACCATAAAAATTGGACTTTATAGGATTGGGAAAGGGTCTTATGGTTAGATGAGACTAAAATTAACATGATTGGGTCAGATGGGAAGGTTTACACTTAAAAAAAAAAGGGGGAACCACTTTCAGATAGAACCACCACACCTACTGTCAAGCATGGAGGGGGGAATAACCTTATGGTGTGGGGTTGTATGGGGTGGAATGAAGTGGGGAAGCTCACAGAGGTTCAGAGAATTATGGATTCACAACAATACTGTGATATTTTGGAGGATGGAGTTGTAGAAAGCTTTGAAAAGCTGGAGATGGCAGAAGGGGAGAGGATCTTCCAGCAGGACCATGACCCCAAGCACACCTCCTACAAGGCTACAAAATGGTTTAAAGAAAATGTCATTCAAGTGCTTGTCTGGCCTGCATAATCTACTGACATTAACCCCATAGAACACCTGTGGGTCAATCTCAAGCATGCCATGCAGCAATACCCAAAACCACCAACTGGAGTGCATGAGTTGTGGGATAGAGAAGTTGAGGAGTGAAACAAAATTCCACCAGAAGCATGCCAAAGGCTTATATAAAGCATGCCCAGGAGGATAGAAGCAGTTATCAAGGCAAAAGGAGGCCATACCAAGTATTAATTAGTTAGAAAATTGAAGGTCAAAAAACTGTCCCAATGATTGATTATTTTGTTCTATTTATTATTTCATCAGTTTTGATTAGAATCACATAATTCTTGCATATTCTGAAAGCTATGATGAACACTATTAGATACATTTTTACAGAATAAAATAGAATGATGGCGTTGTGTTGTGAGCCAACCTCTTTAAAATAGCAAAACATTGGGACAGTTTTTGAGCCACTGTAGATTGCAATGCTGCCCTTGAAGTAAGGTCCAATGTGTGTAAACCTTTGACATAATTCATAAAGTTTTCACTTCAGCTCAGTGACTTGATCATGGTACATATCCAGAAATGATTGCACAGGGGTGGCCATCAGAGAGGCGACTTTTCCATGACTGCAGTCAGTATCAGTATCGGGATCAGCATGGGATCAGCAGTAAATGATTCAGGCACTCACACATCAATGTCAATTGACACCCAGTAATTGAATATCACAGGGAGAATGTCACACTTGAGTATTTGCAATTAGTTGGCTTTTGATTCCTGTAATCAGAATTCAACTTTATAAGGCTCGAGGATCTTCTGCTCTTTGACCATATATCTGCAACCCTTCTGGTATCATCTCAACTAAGGGTTCTCTAATGGCTCAGGCAGCATTGGAGGAGATTGATCTGGAAAAAAGATTCAACCTTATGATTGGCATAAGATATCATCAAACATATCCATCAGCACAAGGATTAAATGAGGATCACATGAGGATCACATGAGGTCAATAGTACAATAGTCCAACAATCCATGTTATTGGTTCACCTTAAATCATCATGAGCCTAACAAGACCTCCTTACAAGATCAAAGAAGAGAAACAAGGACCAAAAACAAAGTGTATCAAGGTCCCTCTGACTGCAGTTATGGAAGAACAGGGTCCATCACATTCTAGTATACATGATCATCCTGATCTTGCTCCAGATTGGGATATGCAAAACCTCAGGTGGCTGAAGAGCCAAGTCAGCCACACATTGGCATGGTCAGTTTCTGACACTGATTGACTTACTGAGGCTCGTATGCAAATAATAGAGACAGTGAGACTATGTATTGGAGTTTGTGGGATGAGTGGATGAATTGCTGCAAGCATCCCTATCTTGGCAGGCATGGTCAGTTGACAAACAAATTTGCAGCTACTGTCTATTCAATAAACTGGCAATTTGGAAATGCATTGATTGTTCACTTGGAAGCATGCTTTGCCACACATGTATGTGTGTAACCCACAGGCAGAATCCCTTCCATCACATTGAATGCTGGACTGGCATGCATTTTCACTGGGCTGAGCAATGGGAGGTCAGCACATACATTTTAGTCCAGCACCATACAGATCAGCTGATTTGCAATGCTCTTGACTTCCAAATAAAATATCTAGAGACATTCGAAGACATGAAGAACAAAGCAGAGTAAGAGTCCACCAATTGGCAGGCTGATGATTGGCATCAGTCCTCCTCACCTGACTCAGCATCAGGAATGATGGCACATGGCATTGGGGCCAATGAGGAACCCAGGGACAAAGATGAAACTGGGGCTGACTCAGCATTTTTTGATCACCTTGATCCCCTCTGGGATCAAGGACAGGGGAATATTGACATTGAGGATAGTTTATGAGACTTCTTTGATGGCAATGATGAAGATGAAGTTGAACATGCTGATGAAGACATCCATGGGTTTCAACCATACTTGCCTAATTCTAATCAAACTGCTAATGCTTTGAACAACAGTTATATTCATGTGGTGCATACAAATGGAATACATCATTTAGCAATGGTTACCTGCCAGTGTCAGGGGGAACACCAAATTCTCTTGGACCTAGTAGCCAGTAACTTACTACCCACAACCTCCACCAAAATACAGATCTTTCACCATGCAGATCCTAGACCATTTTCAGCTCTGTAATCTGGAATTCAAGCCATCGGCCTATCAGTTTTACCAGCTGATTCAGCATGTAACATTGATGAGGCCCACTGAAGTGGTCAATCTCTACCATGAGCTTTGGTGCATATCCTGCTTATGACATTGGATAAAAAGATTGAAGTGGGCAGGGTATGCACATAATGAAAGAGATCCTTTGAATCCTGAACCAGGATCACTTGTGAATTTCTGTCTGGCCTGTCCTCAAGTAGGCATAAATATACCAGAAAATTGGAAGGATGATGTGAACTGGTGGGTGACTAAATACCTGGATTGCACAGTGGCATATAAAATAAGCTAGATTTGTTTCTAAACACATATTTGTGGCCAATGGCAATTTAAAAGCTGATCATGTTCAGCAGAAAAACTCAGATAATGATATATGGCTATGGGACAGAGGTGGAATGGCCCCAAATCAGGCTCAATACAAGCAGTTCCTCCAAGCCACCATAGAACTATTAACAGTAAGTAACTTTCCTTGTGAGTGGCCAATGCTGTCCTGATGCTGGTGACGTACCCAATGCTGATCTGATCTTTACCTGGATGGTCAGAAGGCTCCTTGTGAAAATAAATTCCTAGCCATTGTGAATGCTTTTCTAGCATCAAAGGCATGTGATAGGAGTGGGCATTGCATGTGCACAGCATGGCTGTTATGTACCCAATGCATTGGTAGACTTGTTTCACAAAGAACAGCAAAAGAATGTTGACTTTGCTTTTCTCCAAGCACTGAAAACCACCAGGGTTGACCCTCAACAGGGAGTCATGCTCATTTATGACATTGTCTGCCAATACATTATCCACATTTGGGAATATATTGGTGCCCATCTTCTGGCAGGTTTGACTATTGACCAGGCCATTGGACTTTTGCATGTTCATGGCCACACAGATGAAAGTTTTTTTTGCTATGCTCCATCCTTCTTTCCAGGGTCTGGAATTGTAGCAGGAGAAATACTTGAGTCTCATTCCTGAATTCCATTTCTCCAACAGTCAGAACAGCGACCTTGCCACATCAGGCAGAAATGCTTGATGATCATGCTACAGATTCAAATCACAAAAAAATGCTCAGCATGACAGCTAAACTGTGCTCAAAATCTTGAGAAGTGCTAGGGATCTCCACATGACTTGGCCAGCACCATGCGGACTTTACAGCAGCATTCGAGCAGCATTCAGCCAGCAAGCAATCGAAAGATGGGAGGAACAAGTGAACTTCATTGAATCACTAAGGTTAACAAATGTAAAGGTAATGGATATGTATGGCACACAGGGATCAGCATCAGCAACATTAGGACCAGGAATGGCCTCAACATTGGCCTCAGCATTGACATTGGTTCAATCTGCAGTTGAAGAGTGGATTGATTTTGCTATCATTTTTGAACAAATGCAGTAAGTTGCACTCAGACCCATATGAAATCCCATCATTGATGTTTACCAGGATTGAATTATGAAACAAAGTATATCAACTTGGAAAATCACCATGTGTTTCCAATATGCAGACTGTTGAATGGAAATGAAAAGCTTTCACATCCCACATGGTGACCTTAACAGATTTACAAAATGCTGCCGATGTTGCTGATCATGAGATTGCTCCCTCACAGATCACATATGACAATGAAGGCAAACTTGATTCCTTCAATGACCTAGACCCAGCTAAAGATGACACCCCTGTGGCATTAGACCCTTCAAACTGTCTGGCCAACACACATGCTATTTCAGTTGAGGATTAACAAGTATACCTACCATGTAATGGTAATCTCACTGATGTGGAGATTGACCTCTGCAAGAACCAGGCAAGCTGACTGCTACATCAGCTGTGGGAGCTCATTGCCAGCAGATCATTTCAATATTCACACATCATCTGAGCAGTGCCAAGAAAGGGAGTTCACACCATGTCATGAGCTGTTGTCCAGGAGTTGGTTAACAAAATTCCCCTGCATGCCAGAATGTACAACCATTCCCAAAGCCAATTGCTGGCACTGAATGGTGACACTGGGACATTGAGTATGTTTCAGCAGTTAACCAAGGATAACCTCCATGCCAATACAGCTATTTTGAAACTGAATATATCTGGTTCCACTACTCTTCATCTGTCCTGGACTTGGCACAATGCCCACATTTGGACTGGTTGTTGGAGCAGAATATATAGGCTGCACAGAGGAAGAGACAACATGTTCCTTATAACCTACCTGAGGTTTAGTAAGTCTTAGAGCTAGGGTTTAGCAGAGGTAAGAACATTGTATATCTACTACAGTACAGGTTCTCCTTATATACATAATAATAAGAATGTCACATGACTCAGGAATGTGTTTACCACATGTATGCACAGTAAGCACAGTAACATGCATCTCAGAGTTTTTAATTTCAACACCCCCCCTCAAACTGTACAGTGCTCTAAGCAGCTAAGTTTGAATCTTGAAAGTAATTCTGAGAGAGTCTCTAAATTTCCTGAATAGAATGGCACCAAGGTTCTTTGTGAACATGTCAGCCAAATTATCACTTCCAAAAATAAAAATGTCTGTGACTTTGTTCATTTTCTATGCATTCATGGGTATAGTGGTAGCAAATGTCTATATGTTTTGTCCTTCTTTCCTGAACTGGATTTGATCCAATAAAGATGGATCCTTGATTATCAGTGCAGATTGGTACACACTTCAGTATATATCCAAGTTCCTGGAATAAGGACTCTATCCACACTATCTGTCGACAAGTGTCAGAGAGAGCCATATATTCAGCTTCTGTGGATGACAGTGCTACAGTTTTTTGTAAATGGGACTGCCAGCACACAATGCCACTTGCTAGAGTAGCAAAGTAACCCATTGTAGATTAGCATTTGACAGTGTCAGCTGCCCAATCAGAATCTGTGAAGGCCTGTAGCCCTTTGGATTTCTCTCCATCATAGACTATGTTATATTTCTGGGTGATGTACATCACTTTGTCTAGATGTTCTTGGCTAGGATTAGCTGAGAACTGCAATATCCTGATTACTGCATAAGTGATATCAGGTCGCATTCCAAGCATCAGATACAATAAAGATCTGATCACAGACTGATATTTTGATCTAAGCACCACATCTGGTGTCACTGTATTTTCTGACAGTTTGTAACCAGTCGGGAGTGGAGTGGGGGCTGCTTTGGCATTTGTCATCTCGAACCTCTTGAGCACTTTGGTGAGATATTCAGTTTGATTGAGTTTGACTTTGCTTGTAGTCTGGGTAACGTGCATGCCTAAGAATTCTGTGACTTTTTCAGTACTATGGCACTCCCATTGCTTTAGACAAGCATTCTTCTTTTCATCCACAAGTTTCTTGTCTTTCCCCATGAGCAAGCCATCATCAACATAGACCAGTGCAATAACAATGCTGCCTGTCTTAGGATCCTTGTGTATGAAAATGCTGGCATCAGAGCTGGTGCACACAAACCCAATGGTGCATATAAATGCCTCTATCTCTTTTCACCATGCTAGTGAGGCCTGTTTAAGGCCATACAATGCTCGGCGTAAGCACATTACTTTGTGCTCTTTTCCCTCAAGTCTGAAACCCTTGGGTCCATATAGATCTCCTCTTCTAGTTTGCCATATAAGAATGTGGTTTTTACATCTAGACCAGTCATATACATGCCTTCTAAAGATGCAAGTGCAAACATGAGGCATATGGTCTCATAGTGGACTACTGGTGAGACAATCTCATCAAAGTCAACACCTTCAACTTGTGAAAAGCCTTTGGCCATGAGTCTGGCTTGTTTTCTTCCATTCAATTTTATAGAGAAAACCCATCTATTTTTGATCCTTTTTTGATCATATGGAAGATCAATGATGTCATAGACTTGTTGCTTATGAAGAGCCTCTAATTCTTTATGACAAGCTTGTTTCCACTTATGTTGCTGCTGCTATGGTAGGCACGCAATATTGCGAAATTGGTTTGGAACTTAGCTTATTTCACTTGATGGTTTGACTGCTTTTGACAACAGCCAGCGAATAAGCTTATCTCCACCTTCCTTGGTTATCTTTTTACTATAACCTGCTTTATTCAGTTCCCCCATTGGGTGATCATGTTCTTGATCATTGGAATCGGGCACACTCTTGTGGGGTGCTTAACTCAGTCCAGCAACTGGTTCTTTCTGTTGAGATTGTGGTCATGTTTGGTTATGATCTGAATCTTGACCCACAGATCTCTTCCAATATTGATCACGTGCAATGTCTCTCTCTATGTCAGAGGGGAGTCGCTTCTCTCCATAGGTATTGCCAGGACGGTTTGGGATGTTCCTCTGCCTGCCTGATCGATGGGGCAATTGCTGGCATTTCTGTTGATCATCACATCTTGGACAAAAGTCATCAGTGATTACTGGAGGCAGTGGAGGAGGAGCATCAGTCACATCGTCATGTGCCTTTTGCTCGCTTGGTACATCATCATCATCATTATTTTCTGATGATGGAAAAAGGGGCAGATTTTGTGGTGGTATAGAATCATCACCATCTGTTCCAGATGAGTGGTCATCATCTTCTGGTTCTGGAGATGGAAAATCACCAAGGTCTGTCTTGGCAGGAGTTTTAGCTCTGGGACAGCATGGGAACAATGTTTCATCAAATAGTGCTGTAGCACCAATGAATATTGTGCCATTAGATCGCATGAAATGGTATGCTTTAATGCCATCTTCTAATCCAAGGTACATCATTAACTCCGATCGAGGAGCTAATGTGTTTGGATGTTTCTTCTTGGGTAGATAGACATAAGCACTGCAACCAAAAACCTTCAGATTGTTTAGATCTGGGTGGACCTTTGTCAGGTCCTCAACCAGTGTCAGCCATTTCAGGTGCCTTATCGGGGTTCAGTTGTATAGGTGTGTTGCATGTTCAATGCAAAATTCCCACCATGATTGTGGTAGACAAGCAGTAAATCACAGGGTTTGCGACTTAAGTTCGAAGAAGCACGAAATAGTTCGAATAAGTTTGAAGAGGTTCGATGTATATCGAGGAATGAGTTTAGTGAATGTGAGGTGTTTGTCGAATAATGATAAGCGATGGGCGATAAAACATGGGGCAAATACGATAGTTTCAAAGAAGTTCACGATATTTCGCAGAACTTAGAGATGTGATGCGAAGATAGGACTAAAGAGAATGATTCTTAAATCTGATGATAGTGAGAGGGTAACTTGTGCTGTTCCCCGTTAATCTATTGTTTTATTCTAACTAATACAAGTCTATATATAATTTGAAGAAATAGTACTAAAAAGGAAATAATAACAATTGTGGAACATGAGGCAATGTGCACAGCAAATAAAGGTATTGTAAAACATGAAACAAATGAAAAATGATAATAAGTGAAACATACATTGTCCCAATAGAGTAAGAGTTCTTGTTCTATTGCTTTAATATATCAATAAAACACAAAAATGCACTTATCGCATTCTAACTCTGTTGTGGTCTCTCCTCGTGTCCGGTAGTGCTCAATATGCAGTGAGTTGGCTTGTTCTGGATGTGCAACGTGTATCAAGATTGTTTGAGGACAACTATACAGCAGACGAAGTTGTTTGAAGTACTGCAAAGTCATTCAAAGTGTCGTAAAATGGTTCAAAAGCATTCGAAATAGTTCGAAGTCATCCGAAATAGTGTGAAATAAGTCGAAAATAGTTTGGAGTCGATTTCATAATATTCGTAGTGGTTCAGAGTGCGTGTCATAATGTTTCGATACAAGTGAAATCCTTTTCCAGACCTTAAAGCATGTAGTGGACCTATCAGTGGACATCTCTATTTTGATGCCAAAATCCTTGAGCACATTTTGTAGCTCACGATCTTTGAACTCCCCCCCTGGATAGACATGCCAGTGCTTGATCGTAGCACCATACTGGGTCAAAGCCATTGCCTGAAATTGTCTAATCACTGCAGCAGCATCAGACTTCTTTCTAAGGCACTGGACCCAGATATGTGACATCTTGTCATCCAGAAATACAATAAAGTATTTATGTTTGTGGTACGATAGTACTGGGAGTTCCTTTAGATCAGAATGTATTAATTCAAAGGGTTTTCTGCATGTGAATTTGATTTGGGAAAAGTTTTTGAGGTCATTTTCCCTTCAGCACACCCTGGACATGTAATTTTGTCTTTAGGAATAATTAAATTCCTTGGGAATTCTATGGTGCTATTAGGCATTTTCCCTAGTGCCTCTTTGGATGGGTGTCCAAGTCGCCTATGCCAAGTCAAGTAGTCTGTGATGTACATCGTCGCGACATTGATTCTTTTGGTGCTTAATATATGAGTCCGAGCCCAATAAATCATGTCACGTTTCATAAGAGGGATGCAATCCATAATTGGGTTTCCTTGCTTGAAAAATGAAATGTGTGTGGAGGAACCACGCATGTCACTTCCATCTTGTAAGAAGATGCCTATTGACAGTAATCAAGCATTACAGTTGGGTATGTAGTAGACAGGGTATAATTGTGTTTCACGTGTCTCTGACTTCCTGTGACATACTACCTGATGTCTAATGAAGACTGCTCCTTTCCCTACTATATGAGTAGTACCCATGGCTGTTTGAACCAGAGTAGAGTCTTTTCTCAGTAAAGGCTCATAAGAAGCAAAATCTTTTATCTCACCAGTGAAGTATTTTGATGTGCCTGAATCCATGATCCAGTTGGCACCTTTCTTACAATTTCCATTTGCACACATAACACATATATTAAGATGTAAATTGTTTCATGATACATTTAATAGCAGTAAAATTTCACATCAAAAGTTTGCTGTGATCATTGGAATATTAATATTTGTGCTTGTGGCAGAGAAAAGGACTGACCTTTCATCATATGCTCCTGTTTCAAGTGGTTCATCAACAAGCATTTTGTCGATGGCTTTCCATACTTCCTCATCAGAAACTGCAGGTTCTGATCTGAGAGAGATGCTATCATCTTTTACCTCCATGATCCTCAGCTCTGGTTTGATCCTCCTCCTCTTACCTTCTCACACCATTAGGTGCTCTTCCAGCAGTCACAAATTTTTTGGGCTGCATGGGAGATTTATTTGCTCGAGGGTGTCTCGAGCTTGCTGATATTCAGTGTAGATCGAATGAGAGGTAGAGGCTGCACCCATATATGCCTGTGCAGGTGGTTGGTGGCGAGGATCCCTTGTGGGAGTATATTTGCGCTTCTTGATGTGCTGAATGAGCGGCATCAGCGGTATGATGGTGCCATTACCATTTATGGTAGTAAAAGCATTGAAGGCAAGGTGGGTATGTTTCTCCTTTGGTTTTTCCTCTTTAGTCTTTCTGTCCCCACGTCGTCCACATTTTCAGGATGAATCTCCATTGTTGTTTTGAGGTTGCCATTTGGGGTTTCCCCCTTTGTGTTTGACAGCGGAAAGTTTGGTGGCCTGAGGCAGGCTGGTGGGCTTCCCAACTGCTGTGTGCTATGAGGCTTCAGCGACAATGGAGTCCTTGACATGTTTAAATGTCAAGGCTCTAGTAGCAGTCATGTTAAGGACCATGGCAGACAGAGAATCATACTCATGCAGCATTGCAGCAAGTAGAATCATTGCCTGAACTAGTTTAGGGATGGCGACATTGGCAGCCATAAGGTGCTCAAATTTGTCAGCCATCTTAGCAATCTCTGGCACAGGATTCACAGCCAGAATTTTGATTGCTATTGCAGATCTAAAGTCTGCAAAGACTTGGGAGGGGCCATTGACACCATAATCAGTGTGAATGAGATCCCACACCTCCTCAGCAGTGTCCTTGGTGTTGGCACACTGCTGAATGGAGGGGGCCAGGCAAAGCACTAGGCTACCAATAGCCTGGTCATTTTTGTTGCTCCAGGTCTGGAGCTTGGCAGTAGCATCTGCTACAAGTGCAGTGTTCATTGCCATCAAAGGAGGCACCAGAGGCAGTTTTAGTTCCATCCCACTAGTTATTTGCCAGAGGCCCTGAGACCTGAGCCATGCCTTCATGGAGTCAGCCCATTGAATGTAATTGGAGCCATCGAAAGTTTGTACAAGTCTTTCAAGGGTTGAAGACATGATTCTGTGGTGGCAGCTGGTAAAAGTGCTCAATCAGTCTTCTATCCAAGAAAACACATTCCATAATCTCAGGCACAAACACTCCTTCAGAGTGGTTAACCCTAGTCAACCTAGGTTTTTAAGTGCAGCTCGCAGGGAGTGCAATGCAGCTCATGAAGAGTGCAAGATTATAATTTGGAGACAATGAAGTCAACATCATTTGCAGCCAGTTAAGGCATGTTCACGATGTGCCCAGCAGGGCCCATAACCTGTTGGAGCAGACTATATACACTGCACAGAGGAAGAGACAACATGTTCCTTATAACCTACCTGAGGTTTAGTAAGTCTTAGAGCTAGGGTTTAGCAGTGGTAAGAACACTGTATATCTACTATGGTACAGGTTCTCCTCATCCATAATAAAGCGAGATCGGTCACATGAATGTGGCGTGGGTAAATGGATGACAAACTCTGAAGGGGTGGGAATGGCATCACGCCGTGAGACTCTGCAGAGGTGTGGGAAAGTGAAAATGGTGAGAAAGTATGACAAATATAACTCAAAGGTGGGAACTTTTTTTCTGGCTAATTTTTCGCCACCTCGAACTTTTTTTTTTGGCTCTGGGCTCATTGGCTATGTAGAATAATGTCTGCATGGCATGTAAGGAGCTATATTGCAGTGTTTGCTAAATAAAATTTGACTGAGGAGCAACCATCATTCCATTTACTATGCTGTGAAAGCTGACTAAGTGAACCTCGCAGGCTGAACAAAATGCAAAAACCTGATCATGACCTTGGCACATGACCCAAATAAAATGATTTAGACACATCACTGTATTAGTCAGTAGCAAGTTGGTTGGCTCAATAAAATATGGTTACAATTTATAAATGAGGTCATTACAAAGTCAGGTCAGTATTGAAATAAGTTTGAATTGAAAATTGAGTTCAGGTCAGTAAAATATAAGAGTTACAATTGAGTTCATTATGAAGTAAAGGAAATAAAAATTACTTGAATACAGTAAGTTTAAAAATTGAGTTCATTACAAAGTAAAGTCAGTAAAATAACAGTTACAAATGAGTTCATTATGAAGTAAAGTCTACGAAAATTAGTCTAGAAATGAGTCAAGTTTGAAAATGAGTCAGTAAAAAATAGGTCAGTAAAATATATAGATCTTTGAAATTAAGGCATCAATAAAATAAAATTACAGCTATCATTATGAAGTCAAGTCAATAAAAATTAGTTCAATACAAAATCATTATGCATACTTACTAACAAGTTATAATTTGAGTTCGTTATAATGTAAAGTCAATAAATATTACTTTAATACTGACAAAGTGAAGTTGGAGATTTTTTACAAAATTTAAAGAGAGGAGAGGGAGGTGATCAGGAGTGAGGGGGAGTGAGTGAAGGGGGAAATGGGAAATGAGAGGCAAAGTAGAGAGTGGGTAAGGATAAGAGAGTGGGAGAAGGTGAGGGGGGGGGTGAGAGGGGGGGTGAGGAAGAAGGAGGAGAGAGATGAGAGAGAGGAGGGGGGGAGAATGGAGGGTGCATAAGGGGGTGAGGGGGGAGGGTGCATAACGGGGTGAGGGGGGAGGGTGCATAACGGGGTGAGGGGGGGAGAGGGGGGGAGAGAAAGGGGATGGGGAAGAGGGGGATGAGGGAGATGGGGGAGGGGATGGGGGAGATGGAGGAGGGGATGGGGGAGATGGGAGAGGGGATGGGGTAGGTAGGCATGGGATGGGGGAGGGGATGGGGTAGGTGGACATGTGATGGGGATGGGGTAGGTAGGCATGTGATGGGGGTGGGGTAGGTGGGCATGGGATGGAGTAGGTGGGCATGGGATGGAGTAGGTGGGCATGGGATGGAGTAGGTGGGCATGGGATGGAGTAGGTGGGCATGGGGATGGGGATGGAGATGGAGATGGAGATGGGGTAGGTGGAGATGGGGATGGGGATGGGGATGGGAATAAACACCACAACCCCCCCACGTTGACTTGGGGCCAATGGTCCCAAGTCAACTGAAGAGTTGTGTACCATCTAAAAGTCAAATAAAAAGCTGTGCATCCATGAATAAAATGCAGTGAGGTGTTCATAATGAATACAGTGAACCACGTGTGCCGAAGGCACATTTAAAAACCTTGTCCATAATAAAGCGAGCATGGTCACGTGAAGGGGTCGTGGGAATGATGACAAACTCAGAAGGGGTGGGAATGGCATCACGCCATGAGACTCTGCAGAGGTGTGGGAATGGGAGAATGGTGAGAAAGTATGACAAATATCAAAATCTGACATTGTGGGAATCTAATCCAATTTTCGGCTAACCTGGGTGTTTCCATCATTTCAAAAATTAGCCGAAAAAAAATTTTTGGCTATTTTTAACTGTTTCCATGATAAGTTTTGGGCCCGATCACAAATTCAATATAACCCGATCACAAATTCAATATAACTGTTCCCATCAGAACAAATATTTTCCTGATGACAAATATAATTAAGTGTTCCTATGATGACAAATCTAATAACTTAGTGTAGGAACCACCAAATTTTTGGCTACTTTGTGGCCTGATGACAAATAAGGTTACCATGATGACAAACCTAATAACTGAGTGTAGTAACCAAATTTTCGGCTGATGTTTGACCTGCTGACAAATATAATAAGGTGTTCCTATCATGACAAATCTAATAACTGAGTGTAGGATCAATTTTTTCAGCTAATTTTCGGCTTGCTGGGTGTAGGAACCCAATTTTCAGCTGATTTTTGGCCACTTCTAGCTTTTCTGCTCTCTTTCTGGCTCTGGGCTCTTTTCCAGTGGGGTTGTTTTTGCATTCTTGGGGTATCTGTAGACCAAGGTGAAGCTCTGTAAAGTCCTACCTCCCTGGCTTCTCTTTTTTCAACAAAAAGAGTGTCTGCCAGTTGTTTTTTGGACCTCTCTCAGGGCACAGTGTGCAGGGAGATTGGGCTGGCGGGTTTGCAGTTGCCTCCCCTTCCATTTTTGGAAGTCGCTCCACTATCAACTGCCACTGTTTGCACCGATTTCACAGCCTCCTACAAGAATCTCACTTCCTCTGCTGCTGTAAGAGAGCTCTCCGATTCCCATGGACCCAACTCCGCCCAATACTCCTCGACGTGTTCGGATGGCCGCACAGCAAACTGAACGGGACCAACGGACCTTGGATAGCCCTACTCACCACCGGACTCCACACCACGCTCGCACAATGAACATTGCCCAGCCTTTGCTGCCTGTGCCACCTCCCCATGGTGGTTTGCTGAATGGGAATGACTCCGATCCTTTTCTTGCCCCTCCACCTCCACCTCCTCAATACAACCATCTTCCTCCTCATTTGGCACAACAGCTGGCAGCACTTCCTCCCCTTCCACAGGTGGTGAGAGGCAGAGGCAGAGGAAGAGGAAGAGGGAGGGAAAGAGGCTCAATTCATGCAGCTCCACCTCTGCCTGTGGTTGCTCCTTTACACAATGCAGCTTTTCCATATTATTTTAATGCCCCTCCTGCCCCTCCTGTTTTTGACCCTCCTGTTTCAGCACCTCCTATTCTTGCACCTCCCATTCCTGTTGCTCCTGCACCTGCTATTCCTGTTGCACCTGCACCTCCCATTCCTGCTACTCATGCAATCGCCCAGGCTGGGCTGCGAGTTCCACCTTTGGGTCCTCCTCCTGTTTTTGACCCTCCAGCTCCTGTTCCTTTGGTTCCTGCACCTCCTATTCCTGTCGCTCCTCCAATGGCCTGGCCTGGACATCAAGTTCCTGTAGCTGTATGTTGGATTACATATTCTTCTATGTGACACAGGTTAATTAACAACATAATACTGATGCAGCCTTTTCTGCCTCCTGTTTTTGACCCTCCGGCTCCTGTTCCTCCTGTTCCTGCACCTCCTGTTCCTGAGCAAGTTCCACTTTTTTTTCCTGCTGTACGTTGGAGTTTTCCTTCAGGTGAATAGATGTACGAACTAACAACATATCATTACAGCTTCCTCCTCCTCCTGTTTTTGACCCTCCTGTTCCTGTTCCTCCTGTGCCTGCACCTCCCATTCCTGTGGCCAATATACCTCTACCAATGGCTCCTCCGCCAATGGTTCCTGCAATAGCCTGGGCTGTGCTTGCTGTGCAGCATGCAGCACTTCCACCTCTGGCTGCTGTATGTTGAATTATATTCTACATGATGTGCAATGGTCTGACTGAATAATGATGTAGCCACCTCTACCTCCCCCTCTACCTCTCCCACCTCTGGCTGTTCCTGCTGTTCCTGCTGTTCCTGCTCCTGCTGTTCCTGTTGCCAACATACCTCCACATGTAAGCAAGCTGTTATTGTTTTGATGAATGTGGTGACTGACTTGATCATCCAAGATTGATCCCGCCCCTCTTCCACATGTTCTGCTGCCTCCTGCACGCCGCCCATTTAGCCCACTTTGGCCTATTCATGATCTCGGAAGAATGGATGTTCAGTGTCCCAATTGCCATGCTTTGCACTGGATGGCCGAACGTCTTACCACCTCCTCCAATATAAATCCCAGATTCGGCATGTGCTGTCTGAGTGGAAAGATCGCTTTGCCCCCTCTTCACCCAGTCCCACCTGAGCTTATCCAATTGCTCACTGCTCAAGATGACATTGGAAAATCATTTCGTGATCACATCCGCACTTACAATAATGCACTCGCCATGACTTCTATCGGACACAAGATTGACGAGTTGGTCAATGAGGGCAAAGAGGCTGTGAATGATGGCGTCGGTCCCTATGTCTACAAACTCCATGGCGAGCTGTCCCACAAAATTGGATCTCTTCTTCCACCAGAGGGTGAACCTCCTGTTTATGCTCAGCTATATATTTACGATCCAGCTGACGCTGTCAACTTTCGCATGGCCAATGCCTGGAACACTCACCTCCATCACCACACTTTGCTCACTCTTCAGGACATGCTCCACCATCACCATCCAGCAGTTCAGGGGGGGGGTGAGAGGAGGGGGTGAGGAAGAAGGGGGAGAGAGATGAGAGAGAGGAGGGGGGGAGAATGGAGGGAGGAGGGAGGAGGGGGAGGGTGCATGAGGGGGTGAGGGGGTAGGGGAGGGGGTGAGGGGGTAGAGAAGGGGAGGAGAGAGGAGGAGAGGAAGGGGATGGGGGAGAGGGGGATGGGGGAGATGGGAGAGGGGATGGGGAGATGAGGGAGGGGATAGAGTAGGTGGGCATGGGATGGGGATGGGGTAGGTGGGCATGGGATGGGGATGGGGTAGGTGGGCATGGGATGGGGATGGGGTAGGTGGGCATGTTGGGGATGGGGATGGGGAAGGGGATAAATACCACAACCCCCCCACGTTGACTTGGGGCCAACAGTCCCAAGTCAACTGAAGAGTTGTGTACCATCTAAAAGTCAAATAAAAAGTTGTGCATCCATGAATAAAATGCAGTGAGGTGTTCATTAGAAAATGAACCACCACCTACACATTTACAGATTGAGTCAAAAAATGCAATGAGATATTGATAAAATCAATGAACACAGTGAACCACGTGTGCCGAAGGCACATTTAAAAACCTTGTCCATAATAAAGCGAGATCGGTCACGTGACTGTGGTGTGGGTAAATGGATGACAAACTCAGAAGGGGTGGGAGTTCCATGACTAACCCTCTACTGTGAGAAAATGATGACAAATATAAGTTATAGGTAGGAAATGAACTTTTTGGCTAATTCCATTACATTACACATTTCAAAAATTAGCCAAAAAAAAATTTCAGCTATTTTTAGGCCAGATCAAAATTGTAATAATGGTTCCCATGATAAGAAAAAATTTCCGCCAAGTTTTGGGCCTGATCACAAATGCAATATAACAGTTCCCATCAGAACAAATATTTTTCTGATGACAAATATAATAAGGGGTTCCTATCATGACAAATCTAATAACTGATCAATATGGGGGTGTTGCCATGATGACTAATTTAATTAGCAACAACATTTTTGGCTACAGTGTTGAATCAAAATTTTCGGCTATTGTTTTTTTTTTGGGCCTGATGACAAAGATAATTACTGGGTCTTGCCATGATGACTAATTTAATTAGCAACAACAGTGTGGGATCAAAATCAAAATTTTCAGCTAATTGGCCTGATGACAAATATTATCAGGTGTTCCCATGATGACAAACTAATTTTCCCATTTGTCATTGATGACAAAGATCATAACTGGGTGTAGGAACAATATTTTCGGCTAATTTTTGGCTTGCTGGGTGTAGGAACCAAATTTTCGGCTGAGTTTTGGCCACTTCTAGCTTTTCTGTTCTCTTTCTGGCTCTGGGCTCTTTTCCAGTGGGGTTGTTTTTGCATTCTTGGGGTATCTGTAGACCAAGGTGAAGCTCTGTGAAGTCCTACCTCCCTGGCTTCTCTTTTTTCAACAAAAGGAGTGTCTGCCAGTTGTTTTTTGGACCTCTCTCAGGGCACAGTGTGCAGGGAGATTGGGCTGGCGGGTTTGCAGTTGCCTCCCCTTCCATTTTTGGAAGTCGCTCCACTATCAACTGCCACTGTTTGCACCGATTTCACAGCCTCCTGCAAGATTGTCACATCCTCCACTGCTGTAAGAGAGCTCTCCGATTCCCATGGACCCAACTCCGCCCAACACTCCTCGACGTGTCCGGACAGCCGCGCAGCAAACTGAACGGGACCAACGGACCTTGGATAGCCCTACTCGCCACCGGACTCCACACCATGCTCGCACTATGCACATTGCCCAGCCACTGCTGCCATTGCCGCCAGCCCATAATATTGCCTTGCTGGATGCTGATCCTTTTGTGGCTGCTCCTCCACCACCTCCTCAATACAATCACCTTCCTCCTCATTTGGCACAGCAGTTGGTGGCACTTCCTCCTCTTCCACAGATTCCAAGAGGCAGGGGCAGAGGGAGGGGAAGAGGGAGGGGAAGAGGCTCAAGTCATGCAGCTCCACCTCTACCTGTGGTTGCTCCTTTACACAATCCAGCTCTCCCATATTTTTTACAGGCCCCTCCTGCACCTCCTGTTTTTGATCCTCCTGTTCCTGCACCTCCCATTCCTGCACCTCCCATTCCTGTGGCTCCTCCTGTATGTTGAATTGTTCTGTCAGGTGATGGATCGTGACTGACAGTATACTGATGTAGCCTCTTGCTCCTACTCCAGTGCCTCCAATGATTATCCCTCCTGCTGTCCCTCAACCCATTGCTCCTAGATTGACCTTGGCTGAACTTGCTGCTTGGCATGCTGCACTTCCACCTCTTTTCCCAGCTGTAGCTGTAAGTTGGATTATTCTTGCAGGTGACAGACATTCAACTGACAATAAATTTTGTAGCCTCCTCCTCCTGTTTTTTACCCTCCTGTTCCTGTTCCTCCTGTTGCTGGACCTGCCATTCCTGTTGCTGGACCTGTTCTTCCTGTTGCTGCTCCTGTTCTTCCTGTTGCTGCTCCTGTTCTTCCTGTTGCTGCTCCTGCTTTTCCTGTTGCTGCTCCTATTCCTCCTGTTGCTGCTCCTGCTCCTGCTGCTCCTGTTGCTGCTCCTGTTCCTGTGCCTGCAATGGCATGGGCTGAGCTGGCTGCCCAGCATGCTGCACTTCCACCTTTTGAAGCTGTATGTTGCATTATATTTTACATAATGTGAAATGGTCTGACAGTATGATGATGTAGCCTCCTCCACCTCCACCTCTGCCTCCGCCTGTTTTTGATCCTCCTGCTGCTGTTCCCCCTGTTCCTGCTGCTATCATTCCTGTTGCCAATATCCCTCCACATGTATGCTCATATCTTATTTTGTAATTTTTTATTTGGTGACTGACCTTATTCTCCAAGGTCGCTCAGCTTATTGATCCTGCACCACCACCACCACCACCACCTATTTTGCCTCCTGCCTGCCAGCCATTTAATCCTGATTGGCCTGTTCATGATCTGGGAAATATGGATGTGGAGTGCTCTGATTGCCATGCTTTGCACTGGATGGCTGAATGTCTTATGAAATCCTCAAATATCCATCCTCGATTCGGCATGTGCTGCCTGAGTGGAAAGATCGCTTTGCCACCTCTTCACCCAGTCCCACCTGAGCTTATGCAATTGCTCACCACTCAGGACGACATTGGAAAATCATTTCGTGATCACATCCGCACTTACAATAATGCACTCGCCATGACTTCTATCAGTCGCAAGATTGATGAGTCGGTCAATGAGGGCGAAGAGGCAGTGAATGATGGCATCGGTCCCTATGTCTACAAACTCCATGGCGAGCTGTCCCACAAGATCGGATCTCTGCTTCCACCAGAGGGAGAACCTCCTGTTTATGCTCAGCTATATATTTATGATCCTGCCGATGCAGTCAACTTTCGCATGGCCAATGCCTGGAACACTCACCTCCATCACCACACTTTGCTCACTCTTCAGGACATGCTCCACCGTCACCATCCAGCAGTTCAGATGTACAAGCAGGCTCATGAGCTCACCAGGAACTTGCCTCCACACCAGCAGTGCAAGATAGCTTTGCGTTTTGATCAATCCTGTGACCGTCGCCGCTACAATCTGCCCGATGCTACCAACAATGAGATTGCTGTCATTCTTCCAGGTGATGGCGATCAGCCAGAGAGCACACGTGACATCGTTCTCTACCGCAGGCATGGCCCTCCCCTTCAGCGCATCAGTGACATCCATCCCCTCTATCCTGCCCCTCACTATGTTTTGCTGTTTCCTACTGGCCAGCTCCAATGGCACCCTCAAATCGAGTATGCAGCTGTCGATGCCAACAACCGAGTTGGTGCCAGAGTTCACAAACATGTCTCCAAATCCGAATTCTACTGCTATCGCCTCCACCTTCGACCGCCTGCTGTCGAGCCCCAGCATATCTTTCTGACTGGAAAGCTCTTTCAGGAGTTTGTGTGTGATGGATGGGCCACTGCTGAGCAGGATCGGTTGCACTGGATTTTGATGAATCAGGACACCATTCGAGGCGAAGTCTATGTTGGCCTGGCAAATGCTGTGGCTGCAAACATCGATGTGGACACAGAGTCTCTGGGTCAAAGAATCATTCTTCCTTTGTCCTTTGCAGGAAGCACACGTCACATGCAGCAGCTTCTTCAGGATGCATTCGCCATCAATCGTCACTGCAATGGAGGCGATCTCTTTCTCACCATTACTGCCAACCCTGCCTGGCCAGAAATACGGGATGCTCTTTGTCCAGGGCAGACTGCAGCAGATCGCCCAGATTTGGTCGTTCGTGTATTCTATGCAAAGCAGAAGGAGATGATCAAGGATATCGAGGCTGGCATATTTGGAAAGGCTGTGGCTTATCTTTTCACCATCGAGTTTCAGAAGTGTGGCCTTCCTCACATGCACTGCATTATCTTTCTCGATGAGCAATCCAAGCTTCGCACCCCCGAGCAGATAGACAGCCTTCTGTCTTCAGAGTTTCCTGACGATGATCCTGAGCTCCTCGACCTCATCAAAAAGTTCATGGTCCATAAACCCTGTGGTGCAGAGAACCCCACAGCTCCTTGCATGGTGAATGGACAGTGCTCCAAAGGTTTCCCCAAGCCATTCAGGGATCAGACCACCATCTCTGAGGATGCCTATGCCTCTACCAAGCGTCGGGACACTGGACACACATATCACGTTCGGGGAAAGCAGGTCGACAATCGTTGGGTGGTCACTTACTCTGCCTATCTCATCTGGAAGTATCATTGCCACATCAATATCGAGTCCATCAGCTCTATCAAGGCCATCAAGTACATCTACAAATATGTCTACAAAGACCACGATCGCATCACCATGGAGTTTGGAACTTGCAACGATGAAGTCAGGCAGTACCTTGACGCTCGCTACATATCTGCATGCGAAAGCATCTGGCGCCTCTTCCACTTCACCATGCATGGTGCTTCTCCCAACGTTGTCCGTCTTCAGGTCCACCTTCCTGGCCAGCAGTATGTCACTTGGAATCAGAACGGTCCACAGTCTATCCAGGAAATCGTCCAGCATGCTGCACAGCGTGACACCACCCTCACTGCCTTCTTCAAGGCCAATCAGGAGTATCCAGAGCTTGCACAGGTCGTTCTTTATCAGGACTTTCCTTTTAAATTTGTGTGGGATCAAAGGGCTCACAAGTGGAAGCCCAGGCAGAGGGGATTTGCCATTGGAAGGATGTTCTATGCTCCACCCAGTGCCGGTGAACACTTTTACCTCAGGCTGCTTCTCACTGCTGTGAAAGGGGCTACATCATATGAAGACCTTCGCACTTTTCAGGGCATTGTCGCTCCCTCATTCAGAGAAGCCTGCCTCGCCCATGGCCTTTTGGAGGATGACCAAGAGTGGCAGCAGTGTCTGGAGGAAGCAAAGTCCATGGCAACCGGTCGTCAGCTTCGCAATCTTTTTGTCACCATCCTTCGTGACTGTGCTCCCTCTGATCCTGTCCACCTCTGGAATACATATTGGCCTCACATTTGCGATGACTTGAGATATCAGCTCCAGCACACCAACATTCATATCAACCCCACCGATGACGATGTCCATGATTATGGCCTTTATCTTATCAATCAGCTTCTCATGGTCTCTGGGAAATCTCTCGAGAAGGATTGGCCATACATGCCTCAGATCACTCAGAATTGGGATGCCAACATTCAGAACCAGTTGATCGCAGAGCAGCGCAGATATGATGTTGTGGAGCAGGCCAAGTTGGCTGCACACAATCTGGACACTTTCAATCACGATCAGAGGGCTGTCTTTGATGAGATCATGCATGCAGTCAACAACAAGACTGGCCAGACCTTTTTCCTCCATGGTCCAGGTGGCACTGGCAAAACCTATGTTTACAACACCCTCTGCCATCAGCTTCGCTCTCAAGGCAAGATCGTTCTCTGTGCTGCATCGTCTGGAATAGCTGCTCTTTTGCTCAAAGGCGGTCGTACTTCCCATTCCTGCTTTCAGATCCCAATCATCATAAACGAGTCATCCACCTGCACCATTTCCAGAGGTTCAACACGGGCACAGCTCCTGCAGCAGACTGACTTGATCATTTGGGATGAGGCACTCATGCAGCATCGTCATCTCCATGAAGCTGTCAACCGCACTCTGAAAGACATTCTCCAATGTGACAAACCCTTTGGGGGTGTGCCTGTGGTCTTTGGGGGTGACTTTCATCAGATCCTGCCTGTCATTGAGAAGGGTTCTCGACCTCAAATCGTTGGTGCTTCTTTGCAACGCTCTGTTCTCTGGCAACACATCAAAATCCTTCATCTCAAAATCAACATGCGTTTGAACACAGACGATCTTCAGGAGCGCAACTTTGCAAAGTGGCAGTTGGAGGTTGGAAAGGGTGGTCATACAGATGAAGGTGGCACTATCAATCTTCCTGATCATCTCAAATGTCCTCAGAACACCATCGCTTCTCTCATCCACACCATCTATCCTGGCATCTATGATCAGGCTCAGCATTCAGATCAATACTTTTCAGAGCGGGTCATCCTGGCGAGCAAGAACGATGATGTCGACAATTTGAACCATCACATTCTTCACAATTTTCCTGGGCAGGAGCACGTCTTTCACAGTGCTGACTCGATTGCAAATGATGAGAATGCCGAACTTCTATATCCCCAAGAATATCTTAACTCCATCAACTGCTCAGGTCTACCTTTGGCGCATTTGGCACTCAAGGTCGGCGTCCCTGTCATGATACTTCGCAATCTCAACATTGCTGGAGGGGTCTGCAATGGAAGTCGGGGGATATTGACTCGGATCAGGAATAGGGTTTTGGAGATTCGGTTGATCACTGGAGATAACGCAGGAGAGACTGTTTTCATTCCACGGATGCGACTTCGGCCTATTGAAGGTCAACTCCCCTTCACACACTCTCGACTGCAGTTTGCTGTTCGTCTTTGCTTTTCAATGTCGATCAACAAGTCACAAGGGCAGTCAGTAAAGCATATGGGTTTGGATTTCAGGAGTCCTGTCTTTACACATGGGCAGTTCTATGTGGCAATATCCAGGGTCAAGTCTGTCCACAATATCAAGGCAATATGGCCAAGCTCAGAGGATAGTGCAAAGACAAAAAATATTGTATATGATGAAGTGTTATTAGATTAAAATATATATTGTACATATGTAACTACTACTCATAGAAAATCAATGAACACAGTGAACAACGTGTGCCGGAGGCACATTTAAAAACCTTGTCCATAATAAAACGAGCATGGTCACGTGAAGGGGTCGTGGGAATGATGACAAACTCTGAAGGGGTGGGAGAAAGATGACCAACTTCGAAGGGGCTGGGAAAAATTGAGAGGTGTGAGAAATGATGACAAATATAACTTAAAGGTGGGAACTTTTTTCTCGGCTAATTTTTCACCACCTCGAACTTTTTTTTTTGGATCTGGGCTCATTTTCTATGTAGAATAATGTCTGGATGACATGTAAGCAGCTATATTGCAGTGTTTTCTGAATAAAATTTGACTGAGGGGCAACTGTCATCCTTTTACTATGCTGTGAAAGCTGACTAAGCAAATTTCGCGTGCTGAACAAAATGCAAAAACCTGATCATGACCTCGGCACATGACCCAAATAAAGTGATTTAGACACATCATTGTATTAGTCAGTAACAAGTTGGATCAATAAAGTGTTATTACAATTACAATTGTATAAGTGATGGCATTACAAAGTCAGGTCAGTATTGAATAAGTTCAAATTGAAAATTGAGTTCATGACAAAGTCAAATCAGTAAAATATAAGAGTTACAATTGAGTTCATTATGAAGTAAAGTCAATGGATAAGTCCAAGGAAATAAAAATTACTTGAATACAGTATGTTTAAAAATTGAGTTCATTACAAAGTAAAGTCAGTAAAATAACAGTTACAAATGAGTTCATTATGAAGTAAAGTCTACGAAAATTAGTCTAGAAATGAGTCAAGTTTAAAAATGAGTCAGTAAAAAATAAGTCTGTAAAATGATTTTTGAAATAAGGCATTTGATATAAAATAAAATTACAGTTACCATTATGAAGTCAACTCAATAAAAATTAGTTCAATACAAAGTCATTATGCAGACTTACTAACAAGTTATAATTTGAGTTCGTTATAATGTAAAGTCAATAAATATTACTTTAATACTGACAAAGTGAAGTTGGAGATTTTTTACAAAATTTAAAGAGAGGAGAGGGAGGAGAGCAGGGGTGAGGGGGTGAAGTAGTGAGGGGTGAGGGAGTAAGGGAGGGAGGAGAGGAGAGGAGGAGGATGATGGAGAGGGGTGAGGGGGTGAAGTAGTGAGGGGGTGAGGGGGTGAAGTAGTGAGGGGGTGAGGGAGTAGGGGAGGGGGGGAGGGGAGGAGGAGGATGGATGGAGAGGGGGGAGGGGGTGAAGTAGTGAGGGGGGGAGGGAGTGAGGGGGTGAGGGAGAGAGGGAGAGAGGAGGGGAGGGAGTGAAGGGGGGAATGGGAAATGAGAGGAAAAGTGGAGAGTGGGTGAGGATAAGAGAGTGGGAGAAGGTGAGAGGGGGTGAGAGGAGGGGGTGAGGAAGAAGGGGATGAGGGGAGAGGGGAGGGGGGAGGGGAGGGGGGGAGGGGGGGGAGAGGAAGAGGATGGGGGAGAGGGGAGAGAAAGGGGATGGGGGAGAGGGGGATGAGGGAGATGGGGGAGGGGATGGGGGCGATGGAGGAGGGGATGGGGGAGATGGGGGAGGGGATGGGGAAGGGGATAAACACCACAACCCCCCCACGTTGACTTGGGGCCAACGGTCCCAAGTCAACTGAAGAGTTGTGTACCATCTAAAAGTCAAATAAAATGCTGTGCATCCATGAATAAAATGCAGTGAGGTGTTCATAATGAACACAGTGAACCACGTGTGCCGAAGGCACATTTAAAAACCTTGTCAATAATAAAAGGAGGATGGTCAGGTGACTAGGCCGTGGGAAGTGAAGAGGCCGTGGGAGTTGCTCTGAGTGGATGGGAAAGTGATGACCAACTTTGAGAGTCATGAGACATGATGACAAATATAACTCAATGGTGGGAACCTTTTTCTCAGCTAATTTTTGCCACCTCTATCTTTTTTTTTTTTTTGGGTCTGGGCACTTTTTCTATATAGAGTGTAAAAATTGAGTTTAATGACAAAGTGAAGTTGGAGATTTTTTACAACATTCAAAAGAGAGGAGAGGGAGGAGAGCAGGGGTGAGAGGGTGAGGGGGTGAAGTAGTGAGGGAGAGAGGGGGGGAGGGGGTGAAGGGGGGAATGGGAGGTGGGAGTGGGTGAGGGGGTGATGGGGGAGGGGGGGGAGTGAGTAGGGGAGGGGGGAGAGAGGAGGAGGAGGATGGATGGAGAGGGGGGGAGAGGGGGGAGAGGGAGGGGAGTAGGGGAGAGGGGAGAGGGGGTGAAGGGAGGAGGGGGGTGAAGGGGTGAGGGGGAAGGAGGGGGGGAGGAGATGAGGAGGGGGAGAGTGAGTGAGGGGGGGAGGGAGTGAGTGAGGGGGTGATGGGGGTGAAGTATTGAGGGGATGAGGATATGAGAGTGGGAGAACATGAGAGGGGGGGGTGAGAGGGGGAGTGAGGAAGAAGGGGGAGAGAGAGGAGAGAGGGGAGAGGGAGGAGGGGGAGCATGCATGAGGAGGTGAGGGGGGAGGGGAGGGGGGGAGAGGGGAGAAGGAGGGTGGATGGAGAGGGAGAGAGGGAAGGGGGAGGTAGGGATGGGAAGGGGATGGGGGTGAAGTAGGTGGAGAAGGGGATGGGGGTGAAGTAGGTGGAGAAGGGGATGGGGGTGAAGTAGGTGGAGAAGGGGATGGGGGTGAAGTAGGTGGAGAAGGGGATGGGGATGGGGTAGGTGGAGAAGGGGATAAGGGAGAGGGAGAGGGAGAGGGAGAGGGAGAGGGAGAGGGAGAGGGAGAGGGAGAGGGAGAGGGAGAGGGAGAGGGAGAGGGAGAGGGAGAGGGAGAGGGAGAGGGAGAGGGAGAGGGAGAGGGAGAGGGAGAGGGAGAGGGAGAGGGAGAGGGAGAGGGAGGGAGAGGGAGAGGGAGAGGGAGAGGGAGAGGGAGAGGGAGAGGGAGAGGGAGAGGGAGAGGGAGAGGGAGGGAGAGGGAGAGGGAGAGGGAGAGGGAGAGGGAGAGGGAGAGGGAGAGGGAGAGGGAGAGGGAGAGGGAGAGGTGGATGGGGATGGGGGAGATGGGGATGGGGGATGGGGGAGATGGGGATGGGGGATGGGGGAGATGGGGATGGGGGAGATGGGAATGGGGGATGGGAATGGGGAGGTGGGGATGGGAAGGGGATGGGGGTGAGGTAAGTGGAGAAGGGGATGGGAATGGGAGAGGTTGGGATAGCGGAGATGGGGATGGGGAAGGGGGAGAAGAGGATGGAAATGGGGGAGATGGTTATGGGGGAGATGGGTATAGGGGAGATGGGTATGGGGGATGGGAATGGGGAGGTGGGGATGGGAAGGGGATGGGGTAGGTGGAGAAGGGGATGGGGATGGGAGAGGTGGGGATAGGGGAGATAGGGATGGGGAAGAGGGAGAAGAGGAAGGTGATGGGGGAGATGGGGATGGGGAAGGTGATGGGGGAGAAGAGGAAGGAGATGGAGGAAATGGGGATGGGAGAGATGTGGAAGGGGATAAACACTACAATCCACCCATGTTGACTTGGGGCCTGAAGAGTTGTGTACTATCTAAAAGTCAACTAAAGAGTTGTGTAACCATGACACCCCAAGTCCAAAGGCAACTAAGGAGTTGAGTAACTGTAGTGGAATTAAGCATTGTATTATGTATATGCAAGCTGGCCCATGAAAATAAACCACCACTCACACATTCACAGACCGAGTCAAAAAATGCAATGAAGTGAACAATGTGCACTGAAGTCAAAAAATGCAATGAGATGTTGATAAAATTAATGAACACAGTGACCAACATAAGCCATACTTCACTCATGAGTGGTTCTGTGTAGCAATATCATGAGTAAGGTCTGTGCACAACATCAAGGCTATATGGCCAAGTGACAGTGTAAGTGCAAAAACCAAAAATATTGTATATAATGAAGTACTATTAGAGTAACATAGAAATGAAGTACTATGTATATAGAAATGAAGTCCATACTTATTAAACATGTTAACACATGACAGTGGAAGTGCAAAAACCAAAATAATGAAGTACTATCAGACTAACATAGAAATGAAGTCATGACAGTGGAAGTGCAAAAACCAAAAATATTGAATATATTACTTATTAAACATGTTAACACGTGCCAGAGGCACATTCCCAACCTTGTATACATAATAATAAGGATGTCACATGACTCAGGAATGTGTTTACCACATGTATGCACAGTAAGCACAGTAACATGTGTATGCTGCATGCATTGCCTCATGTATGCAGCATGCATCTCGGAATTTTTAATCTCAACACTGGTGTCTTTGCCAATGCCAATGCTGGCCAATTATGGGAATGTAAATGTCTTCCATTGCTATTCATTTGATTAAACTAACATGTCTCATAGTCAGGCATATACATTTGCTTCAATCATGAGCTCAGAGGAATAGATGGAGGGAGGAATATCTACTGGTCACATATTTGGTTATTCATTCATCACAGCCAATGATGGCAGTCAGCCTCTTGCTCTGAGAATGCCCTTCCTATTCCTCTAGCCTATGCTAATTGTCAGCAGGCTTTATGGCATGAATTAGCATTGAGGGCTTGCAAAGCATTTAGATCAACAAATGTTGATTATATCTCCCCTCTATGATGTTTACCATGCTGTATTATGTAAACTCAATTATCTTAATTAGTAATCACAATCAACTATGTCAAACAAAACTCTCTCAATCTTTAACTCTTTTTCTCTGCAATTAGAGCTGAAAGGTCTACTTCAAATGTGTACACAAAAGATTATTTGGTATGCAGAGTCCTGATTCCAGGGAGTTTTGTTGCAGATCGACCAGGCAAATGTCATAAAACAAAGGTGGATGCAAAAAACTCTATATTCTGAGCTTGTAAGATTAGATCTTTTTAAACAAATAAGTAATATGTCACTCAAAATATGACAGATGTATGTCATGTCTTTGGTTGGTACCACCACCACCATCAGCCTTCTGATTGATGTGCCGATCCTGCTTTGGTCCTTGGCTGACATCAATTTTGATCACCTACCACTTGGATTCCATACATCTCTCTTGGACACATTGGATGATGGTGTTGCCATGGAGAGTCTGAGCCACCTAGTGCCCTCATATGCATGTGATTGGTGGAGACACATTAGAGCAACTGGATGCCAGGAGGATTTTAGGCATTGACATCTTGGATGAGTGCCTTGATCATTATCAGCAATACATCTCTGCACCAGTGACCAGCTCAACACCTACTAATAGCCAGCTAGCATATAATGCTCCTGATTGCTGAGCCAATTGGCAATCTTGCATTGAGCTGCATGCTCATGTTCATGATATGTTCAATGAGATGCACAGTATGCATGACTTTGTAATGGCTGTGAATCATCAGCAGATGCTGCACTTAATGCCAATGTCAGGAAAGCAGCAGGGTTTCAAGGACTTCATGAGCTTGCCCTGCTCAAGGAGCTTCCATCTGAACCACAGACTTTGTCTTTGGTACTGGCATCAAAAAAAGCCCCCTTGACAAGTTGGGGGACTTTCAAAGCAATCTGCTGCAACAAGACAATCACAACTGGTGGGAGCACATGCATGGGCTGAACTAGAGTAGTGATGCCATGGATCAGCTCAGGCATTTAAGCTGGTCAAAACAGTGCTGAGTCACCCTGAGCAGCTCTGAGCTGGCTAAGCCACTCAAGATTGCCCAAAGCTGTGGGCTGGCTGCCATACTGGAATCCATGCATTACTTATGCTTTTTATATGCTAATTAGGTTGTGCAAACTATTATTGTACAAGAAATATGTTGCACTATCGAGTTTTACATAAATTGGTACTTTTGATGACAGTGTTTGGCTATATTTTTCCCCTTGTACTTATTACTAAAAATGCTCATGAGATGGCTACAGGGAGTAGGGTGCAGTAATATGCCCTAAAAATAGTATTAGATAGATCTACAGAGTGTATTCTACTGTTTTTAAATGGTTTCAGGTCACCTACCTCTTCTTCATATTATAGAACTGAGGGCAAAGCTCAGGCAGCTCTGAGTGGCTTTGAGCTGTGAGCTGATTTAGCAGTGCAGCTCACCCAAAATAGTGGCATGGCTTAATGGCTCATGGCTCTGAGCTGCACCATTGGCAACACTAAACTAGAGTGCCTGAAGTCCCTTTCGCCCACCTCCCACAAGTGGACTTGGGGTGTTGACATCACAGAAAATGATGTTTTGGCAATCAACCAGGAGACCAAGGGCAAGGGAAAGGCACATCATTCTGGGTATGCAGGATCTTTGCCTGATGGTGTATATGACAAGGAGTGGTCAGTCACACCAAGTCTCTCAACAGCTGTCTCTGCTGCTTACAGTCCACCACCCACAGTAACTGGTATTGATGCTGGCCTCTATTTTTCAGACACTGGATCCAATGATTTACCACATTCTGATGATGCTCCTGAATCCAATCCCAATGCCACTGCTGATCCCATTGTGCACATGGTTTGGCAAGGTGAAGATGATGCAGCAAATGATGCTAATCAAACCACCACCTTTTAGGCAGCCATGGAATATGATGCTGATTCATCATCTGCACTTATGGGTTCTCCAACCAGCTTTGAGGTTGCTGACTTTTGCCTTGCTGATTCTACCTCTTCATCTCCACTTGCAAATCCTTTTTCAATGACTTTTGCCACTGCATCTGAGGCAGCAATTGTTTTCCTCTCATCATTGGAGACAGATTCTGCTAGTTCTGATGGTCAATCTGATTCTAATATTGAAATTAGATTCCGAGAAGCATGCTGCATACATGAGGCAACATGCAGCATACACATGTTACTGTGCTTACTGTGCATACATGTGGTAAACACATTCCCAAGTCATGTGACATTCTTATTATTATGTATATAAAGGAGAACCTGTACCATAGTAGGAATATAGTGTTCTTACCTCTGCTAAACCCTAGCTCTAAGACTTACTAAACCCCAGGTAGGTTATAAGGTGTTGAAATTAAATTCCAACATGCTGCATGTTGGAGCAGACTACATACACTGCACAGAGGAAGAGACGACACGTTCCTTATAACCTACCTGGGGTTTAGTTAGTCTTAGAGCTAGGGTTTAACAGAGGTAAGAACACTGTATATCTACTACAGTACAGGTTCTCCTTATATACATAATAGTAAGAATGTCACATGACTCAGGAATGTGTTTACCACATGTATGCGCAGTAAGCGCAGTAACATGTGTGTGCTGCATGCATGGCCTCATGTATGCAGCATGTATCAGGATTTAATTTCAACACCCCCCCTCAAACTGTACAGCGCTCTAAGCAGCTAAGTTTGAATCTCGAAAGTAATTCCGAGAGAGTCTCTAAATTTCCTGAATAAGACAGCGCCAAGGTTCTTTGTGAACATGTCAGCTGGATTATCATTTCCAGGAATGAAAACGACCATGACTTTGTCATTTTCTATGCATTCGCGGGTATAGTGGTAGCGAATGTCTATATGTTTGGTCCTTCTTTCCTGAACTGGATTTGATCCGATAAAGATGGATCCCTGATTATCAGCACAGATTGGTACACGCTTCAGTACATATCCAAGTTTATGGAATAAGGACTCTATCCACACTATCTGTCGACAAGTGTCGGAGAGAGCCATATATTCGGCTTCTGTGGATGACAGTGCTACAGTTTTTTGTAAACGGGACTGCCAGCACACAATGCCACTTGCTAGAGTAGCAAAGTAACCCGTTGTAGATCGGCGTTTGACAGTGTCAGCTGCCCAATCAGAATCTGTGAAGGCCTGTAGCCCCTCAGACTTCTCACCATCATAGACAATGTTATATTTCTGGGTTCCCACCAGATAGTGCATGATGTACATCGCTTTGTCTAGATGTTCTTGGCTAGGATTAGCCGAGAATTGCGACATCTTGATTACTGCATAAGCGATATCAGGTCGCGTTCCGAGCATCAGATACAATAAAGATCTGATCACAGACTGATATTTTGATCTAAGCATCGCGTTGGGCATTGCTGTGTTTTCCGATGGTTTGTAACCAGTCGGGAGTGGAGTGGGGGTCGCTTTGGCATTTGTCATCTCGAATCTCTCAAGCACTTTGGCGAGATATTCAGTTTGATCGAGTTTGACTTTGCTTGCAGGCTGGGTGACGTGCATGCCTAAGAATTCCATGACTTTTTCAGTACTATGGCACTCCCAATGCTTTAGACAAGCATTTTTCTTTTCATCCACAAGTTTCTTGTTCTTCCCCATGAACAAGCCATCATCAACATAGATGAGTGCAATAACAATGCTGCCTGTCTTAGGATCCTTGTGTATGAAAATGCCGGCATTGGAGCTGGCGCGCATAAATGCCTCTAGCTCTTTCCACCATGCAAGTGAGGCTTGTTTAAGGCCATACAATGCTCGGCGTAAGCGCAATACTTTGTGCTCTTTTCCCTCGAGTCTGAAACCCTCGGGTTGATTCATATAGATGTCCTCATCTAGTTTGCCATATAAAAATGCGGTTTTTACATCTAGGCTGGTCATATACATGCCTTCTAGAGATGCAAGTGCAAACATGAGGCGTACGGTCTCGTAGCAGACTACCAGTGAGAAAATCTCATCAAAGTCAATGCCTTCGACTTGTGAAAAGCCTTTGGCCATGAGTCTGGCTCATTTTCTTCCATCCGATTTTATGGAGAAAACCCATGTATTTTTGATTGTTTTTTGATCATGTGGAAGATCGACGATGTCATAGACTTGTCGCTTATGAAGAGCCTCTAATTCTTCATGACAAGCTTGTTTCCACTCACGTTGCTGCTGTGGTGGTAGGCGCGCAATATCGCGAAATTGGTTTGGAACTTGGCTTATTTCGCTCGATGGTTTGACTGCTTTTGACAACAGCCAGCGAATAAGCTTATCTCCACCTTCCTTGGTTATCTTTTTAATATAACCTGCTTCGTCCGGTTCCCCCATTGGGTGATCATGTTCTTGATCATTGGAATCAGGCACACTCTCGTGGGGTGCCGAACTCGGTCCAGCAACCGGTTCTTTCTGTTGAGTTTGTGGTCGTGTTCGGTTATGATCCGAATCTTGACCCACAGATCTCTTCCAATATCGATCACGTGCAATGTCTCTCTCTATGTCAGAGGGGAGTCACTTCTCTCCATAGGTATTGCCAGGACGGTTTGGGATGTTCCTCTGCCTGCCTGATCGATGGGGCAATTGCTGCCATTCCTGTTGATCATCACGTCTTGGACGAAAGTCCTCAGTGGTTACTGGAGGCGGCAGAGGAGGAGCATTTGTCACATCGTCATGTGCTTTTTGCTCACTTGGTACATCATCATCATCATTTTCTAATGATGGAGGAAGGGGCGGATTCTGTGGCGGTATAGAATCATCGCCATCTGTTCCAGATGAGTGGTTATCATCTTCTGGTTCTGGAGGTGGAAAATCACCAAGGTCCGTATTGGCAGGAGTTTTAGCTCCGGGACAGCATGGGAACAACGTTTCATCAAATAGTGCCATAGCACCAATGAATATTGCGCCACTAGGTCACATGAAACGGTATGCTTTAATGCCATCTTCTAATCCAAGGTACGTTGATGAGTTCGGTTGGTACTCAGTGCAGAGTCTCAACAGAAGGGGTGAACACTTAACCTACAACTGCAGGCGTGCTTGGGGTGAGGGGGGGGGAGTTCGCTTAGATGGCCTCGGATCGTCCTTCAGGGCGCGGAGACTATAGAGAGGCTGGTACAGCGATTTTCAGTGTGTGCACTAGTAGTGTACATGAAAGGGGAGATATGCGCAGTGGCAGAAAAGTGCGCAACGCAAAGAGGCAAAAACGCGCAGTGCGGAAAAACGCGCAACGAGAGCGCAAAAGTGCGCAACGATGAGGATGATGAAGGCGGGAGGTGTAACAGGACAAAGACGACACTGGGATGTACTGTGAAGGTGGTGCACAGTTTGGGGGTGCAAACAGAGTGAAAGCGCAAGGAGTGGAAAAAGGCGCAGACGGTGCGCAAAATGCGGCTATGCAAAAGGGGTGTGCAAAGGGTGCGCAAACGCGGCTATACGAAGGGCGCACTACGATAGTGCACAGACAAGGACGAAGGACGCAACGCAAGGGACGCAATGCAACAATACGACGAGGGGATGCAAACGATAACACAAACATGGCTATACGAAGGGCGCACTACGAAGGCGCACGGACTGGACGCTGGTGCACAGACTATGTGCGACGCTGACTGAGCTAATAACTATGAGGGGCGGAGGGAAAGATCCTCTGGATTCTCTATCTGTCCGCTACTATGTACAAATGGCTTATGTGATAAAATGGTGAAATAAAGTATAAAAATAGGAAGCGCCATGCGCTACCCACAAGCGTGTCCATTCGCCCATCTAAACCTGACCGCACTATGCCGCTGCCTCAGCCAATAAGATTTGCACACCTATAGCTCAATATCCAACTGTTCCGGTGCGATGCGCTATTATTGGTGCGCGCTAAGTCTCGTGCGCTCTTCCCAATTAATCCGCTTAGGTGTTATATGTCGCATGCTGCACCTTAGTAATAATGGCGTGATCGACCTGTGCCAGTTACCAGATAAGGCGATGCCGATTGGAAATGTGGAAGAACTAAAAGGGGATGCTGTGCGAGACCAAATACTGCCAAAGCGCCTGGGTTACGTGAAAGCGCCCAAGTGCGCACAGTCCAATGCCAAATAGGCGCAAAGCGGCCCAGTTATGTAAGAATGCACAGTTCGCTCGTGCTGGAATCGTGGTGTGCCTCAAGTAAATGTGCCAGTAAGATGGGAGCTGCAATGCGCAGTGCACCGGTGCAGTGGATTGTTGTGTGTGATAGAGATTGTGCAAAGAGTGCACAGCAGGGAATGTGAGTTGCAGGTAAAGTGTAAAAGGAGTGCGCAAAGGCGCATCGAGCGCGCAATAAATGTAGAAGGCAGATAAGGAGCATGGGGGGGGGCGCATGGAGGCGGCTTGAAGCGCGATGAGGCGCATTTAGGGCGCACAATGATTGGCGGCTATGGGGAAACAAAGGCGCAGTAGAAATGCAAAAGGCGCACAAAGGCGCACCTAAACGGTCAAAGGCACACAAAAGCGCATGGAGGCGTGCGAAGGCGCACGAAAGCGCGCAAAAGCGCGCTACGCAAAGTGTGCGGAAGCCATCTAGGAGGTGCACACAATCGCAAAAAAATGCCGTAGTATGCGCGCAGGGCGATAGGGAGCCGTATCATCTCCTCCCAACTGAAGTACTGACTGTCCTCAGGCAGCATGCGATTGGTCAGCGCAAAATTTTCTTCGCTCACATAAGCGGCCATCCTCTCCTTATCCATCTCTGACCACCATCTATCCTCTATAACTCTTTCCACAACCCATCTCTACCCGATCCGATGGCTTCAGCATTTACCTTAGCCCTCAGACAAACGATCCTGGCCCTCAATGAGACCCTCCCTGCTGCTGGGAGTGAGCAGACGACGATGCAAGCTTGGGGTGAAGGGTTTTGTAGTAAACTGGTGCGCTTTTTGTGTTTCTATAACTGGCGCAGGTTGCTAAGGGTCAGGTCATGTAGAACATGTATAAAAGCCGTGCGGACTGTGTCCAAGATGACGCAGAACTCGACGCGCTCCTCACGAAGGCACGTAGCGCATTCAGCGGAATCATGGTGGAGGAGTGGCTTGCTTGGGGCGAAGAGCTGATGCCCGATATGCGTAAGATGATTGAGGAGAAAGAGAGGTCTGAGGAATTTGAGCGTAGGGCGCACGAGCTGGCAGAGCAGCTGGAAGCGCGCGCGGAGCGCACCGAGGCGCGCAGGGCACGCCGCGCACTCTTGACCGCAGAATTGCAGGCACCAGATGTTAACTTGGAGCGGCTGGAAGGTGAGTTCAGAGCCATTGACGAGGCGAGCGATATAGATACCGCCGAGGCGCAGGAGGACGAAAAGGTGCGCGTCGCACTGGTGCGCTCTTTGCACGCGCTTTCTGCCACTACCGATGCTGAGGTTGTAGGCGAAGGAACTGGGGAGTCTTGGGAGAGTGGGGTGATGAGCGAGGGGGAGAATGAGCATAGCGATGAGAGCGCCAGTGCGGACGAAGGCGCAAGTGCACGCCCGGTGTGCGCAACGCGGCAACGTGCGTATGTCGAAGTGCCACCACTGAGTGGGGTTGGCGCCACCTCTAACGCTAATAGCGGACCAGTAAGTTTCTTTGGATATGCGTCAAACTCACTAAACCATTCCCTTTCTCTACGCTAGTGTGATAACTGCCGTCGCATCGGCCAACCAGCTAGGTGCACCTCTGTCAATGGAAAATGGTGCGTCCCATGCGCAAAGGGTAAGAGAAAGTGCGAATGGACGAAGCGCACCCTCGCACAGCTGCGCGCAACCCCTAGAGGCAGGAAAGCGGCTACTGGGCGCTCTGGTCTGTCTTTTTCTCATCCTACTTCCATGCTGCACTAAACTTTCCAAAGGCACGCCGCAAATTGACAAGGGCAATAAGAGCGATGTGGGGCTCATCAGCCCCTCGAAAGAGCGCACATCCAAGCGCCGCAAAGTCGAAAACGCGCCCCCTCCACCATCGCAAGTGTGCCCAAGGCCGCGCCGCCTTACCGTTCGCCAGGCAAGTGTGCACACGCAATCCTCGCGCCAAACCAGATCGGGAAACACCTCGGGGGATGCAGTTTATCAAGGTCAAGATGTTGAGGCGCTCGACTTAGCGCAATGCCGCGCATTAGTTGCAGTCTTGGGCGCCACGCACGATCGCCTTCAAGAAGATGTCCAAAGGTCGCTCATCGAGTTAGAGGTCGCTAAGAGCCAGTTGCGCAGTGCGGAGCAAGCGGAGGTGGACGCAAAGGCGAAACTGGGTGCAGCCACGGAGCGCCTGGAGTTCCTGGAGTCCATTGAATAGCTGCACAATGGTATAAGTTTTAGATAGTAGGTTAATCAATCTCTTTGTTGCGCCTGTGATACGCGTGGTGCGCTCTGAAGCAGAGAAGTGTGCGCACTTTGCGCCAACCTGCGCGCGCACTTCCATGGTGCCATAAAACGAAATTTGTAAGCCCAAATAATATGTGCGAGAGAAAAGAGATAATATAAGCAATGTTCGAGCAAGAAGTGTCAAGCGCACAAAAAACGCGCACCATGCAAAGATGCGCAAATGCAAAGGGGAGCGGAAAAATTGTCCAACCATCACTTTCCTCCTCCCAACTGAGATATTGACCATGTCCATCAATAAAAAAAGTAAGAGATAAAATGAAGCGCACACGATATCACAAAGTCTAAAAAAATGGGAAAGGCTCAGTAGATCATCACGGCCGGTAAAACCCATGGGTTGCGCAATCACAGAACGTGTCCAGATGCGACTTCGCGAATAGGAAAAGGTAATGTAAAAAAATGAAAGAAAGCAAAGCGTACGTATAAAATGGTGAAGTATCCATAGCGGTGCGCATGGAGCGCTAGTTGCGCGCCTCATTGGCGCTTTCTTCTTCCTCAGCGCTATCTCCTTGCGCTTCTTCTTCGTCAACTGCTTCTTCGTCTTCTGTGTCCAGTACTATGGACTCTTCCATCTCTCTTAACCGCGTTGTGGTGATATCGAGCGCTATGTCAGGAAGCGCAATGGACTTGCGCGCGTGGTATGGCAATAGGCGGAATGCGGCTACTGGCCTGTCAAATACTGTCCTGTTGAGCTCGCAGACTATGTATGCGCCGCCCTGATTGCACGACACTATAACTAGAGGACCGAGATAACGCGCACGCATTTTGCGGTTAAGGCTCTTTTCGATTGCCGTGTTGCGCATAAGGACTAAGTCGCCGCGCTGGAAGTCGAAGCTGCGGATGGTTTTTGAGTGCGCTTTCTCGAAATGGAGCGCCGCCTTGCGCCTCTCTGCATAGACGCGGGAATGGATGCACGCTAAGTCTGCTGGACGCTTTTGTAATGCGCGCGCGTGCCGCGCGATTAAGTCTGTCGTGGAGAGTATAGAATCTGGGGGTGGGTTAAGGTATGTCGCTTCAATGATATCGAGAGGGATTAGAGGCTGCGTGCCTGTAACAATGAAGTATGGCGAAACACCGAGGCGCTTCCGAACTGTGATGCGCTCCGCCCAAAAGACTGAGTACAGTGCACTGAACCACTTTGATTCTACTCCATCTGCTGCTTTGATAAGTGCTTGATGCACATCAAAATGTGCGCGCTCAACAATTCCATTAGCGTGTGAATTATCGCCAGATATGTGGATATGATTGATATGGTAGCGCTTACTGAGATAGGCTAGCGCTTTGATGAATGGCTTGCCATTATCAGTGACTATCTCGCACAATGCACCCCATCTGCAGATGAGGTCTTGGAACATCCAATCGCTAAGTGCGCTCGCATTTTCTTTAGGGAGCCCGCGGAATTCCGGCCAAGTCGCAAGTGAGCAATGCCCTTGGACGATATAGCGCCACCCTGCTGATACTGGTAAGTGCATCGTATCAATATAAACTTTACTGAACAGGGGCGCAGGCATTGCGACGACTGGCGGTATTAGAACCTTCTGTATTTGCTGGATCTGGCAAATATGACAAGTGCGCACGAACCAAATGATGTCGTCCATAACATGCGGCCACCAAAAGCGCTCGAGCAATGCGGAGCGTGTCGCATAAAAGCGCTTGTGTCCAATGTTGTCATGGATGGCGCGCAATATCGGTAAGCATCTAGACTGCCAAATAACAAGCTGGTGTGCACCATGCACATTGCGCTTCCATAGGCACGTCTTGTCTTTGAAAAACGCGCTCGCATAGCGCACCAGCGTGCTGTACTCGGAATCTGTGAAGTCGCTAGGGCGCGTTAGGGTATCCATCCAAATCCAGACCAAATCTAACTTCTCATCCTCTGCATCTGCTGTTGCACTCCTTGGAACTTGGCTATAGTCATCGTCATAAATAAGCGCACTATTGCACGCATTTTGCGCGTTTTTGTTTGGCTCTGGCTGCGTCAGCGCAAGGGCTTGCGCATCCAAAGACTGTGAAATGGGACGTATCGCATGCATAAATCCATGTAGCGCATCAATCCAGTCCTCAAACTCTTCATCCTCTTCTCCCTCTAAGTCCTCTGGCTGCTTCGGCCGACGCAAAAGCCCATCTGGACCATGCACCGCTCCCCTAACATGCACGAGTGTAAAGTGGAATGTAAGGATTGAGACAATCCACCGGTTAATGCTAGCGGATGGTTGGATATCGGGGTTTTGTAGCATGCCCTTGATATAGCGCGCGTCAGTCTCCACAATTAAGTTGCGCACACCTATAATATAAAGGCGTAAACTGCGCAGCGCGCGGTAAAGCCCATAGATCTCTAGCTTCGGTTGTGAAAAGCGCGCTTCTCTGTCATTGAGCGTAATCGAGCCGAACCGGTTGTAAATGCGCATTTTTGCATCTGCGCTCTTTTGCTGGCAAAGGTAAAAGCCGACCGCTATCTGGGAAGAGTCGACTGCAAGGATAACAGGGAGTTCTGAGGAATAATCGATCGGTTGTAGTGCAGGACACTCTAGCACTGCTTGCTTGATGTCATTTTGCGCCGCTATCTGCTCTGGGCCCCATTCAAATGGAGCGTCCTTGCGCGTAAGCCTTGTGAGTGCGTTAACGCGGTGCGCATAATTGCGGATATAAATGCACATTAAACCGACTGTTCCCAAGAATGCGCGCACTTCTGACAGCGTGTGGCATGCGCCCCAATTGCGGATAACATCTACCTTGCCGCGTTCGGGTTTTCTACCTTCTGGGGTGCAATAATGGCCAAGAATGACAAAGTTTTCAGTGCACAAGGTGGATTTCGTCCCAGAGAAAGTGCCGCCGCTATATTTCATGCGCTGCACAATGCGGTTCATGTTCTGAAAGTGCTCCCACACAAAGCGCCTTACACCAGGGTTTGCAGTGAGCGCTTCGCACGAGCCATCCGGTAAAATGTAGCGCTTCGAAGGCCCCTTGACTGGAACATCGTCAATATAGGGAACGGTGTAATCTGGTATCTCTGGCTGCAGAATATAGCACACATCATCGTGGAAGATTGGTACTGAGTTTGTCCAACCCATTGGCAATGTAACGAGGCGCATTGCACCATATGGTGTCTGGAATGTTGTAAGATCGCGCGACGATTCTTTGATTAAGCGCTCGTCATATCCCACATATAGATCAAGGACGGCGCCGCATGCGTGCCCCGCAAATTGCTCTGCAAGGTGCTCAGGTGTAGGGGTGACGCCGGAGTGTTTAATGGTAACGCGATTAAGCGGTTCGAGGCTATGTACGATGCGCAGTGCTTTTCCATCTTTCTTGAGTGTGCAGAACCAGCGCGATCTATATGCCGAATTTGAGTGCTCATAAACACCAGGGTCTATTTTCTTCCGGATAATGGTGCAAACTTCGTCGTATATGCCTGGTGGAATGGGGATGTTGCGCTCTATCCAAGGAGTGTGCGGAATAACTGGGATTTCTACTGGGGGAAAGAACGCGGTCTTGAAGCTACCGCGCTCCTCATCGCTCCATGCAAAGGCTTCATTCTGCAAAGACATCAAGTGGTGTAAAACCTTCATCTCCTCTGGTAATAGGAAATCAGTGTGGCGCTCCTGGAGCGCTTGCATGCGCTCTTCAGTATAGCGCCCGGTCGGGGTAAATGGTGGCGGATTTGGTAAAAGCACGGGAAGCGCTGCTAGCGGATCGCCTATAATGTTGCGCTCGATGCAGAATTCGTTTGGGACGGGCGCAATAACTGGCTTGACTTTTCTAGCAACCGGTTTATACTTCTTCTTGGTCACTACGCCCTTTTGCGGTGCGCGCACCGCTAAATCGATAAAAGTTGCACGCGCATGTGCGCTTTTCGGAAACGCGGCAGGAATAAGCGCCACAGGGTCGATCGAATTTAAGAGCGCCTGCGCATGACTGTTGGTACACTGGGATAGGTAGAGTTGAGAGATAATAGAGGTGGAAGGAACAGAAGCGGAAAATGGAATAAGCGCAAACGCGGAAATGTCACAAGATTGGGTATCAGAGTCAAATGTTATGATAGTGGCGGCCTCTCCTTGGTCTGAGATCAATTCCTCGAAGCCTTGCAAAAATTTCTTTGCGGGTTATGCTGAATAGCAAAGTGCGGTGTTGCTGGAGCTGGTAAGAAGTGGCGCGGCTTCCCCCTAGGCTTTGTTGGAATGGTGGAGATGGCGCCAGTATTCGGATCGCAGATTGTAATTGTTTGCGCTTCGTCTGCAAAGTTGCGCATGATGGAGTGTGTTAACACGTCGAAGGGGCGCCCTAACAGAATATCGTAAGCAGGTGAACGGATAACGTGAACTTGCACATAGACAACGATATCCCCAATGCGCACAGAAACGTTGTGCGCAAGCCCAAGCGACTCATCTACCTCTCCATTGGCTGATTGCATGTATAAACGAATGCGCGGGTCGTACTGAAGCCCAAGACGATGGCAGACTGCTTCTGACATTGCGATAATTTGTGAACCCGGATCTAAGATAGCTTCAAAGTACTCTTGGTTGTCGATCAATAAATCAATGGAGCGAAGCGCATGCGACTCTTTAGCAACCTTCAAAACATCGGGGTTTTCAATTTCGCCTGGTTGGAGATGGGTAAGGTACTGTTCAAATGGATCCTGCAAAACAATAGGAAGCGGCCCTGCAATTGCCGCGCTAGCTGGAGGTGTCGCATTAAGCACTTTATCTCCCGCAAAAGGTGCGCGCGCTTCGCAGTGCGCAAATGGCATAACGCTCGCAAGGTTTGTAGCTACCACTTCCGCACTGGTAGCTGCAATGCGCTTTGGGGTGACTTGTTCTCTATGGCGCTGCCTGAGATCGGGCGAAAGGGATAGAAGCTCTTCATGCGAAACTGTAACAGAGGGCGCCTTCATGGCACGCGCATATACGTCGTTGACAATCTGTGGGTTCTGGATGGGAATGACAGTGCGGTATGATGGCTCTTTGCCTTTGGAAGAGTTAGCTGGTATGTCTGGTTTATCTGCTGCTGCGGGCGCAAAACGCGCCTCAGGAATGTTGGAATAGGGATGTATGGGTGTCTCATCGGGCGCATCAGTTGTGCTTGCAGCGGATTGCAAAGCTGGGCACTCAATACTGTCGGTGGGTGCCATGTCTGTGGTTGTAGAATGCACACCCTCTTGGTTGGATGTATTGCGCGGTGCGCGCCGCAGAATTTCAATGCCGTCGAAGACTTGCCTCTTGCGAAGCGCCATCAACTCCCTCTCAAGCGCATCAATGCGCTCTTCCTTCGTTAGTTGCGCATTTGGTGCGCTTTGCATATAATCTGCTGCAGGAGCTGAAGCGGCAACGTACGTCGACTGTAGAGATGCAGCTGGAGCTGGACGAGGCGCTATATTGTAGATGAGCTGCAAATTGGTATTAGATGAAAGTCGACCCGTGGCAATCTGCCCTGGGTTGCGCTTATGCCATTCCTCGATGCGCTCGCCTAGGAAATTGCCTGGAATAGAACGCGGCATGAATGCGCCACCTGGGAGTACGATGCACCCTTCCGCATTTCGCCTACACTTTCCTTCGCTAATAAGGCGCTCAATTGAAGCGCACTCAGAGATATAGTGCCCTGTCTGACCGCAACCATTGCACCTGTTGTTGTTCGAGCGAGGCGCACCATTTCCGCCATCTCTGCGTGATGCGCTCAATGCAGTAACTATCGTCTGTGTCATGCGCTCGAATAAGACTGAAATGTCTTCTGCTTTGACTGCGGGTGCGCTAGGTTGTGGCTGGGAAATGGGTGCGCTGGGTGCTGAGTAGGGTGCATACATATCGGGGTTTTGCGCTGTGAGCCCAGTAAGTCGCTGGAAATAGCGCGCTGGGCCTTCAAAGATAAAGTCGATCGCATCGCGTATTGCATCTAATGAGTATGGCACATTTGCAGGCTGATTAGGTACCGCAATCGCAAGGCAGCTCAAAATGCGCTCTAGCTGGTCTGGTCGAAACACCCTAACGAACATGCGGCTTTGGTCGTAGCGCGCCAATATGCCTTGCGCAACTAAGTATTCGCTAATGTTGAAAAATGCATGATAATAGCGCGCGATTTCTTCTGCAGTTACGAGGCCAATGCGTGCGGTCTCACCAATAAGCTTGTCCAGGTCACTAATACTCCATTTACTGCCATCCCTAGAGCCAGGATAAAGCTTTAGGACAGCGTCTTTGAATGCACCATAGTTGTGCATCGCGCTATACTCTGGTAGCAGTTTCCAAGTGTCTGCAGTGTCGCTGTCCAAATAGCGCACTGTGTGGAACTTCTTATCGGTCTCATCGGTGACGTTACAATCATGGAGGAGTTGCGCAAGCTCCTCAAAGTACTTCTGGAGTTCGCGTGGTTTTGCAGGGTCAAAGCGCGGCGCGTTTTGGTTAGATGCAGATGGCATGTGCATGGTAGCCATGGTAGGTGGAATAAGGTGTGTAGAGTTACGATCTGGTAAAAGCGCAGCGAAATTCGGAGGTGGGGAAAAATGCGGTGATGCGGACGGAGTTAGGGTAGGTAGGGATGATTCAGGTGAAGGTGGAGGTAAAGACAGCGCAGACGAGTGATGTGTGTTGTTTAGGAAGAGTGATTCAAATACTGGTATTTCCCCAAGCTGGAGCGCAGTTGCTAGCAGCTCAGAATGGAGAGTGCGAAGGTGGTTAATGTTGAAGCGAAGGGCGAGCTGATGGAGGTCTAAAATATGGTCTGATAAACAGAAACCCCTCGCGGTGGGCTCCAGAAAATGATGAGTTCAGTTGGTACTCAGTGCAGAGTCTCAACAGAAGGGGTGAACACTTAACCTACAACTGCAGGCGTGCTCGGGGTGAGGGGGGGGGAGTTCGCTTAGATGGCCTCGGATCGTCCTTCAGGGCGTGGAGACTATAGAGAGGCTGGTACAGCGATTTTCAGTGTGTGCACTAGTAGTGTACACGAAAGGGGAGATATGCGCAGTGGCGGAAAAGTGCGCAATGCAAAGAGGCAAAAACGCGCAGTGCGGAAAAATGCGCAACAAGAGCGCAAAAGTGCGCAACGATGAGGATGATGAAGGCGGGAGGTGTAACAGGACAAAGACGACACTGGGATGTACTGTGAAGGTGGTGCACAGTTTGGGGGTGCAAACAGAGTGAAAGCGCAAGGAGCGGAAAAAGGTGCAGACGGTGCGCAAAATGCGGCTATGCAAAAGGGGTGCGCAAAGGGTGCGCAAACGCGGCTATATGAAGGGCGCACTACGATAGTGCACAGACAAGGACGAAGGACGCAACGCAAGGGACGCAACGCAACAATACGACGAGGGGACGCAAACGATAACGCAAACACGGCTATACGAAGGGCGCACTACGAAGGCGCACGGACTGGATGCTGGTGCACAGACTATGTGCGACGCTGACTGAGCTAATAACTATGAGGGGCGGAGGGAAAGATCCCCTGGATTCTCTATCTGTCCGCTACTATGTACAAATGGCTTATGTGATAAAATGGTGAAATAAAGTATAAAAATAGGAAGCGCCATGCGCTACCCACAAGCGCGTCCATTCGCCCATCTAAACCTGACCGCACTATGCCGCTGCCTCAGCCAATAAGATTTGCGCACCTATAGCTCAATATCCAACTGTTCCGGTGCGATGCGCTATTATTGGTGCACGCTAAGTCTCGTGCGCTCTTCCCAATTAATCTGCTTAGGTGTTATATGTCGCGTGCTGCACCTTAGTAATAATGGCATGATCGACCTGTGCCAGTTACCAGATAAGGCGATGCCGATTGGAAATGTGGAAGAACTAAAAGGGGATGCTGTGCGAGACCAAATACTGCCAAAGCGCCTGGGTTACGTGAAAGCGCCCAAGTGCGCACAGTCCAATGCCAAATAGGCGCAAAGCGGCCCAGTTATGTAAGAATGCACAGTTCGCTCGTGCTGGAATCGTGGTGTGCCTCAAGTAAATGTGCCAGTAAGATGGGAGCTGCGATGTGCAGTGCACCGGTGCAGTGGATTGTTGTGTGTGATAGAGATTGTGCAAAGAGTGCGCAGCAGGGAATGTGAGTTGCAGGTAAAGTGTAAAAGGAGTGCGCAAAGGCGCATCGAGCGCGCAATAAATGTAGAAGGCAGATAAGGAGCGTGGGGGGGGGGCGCATGGAGGCGGCTTGAAGCGTGATGAGGCGCATTTAGGGCGCACAATGATTGGCGGCTATGGGGAAACAAAGGCGCAGTAGAAATGCAAAAGGCGCACAAAGGCGCACCTAAACGGTCAAAGGTGCACAAAAGCGCACGAAAGCGCACAAAGGCGCACAAAAGCACGCTACGCAAAGTGTGCGGAAGCCATCTAGGAGGTGCACACAATCGCAAAAAATGCTGTAGTATGTGCGCAGGGCGATAGGGAGCCGTATCAACATCATCAACTCCGATCGAGGAGCCAATGTGTTTGGACACTTCTCCTTGGGTAGGTAGATGTAAGCACCACAACCAAAAACCTTCAGATCGTTTAGATCTGGGCGGACCTTTGTCAGGTCCTCAACCGGTGTCAGCCATTTCAGGCGCCTTATCGGGGTTCAGTTGTATAGGTGTGTTGCATGTTCAATGCAAAATTCCCACCATGATTGTGGTAGACATGCGGTAAATCGCAGGGTTTGTGACTTTTCCATTATTGTCCTTATGGCATGCTCTGCACGCCCATTCTGTTGGTGAATGTGGGGTGCAGACATCTCTATTTTGATGCCAAAGTCCTTGAGCACATTTTGTAGCTCACGATCTTTGAACTCCCCCCCTGGATCAACATGCCAGCGCTTGATTGTAGCGCCATACTGTGTCAAAGCCACTGCCTGAAATTGTCTGATGGCCGCAGCAGCATCAGATTTCTTTTTAAGGCATTGGACCCAGATATGTGACGTTTTGTCATCCAGAAATACAATAAAGTATTTATGTTTATGGTACGATAGTACTGGGAGTTCCTTCAGATCAGAATGTATTAATTCAAAGGGTCTTTCTGCGCGTGAATCTGATTCGGGAAAAGATTTTGAGGTCATTTTCCCTTCAGCGCACCCTGGACATATAATTTTGTCTTTAGGAATAATTAAATTCCTTGGGAATTTTATGGTGCTATTAGGCATCTTCCCTAGCGCCTCTTTGGATGGGTGTCCAAGTCGCTTATGCCAAGTCGAGTAGTCTGCAACATACATTGTCGTGACATTGATTCCCTTGGTGCTCAATATATGAGTCCGAGCCCAATAAATAGTGTCACGTTTCATAAGAGGGACGCAATCCATAATTGGGTTTCCTTGCTTGAAAAATGAAATGTGTGTGGAGGAACCATGCACATCACTTCCGTCTTGTAAGAAGACGCCCATTGACAGTAATCGAGCATTACAGTCGGGTATGTAGTAGACGGGGTATAATCGTGTTTCATGCATCTCTGACTTCCCATGACATACTACCTGATGTCTAATGAAGACTGCTCCTTTCCCTACTATATGAGTAGTACCCGTGGCTGTTTGAACCAGGGTAGAGTCCTTTCTCGGTAAAGGCTTGTAAGAAGCAAAATCTTTAATTTCACCAGTGAAGTGTTTTGATGTGCCTGAATCCATGATCCAGTCGGCACCTTTCTTACAATTTCCATTTGCACACGTAACACATATATTAAGATGTAAATTGTTCCATGATACATTTAGTAGCAGTAAAATTTCACATGAAAAGTTCACTGTGATCAGTGGAATGTTAATTCTTGTGCTTGTGGCAAGGAAAAGGACTGACCTTTCATCATATGTACCTGTTTCAAGTGGTTCATCGACAAGCATTTCATCGATGGCTTTCCATACTTCTTCATCAGAAACCGCGGGTTCTGATCCAAGGGAGACACTATCATCTTCTACCTCTACGATCCTTGGTTCTGGTTCAATCCTCCTCCTCTTACCTTCTCGCACTGTTAGGTGCTCTTCCAGTGGTCGCAGATTTTTCGCGCTGCATGGGAGATTCATTTGCTCGAGGGTGTCTCGAGCCTGCTGATATTCGGTATAGACCGAATGAGAGGTAGAGGCCGTGCCCGTGTATGCCTGTGCAGGCGGTCGGCGGCGAGGATCCCTTGTGGGAGTATGTTCACACTTCTCGATGCGCTGGATGAGCGGCATCGGCGGTATGATGGTGCCATTACCATTTATAGTAGTAAAGGCTTGTGAGGCGAGGTGGGAATGTTTCTCTTTAGGTTTTTCCTCTTTAGTCTTTTTGTCCCCATGTTGTCCACACTTTCGGGACGATTCTCCATTGTTGCTTTGAGATTGCCATTTGGGGTTTCCCCCTTTGCGCTTGACAGCAGAAAGCTTGGTGGCCTGAGGTGGGCCAATGGGCTTTCCAACTGCTGTGCGCCGTGAGGCTTCAGCGACAATGGAGTCCTTGACATGTTTAAATGTCAAGGCTCTAGTAGCAGTCGTATTAAGGACCGTGGCAGATAGAGAATCGTACTCGCGCGGCATCGCAGCAAGTAGAATCATTGCCTGTACTAATTCGGGGATGGCGACATTGGCAGCCATAAGGCGCTCAAATTTATCAGCCATTTTGGCAATCTCTGGTGCAGGATTTGCAGCCGGAATTTTGATTGCGATTGCAGACCTAAAGTCCACAAAAACTTGGGAGGGGCCATCGACACCATAGTCGGTGCGGATGAGATCCCATACCTCCTCAGCAGTGTCCTTGGTGTTGGCACGCTGCTGAATAGAGGGGGCCAGGTGGAGCACTAGGCTACCAATTGCCTGGTCATTCTTATTGTTCCAGGTCTGGAGCTTGGCATTAGCTTCCGCTACTAGTGCAGCGTTTGTCGCCGTCAAAGGAGGCGCCAGGGGTGGTTTTAGTTCCATCCCGCTAGTTATTTGCCAGAGGCCCTGAGACCTGAGCCATGCCTTCATCGAGTCGGCCCATTGAATGTAGTTAGAGCCATCAAAAGTTTGTACGAGTTTTTCAAGAGTTGAAGACATGATGTTATAGTGGCAGCTGGTAAAAGCGCTCAATCAGTCCTCTTATTCAAGAAAACACATTCCATAATCTCAGGCAAAAACACTCCTTCAGAGTGGTTAACCCTAGTCAACCTAGGTTTTTAAATGCAGCTCACAGAGAGCACAATGCAGCTCACAGAGAGCACAATGCAGCTTACAGAGAGCACAATGCAGCTTACAGAGAGCACAATGCAGCTCACAGAGAGCACAATGCAGCTCACGAAGAGCGCAAGGTTACAATTTGGAGACAATGAAGTCAATGTCGTTCGCAGCCAGTTAAGGCGCGTTCGCGACGTGCCCAGCAGAGCCCATAACCTGTTGGAGCAGACTACATACGCTGCACAGAGGAAGAGACGACACGTTCCTTATAACCTACCTGGGGTTTAGGATTTAATTTCAACACTGCATACATGAGGCAATGCATGCAGCACACACATGTTACTGTGCTTACTGCACATACATGTGGTAAACACATTCCTGAGTCATGTGACATCCTTACTATTATGTATATAAGGAGAACCTGTACCATAGTACATATACAGTGTTCTTACTTCTGCTAAACCCTAGCTCTAAGACTAACTAAACCCCAGGTAGGTTATAAGGAACATGTCATCTCTTCCTCTGTGCAGCGTATGTAGTCTGCTCCAACATAAGGAATGTGTTGTCTCTTCCTCTGTGTGTTAGGAAACAGTCTCCTAATGTGCCTATTACATAATACTATTTTTATTTTATCTTCTTTCATTTTATTTGATTTTATTTTACCAAAATATGCTACAAAACACCTATACACACATTATTTGTCAGCATGGGAATTTTCTATTTACATGCATCAATATGTATGTGAATGTGTGTGCATGTGTACATGTGTCCGTAACAACATACTACAATATATGTAACATAGTATATAATCCTAAAATAAATACTAGGAGACCTCAGTTGTGTTCTCTTAGATATTCCATCTACAATAGTGGTGTGAAAAGCCTATTTTAGCCAACTCATCTAAAAATAACCCCTCGCATCAAATCCATCAAACCCCCCATAATGCATGCGCATGCTGCTGCCTTCTTGTAGGAGAGCCCACACAGTCCAGCTAGCAGATTAGTGGGTGTCGCTCTAACAGAAGAACTCAACTGCCCTATCAGTGCGCCTTCTCTTACATGTGCATACGTCATTTGTCTCAGCACACCACATCTGCTTACTCATCATTTCAGCAAGAGCCGGAATTAATTGTATATATGTACATATTTACCTTGCTTTCATAAGCCAATGCCAGGCCTTGCCTTACATTGCGACTGCCAGTGATTGAAAGGCAGCGCTCGTCATTAGGACAGCTGCAACCAGACAACCAATTGGATCTGGTTTAGCTAAGATTTACATTACTCAATTTGGATGACTATTTTAGGTAGTTACTAGCCAAATTCAGTAATAGCCTCAAGATCAGGCACTGTTGGAAGGGTTATTGATCTGAAGTGCCCAAATAGCCGAAATCACGTGTTTTGCCATGTTTGGTACCTGAAATAGCCAGATCACGTGACTCGAAAATTTGTGAAAAAATTCTCCAGCCAAATCTTTACACAGCCAAAGAAGTGACTCATCACAGATTACATAATCATGTCAGAACAAGCAACTTTGAATCCTGGACACAATCCTGTTCCCATGCCTATTCTTGAAGCCAAAATTGATGCTCTAACAGCACAAATGTCCCAATTAGTGTCAGTATTAGCAGCATCCCAGCCCAAACAAGTACAAACAAATGCAGAGACAGTAGAAGATAAAGATGATGAGATGGAGAAGATGGTAGAGTGGATGTTTCAGAAGGGTGAGCATGGAGAGGAGAGATCTGAGAGTGGAAAAATGCATTTACCTAAATATGCACCCCTGCAAATATTTGACGGTACCATGGAGAACACAATATCCTTCATCAGCTCTATAGTTTTGTATATTCATGGGAGAAAGCCCAAATTTTATATGACTGAGTCTAGGATTATGTTTGCTCTCTCATACATCCAGGGAGGGAAAGCACAGTTCTGGAGAAATGAAGCCATTAATCAAATTGCTGTGGGATATAAACCATTTGCAAGCTTCAGGGAATTTTTGGAGAGGTTGGAGGCACAGTTTGGAGACCCTAACCCAAAGGTGACAGCGAATGCAAAATTAAAAACCATGCACCAAGGTTCTCTGACTGCAGACGAATTTATTTTGCAGTTTAAAGCAGAAGCATCACAGACCGATATGGGAGAAGCAGCATTGGTAGAATATTTGAAGGCAGGATTAAATCCCTCATTATTCAAGTCTATCTATAGACTACCTTCTATGCCGGAGAGATTGGACGAGTGGTATAATTGGGCAATGCGACTTGATCGGCAGTATCGACAGGAACAGGCAGAATCAAAATTGATGTATGGGAATTCCAGATTTGGAAAGTTATTGGGAGGAAAGTCCGAGAAAGGAAGGACACCTCAGGTACAAACTCCGAGGGCACAGCCACTGGCCATGGCAGTGACACCTATTGTTAAGGAGTCAGCAGCATCGACAGATGCAATGGATGTTGATCGAGTAGGGAGATGAGCTCCAGTTAAATGTTTTAACTGTGGACAATTAGGGCATATGGCTCGAAATTGTAGGCAGAAAAGGAAGATTAGGGAAGCTACAATTGAGGAAGTGAAGTTGGAGGAAGATAAGCAGAAGAATTTTGTGGAAGAGTCCCAGTGAAGGTTTCCCCATTGGTGACCCAGAATCAATATAATGTATTAGTATCCGAGGAAACCGAGAGTGAACCCAAAAGAGAAATTGAAGAGTATGACCATCATCATTTATCTGACAAAGAAAAATGCCCAGCCTTATTTCCGAAGACCCCTAAATTTTTTATTTGCTCAGCACAGATAGAACCCAAAATCAGCTTGACAGTAGGATTGAAGACAGTGGATATGCATGCAGCAATTAATGTGGAGGCATTGCTTGACAGTGGTGCTACCGGATTATTTATTAATCAATCCCTAATTACCGGAAATGGTATTTGCACGCATAAACTGCCACAACCTATAATGGTGTACAATATTGATGGTATGATCAATCGTGGAGGAACTATTAAGGAGGAAGTGACAATGATATTGAAGTATCAGGATCATCAGGAGTGAGCCGTATTTGAAGTGTGCGACCTTGGGAAAACCAATCTAATAATTGGATGTCCATGGTTATGAAAACATAATCCAGAAATTGATTGGAAAACTGGGAAGATACACATGACTCATTGTCCTAAAGAATGTAATGTGTATAGGAGAAAAGTTAAAAAGGAGAAGAAGGAAAAGAAAGAGAAGGAACATCCAAGGAAGTATTCTTTTATGATGGAGGAAGTGGATAATGAAGATATGCCAAATGGGGAAGTTCCAATTATGACAAGTAAAGAAGAACAGAAGCAGACCTTTAGGGAAATTTGTGGAGGACAGTCATGGGATAAAAATGTGGAGAAAGTGGAGAAGCCAGTAGAGGAGTGGGTGCCAAAAGCTTACCATAAATATTTGTCAGTTTTTCAGAAGAAGGAATCGGAGCGGATGCCAGTGCGAAAGCCATGGGATCATGCTATTGAGATGAAGCCAGAATTTGTGCTGAAGAAGTCAAAAGTCTATCCATTATCTCCGAAGGAACAAGAAGAAATTAATGCATTCCTTAATGAACAGTTGCACAAGGGATACATACGACCTTCGAAATCACTGCAGACATCACCAGTATTCTTTGTGCCAAAAAAAGATTACAGGAAGATGATGTGTACAAATTATAGGTATTTGAACGATTGGACAGTGAAGAATGCATACCCTTTGCCATTGATTTCAGAGATAATTGACAAGGTGGGAAAGGCCAAGGTCTTTACAAAGTTGGATTTATGCTGGGGGTACAACAATGTATGAATAAAGAAAGGAGATGAGTGGAAGGCAGCATTTGCCATGCATCGAGGATCCTTCGAGCCACTTGTCATGTTTTTTGGGATGACCAATAATCCCCCAACTTTCCAAAATATGATGAACGATATTTTCAAGGATGTGATAGACAAAGGCGTGGTGATAATATTTATTGATGACATTTTGATATTTACAGAGGATGAAGAAAATCATAAGGCGATAGTGCAGGAGGTGTTGAAGAGGTTGGCAGAGAATGATTTATTTGTCAAACCAGAGAAGTGTGTATTTGGAGCAAGCGAGATTGAGTTCTTGGGATTAAAGATTGGTCCTGATGGAATCAAGATGGATCCTATCAAGGTACAGGCAATTGTTGATTGGCCCATGCCTACCCGTATCAAGGAAGTTCAGGCTTTCTTGGGACTTGCCAATTTTTATCGTCACTTTGTGCATAATTTTTCCAAAATTGCTGCACCATTACACAACCTTACATGAAAGGAAGTAGTGTGGAGATGGGGAGAACAACAGCAGACAGCATTTGAGGAGTTAAAGAGGAAGTTTGTGGAAGAACCAATATTGGTCCCAGTAGATTTCACATGTTCCTTATGAGTGGCATCAGATGCATCAGACTTTGCTACTGGAGCAGTATTATCGATGCTATGTGAAGATGACAAATGGCATCCTTGTGCATATTTGTCTAAAGGGTTGAATGATGTGGAGAGGAATTATGATGTGCATGATAAAGAGATGTTGGGAATAATACGAGCTTTGGAGGCATGGGGACATTATTTGGAGGGATGTATGCATCAGATCGAGATCTGGACAGACCATCAAAATCTGCAGTATTTCATGTCTGCTAAAAAGCTTAACCATTGACAAGCACGTTGGGCATTATTCCTATCCCACTTTAATTTTCACTTGGTCCACAAAGTGGGAAGCTTGATGAGGAAAGCAGATGCATTATCCAGACATACAGATCATAAAAGGGGAGTGGAGGAGAACAATAAAAATACTACCCTACTCAAACCTGAATACTTTCGTATTTGTGCTATGCATCAAGGACATTTATTGGTGGATAGCTCAGAGATGGAAATGTTGTCTAAAATCAGGCAATGTTCAGAGATGGATGATGAAGTAGTGGAAGCTGTGAAAGCTTTGAGGGGAGAGAAGAAAGGTAATATTAAAGGAGATGAATGGGTTGAAGAACAAGGGTTAGTGTTGTTCAGAGGAAAGGTGTATGTACTGAAGGATCAAGATTTACAAAGGGAGATCATATGGTTACATCATAACACGCCAGCTGCTGGACATCCAGGAAGGTGGAAGACATTGGAATTGGTGATGAGAAATTATTGGTGGCCCAGAAATTTAAGGTATGTGTTGGGGTATGTGGATGGATGTGATACGTGCATGAGGGGGAAGAAATTTCCAGAAAAGCCTGCTGGAAAATTAATGCTGAACCCTATACCTAAAGCGCCATGGCAAGATCTATCTGTGGACTTTATCACAGGATTACCTGAAGCTCAAGGATACGATGCAATATTTGTAGTATGCGACCGCTTCACAAAGGAAGTCCATATCATTCCTACTACTGCAGAAACCTCATCATTGGGCATGGGGCGCCTCTATCTAAATCAGGTATGGAAGTTACATGGGTTACCTGATACAGTTATCTCCGATCATGGATCACAATTTGCTTCTGCATTTATGCGAGAGTTAAATAACATATTGGGGATTCAAACCAAATTGTCTATGGCATATCACCCACAAACTGATGGGCAGACAGAGAAAATGAATCAGGAGTTGGAGCAGTACCTATGCATGTTTGTCAATCACTGACAAACCGACTGGCCTGAATGGTTGGCAATTGCAGAATTTTCCCACAATAATAAATTTCATTCAGCTACTCACATGTCACCCTTCTTCACTAATTATGGTTATCATCCCAGAATGGGAGTAGAACCTCAAAGGGAAGTCAAGGTACAGTCAGTGGAGGACTTTGTATCAAAAATGCAAAAGGTGCAGGAGGAAGCAGAGGCAGCATTGATGAAAGCACATGATGATATGATGCAACATGCAGACCGTACTTGAGCTGTTGCTCCAGAGTATAAAGTTGGTGACTTGGTATGGCTAAGTACCAAGGATCTAAGTATTCCATGACCTTCAAGAAAGCTTACGGAGAAGCAAGTTAACCCATATCCGATTTCTAAAATAATTTCACCCAATGCGGTAGTGTTAAAATTACCTCAGTCATTCAAGATTGATTCTGAAATTAACATTTCCTGTTTACGCCCTTACTGCCCACCCACTATTCCTGGTCAACAAACTACTACACAGCCTCCAATAATGGTAGAAGGTGCTCCAGAATATATTGTGGAAGAAGTTTTGGACTCACGTCTTCGATGAAATAAATTGGAGTTCTTAATCAAGTGGAAGAACTACACCGATGAAAATAATTCATGGGAACCTGAGGAGAATTGTAAGCGAGCACATAATGCAATTGCCCAATTCTTTAAATGTAATCCAAATGCTCCACATCACATTGCTAGAATGGTGTATGAGGGGATGAATTTCCAGCCTTACCAGAATTTCACAGAGGGGACAGATACAATATTTTCTTGCCTGGAAGTCGAGGCATGAAAGGGGGGTAATGTTAGGAAACAGTCTCCTAACATGCCTATTACATAACACTATTTTTATTTTATTTTATTTTATTTTATTTTATTTTATTTCACCAAAATACACTACAAAATGCCTATACACACATTATTTGTCAGTGTGGGAATTTTCTATTTACACACATCAATATGTACATGCATGTACGCACATGTGCGTGTGTCTATAACAACATACTACAGTATATGTAACATAGTATATAATTCTAAAATAAATACTAGGAGACCTCAGTTGTGTTCTCTTAGGTATTCCATCCACAATAGTGGTGCGAAAAGCCTATTTCAGCCAACTCATCTAAAAATAACCCCTTGCATCAAATCCATCAAACCCCCCATCATGCGCGCACGCACCGCCGCCTTCTTGTAGGAGAGCCCGCACAGTCCAGCTAGCAGATTAGTGGGTGTCACCCTAACACTGTGCAGCATATATAGTCTGCTCCAACACCTAATGCATCTTCACTTGAAAATCCCATTTCAACAGCTCTTCCCACTGCGTCTAATGCAGCTAATATTTTCTTCTCATCATTGGACACAGATTCTGCTGGTTCTCATGCCTATGCTGATGCCAATACCTACCAATTCTGATTTGGAGGATAATTTGAGGGCTGAGTCCCTCCAGCACCTCCCAGATAGAGAACCCAACTCTTTCTCACATTACACCACCCATCTATAGTCATGCAGACTTCAGCTATGTTGATGACACTTGGTTGCCTGGCTTTGATGATATGGACACTATGGACGATGAATGATGCACATTTATTTCATGTATATACAGTACATGAACTTATAGTAATAACCTCATTGTTGACATTTTTGGTGGTCCTATGGCTCCTGTCAGCAAGGCACATTGAACATTTTATGACCAATCCCTGATGCCAATGCCAATTATTTTGTCTGATGATGCTTATTAAGTTACATGCTACATCTACTATATGGTACAGCAAGCATTGTAGTAGTGCATTCACTGGTTACTTAGGTACTACATATATACTATGAGAGTGTTTGATGGCATCCACCAAACCCATATCACTCAATAAATTGTATGTGTTCTATAGGATATATTATTTGATACAGTGTAGCTTACCTATGTGCATCACAGCCTGTCTTCTTGTAATTCATTGTAACCATGATCGAACGCAGGGAACAGATCCTCTTTGTAGTGAATAATGATGAGCTCTTTTGCAATGTGCATCTTGCCATGCTGATACCAATCAGAAAGTGACAAACAGACCCCATGCCTGGAGTTACCAAAATTGACATCAAAGGTCAGGTTGTTTCCTGACACCACCAAGTCAATTTGTTTATGTTAACATGCCACTTCAGGATCTTATCCCATATCTTACAGTAACTGCTCTGTGAAAAATGGCAAAATCTCATGGCTGTCCTGCTGGATCTCATGACAATAAAAATACCTTACAGTATTCCTGTCAAGACCCGTTTCCCCTGATTGGATTCCCAACAATCCCCAATTCTTTCTGGCTCTTTTCTGACCTTGTCCATCAGCATTCTGGCTACAGCACTTTTTAGTCATCAGACAAGTTGTCATATGCCTTAGTAATCATTTGCTTACTCACAGTCTTACCAATTCTAGTCACAGACACTTACCAAGACCCATTAGTAAACTTCCACATTTTCTGTTATTCTTCCAGCCCTCAATATTTAAGTCCGCATAGCTTAGTCTCAGTCTCCAGTTTGCAAATTACATTGTATCCTACATTGTATCTTGCATGTATTTTGCCTGTGTATCCTGCATGTATTTTGCCTGTGTATCTTGCATGTATTTTGCCTGTGTATCTTCATCTATTCATCTTCAAGTCTAATATCAACCCTTAAATCATCCTTGACTCAATCTTGACTTAAACTCCTAATCCCTTTGGCTCCTCTTGACTTCAATTCATTCCATAACCTCTGCTTAATCTATCCTCACCCTCCATCCAGAAACCTGCTGGACATCCAAACCCCTTCGCCTGAAATTGAACAACTGACGAGGAGAAGGGTGCAACTTCTTATAAGTTGAAGCCAAGTCCTCTCTGGCCCCTTTTCACCTTGCCTGCTACAGCCCAATGGATTCTGCCTAGAAACCCCTGAAACCCTCCAACCACCAACAATTGGGTCTGACTGGAAATCCAGTGTATTTGTGACCAAGTCCTGACCTTGGTAGTAGTGATCTTGAACTTTGACAGTATTTTCAAACTCACACTTCTCTCGTCAATCATCACACTATTCTGAACCTTATTCTATGTCCTGCACAGAATCACAAACTCAGTGAACAAGAAACTCCCACCATGCAGGCACTCTACCAGGCTTATCAGCTATCTGACAATCAGTACTCCCAGCTCCTAGACCCACTTCTACCTTCAGTGTTCAGGCTTATGTAGACAGGGTATATATAATTTCTAGGCTACATACTTGTCTAATACTACTGACATATTGTGTAGACATACATATTGTGCATGATTTAGGTGAGTGGGGTGCTTGAAGAAGGTCTAACAGCTGGGATGTGATGATTTGTGAGCAAAATTGTAATTTTGGCAGGGGAACAAACAAAAGCACTACACTCACCACCACCATCAACACCACCACCTCCCTCCACTCCATGCTACCACCACCACCACTGCATGCATGCACACCACCACCATTCCCATGCCCACTCCCACCATCACCACCACCTTCAAATTGTCATAAAAACACCTGTAGGGTGTGAAATTGTGAGATATGGCTGGACCGCTCAGAAGACATACATAAATTGACTGAATTTCATCAAGTGGATCTGCCCACTGGCATTGTATTCGCCTATGGCCTCACAAAGATTGCGCTCACCACGCTCAGGGAAGGGGTCCACAGTACAAATGAAGATACGATGGTGATTTTTACCTTGTCCGAGCACATCAACCCAAGCACCTGAACAATAACTGAGCTGAGTCGGGTTAGGTTCATCTCCATTTGATTTTGAATGACGAGGCGCCCGTTTCTTCACTTCGTGGTCTGAGGATAATTCATCTTCATTTTGATTGATCATTGTCAGGTCAAAAATGATCGGTTTCATGCGACGAGCTGGGCAGCTCGAGCATAAGATACGTGCCGGCGTCCTGTCCCCTTGGCTGATGACTGCGACATTCCGTGCCGAGTTCGAAGTGCAGAAGGATTTGGTGACCGAGTCTTTTCATTTCAAGTATGATAGACTTCAAGAACGGAGTATGGTAAAAGAGATACGTGACGAGCATCTCCGAATGGTCTGTCGCCATTGTGCTCTATGAGGAGAAAGCGGATGGTAGCATATAGGTGTACACGGCAGGGTTTGATTCTCACCTTCAAATGATAGGTGAATGTTAAAGTGTTAGGGGTGCAGGGTCGTCCATCTTCATCGGGTGGCTGCTCATCAGTCTCGGGTTCTAGAAGAGAGTGAGTACTTTGCGCAACAGACATATGAACTCTCCTTGTGCTTTACGACTGATGTCTTTAACCAGACCTTCATCGTCGGTGTTTGAGTCGTTGATCGGATCTTGCCCGCGTTCATGTTCTTGTGGTAAGATAGAGACGTTCCCGCGACACCCGTTAGTATGTTACTTACAAGTAACATATGAACGGGTGTCGCAATAGGGAAAGTAATTATTTCCCCTACTAGTATTCAGTCAGCAGAATCTGCACCTTGTCTGTGTTCATCTGAGCTAGACGCTGAGCCCCGTTCGCAAATATCATCGAGAACAGTTGTCTTCTCATTAGAACAACGACGGTCGGGGGGTTAACGAGCTCGAGACTAATATTCCGCTACTCTCCGTGCGACTCGGATGCATTGTCCTAACGTTCACGCGTTCACGTGGGAATATTTGAACTCTTGAGTCTCTATCATGACGGTTGACATTCAAGCAATTCCACCGCCGTCCTCACCGTTGCCAACGTCCTTCTCATGCGATACTGCTTCACACGATCCACCACCGCCATATCCTTCTCGTGAACGACGTTTAAGGACTGCTCGTTCAACCCGACGTCACCGACTTCAAGCACCGCAGCATACCCAGCTCGTATCCACCGACTCACATTCAGACCATGAGACGCCTTCGTCGCCGCAGTTGCTCTCGGCTCCTGTTCCACTTCCAGATGAGTACGATGCAGGGGAGCCCTCGGAGACCACGCCTTTTCTCCCACATTTGTCACCAACAAGCACCACACGTCGCCTAGCTAGTCGGCCTCGGTCTCATTCCCACACGAGTATTACCTCACTTGCGCCGTCGTTAGGGCAGACAGTCTTGTCTCTCTTTCGAACGGAGGATGAGAGTGACTTCGCTGATGAGTTGTTGCAGAGGCCACTTTTGTCGGCGGATAGGCATGACGATCAATTCTCAGACATTGTTTCGCGACGACACCACGGTGGATTCTTCTCTAAGGCAGCATGGGCTAGATATTTTAGGCCGCTAGTGCAATTAGTGTATTATCAGTCGTTATTCCACCTCTTGGTGTTGAACTTTCCATATGCGTTGGCAGCATGGGTATATCTGTTCGTGTTCACTGTGGTGCGTCGATTTACCCTTGTCTTTCTCTTACATACTCCAATATTTGTGGCTTGCCTTGAGCACAGGATGTGCTTCTGCCTTCTTTCTTTGTTTTCAAAGCGTTGTGCTGAAGCGTATCGTTTAGACCGGGACTACCCTCCTTATGGCTCTTCCGCTAGGAGCCGTACTTTGTTTCTTCAATCTCCTAGGTGCTCGAGCTTTCGCACGAGGCGAGGTAAATATGTCTATTCCACATCAACTGGGCTACAATGACAGTACTCACACAGCTCGCCCTTCAAACCCGATTCCACTACCCGCTAGCATACCCCCCGCCCTACCCTCCCCGCCCTATCTTCACCCGCACCCGCGATGCGACCGCCGCTGAGGTCGAAAACGGCACCGCCTCTCCAGGAGGGCAGGTCCCACAAACATCGTTCTACAAAAACTCGTATGCCATGGTATGTTTCCTCATTTACTTCCACCAACTATACGATGTCACGACTTTTGTACGCAGTTCACGGACCCAACGTCATATCAAGCCCTCTTCTACTTCCTCGTCATCAAGCCAAGCATAACACTCATCTTTTCCTTGCTGTTGCTCATCTTTATCGTTCCTGCACTCGTATTAGTGCTCCCTGCGCCGGGGGCGTTGCGCGCGGTGAGGAGGCTGGGTGCTTGGCAAGCCAACGTTGCCATCGAGGGTCTGTATTTGGCTGTACGCTAGGCGGTTTGCTGGTGGTAGTTTCTCGTTTGGGGACATTGCTCCTGTTATCTCGGAATGATTCCCAGATGATCTCGTAGAGCTTGATTGTATACTTTATGCAGCCATCGTGTTTCATAAGTTGTAAGTAATTTGATAGTTAGGGAAATTTTCTTTATCTATCATTGGGCGGCGAGCCATGATACATGTTGCAACCAATAGTGAAATACATTCGCGCTCGAGTTGACGTGTCGAAATGGAGTGACATCAACACTATGTACCACCCACACCCTAAATCTAAAGTAGGGCGGGCTAGTTTGTATAGCAGTAAGTTTATACTGCCTCTGTTTATACTGCCTCTGCTGCATTCAGAAAGGGAGGTGATCCAATTTCTTGGTGCTCACTCGTGTCATACATATGAAAACTTGAAATAAATCGAACTTGTCTCTAGCACTTAAGGGTTCTTTCAAGTTTGGCTTTGTTGATAGTCAGTCCTCTATCACTGTTAATTGCTATTGTGGTTGTTGATCATGATAGGTAAACTGTGTAACTATCTATATACTGTATAACTCCTGTATAACTACTGTATAACTACTGTATACACCACCTTGAGGCCCAAGCCCTACATGTAAACATATACATATACAGTATAAACCATATAACATAACAAATAGAACAGTGGGAGCCTTACTGATGGAAGATGTGTTGTAATTTCACTACAGCTGGTACAATGGACATTAGTCCCTTTGGTGATAACCAATGGGACTACAAAGTATGTACATAGAACTTATATACTACTATATTAGGCTATGCCACAGCGTGACACAGCAAGCACAGCGATGTGCAGCACTGCCCCCCGAATAGTGGATGTGCCAACCACACAGGATGTCCAACAAGATGTGTATGGTTGAGTTCTGTTAAATAAAATTTTGGTGCCTGTAGTGGGAGTGACAGGAGTGACGGAACAATGCAAGAAGATTTGTGTGCAGTTTGGCTGAAAGTGGACCCACATTGAGCAAATCATTGTTGCATGATTATTGCTCATGAAATATTCTGGTAGAGAAGGAGTTGGAAGTGTAGTGGCATGCCTGCCTTGAATATGATTTCATTTGACCAACAGGAGATGATCAAGTGCACATTCAAGGAAGCCATATCTTTTTTTACAGTAATTGCTTTCTTGCAAAAGCAGTCAAAGTGTAAAGGAAACCTCAAGCTGTAAGAGGACTAGAAGGTGCCCCAAGGGTCTCATCAATTTTCTGCATTTGTCCCATATTTTTTTCCCATCTTATTTCATCCTAGTCTGCATTTTCTATGATTATTATTAGTACAGACATCTCAGCTGCACCTAACAGAGGGGAATTCAAAGAGAATATCCTAAGGATTCTTCTGTCGATGCCCAGTATATGTGAAAGACTTGAAAATCAAATGACAGTCTAAAAATAGAAAGAGGCAGAGATAGGCTGATCAAAGTTATGGAGTGACTGTTAGGAAACAGTCTCCTAACATGCCTTTTACATAATACTATTTTGATTTTATTTTATTTTATTTTATTTCACCAAAATATGCTACAAAATGCCTATACATGCATTATTTGTCAGCGTGGGAATTTTCTATTTACACACATCAATATGTACGCGCATGTGCGCGTGCGTCCGTAACAACATACTACAATATATGTAACATAGTATATAATCCTAAAATAAATACTAGGAGACCTCAGTTGTGTTCTCTTAGGTATTCCATTCACAATAGTGGTGCGAAAGGCCTATTTCAGCCAACTGTTCTATTTTTAACCCATCACATCAAAACCATCAAACCCCCCATCATGCATGCACCCCCCACTGCCTTCTTGTAGGAGAACCTGCACAGTCCAGCTAGCAGATTAGTGGGTGTCACCCTAACAGAAGAACACAACTACCCCATCAGTGCACCTTCTCTTACACGTGCATACGTCATTTGTCTCAGCACGCCATATCCACTTACTCATCATTTCGGCAAGAGCCGGAATTAATTGTATATATGTATTTACCTTGCTTTCATAAGCTGACGCCAGGCCTCGCCTTACATTGCGACTGCCAGTGATCGAAAGGCAGCACTTGTCATTAGGACAGCTGCAACCAGACAACCAATTGGATCTGGTTTAGCCGAGATTTGCATTACTCAATTTGGATGACTATTTTAGGTAGTTACTAGCCAAATTCAGTAATATCCCCGAGATCAGGCACTGTTGGAAGGATTATTGATCCGAAGTGCCCAATAGCCGAAATCACATGTTTTGCCATGTTTGGTACCTGAAATAGCCAGGTCATGTGACTCGAAATTTCGCGAAAAAATTCTACAGCCAAATCTTGACTCAGCTGAAGAAGTGACTCATCACAGATTACATAATCATGTCAGAACAAGCAACTTTGAATCCTGGACACAATCCTGTTCCCATGCCCATTCTTGAAGCCAAAATTGATGCTCTAACAGCACAAATGTCCCAATTAGTGTCAGTATTAGCAGCATCCCAGCCCAAACAAGCACAAACAAATGCAGAAACAGTAGAAGATAAAGATGATGAGATGGAGGAGATGGTGGAGTGGATGTCTCAGAAGGGTGAGCATGGAGAGGAGAGGTCTGAGAGTGGAAAAATGTGTTTACCTAAATATGCACCCCCACAAATATTTGACAGTACCATGGAGAACACAATATCCTTCATCAGCTCTATAGTGTTGTATATTCATGGGAGAAAGCCTGAATTTCATATGACCGAGCCTAGAATTATGTTTGCTCTCTCATACATCCAGGGAGGAAAAGCACAGTTCTGGAGAAATGAAGCTATTAATCAAATTGCCATGGGATATAAACTGTTTGCAAGCTTCAGGGAATTTTTGGAGAGATTGGAGGCACAGTTTGGAGACCCTAACCCAAAGGCGACAGCGAATGCGAAATTAAAAACCATGTGCCAAGGTTCTCTGACTGCAGATGAATTTATTTTGCAGTTCAAAGCAGAAGCATCACAGACCGATATGGGAGAAGCAGCATTGGTAGAATATTTGAAGGCAGGATTAAATCCCTCATTATTCAAGTCTATCTATAGACTACCTTCTATGCCAGAGAGGTTGGACGAGTGGTATAATTGGGCAATGCATCTTGATTGGCAATATCAACAGGAACAGGCAGAATCAAAATTGATGTATGGGAATTCCAGACTTGAAAAGTCATCAGGAGGAAAGTCTGAGAAAGGAAGAACACCTCAGGTACAAGCTCCGAGGGCACAGCCACTGGCCATGGCAGTGATACCTATTATTAAGGAGTCAGCAGCATCGATGGATGCAATGGATGTTGATCGGGTAGGGAGATGAGCTCCAGTTAAATGTTTTAACTGTGGACAATTAGGGCATATGGCTCGAAATTGTAGGCAGAAAAGGAAGATTAGGGAAGCGACAATTGAGGAAGTAAAGTTGGAGGAAGATAAGCAGAAGAATTTTGTGGAAGAGTCCCAGTGAAGGTTTTCCTATTGGTGACCCAGAATCAATATAATGTATTAGTATCTGAGGAAACCCAGAGTGAACTTGAAAGAGAAATTGAGGAGTATGACCATCATCATTTATCTGACAAAGAAAAATGCCCAGCCTTATTTCTGAAGACCCCTAAATTTTTTATTCACTCAGCATGGATAGAACCCGAAATCAGCTTGACAGTAGGATTGAAGACAGTGGACACGCATGCAGCAATTAATGTGGAGGTATTGCTTTACAGTGGTGCTACCAGATTATTCATTAATCAATCCCTAATTACCAGAAATGGTATTTGCATGCATAAACTGCTGCAACCTATAATGGTGTACAATATTGATGGTACAATCAATCATGGAGGAACCATTAAGGAGGAAGTGACAATGATATTGAAGTATCAGGATCATCAGGAGTGAGCCATATTTGAGGTGTGCAACCTCGGGAAAACCAATCTGATAATTGGATGTCCATGGTTATGAAAGCATAACCTGGAAATTGATTGGAAAACTGGGAAGGTACACATGACTCATTGTCCTAAAGAATGTAATGTGTATGGGAGAAAAGCAAAAAAAGAGAAGAAGGAAAAGAAAGAGAAAGAACATCTGAGGAAGTATTCTGTTACAATGGAGGAAGTGGAGGATGAAGATATGCCAAACGGGGAAGTTCCAATTATGACTAGTAAGGAAGAACAGAAGCAAACCTTTAGGGAAATTCATGGAGGACAGTCATGGGATAAAAATGTGGAGAAAGTGGAGAAGCCAGTGGAGGAGTGGGTGCCAAAGGCCTACCATAAATATTTGTCAGTTTTTCAGAAGAAGGAATCAGAGCAGATGCCAGTGCAAAAGCCATGGAATCATGCTATTGAGATGAAGCTGGGATTTGTGCTGAAGAAGTCAAAAGTCTATCCATTATCTCTGAAGACACAAGAAGAAGTGGATGCATTCCTTAATAAACAGTTGCACAAGGGATACATACAACCTTTAAAATCACTGCAGACATCACCAGTATTCTTTGTACCAAAAAAGGATCAGAGGAAGAGGATGTGTACGGATTATATGTATTTGAATGAGTGGACAGTGAAGAACACGTTGATGATACTCGACATGGAAACCTAGCAAAAACCTGTTGTAAGGCTTATGAAGTATAACTCAGGCTAGAGGAAGGGTGCAAGTCAGTTCTAAATATCACCTCTAATACCAAAATGTCGTTTTTAGTGATGCAGAATGGTAAAGAATGTAACGAATAGTTTTTTAAAAGCATACAAAGATGTTCAAAGTAGTTCAAAATATGTTCGAAGATGTCCAAAATAGTTTGAAATAGATTCGAATGGGTTCAAAGTTGTTCAGGTAAGTTCAAGGAGGTTTGAAGGGTTTGACTAGTGTCAAGATATGTTCAACAAATGAATATAGCAATCAAGAGGTGGGTTTCAAATGGTGATAGGCAATGACGAGTTGAGAACGAATATGAGAGTTCAATGAAGTTTGTGATATTTCACAGAACTTCAGAGGTATGCAAGGTAGGACTCAAGAGAACTGGTCTTAAATCAGACGATAAGCAAGAGGGTAATTTTCTCTGTTTTTCTAAGTGACTGCTACAAGTCTATATACATTTTGAAGAGGTAAGTACCAAAAAGGAAATATAACAGGTGTAGAACACAAGGCAGTATGCACAGCAATAAAAGTATTGTAAAACATAAAAACAAATGAGGAACGATAATAATTGAAATGTTTGGTGTCACCATACAGTAAGAGTACTTCTCTTGTTGTTTCAATAGATTGTTGAAACCCCAAAACTGTCATTATCATACCCTAATTCTTTTATCATCTCTCCTTGCATCTGGTAGTGTTCGATAAGTGATGCAGTGGCTTATGCCAAATGTTTTGTGTGTGTCGAAAGGGCTTTAGAATATTCCTATGGTGGCCGATGTCCTTCTAAGTAGTGTAAAGTTGTTGAAAAGCATTCAAAGTGTCGTGAAATTGTTCGAAGTCATTCAGAGTCATCCAAAATAGTGCGAAATAGTTCAAAAGGTGTTCAAAGTTGATTTCGTGGTGTTCGTAGTGCATGTTGTAATGTGTAGATACAATTAGACTCTTTTCCAAACCTTGGACCTATCAGTGTACCCTTTGCCGTTGATCTCAGAAATAATTAACAAGGTGGAAAAGGCCAAGGTCTTTACAAAATTGGATTTATGCTGGGGGTACAACAATGTATGAATAAAGACAGGAGATGAGTGGAAGGCAGCATTTGCCATGCATTGAGGATCCTTCGAGCCACTTATCATGTTTTTTGGGATGACCAATATCCCCCAACTTTCCAAAATATGTTGAACAACATTTTCAAGGATGTGATAGACAAAGGCATGGTGATAATATTCATTGACGATATCTTGATATTCACAGAGAATGAAGAAAATCATGAGGCGATAGTGCAGGAGGTGTTGAAGAGATTGGCAGAGAATGATTTATTCATTAAACTGGAGAAGTGTGTATTTGGAGCAAGCGAGATCAAGTTCTTGGGATTAAAGATTGGTCCTGATGGAATCAAGATGGATCCTATCAAGGTACAGGCAATTGTTGATTGGCCCATGCCTACCTGTATCAAGGAAGTTCAGGCTTTCTTGGGACTCACCAATTTTTATTGTCACTTTGTGCATAATTTTTCCAAAATTGCTGCACCATTACACCACCTTACATGAAAGGGAGTAGTGTGGAGATGGGGAGAACAACAGCAGACAGCATTTGAGGAGTTGAAGAGGAAGTTTGTGGAAGAACCAATATTGGTCCCAGTAGATTTCACATGTTCCTTATGAGTGGCATCAGATGCATCAGACTTTGCTACTGGAGCAGTATTATCGATGCTATGTGAAGATGACAAATGGCATCCTTGTGCATATTTGTCTCGAGGGTTAAATGATGTAGAGAGCAATTACGATGTGCATGATAAAAAGATGTTGGGAATAATACAAGCATTGGAGGCATGGAGACATTATTTGGAGGGATGTATGCATCAGATCAAAATCTAGACAGACCATCAAAATCTGCAGTACTTCATGTCTGCTAAAAAGCTTAACTGTCAACAAGCACATTGGGCATTATTCCTATCGCACTTTAATTTTCACTTGGTCCACAAAGCGGAAAGCTTGATGAGGAAGGCAGATGCATTATCCAGATGTACAGATCATAAAAGGGGAGTGGAGGAGGACAATAAAAATATTACTCTACTCAAACCTGAATACTTTCGTATTTGTGCTATGCATCAAGGGCATTTATTGGTGGATAGCTCAGAGACAGAAATGTTGTCTAAAATCAGGCAATGTTCAGAGATGGATAATGAAGTGGTGGAAGCTGTAAAAGCTTTGAGGGGAGAGAAGAAAGGTAATATTAAAGGAGATGAATGGGTTGAAGAACAAGGGTTAGTGTTGTTCAGAGGAAAGGTCTATGTACTGAAGGATCAAGATTTACAAAGGGAAATCATATGGTTACATCATAACATGCCAGCTGCTGGACATCCAGGAAGGTGGAAGACATTGGAGTTGGTGATGAGAAATTACTGGTGGCCCAGAATTTCAAAGTATGTGTTGGGGTATGTGGATGGGTGTCATACATGCATGAGGGGGAAGAAATTTTCTGAAAAGCCTGCAGGGAAATTAATGCCGAACCCTCAGCCAATCCTTACCCTTGCGAGGGGTCTGAGGGTAGGTAGAATTTCTGGATTGGGGGCATATAATAAAGATAATTTGCATTAAGACTTATGCAGAGGTTATGCTAAATTTAGATAATATACATTCCATTTACCTTAGATTAATGTTTTGATGTTATATGGTTTACAAACTGTGCCTCACCACTGCCAACTGAGAATGTGTTACTGCTATGATCCCAACATGCCCTTGTTGATGATCAACAATTCTAATATCTGTTTCCTGCCATGTCTCCCCATCTCTGTCAAATTTTGTCCACTGTCTGTCTGTGGCTTGTAGCTGCACATGCCAGTGTTGCTGCTATTGGATTTCTGTTCCTAGGATTGGCCATTTCCTATGCCAGTCTGGTTTATAACAGTTACTACACAGCACTCTTACACCACCAACTTAAGAAAGTGGCCAGAAGTCCTTTTTTTTGAAACAATTTATAGGAAGGGTGATTTGAGTCATCTTGTGACAATATCCTGGTGGGGGTATTGTGTACGCTCCATACCCCTCCATACCCTTAGAATATCCCAGGGTTACCCCTGCCATTCTCTAGTGGTGGTGGAGGAGGGCATGAGTAATATCCCAGGAATGGATCTGTAGGGGCTGGCAGAAATTTCACCATGTGGAAGACAGGATAGAGTCTGGACATGGATAGCGGAAGGCATAGGCAATAGGCCTGTGACCCAACACATTTGATGATAAGGAAAAGTCCCAAAGAGGCAATGAGTGAGTTTCCTGGATGGTTGAGCAGTGGAGATGTCACTGGAGTTTAGATAAGCATATAACCAACCTTGTATGTGGGTGTGAATGAGTGGTGCTGGTTGTAGAAGCATGCACAGTTGCCTACTATAAGTTTTCCTTATTTTTCTGTAGTTGTTTAAGTCTATAAAACCAAGTTATGGTCAGTTACTGTACAGTACATTATGCTATCATGGGAACTATAATTCTCATGTGTCATATATGCAAAATATGTATGCAACTGTACATGCACATCATGTTACCTAAACTCAAATAGTGTAACACAATTGTAACTCAGTATATAAAGTAAATATATCACTAAGGGCCACCCCAGTTGTGTTCTTTAGGATTTCCACCTATCATAATGTGTGAATAGCCTATCTCATCCATTTTTGATCATTCCCATCAATCCATCAATCCCTGCATTCTGCATGCATGCCTTCATCTTCTTGTAGAATGAGAGCCTGCATAGTCTAGCTAGCTGCCTCAGTGGGTGTCACTCTAACACATGCCATATCATCCTTCACCTTGGCCAGAGCTGCCTTTGCCTCCTCCAAAGTGTCTTTCATCTGCTCTGTGAACTCATTCACCATTTCCAAGTGTGATGGAGCTTAATGAGGTTCAAAGCCCATGCATGGGTGTTGCCCTATGTCTAAGAAGAAGGGAGTCTGTTGGGTGGAGGAGTGGATGTGATTGTTGTACCCAAACTCAGCCATTGGAAGAAAATCCTCCCAGTCATCCTGGCATTCATTGATAAAAATGCAAATGTACTGCTCCAACTCTTGGTTGACATGTTCTTTCTGTCCATCAGTTTGTGGGTGGTAAGCGGTAGAGGCCAGAAGTTTGATCCCCAGTAGACAGTAAAGCTTGCAGGTGAACTCTGCAACAAAATGAGGCCCTCAATCACAGAGGAATGCAGCCAGCAGTGCATGAAGCTTCCACACATGGTGCAGGTAGAGTTGAGCAGCTCCAAGTGCAGTGACAATTGTGTGAGTGGGGATGAAGTGAGCTCACTTTCCTGCAGAGTCAACTGTGCACATTACTGCATCAAACCCATTGAACTTAAGTAACTCCACCACAAAGTCCATACTGATGATGTCCCAACAGTTCTTGGGAATGGGAAAAAGGTGTAACTTGCCATTGGGCTTGCATTGTGGAATCGTGGTGTATAAGTAGAGGTCACAGGTGCAGCAATACTGACCAACAAGTTGTGACATCTGAGGCCACTGGTAGTTTCGTGACATAAATTCCAATGTCTTCCAGCATCCAAAGTGGCTAGCAGTCAGTAAATTGTCATGTTGGGAGATGATTCATCATCAAAGCTAGGGTGGTTGGGGACATGGATGTAATCACAGAAGTACAAGAGGTTGTCCTTTTCCACCCACTCTGCAGCACAAAGTGAAAGAATGGACCCCTTCCTCAGTTCCTTCACAGCCAGGGTGACAGCATCCTCATGTAAACCACTACAGTTCACATGACAAATGTCACATAGGATGTTCTGCTCCTCACCCTTTAGGGCAACACCTTCCAATGCCTGAACCATGAACAGCAACAACACAATACCTTGATTGTCATTGCTCCCATCCCCATGATCTGGACAATGAGAGAAGGTATCAATCTTACTTATGCTACAACCTGGATAGTGATGCAAGGAGAAATTGACCCTGGAAAGATACAGGGACCAATGAGCTTAATGGCAGTTCAACTTCTTGGTTGTCATGAAGTACTGGAGATTTTTGTGGTCCATCTAAATTTTGACCTTGTATTGTGTACCTTCCAGGAAATGCTGCCACTCTTCAAGGGCACATATTATCACCAACATCTCTTTGTCATGGATCTTGTAATTTCACTTCACAGCACTGAGGCTCTTCAAGACTGGTGAGACAACATGGTGCCTGTCACAAAGTCAGAACTATCAGCTTCCTGTTGTGCATTGCCCCATCTCCATGCATCCTTGCCAGTGATATCCATGCATGATGTGAGAAGTCTTTGATTGAAGCATTGATAGAAATTGATGGAGCCCAAAAAGAACTGCATCTTCTTCTTGTTCACCGGTGTGGGCCAAGCTGTAACACCAGCAACCTCGACAGGGTCCATATCCACCTCCCCATCTGAAATAATCAAGTCCAAGTACTTGATCCAAGTCTTCTCAAATTTGCACTTGTCATAACAGAGGTAGAGCTTGTCATTGAAGCCTCTTTAGTATTAGGCACATGATTCACCAATGCTCCTTGAGGTCTCAAGTGAAGATGAGGATGTCATCAAGGTAGACACAGACAATGCCTTCCAATATGAGGTTGTGGAAGATATCATTCATCATGATCTGAAAGGTTGCAAAACTGTTAGTGATACCAAAGAACATGACAAGGGGTTCAAAAAGACCATGATTGGTGTGAAATGCTGCCTTCCACTTATCTCCCTCCTTTATCCACACATTGTTATAACCCCAATGGACATCAAGCTTTGTGAATTAGCATGCCCCACAAAGCTGGTTGATGAGTTCTGATATAAGAGGTAGTAGATAATGATTCTTTACTGTGATGTCATTGAGCCATTGATAGTCTTGAACCAGTCAGAGGAAGCCATCCTTTTTTTTGATGAAGAAGAATGGGGAGGCCATAGGTGACTTTAAAGGATGGATGCAATCAGAAGCCAAGTGTTCATTAATAAACTTGTCAAGTTGTCATTGTTCTTCAGGAGAGAGAGGAGATAGACCTTGCAAGAGGAGGGTGTGACACCCAGTGTGAGTTCAATTGTTATGATCCCATGGCTTATGGTTAGAAAGTGAGTCAAAGGATTTCTTGGAGAAGACATCCTTGAAATCATGCAGGTGAGGAAGCACAGAATCAGTAAAGGATTTTGGCATACTGTTGTTGTAAAAAGCCTCTACTACGTGCTGAGAAATGTTTGAGGTGGCACATACCTCATGTGGAGGATTGATAGCGGTATAGAAGATTTAATCACCTTCCTCAAACCTCCTCCTCCTTCTCATCATCAGAATCTGGTGCAAGATCTGGGGCATCTCCCAAGTTCACATCAGACATAGGCATTGGTCCAGCATGATATTTCTGAGTGTGCTGCATCAACCCCTTTTGCCCCCGACATTCTTGTCTGCCTTCAGCGAAGCAAGTATGACAATGGGAAGGACATTGACTTATGCTGACTTCAACTGTCACCCAGTTGACTTCTGAATTATGATCTCAAAGTCATGAATAGCCCAAAATTGCCTCCTGTTTCCCTAATTGTGTCACAACAAAAAGAGCATGCTCACTATGATCCTTGTAATGGAGAACCAAGTCTACAACCTCTTAAATTCCCCCAGCTTTATTTGGAGACCCATCCACATTATACACAGGTATTGGTCAAGACAGTGAACAAGTGTTGAGGGATTTTTGTTGGACAAGATGGGTGCCAATAAAGAGACCAGTTGCACCTGAATACAAAAGAGCTGAGATGCCAAGCACCTTCCCTGTATCTGTAGTTTGCAGCTTGACCTTCAACTGTAAAGAGTGTTGGGAAGGAATGGATGCCACAATATACTTGCATGGCAGTTTGCAGTCCAATGATTTAATTTTAACAAATGGAAAAGAGGGAGTAGGAAGAGCAGGTGTGACTTCCATTGAGCTGAGGGATTTGGAGGGAGGAGTGGTCAGGGAGTGAAGTTCTTCCTCTGGTGGGTTGACCAGCAGAGCATCAAAATGGTTACTGGTGGGTCGTGAGGGCAGACATTTGGAGGAATTGGAGACATGTGTGGTAGCAGTGGCACAGAGTGTAGTGTTAAAAGCTGCATTTATGAGTCAGTTCTCATTGCAGAGAGAAGCAGCTTCATACCAAGCATCAATATTGTCATCAGCAGGATGCCCTTTCAACATATGTGCAACCTGAACCTAAACCTTTCAATTGAGACCATGATGAAATTTAACCACCACTGGTAGCCCACTCCCATATCCTGCCATATCCACTAAGTCCCTAAACTCATTAATGTATTCATCCACTGCTTGGTAGTAAAGGGACAACTCAAGGTGTGTTGCAGCTCATTGGCATTTATGAAGAGGGCAAAAGTGTCATACAAACTTCTCTCAAAAGTCACTCCAAGAGGAAAAGGGAGGGAACTGAGTTTCTAAGTTTGGTGCAAAATGCAGTCAACATAGAGGTAGGCACATGTATGTGAAGGCCCAATAAATTTTTGCAGTGTAATCTATGAATTGATTAGAATGAAGATGTTGAAAATTCAGTTAAGGCCAGGGCCCATAATTTGTTGAATTTCTAGAGGACTCGATAGAGTATAGAACACTTCATTAAGTTTAATAAACTTGTTAAAGTCAAAGTTCCTAGAATCAATCGAAGCTCATGAGCGACAATATTAATCAAGATGTTTCAGAGAGTCACTGAAGCTCGTAAGCGACAGCTTTGAGGATGACTTATTTAGAGTTCGTTAGGAACATAGAATTGACCAGGTCAAGCTGAGCTTGACCGATCTCTCTATAGCATCTTAAATACTACAAGTACAGAGCTGTGAGTAGTAGTTCGCATATGGAAAGACAGTAAAGACAATAGAGCATCCCATGGTAGTAGAATAGGGTGAGAAGGTGGTGACATGTAATTAGGAGTATGCATGGGAAGACAATAAGCGAGCTGAGCAGTCGTAAGCAGAACAATAAGTAGTGGCAGTGTGAGCGAAGACAATAGAGACAATAGAGACAATAGGCATGTGCCAAAAAGAAAATGATTTCCCCATATCTCGTAACACTAGCTCCCTCTCGACATTTTGAGTCCCATCTGAAACTAGCCTCTTACCACTGCATCAGGTCGAATGTCACTGCCCATTTGTCAGTCATCGCAGTAAACATGCTGATCATCATCGGGGTGGGTGCATCATGGGCATAGACTCTGGTTGGTAGATCGATATCGTCTGCCCCTGCAAATCATACAGAGGTGCCAGTCATGAATGCGGTGATACGAGGTAGGGGTGCAGCAGTCAGGGTTCTGAGTGAGATAAGGACATAAAGGATAAGCATAACGACAATGGCGGCACTGAAAATAGTGCTGAGGGCAATAGCAAGGGAGAGATTTTTGATCATAGTGGTTTGGGTTCAGGTGGTGCAGTGATGGGGTGGATTGTCACATGATGGGTTACTCGGACAGAAGAGTGCCGAGTGTTCGGAACACCATCATCAGCAGTGGGGACACTGGTATTCTGGGCAATGGGAGGAGAAGTGGCCAATCTGTGTGCATGTGAAGCAGATGGAGTTCTGCATCCACAGAGGTGCAGGTGGGTAATCGGGAGTAGGCTGTCTAGGATAGGGTGTGGGCGCATGCAGTGGTGGGGGTGGCGACGATGGATGTAGGGGTGGTTGTGGAGGCGATGAAGATGGTGCTGTTGGTCGTTCTGGCGCTGTCTCAAATTCCTCATCTTCTTCATCATCAGAAGGCTCTATAATGAATATATTTGCTGTGGTGTGGGGACTCGTTCTCCAGGTCTGTAGTTCAGTGCCTGCTCATCTAAGCTCCTCATGAGTGGGAGCAGGTCAAGATGGTAGGCGTCTTCAGTTAGGCGCTGGAATACCCATTCAAGGGCAGAAATCACTCAGTACATCTCGAAAAGGTTGCATATGGTTTTGTGGAGAAGTGCCTGGTCTTAGGTCATGGAGAGCAACCTCTCTTTGTTCTGGATGCCATCGGTGTCGTGGACGAAGCTGAGGATTAGTTCAAAAGTTCTTATGGGATCGGGGTCAGGTGTGACATTCATGAAGAAGTGTAGAGAGCGGCTCATGATGGTAGCAGGTTATGGGTAGACTTGTATCCGTTCAAGATTTCTGAAGCATTTTTCAAGTGTGCTTCCAGCTCCCAAGTATTCTCCGCCATGCTGTAACCTTTCCATTTCACCAAGAATCAGGTTCCTCGGCCCATCTTTTTGTGGGCTAAAATTGTCTCGACCTCATGTTCTAATTCTCCCTCGATTAGCTCGGGGGATGGAGGAAGAAGATTGGGTCCGTGTGTCTTGTTCTCCTTGAAACGCGAAAGAAGAGAGGCATGGAAGACTGGGTGAATCCTCCATTGTGAAGGAAGTTTCAGTTTGTAAGCATGGGAAGAGATCACCTGGGTGATAGGGAACAGCCCCTCACATTTTGGAGCGAGTTTCCTGGTTGGGTAACCTAATTTCAGGTTCTTCAAGTCCAGCCATACCCTTTCTCCCACCATGAATGGGCAGAAGCCTTGTCCATTGCATCCAATCATAACTTGTCAGGACAGTTTGTGCGCCACCAGGGCTTCTCACCATATGTTCCCTAATTCAGTTATCCTCTGTTCGGTAGCTGGTATGTTCATTTTTTTGTATGTCATAGAGATGGCCTTGGGGTGGGTTCCCATCATTATGTAAAATGGAGTATTTTTGATTGCCAAGTGGTGCTTCTGATTATGCGTGAACTCAGCAGTGGTGAGGTGTCCTTTCTATTGTGACGGTTTGTTTGCACAGAAGATCCGGAGATAGATCTCTAGTTCTTGATTGACTCGCTTCATTTCCCCGTCAGTCTGTGGGTGATAGGCCATACTCATGGCCAGTTTTATTCCCAGGAGTCTTCCTAATTCTTGGAACACATTGGAGGTGAATCGTGGATCATGATCCGATATGATTTTATCAGGGAGGCCGAATCTCTTAAACACATTATGCAGATAAAGGTCCGCTGCCCCCAGTGCATCAATGGTTTTGTTGCAGGGAATAAAAATCACCCCCTTAGTAAGCCCATGGTCTACCACGACCATGATGGTGTCAGATCCATCGCTGATCAGTAAGTTCATGATGAAATCCATGGTTACTAGCACAAATGGTCATGTCGCTTCTGATTTGATCAGTGAGAGTGGTGGTGTCATGTGGTGTGTATTTACCTTCATTTGCTGACATGTGGCACATCCGTCGATGTAGTTCCAAATAAAGATGGTTATCCCGGGCCACCAGTAGTCCCTTCGCACTAATTCTAGCATCTGGAATCAGCTGGGGTGTTCCATAAGTAAACTATCGTGGTACTTTTCCACGATCTTTCTCCATAGTTCTTTGTCATCTGGGACATAGCATCAGTCTTTGAAAAAGACTGTCCCATCATTCTCCATTCTCCAATCTTCTACCGCCGACTTGATTGGTGGTGTTCCTCCTTCTTTGATGGCCCTTACTATTTCTTTTAGTAGGTCATCGCGCATCATGCTTTCCGCTAGCAGGTCCTTCAATTCTGTATCAATCATTTGTGCGAAGATCTCATCTTTCAATAATGTGATGTCATTGTTGTCATCATCAATTTCTGGTGTGTGATCTTCCCATCATGACAGCATATCGGATTGTATCATCATCTTCCCCAGCACGTGTACCAGTTGAAGATTGAACTGCGACAGGAAAAGGCTCCATCTGGCTTGTCATCAGTTCAATTTTCGTGCCGTTCTGAAGTACATGAGGTTTTTGTGATCTGATAGGATGGTGGTCGGGTGCTCAGATCCTTGGAGGTAGTGCCTCCAGGTTTCTAGGGCCCATATTATCCCCAGTAGTTCTCGATCATAGATCTCGTAGTTTCGTTTGTTCACTGTCAAGGAGTGGGAGATATAGCCACAGGGGTGCCAGTCCCCATTTGTGTCAGTCTGCTTCAGCACAGCCCCCATTGCATATTTTGAGGTGTCACTTTCTACTACAAATGGCTTCTCAGTGTTTGGCATCAGTAGAACCGGTGCCTTGGAGAATTTTCATTTTAGTGTTTCGAACACCTCTTGGCATTCGCCTGTCCAGTTGAAAGCCTGGTCCTTCTTTATTAGGTCGTTCAGCAGCTTTGTGATTGCAGTGAAATTGCCGATGAATCTCCAATAGAAGTTTCCGAAGCCTAGGAATAACCTGATCCCTTTGACATTGGTTGGGGGTGGCCAGTCCCTAATTCTGCTGAGTTTGGTTGGGTCCATGGCTAGGTGGTCCAGTCACAGGATCAGCCCAAGAAACTCGACCTTCTGCACATCAAATCTAGATTTTTCAGGTTTTAGGTAGAGGTTGTTTTCCTTCAATTTTGCTAGAACCCTCTTCATTCTTTCCTCGTGTTCTTTTTTGTCTTTTGAGAAGATTAAGATGTCATCCATGTAGATCACCAGCCATCCCTCGTTCAGCATGTCATGAAAGGTGTCATTCATCATCGCTTGGAAGGTTGCCAGGGAGTTGCAAAGGCCAAAGAACATGACTTTGGGCTCGAACAGCCCCTTATTGGTCTTAAATGCTGCCTTACATTTGTCCCCCTCCTTGATCCTGACATTATGGTATCCCCATCTAATGTCCAGTTTTGTGAACCATCTTGCCCCTTTCAGTTTGTCGAGTAGATCACCGATCAAAGGAAAGGGGTAGGAGTAGGGTGTAGCACAGGTGACACCATGGGTTTCACTGGCAATACCACACCTGTCACCTGTGACACCATACCTGTACAAACACCATACCTGCAGGTACAGGTTATAAGCACAGGTTTTGTATGGTGTTTAAAAACTACAGTGGCACTTGAATAAACTATGTGTAGCTAAGACAAAGATGAGAAACAGCTATGGTAGAAAATTATTTAACTCTCTTATACTGCTTCAACACTTGAATCCACATATAAATTATGATATAGTGTTCAATTCTTTCACCAATCACCTGTCAGACTTATCCATCATAAAGAATGCAAAGAAACTTGTAATTCACTGTATTTAATGTGGGCATAGTAATTTTTGGCACAAAAGGAACTTTAAGAATGAACACTCCAGATAACCATGCAAAATAACATCCACTTTACTTAATTAGATCATTGTATGTCATAAAATACTACAGCACCAGTCAGATACATGTTTTTCACAGAGTATAACAACAAATGGATTCTCAAAAGTTGATAAAAATGCTGTCAACTCATAGCCAAAGAGCTTAGAAGAATTGAACATGATATGAGATGCATCACAACTCAAACCTGTCACAACCTGCAACACCATGAGTACAGGTGTGGTGTTGCTACAGGTACAGATATACCAACCCATACCTGCACCTGTGCTACCTGCAGGCAAAATACCACAGGTTAACCTGTACCTGTGCTACACCCTAGGTAGGAGTTCTTGATGGTTTCTTCATCTAGATACCGGTAATCTTGGCAGGGCTGGAGTGTGTCAGAGTCCTTCTTCGCAACAAAAAAGAATGGGGATGCCATGGGTGATTTAGATGGGGTGATGTACCCCTTCCTCAGATTTTCGTCGATGAACTCATCTAACTTTTGTTTGGCTGGGGTGATGGGATAGACTTTGCAGTCCTTCAGGATAAAGTCAGGTTTGAGTTCGATTGCGTGGTCCCATGGTCTAGACTCGGGAAACCTTTCTGATGCCGCTTTTTCAAACATCCTTCAGTACTCCTTATATTTGTCTGGGAGTAAATCATCGAGTGATTGTGCCTCCTTGTTGCCCTCACCTTTGTGAGCGAGCCTCTGCGAGATGGAGGTCTTTGCTTGGATGTAAGTTGTGTTCGAGTAAGTTCAGCTGGTTAGCTGAGATTGGGTGAGATAAGAGATCCACTGGAGCTTTTGGTAGTTCAGTGGGACATAGTCACATTTGACAGTGAGAGGCAACTCCTCTGCTTTGAATATTCCTATCATGGGTTCTCCCCGAATATAGGCGAATAGCGCATCCATTCCATCATGATCTTCCTCCATGTTGAACGGTGTGTTGACACCTGCAGCATCTAATACAGGGATCTGTAGATCGATCTTGGGATGGGTGTCCATTGCCAGGTGTGATCCGTTGTGATTGGGTTCATCTCGAGTGCAAAGTCCTGTTGTGAGATGAACTGTCCCAAGCCTACTCTTCACATGCTCAGCAGCAGCGAGGTGGGTTTTCCTGAAGGTCTCCCCAGCACTCCTTATAGGTAGCCTCCCGAGAGTCAGGCTCAATGTTACTCTCAGTACAAGCAGTCCCTTGTCATCTATAGTGGGACTTTGCTTACCAAACGTAGTGTGTGTCTGTTCAATCATGGTTCGGATCCTCTTCATGAGGAATTTCTTGGTTTGCCTATCAGTGAGGATTCCCTTTTCCCAGTCAATAATGGGGTTGCATCTTTGGAGCCATGCATATCCCAGGATCATCCTTTCCTTCCCCAGCCCCATTATCAGCATTCTGATCTTCTCTTCCTTTTTTCTGATGAGCCTCTCTGCATAGGAGAGGCACGTCGCATCGATATCTATAGCATTCAGGTCTTTAGAGGATCTTTCTGCTCCTCCTCCTCCTCCTGCTTTACTGTATGTCCTTTCTTTAATCGCTTTTGCCCTTCTCAGGTGCCCTCCTGCCCTTGCCACATGGGTATACCACCCCTCGATCGTGTCCGGCGGGTTTTCCATCCCAAAGACCTTGTCGAGGACTTGATTGTTGAGTCCATCGACAAAATATTCTATGATGGTGGCATCTTCTTTAATTTTCATGTGGTAAGCGAGGGTTTTGAATTGTGCAATATACTCATCTACCCCCTTTGCTCCTTGCAAGAGTGCTCTGAGTTGTGTCCACGCATTTCCTGCATCGTCGATAGGCAAGAACGCTGTGTGCACCTTGGCAATAAACTCCTGGAAGGTATCCCAGGGCTTCAATTCGATATACCTTTCTTCTAGGTAAGCTTGCTTCCATGGCCCTGCTGTCCCTCTGTTCATATAGAAGAGCATGAACAAGATTTTATGACGATCATCTGGGAATGCGGTTGAGTTGGTGTCGATGTATGCTCCACATTTGAGGAGGAACAGCATGGTCTTCGCCCTGTCTCCAGAATAGTCTGTTGGTGCCCTCATCTTGATCTCAGCGGGTCAAGGAGGGGCGGTTGGTGCAGTGGGAATGGTGGGGGTGGATGGTGCTGCCATGCTTCGTAGAGTAGGAAGGGGTCAGATGGTTCTCGTAAGAATCTTCGTCGTTTAATGGGTGCTGCCTGGACTAGAGTTAGTCAGCAGAGTAAGGATCAGCTTGACCTTTTGTTAAAGTCAAAGTTCCTAGAATTGATCGAAGCTCATGAGTGACGATATCAATCAAGATGTTTCAGAGAGTCACTGAAGCTCGTAAGCAACAGCTTTGAGGATGACTTATTCAGAGTTTGTTAGGAATGTAGAATTGACCAGGTCAAACTGAGCTTGACCGATCTCTCTATAGCATCTTAAATACTACAAGTACAGAGCTGTGAGTAGTAGTTCGCATATGGAAAGATGGTAAAGACAATAGAGCATCCCATGGTAGTACAATAGGGTGAGAATGTGGTGACGTGTAATTAGGAGTATGCATGGGAAGACAATAAGCGAGCTGAGTGGTCATAAGTAGAACAATAAGTAGTGGCAGTGTGAGCGAAGACAATAGAGACAATAGAGACAATAGGCACATGCCAAAAAGAAAATGATTTCCCTGTATCTTGTAACAAAACTATTTACAATGAATATTTATACTAGTGTGGGACACCACCCTGTAATTAAATCAAAAACAACAAGGCGATGTTACTAATGACTGTGGCTATACACAATGGCCATTTGGTGTTGGCATTGGTGTTGCCTAATGTGCATACCACTGCCCAATTTCAACAGAAGACTGATGTATAACTCACAGGAGTTGAGAAATGAATGTCCATGAGAGTGCACACCATTAAAGTCAGCAGAAGGGGTGGTGGCACATCAAGTGGAGATAAGTGTGCACTTAAGGTGGGGGTGTTGATTGTGTCCTGTGCGATGTCCCATATGCATTGAAGATATTATATCTGCAGTGTGCTTCAATTCCAGGCCCAGAGGGAGAGTTTTCTACTGTAAGGGCAATCTCAAGCCTTGCTTAATAGTGAGCTAACAGTGGGGAATCAAAATGTTAATATTATACTACATAGTACAGACACCTCAGATGCACCTAACAAAGGGGAATCCAGAGAGAAAACTCTCTTTTAGTATATGTGACAGACCCCAAAATCAAATAGTAGTCTAAAAATAGAAAGAGGCAGAGATAGGCTGATCGAAGTGATGGAGTGACATCACATCAGTGGGTAGGCATCCAAAAGGGGCTCCATCTCTAAAAATGAAACTGTCAACATGTACAAATATTGGTGAATGGGAAAATAGGCATAAAATAGAGATAAAAACATAGAAAATCATAGAAAATGCAGAATAGGGTGAAATCAGATGGGAAAAAATATGGGACACATGCAGAAAATTCATGAGACCCTTAGGGCACCTCCTAGTCCCCTTACAAACTGGGAGTTTGTAGTGCATGACCCAGATAGGAAACATGCTATCTTCACTTACCCTGGAGAAATGGCAGACATGCCTTCATAATGAGCAATGGGGAGAATGTAGATAGGGAAGAACACATGGCTATTTGTTGTGACAATAATACTGAGAACAGCTGGACAGCCAGACAGATGGACTGGTGGATTCTCCAATACCGAAATGTCCTCAGTTGCTCTAACCCCTGGTCAGCTGCACCAAGATCAAATTGAGGGACCCAAAGGTATGTGGGAATTCAGGAAATTAACATGGTTAAACCCTAGCTTCTCAGCACAATCCTTTGTTTGTTCCCACCACTGTAGATACAGCATGGTCCATTGTCCTGCACACCTCTCCACACCACACTACCATTTATGTATATAAAGGTGATTAAACTGGATTTCTCACCCCTTTATAATTTTAAGGCAACAAAAAATGATATCTGCATCTGCAGAGATAATACCACATGCTGACATAATAGATCCTGTTGTAATAATATGTACATAATCGTGGTCCAAGAAAAGTTCCAAAAGTTATATATTCCAAAATATCATAAAGATGTTATCTATACAACATTGTGAGAGTGTACTTGAAACATGGTGGGAATAAATAAATGGAAAATAAATAAAACTGGTAGACCTAAGTTAGGGTTAATCAACATCAATTTCCTGGATCCCACACCCTCAATTTGATCTTGGCCATGGGCTTAGGTATCTGATTCAATTCATATGGCCTCGAATTGAAGCTTGCACAGGTAGTTAGTTCTTTCCCGGATTGCATTCTAATTTGACTGAGAAGTAAGAATGATTCTATCATATTGTAAAGGACGACACCGATCAAACACCGATCAAAGAACGAGGACAGGCTGGAAACGCATCACTCGTGTACATCGAAAGACCGATTCAGAATGTTGGGCATGTCATCATGCTAGCAACCATGACTAGCATAGATACCATGCACGTGTAGAAATTATATGGAGTCCATTTGGTTAGTTCATCAATCATCACTGAGAAAATTTTCACGCTTGGTGTAGGCAAAACGTAGTCACCCAAAGCACATGCGAAGATCTTCTCTGTGCAAGGTCGACTGGAGGGCTGAGAGAGAGCGGAATAACCAAACAACATGTCAACAAAAGAAGCTGCAGTACGCAAACTTTTTATAGACACAATTTGTTTTATGTCAGGAACAAAAGCCTGTTCATACCGAATAAATCCCCGGGAATATCACGAACCAAAAGCATAATGGCCTAATATGTTAACGTGATGTTACACGATTGGAGTACCCTTCTGTTGCACAAGCAGGAATCGTGATCCAATGAGCAGGCAGGAACCTACAATTGCCATTGCCTACAGAAACACGTCAATAACGATGAGGTTAAACAAACACCTACTTACACCAGAGAAGATTATTGAATGCCTACGACGACATTAATTACAAACGCTAGCTATAATCGCAGAAAGGACCCACCACCAATGTAATTGGTTCGTAAGAAGCGCTCCCTCTATAGGCGGGGCTACAAGTAAAGGCGTCAGTGGATTTTGTTGGGCTTGAAATGATTATACTTGCCAACCAGCCCACTGATACCTATTACACCTCGGGGTCAAATACACTTCATCTACAGTATGTTTGTGCTTACCTGAGAATGCATAACAGACACCTATGCGCGCTCCAAGTTCGCTCCTATCCTTGGCAAGTGAGGCTACTCACAGCAATTAGTATCAAATGCACGTTGATCGGATTGATGGACCAACCGAGTATCGGAGGCGCCAGGGATAAAACTTCCAATTCCAATCTGTAAGCGACTAGGGTTCACTGGAACAATCGGGTGGCTTACCTGCGCCCGCGAAAATTCCGTAAATGCTGGCAAATATAGCTATTCCTGCAGTTTTTTGAACAATACCAAGGCAATAAACCATGATGCCTGCGCATAATGAGGAGGCGATAAACAAATTCAGGGTGCCATATCGCCGAGTGATCAGGCCTGGGAGAATACGGCCTAGAATTGATGTGGCGTTCATTATGGCGATCTGTTGGCGTACAGTCAAGAATGGATAGGGCTGGACAATGGAGGACGAACGCAGTAAAACGCAAATTGTTGATTAACCCCATGACTAACAGCATAAAGCTGGAGATAGAAGATAGGGAAGGAAATCGCGAAGGTTAGCAGAAATGCACTGTATGACTGACTTTAGGCAGATAGGTCTCGGGCAAAAGCAATAATGTAAACTGACCCCGTAAGAAAGAGCAGGTAGGGAGGTTCCTTCAGAAACTCCACAACCGGCACCCTGCTACGTATTTTCTCAGGAGGCAGCCTTGTCCTCATAATGAGGACAGCGATAACGAGGAGCCCTGCATTTAGCCCAGCACTTATCCGGACACCATTGTAAAAACCAATCGACCCATGAAATAGTTTGTTGAGCAAAATTGGTTGTACAACAGCCCCTGTGGCCCGAAAATTTCAAGGACAGACTCATCAGTGCATCAACCAGGTGATCTTACCTAGACCCGCACCCGCAGATACGATGCCCATTGCTAAAGCACGGCGGCGGAGGAAATGGTGTGATACCACAGATAAACCTACAGATGAAAACATTAAAAATGTGTCTGGTGAGATGAGAAATTTCACAACTTGGTGTATACATCAACCCGCAGGCCAGACCACCACCCAGACCTTGGCTAAGAAAAACCTGCACTATGAATTAGTGCCCGTAGAAGAGGTTGCAGACAGATGGACCTGGTAATACTGGTTTTCTTGCGAAAATGAGAGCATGAAGACTGATACGCCTTGTCATCAGTTTCTACTACTGGAAGGGCAAGAAGAGCGTGACGTGCAGGAGAATGCGTGCAAGAGTGTTCCGCTGATCATTAGGTGGTAGCTGTAAGATGGTGAATAGATTGTCGAAGTATAACGCGATGGACATACAAATAACCTCTGTCGAATGCCTGCCCAGTGATGATTCCACCGATAAATATTAAGCTTAATTGCACTCCACCAATCCAGCTGGTGTAAGGTCAAAATTAATATGAGACCAAAACTGTACACCTCAAACGAACGTACCTGATGTCACTCGGAGAATATTTCGTGAGGTATTGTCGAACATAATAGTCTATTTTACAGCTCACAATCAGCACTAAGACGAGAGAGGATGCCAGTACTATGGGTTCATGAATTTCAACAAACAATTTTGAAAATAAACACCAAATGTACCCTTGATAAACTCCAAACGCATTGGAATACCTAAACAATTCACGCGAGCATTATTGACAGGTAATAGGCAACTAGGCCGTGAATGAGCGCACCCAAACGTAGCAAATTGAACAAGCGCTCTACTCTTGTCAAATGTGCGACACACAGTCAACGGAAACGCTTACGCTCCAAAAACCGTTGTCCACGCTTGCCAACCAGTTTCAGGAAACGACACCTCTTGGTCACGGGAGTCGTTCTCGAGAGTTTGAACAGAGTGCGGTGATTTCTCCAACATCTTTTAGGGAGTAGATGGAACTGTCTTTGGCATCTGGACGTAGTGAGCATAGAACTGTATTAAAGGACTTGTATCAGAAGCACCTAAAACAAAATTTTTGTTGTATAAGTTACTTTTTTCTGAGAAGTCCGATGATCGGTCGTTGGACTGTCCTATTACCAATGTACTGAGGAAATATGAAAGTATGAGCAAAGAAAAAACAACAACAACAATAGAAAGGGAAAATAGCCTTTTTGACGTACGTAATGATTCACATACATATGTGCCTCAGGAACACGGGTCTGAGCATTATAATCTATTTCAACAATGAATATTCAGTGCCATCCTGAGGAAGGCCGAGTTGACGGGATGACTGTCAGCAATGTTCGCTGACGCAGAGGTTGAACCCCTTCGGATCTTTTGACCCCTTCCCCACCGAAAGCCCGGGTCATGCTTTGACGCAAGAAGGTCGAAAATAAGATGTCAGTATGCTTCAAAAGCCCCGAAAACCTCCGCGGACCGTCGCCCCCAGAGCAACAACGGTCGGTATGTGCTATTAACGTGGTATCATTGAGTGCGCACTGCAGACATGGTAAGAATGAGTCAAAAGGCGGTAAAGATAGGTATATCAGCCTTGCGTCAATGATTCATTATTCTGGAGACTAATGGGGACAACTTCATTGGAATACACATAATAGAGGTTGGCCGAGATGAGAACAACAACAACGCAATGAGTAAAAAAACCTTTGCGCTAGTCTCCTGTAGCCAGACTTAGTTTTTGATGGAGCCTAGGAGCAGGAGTCGTAGGAAGAGGGGTGTTCTTGTCGGAATCCGGATGTCATCGTTTTCGTTCGGCGACTTCGGCCCCCTAAATTTGTCTCAAGTGCAGCTAGGATGCAAGCTTGGGTCGCTTTTCCTCTCCTGATGGTGGTTCGATTCCGTCTCACCTGTCGCCAAGTCTATTCGAATAAACTTGTCGATTTTTCCTCAGTGTGGGGGTTGTTGTGCAGGGAGCTGGCAAGTGATCCTACAATTGGTCTTGGCCTGTGGTTCGGAGTCAAGACATTGTTCCTATTTCCCTATTGTGCCAAGTTCTCTCCTAATTCCAAGTTCTCTCATGGCCAAGTGAAAGATCGCTGTGAGACACTGGAATATTCGAAGAGTTGACGTATTCGTGGACCAAGGCAGCTCAGAATAGTACGGTTGATCGAAAACATATCTCTATCCCTCTCGCTGACCCTATATTCTTTGCTCAGTCATTTAGGGTCTCAAAACGATTAAGGAGTTGAGGAGTATACCTCGACGTGTGTTAGGACCAGGCAGGTGTGAGCTATTGTCAATCCAAATCTCAATGTATGTATGAAAGGATGAAGTCACTTCCTCCAACACGCGCACGCATCCTTTCCCTAGGTCTTTTCAGCTGCTTCTAAACACCAAAACCCCCCCACAGTTATGATCAGACTCACCTTCGTGACAAGAACAAAATATATTTGGTTGCCGTGCCCCTAATGACCCTTTAAAAAGCAGCCAAAATTCATTATACGCTCCCTCCACCAACCATGTCATCCAGAACCATTAGTAGTTTCTTGTTCATTGCGTACTGCGCGATTTATGTCTCCGCCTCCAGCAATGGAGACTATGCATCGTCACCCTTTGCCCGTCGTGCCGTTACATGTCCTGCCGGAAAATATGCCGCGACTGTTGGGGGGGTTACCAGTTGCTATAACTGTTTGGCAGGCTCGTACAGCCCCAGTACGTTTTTTTTTCTGTGTTGTCTTTTTTCGTAACTTACGTTCGTATAGATGCTGGAGCCACCTCCTGCACACCAGCTTCCCCAGGGTCCTACGTCCCGAATGGAGGGGCTAGTTCACAAATACCGTGCCCCGCCGGTTCCTATAGCAGCGCTTCCGGTACAATCCAATGTTTGAGTTGCCCTCCTGGAAGGTATTGCCCCACCGCAGGTGTGGTCGTCCCATCCATTTGTGCACGTGGATCGTTCTCTGCAGGCGGAACTGTGACGGTCTGCACGAAGTGTTCCCCGGGGACGTTTACCGGTCTGACGGGGTCCTCTTCATGCTGCCCCTGCTGTGCCAACTTTTACGCTGTGGGTGTACATGCTCGTCCCTTCAGTGTTAATCTAATATCCGCAATCTGTAGACTGGTTCAGGAAATACCGATTGTAATGAGTGCGTGCCCTAGTCGTTTTATTATGCCTGCTGTCTGACATCGCTGTTCTTCCAGCTGCCCCAACAACAAACCATTCTCAAATCCTGGATCCCAAAGCGTTGGAGCGTGTGTATCGTCACCGCAGCTGTACGCCAGACAAGATACCTGTGTACAAAGCTCTGCGGACACCTGCCGTATGTTTTTTTCTCTCTAGATAGCGCACTTTCTCATGTCGAAATGTAGCACCCTCGCCGCCTGTCGCCAGCCCTGTGGTTAGACGTAGTACCGTCCACAAACGAAAATGCATGCCTTGGCAGAAGGCTTGTCCTATCTATGGGTTCAACTCTCTAGGATTCACCAAAGCTCTTACCCGTTACGAGTGTATTAACGTGCGCAGCGACCTAGAGTATGTCACGTATCTTCTATCGCTATTTTTCTACGTGTTCATAAAATTGCTTGCTTAGATCTTGTGGAGGTTGCGTACACCAGTCTCTAGATGGAAAGCGGAGCAAGGACGGTGGTAGAGATTGTAGCGCAATCCCCCACGTTGATTCTGTGAAGTGCATAGACGGTTTCTGCGCCATCGGTAACTCTCATTCAACCTTCAAGAAAATTTACGAATTCACGCTCATGTTCAACTTCTTTCTCCAGGTTCTTGTAGGCGAGGCTTCGTGAAGTCTGCCGATGGCGAAGATTGTATTCCGACCCATAGCCCCCTCATTCATCAAGCCGCTGACTTCCAACTGTAAAACGTGCTCAGTGATATCACTTATGTTTCGGACGATTCTGTTCTTTTTGTAAGCTATATCATTCATCTTGATTATACAATTTCTGTCCCCGGTTTTACCTTACACATGTAGTTAGACACAAATTCCAACTGTAAAACGAGCTCTGTGATAGTACTTTTGTTTCGGATTTCGGACGATTCTTTTTGCAAGCTACATATATTATTCATCTTGTTTATGCAATTTCTGTCCCTGGTTTTACCTTACACAGGTAGTTAGACACAAACCATCTGGTCAAATCTTAGCAATTTAATTGTGAAGATTCGAGCCGTAGTACTGGGAACTTGGAAATGACGGATTTGACATCGTGATAAACATGAATGGTGTAAACCGAATCTATAGCATGGATATAACAGGGTTGTTCACACTATTTTCGCGGCTCATTTTTTATTTCATTTTTATGTAATCTCATTTTTCAGAATGAAAAATACTCCTTTTCACTTTCATTTTCACTTCTCATTTTTCATAATGCTTTCGAGCTCCGCTCCGACGCCTAATCCAAGATCGACGACGCCCCTCAACACCACCACCAAGCTCCGTCGCCACCCGCCGTCACCACTCTCACTTCCACATCCATTAACGCCACCAACCGCCACAAACTGACCGCATCGTGCCCAAACGACGACAGAGCTCGTTTGTGCCCTAGGTAATTTTTTTCAAATTCTTTTCTTTTCTTTTCAATGGAACGAGCAACTGGCGGGGCAACGAGGAGCCAAAAACAATGTCACATGACGATACCGACATCGATAACGAAGGGACAACAACAACTACAACGGGGATCACATCAACGACGAGGAATTCGACGAGGAGGATAACCACAACAAGACGACGACAGGGACGGAGACGGAGACGGACAACCACAACCACACGACCAAAACGGCGGCGGCGGTGGCGCACAACAAGGGGGACGATGAGCACGGGACAAGAACAGAAGGCGCATGCGACGGATACAGCGCCGTACGACGAGGAATGCAAAAAAGGGCCGTAGGTAAGTTTTTTTCTTGTTCATTTCATTTTTTTTTGTTACTAACAAAGCCTTTAGGTATTAATTATTGACGATGACGACGACTACCCGGCCCAGCGGAGAACAGGGAAGGGCACCGAGAGACACCCGTCAGGTAAGCACTAGCCAAACCCCGCCCCCCCCCCCTAGTTACACATGGTTTGTGACATGGTCGGTTCATGGTCCATACACATTATTATCATTACTATAACCACATATGACTGGTTCCAACCAGCTGTGAACTGGTCCTGCAGTCCACTCACAGGGGAGTCAGCTATCATACACACACTATTCTGATGTAGTACATGTACACGGTTTACTAGGCATCATTATTGAGATGATGCAGAGCTGGTTGTCATCAAACAAACATCAAACAAACAGTTGAAAAGCTTAATGCAATACGTGCAGACTCAGACATGCAACTTGACTCCAACACTACCTGACTTCTCTTTCTTGACATGGCTAAGGCTAGGGCAAAAGGTTCCATGATACAATGTGGCAAAGCTTCAACAACAAGATCAAAGTCAGGAGACAACTCGAAGAATTCAAAACAGAAGAAGGGTCCCACCAAAAAGGCAACAAACAACTGAAAGTGGTCAGCTTCTGAAAGCAATAATGCCAGTGATGCAAGTTCAGATGAAGAACCCAAAGAACAGCATCCGCATAAGAAGACAAAGCATCCAGGCCATGAGGCTGATGAAGAGGTTGAGGTTGGCCAGACTGATGCTTAGGAACCTGAGGAAATTGATGATGAGAATGATGAACCTGTAGAAGAGGGTGAAAAGGTAAGTCTTTGAGTAGCTGTACATAAAGTGAAACTTATGCAGATTGAAAGGAAACAAGTGACCTTGAGAAACAACACCATGGAGAGATCCCAGAAGCCTTGATAGTAAAGCAGGACACAACAAAGGATCTTCTCACAACATTTTTGGATTGCATTATTGTCAACTTCAAAAAGGGAGACAAGATCAAAGCAGTGACAGGAAGATTAGTGTTTCAAGGTCCAGTCTATAGAACTGGAAATGCCCATAGGACCAAACTGGACCAAACCATGGTCCAGTTTTTTTTTCAGTTGCGGTTGCTCACATTTGGGGTCAGTCTGGTTGCTGGTCACCTCACTTTGAAAATCTTTCAAAACTGTCCAAAGACCAGTTGCAATCGGTTGCAACCGGTCTTTTCACAGTAGTGTATATACTCATGTAAAAGTATCTACATCACAAGGAAAATAGAACTAATATATACTATTAATACTATTGATACTAAATAATCAGTACGAGAATGGCCAATGGGATCAACCCAGGGGGGAAAGCACCAATCACCCACACCACCACTTCCCCTCTACCACCACCCATAATGCTGTCTAAGAATGTCATGCCTCAGTTGAATGAATGCAAAGTGGGCCCCAGGTATGTTTTTTATTGTTGATTTCTTTTTTTTACTAACCAATACATTGTTTTTGCTAGGTACTTACCTTCTAATAATGACATCATGCCAACCACCTAAACCCTACTTCATACTATAACAACCCACCTCCAGCCACCACCACAATGCAGTGCTGACAACAACGTGACATGGCATAACCATCCCACCTGTGAGCTACTGCTCACAGGGGGAGATCTAGGTGTTGTCAATGATGGCCAATGACATGGCACCACCATGTCACCTGCAAAGTAGGCCCAAATGACAATGAGCATTGTTTGGGCCTCATGGTATGTTTTGTTATATCATTGATTATTACTTTTACTAACTTACTGTTTTTCTTTGTTATCAGGTTCTCACTTTTTGACAATGACCTCCCCTACCTAACAATGAGCACACTCAATCCCTCTCCATCCCCTCCTCATGCCATATACTGCTGCTGCAAGCCTCTGCTCACAGGGTGGCAATGAGTCCTGTTTCTGGACAACACAAGGCAGCTGACAACTACAACAATGCGATGATGTGACACCAATGACAATGCAAGCTGATGAACAAGAGGACCACAAACAACAGTGCAAGTGGGGGGGCAATGGGCAACACCACAGGCAGGGGGCTGAATGGGGGTGATGGTTGATGATGCAGGGGAACAAATTGCAGATGATGACATGTGCCCATCCTTGCTACAAATGCAAGACAGTAGGACCATTTTTTTGTTATTCTAGTTCACTCTCGAGGCTAATAGAGCCCTCCCCACCCCTCCCCACATGCTGTAGGAGGGTGAGGGGTTTTATATCATGTTTTTTTTTTCTTTCATTTTCCTAGCAACACCCCACAGCTGTGAGCAACTGCTTGCAGGGGATAGATGCACATAATTTTATTTAGTATATAATGGAATTTAGTTAGACTTGAGAAACTGTAGTAAAGACCAGTCAGAACCAGTCTTTTGAGGCAACTGAACTGAATGGGACCAGTTCTATTTGGTTCAGTTGCAGTCCTTCAATTGTAGGCAACAGTTTGGACTGGTTGCAGTCCCTGGTTGCCCCTTTGGGGGTCAAAAACTGGACCAAACCAGACCTTTAAACACTGGGAAGATGGTGCCTTCTGTACAGGTAAGCATCAATGGTAAAGCAGAGTCAAAGATACTCACAATACATCAGGGCAAAACCAAGGGAGGAGAGGAAGGTGCATTTTTCACAGGAGGAAATTCAAGTTGTCGATCACATATATGCCAACATTATCAACTCTATAAAGACTAATGTAAAGAGGCAAACATACCATCATGCTATCCCTCAGCCTTTGTGGAGAAGATGGAGGAAGAGAAAAAGCAGTTGAAAGGGAAAACACATAAGATCGACTTGTTGCTTGAGATCCAGCACAAACTGAACCTGAAGCAGTTTACTCATGATGGTGCACTTGAGGCGATTGTGAAATTCATTGTGTGCGATGATCAGGTACAGCAAATCAATGTAGTGGTAGTGGTAATGAGTTACTGACAGTTCCAATAGGCTCTCACAGTTGTTGAAAAACCTGTGTCTCATAACTGTCTCATTGTGATGAGACCAAGGACATTGCCTAAAGACTTACCTAGTACACACAATGTCATCATTCACATCCACAATGAATTTGTGGCCTGGTTGACAAGACTGAAAGGTGACATAATGGTAAGGAAACAAATATTTATGGTACATATATCTCGAACTCACCAGAAAACAGGAAGTGCCTGGAAGGATCTCATCAACTGCAGATGGATGGACAGCTGACAATACAAAGGGTTCATTCCTAGAATGACTGTGCACTGGATTGAAGTGAAGAATGGGAAATGAAGTTTGTGTACAGAAGTAGTTGTATTCCAACCAGTGTCAGGGGAATATAGCAGTTGGAATCTTGGACAGTACTTTGTTGGGCTGTGTGACCATGTGGGTATATTCAACAAAGATGGATTGAAGGCATGTGATCTTATGATTAATTTTTATCTCATTGTTAATAAGATTATACATACAGCTATTCATGGTAATACTCAACAACACCTTCAACAACAATACAACCTGTGAAACTATCAAGGCCTTCCATAAATGATGCATTTATGAGCTATGGAAGGCTGAAGAAAACCAACTTCCATAAGTTGCCATCTTCAAGTTTGGCAAATGATAATTTATTGTTCCATCAGATGTTTCAAACACATCGCCAACATCTCCAATGTTGCTATAATGATCCATATCACCAAAATTGCAGCAATCGAGACCACAACTGCAATCGGGGAATATGACCACTCCTTACCAGATAGCCATGTGCTGAGAGGATCACTGGACACTATTGTGGCTATTCACACTATCACGATCAAGATTCATGAAGTACTTCTCTCCATGCACTTGGCACTCACCTTCCCTAAGATTCAAGCATCTGGCCAGCACCTTGATTTTTTTGATAAACTTCAGGTCTAGTGCGAGTATCCAGAACCACTCCATATCCTGCTCCACAACAATGTTTGATGGGGATCAGCATACTGCATGTGTGATTGTTTATATGCATGGCACCAGGTAAGTAATATGTCAGTTTCTATGGTTATAAAAGCTGACATGATTTGCACCTTATAGGCGATTACTCTTTTTTTTGCAATCAGCAGATGCCTTGCATGGTCCTATCACAACCATATGCCATAACAGTCACATTGAAAAGAAGATCCAGTGGTCAGCATTCATCTTCACAGACAGGGACTGGGAGTAGTGATGATACTCGACCTGAAAACCCAAATAAAACCCACTAGAAAGGTCTCGAATGGTATAACACAAGTTAGAAGAGGAAGGGTGCGAGGTGGTACTAAATATCACTGCTGTTACTGAAGAATGGGGGAGCTAAGTTTGAAGAGGTCAGATGATATTTGATGAAGTTTGAGGGCATGCAAAGTGCTTTGAGGAAAGTTTGAGGATGCTCAAAGAAGTTCAAGGATGTTTGAGGAGTTTGTAAAGGATGAGGGTGGTTTCAATGGATGCTGAGGATAAGCTATGGAGAATTGGAAAGCCTTTGAGAAAGGATAGACAATATACAATAGACAATAGATGATAGTTTTGAGAAGCTAGAATGGAAAGTTTGAAGAAGTTTATAGTAATATGCTAAACTTTGGGACTAAGACGAAAGGCTTGGACTCAAGAGAATTGCTCTTGAATCAGATGATGGATGTGAGAGGACGATCTCTTCTCTGTTATTCTAAGTAGCTAGTACAAGCCTATATATGTTCTGAAGAGATGGTACTTAAAAGGAAATAAAACATGTGGACAACATGAGGCAAGATATAAAACAAGAAAGAACTTTCCAAATTGTAAAGTAAAAGTCATCTGAAATCATTCGAAGTTCTAAAAAATAGCTTCGAAGTAGTTTTGTGGGGTTATATGTAGGAGTTGGGAGTGTGTGCTGCAATGTATCGATGCATTTGGGAGTGTGTGCTGCAATGTGTCGATGCATTTGGGAATGTTTCCAGAGCTTAGAGTGCAAGGTGGACCTATCAGTGGGTGAAGGATGCAAGAGATATCCTCAAGGTAAGTTTTCTGATCAATAATAGAAAAATGAAAACTCACCATACCTAACAGGATTCCAACAACATCCAACAACACTTTTCATCTGAACAACTTCCAACACTGTGGTGTGCCTTTCCAGCTCTGGAGGAACTGCAGATTGCTTGGGAAGTGAAGTGAGACTCAGAGGAATTCACATTATAACAAGGATGCCATCAACAATGGTCTAGAAAAACTTCAGAAGTACTACTCACATATTGACAAAAAGCCTGTGTTTATTCTTGCCATTGGTAAGTCATCAGAAGGTTCTAATTATGTCATAACAATGTTAATGAGACAATACCAAGACCACCTGCCCACCTGCTTTGCACCCACCACTGCAAGCCCCTGCTCACAGAGTGGATGATGGAGCAAAAGCATGGTGGCCAATGACAAGCAGAGCCACATCAACAAAAATGGGCTGAAATGATGCCAGTCATCATTTGGGTCCCAGGTAAGTTTTTTTTAATGTTCCTTCTCCTTTTAACTAAAACTTTTTTTTTTTTTCTTTTCGTAGGGTTCAAACTACCAACCTCATGCCGTACCCATGCCCTACACCACTGCTGCGAGCATCTGCTTACAGGATGATAACAGATCTTGATGATGCCCAGTTGATGATGCCCAGCCACCTCCACCCTGCCCACATAGGGAGCATCCACAACATTGCCACATCGCCAATGGGGCTGACATGACCAGCAATGACAGGGATAACAATAAGGTGATCATGGCGACGATGATGAGTAGGACAATGACACCATCCAGGACAGCTGCTGGGGGATAGGGGACAAGAATGACAATGATGAGGGATGAATGGATGACAACACCCCTTCTTGCTTCAAGTGTGGGAGGGTTTTTTTTCATTCATTTGATACATTTGCTTATAATCTCCCTTCCCTGGCACATACTGCAAGGTATGGGCTTTATTGTTTTTTTATATATATTGTACTACCTACATGCTTGCTCACAGGCCCCTGCCTGTGAGGAGCTTTATTTTAGGTTTAAAATAGTATTATTTAATCTACATAAACTCAGTTTAAACTGACCATAGTTGGTAGATAACTTGTAGCTGAACTGGCTATAACCTATAGTTGAGTCAAGTTGGACTGCAACAAATTCATGTGGTTCAGTCCAGTTTTAGATAGTTTTGGAATGTCATGGAACCAGTTGCAGTTTCGGTTTAAGCCCAAAGTGGGAAAAAACCAGACCAAACTGGACCTTCAAACACTAGTTGGAAAAGAACCTCAAAAAGAATTGCATCAGTTTCTGAAGTCCACTTTGCTCTAGGTTCATGAGGCATGATGAGATCAGCACAAGAAGAATAGATATTAATGTAAGGAGAAGCAGTAGTGACAGTGACTCTGAGTAGAGAGATGTGAGATGTGAGACCAAATGGTTGTCTGAGTAGAGAGATGTTGTCAAAGGTGCATGACAAATAGCATGACAAATTTCATAACCTAGCCAAGAGATGCCGAACAGCCTTCAGGTTACAGTTAAGAACTTAAAAGACTTGAATAAACTTAAATTGTGGGAACCTAGATATCTGGCAGATAAACCATAACCTAATCTAGCTAAACCAAGCTGTTGAATAGGGCCTTACATATTATTTCTGACCCTTGTTTTCTAGTGTATACAGTAGCACCCCATACTGCAAGACCCAAAAGCTCCAAGGCCATGTAGCACCATCAACTATCAACATCACACTAGAACCTTCTGCTACAGGCACTGTATGTACATAAGTCTCTGCACCTCCAGTTGAGGATTTGATGTTATCACATATATGTTAGTATTCTGACACAACACATATGTAGATGTATTCTTTCTGACAACATTCACATTTCCAATCAGTACAGACTTCAAGCTGGACAAAACTGCAAGACCCCTTGTTTCCAAGGCCATGTGTAGTAGTGTACATAGAGGGTGTCAATTAAATCAATGTGCACAATGATATGACCTTATCACATCTCTTTTTGACTCTCATTTTCTATTGTACAGTGTCCCATTGCAAGGCCATATAGTGCTCTAAATGGTATTGTGTGATTCATAGTGCACTGTTTGGTGTTGGTTCAGGAGTATGTCATATTTCATTAGTTCTCTTTCTATCTGTATGTTAATATACTGTAGTTTGGATTGAATAAAATCTATTTGTCTATTGTAATCAGGTGTAGCTCCCTTGCACAATGAAGGATATATATACTATGGTGTGCTCTGAGGCTATGGAGCAACCAAACTATATTACTACCAAGTTTGCAGGGGATTCTACAGTGTACTATAAATCAGGGGGCAAGCAATGGGATCACCAGTGCTATATTTACAACATAGCACTATGTTGAACACTGCTTTTTCCTGATGCATCTGAAATTGTAAGCGATGGATCGGAAAGTGCCGTGAGATCATCATGGGCTGTGGACGAACACTGGAACTATATATGTATCTATAAATTGGAGCTATCATTTATCAATATGCGATTTTGTGGAGAAGAGTGATCTCCAAAACGTCGCCGACACGCAAGGTTGTTATCTGCCCCCCCCCTCCCCCAACACAAAATGCTTGAGAACCGGCTGACTCCATCATGGTGACACAAGGCATGAAGGGTGCTTCTGGCAGAAGATGCCGCACAGCAACATCGTCACTATTAAGATGCAGGTGAGTGGGCCGTGGGGTCGATAAGCAAGGAGGATGCTGCTCCACTCGGAATGCTGCCAGCAAATACGCCTGCAACAAAAGAAGTTTGACTTCCTCCACCATCTGCATCCGTTGTTGTTCTTGCTAATGCAGGATACCCGAACGTCCACTCTAGCTTCGCAGGAATGATTATGACACATTCCGATTGGGCGTTGCCAGGCTGTATCTCCGTTTGCGGAAAAAATATTCCATGAGATGTAATGATGGATTTGAAGCTGCCAGTAAATCCGATTTCTCTGATGCGACTACTCAACTTGTTGGCGACGTCAGCATCACCAATGACTCGAAGTAGCCCTGGGAGCTGAAGCCAATGCAGAACCTTCTCCTTTGCAGCATCCTCCAATGTGACTGGAGAAGATGCGTTGACGGAGTGCACATCATCAAACCAGAGTCCATCCTTATCGTAATATCCCCTAAGGCCGTTGCCAAAACTGTGCCATGATAAAATTGAGGGAAGGAATTCTACTTTGGGTCTCCATCTCCTCCCCACTGCGTTGTCACGCTCCGCAGAAGAAAATATGAATGAGTAGTCGCCCTTCGCTTCACATATACTCATGAACAACTCTGCAAGGTCTGGGATCGTTGGTTTGCTACCCAGTCCAATAGTGCGATACTCTTGAGGGGACGTAGATATGGCACAAATCATCGAATACAAGCGATTCTCTGGGTGATCGATTGCACAGTCACGTCGGTCGATGTTTGACATGACCCGAAAGGCGGACGACGTGGGTGTGAACCAGTCGACAATTAGATCTTCAAGGGCGTCCAATCGCGGGAAAACCTCCCTAATAGACTCGGAATCATGACGTCGCTTGTAAAGGATGAGGGTGTGGCCGATACATTCCAGGAAACGAGAACCTGGGACTCCGAGTCCTGAAAAGATGCCTGTTGCACCGTTTTTGTGGTCGTCTGAGTCATTGATCGTAACAAAGAAGAGCTCTTGGCCGTTGACGACTTCTTGGTACGTCCAGACACTCTTGACCCACTCATCTCTGTCCGCTATCTGAAGCTCATCGTCACTTAAAGTGTAGTCTTTGTTGCTATTCATGTGGACCAGGACTGGGGCTAATGGCTTTGAGAGAACAACGGCCACAGAAGAGGCGTGGCTATAAATAAAACCCAAGCTTTCGAAGGTTGCACTACGGCCTGGCTCAGTGTCGGGGATGCAGAGGGAGTCAATCCAAAACGCCGCACTACGCCCACCATCCTGTGTCTGTGACTGCGGGTGAAAACGGTGACGCATTGCAGCAGTCAAGGCAGGGATTGTTCTATCAGACATATCAAGTTCTGAATGGAAGGGATTTGGAGCTAATCCAGAGCCCCACGTAAACGATACGCAGGTGAAAGGAGGGAAAGAACTTGGGTCAGAAACGTCCAGGGAGTTACTCAAGTGCCATAGTCGTCCATCAATAAGAATTGATGGTGCCGACGTGTCGAAACCGGAAGATTGGATGAACTCTGACTGAACGAGTAATCGCAAGTCCATTTCAGCGTTTGATGAATACAAGGTCTACATTTTAAGGCTCCGTTCGGGAGCGGAATATCTACTACATATCTACTACATATCTATTACATATCTATTACATATTCTATTACATATGCTATGACGATTTTTGTGGGAGTGATGGCGTGATGGGATCAGGGCTAAAAAAAGGTGATGCACTGCATAACATAGGCTACAGTCATTTTGTGGGAATCTACTACATATGTTACGACCGTGTTGTGGGAGTGATGGCGAGCTAAATGGGGGAGTTTTTCGGCTGAGATCGGTGATTGATCGGCGATGATTGATGGGACGACGCGCACAACATATGGGACGACCGTTTTGTGGGAACAAAATGATGGGATTATCTAAAATTTGTCAGAGCTGTGCAAAATTGGTCAGCGCTGTGCAAGATGAGTCAGAAATGATTGCATTAGTCAGAGCTGACTAAAATTTGTCAGCTCTGACTAATATAGCTGGGCTTCAAAATGTGGTCGTAGCATATGTAGAGGTGAGCTGCAGCTGAGTTTGAAGTGGAGTTTGAAACTTCGCAAGTGAGCTGAGTGTGGAGAGGAGTCTGAGGGGAGTGTGAGGGGTGGGGTGGGGTGTGAGGGGGTGTGAGGGGGTGGGCAAGAGGGGGATGGAGAATAGGTATGATGGGTGGGGAGGGGGAATGAGGGGGTGTAGAGGGGGGAGGTGGACATGGGAGAGTGAGAGGGGGATGGGGAGGGGGAAGGGGGAGGTGGAGAAGGGGGAGATGGAGATGGGGAAGGGGGAGATGGAGATGGGGGAGATGGGGATAGATATGGGGGAGATGGGGGAGATGGAGATGGAGAGAGAGATAGAGATGGGGATAAACACCACAACCCCCCCACGTTGACTTGGGGCCAAGGGTCCCAAGTCAACTGAAGAGTTGTGTACTACTGTATGTAAAAGTCAAATAAAGAGTTGTGTGACCACAAACCCCCAAACGTTGACTTTGGGCCTTTGGTCCAAAGGCAACTGAAGAGTTGAGTAACTGTAGTGGGATTAAGCATTGAAAAAGAGTGTCTGGAGTAGCTGAAAGCAAAGGTTCTTTGAAGACGAGGAAGGAATAAAAGCAGGGCGAGTTCGGTTCAAAATGGACATGGTTTTGGATAAAAAGAGTGTTTGGAGCAGCTCAAAGCAAAGGAGTGTAATTTATTACATATGCTATGACCATTTCAGTCATTGAGTAACTGTAGTGGGATTAAGCATTGTGTTACATATACGCGAGCTGGCCCATGCCGGTGTCAGGCTGAGCGAGCAAGGCGAGCGAATGCCATGACAAAGGCATGGGTCATAAGCTCGTCTACTACATATGTTACGACCGTTTTGTGGGAGTGATGGCGAGCTAAATGGGGGAGTTTTTCGGCTGAGATCGGTGATTGATTGGCGATGATTGATGGGACGACGTGCACAACATATGGGACGACTGTTTTGTGGGAATGATGGGAGTGATGGTTGATGGGATTATCTAAAATTTGTCAGGCTTGGTCAGAGCTGTGCAAAATTTGTCAGAAATGATGGTATTAGTCAGAGCTGACTAAAATTTGTCAGCTCTGACTAATATAGCTGGGCTTCAAAATGTGGTCGTAGCATATGTAGAGGTGAGCTGCAGCTGAGTTTGAAGTGGAGTTTGAAACTTCGCAAGTGAGCTGAGTGTGGAGAGGAGTCTGAGGAGAGTGTGAGGGGTGGGGTGGGGTGTGAGGGGGTGTGAGGGGGTGGGCAAGAGGGGGATGGAGAATAGGTATGATGGGTGGGGAGGGGGGATGAGGAGGTGTAGAGGGGGGAGGTGGACATGGGAGAGTGAGAGGGGGAGGGGGAGGGGGAAGGGGGAGGTGGAGATGGAGGAGATGGAGATGGGGGAGATGGGGATAGAGATGAGGGAGATGGGGGAGATGAGGAAGGGGGAGGGGGAGATGAGGAAGGGGGAGGGGGAGATGAGGAAGGGGGAGGGGGAGATGAGGAAGGGGGAGGGGGAGATGAGGGTAGGGATGGGGATGGGGATGGATATGGGTATGGGGAAGGGAAAGGGAAAGGGAGAGATGGAGATGGAGAGAGAGATAGAGATGGGGGTGGGGGTAGGGATAAACACCACAACCCCCCCACGTTGACTTGGGGCCAAGGGTCCCAAGTCAACTAAAGAGTTGTGTACTACTGTATGTAAAAGTCAAATAAAGAGTTGTGTGACCACAAACCCCCAAACGTTGACTTTGGGCCTTTGGTCCAAAGGCAACTGAAGAGTTGAGTAACTGTAGTGGGATTAAGCATTGTGTTACATATACGTGAGCTGGCCCATGCCGGTGTCAGGCTGAGCGAGCAAAGCGAGCGAATGCCATGACAAAGGCATGGGTCATAAGCTCGTTCTATTATATATGCTATGACAATTTTTGTGGGAGTGATGGCATGATGGGATCAGGGCTAAAAAAAGGTGATGCACTGCATAACATAGGCTACAGTCATTTTGTGGGAATGATGGGACTGATGGTTGATGTGATTATCTAAAATTTGTCAGGCTTGGTCAGAAATGATGGCATTAGTCAGAGCTGACTAAAATTGGTCAGCTCTGACTAATATAGCTGGGCTTCAAAATGTGGTCGTAGCATATGTAGAGGTGAGCTGCAGCTGAGATTGAAGTGGAGTTTGAAACTTCGCAAGTGAGCTAAGTGTGGAGAGGAGTGAGGGGAGTGTGAGAGGTGGGGAGGGGGTGTGAGGAGGTGGGCAGGAGGGGGATGGAGAAGAGGTATGAGGGGTGGGGAGGGGTATGAGGGGGTGTAGAGGGGGGAGGTGGACATGGGAGAGTGAGAGGGGGATGGGGAGGGGGAAGGGGGAGATGGATAAGGGGAAGGGGGAGATGGAGATGGAGATGGGGGAGATGGGGGAGGGGGAGATGAGGAAGAGAGAGGTGGGGATGGAGGTGGGTATGGGTATGGGTATGGGTATGGGTATGGGTATGGGTATGGGTATGGGTATGGGTATGGGTATGGGTATGGGTATGGGTATGGGTATGGGTATGGGTATGGGTATGGGTATGGGTATGGGTATGGGTATGGGTATGGGTATGGGTATGGGTATGGGTATGGGTATGGGTATGGGTATGGGTATGGGGAAGGGAAAGGGAGAGATGGGGATGGGAAAGGGGCCATTGGGGAAGGGGATAAACACCAGAACCCCCCCACGTTGACTTGGGGCCAAGGGTCCCAAGTGAACTGAAGAGTTGTGTACTACTGTATCTAAAAGTCAAATAAAGAGTTGTATCACCACAAACCCCCAAACGTTGACTTTGGGACGAAGGTCCAAAGGCAACTGAAGAGTTGAGTAACTGTAGTGGGATTAAGCATTGTGTTACATATACGCGAGCTGGCCCATGCCGGTGTCAGGCTGAGCGAGCAAGGCGAGCGAATGCCATGACAAAGGCATGGGTCATAAGCT